>CM052968.1:1381078-2762157 GCA_028554685.1 Agrotis ipsilon | reverse complement strand
ACTTTACTTTGACCTTTGACTTCGACTTCGACTTCGACTTTGACTTTGACTTCGACTTCGACTTCGACTTCGACTTCGACTTCGATCGACTTCGACTTCGACTTCGACTTCGACATCGACATCGACTTCGACTTCGACTTTTTGACACGGCGACCCAGGCGGAGGCGCCGTTGGAGACCCGCCCGCGCTTCCTTATAGTACGCCTCGCACGTCGCGACTTACGGGACGAGCTGCTGGAGAGGAGACCGCGCGAGTGCGCCGCGGCATGAACACAGCGAATCTCGATTCGCCGGGCCCAGCAATGAGGTTTTTTCTCAATGAGCGCCTTACAAAAACGAACCGAGACTTGTTTCGGAGCGCACGTGAGACAGGCAGTTGCCTCGGTTGGCAATTTCTGTGGGCAAATCGTGGTGTACAAACCCGGCGATGCAGTTTGCCACATCCACTGTCAGGCTGACATACTGCGTGTCTTCGGCTCCGCGGCGGGTGACAATAACAACGCTAGTAGTGCGTCCTAAAGCTATTATCAGGTTTGTTTGTACTTACTTTTATTTTCTTTTTATTTACTGTCATTTCTATTTTCTAACTATAATTATGTAGTTCTTTTTAAATTAAGTTATTTTTTCATTATGTTTATCAAGACAGAAGGCCTCTCGTTAAAAACAATCCCACCAAAAACATTTCATGCAAACCGTTGCCAACACGAGCACACAAGGTTTGTCCTACGAAAAAGATATCAGATCTCATGTAGAACCAAGCCTTTCAGTTCTTTTTGTATGTTTCTAGCATCTTGGATTTATAACGTCACATTATTTTTCGAATTGATCTCAACGAGCCCTTTCATTTGATACCCATATTGCAGAAGTGCATTAAAAACAAATTATTCCGCCATCTTGGATTTAGAATGACGTCACATTATTCATCGAGTTGCTCTCAACGAGCCCTTTCATTTGATTCCCATATTATGTAAGTGCATTAAAATTAACTATTACTCCATCTTGGATTTACAATGACGTCACATTATTTTTCGAATTGATCTCAACGAGCCCTTTCATTTGATACCCATATTGCAGAAGTGCATTAAAAACAAATTATTCCGCCATCTTGGATTTAGAATGACGTCACATTATTTTTCGAGTTGCTCTCAACGAGCCCTTTCATTTGATACCCACATTGTCGAAGTGCATTAAAAATAACTATTCTACCATCTTAGATGGTCCACCATATTGGATTTATAATGACGTCACATTATTTTTCGAGTTGCTCTCAACGAGTCCTTTCATTTGATACCCACATTGTAGAAGTGCATTGAAAATAAATATACAGCCATCTTAGATGGTCCGCCATATCGGATTTGGATGACGTCACGTACCTAATCGCGCACTGTAATCCAAACTAAACGTGTATACAGAATTTCAGCTCAATCGGTTGAAGAGATCTACTTCAAAATTGAGTTCAGTTTCCACCCGAATAAACAAAGTACATACATGGCAAGTTCCACCCCCACCCCCACAGTTTTAGGTGATGGGGGGATAGGACATGGTTTTTGGTATACTGAATTTTGTTTTCATACCAAATTTCGGCGATCTAGCACTTCAAGAAGTACCCTAAGATTTTAAGGTCTCTTACAAACTTCCACCCCCAGTTTTAGGGGATGGGGGTGAAAGTTATAGGTTTGTGAATTTTTTTGTAGGTTGTATACTAAACTTATATTACATACCGAATTTCAGCGCTCTGGCACTTCAGGAAGTAGCCAAACATTTTGATGATCATCAGTGTGTCAGTGAATCAGTGTGTCACTATATCAGTGAATCAGTGACGAAATCCGTGTATTTTAGATGTCAATAAAATCTAAAGTATAAGAGCTATTCTATTGAAACTTTGTATGCTTAATAAGTCTATCATTGGCATCATATCATGTGAATATGAACTATCTGGTACATCGGAAACCAACTCTATGAGAGTTCAAAAAAACGACGAAACTCTTCGAGAAAAGGTAGGTAGTGCCCTTGCGCTTCGCTTGGCTCGTCTTGGCGGGGGGCACTGCCGTGCCCTCAGATTCTACCGTTTCTGTCTATATATTATTTTTTCTAGCACGAGTTTTCACTATTTTACTTTCCAGTATTTACATAGTTTCTTTTATGAAAAAAAGGAACAGCGCCTCTAGTGTTCGAAGACGGAACTATTTTTTTCCTAGAAAATATTCAAAGTATCGTTTTATCTTCTCAAATACTAAAAACTCGTGCTAAGAGTACTTAAAACTCGTGTTTAGGATACAGAACTCAGAGCGTGTACAAAAATTCAGCCAATTAGCTTATCGGGAAGTGCCTCAAAATTGAGTTGCAAAAATCCAACCGGAACGATAAACAAGAAAAGTGAGTGTCTATAAACGTGGGAAAATAAGAATTAGTGGTCAAATAATCTCAAGCGAAGGTAATAATCTCAAGCGAACCCGAGGTCGGTCACTAGTTACAGGTTGACCAGGAACCTACATGAACCCTGAAAACAGACCACTCCTATATTTGAGCACGAGCAATTGTGTAAATAGGCGGTAGTTCAGCACAGCGGACTGCATACGATAATAGTTAAACCCATTTTGAAAAGGATAAAAAGAAACAAGCATCATCAAAAATAAGCAAATTTATCATAGCTACACATAGCAACATCAATTTTATCATCATCATCAATTTTATTGAATTAGGATGTTAGTGGCCGAGATATCGCGGAGGTAACCGTAATTCCATCCGGCAGCGAGCGCACGACTCTGGCGGCGCGTGGTTGCAACTCGTTACGTAGTACCATTGCCTCCGGGTCACGGCACTCAGATGTCGGTGCCTGCCCGTCGCACGGTTGCGAGTCACCCGCACCCGGAGTTACGGGGCGCCGGCACTCCGGTGCCGGCGCCGACCCGTCGCACGATTGCGAGTCACCCGCGCCCGGTGGTATGCGGCGCCGGCGTCGGACGCGACGCCGGCGCAGCCGTGGCGGGCTCTCCACCACACTATCCGCCACACACTCCGTCGCGGGCGCAACGCAGAATTGTTCCAGCATCATGAGCGCCTGTAGCTTGGTTTCTGTCAAATCATCATGATGAACGTTGGATGGGGAGGGTCGTGACTCCACGGTAGTCACTGGCAAATCGTCTACGGAAGCTACGACGTTTCGGGGTGCTGCAGCGTCATCGGGATTCGCAGGTATCACCCTGCAAATCAGGAGTGAGATTAAGAGGGGCTAATGGTAGCGTCGCGACTACTATCTCGATTCGTTGTGTACTCACTCGACGGGGTCATCAGGCTGCAGCAGCGTGAGCGGTTCTTGCGGCGGCAGCAGGAAGCCGCGTGAGAGCAGGCGCAGGCGCGGCAAAGCAAACAGTCGGCGCAGGCGACGCTGCAGCCAACGCACGCGTCGATTCGGCGACACGCACACGTAGGCCCGCGCGCGCGCGTCACTGTTGTTGTAAAAACGCTGCATGCACACGCGCACGCGGAATCGTGGTTCGCTTGCGGGTGAAGTGTCTTCCGACTCTGACTCAGACTCTTTATATTTCACCATTTTCAGTAGGTACTTATATAATCAGTTCTCACTATGAGAACACTTCATAGTATCTAATAATTTGGTTTCCAACTTCTCTGCAACCAAACATTTTTTCATTGGACTAGCGAAGGAGGAGTAAAGCGGGCCTCCCGCCCTCGCGTGCAGTGAAAGCTTGACGAAAAGAAAAACATCTGTGACACCAGACATTACATTGTCAAAGCTGAAGTCCCCAGTTCTCCCGCAAAGCCCCATTGTTTTTGCAAGATAATTTGCTTACATTTTATTACTTAACTGGCTGGGAAAACTAGACTCAGGTATTAGAGATTTTAATTTGCTAACACGAACATTTGGACGAGCTAGCCCTACCTTCGAGATTCATATGATTCACATGCTCGGCCCGAGCCGAGCCGATCTGATCAAGTTTGGATATCAATACACCCTTATAATTAAATACCTAGCCAACAAATTGAGAGTTTAGGCAACAAACACCTAACAACTGGCTTTGGTTATCTAAAAAAAAACCTTTAAAAAAATGTACAGACTCCAAAAACAAATACAGAAAAGTTTAAAATCACTTTTCTTCCGGAAGTCAGTGGCTTTGATTTCTATTTCTTTGACTATTACCACCGACTTCCAAAACAAAAGTTATTTTTAACTTTTCTGTATTTGTTGTATCTTGGAAGTTGTTATGTAAGGCACAACAAAATAGTATCAAAATTTTAGAAAACGATATGATGTTGATTTTGTTGAATCTATTTGTCCTTGTAAAATAGCTGATTTTATGGTAATTACAGCATTTTGGAGTATATTTCTTAAAAAAGTTAAGAAAAAGTCCATGTATATAAAAATTGTATCATAAAAATAAAAAATAAATCCTAGAAAAACATGGATCAGACTGTCCGATGCAGTATTTTTTCTGAATTCAAAATGCAATAAAAAAGTTACCCATTTTTCGAGATACAACAAAATCGCTTTTCTGTGTTGATATGTGTAACAAATGTTGTAAAAGAAACTTCATGTTAAGAATTTAATAGGATGAATAATAGGAATACTAATACAATAATGAATTGATATAAATAAGTTTAACAATAATGATACTTAATTATTTAAAGGAATGCCAAAAATTTATTTTGAATGTAATCTAAGTTGAATAAAAAGTTAGATGGTATGTTGAGAGTTATAGTCAGCTTGGTGAAGACCATCTGGCGGCTAAGACCCTACATTAACAACAAAGTCTGAATAACCACAGCAATAACAACCCAAACTACAAAAAATAAGTTTTAACAGTAATAGTAGTGCGGGTTGTAATCACTGTGGATATTCAGACTTTGTTGTATTGCTTATTGTACGGTCTTCGCCGAGCTGACCTTATATCAAATGGTATCAATTGTTATTTTAAGGCAAATAAAGGGTATATTTATTATTATTATGTTGCAAAAATGTCACTGCTCCATTGGTTACGAATTCTTTGTTTCACATTTATCAAAAACTTTGATGATAATAATCTGAGGATGACAGCATTACATCAATTTTTATATCTGTAACTAATATATCACATCTTAATTGTTCTTTCGTTCGTGTTGATTATAAAACCATGAGGATTACAAAAAGTAAGTTTCATTTTAAAGACAGTGAAAATGTGAGTAATACACAAAACCTTGCAGTTCTTTAGTGCCTAAACTATTTTTGTTCAGTCAAATAAATCTTGTCGTACCACATATAGTGATAAGGTAATAACAGTAAATACCTTACCAAACTCCAAACTTAGCCGCACACTTAGCCGAGCGTTAAACAGTTTCAGCCTTTGGTTTCAGCAGGGCTATTGGCTAACCGGTGGAAAACTGTGGCATAGGTGGATAGGTGCTGGGGTGCGTTTAAGTCAACCATCCAGATAAAAATCAAACTAGCGAGGGTTCGCTGAACGGAGTCATAGGTTTAACTGCCAAATTCAATTGACAGCTCAGCTTGTTATTAATTATTCTCACTTTTTTCAAATCTTATGTACTTGTCACACACAAATAAAGTTCACGGAGGTGATACAATAAGTACTTGTTACAAATATTTGTTTCTAGAGAGCGAATTGAGCAAACAGCTACATGTCAAAGTCAATCTGACAGCAGGATAAAATTTAGCGAGGTAAAAAGGTCGTTAAGATTTATCCTAGTAGGTGAAAACTTATACCAGCGGACGACCGTGAACGGGGCATATAAAATTTTAGTCAGTTTAATTTTTCACCTCTCGGTGTACTTGAACGGGGTGTTTAACGTTTAGTCCGTATAAATTTTAAACTGGATGGTTGACTTAAACGCACCCCTGGACACCTCTAATTTTATCGATTGTTATGCGGCTAAGTTGAGGAGTGCCTCCAGAGCGTTAGAATAGTTGCATAGAGGGGAACATTTAGATTGATCAGGTTCATTGAAATATTGAAATTTACCCTTTGACAGCTATTTAATGCGTTCTTTTGGTTGCGTTCCGATTGTCTAACATCAAATTTATATGAAATGGGTGGAAAGTGGCAACTTTTTAAAACACTGCTCATGAGCAGTGTTTTAGCCACAGGTTTTAGCTTAGCCACCGGTCTGTGCCGCCCATTATTAAGTCTAATTTGTTTTGTTTATTAAGTTTCGGGGGTTTTTGTTTGTGTTGAAGGATGGTAAAGACTAAAACGTATACGAGATGTATAAATAACTGTTTAAAGTAAAATTAGTTGTGTGAGTACTATCATAGATATAAAAGATGGACTGATCTGACCATCAATGAATACATAAAACAGGAAATCTTTGGAAGTCCTCAAGAACAGCTCCGATTTTGATGTTTTTTTTTTCTTTAAAATCAGAAACCTCTTGGAGTGGGGACGGAATTATTTATCTTGTTTGGGTGTTACGGTGTTTCTTTTAAATTGGCCAAAAGGGAGAAATCCACATCTATAGGAGATACGGGAAAACATTCATACCAGTTGTATGAACGATAAACAATACCATTTTTAACCCCCGACGGAAAAAGAGGGGTGTCATAAGTTTGACGTGTCTGTCTGTCTGTCTGTGTGTCTGTCTGTCTGTCTGTCTGTCTGTCTGTGGCATCATAGAGCCCGAACGGATGAAGCGATTTCAATTTAGTTTTTTTTTGTATGAAAGGTGACTTACCTGCGAGTGTTCAACATGTTTGATGAAAATCGGTTGAGCGGGGGTGAAAGTGGGGAAAGGTAACCGAGGGTCTGCAAATATACTCGAGTTAGGTATGAAATGAAAGCCTTCTGAAAGGGAATATTGATTACTTAATCGGGAGTACTCTTAGCAACAAAAAAATATATAAGTATGTACCTATAAAAAGTATAAAATAAAAAATAAATTTAAAATTAGAAAACCCCCGACACAAATACCAAGTTCCCTCTAAAAAGTTAAAAATACGTCGCGTTGGGGTATGCAAAAAAACAGGAGAGGATGAATAATTTGGAGCAGTCCCCCAACGCGACGTATTTTTTACTTTTAAGAGGGAACTTGGTATTTGTGTCGGGGGTTTTTTAAATTTTAAATTTATTTTTTACCATGATAGAGTATCTGAAACTACTTATATTACGACTGAGTGAACCGTTTTTGATGATTCTCTTTTTGTTCGATGAAATATAACTGTCATTTGGTACCATTTCAATTAATATTGAACCAAACGTTCAACAGTTTTTGTTGACTGAGCATTTCTTATTGTGTACTTGGATCATGTTTTATCGGTATTATGGACAACGTATTTGAAAAGAATTTGGGTTGAATATTTGAACTAAATATGGTAAAATAAAAGTATTCAAAAAAATAAAAAAACCGCCTTCAAAAACTACCACAAAAAAGTTTTAACGGGAATGCTCCAACCAGCCCACAAAATTTCAAAATTTAGAAGAACAATTTTTTCTTAATAATTATAACCAACAAAATCATCAATACAACGCTCTAAGTTCATATTTTGTTCCTGCGCCGAGCCGAGTTCATAAAGAACTCGGAGGGTTGTATTAAACGCGGGTTGGTTGGAGCTTTCACCTTAAACAGTGCGAGTCAGATCAGTGCGAGTCGAACACGCGCATGACGGGTTCCTTAGTATTATCTATGTAAACGGCAAAAAAATATGTATAATTTTGTTTTTTTTTTCTATTGCTGTGCATTGAATGAAAGGTAAATTGCAGTTTACGATTTATGACGTATTAAAAACTACTTACTATAGTGCAGGCCGCAGAAGGAATTTCGTTTGCAAAATATGAGGACCGCAATCTGATTAATGAAGTATGTAAATGGGTTCTAGGACTATTTAAAAATGCATGTTGCCAGTGTCTGGAGTGGTCCAGAAATTTGTAAAATACTACCGCATTACACGGTAGTAAAATCTTTCCCTCAAAACTTAATCACCCCTTTTTACCAATTTAGGGGGCGATTTTTGAAAAACCCAAAAACACGTGTTTTATTATTTTTGATCTTATTTCCATATACCGGGTTTCAAAGTTATCGGATAGCGCGTTATGATTTTCCTATACAAACTATAACATCGTCTAGAGTATCATTGGAGGGTAGTTTTGAAAAACTAATAATGTCCATTGTCACCTCCTTAAAGGTGAAATCCTTTCTTGGCGCTTACCTACATGATAAATTGCAACTACCATCCAAAATGCAGGTTACACTTTTAGCGCTTTAAAATCCTTCCCTTTAAACTTGAATACCCCTTTTCACTAACATTGGGGGAGATTTTGGAAAAATCCAAAAACACGTGTTTGATAATTTTTTTTTTCTTATACAAATACTGATTTTCAAAGTAATCGGATCACGCGTTATAATTTTTCCATACAAACTTTTACATCGATTAGATCACTAATGGAGGGTAGTTTAAAAAAATTAAAAGTGCCAATCTATTTTATTTACTTGTTTTCTTATTCATGACTAGTTTCAAATGTATAAACCCAAGGAATAGGATTTTTCATACAGTAGTTTTCACCCCTTTTCACACCTTTAGAGGACGATTTTCACAAAATCCCGTCTTTATGCCCCTCTAAATGGTAGACTGCAACTATTGTCCAACACCCAAGTTTCTACATTTAGCGATTTCGGCTGTAGGCGAGTCGTACGGCCATACCCTGTTCTTTTGAATATATAGATAATTATGTATTTATATGTTCTTCTACTATATTTTCCAATCATTCTATCAAGCTCTCTTCATAATAAAGTATAATCAGTATGTAATTCCATATCATATGAAATTTATTCAGATCAAAACCCACAAATATCAACGTTTTATTGATCTGAGACCAAGGTGCGGTTTTTTTTTTTGGACCACGATAATTGTTGGCAACATCGAAAATATATATCTTGACAATCCTAAAGATATATTAAAAAACTCAAAACTCGGTCCTCATATTTTGCATACGGATGTCTTCTGCGCCGCGAATAATAATAAAAAAAATATGTCTATGGGCTAAGTCATAGAAAGAGAAGGGTATAGAACGCTTGATAGTTCCTTCTCTTTCCCTCAAGAAAGAAAAATAAAATCGACAATTCGCATAAGAAGAAAAAGGACAGAGCATGGCTATCTCCATCTCTCAGCGCGTAGCCGGTTTTTTCAAGGCCCGCCACTCCTATTAGCGAAAAAAGTTGGCCAAGTAGGGCGTATTTAGGGATACCAGATTCAGGCATTACATTTCCCGGGCAAATAGGTCTGTAACTCTGTACGATAATTTATTAAAATCGATTATTATTTTTAATATTTATGATTATTTTTAGCAAACTTTCTACATGTTATACTAATGTACAGGAATTTTAAATTCGAGATATTAAAACAACTTAGTAGGGGACTTTAGCCCTTTCTTGATGTATTTTTTTTTGTGTATTTATTTTTTGGTCAAGTGTGAGAAGTCCGTAAAAAAGTTCTAGGATTTTTATTTCATAAATGAGTACTTCTTTTTGTTATTGTTAGCTAAGCTCATAAAATGTATAATAACAAAATTTTAGTATTGCGGAAACTGTAGTTTTACTTAACACCAGGATTTATATGCATATCAAATAGCAGTTTGTGTTAAAAATAAAATTAAGGGAAGGAAGTTATCTAGCCATGTATTTTTTTTTATCTACGAGGTGGCTTTATAGCTTTCTCTGTTGCCCTCAATAAAGAAAAACAAATTGACAAAACGTACACGACGTTGACGTTTATGGCACTAACAATACGTAGCCTGTGTGGCATTTAACGATATTTTTACGAAAGAGAAAGAGAAGAAAAAATATTTAAAGTAACAATCGGCGTTATTTTGTTCTTTTCTCTAATCTCTATATTTAAAATGGTGCGGTGCAGTGTAATTGACTGCAAAAGTGATAGTGAGAGAAAAGAACCAGGATTATCGTTCCATAAGTAGGTACATCTTTTTTAAGTGGCTCATAAAAATGTACTATATTAAATCTAGCACTGCGAATTTCAACTCTCGGCCGGGTTTTGATATACTTTTGGAAAATCTAAATACTTACCGTGTCATCTCATTTGATTTTAGGTTCTCAAAGTTTAGTCCAATAAGGTACGATTACAGTTCATATTTACACACAAACTTATCTCCGTCGGCATCCCGCGACACGTAGCGACGTGTCCCGTATGTTGCATGCGAATATGAACTGTAATTAGGCAGATTAAAGGGAAAAAGTCAAATGCAATGATGTTTTCCTTCACCGAAAGGCCTTGATAAACAGGTTATTCTTTTGACATAATTATTATTTTGACCACATCGACTATTAACGATCACACGTGATAATAATTTACCCGCGAGTCATGTAAAAGTTTGCAGTATGATAACACTCCCAATTTTTTTTTCATTACTGACGTCAGCATTCTTTATCTCATGTGTCATTCTACGCCAAATATATATCTATAGGGTAATTTATCTATGACTCGTGATACTTCCTTCTCTTTCCCTCATGAAAGAAAAACAAATCGCATAAGAAGAAAAAGGACAGAGCATAGCTATCTCCATCTCTCAGCGCGTCGCATAGCCGGTTTTTTTAAGGCCCGCAAATACTATTTGCGAAACAAGTTGGACAATTAGGGCATATTTTACGAATTTGAAATTTGTCTGAGGTATACTACTATTATTTTATTTTTAATATTAAAAATATTTTTTTTAATATTTATGATTATTTTTAGCAAACATTCTCCATGTTATACTAATGTACAGGAATTTTAAATTCGAGATATTAAAACATCATAGTTGGGGCTTTAGCTCTTTCTTGATGTATTTATTTTTTGATCAAGTGTGAGAAGTTCGCAAAAAATTTTAAAGTTCTAGGTAACTATCCAGCTTGTATGTATTTTAAAAATATTTCCTCGGGTGATGCCAAGGGAATTTGTAATTTATTTTCTTCTTTCTTCTCTTCCGTATATGAACCCACAAACCTCGACCCTAGTAACTGGCCACCATCTAATTACTATGCAGAAACCTCATCTTGTTTTTCTGAAATATACCTCCTGCAGTCATTTCTTCAGTATTAAAATCATTAGACTCTTCTAAAGGAGCAGGCCCCGATGGTCTTCCACCCAACTTTTTCTTAAAAACAGCTGGGGCCTTAGTCAAACAGCATTCGACAGTAAACGACAATCGTTATCGTTCATCAGTCACCAATGCATTTTCAACTCTATACCCCAGCGCATAAAGTTGAATATCTATTAAAAACTGCTAATCGATAACGAACGAAACAAGCGAAAACGATCTGCGAACTTCAATAGATTTTCAACTTTACGCGCTCGGGTATAAAGTTGAAAATGTATTGGTGATTGATGAACGATAACGACTGTCGTTTACTGTCGAATGCTGTTTGGCTAAGGCCCCTGATAGCTTGTGTACTTCTTTGCATATAATATTTAATAAATGTCTGCACGAGGGTGTTTTTCCAGATATTTGGAAGCGGGCATTTATGACTCCGGCTTATAAGACAGGTGCCAAAGCAATGTGGAAAATTACCGCCCAATTTCAATCCTCTCCACCTTGTCCAAGGTCTTTGAGCGTCTTGGGCACAGTGCTGTTTATCCTCATATCCACCGGCTTATCGTACCGGAACAACACGAATTTGTTAAGCAGCGGTCTACTATGACAAATCTGCTGACATATACTAACAATCTCTTTGAAAATTTGGATCAACGAGTTCAAGTAGACTCGGTGTACACAGACTTTCAGAAGGACTTTGACAAGGTGGATCATGTACTGCTTTTGGAGAACATTGCATTTAATGGAATACGTGGTAATTTGCTTCGATGGCTTGTTTCATGTGTTTAATAGGGTGCAGACAGTAGCAGTTAATGGTTATGAATCGGATCCTATAGTTGTTACTTCTGGCGTTCCACTGGGATCCATTTTGGGCCCTCTTCATTATATTCATCAATGACATTATAAACTGTTTCATCAACTCCAATTTCCTAATGTATGCCGATGACATAAAAGTCTATAGATCATGTAGGAATATACAAGACTGTTGGCTTCTTCAAGAAGATCTAGACAGGTTATACACATATTGTTGCAATAATAAACTCTTCCTTGGTTTACCAAAATGTCATGCCATCACATTTACTAAAAATAAAAATAAAATTACTTTTAATTATTCCTTGAACAACGAAAGCTTAAATAAAGTGGGTTTCATCTGAGACCTAGGTGTTACACTGGATGCCAGTTTACATTTCGATATTCACGTCGACAATTTAATAAATAAGGCGTATCAGATGTATGGTATTGTCATGAGATCTTCTGGTGACTTTGTGCGACCCTCTACATTCCTTTTGCTTTATAAGACTTTGATACGATCGCAGCTAGAGTACGCGGTTCCGATCTGGAACCCCTTCTACGAAAAAATACGGTGCTAGAATTGAAATGGTGCAGTAAAAGTTCCTACGGTCCATGAATTATAAATGCTTCCAATCAAAAGTTCCATATTCGCTGCTTTTGAAACGGTATGAAGTTCTAGACTTGAGGTCCAGGCGTTTCTTACTTGATGTCATGACCCTATACAGCATTTGTAACAATAAATTTGATTGTGTCGAACTTACTAATAAGTTGTGTTATAGGGTACCCAGAAGTGTTATCTTAAGGGGGGTGTGCGCGCCTCAGTTGTTCCACACTGATATGTGCTGCACTAATGCCGGGGAACGAGCACCTCTTCGCCGTCTTGTTGATACATACAACACATATTTTATGGACCTTGACATATTTTATCTATCCAAATTATGTATTTACGAAAACGACTCTAAATATCTTGTCTACAGAATTAATTTAATAAGCCTGAACTATGCTAATGACAGCATTATAGTTAACAAGTTTCTTCTGTTTTGTTTTTTTTTTCTTTATTCTTTATCTTCACTTAATTTTTAGTAAGTACGTGGACAATGGTATGGGTTGCATGTTTGACAAATCTTAGCTTAAGGTGAATGCTCCAACCATCCCGCGAAATTCTAAATTTCTTGCTTTTTTTTCTTGGGTTTTATGTTTATTAATATATTATTCTACTATACTATACTCTCTCTATACTCTCAAAACGGTGAAGGAAAACATCGTGAGGAAACCGGCATGTCCTAGAACCAAAAATTCGAAGACATGTGACATCTACCAACCCGCACTGGGCCCGCGTGGTGGATTATGGCCCACTCCCTCTCACAGAGAGGAGGCCAGTGTCCCAGCAGTGGGAACGTTATAGGCTGATGATGATGATGATGAATATATTATTCGCGGCTGTAAGACGTATGTAGTTACAGAATGAGGGATTTTCTTTTTATTGTTTCCCTAGTCGATGGATAGATGGCGCTGAACTTGGTATGTTACTGCAATGAACGGAACCTAGTCATTTTTTTATTTTTTTCACTTGATTGTAATTTTGAGATCTTAAAACGTAACGTACATGTCATGTCATTGTCAGTCACATCACAACACACCATTGGCATTTGGAAATAAATAACAACAAGGATAAAGAAAAAAATATTCATTGACCAGTCTTTTTAATTTATGAGTTTTCCACGCCATAAAGAAAATGAGCCAAGAGAAAAAGTAGAGAAGTCTGTGCCTCGTGGATTTGTGCAAAAATAAAGGCATAAATCTAGTAACGTAGTCAGTTCAACGCCATCTACAGAGTTCTTGGAAACTACTTTTTTTTTAATACTCGAAAAAGAAAACTTCTCATTATAATCATCAAAATCACCAATACAATCCTCCAAGTTCATAAAACTCTAGGAACAAAAAAAAAAAACAGAAAAAGTCATTCCTAGGGTTTTATGAACTTGGAGGGTTGTATTGGTGATTTTGATGATTATAATTCTGTAACTACATACGACTTACAACCGCGAATAATATTTTAAACAACATAAAACCCAGCAATGGCCTGCAAATTGTAAAATAACGCAAGAAAATTTGAATTTCGCGGGCTGGTTGGAGCATTCCCCTTAAAAACGATTAATCTCGGAGGCCAGTTTATATTGGTCATCCTACAAACGTCACCAACGATTTGAATTTGACAACATCATAGTGTTGCCATCTTAAACGTTAAATACACCTCCTAGTTTTACGGGAAACATCATTGGAGTTTTGTGTTCATTTTTTTTTGGTTTTCTTAAAAATATGAGGAATTAAAATACATCACAGAATATAAAAACTATCACAAGCTATAAAACATGTTATATAATTGTACTAATATGCATCTAAAAAACTAACTCAAAAAGTTTCAAAATATTGGTAATGTTTTTATTTTGTGTAAACAGAAGGAGAAAAAACGCAACGCTGTGTGCCTCTCTTTCTTAAAAACTAAGGCACGGTTTTAATGTTACAAGCCTTCGCTCCCTATATTTTCTATCTCCATGGCTAATAACATGCCGACAGATGCGACCCCATTTAAAATGAAACGGTCATAGCCATAGAGTATAGCAATTTTGATTTTGTCGTTGCGTTGACATTTTTTGTTGATTGTGGTTTGTTGAATCTTGAATGAATGACAGTTCTGCATTGATTTGATGGTATTAAAATTCGTTGAGTAAAACTACAACAGTTATCATATTTTGTGAAGAATTTTGAGTTTTTTTTGTGTTTATCGTATTAGCCTCCAACGATATATAATAATTTCGTAAACATTTAATCGTGTCCAGTTTGAGGTTGTTCTTCCAGTCTAGTGTGTCTTGAATCCAGGAGCACTTAATTAAAATCGAGCATCCAACTGGAAAGCTATGGTATCCAGGAAGTACAAAAACTGCTCTTAAGCGTTGCAGACGCGAGAGGCTCGGTTCAGCTATAGGTTCTCGAGGCGCTTGGCGCGGGTACAGGCAGACGGTCTGGGCGGTGGCGGCGGCGGCATGTCCAACGTTGAGAACGTGTGCCCGCAGACTCTCCGCGGAGTGACGCGGGAGCTGCGGCGCCTGGCGGCCAACCCGCCTGCGGGCATCAAGCTGCTGCTGCGCGACGACGACATGACGGACGTGGTGGCGACAATGGAGGGGCCCGGTACGTAAACAACCCCTTCTCGTCTTGTGTTGTGACTAAGATATACATTAGTTGTCAAGTATCAGCCCCCGGTTCTATATTTTTTTCAAAGTACGGTCTTTAGATTAATATTGTAAAAGCCTCAAAAAATATGATAATATGGAATTGGTAGAAAAGAACCATTTATTAAAAGAAACTTACAGTGCGGAATACCGTTTTGTACTTGTAAAAGTTATTTTGGTCAGTGGGTTGTTTTAGGGAAGGTCTGAACCTGAGTCTGAAGTCTGTTCCATTAGTTCCAATTGAATGTAAGTGATGATTATGATTGTCAAGGTGATGGATAAAGTTATAAAATTGAAAAAATTAAGTGTTCCAAAAAATAAGCAACTTAAATTATAAGTCTTCATTCAGGCAATATCAGTCTTACAATACAAATAATTTTATCTAAATAGTTGCTAATCCATCTGTCTGTTTGCCATTTGATCTAAACTTCTAAAGGCTATCTTAACCATTTCTTAAACAAGTGTTGTAATGCATAAGTTAAGGGGGTTAACAAAAAGAATCTTTTTACAGTTGAAAATAACATTTTTACCCATACATTCTGTAGAGAAAAATAAATTAATGTTATCCAAGTACATTTTATAACTTTGAAATCTTTAAATCGTGAACTTGTATATTTTTTTACACTTCTTAACTGTTTAGCTGATAGAGAGGAACACACACACAAATATTTGCAAAGCTTTTTGTGTCACTAACAATTTATTGAGAAAAATATTTAATAACCCTAGTTTACAAAAATGGCCCTGTCATTCTATCATTCAAAGTTACTGTTGAGAACCATATGCAATAGGGGCCCCTCGAGGTGTACATGGCCTTTGGCTTCGGCAATGTAATACGCTAACAGTTCCCACCAGGACCAGGGTCCCTTAGCACAGTAAACGACTAAAGGACTACTTAGTTTTTGATGAAACATAAGCTGGATGTTTTGAAAGTATGTAACAATATGAGACCAAAATGATTTCTGTGGGCCTTCTTTTTTCGGGCTTCGAAAATTCAATTCAATTACTGCCAAAAATTGAGAATTTTAAGACACCTCTCAAGCAACTCTAGCGGTAACTCACATAAAAAATATTTTTTACAACAAATGTTGAAGAAGCAAAACATTAGATATTTTTTCTTCAGTTGGGATGGTATCGAACTTTATAAATTTTCGAAAAGAAATTACTTTGAAGGGGGAAACCCCTTCACCTTTTTTTACAAAGTGGCATTCTGTGCTTGAGGTCTCTAATTTGCCTAACCCTAACTAGCCATATGTTCAGGTGACAAAATTACTGTACTAATTAAAAGATTTAGATAAGCAACTAAATACTGAGATGATAAATTTGAAAATCAATGTTTACTATTTATTCTAAAATCAAAATCTTATTTAATTTACCGTTGTGCCTTAATGAGTACTTAGGGGCAAAGTTAAAAATAACTTTTTTTCTTTTGCTTGGTTTGTTGCGCGAGGCCCCGCAGCGGGCCCGGTTCGGCCAACCTAAGGCCGCCACTGGTGATATGTATGTATGTATAGAAACACATGCAGTTTGTTTGTATGCAAGTTGTTAGATCTTTGGCCACCAGAAGGCGCAAATCGTTGAGGTCAAGTGAAGTCTCTATACCCCTTTATACAAATGTACTATATGGTTGCCTTTGCCACACTCGCATGCGGGTCCAAACAGGAAGTTAGAGTCCTAAAATGATGGGGCGTTTTACCAACTAGGGCCATTTTATCAACTAAAATATATTACCTTCTTTAACCCTTACTGAAAAATTACAAAAGATAGATGGATATGACAAACCTATAAGTGTTCCTTGTTTACTACAGAACCCTAAATATGTATAATAGGGTTGTAATATTGTTGGATTTCATGCCTGAATAAAGACCGACTCTGATAACAAGTTCGAAGTTATTGTATAAAATCCTATAGTGCATAATAATTATGACCCAGTTGGCTGTTTCTACTTTTCTGAATTTTCTGTCAATGACATTAATTTTTAGCAGGAAATAATAAACCGAATCACAAAATTACTAACTCAGCAACATTTTTAGTTTTGGTGGTACCCCAAGGTTCGGTTTGGTTAAGTGCTTTTAACGTACAGAAATCCGTCGACTACGTCTTTGACTCTTAAGTCTTAGTGACATATGTAAAGTTAGTATTTATTGAGTAGTTTATTTGAATTACGTTTTAATTGAATGTGTGTTATTTACAGCGGGCACGCCGTACGCCGGCGGCACGTTCCGCGTGCGCCTAGTGCTGGGCCGCGAGTTCCCGGCCGCGCCGCCGCGCGCCTTCTTCCTCACCAAGCTGTTCCATCCGAACGTGGCGCCCGACTCGGGCGAGGTGTGCGTCAACACGCTCAAGCGCGACTGGCGGCCCGAGCTGGGCCTGGAGCACGCGCTGCTGGCCGTCAAGTGCCTGCTCATCGCGCCCAACGCCGAGTCGGCGCTCAACGCCGAGGCGGCGGCGCTGCTGCGCGACCGCTACGATGACTACTTCGCACGCGCCAAGCTGCTCACCGAGATCCACGCGTGCGCGCAACAGCCCGCGCCGCACCGGCGACGGGGCAGCGGCGCCGCCAGCCCGGCGCCCGAGGGCTCGGGGCCGCGCCAAGCAGACAGCGGGCCGGCCGCCAAGCGCGAGCGGCGCGCGGGCGCGGGCGCGGGCGCGGCAGCGGGCGCGGGCAAGGGAGCGGCGCGGCGCGTCCTCAAGAGGTTATGATCGCTGCCTGCCGCGCACGCCCGGCTCGTCAGCGGTCTGCGTTTTGACTGCGTCCGAGGCTGACACCATTTGTATTGATATTCTGGTAATGCCACCTTAACCTGGTCAAGTTTGCTTGAAGTAAGGGCGGTTGCTCACCGCCACCGAGACGCCCACGAGAACGAGATGAAGGTGCGGAGGTAGCGACACATACATTTAACATGGTCACACTTACTAGTCACTAAGACCGTCATCGTGACGCCGTCATCATGTCTAAATCGACGAAATTGAGATCGCCGCGATTGATGTACCGATCGATATACCGACAATTATTAGATAGTTTTATTGAGTTCTGAGTGTTCGTGTATGTGAGTTTATATGATTCTAAAGGCATCCACGACATAGGCGAAATTCCTACTGTTGGGCAAGCCTGTATTCCTTAAAAGAAATCTTCGAATTTGCACACAACCGAGGTCAATATCAAGGGATGATTAATTTATCCTCGGCTGTTTGTTGTTGTTGTTGTTCAATATAAGTAAAAAATTCAACTAAACATAATAATTATAACTTCGAATGTTGCACATAAGCTGCTGCAGTCACTGCCGAACTACCAATTTAGGAGTTTAAACGATTAAATCATTAACGAATGATATTGTATAACCGAAGACTTGAAATCATAACTCCAGAGAATTCTTCCGTTCTCGGTGATTGTTGCGGTAAGAATTCGTTAAATTCTTTTGTACAGGACAAACTGACGATATTATGATGGCCCCGGTGGTAAACTGTAACGAAGTACAGTTTCATTTGGTTTCGATACCTCTGACGTGATGTCTGCGTTACTGTGTTAAGGTATACGCAGACTTAGCCGCACCGCAGTCTCCGCAGACCCCGCATTACGAATTCTTTGTATGAAGTTCTTTGAAACCTCGCGCACTCAGCCGCATCGCAGTAGCCGCAGAAGCGGTAAGAAAACGATGACTGCGGAGACTGCGGTGCGGCTAGGTCTGCGTTCACCTTTAGCTGGCTGCGTACAATCTCGTTCTCGTTGAGCTAAGCGCCGACAGCGCCGGTGGGCAATCGCATAATGGTTAGTTCACATCGAGACGGGCCGTGCCGCGGGGCGGTACTGGAAATTTGTTTCTTTTCGTGCAGATTTTGAGTCGCTCTATTGAAATGTGCGGCGTTGCGTCTCGGTGTTAGAGTACATTCATTCGCATCTGCTGAATCTCAGTTTTGTTGTTAACTAACACTCCGCCCGCGACTTAGTCCGCGTAATTTTCAAATAATTTTGTGAAATTCTACTCTCAACGACCCTCTTTATGGGATACTTTTGGCAAACCTAAATCAATATTCAACAAAAATTCTATCAACCTGCAATATCAGGTCTTAGGTAGCACCTACGTCCTAAAAATAACCTAAATGTATAATTTGGTATTCAAAGAACGTCCTTTGCTAGATAGTCCTAGGCTCTAGCACTTGTAGGAACGATGTTTTAAACAAACTATCAACTCCCAAAAACAACCCCTTAAGGATCGAATTTCACAAAATCCCATCATGGTGAGCATCTACGTCCTAAAAAATAACCCGATGCAAAGGAGATTGGGCAAACTACTATGGCACTTGGTTGCGCTCCTTTTTGACACAGTATAGTAGTGCAAATTGGACACGAGTAAGGGTTATTGACATACATGAAAGCAAAGTTAAATACAGATTGATATTTTGTGGAGTTTTTCTAAAAAACATTACTTAGGCTATTATTTGAGCTTATATTAGGCGTCAAAACAATATTATGTACAACATATATTTAAAAGATTACCATAGCATTCGTTGCCTCTTTTATTTGGCGATTAGGTAGTGTATGCGATTATAACAAACCACAGTTCACAGCACGACACATTGTTTATTATCCAGTAGAAATCAACGTAGGCGTATAAATTCACTATAACAGCGCACTACAAAAAGAGCCCAATTGCTCGATCTGTATCAACGTGGAGGTATCCTAAAACTGTATTCGACGCGAAAATAAGTTTACCAGCAGAGAAAAACAAGAAATAGTAGTTTGTCGGTAATAACGAAATCAAAACCAAACAAACACGAATATCATTAGTTTGACTTTGACAACTGACACTTCATGGAATAGTCCTGGACACATCAGTCAATTACGACATCGTAATCATAATCGATATTTACTTTTATTATAAGACCTCAATATGTGTTATCATAAAATAAATCATATAAGAGTTTATATAAAAACAATAATAACAGCTTTTAATGTAGTCTTTAGTGACACTAGTAGATTTTTCAATTGTTTTACGACTTTCTTTAATCGATCGATTCTGGTAACCCTTCACTATACCGGAACAAAAATTAAAAAACTTCAAAAAGCGAAACCATAAACGCTCAATCTCCTTTGAGGCTCCTAGCCTAGAGTAACCAAGTTTCATACAATAGGTTTTTTATATTATTTCATACCTGATGTTCGTACAAATGTAATGAATAATAATTTCCTGACATATAATGCAAAGCCACTGCTTCCTCCATCGTCTCGACGCACAACTAAACAACGAATATTCGCCGTAGGCCGCATTCTGAATATTCGCCCGCCAATCGTGTATGTCTGACAACGGATATTTTGCGCGCAAGTAAACGCGATACGAATCTTCGCCCGCTAATGTAGCCCCAGCATAAGAGTTATCATTCGTGAGAAATCGCAATTATTTTCTAAGAGTTTATAAATTGAATGAGTGAGTGTGAGTGAATAAATTTTTGGATCGTTGAACTCTTTACATTTCGTTTATATCGTCGATGATACAGGCACATAAACAATCAACCTAAGATTTAGCATGTTTTTTTCTTTCATGAAAAATATTGTTCTCTTGAATGTCTATTTATCTTGATTTAAGTACGTACTTGGATATTTGGCGACTATTACATTTTTACAAAAAAAATAAAAATCTGTTGAAAAATTTGTCTGAAGAAAGTGTAAATGCTAAATGATTTTCATGTCTACGCCAAATGCCGTTTTGAAGTTGACAGTTTTTCAGATAATTGTTTAAGAAATGTTTAATTTTTTTGTAGTAAAACCTTGTAAATAAATGTTTAATTTTATCGATTGTCGTTCATTGTCCATCGCCTCTATGTATACTAAGTTATTATGTAACCCGTTACGATGTAATTACTTATTGGTCATCTTTATGTAGGTTTAGTTGTAATAATTATGATATTTGTATTGTTCTAGACTATTAGATAATATACTAGTTTCAAGATTAAGTAGTTTTATTTAAATAAAATAAAAGTTGGATCTAAGGGCCGGCGCTCACTGCCGGCACGGCACGGTATGGCATCGCAAAGAATTTTATTACTAATCAAGTTATTTTGAATCATGTTTCAATGAGTTTACAGTTCATGTTACCTTATTTCGATACCAACGATGCCGCGGAATGCTGTGGCAAGACTCGACGCGCCGCGGAATGACGCAATGCGCCCTGTAAACCGCGGGATGCTGCGGCATGTCGAGTCATGCCGTTTCATTCCAAGAGACGTATGGGTCGAGGAATTATGATTGCTATTTGAAATAAGGTTGTAACTTGTGCAGCAGTCATTTCAGTTAATGGGGCTCAGTCCGGTCGGTGTGTGGGGGCAAGGGAGGGAAAATACGATGCAGATGTGCATGCCGAAGCACAACCTGCCATGCCACGGCATGCTACGGAACGCCGCGAGTTGCCGCAGCACAATCTGCCGAGCCATGCCGTGCCGTACCGGCAGTGGGCGCCGGCCCTAAAAGTAGCAAGACTATAGTTGTAAAGAATTTAATATGCAACGTTAACCGTCTGTACAAAACAGTACCTACCTCTACCTATACAGGCTGTTTCTTTTAAATTGACCAAAAGGGAGAAATCCTTATCCATAAGAGATACAGGAAAACTTTCTTAAGAGCGTACCTTTAGCTCTTTTTTGATGTTGACAATTTTGGAATTTTTATTTTTTTATTCAAGTGTGAGTTGTCCACAAAAATGAGTGAAATTGGTATTTTTTTTTGAATGCCTGTCGACTCTGTTTCATGTAGGGATCATTTCATTGTATCGGAAGAAAAAAATCGGGACAGCGGAAGTTGGTCAACAGCAAAATATTTTTTCATACAAATTGTATGAGCGAAAAAATTATAATTTTTTTTATGATGTTTTTTGATTTATTGTCATGTAACCCCTCGTTTACACCAAGAAACAAGTTAAATACTAGTTTCATACAAAACTTGTAGAATACTTGGCAAAACATAATTTGTTTGTTTTATACATGTATTGAGAGTGTCTCAAACCATAATCTCAAACATTCTTTCGTTCACACTGTGTAGCCAAAAAGTATTTTATACAAGTATAAAACACATTTGCGTTTACACTGAAGTCTATGACATGTCAAAACTTGTCAAATACATGTAATAAACCTTGGTGTAAACGAGGGGTAAGGATTACTTCATTGTACGGGAAGAAAAATGTCTGTACGATGGAAGTTAGTCAAAAGTACAGTAATGTTTCTTTTTACAGCATAAAGACGTATTAGTAGTACTCAGTATTTCATTAGATTTGACCTACTTCTGTTGCCCAGTCATTTTCCTTCTGTCTGGGCAACAGAAGTAGGCTACTGAAGGCAACTGAAACTTTTTTATAAGTGCTATCATGATGGAATTTGGTGTCGAGAAATGTGCAGTGATGCATGTAAAGGGAGGTTATGGAATCTGAAGTAAATCAGCTTTCAGATTCCATACACCTTAGATCCCAAACGTTTCCCTCATCCGAAACCTAATAGTATTTAGGTGAAAAGGATAAGCGTCTCACTAGATTTGTTTAGGAAAATGAAATCGTGTTGTAATTTTAACATATCCCGGGATTTTATCAAATCCCTTGTTTTATCATATCCCTGCGACGGATGTACCAAATTACCAGTTTTCTATTTGTGAATGCCAAAAAGATGTTTCTGATATTCATCAGAGTTAGGGTTAGAGAATGGTTTTACTTTTATTTCTGTCACTATGTTATTTAGCAAAAAATATTCCTTATGATGAAGCCTTTCGTATAATAAAACTACCGGATTATATTTTTTTCCCGTGTAGCGGCTTCGATTCCCGGTTCAACTATGCCATTATTTAAAAAAATCAGAAAATAACCCTTTTTTTTTTTTTTTTTTATCGTGGTAAAATCATCAAATGAGACCTCCAACCCCGGGCAGGGCGGGAGGTACTGTCAGACTTGTACTGACTAAAATCCACGGTGTCCTTCAGTAGCCCTTTATGTTCCGGGGTCACGGTAATAGAAATAAATCCCGCGACCCCGGCAGGCTTTGGCCCTCTGAGAGGGGGCCCCGTCATTTTTTGCTGACAGCTCTTTGAGGCGCGCGTGGAACACGACGCGCCGTCGACCCGGGCATGGTCCATGGTCGGACAGCGAGTTGCCCTTTACTCGCTGTCCGCATGCCCGCGCCTACGGTGGCCGGAGATCGTCTTGCGACGTGCGGCGCCGTGGGCGTACACCACTGCGGTTGGGGCGGAGGGAGGACGCTGTCCTCTCTCTCTCGCGGCCCGCCGCCTCCTTCACGAGCATTACTGCCTCGCAGAAGGCGGCGACCGCTTCCCACTCCGTCTCGCTCCGCAGCATGGCCGAAACCAATGCCGGGCGCGAGAGGTCTCCGCCTATCGCCGCCGTGAGGACACGTCGGTGCTCTGCCCAAGCTGGGCAGTCTTGCACCGTATGCTCTACTGTGTCCTCCGGGCGATCTTCGCAGTGGTGACACCCCGGCGTTTCCTCCTTTCCCATCAGCCACAGGTACCTCCCGAAACTTCCGTGTCCGGTGAGGACCTGCGTCATGCGATAGGTCAGGACGCCGTGACGTCTCTCCAGCCACTCCTCAAAGAGGGGTCTTACCGCCGCGATTGCGGCGTGCCCGGCCGTCGGTTGCGACAGTCGTCCAATCCATACTACCCTGAGCTCGCGCCGGAGCTCTTCCCGCCACGCCTCGACTTCTCGAGGCAGCGGGGTCTCGCCCCGGCGCTGCGCCTCCACACGCCACTCATAGACGTGCTGGAGGGCAGTCGCCTCCAGATCCCAGGGTAGTAATCCGGCAAGCAGGTTCGCCGCTTCGCCGGCGATCGTGCGGTATCCCCGGATCATCCGGATAGCCATAGAAAATAACCCTACGGAGCTGAGAGACCACTCAAAACGTGGGGGCGTATATTATCTAAGGGATTATTTATGGGATATATTTACATGACGTGTATAGATCGTGGGTGTAACTTGCAAAGATACGCCCCCACGTTTTGAGTGGCGCCTCTCTCAGCTCCGTGAGTTGTTTTCTTATTTTTAGGACATTTATAAACGTGGCTTTTAGATTTTTTAAATCTAATATTTTTTTTTTATCTTTATCTTTGTTCATCGGGTTTAAAACTACCTTGAAAATTTTCGTTGCCTGAAAGCTTATCGGGAAATGCCTCAAAGTCTGTCCGCCATCTTGGACGTCCGTCATATTAGAATTAAGTCACATGACTATATTTTTCGTATTCCTGACAGCAAACCCTTTGATTTGATACCCATATCTTGGGTGTACATTTCAAATTGCCTGTCCGCCATCTTGGACGTCCGCCATATTGGATTTAAGTCACATGTCATTTTTTTTCGTACTCCTGACAGCAAACCCTTTCATTTGATATCCATATCATAGGGGTGCATTTCAAATAGCCTGTCTGCCATCTTGGACGTCCGCCATATTGGATTTAAGTCACGTGACAATTTTTTCGTATTCCTGACTAGTTGTGTTCAAAGTTGCTATGTGGCAATAACTTGCTAAATGCTAAATGTTATAAAGAAGACGGATCACGATCCATACAAAATTACCCCACGTCGTATTACAAAGTGACGTATCTTAAAAAATAGATAAAAATGTATAAAAAAATATGGCATACTCCCTATTTTTATTTTTTTACACCTTCATATGGAAAAATTGTTGTAAAAGTAGTTCATGCGCCGTTAAGAAAAAATCGTTTGTATGAGTATAGGACCGATTTTAAAAATTCTTTTTTTTTGTTTGAAAGGGTACTACCAAGGTAGTCACACTGCCAAAAAGCCAGGTCTCCGGTCTACATGGTCCTGGCGAAATGAAATGAAATTCTTAAAAATAAACTTATTTTTTTCAATAAAGGTATTTTTTAATATACACTCGAGATCATTGAATCCGGGTCATTTAAAGAATCCTAAAAATCTCGGAAACTAAAAATGCTAGGTTAATGCAATAAATTGTATTTAATAGACAATGTAATACTCCTTAAATGAAATCGCTTTCTCACAGGAACTGAACTCGCCAATCAGTTTCGACGCCTCGGAGGAAGTAACCCAAGTGCATGGACAGTAAGACGTCGGCTTGCTGAATCTAACTTAAAACCCCTTAGACCTGCAAACGGCCCTAAACTGGAGCGTGGGCATCGTATTTCAAGACTAAGATATGCCCAGAGCCACGTAAATTGGAGTATTGAAGATTGGTCAAAAGTTATGTTCTCCGACGAATCAAAATTTATGCTCTACAAGCACGATGGAAGACACAGAGTGTATCGAAGACCAGGGGAAAGATTCAAGCCAGCATGCATCGAAGAAAAAGTAGCTTACGGTGGTGGGTCTGTACTTGTGTGGGCCGGAATTTCTTCTGAAAGTCGCACAGAGCTGGTGATCATAGAAAACGGCTCTTTAACTAGCGTAAGATAATATGTGGAAGAAATCCTCAATGATCACGTTGGTCCATTTATGGTCAATTTAGGTGAGGATGCTATATTTATGCATGACAATGCCCGACCTCATACAGGTAGGATTGTGAATGACTACTTTCAAGAGATGAACATTACTCGTATGGAGTGGCCAGCGCGCAGCCCGGATATCAACCCGATCGAGCATGCTTGGGACGAGCTAGGCAGATGCGTAAAACAACGAAACCCTCCCCCAATCACGCTTCGTGAGCTCAAAATTGCTCTCACAGAGGAATGGAAGAATATTCCCCAAAATCGTATAAGGAACTTGGTGTACAGCATGCCAAACCGCGTAAACGCAGTAATAGAAGCACGAGGAGGCAATACGAAGTATTAAAATTCAAGAAAATCGTAATAAAGTTCAAAAATTTCATGTTTCCTATTTTTGTTTTAAGGAGAGATCAGCAGTTTTTTTCTTTATGTAATTTTGTGTTAATAAAATGTATGGTTACTCATATTTTTTTACTTTCATTTAAGGAGTATTATATTGTCTATTAAATACAATTTATTGCATTAACCTATCATTTTTACTTTCCGAGATTTTTAACATTCTTTAAGTGACCCGGATTCATTGCTCTCGAGTGTATATTACATTTATTTTGTTAAATAAAAATCAACTGAAGATGCCTGCCGGGGTTATTGCCGGGATGTTGCCGGTTGTTTTAAGGGTCACCGTGGATTTTAATCAGTAGGTACAATTCTGACAGTACCTCCCGTCCCGCCCTGGGCGGGAGGTCTCATAAGATGATTTTACCATGCAAAAAAAAAGATCAACTGACGATTATATCTTTATTGAACTGATTATGAAAACGTGAGAATAATTCAAAAAAGCTCATTTTTAGGGTTCCGTAGCCAAGTTGCAAAAAACGTAACCTTAGATTCGTCATGTCTATCTGTCTGTCCGTATGTCACAGCCACTTTTTGTCGAAAGTATAAAAAACTATCCTGTTGAAACTTGGAATGTAGATGTTTTATGTGAACCGCATTAGGATTTTCACACAAAAACAAAACAAAAACCAATTTTGGGGGTACGCCCCATACTTAGAAAAAAAAATTCGCCTGACCCGTACGTTTATCTATGGAAAGGTGTCTGTAAAAAAATGATATTGAGGTATTTTTTTCTAAGCTGAACAGTTTGCGCGAGAGACACTTCCAAAGTGGTTGATAAAACAGATTAATGTGTAAACGGTGCATCGTATTCCATGCGCGTCTCAAAAAGCTGTCAGCAAAATGACGGGATTCTTAGAGGGCCAGGGCTTGCCGAGGTCGCGGAACTGCCTCATAAGGTAATCGTGACCCTTGAACGTAAAGGGATATTGAAACTTCACCGTGGATTTTAGGTACATGTCTGACAGTCCCTCCCGTTCCACTCTGGGTGGGAGGTGGGAGGATTCATTTGGAGATTTAAGCACGATAAAAAAGTTGTTTTGGGATAGTTAGGAGCCATAAATTTTGCATAGGTTTGTTCTTTATAGGACTTTTTGTTTTTGGATTTGATAACTTTTTTGTTGGATATTAATATAGATTTTCCAAATGGTTTTCAGAAAGAAGGTGGCCGGGATTAGTAATTCACTGAGGCGACATATAATCAAAGACTGAGGCAAAATTCGAAATAAACGCGGACGAAGTCGCGGGCGAAATGCTAGTAACATATATCTATAGGAATGACGTCTTAGCAAGAGTTGTTAAGCCAAATGAGCATTCTCTGTTGACGTATGAAAAAAAAATTGAGATCTGGAACAACTGATGTGGAATTCCAAGAGCCCAGCTACTCTTTATCATATATAAGAATAACATCTTAGCAAGAGTTGTTTAGTCTGATGGGCATTTCCTGTTGACTTACAATAATGAAAGATTTGGAACGTCTAGAATCGTCACGCGCGTCCCGTTGTTTTCCCGTCCCCAGGCTCTAAGAATTCGACATCAGACGTTTCAGATCTTCGATTTAGACGACCCCATTGTCGCTGGCATAAGCAACAGGATCCGCGTACGAAGTAGCTGGCAGAAGCTAATAATATAATAAAATTGAATAGAGATGAGGGATAGAAAATGATTTAAGTACCTATTTAATATATGTTGGTATACATTGTTTTAATTATAGGTATTATTGTATCGTAATAGAAGGCGGGTGTAGTCTAGACTTGGTCGTGCTTGTCGGTGAGCGGCACGTCCACGTCGCGCGGCGCTCGCGTGCTCGTCCTCGGCGTCAGCACGAAGCGGTGCAGCAGCGCCGCCAGCGCCGCGCCGCCCAGCGGGCCTGCCCAGTACACCTGCACCGACACACACCATACTATTAGTAAAAAGAGCATTTCTTCAAATATCAATGGTCGAACTATATCTGCAACTATATCTAACTGAATGTCTTACTATCTAACTGAGCTCCGTGTATTTCTGCGAAAGTGATACTTGAGGCACGTTGAAAACTTGATCGTTACTTCTTCAATTATAAGCTAAACTAATGTGTGGCTAAACACAGAAATGCTGACCTGGGGGCGTATTACAAAGCTCTCATTTCCTGTCAATTTACGCCTTAAAGTGAGCTGCTATGTTTATTCGTATTACAGGATACACATTGACGGCCAGTAAACAGTCATGTGACATCTTGCCAACTTCTGCCTGTGCTTGTGCCAGGAAATATCGTATTACAGGTTACATAATGACATTTCAAGGCCGGATTTACTGTCAAAATTGACATCTCCTAAATCATTCAGTTTACGCCACTATTTAGTAACTTTTACTGAATTGTTTATTTTAATTTGTCTTTAAACAGTTAAAACTACCTAAATTAAACTTTGGTATTAATAATTGAGGCACTACCGAATATCTGGAGAGTGAATACACGATACAATGTCAGCTGACGAGCTTTATAAAAACCACAAAAATTTTACCTTTTACGACACATGTACACTCATTTACTGAATGATAAGCAATAGGTAAATAGATTCATGTACAATACGAAAACATTTACTCATATAATAATAGGTATATTGTTCTAAATAAAAAACATGTTTCTCCTGAAAAAAATGTTTTATTCTGTCGTAGTTACATCCAATAATAAACCAAACAAAATGTATGATAGGACGCAAACCCTTTGCTAAAATTAATAGCCTCGCGCAGCATCATTCCAGAAATGGTACAGTCCAATGGAGCCAAAACTTGTGTTCAATATTTATTTGGGTACATTGGGCAGTCTTTGATGTATCAACAGACATTTTTAAGTTCACTTCCTCGATTGCTTCTGGTACCACAATTTCGCAGCCAATTTCAAGAGAACTAGTTTAAGTACACTGTCTTTCGGTTTGAAATTGAATAAACGTCCTAGGTTTTATCATTCCTTTACTTGTTGAAACATTTCTAGCTTCATGTCTTAGGTGCCTTTTTGATTTTGGATCCTTTTTCTTTAAAAATAAAATTGGAACATTGTTGAAACAGCTCCATTTTTCAATTTTTTCCGCTTACTTAGTCCATTTTGTTTCCTTACTTTCTCTGCGGTAGGAAAACGGTGTACTCCTTTATTAATGCAGTAAATAGCACTACATAGTGGCATTATAAATAAATAAAATACGATATTCTTGTTTGTTTTGGTAATCAAAACCGCCACAGATAAAAAAAAAATAGCGAATACAATCGTTCAGAAACAATCCCCTTTGCGAGAGTTGAATATTTTGTATTAAGTTTTTGCATAAAATGACAGTAAATGTTGTTCAGTTTGATTGTAAATATTTAAATTGTTATTAAAATACAGTTTAACTTAAATATATCCTAAATTTACAGTGAAAAATAATTTTTTCACACACAATTTATAAAACCGGTAATCATCGGTAACTTGTCGATTCGATTTTTGAACGAATTCGCTAGCCCTTCGTTATCATCCAGAGACAAGTATTCCTTGATGATTCCTTGCAGAAATACGAGCTCCATAATACGAAATAGAACAAGCCGGCTTGAGGCCGTAAATTCACATGCCGGAAAACTGCAAGGAATGACAGAATGGCTGTAATACCCCCCCTGGTTGGGTTAATGTGGTATTGAACGGCGCCAGATGTATTAAAAGATGCTATTGTTTTGGCCCCCAAATAAGACCTTGAGGCATTTCGAAAGCTTTATACATTAAAAATTTTTATTTATTTATTTGTCATCAGGCAACGAAGGCCCATAGATAAAATACACAGATATAATGTTTTAAGTAATAATAAATTAATACATATTCAATACAATCAGTGTTCGTAAATAAAACATAAACCTATATTAGTAACACTTCACTATCACTGCACTGACTTTGTGCCGTCGTGTGGAATAGGGCCGCGGAAGCGACAGAACACCACGCTCTGGGGCCAAAAGGTTTCTTCTAACACCAGGTTGAGGTAGCACGTCAGAATGCGCACTACAAACGCCTTGAAGTTGACGTTGCGGCGCGACTCCAACAGGTGCACCCTTGCCGTGTAGTTCAACTTTCGGCGCACGTACTCAACGATGTCCTCTGCCTCAGTGGTGTAGTGGAGGCGCGAGATGTACACCGGAGTGTTCGGTTTCGCTCCACGTAGCTTAACGTTGGGCTCCATAGGAGCCTTGCCGCAACGGTTCATACTGCTTCGCTGCCGGCGCTTCCTCCGTTGCACCATCACGAAGCCGTCATCAACAGCCCGGTCCAATGCCTTTACGGACACGGGCCTCGCGGGGGAACATCTGGGGCACTCGCAGTGACGGCAGCAAAACCCTTTTGTAAGGGTTTCGTCAAAGCTGCAGAAGCTTGCAGCGGGACAGGGCGAGAAATTCGGGCAGCGCTGCGTAGAGGAGCTGCGGGGACAAGCGCAGGGACGGGCGCGGGGCTGTGGGGCACGCAGGTGGAACGCTGCGCAAGCTCAGCATACGACGGTTGCGCCGGCGACGAAACTGCTGACGCGGAATTTGTCGACGACACATCGAGGCAGGCTCCGTGACACGTGTTTACGTTAGGCGCATCGACCGATGACCTAGTTGCTGCCACACTGTTTCGCAACTCGCCAAATTCCTTGCACAAATCGGCGACGGTGTTTTGGGATGCCTCTAATTTTGCACAAACATCCGCGAGGCGGGCCTTTAGAAAGACAATGTCCTTCAGAAGGCTGGTTACGTCGACGTGGTCGAAGGTGACGGGAGGCAGCTTGTGAAGCTCCTTCGCCACAAACGTCGGCACGTCGTCTGGGTCGGTCTCCTTGAACAGCGTGATTATATCTTGCAGGCTTTTCTTAGTCCCGTCACGTCGGCGGGACACCATCTGGTCGCGCTTGTTCAGCACACTGAATAACATCAGCTTAATAAAATATTATATCTATGGAATATTTAAAAGTTCAGCCATATTTTACTAGGCATGCAAAAAGTTACAAAAACAACAACTTATAACTAGAGAGAAAATTTTATTATCATGACAACTTAACACTAGGTATTACAAAAATAAATAAATTAGGTACACCTAATTAATTTTAAAAAAACAAGTAAAGAAAAAAAAAATACACTGTACATAAACCAAAAACTAAATTAAAATATTACAAAGCATCGAAAAATTCCTCCTCAACGCTGTCAGCCGGTAAAGTGCCAAAGAGACTGGCGGCGTTGCCTCTTTGAATGGCTAAGCTTAGCCTCTGACCAAGGTAAAAGCCAGCTCTTGGGTCACGGGAAGCGTCAACTAGCCTTTTGGAAAGGTCTCTGAAGAGGCTGTGAGCACTCGGACCCCATGGCCCAATAGTTTCAACCCCAAACGGCGCAAAAATATAGTTACTACTCAAGTTACTATATTTCCGCCGCTTGAGGTTCTCAGCAACCGCAGCAGCAACGCCAGCAGAGCATGATGAACTTGGAAGATGGGATGGCGCAAGAGTATCGACACAGGTTGCGTCCCACACTAGAGGCCTACCCATCTTCCAAGGAAACAATGACATACCGTCCGGTCTCTTGCCATCGTCGCGTGCCAAGCCGTTGGGTTCTAAAACAGCTGGAACGCCGACGGTAACAAGAGCTCGTCGAATAATGTCATTTATGTTCGCGTGACGTGCAAAACGGCCCGCACTACGGCTGCAAGACAGGCCATGGTGTCCGAGGCTGTTGACGACTTCACCACAGTGACAGCGATGAGGAGAACACAGTGGGGATCCTAACCAGAGAGCAACAGCGAGCCGGAAGGTGGTATCATCGAGTAACGTGCCGATGTTCGACGACGGCAGTGCGTGAAGCCAAAGACCCGACTCCCTTACCCACAGCCAGTAGGCGCGCACGCTCAGCAGTAGTAGCAGACGTGTTTAGTAAGTTATTCTGAACTACACTGCAGAGCGGCTCATCCCACTGTCTCTGAGAAGATGGATTGCCGGGTACATCGGAATTCGGACAAGCGATTTTCCAAGCGTCCAAAGCCTCCAAGAAGCACGGCACATCAAAATCAGTCAGTGTGGAAGCCAGGATATTCCTGACTAATTTTTCAGTGCCGTGGACCGAAGAAATGAACGCCGGTAAGCTGATACTGGAAATTTTGCGAACGCCGAGACCACCCATACGAATGGGAAGAGAAGCTTGAATCCAAGCTCGGTCGTCCAAAGCCACATTTAAAATTAATGATAGTGATTGTCTGATAATGAGGTCAATTTTGTCCAAAAGAAGATTAAACTTCCATAAATGGGAAGCACGAAGGAAATACATTAATTTAGGGCCAAAACAACAATAGCGAATTAAAGTAATGGCCGAATGCATGTTAATTTCGAGCAATCTACCTGAAACATCATGAAAATTTTGAATTTTTTCGTCAATCATCATCTGCCTAGCCTTTTCCCAACTATATTGGGGTCGGCTTCCAGTCAAACCAGATTCAGCTGGATATGAGTATTTTACATGGAGCGACTGCCTGTCGGACCTCCACAACCCAGTAACTGGGCAATACCATACCCCATGGTAAGACTGGTTGTCAGACTTTGAATTTTTTCGTCAATGAAGTTAGGAAAAGAATTTTCAAAAATTGGTAACCCCAGGAGGCGAAGAGACATTTTGTCAATAATTTTGATGTCCGGGGCTATTGAGTTAAATTTTGGAATAGTTAAAAGTCTGTCAGTGCTGTCCGTTAAAAAAAGTTCACATTTCGAAAGGTTGAGGTCTAAGCCTATGGAATGAAGTTCATTCTTCAAAAAAATGAGGTCATTCAAAACGGTGTCAACATCGCCACCCAAGGTCCCATCATCGAGGTACCAAACGTTAAATTTAGAATTTAGCTGTCGAACAATTGGGTGAATAGCCAAGCTGAAAATCACTGGCCCCAGGGGGTCACCTTGTTGACAACCAACAGCAGATTCTAAAAGGTTGTCCCGATACAGTAATTTAGAAGGGTGTCTATAACATTGCCAAAGAAAACTATAAATTTGGGGTAATTCTTTTTTAGTTTCAGCCAACAAGGTGTCGCTGTTAACCGAATTGAAGGCATTCTTAATGTCAACCTTCAAGATGACCTCACCTTTGCCAGAATTTAGGTAGGTCGACAATGCGTGTACGGCAGCCTCGCAGCCCCCTTTAGAGCCGTAACCAAGCTGCAGGGGCTGAATTTTTTCCGAAACAGCCTCACCAAAAAATTTACAGCAAATCTTGGCTGCCATACGACGGTAGGTTGTTCCCACGGCAATGGGACGAATACCGCCATCCCTCTTGCGCAGGGCACATAAATTTGCCCCGTACAGAACGTCGATGACAGATTCGTTCACATTGCCGGAGAGCATGAGATTAATCAGAGCCGTAAGCTCCCTCAACAATGACTCACCAGCTTCCCCGGCGCCTAAGCAGATAAGGTCCTTAAGGTGTTGGGGAGTTAGGCCGTCGAGGCCGCCGGCGGTGCCACTCCGGAAGGAGCAAACGGCTGTGATCAACTCTCGACCTGTAACGGTGAGGCAGTGAATGTCCGGGTCAGGAGGGTCGGGAAAGGAAAGGTCAACAGCTGGGGCAGGGTGTTTAGACTCCAGGGCTGACAGTGTATCTGGAGAACACGGTGCCAGCACATCGCTGCTGAAGAGAATCCTGGCTGCACCACTTATGTCACCTTCCCCTAACTTAGATTCCACCAAGTGGGATTTAGCCAAAGTAGACTCATCCTTCATGGGGTACTGTTTAAAATGTTACAATAAAATACCTCCCCACATACTTCAACTGAATGAGACGAAATTTAAAACTTGCATTAAACGCACACTATGTAGTAAAGCGTATTATAAGTTGGGGGATTACATTGCTGATAAAGATGCTTGGCTTAATGCTGGTCCTGCTCCACAATCATAGGGGGAAACCAGTGGATTAGCTTGTGAAAATATTGTAAAAGCTGTAACTATTTTTGCATTGTATAGATTCGATTCATTAGTTTTATCTTCCAGACTAGTTATATGCGTTCATATAATTGTTTATTTATTTTATTTGACTTTATTAAGTCATTTAGTTTTTATTTTTATGTGTTTGTATTTGTTTTATTTTAAATTGATCAACGGACGTTATTGTCCTACTCACTTTAGTTTTTAATTCCTCTTCTTTTTTTTTTTGGACTTTTCTAGATAGACATTTGTAGGTTATCCCTTAATTATTTTTTTGAAGCGGATGAAGACTTTGCATTGTATAGAGTCAATGTGTCTAGTATTATATAGCGTCATAGCCAGCATTGTGTGAGTACCATGTACTTCAGAGCTATCTTTAACTAGAAACCTACGTCTTTCATTGACTTGAATGACTCTGGCGGTTGAGAGTATGTCATGCTCACTCAAAAGTCTCGCTGATGGTGGCATGTCTGTCGGATCATTTAGTTCCCTTCAAAATGGTTGAGCTGAATGGTGCTGATATATGTGTCATGTTCGTGAACGGGCGCTGTCAGTTGGGACTGGTCATCTCTTAGCTGCCATGGTCTATTTTAATATTTATAACTTTATTTTTGAATTGTCGTTTTTATATTTACTATGGACACTAATAACTTGCCACATCGTTCTCACATAATGTACCTACCATCTGATGATGAATGATGTAACCTAAGATCTGTAATAATTTTGGCAATTGAAAAAGAGTGTCCATGGAGTTTCTTGCTCATTCTTCTCCATAGAGATCTACGCTTTGGAATGAGCACCTACGGTACTTTCACAGTTTTTATGTCTTGTGACTGGGACTGTAGCACCATAACTATTTTTGTACTAGTTTTATTTTGTCTTTTGACAGTTCAAAAGTGCCGGTTATGGCCTAATTGAAATAAACGTTTTGATTTGATTTGATTTGATTTGATTTGATATATTTCTAGCGTTATTACATCTCTGAGTAAGTAATTTGGGATCTAAATGAGTCGAAACGTTACAATTTTCTTTAATTTGGGAAGTTAAAGTTTTTTTGGAAGCCAAATTATTTTGAACATGGAGAATTCTATAAGGGAAGGTGAGCAGTTTTACCCAAGCACTTAGCGTGTTCTCCCGGACGGCAAGGCGGACACAACCAGCCAAATTTTGTGCAACTATAGGTCTTGCGCCTCGGGGAACTCGCTTTAATAAAGGAACAGAATTTTTGAATTTTGAAAGTATTTTCCAAAGCGGGTCAGAAGAGGGTGTAGTTTGTGATGTAGGAGGAGAGGGTAAGACAGGATCCGAGGTTGGTACATTTTGCGGTTTGTGCGCTTTACCAATGTGCACGTTCAGACCCCGCTTACCCTTAAAAAATCGTGCCTGGGAACAAAGTGGGCATCTCTCCAGGGAGGTCAGCGATGTTGAAGATTGACATGCACTATCACCTCCCACATCGCTGCTGCTACAACTCATGATATTGAAAAGAAAAGTGCTTAAAAATAAATATAATTAATTAAGATACCTAAAAAAACTAAATAGAAATAAATACACGAAAGAAACTGGAATATAAAAGAACTAAATCAAAATGAACACTAAAAACGGCAGACACAACACTGTTTGATTCACAAAGCAGCAGGTGAAATACAATCTTGTGGATTCTGAGGCGCCATGACCAAGTCACGCTGTACCGGGATCTGCCTATCATTACTGACAGAACTATTGTCACCAATAAGCCTGAAATGTAGTGATAGACAAATCAGCGCGCCGCGTAATGATAATCGATGTTATCATCCCGCATGACGACCCTCGTGAAAGCCGAGAAAGATAAACTAATAAAATATCTTGACTTGGCGGGCGAGGTTGACGACATGTAGAATGAGAGCTCGGCTATCATTGTGCCGATTGTTGTAACGTATCTAGTCCCAAGCTAAGCAGAGCTTGAGTTATGGGTACTAAGACAACTGATAGACATACTTATAAGTATATTTGTAAATACATAGGTACATATTGTAGATAAATTACACCCGAACACAGAACAAATGATCATGTTCATCACACAAACATTTGTCCTGGGTGGGAATCGAAACCCACGACCTCCGGCATAGCAGTCAGGGTCACTAACCACTAGACCAACAGGACTGTCAAGGCATACTTAAATGTAATTTAAGTAAGTAGGTATTATTATGAACTAAACAGATTAAAGATGATTAGACATGCTAGTCGTTTGCTAGTGCGGTGACTCACCCACTGGTAGTCCCAGTAGCCGTGCAGCAGAGCAGGCGCGAAGCTCCGCGCGGGGTTGATGCTGGCGCCCGTGGCGTGGCCCTGCAACCAGGGACGGCCGCGGTTATCATTGTATACCGTATCATGTGAGCAGACATAACTGGCTGGCCTCTGCGTGTAGCGTCGGGACGCCAGGTTTGAAGGTTCGAGACGTTACCCCCGCGTAGACGAGGCCGGCGACGACGAGTCCTAGTTTAATGGGCACGGCGGGGTCGGGGCGAGAAGGATCGTGCGCGCTCCACAAGCCACAGCACGCCAGCGCCAACACAGCCGTGAGTGCCGCCTCCAACAGCGCCGCGCTCAGAGCGGACACGTGCGGCGCAGGCAGCGTGCAGCCCGCTGGCGACGCGGCCACCTCCGCCGGCGTCGTGGCCAGCAGCGCGCCGAAGCCGAGTGTCGCTCCCAGCAGCTGCGCCAGAGCGTAGCCCAGCGCCGGCAGCGCGCCCAGGCGGCCGTGCAGCACAGCCGCCAGCGTCACGGCGGGGTTCATGTGCGCGCCGGACGCGGGTCCGAAGGCACAGGCATTGCCGATCACCACGAAGCCGAAAGCCATGGCGGGGTGCGCTAACAAGACGGAGCCGGGCCCTCGCACCGGCATCATAGCCGCCACGCCCAGCCACACCAGCAGCGCCGTCGACACCAGCTCGGCCAGCAGCGCGCGCCACCAGCGACGAAGCCATGCTCCCACGCCTCCATCTTCTCCTGTATCTGCAATAGCACCATATACATGCTAGGTGTAAATAAAAATGGTAATTACCCCATTTTAAATAAGATATTGTGAGTGAGCATGTCAGTCGAAAAACTTAGGTGTAAACGGATCAAAACCAATGTACCTAAAACAATTTTTTAACCGACTTAATAAAAGGAGGAGTTTGATGATTTTACCAATTTTATTATTTTTGTGTCATTTATTTATGACCTCGACGGAATGTGTTAATAGGTAATTGTGTTATCTGGATTTTTTAGTTTGACTGTAACAAATAATTATAATATATTAAGTATTCTCTCTCTATCACTATTCACTATTCAGATACCTACCTTTAAATGGCAGTTGTCGGATGCTATTGCCAATAATGCTAATAGTAATAATATTATAAACTGTGCTAATGTGGTAAAGCGGTGAGTTGGAGGCTCGGAATCGAATCACTTTACCGCGCCCACGTTGGCCCCGAGCCCGAGAGCGGCCCCGCACTCCCCGCGCACCCCGCGCGCTGTCGTGCTCGGTGCTCGTGCTGCTAGTGCTGCCTGCCACCTGCCATTCTTATCATTCATTTATGAAAAACTAGAACTCCGCCCGCGACGTCGTCTGCGCGTGTTTCTAACTTCGGATTCAGTGAATTTGATAGCCGGTGAGGTTCCTTACACACTTTTGGAAAATCTAAAAATGGTCTAGCGGTTTTGGAGCTTATTCAATACAAACAAAACATTCCAATCTTTCCTCTTTTTAAAATATGAGTGTAATCAAACTGATTTTCCGATGTTCACCCCGTTATGGGTTGAATTTTTAAACATAAATAAATACGCATAATTTATTCGAATGCGAGATAATTTATGTTCAGTTCTAAGTTTATCGAAGCAAGCAGCAATATCTTTTCCTTAAAACTTAATCACCCCTTTTCACCAATTAAAGGGGTGATTTTCGAAAAACGCGAAAACACGTGTTTGATTATTTTTGATTTAATTTCTATGAACTAAGTTTCAAATTTATCGGTTAGCGCGCTATGATTTAGGGATAAGATTTATCAAACAAAGGTTTTCACCTCTTTTAACACCCCTATAGGTCGATCTTCGCAAAATCCCTTCCTAGTGCTCACCTACATAATAAACTACCGACCAAATTCAGGTTATACTTTTAGCGCTTTAAAATCCGCCCCTTTAAACTTGAATACCCTTTTTCACTGACTTGGGGGGTGATTTTTGAAAAATCCAGAAACACATTTTTTATTAATTCTGATATTCTAGTATATAATTACTGATTTTTACAGTAATAAACTCACGCGTTATGGTTTTCTCATACAAACTTTAACTACGCCTAGATTACCAATGGAGGGTAATTTAAAGAAAATAATAGAATCTCAATCTTTTTTATGCAAAACCCCTTTTTTTACCCCTTTTCACCCCCTTAGAGGAGGATTTTTGCAAAATCCCATCTTATTGCTTCCCTACGTGGTAGACTGCAACTGCTGACCAAAATTCAAGTTACTGAGTTTAGCGGTTTTGGCTGTAGTCTATTCTTAATAAAAAACCCTGTTCTACGTGTGTGTAATACTCGTACATATAATATGTATAGATTGACAATGACAAGTTAGTTCTTTCTCTTCCAACGTAGGTCCTCCTACAGTGAATACGGTGATAGATGCAATATTTTTACGGTGACTTCCTTAGAGTATGAAGTATACCAGTTGAGTTAAGTAGGTACAATTATTTTGAATAAATTATTTGAATAGGTGCAATTGTTTAGTTAGTCCAATCAACGAGCATTTTTTGAATTAAAACATCCGTAAAATTCCTTCGGCACTGAAAGGCATATGATGAGAGTAGGTGATACAGATTTTAGATGCACAATAAAAAACAAATTTTTGAGTAGTCAGGTTTTTTTACCAAAACCAATGATGATAATGTAAGGACTAAAACATGAAAATTGCTTATAACTCTCTGCAAACACCGGACACGGAAGTTTCGGGAGGTACCTGTGTCTTATGAGAAAGGAAGAAACGTTTGGGTGTCACCACTGCAAAGATCGCCCGGAGTGGAACATACGGTGCAGAATTGCCCCGCTTGGGCGGAGCACCGACGTGTCCTCACGACGCGCGACGGCGATAGGCGGAGACATCTCGCGACCGGCATGTGGCAAGCGGTCGCCTCCTTCTGCGAAGCAGTCATGCTCGCGAAGCAGGAGGCGGGCCAATGTGTGAGAGAGAGGACAATGTCGTCCCTCCGCCCCAACCGCGGTGGTGGACGCCCACGGCGACGGCCGTCGCAAGACGAACTCCGGCCACCGTAGGCGCCGGCATGCGGGCGGCGAGTAAAGGGCAACTCGCTGTCCGACCATGGATCATGCCCGGCGACGACGCGTGCGTTCCACGCGCGCTTCAAAGAGCGTCAGCATGATGACGGGGCCACTTCTCAGAGGGCCAAAGCCTGCCGGGGTCGCGGGACTTATTCCATCACCTTGACCCCGGAACATAAAGAGCTATTGAAGGACACCGTGGATTTTAGTCAATACAAGTCTGACAGTTCTTCCCGCCCTGCCCGGGCGGGCGGACTCATTTGATGATTTTACCACGTAAAAAAAAAAACTCACACAAATTATTTTTATATATTATGTTTAAATGTTAGAAATAGTTAGAAATGTTAGAATAGGGAAGTAAGTACCTATTGTATAAAAAAGGCATAAATATTCGAATTCGTTTGAATTTTATTAGCAAAAAAAAACTTATCTATATCAGGGCAATGAAAAAAATGATTGTAATAGCTTGAAACTCTCATGCATTAAGCTTATGATGATCATACGGATTTTCGTCAATACTATCATACTAGATATCATGGAACCAATTCCAAACAAAAAATTTTAAGTGAGCTCCGCGTAGAATAGCGTCTATAACTTCCATCGGTCGGGGATTTATAAATTAAAAATTTAAAAATCTACGAAACAAAAACCACAGTTTTGTCAATTTTGGCGTTTTAAATTTTTTGGTCAAGTGTGAGTTGTCCACAGAAATGAGTGAAATTGGCCAAATATTTTTTTTATTGCCGTTCGACTCTGTTTCATGTAAAGATAATTTCATTGTATCGAAAGAAAAAAATCGGGACGGCGGAAGTTGGTATCGCAAAATATTTTTTCATACAAATTGTATGAATGACAAAATTACTAATAATTTTTTATGATGTTATTTGATTTAGTGTTATGTGAGGATCATTTCATTGTATGGGAAGGAAAATATATGGACAGTAGAAGTTGCTCAAAAGTACAGTAAAGTATCTTCTAACAGCATAAAAATTATCAGTAGTAGTCAGTGTGTTACCCAGACATTTTCCTTCCCGTACAATAAAATGATCCTTTATAGACACTAAATTAAAAAACATAAAAAAAAATATAAGTAATTTTTTCGTTCAAACAATTTGTATGAAAAAATATTTTGCAAAATTTGACCAACTTCCGCCGTCACGATTTTTTTTCTTGTGATACAATGAAATGATCCTTATATGAAACACGCTGCGGTGATACAGGACCTATCAAAATTTGTCAGATTGTTCGTTAACTTCGTTCGTTAACACTGATTGGTTTACTCAATGGACAACAGGACGGTAGAGCTGAGTAAACGTCGCGCGACGTGACGTACGTTTACTCAGCTCTATCGAACGTTTACGTTTGTGCAAATAGAGGTGCCCGGCGCCCGCGCCGCCCCGGCCGCCGCCACTCTCAATGTTATGTTGGTCGGACTTTGAGTTTGGCGGCGCGGTATCGCGGCTCACCGAATAAAGACTTATCCAAAACTCATTACGATGTGAACTATTTCACACCTGTTTACGAATATATTGTGTTTCTGAATTGTGTATTTGAGTTAGGTACTGGAAATTTATGATATCTAGCAGTGGCGGCCTTAGGGGCGGGCGAACCGGGCCACCGCCGGGGCCTCGCGCTTGCAGGGGCCTCGCGCAACAAACCAAGCAAAAGAAAAAACTAGTTATTTTTAATTGAAATGATTTTGATTAATTAGTTCATTATGTTACATAACGGCAAAATTAAATAAGATTTTAGTTTAAGAAAAAATCTTTTTTTTCTTCAACATCATTTTTGAATTCGATCAAACACACGATCATAATAAGGTCAAATCTATTATTCAGTCCCTTAGATCCACTGCAGCCACTGGGTGGGTGAGATGGTATCTCCTCCGCGGTATTAGAGATCTTGTAACGGTCTTGCAGCAGGTATAAGCTAAAAGTAGGTAGATATATTTAACCTTTCCTTTAGCATTAAAATATTGTAGGTATACTATGATACATCCTATCAAGAGTGGCGATAAAAACTTCTCTTTGCAATTTACCTATATCCATTCGTGCGCCATGGAAAGTAGTTAAAACGTGATATTGTTTTTATCATGACTGTGTTTTAAAACAACTTGTTTTAAGTATAGCAACCCTGATTATCGCCCCATACAGCTATGGGGCGATAATCCGGTCCTGTCCTGTCCTTTCGTAGGTCCTTGAGCGCCTAATTACTTAACAAGAGACTTGAAGGTTTTATTGAAAAACACGGGATCTGGAAGTACTAGTCTGAAGTCTACCGTTTCTGCTATAGTTCATGAAGTAACGAAGTTCATAGTTGAGAAAATTACCAACCGGAGGAAAGTAATTACAGTGTTTCATGACCTCGCCAAGGCACCGTTCCTATTTCTACGCTTGTAATCAAATAAGAGAATGGGGGCGTATATTTTTTAAGGGGTCATTTACGGGATATATTTATATGACGTGTATATGTAGATCGTGGGTGTAACTAGCAAAGATACGCCCCCACGTTTTGAGTGGCCCCTCTCTCAGTTCAAATTTAAAAACGTGGGTTTTTAGATTTTTTTATGTATTAATTATTATTATTTTTTTTTCGTATTCCTGACAGCAAACCCTTTCGTTTAATACCCATATCATGAGGTGCATTTCAAATAACCAATCCGTCATCTTGGATGTCCACCATATTGCATTTAAGTCGCATAACTATTTTTTTCTTATTTCTGACAGCAAACCCTTTTGTTTAATACCCATATGAATTTCAAATTGCCGATCCCCCATTTTGGATGTCCACAATTTCGGATTTAAGACACGTGACTATTTTTTTCATATTCCTTACAGCGAACCCTTTAATTTGATACCCATATCTTGGGGGTGCATTTCAAATAGCCTGTCCGCCATCTTGGACGTGCGCTATATTGGATTTAAGTCACATAACTATTTTTTTTTCGTACTCCTGACAGCAATTACCCTTTCATTTGATATCCATATCATAGGGGTGCATTTCAAATAGCCTGCCTGCCATCTTGAACGTCCGCCATATTGAATTTGTTATGACGTTTCTTAGCTAGTCATGTATTGTCATCAAAACTCAGAACGTGTACAAAATTTTAGCCTGCTAGCTTAACGGGAAGTGCCTCAAAATTGAGTTGCAAAAGTCCAACCGAGACGACAAACAAGAACGTGGGAAAAATATTTTTTTCTAATATTTTTAAATGGTTCCCTAGGACAAATCTAAGCTGATTTAAATTGTAAGTAGGTAGGTAAGTTGGATATTTTTTTAAATTGTAATTTATTCTTTCGATGCGTAGGAATGTTAATTTAAACAAAAAACAACCACAAAAAAGGGTAAATAACGGTTAAGGTTATGTTAACGTTTTTTGTGGTTGTTCATGAAGGCTACATTTATTTTGAAAAAAAAAATATGTCGGTTCCACGGTTCTCTTTTTAGTTTATTTTCTTACTTGTGCACTAGAATTTTGTAATCCGTAGCACAGGTATTAACATCGCTCATGTACACAATAAGCTAATAAAATTCCCTATCTCAAAAACTGCTGAAGCGATTATGATGTGCAGTACCTATATGTAAGGTGAACGATTCCTAGTAGGTACACACGGCTACATATCAAGCTATGCAGAGCCAGTTTGTATTTAACACGCTTTATATGTATGATCTTTCCGCACATTGAACGGTTAGCTTATAATAGTTTTGTATAGCTTGATGTGTAGCCGTGTGTACAACAAAAATAATTTAGAAAATCGGTCCACAATTGGCGCTGTTATCGGGTAAGAAACCCACAAAAAATAAAGATCACCGCATCATCTACTTATCGGATATAAAAAAAATGCTCACAACATAAAAAGTACTGGACCAAATTGGATGACATTTTTATGGGACCAAATAGCAAGTATACTGCATCGAACAAAAAAAAAAGAATCACACTAATCGGACTAGATTAAAAGAAATATCGACTGAATTGAAAACCTCCTCCTTTTTTGAAGTCGGTTAATAACAACGTTCCCAGAGGCGCGGCCGTGGGCGGCGGACACGGGCGGTGCGGTGCGGCGCGCGGCGGCGCGGGTGGCCGTGCGGCAAGCGACAGGAACAAGAGACACAAGTGACTCGAAAATCGTTATCATTACTTTATCTACGTATTTATTGGGACCAAACAAACAAAAACTTTAATGCTCCCCATTCTTGCGTTGAACCATTCCGTTTCAAATAATAAAGAACGATACCAAATGAACACCATCTGACAATAATTGTTGGCTACCTATTTAGAAAGTCGGAGAGAATGGCATGCAAAATAAACGGCTTATGTTCAACTTACCACAAGAATAATAAATGATCACCAAAATAAAACCCGCATTTGAATGTAATTTTACAATCAATGTTTTAATATCTCGCTTTCCTATTTAAGCAAAATTACCTACTTCCTAAAAATAAATAATTGATCACCAAAAATTTATAGATTTACAAAATCTAAAAACCCACGTTTTTAAATTTCCTAAAAATAAGATTACCGATTAATAAAAATATACGAGTATGACGTATAAGTCAACAAGTGCTATGGTATAAATCTATTCGTATTATTTTAATATTACAGAGCTGAAGGTTTTGTTTGATTGACCGTGCTAATCTCAAGAACTACTTGTACAAAAAAATAAATTAACAGATTTAAAAAATCTAAAAACCCACATTTTTAAATTTCCTAAAAATAAGATAATAACCCTACGGGACTGAGAGAGGGGTCACTCAAAACGTTTATTATTTAAGGTACGTATTATTTATGGGATATATTTACATGACGTGTAAAGATCGTGGGTGTAACTTGTAAAGATACGCCCCCACGTTTGGGTGCACTTCAAATAGCCAATCCGCCATCTTGGATGTGCGCCATGTGGATATAAGACAAGTGACTATTTTTTCATATCCTGACAGCAAACCGTTTCATTTGATACCCATATCATGGGGGTGCTTTTTAAATAGCCTGTTAGCCATCTTGTACGTCCGCCATATTGGATTTAAGTCACATGACATTTTTTTTGTACTCCTGACAGCAAACCCTTTCATTTGATACCAATATCATAGGGGTGGATTTCAAACAGCTCGTCTGCCATCTTGGGGATTTGTTATGACGTTTCTTAGCTAGTCATGTATTGTCATCAGAACTCGAGAGCGTGTGCAAAATTTCAGCCAGCTAGCCTATTGGGAAGTCCCTCAAAATTGAGTTGCAAAAGTCCAACCGGAACGACAAACAAAAAATAAACAAAGATAGTGTAAAACGTGGGAAAATAAAAGAGCATTTTAATTTAAAATTATGATCAATGTTTCTACATCTTGCTATCCTATTTAAACAAACTGACTCAAAAGAATCATTGTTAACCCAAAAAAAAACGTGGCTAAATATTAATGAGCACCAAATTATTGGGTAGGTACGTATAAAAAGCCCGAATTTTAAAATATGTTTTTTTTTTGTAAACCCTTCCTTAAAACACTTGAAAGTTGTCTAAAAAGCGTAGTTGGAGCCCGGCTTCGCGAGCCTCTAGGTACAGTAGGTTTACTAGAAAATAACCACGAAACTTCTAAACTAACCTGATGTTCGATTCGGGATTTCGTTTGAACATTTGCTATACCTCAGGGTTTTTCAACCTTTTTCATGGCACGACCCCTTTATATGAAGAAATATTTCGCGACCCCCCCCCCCTACTCGTTTGATTTTTTTAACATATATTTTATTTTGTGACAAATAAATATTCAATCCAACACAGTTACTCATTTTCATGTATAGAGGCTTCGCGACCCCCCTGAAGAGGGGTCGCGACCCACAGGTTGAAAAACCCTGCTATACCTAATTATAATTTACAGCACAGTAGATGATTTCTTTTCTAAACCTACACTTTATGGCAATTATAGCGTAACATAAATAACGTATTAATTTGCTCGTTTAGATTTGATGATCATTTACTAAAAATGTTCGAATACGATTTGAAGTGCAGTCGTGACTAGAATAAGCTAGTCTTCAGTATTAATATATTTTTCATCCCCCCAGCTCGGAAAGGGTACTTTTGCTCTTCGATATCTGACCGTAAAAGCCGTTTTTATCCTCAAGTGAGTAAAAGCCGTTTTTATCCTCTAGTGAATAAAGTAAATTTGAATTTAGAACATCTTATGAACAAAAGAGTAGCAGCAGTAATGGCGGCCGGTGACCGCAACAGCTGATCGCTTGCTGTGGTGCCCACTTGACGTTCGAAATTTGATGTTACCACATCAAATTTTAAAAATAGAATTTGTTTCCTCGCCTTAGGTGGGAAAGCAGAGTACGCTCCTCGGGTGTAAGGCTGCGTTGCCTTGGGCTAACTTGAATCCCTCGCTTCACTAAGGATTTTTAACTTTATTCCCTCGTTTCTTTCGGGTATTAACACTTGAACCTCCTCGCTGCGCTACGGACGGAGGTTCACCCCCAGAATCCTTAGTATCGCTTCGGAATTCAATACGCCTCCCTTGGAGCGTAATCTATAATTATTTTGTTAAAATCTCAGACCCGGAACATTCTTGGCTCAGTACTTTGTTTTACCTTTTTTTATTTGCTTTGTGCGGTTTTCCTTTCACGTCTTATTGTTATGTTATGACAAACCAAGATAAAAATAAGTAACTTAATAATACTAGTAGTAGTTTTCAACTACTACCTAAGTATTATTTGTTTTAATTTAAAAATTATTCTGTTCTATAATAATGTCTGAGTTAATACCTAAACTGAAATAAAAGCCTATCTTGTGTTTGTACAATGTACATCTGTTTTTATTTGTTTTTGCATTTAGTCATTTCCTCGCTGAGGTGGGATGAAAAGTTACGTGTTGCACTCGAGTGCAAAGATTTTTCACCTTGTGCTCTTTTGATTCCCTCGCTATCGCTCATGATTCTAATTTTGAATCACTCGTTGCACTCGTGATTCAATTTTAGAATCATTCGCTTGCTCGGTCATCAAAATTGAGCACGCGGTTAAAAATCAACTTTGCACTCTTGTATAACAAATAACTATTTTGTAAAAGAACTAAGGGTATCAAAGCATTTTATGGTGGTCATTAAAATTATTAAAACCCACATAAAAACTACCTATAAGTAATTCCTTAATTTCATTTTATAATTATATTTTTAAGTCGTAATTATTATCTAGAAAATGTTAAATTGTACCTTGTTGTTGTTTATATAAAAGAGCGTGCAGATGTTGAATCAAATGACATCATTAGAATTTACTAGTTTATTTTTATCAAAAACCGGCCAGGTACGAGTCGGTCTCGCGCATAAAGGGTTCCGTAGCAGTAAGTAACATTACATAAAAGTTCTTGTAATTGGTTGTAATTTTGAAAGATAAATTGCAGGTTACGATTTATGACGTATTAAAAAAAAACGAATAAGTTGATCTCGTTCAGACCAATTTTCGCTGGAAGTTTGCCTATTAACGTACATACAACATAATAAAAAAAATATCATGGTTTTATCATTCTCTTTTTTTTCACATACATTTTACCACTTTGGAAGTATCTCACTTTCAACGGAACTACAAGAACTTTTAAATTATGTTACATACTGCTACGGAACCCTTTATGCGCGAGACCGACTCGTACCTGGCCGATTTTTGATAAAAATAAACTAGTAATTTCTAATGATGTCATTTGATTCAACATTTGCACGCTCTTTTAAATAAACAACAACAGAGAGGTACAATTTAACATTTTCTCTTCTCATCTTCAACCGGCCAAGTGCGAGTCGGACTCGCCCACTCGCACTTGGCCGGTTTTTATTATTGCACTGAAGCAGTAGGATCAATAATAACCTTGGATTTATTCGAGTTCATTAATAAATCAATTTACCTACCAGGCAGCGAAGCAAACAATTTATGGTCGTGTTTTGAGCGAAGCGCGGCGTGGGATTAAAAGTCCTTCACTTGATCTTAAAGTCCTGTTTCTCCCGAGTTTCACTCTAATTTTTTTATAACTCTCTTTGAGAAAATAAGTCAAATCAAAGTCGGACTCAGAGTCTGACCGAATCTGAACGACCCTGACCGAGTCTAGCCGAAGCTTCTACCTAAGTTTTTCCCCAATAGTGTGGCCAAAAATATTTAATATCACATTGAATATCTCATGTTTAATAGTAAATCTCTTTTTAAATAGACATGGTCGCTTAATCCTTGTTGTGAATTTACCTTTGATTGTAGATCTTGCAGTAGTACCGCATTATGAACTGCCCATAACATAATAATACAGAATATCTAGACAGGATTAGGACTCAGACGGGTGGTGGGACTGGTGGGTGTGCTGCGATGCTAGATGGTATTTTTATTGGGAAAAAAAGAGCTGCTGCGTGGTGAAATAAATTTGAAAAAATGAAAGCCTTGCAAAAGTTGAGAGTAAAAAGTTTCCCAAAATATATCAGACCGTAAAATTAAGAAAATCAAAGACATGACATGACACTTTAGCGCCGTATTCACGTTCCATCTTGCTGTACGTCCCGCCAAGGTCATACACGATACACGAAGCAAAAACACCGTGATTATGACGTACTGGACGTACGTCAAGCCTATTCACGTTGTTTTTGCGTCGTGCATCGTGCATGACGTACAGCCGTGACAGATGGTGAATACGGCGCTTTAGCTGCAGATCTTTTATTACTTTTCCATTTGTCAAATTGGTTTATTAATGGAATGGAAAAAGAAGTTGTCATTTTTGAGGAAGTAAAAATTAAACTTTAAAAAAAAATCTGAAACCTTTGTCCAGTGCGTGTCTGTTGGAGGCTGCGAGGAGAGCACTCGAGCGGCTGAGAGCGCGGCGGGAGGCGCGCGCCTGCGCCTCGCGCGTTGCGCCACGTGCTCGCGGCTCAGTCGCCGGTGGGATATTTTTATATTCATACAATACACAAAAATTGCGGCTCGGCACCGCGGTTACTGACCGTTTGACATTGTGGTCGCTGTGTGTCACCGTCACACGTGCAGCGCAGAGCAGCGTCGCGGTCGCACTGCGGCGCCGGCGCAGCGCGCATGCCTGCCGCCAGCTACCACTGCCCAGCGCCCCGCTCGTGCCTCTCTGGAGTGCCTGGGAAGCATTTTATCAGTAAACAACTAACTCATCAGCGGCCGCGCGGCCCACATCGCAGCCCCTCACCGAGCGAACTTTTGGCTTCACTGGCAGGTTTGACTATGAACTTGCATACGTTACTAAGTGCATGAGTTCCGCGAGTAGAACCAACGAAAAACCAGCCAGGCCGTAGCAATTCTGGACTGATACTCACTGATAGGTGCCTGAAAATTAATTTGTGCGTGACAGAAGTCGGTAAAAAAAACGAAGAAGCATAGTAGGTCCCACCTACTTGATATTCACGCCACGCTCAGCTTCGGACTATGTACATAGGTATAAGTATTAAGTAAGTATAATAGACACCAGTTCCTTTATTTAAATTTGCATACATTTGTTTTAATTAATGAAGTAGTAGGAATATTCTATCGTGTTTTAGCGCGCTGCCACCGCAATGTACACATTAGCTGCGCACCTGATCAGCTCGAGTCAATGCGCATCAAGATCGCACGCCCAAAGAGTATTTCAACTTTGAAAGCTTATAAAAAGATAGATAAAGCACAGCACATGAACGTCACAAGTGCGCAGGCAGGCTTCTGTTACTAGTATTATTTACATATGATACGTCAGCACGACAACCTTCCTCAAAGTGTCAAATTTATTTATTAGATTTTCAACCTTATCGCAATAGTGGAAGTTTACTGTTCGATTGGTAAAATGTGACAGATTCTGGTAGGTTGACCTGCAGCTAGCGTCTGTACATACCAATGTAAAATGTACTGTTGATGTAGGTACGTACCCAAAAAGCACCACAAAAAATAGTAAAATAACCTGTTTTCAAACTCAGTGGCTTTGTTTTTATTATAAATCGTTTTTAGTTCAAGTAATATAATATCAGTGCGTAGTTAAAAAAAGATCCGACTTCAAAAATAAACACGAAAATAATTTAAATAACTTTCCTTTCCGGAGACGGTACTTCCAAAAAAAATTGCGCGAAAACAGCTCGTGTCATGGCTTCGTGTGTGACGTCATACTTACGTAAACGTCAAATTTGTTTACGCGCAGCTAGACATCAAAGTAAACAAACACTGCGTATTTTTTGTGTTAAAAATGAATTCTAAAGTTTATAAGTGGTGTACACTGTACAGTGCCTCAGTGCAAAAATACATCAATAACGACACCCAACAAGGTGTTTGTACATGTCCCATACAAGAAAATAATAAGAGATAAATGGTTAAAGCTTGCACGGCGAAACCCGAACGATTTAAAGACAAATTCGCCACTTTATTTCTGTGAAGATCACTTTGATGTGAGTATGTTATCATGTATTTGATAGATTTTTAACTTATTATAATGTTTGTTTAATCTCAAGAACAAAGACAAGTTTATTGTAAAAATCTTCTATCTATATCTATCTATATCTATACATATAATAAAATAGTAAGAAAGTCAAAACTGTACATTGAATATTTTTTTAAAAGAATACTTGGGGTGTGATCTACAATCGATACCGAAGCCAAAAATATAGTTTTTAGATTTTTTGTCTGTTTATCTGTTTGTCTGTATGTATGTCCGGGATAAACTCAAAAAGTACAGGACGGATTTGAATGACTCTTTTTTTGTTGTATAGGTATTAAGTCTGGTCAAAACATAGGCTATAATTTATTTTGAAAACTTGAACATCTGGCGCAGAACCGCAACAGACCAGCTAAACTATAAGAGATACAAAAATGGTGCAATAGCAAAAATTGTTTCACGTGATGAGCATTTTCTGCTGAGAGAATTAGTTTGAAGATCTGGAACACCTGATGTTGAACTCCAAGAGCCCAGTTACACTATAACATATACAGGAATAACGTCTCAGCAAAGTTGTTCGGCCTGATGAGCACTCTCTGTGGACATATAAAAATTGAAGATCTGGAACACCTGATGTGGAACTCCAAGAGCCCAGCTACACTATAACATATACAGGAATGACGTCTTAGCAAGAGTTGTTCAGCGTGATGAGCACTCTCTGTTGACGTATAAGAATTGAAGATCTAGAACACCTAATGTGGAACTCCAAGAGCCCAGCTACCCCGCGGTGGTGGATGCCCACGGCGTCTGACGCCACAATACGATCTCCGTCCACCGTAGGCGCGGGCATGCGGGCGGCGAGTAAAGGGCAATTCGCCGTCCGACCATAGACGGCGTGTCGTGTTCGACGCGCGCCTTAAAGAGCGTCAGCATAATGACGGGGCCCCCTCTCAGAGGGCTAAAGCCTGCCGGGGTCGCGGGACTTATACCATCACCGTTACCCCGGCACATAAAGGGCTATTGAAGGACACCGTGGATTTTAGTCCACAGTCCCTCCCGCCCTGCCCGGGGTGGGAGGACTCATTTGATGATTTACCACGAAAAAAAAAGAGCCCAGCTACACTATAACATGTTTTTTTTTATTCAACTGGGCGTGGATGGCTATCTTCGAAACTATGAGGAATATCGAAAAATGTTGAAGACTCCTTTCAACAATTCTGGGAAGTAATCATATACGGAAAACTTAAGAAAAACGTATAATTGAAAAAAAACTGATCAATCTTCAAGGCAATGACTGTATTCGAAACTTAAGTTAACCTTTTCTTCTTTGAAATCATGCTTATTTTTGTTCAACTCAACGCCCAGTTGAAAAATTCAACCTGTATAGGAATGACGTCTTAGAAAGAGCTGTTCAGCCTAATGAGCATTATCTATTGATGTATTAAAATATAAGATTTGGAACACCTGATATGGAAATCAAAGCTATCACTAATTTCACGGACTGATTATCGATGACGATTAATATATTAATACAATTTTTATTCTACTGGCCAATCTCCCATGAATTTTTTACCCGGGCTCTTGGAGTTGGGTATCAGACTTTTCAGATCTTCGATTTTGCCGACCCCATTGTCGCTGGCATAAGCAACAAGATCCGCGTACGAAGTCGCGGGCAGAAGCTAGTAACCTATAAAAGTAAAACGATATAAACTTCTACGAGTTTAAAACAAGTCAGATGGCTACTTAGTCATATTTGTATCTAGTGTTAAAGATAAAAAAAAATATACTTACAAAGAGGTTTTCACGTTTCTAAATTCGGAAGAGCAAAATTCTTTATTTGTTGCAAGTAACTCGCCCAACATCAATAAATCGATCCTGGGCAAATTTGCACTGTTTGCCTTAACAAAGCCTGGTTCCATTGTTATAGATAGATTCGTGTTGTAAAGTCGATAAATCACAAAAACAAATATATATCAATCGTAACGCGCAATCAGTACCTATGTAAGGTAATTAAAACACAGTGAAGCTTACATAAGTATGACGTCATGCGCTGTGATTGGTGTTTCAGTCAAAATGGCCGATTGCAGTATTTTACTCTTTTATTTTATTGAAAATCTATTTATATTATTAAACTTAATTTTTTAAATAAAACTAAATCAGTTTTTTAAATCCTTTGAATGTGTATTTTCCTCTTAAGTCATCAAATCTTTGATAATGTCATACTGTCGTCACGTCTATTACCTACTTTCTATCAAAAGTAGGCTTTGTTTTTTAATTAATTTTTCAAACCGACTTCCGAAAGACAGTTATTTTTCACTTTTTTGGGATGTTTTTGAAGGCGGTTAGTTTTTTTTTTACGAAAGTTGTTTATTTTACGATAGTTCAAAATATCTATACATATAATAAAACAGTAAAAAAACTGTGTCTGTACATTGAATGAATTAAAAAAATAATAATTGAGGGGGATTTAGAAACAGTAATAGAGCACGAAACGAAAAAAAAATCTGTCTGTTTGTTTGTACACGCTAATCTTCGGAACTACTGGACGGATTTGAATGATTATTTTTCTGTTGTATAGGTATTAAGTCTGGCCAACACATAGGCTATAATTTATTTTGGAAACTTGAACACCTGGCGCAGAACCGCAACAGACCAGCTAAACCTACCTATCTAAATTGTAACAATCAGTTTGTAAAATAATACCATATTTTAAAAGAGTAACCATGGAGTTTCTTGCCGGTTCTTCTCCATGGAATCGACCAACCCGAACCGAGCACCTTTTGTCGACGTTTTATAAGTGCCCTCATGGGTCTATGTGAAATAAAAATATTTGATTTTGATTTTGAAAACTATAAGAGATACAAAAACGGTACCATAGCAAAAATTGTTTCACGTGATGAGCATTTTGCTAAGAGAATAAATTTGAAGATCTGGAACACCTGATGTGGAACTTCAACAGCCCAGCTGAACTATCTTAATATATATAAATCTCGTGTCACAATGTTTGTCCTCAATGGACTCCTAAACCACTTAACCGATTATAATAAAATTCGCACACCATGTGCAGTTCGTTCCAACTTGAGAGATAGGATAGTTTAAATCTCAGATTTTAGACCGGGTCCTCCACCCATGCGAAGCCGGGACGGGCCGCTAGTAATATAATATTTAACCCTTTTAGTGGCGATTGTATTGTGTTGATTTAACTATTGTACTTAATCTTGTCAAACGTAACTATTCCATCCCCAATTCCATCAAATAAAAGTTTAGTAAAACACTTTTTTTTTATTCAACCTTTTGGTATGTGTTGGGCCAGGAAAGTAATTGAGCTGTGGACTGCTAGGGCATTATTTGATATGTTTTTATGGTCGTATTCTAACAATTTGAAATACTGATATAAATATTCCTAATTGGTCTAGGAATAATAATAAAAACTATCAACTCCGCAGCGTAGACGGGTTTTCAGACTTTTTTTTTTCCGTGTGTGTCCTCCGGATGTTTACCCCTTTTTTTTTTTTACCACGCAATTTTTTTTTTGGGTGGACTCCCACCCCGGGCCCGGGCAGGGCGGGAAGGACTGTCAGACTTGTACTGACTAAAATCCACGGTGTCCTTCAATAGCCGTTTATGTGCCGGGGTCACGGTGATGGAATAAGTCCCGCGACCCCTGCAGGCTTTGGTCCTCTGAGAGGGGGCCCCGTCATTATGCTGACGCTCTTCGAGGCGCGCTTGGAACTCGACCACGTCCATGGTCGGACAGCGAGTAGCCCTTTACTCGCTGTCCACATGCCCGCGCCTATGGTGGCCGGAGATCATCTGCTGACGTCCGACGCCGTGGGCGTGGACCACTGCGGTTGGGGCGGAGGGAGGACGCTGTCCTCTCTCTCTCGCGGCCCGCCACCTCCTTCATGAGCGTTACTGCTTCGCAGAAGGTGGCGACCGCTTCCCACTCCGTCTCGCCCCGCAGCATGGCCGCAACCAATGCCGGGCACGAGGTCTCCGCCTATCGCCGATGTTGACCCCCCTTGATTTATTTTGAAATAGTATGACTGTGTTGCTTAGACTTTTTTGATGTGTGTATTTTAGTCAGTACAAGTCTGACGGACGGGAGGGACTCTTCCCGCTCTGCCCTGGGTTCCCACCATTTGATGATTTTACCAGGTAAAAAAAAAAGCTCTCCGAGCTCTACTGAAAATACCGACACCCACAACGTTAGTAAAGTACTTACCATTGGAAAATTAATGGAAAAGGCCATTTATCTGTCCAATATGACAAAATCATCGTAATCGTGACCATTCAAACATTGTAAGGATAGCGGCGGCGGCGATTAGATAGTGAAGGGAATCTGATTTATTTAGAGAGATAGCTCGTGAACCACCTGGTAACGATTCACCTGTAACATTAGGTATTATTATGACTACGTAATAACATGCTAATTGCTAAGAATAGTATCATGCCCTGCCGAGCTTCCGCCCTGAATATCAACAACCCCTACAAAGTTAAGTATATTTAAACTTTATGACAGTCATGAATATTCTCGTGCCGTTCTCGGGAGTTTCACGAGCTTCTTCACTACTTATAAAAATGATATTGCCAACTTTACTCTCTTTTTAACCTGCATTCTTCATTCCTCTTTGACGGCCCGGTTAGGGCAGTGGCCGAGCGATTGGACTGTTGCACTGTGTGTCGCGGGTTCGATTTCCGCACGGAAAAAATATTTGTACGATCTACAAGTAATTTTTTCGTTCTGGGCGTTTATGTATGTGACTTTATATGTTTGTAAACGCACCCACGACACAGAAGAAATTCCTAGTGTGGGGAAACGAATTAAAAAAAAAAAAAACTTCTTCATGCACTTGATTAAAAATGTAGTAGATAATTGGACACTGCACAGTAGCCTAGACTACCTAGACTAGACGCTTACTCGTACCGAAAAGAAAACTATTTTTCGGAACGACATGGATAATATTTTATTTCGATGTTATTAAAAACAAGTCGATTTCCAAATAAGTTGATATTTATTGATAAGTTACAAAATAGAGAAAACATTAGGGACCTCGGAAACTTTAATGATTATTATAATTATCGAGTACTTATCTACTACTTCATATTTTACTTTTAAAAAATTAGTCCGAAATTATTATGTTTATCAACCATATTTTTTCTTTTGTTACGGAAACCAAAATTGACATAGGTAAACAACGCTTCTAAAAATCATAAGACGTCACGGTCGAAATAATTTTGCAGGTGTAATGACGTCACGAGCCTCCACTCCCGAATTTTGAAATGTTTTATCTTTGTTAATATTTATCAATCAAAAATGTAAACGCCTTCAAAAAAAAAACAATAACCTACATAATATCTTTTCTTTGGGAAGTCTGTTCTTTCTTTTTGATTCATTGTCTTTTTTGGCCACCGACTTCCGAAAGAATAGTTATTTGTTGTTTAAGAGTGCAAAGTTGCACTTTAACCGCGTGCTCAATTTTGATGACCGAGCAAGCGAAGGATTCTAAAATTGAATCACGAGAGTAACGAGTGATTAAATTGAAATATTTATGTGCTTATGTATATTGAAATATAAAACAAATTCTCGCATTAATTATAAAGTAAATTCTTGGTTTAGGTTTTGGTGCCGTGGGGTATCCGAATCACCCCATGGTGTTCCTCCATTTTTATAGTTAGTAGTTTTCGATGATTTTTGCCCCACACTAGGATTGAGACGAGACAGATCCGGAACAACTTCTAATCGATCGTACCTACTAATATTAGTCCCGTGCGGGAATCACTCCCGCAACACACAGCGCAGCAGTCCAATTGCTCAGCCACTGCACCAAACGTGTTGTCAAATTACTTATTCATGATTTAGATTTCTTGAATTAAAAAACTAGAAAATAATTACACCATTCGCAAACTTTGCAGCCTCGCAGCTGTTGTTAGAGCGGCTTCGGCCGCTGCAATTCTTTATTATCTATAATGATCTCATGGGAACATTAAAATCGGAATCCCACACTAGGAATTTCTCGCGTATTATGATGGGTGCCTAAAAACATACAAACTCCCATGTGTATGTCCGGACGCATACACAAACACCCACACCCTGAACAATTAATTATACGTCATGCTTTGTTCCGTGCGTTGATCGAACCCGCGACACTGAGCAGGGGAACACCGAAATATTTAATTCCGAATTTCGATTTTCAAAACTCTGAATAGGTATTATATTGCCTAAAAATTACAATACCTATCTACAGCCTCAGCCTCAAATTCTTTTTGTATTTGTTTAAATGTATTTTAATGTATTAGTAAGAATAGTGAAGTATAAAAATCCAACAAATTTTCGATTTCAGTGTCACTCCAAATTAACTTTTTACATATTGCGCTCTAACTTCTAGTGAAAAATTGCTCTACCGATTTTTATTTTTTAATGTGATTTCTTATCCTTAAATACACAGGTACTGAGCTGTTCACCGCGGGTTCCCGCTGCCCGGTTCCTTTTGGTCGTAGCCATAGATATAATAAATAAGGTCGTAGCGTTATGCCATGAATTCTTCAATAACTGGAAAGTAGCTAGTCAATACATCTTGAAAACATAATGTACGAAAGAATCTACATCTTTTTGGCAAAAGAGGTGACAGACACAACTATAATACTAGAAATAGGGACCAATTAGTTCAGCCGGGCTTCAGACTCGCCAAAGTAGACTCATCAGGACTGGCCTGTTGGTCTAGTGGTTAGTGACCCTGACTGCTATGCTGGAGGTCGTGGGTTCGATTCCCACCCAGGACAAATGTTTGTGTGATGAGCACGATCATTTGTTCTGTGTCTGGGTGTAATTTATCTATAATATGTGTGTATTTAGAAATATATAAGTATGTTTATCCGTTGTCTAGTACCTATAACACAAGCTCTGCTTAGCTTGGGACTAGATGGTGTTGTGTGATAGTTGTGGAATATATTATTATACTAGCTGTGCCCGCGACTTCGTTCGCGTGGATGTCGGAATCGAACATTGTTTTTTTTAGTTCGAAGCGCTTAATTCTGGCCACGTTTTTCATAAAAACCCTGTATTTAGAATTATCTAAGATTTATCAAGAATATTTGACACTTTTATTCCAGGTTTGTGTAGAACTATTTTTCCTAATGCCCGCTCTATGCACTCCACTCCCTTCCACCCCACTCCCCTCCTCCTCCGCTCCACTCCACTCCAGTCCATTCCAGTCCATTCCAGTCCTTTCCAGTCCATTCCAGTCCATTCCAGTCCATTCCAGTCCATTCCAGTCCATTCCAGTCCATTCCAGTCCATTCCAGTCCATTCCAGTCCATTCCAGTCCATTCCAGTCCATTCCAGTCCATTCCAGTCCATTCCAGTCCATTCCAGTCCATTCCAGTCCATTCCAGTCCATTCCAGTCCATTCCAGTCCATTCCAGTCCATTCCAGTCCATTCCAGTCCATTCCAGTCCATTCCAGTCCATTCCAGTCCATTCCAGTCCATTCCAGTCCATTCCAGTCCATTCCAGTCCATTCCAGTCCATTCCAGTCCATTCCAGTCCATTCCAGTCCATTCCAGTCCATTCCAGTCCATTCCAGTCCATTCCAGTCCATTCCAGTCCATTCCAGTCCATTCCAGTCCATTCCAGTCCATTCCAGTCCATTCCAGTCCATTCCAGTCCATTCCAGTCCATTCCAGTCCATTCCAGTCCATTCCAGTCCATTCCAGTCCATTCCAGTCCATTCCAGTCCATTCCAGTCCATTCCAGTCCATTCCAGTCCATTCCAGTCCATTCCAGTCCATTCCAGTCCATTCCAGTCCATTCCAGTCCATTCCAGTCCATTCCAGTCCATTCCAGTCCATTCCAGTCCATTCCAGTCCATTCCAGTCCATTCCAGTCCATTCCAGTCCATTCCAGTCCATTCCAGTCCATTCCAGTCCATTCCAGTCCATTCCAGTCCATTCCAGTCCATTCCAGTCCATTCCAGTCCATTCCAGTCCATTCCAGTCCATTCCAGTCCATTCCAGTCCATTCCAGTCCATTCCAGTCCATTCCAGTCCATTCCAGTCCATTCCAGTCCATTCCAGTCCATTCCAGTCCATTCCAGTCCATTCCAGTCCATTCCAGTCCATTCCAGTCCATTCCAGTCCATTCCAGTCCATTCCAGTCCATTCTAGTCCATTCTAGTCCACGTTTTCTTTTAACGCCATCTGCCGTGCGTTGAAATATGTATTTATTTGAATAATGTAGTTTTTCTATTCGAAGTTAGATCGCGCGACTGACGTACTAAATCAATGTGTGAGACCAAAGTGCACCCGTAATTTTACTTCTGAAACACTTTAAATTCAAATATCTTTTGATAGACTGAACCGATTCCAATGAAACAAAAACTAAATTCCTCTCCAAGTTAAGCTTTATCGTTGTGTATAAAAGTTATCTACATTAATTTCGTACATTTTATGTGATACCTGGACAAATACACAGACAAACAGATAAACAGACAAACAGACAAAAATTCTAAAAATGCTTTAATACCCTGGCTATATTTTTTGAGTTTTTTTTTAATGTACAAAAATAACTTTTCTACAGTTTTATTATATGTATAGAAGATAGATATAGATAGAAGAAGATAGATAGATATTATATTATATCTTTTATGGGGTTTTGTTTAAAATTATATAGTAAAATTCCACAAAGTATTCTTGAACTGAATGAGACAAAATTTAAAACATGCATTAAACGCACACTATGTAAGCGGGCATATTATAAATTGGGCGATTATATCGCTGATAATAATGCTTGGCTCCGTGCTGGTCCTGCACCATAGGACAGGGATGTATTCAGTGATAGCATATTTACATACAGGTTTTTCGGAGCTGCAGAAGATTGTAAAACTATAATTGCATTGTATAAATTCATATTTCTTTGTATTATAGATTATAAATAAATATTTAGATTTTTTTAACATTTTTTCCGTCGATAAAATTAAGCATAGATTCCCTCATTTCGATATCTGCACATTATAAAGACTCACACTGTACATACAGCTGCTTAGCCTATATTGTGTGAGTTCTATGTGCACAAAGCTATCATTCACAAGATATCATCATCTTCTTCATCTTCCTGCCCTTATCCCATTTTACTTGGGGTCGGCGCAACACGTTTTTTTCTTCCATTCTCCCCTATCACAAGTCATAGTATCATTTACTCCTTTTTCTTTCATATCCTTACTTATACAATCCATCCATCTTTTCTTTGGCCTTCCTCTTCCTCTCCATCCATCAATATTCATACTCATCACTCTCTTAGTCACATGAGTGTCATCCCTCCTCATCACATGTCCATACCAAGATAGACGATTCCCTTTCACTTTTTCTATAACCGTCGCGACTTTCAAACTGCCTCTTATAAACTAAAACTAAAAACTTAAACTTAAACTCGTTCCTTACTTTATCCATTCTTGTCACTCCACACATCCACCTTAACATCCTCATCTCCGCTACATGCAATCGTTTCTCATCCATCTTTTTCACAGCCCAGCATTCCGATCCATACAATACGACAGCTCTAATCACGGATTTGTATATTTTCCCCTTTAACTTGAGGGGCATCCGTGGGTCGCAGGTTGTTCCGGTGACCTGTCGCCATTTCATCCATCCCGAGTTGATCCGGTGTGTTATGGCCCGGTCTACATCGCCATCTCCTTGGACAAGCGACCCGAGGTACCGAAAGTCGGAAGAGACTGGTATGGGCGTTCCTGCGAGAGTAATGGGCACAGGACTGGAGAGACCGCCGAAATCGCAAAACAGATACTCTGTTTTGGTTCTGCTTAGTTTCAGGCCAACGTTATCCAGTCTTTGCCACCACACCTCCAATCTGCTCTGGACCTCTAGGCCGCTCTCGGCAATCAGCACAATGTCATCGGCAAACACCATACACCAGGGGGCCTCTTCCTGGATGTCCGACGTCAGAGCATCCATTATCATCAGGAAGAGGTACGGGCTAAGAGCCGAACCCTGGTGCAAGCCAACAGCCACATTAAAGCTGCCGGTAGTGCCCGCTGTAGACCGGACTTGGGTGCTGCATCGACTGTACATAGCACGAATCAACTGCACATACTTCCCAGGCACACATTTCTCCTTAAGGGCCCACCACAGAACCTCACGGGGCACCCGGTCATATGCCTTTTCGAGGTCAACGAACACCATGTGCAAGTTTTTATGCGCACCTCTGTATTTCTCGCACAGTTGGCGGATAGCGAAGATGGCATCCGTCGTACCCCGACCAGGCATAAAACCGAATTGGTTCTGTGAAATTTCACTCTCCTCTCTCAGTCGACTTTCAATAACTTTCTCCCAAACTTTCATACTGTGTGTGAGCTTTATTCCTCTATAATTATTGCATTCCAGCACATCACCTTTGTTTTTAAAAATGGCTTCTTCTAGCAACAGCTTATTGAAGAATAAAGCTAACCACGTCCAACCATCCATCCGCAATATCTTCCACACTTCCACAGGTATTCCGTCCGGTCCTAGTGCCTTACCATTCTTCATTCCACTCACCGCATTCCTCACTTCATCCACACTACACTATCATTCACAAGATACCTACGTCTTAATTATTTTTTTTTTTTTATCTTGAATGTGCCCTGGCGATCGGGGGTATACTCCCAACGGTCACCACTAAAACCGGCCGCAGTGGTGGCCGTTAGAACAATTACTTATTTTTTGTCCCAACGGCCACCAGTGGCAGACGTTGGGCCATTCCAAATAATATTTGTCTCAACGGCCACTACTGGGGCCGGTAAAAATATATTTCCCGAAGAGATACTTGCAATTTTAGATGAAACTTAAAATAATGGAACTACTCATTATTTTTATTATTACTAGTTCCATTTAAAAGGAATCTGGAAATAATGGAACTAATGTTGAATTTGCCTTTTTCGTTGACTAACCAGCAAAAGTACTAGGCTAGCATAAGTTCAAAGTGGTTTTTATTTAAATATTTCTCGGCAGGAATAGTGTACCTGAAATTGTCTTGTATTGACTCAGAAAAAATTTAATAAATACCACTTTGAACTTATGCTATCCTAGTACTTTGTGACTATGTAATCTAAATACCACTTTGAACTTATGCTATCCTAGTACTTTGTGACTATGTAATCTAAATATAGCAAATGCTATAGTTGGATTACATTGACAAAACACTGAAAATAAAATAAATATTATTTGGTTCCAACATCCGCCACTGGCGGTCGTTGGGACAAAAAATAAGTAATTGTTCTAACGGCCACCACTGGGGCCGGTTTTAGTGGTGGCCGTTGGGAGTATACCCGATCGGGAGTAATTCATGCTCACTCAAATGTCTCACTGATGGTGGCGCGTGTGTCGGATCATTTAGTTCCCTTCAAAATGGTTGAGCTTAATAGTGCTGATATCATGCGTTATGTTCGTGAACGGGCGCTGTCAGTTGGGACTGGTCATCTCTTAGCTGCCTCGGTTTATTTTAATTATCAATAATTTTATTTCTGATTTCTTCTGGACACTTTTTAACTTGCTACATCGCTCTCACATAATGTACCATCTTAAACGAATGATGTAACAAAGGTTCTCTGTAATAATTTTGGCGATCTAAAAAGAGGGTCCATGGAGTTTCTTGCCCGTCCTTCTCCATAGAGATCTACTTCTTGGAACGGGCATCTATCTACGGTACTTTCAGTTTTTATGTCGTGTGACTGGGACTACAACATAACTATTTTTGAACTGTTTTTATTTATTTACGTAACAGTTTTTTAACTGTTTTTGTCTTTTGAAATTTCAAAAGTGATATAACTGGCCTACTTGAAATAAATGCTTTGTTTTGATTTGCACTACCTAACATAAAAATATATTTTTTTGTACAAGAATTTCTTGAGATTAGCACGGTCAATCAAACAAAACCTTCAGATCCGTAATATCAAAATAATACGAATAGATTTATTTAAACCTTAAAACTTAAGTTTGCCGTATGAAATTACTTCCCGGAATTTGATCCTTATTAGCAACACTATCGAACGCTGTAATAATACAGCGTGTGATTTTTTTTCCAAAATCAGCGGGTTCGATTCCTGACCAGGATTTTTGATTTTTCTAAAATCCAATGAAGCAGTTTTAGATTTCGTCAAAACCGGCCTCGAGACTCCTTTCAACGTTTTTCAATATAGTATCATAGTTTCGAAAGTAGCCATCCACGCCCAGTTGAAAAATTCACCCTGTATCTTCTATACCAGCTATACTCAACCTGCGTCCCGCCGGGCCTTTGTTATTGGCCCATCTGAAGTTGCAAATTTATTGTAAACCTAAAAAAATTTTCATTAATAAAGTAAATACGTCGGTAACTTGCAATTTATGTTTTCACACTACTTGCTCGTAAATGTCATATTATATGTCAGGCAAACCTACTGTAAAGCAAGTCATTATTCCCTCTCGTTCGAGCCGGGCAATAATAAATGTACTGAAATCCATTATTCCCGTGGGAATAATGTGATTTGAATTTGGAACCTCAAATAAAACCGTATGAAAACTTTCACCAAGGAGTTATATCAGTAATGGCGGCCGCTGGCCGCAACAGCTGATCGCTTACAGTGGTGCCAACTTCACGTCCGAAGGTTGTCGTACCACATCAAATTTCAAAAATCGAATATATTTCCTCGCAGTAGGTGTGAAAAGCAGAGTACGGTCCTCGGGAGTAAAGCTGCCTAGTCTTGGGCTAACTTGAATCCCTCGCTTCACTAAGGATTCTTAACTTAATTCCCTCGTTTCACTCGGGAATTAACACTTGAACCTCCTCGCTGCGCTACGGAGGTTCACCCCCAGAATCTTTAGTGTCGCTTCGGGATTCAAAACGCCCGTGACATAAGGCAATGCTTTACTCCCTTGTTGCGTAATCTACTATTTAATTAATACCTAAATAATTTTTGCTTGCGGCCCTCGACACCATGACTGAAACGTGTTTGTGGCCCCTATAAAAAAAAGGTTGAGTATGGCTGTTCTATATACATATAATAAAACTGTAAAAAAACTATTTTTGTACATGAAATAAAAACTCAGAAAATATAGCCAGGGTATTAAAGGACAACCAATAGAAGCCATTTCTAGCATTTTTAGAATTTTTGTCTGTTTATCTGTTTATTTGTCCTGGTGTCACGTAAAATGTACGAAATTAATGTAGATAACTTTTATACACAACGATTAAGCGTAACTTGAAGAGGAATTTAGTTTTTGTTTCATTGAAATCGGTTCAGTCTATCAAAAGATATTTAAATTTAAAGTGTTTCAGAAGTAAAATTACGGGTGCACTTTGGTCTCACACATTGATTTCGTACGTCAGCCGCGCGATCTAACTTCGAATAGAAAAACTACATTATTCAAATAACTAGAATGGACTGGAATGGACTGTAATGGACTAGAATGGACTGGAGTGCATAGAGCGGGCATTAGGAAAACAGTCCTACATAAGCTGGAATAGAAGTGTCAAATATTCTTGATAAATCTACAAAAAATTCAAAATACAGGGTTTATATGAAAAACGTGGCCTGAATTAAGCGCTAGAACTAAAAAATACATTGTTCAATTTCGACATCCACGCGAACAAAGTCGCGGGCACAGCTAGTATCTAATATTACCAGAACTGCTCGGTTTTCGTATATACAATGTGTCCGGTGTCGGTCTATACAAACTAAGAGGGAAGGTAGCTTAGGTACTCAATTCTGTCAATAAAATACACATGTACACATGTACATTATACATGTACATAAAGGGCTATTTAAGGATCATTGTGGAGTCTAGTCAGTACAAGTCTGACAGTATGGGCGGGAGGACTCATTTGATGATTTTATCACACAAAAAAAGGTAGCTTACCTACTCAATTCTGTCAATAAAATTTTAGCACATGTGGGGTCGGAACCCAACCCCGGGTGAATGGTAGTCATTTTTATTTTTTGATCCCTCTCATGAAACGCGCTAAACTACAAGGACTGCAACTTCCGGATTTAAATAACAACGATCGCAGAAAATGTAAATGCACTTTAGCAACTCTAATCAAATCAAATCAAAAGCATTTATTTCAAATAGACCAATAGGGCACTTTTGAAATGTCAGACATACAAAATACCTATAATTTAATACTACAAAGTTATGGTGCTACAGTCTCAGTCGCAGACATAAAAACTGTGAAAGTACCGTAGATGCCCGTTCCAAGAAGTAGATCTCTATGGAGAAGAACGGGCAAGAAACTCCATGCACACTCTTTTTAGATCGCCAAAAATTATTACAAGTCCTTTGTTACATCATTAATTTTGTGGTGGTACATTATGTGAGAACAATGTAGCAATCGAAAAGTGTCCACAGTAAGAATTACAAACTCTTTCCTGGTGCAGGCTAAATAAACATTTTGTGGCATCAACCCCAAAGATTAACAATGATTTCTCCTAAACCATATCCAGTATCATAGAAACGAGTTTTTGGTATGATTATTTAGGTAAACTCAACATCTATTACACGAAAATAAAAAAAGGAAGATATCAGGTGCGAATTTTATAAAAATCTAGGTTAATTGGAAAAAAAAAATCGTCAAAAATTTGATGTTTTTTATTCATTTATTGATAAAATTTGAGTTATTTCAGCTATTCTATATTATATTCAGCTGCTAAAAGTTTATTAATTAGCCCAGTTGCGACTTAAAACTCAATTTCATCAAAATACTCGTATGTTTTAATGTTTGTGTTCGCTTATCTCCGGAACTACAAGTCCGATTTAAGTCATTCAGTTTTATTCAGTAAGCATTTCGTTATGCGTACCTATATGTTGAAAGTTTGTTATTTTGGAAAAAAAACATATTTATCTTAAGAGGATAGTATACCAGCTGCCATTTCATAAAATAGGTAGGTACTTAGAAAAACTCGTGCTGTCGCTCGCGCGTTGAATTTGACTCCCGATTGTGCGATAGAGAGCGCGCGACTGACTAAGTATTTTTTATATGAAATTTGTCTCTCGGGAGAAAACGTTTTTCACATACTAAATCACGACCAATCTCTTAGATTCTAGCGTCAATCGTTTCAGCATATTATATTCTAGGTTTTTACGTTTCGCCTTTTTTCTAAAACTTCTTTGTTTTTAAAATACAAAGGTTTTACTTCAATGAAGAGTTTGTCATAAAAGTAGTAACTTTTAGGCGCCTGTAAATTTCAAACAATTATATGAAAAAAATAAAACATATAAACCTAGTTTTTTACTGTGTCAGAAGCATTCTAAAAAATCATTAATATAGGATAACATTTAGGGGCAGGAAAACGTTTTCTCTTTTTAACCGACTTCAAAAAAAGGAGGAGGTTCTCAATTCGGTCGGTATGTTTTTTTTTAATGTATGTACATCGATTACTCCGAGGTTTCTTGTCCGATTAGTGTGATTCTTTTTTTGTTCGATGCAGGATACTTGCAGTTTGGTCCCATAAAATTTCATCAAATTTGGTACAGTACTTTTTATTTTGTGAGCATTTTTATTAATTTCGCCTACTTGGATGACATGATGATCTTTACTTTTTGCGTGTTTGTTACGCGATTACTTCGCCAATTGTGGACCGATTTTCAAAATTCTTTTTTTGTTGGACTAGAAATTGTTCACCTTAGGGAATAATGCAATTTCATCGAACTCTGTTCAGCAGTTTTTGAGATAGAGAATTTTATTTTATGTACACAACATGGGCGATGTTAATACCGGTGCTACGGATTACAAAATTCTAGTGCATATGTAAGAAAATGATGTATTTGCCAAGAATTTGGGTTGAATATTTAAACTAAAAAGAGTACCTAAAATAAAAAAACTTTTAAAAAAAAAAAATTAACCGCCTTCAAAAACAACCATGAAGAAGGGTAAAATAACCCACAAAATAACTTTTCTTTCGGAAGTCGGTGGCAAAAAGACAACGAAATAATAAAACAAAGCCAGCAACTTCCGAAAGAAAAGTTATTTTGTGGGTTATTTTACCCTTTTTTGTGGTTGTTTTTTAGTATGGGATCGTCCATACTCGCGAGCGCTCGGTAGACGATAAGAAGTCTTAAAGGACGTGTCCTGCGATGTCCCTTGCCGTGGGCGTCTACCACTGCCGCTGGGTCGTGAGGTGTACGCTATCGTTTCCCACATTCCTACCTCCTTTTTCGCTAACATGACTGCTTCTCAGAAGGAGTCTTTGGAGGCGACTGCATCCCAATCTGTCTCGACTTCAGCAAGGCCTCGACCAGTGTCAGATGCGAGAGGTCGCTGCCTATCGCGTCTGTGAGGACACGGTGTTGCTCTCCCAAGCGGAGCAGTCCAGCACCGTATGCACCCCGTGTCCTTCGGGCGATACTCGCAGTGGTGACACCCAGACGTTTCCTCCTTCCTCATCAGACATAGATACCTCTCGAAACATCCGTGTCCAGTGAGGACCTGCGTCACGCGGTAGGTCAGGATGCCGTGACGCCTATCCAACCACTCCTTAAAGAAAAACTTGCTTAAACTTTGGTTGCGACAGTCGTTCCCTTCATACTGCCTTGAGATCACGCCGGAGCTCTTCCCATCGCGCTTCGATATTGCCGAATCGAAGGTTTAGAAATGATGTCGTGAATAAGTGACTTCTTCCAGGAGATTTAAGGCCTGAACAACGTTAGAGAACGATTTTTCAGAGTTTGCACTCTTACAAAACGGTAGTCTATGGGAGTCGTTGCGCGATTTCTGCTTTGAGTCTCTGTACATAAGATCCAATCTGTCTGTACCATGGTACATGACGGTGGACAATGGATTTTACATAATTCATACAATGTCCGACTCACTGAACTGTAGTAATGACCTTTCTTGATCATCGTCATTCAGTTTTAGCGACTTCTATTGCAGCCAAATGACTATTTTTGTACGCAATACAATGTGAAGTTACCATACAAACGCATCAAAATTAGCTATTGGGCCTCATTGGGCATCACTAAACTCCAAAAACAAACTTTCAGAACAAAAACACCATCTTCTTTCCAACAAAATACGAATAATTAAAACCAGTTCATAAACGAAGAAGTTATTCCCAAAAAACATAACGCCCGAAATGTGAAACCTCCTTTTTTAAATGAATCAAACACTAGCGATTTGACATCACGGGGTGGTGGCGGCGGCGGCGCGGCGAGTCGTCGCTCGTGTACATGAGCGCTTAAAGCCTCAACTTGCTGATTCGTTTGTTAGATGTGTTTACTTTAATACTGACAGTCACTTGCCCAATAGCCACTTCACCGAACTTATCAGACCGAAAGTCCGGTTTGCCGAAATTCCATAACATCAATGTTCCACAATGATGTAATACACTGTACACACCACACGTCGACCTACGACGTGCGAGTATGTAAGTGATAGGATTTGTCAAATACTTACGTCCCGTGTGTGCGGTGGTTACAGCTGGAGCCTGGAGGTTCTTTTAGGTTGGTACCCGGTATTTGTAGATATTGCCTGGCGCGGCGCGGTCAGTGATCAATAACTACTTAGACACTCATTGTTTCAATGTTTGTATAATGTCATAATTAATTAGAAATAATTTGAATTGGTTCGCAATAAATATGTTGTCGCTACATCATAAACAAAGATAACCCCGGGAGATATTAATAATTGAAGTTATCGATGTAAGTAATGATCGCAAACTTCGAAATGCCAAAATAAATATTGTTATTGAACACGTCCGCGTTGCATAATCAAGTGACTATCGAATGTCTCTCAGATTTTTATAGACATGACGTCAGAGGTCAGACGTTATCTTCAAGAAATGTTGTATTATAGAATGTAGTACCTACTAGCCGCGGTGGTGTGGGCCGCGACATCGAGGTGAACCGCTGTCGGCGTGCTGCGTCCGTTACATAATAATAGCACCGCTGCAGTGCTATCCTCTATAACCACAGCCTTATGACCGCGCGGCCGCGCTCTCGCCACGCAGGGACTAAAGTTGGCTATGCCCTTAGCTACCGACACCAACAACAGTGCAGCGCGAACGAAGAGCGCTAGAGCTACGTTTGGACGATCTCAAAGCCCTCATCGCAAAAATGGATCGCAAAGTATTGCTAAGCTCGCCTTGCGTAGAACGGAAAGGACCGTCGGATCACCAAACTTGACCAGAAAATATAAGCATGTAATTGTAAGAATATCAAGACCAATAACTTCTAACACAAAGACGTCTGTCGGGGCAGCTAGTAGAGAATAGAATAGCTGGACCGACCGCAGAGCTGAAACGCTACTGACGCCATCAAATCGCCCCAAGCAGTCGCTGAGACAGTTGCTGAGTCACGTCATCGACACGACTTGTAAGCGGCCGCTCTGTTGCGCTCGATGTCCTGCTCGTGGGTAATTCGACAGTGAGAGGTGGCGAGGTTATCGCGCACTCGATAGCACACTGCGCTGCTAACAAGAAACTGACGCAGATGGTGCCGCCGCCGACGTGCCGAGGTCAACTGATTAAAATCTTTATAAGTTTACATTATATTGTACAAAGATTTTAAAGTTTTCAGCAACTTCCATTACATCCTTCATTTAACTTTAAAATTGAGTTTTACTGTGGTTTTACTTGCGAGAAAAAATAACGAGTACATAGATAGATAGGTAGACACACCAATTTTATGAAAATTATTACCACTACAAAATTATATAGGTACCTAGTCAGACACAATGGCGATCTTATCTGTAATGGGTAATTGCAAGCACAGCTTATATCCCTTCATCATTGATCGAAGCTCTTTAATTTGAAATTGATGAATTATTCTAAGTCAAATATAAGTGTTGATATATAAATATATATGTATATTGGTTTTCCCGGACCAAAAGTAGCAAGTCTCGGGTAGATATCGAAATTACGACAAAATTTTTGAGACCGAGAGTCCCGGGATGGATAGCATTTGGTTACAATACAGGAAATAACTATGTATATTGTAATAATAAGTAGGTATTTCGTGCAAGAAGTGTTAACAGATGTATATTTCCATATTTTTACCGATATCAAAAAAAGGAGGTTATCAATTCAACCCGTATGTATGTAATATTTCCAGAACTGTCCAGAATTCGTATTTTGTTAATCTATATCAGCGTCTGAACAAATGTGCCAAAGGAGATCATTCACGCTCCATATATTTTTGGGCATTTTCGGCCAGCGAAAAAAAATAGTACCTATGGGTAGTACTGGTCATTTGGAGCAACAGTTACTATGGCACAAAAGTTGTAGGATTGCTCTCGGGCAAGTTATACAAGTTCGAAGATTCGTAATTTTCATATTTTTTTTAATTTCTGAAAGGGCCGAGAAACACCAAATAATGATTGCTAGAACTTTAACATAAAATATCATCACGCCTGTAACCCCTGAAGGGTTGGGCAGAGGTGTACCCAATTAAAATGAATAATAATCAGTGCATTTTTTGTTAAAAATATGTAAAAACATGTTAAAATAAATCAATCTGCTGGTGGGGCCAGCATCGGGAACGGAATATCATAGAAAACGAGTCAACATTTTCAAGTATGTGTGTGTGCAGGCTTCGTTTTACACTATGCGTCAATGTCTCTGTGTGCGTAAATAATGATACCAGGTACTGCAATTCTCCTATAAATCACATTTAAAAAATAGACTTATTAAATAAGACAGGTTTTAGGTGTATGTATGTAGTGTTATTCAGTTTTAGTGTCTTTTTATTTAGTTGCTGCTACTTTTTTAAATAAATCAAAAACATTCATTTAATTAGAGTTGGGTGGTTGGATGTTGTAGCTAAATCATCTAAATAAGTATTACAATGTTTAAAATAATATTTTAAGCAGTATTTGGAACTATAAACCAATAAATATTTACCCAAAAAAAAAATGTAGTTTCTTGGTTACTTACCGATAGTAGGTGATGTCTTTGGTATTTTTTATCCTTCCTTTATAATTCCGGCACAATTTAAATAGCACATTCCGTCTAGTAATTTTATCACTGATATTTCGTAAAAGTACTGCTTTATGAATAAACCCGTTTTTTGGATAATAAAATCATTAAATGAGTTATCTCGCTCTGGGTTGACCTGGAGAGACTTTCAGACTCCTGCTGACTAAAAGTCCACCCTCTTCATTTGGTTGCCCTTTGCGTTCCAGATACTAAAATTGTCGATGACCCGATACATTTCATTCATACATTTGTTGTTTTTTTTAAAAGTGCCTCACAGCCTTCGGAACGCGATACTGTCGGATCCCAATCAGCGGTGGGATGGGTTTGCATCGCCGTCCAATCAACAAAACTCGACTGGTGCTCGTCCTTAACATCCCGTGGAAATTCAAGGAACATTCCCGGGGCTGCCTTAAAGCTTTTACCTAATATTGCGGGGCAAACGCCTCTTTTTGGAGGCTCTACGTGTAAGTGGTGCGGTTAAAGCCCCTCTAGAAGAACTCTGTGTCCGTCACCTCTTTTAGGAAGAGACCAGACAAACAGATCGCACCAGAGGCTCATGAATTTTCGGGTGATCCACTCATAGATGCTGCAGGGCTTCTGCATCCACATCACACGGTGGCAATCCGGAATGGAGGCTGCCACTTCTTCTGCAGCAGCAATGACAGCGAAGGAGGAGGCAGAACACGCGAAGGATAGGACGCCCTCGAAATCTCAATCCAGCTGCGTGCGGCCTCGAGAAGTCGAGGCGCGGCGGGAAGAGCTTCGGCGCGATCTCAGGGCAGTATGGAGGGCACGACTGTCGCGACCGACGGCCGGGCACGCCGCAATAGCGGCGATAAGACCCCTCTTTGAGGAGTGGCTGGAGAGACGTCACGGCGTCCTAACCTTCCGCTTGACGCAGGTCCTCACCGGACACGGATGTTTCGGGAGGTACCTGTGTCTTATGAGAAAGGAAGAAACGCCTGGGTGTCACCACTGCGTAGATCGCCCGGAGGACACAGTCGAGCATACGGTGCAGGATTGCCCCGCTTGGGCGGAGCACCGACGTGTCCTCACGGCGGCGATAGGCGGAGACCTCTCGCGCCCAGCACTGGTCGCGGCCATGCTGCGGGGCGAGACGGAGTGGGAAGCGGTCGCCTCCTTCTGCGAAGCAGTCATACTCGCGAAGGAGGAGGCGGGCCGCGTGAGAGAGTGGACAAGGTCCTCCCTCCGCCCCACCCGCGGTGGTGGACGCCCACGGCGTCGGACGTCGCAAGACGATCTCCGGCCACCGTAGGCGCGGGCATGCGGGCGGCGAGTAAAGGGCAACTCGCCGCCCGGCCATGGACCATGCCCGGGTCGACGGCGCGTCGTGTTCCACGCGCGCCTCAAAGAGCGTCAGCATAATGACGAGGCCCCCTCTCAGAGGGCTAAAGCCTGCCGGGGTCGCGGGTCTTATACCATCACCGTGACCCCGGAACATAAAGGGCTATTGAAGGACACCGTGGATTTTAGTCAGTACAAGTCTGACAGTACCCCTCGCCCTGCCCGGGGTGAGAGGTCTCATTTGATGATTTTACCACGTAAAAAAAAAGCTGCGTGCGGCGAGTAATAGGGAGCTAGTTGTCTTATTAAGTATCAGGCCCAGGATGACAGCATGTCGTGTTCCACGCGCGTCTACGGAACGCGCGTTTAAGGAACTATCAGTGGCCCTTAGCCAAACGCCTTTTTTTTTTTTAGGTGGTAAAATCATCAAATGAGTCCTCCCGCCCTGGGTGGGGCGGAAGGGACTGTCAGACTCTTACTGACTAAAATCCACCCGTGTTCCTTCGGATGCCCTTTACGTTCCAGGGCCGCGGTATCCTGGGTTAAGAAAAAACCCGCGACCCCAGCAGGCATTTGGCGCGAAACACGACGCGACAAGGAAGAGTTTTTGCCCGCATCCCAGGGTGCACCGGCCCGAAAAACTGGTCTTCCCCCCGGACATATCCGAGAGGGAACTCGGCGGAGGGAAACGGGCGCACGTGGAGGTTTCCTGTCTTAGCACCCCTAGCCAAACGCGTACTAGGTCACAATGAGATGATTTTATTAACCAAAAAAAAAAAACGTGGTTGATCCAGAAAGCAGTACTTTTAGTTAGGATTGATTATATTGTTAGGAGGTTTCTCTCCCAAGATCCCTACCACAGGCAACTTCGATTCTGTACCCGATACTGGCATGGGTACAGAACCGCTCCAAATTATTTATTATCTACTGTTTTTTTGCGGTCCCCCAACGCGAAGTATTTTAATTATTTTTTACTTTTTAAAGGGAACTTGGTTTTTGTCTCGCGGGTTTTTTCGTTTATTTTTTTATTTTATAGTTTTTATAGGTACATACTTATTTTATATCATTTTATGTTGCTAAGAGCACTCTATATTAAGTTATCAATATTCCCTTTCAGTGCGCTTTCATTTGATACCCCACTCGAGTATATTTGTTTTGAGGGTGGATCCCTGTTTTAACGTATTTTGATGTCGATTGCTATTTGGTTCTTCAGTTTGTGTCTCTTTGTTCTTGAGGAAGCTAGAGCTCTTAGAGGAAGAATTCAATGTTTGCGTTTCCTTATTCTAGACTTCTCATTGTAGTTTTGTTGTGTTTTCAATATCTCCTTATCAGTTATCAAAATTTTATCCTTGCGTTTGGGAGTTATACTGTTTTTATCAGGCGTTGAGCATAGTTGTTTGTAATCGTTTTGTGTTTTTATCATATTCTGCAAATCTGCCTTCAAACGAAAGTTCTCACTATTTAAATTCTCAATCTCTTGGTGCGCCTTCATTAATTGCATAGTATTCTATTTTTTATTATGGCAACCATGGGCTGGGTCGGCCATATGCCAAAATTGCATAGTAAGACTTTTATTTTGTTCAGTCAGATCGTTTAATATTCCACTGTTGTCATTTTCCTGTATGCTGTCATGGAAACTCATCATAGTGGTGTCCAATATAGCGTTATCGTTACTCCTATTTGTCAAGTCAAATAGTGAGCTGGTCCGAGAAGGTTTACGTTGGGTGATGTTGCTATAGCTAGAATCCATTTTTAATTATTTAGAGATATGTCTCGTGGTACGACCCCGCTGTTGTGTCGTCACTTTGTTTTTATTTAAGGGGAACATTACTTGCTAATAAACATATGGTCTAACGTTAGTATTTTCGGAGATATGAGGTCTTAAAGTTGTCTCGTCTAACGTTTTATTTATCACATTTAATTAAAAAGGTTATATTCTTTGTGAACATCCTTGTTAGAGTGAAAGTGATTTGAATTTAGAATGTTGATATTGTTAGTGTACGAGCTGAATGACTAAGGCTGCGGTTCCACTGGAGCGGAACGGAGACAAGCTGTGCCGGGCCGGGATTAATACGAAATTATAAAAAGTACAGATGTGGCGCCTAGTCGGTAAAGACGTTTGAGTCTCTGAGTCAGTCATAGTTGCAGTGTCCTGGCTGCATATATTATTTTAAGAAGAAAACTCGATTGGCGTGATAAATACATTAAACGAGTCCTCCCGCCCTGTGTGGAGCAGAAGGGACTGTACGACTCCTACTTACTAACAATCAACCCCATGTTATTCATCATAAGCGGCTGCTGGCTCTAGGGTAAGCTCGTTTTTTTTTCGCAAATCGCTATGCAGTGTACTTTGTTTTAGTTTTTTTTTTTTAATACGTACAGTTAATTGTTACATTATTTAATTTCATTGTCAACATTCAAAGTTAAGACAGTTGGAATAACTTAGGTGTTGTGTCAAGAATACATTTCCGGTTTAAAGTTCTCTTAAATTCTCAGATAGGAGAAAATTCCCGAGAACATAATATCAAATGTGTCCTCCCACCCACCTTGGGTGGAGCGGGATCATGCGTCCGGGTAATGTTTATCTCATAATTAATTAAACTACGATCATTGATAGCTTAGATCGGGATAATTTATGGTACCTAGTACACACGACTACACTTCAAGCTATACAAAACCAGTTTGTCTTGGTCTCGCTTAGTGCGAATTTTACATACAATGAACGGTCAGCTAATATAGGTTTTGCATAGCTTGATGTGTAGCGGTGTGTACTAGCACTCCGCCCGCTTAAGTTCGTTAACCCACCCACAACCCTTCAAGGAAAAATTAATTAAAATAACCTTAATCAATTACTAAAAGACTGTTGGCTTTTTAAAAATAGATAAATACGCATCGTTTGATTGATTAAGAGATAATGTATGCCAAGTTTTGAGCTCATCGAAGCAAGCAGTAAATCCTTCCGTTAAAACCTTATTGCTCCTTTTCACCAACTTGGGGGGTGATTTTCGGAAAATCCTAAAACATCAACAGCAAATATTTAATTATTTTTTATCGTCTTTCTATATATTGGGTTTCAAATTCATTGGCTCAAGCATTATCAATGTCCTATACAAACTTTAACACCATCTAAATCACCGATGGAGGGTAGTTTTAAAAAACTAATGACGCCAATCATTTTCATTAACTTATCTTCGTATTCATGCTTGTTTCAAGTTTATAAACCCAAGGAATAAGATTTTACATACAAAGGTTTTCACCCCCTTTCAACCCTTAATAGGAAGATTTTCGCAAAATCCCTTCTTAGTGGTCATTTACTTAAACTGTAATTATTGTAAAAAAAAAACATGTTTTTACGTTTAGCGATTTAGGCTGTAGGAGAGTCTTACGACCGTACCCTGATCTTTAATTTTTATAGATAACTCCGAAAGTACAGACTTTTGATCTTAGTCGTAATACTAAGTTTTATTCAGCATAAAAATACCTATTCATTCATATGTATCTTATTCCTATTGAGAGGTGGGCCCACTTTTTCTCAATATCCTTTACTATGGACACTAATAACATGCCACCTTTGCATGCCACATCGTTCTCACATAATGTACCATCTGATGATGAATGATGTAACAAAAGTTTTGTAATGATTTTGGCTATTGAAAAAGAGTGTCCATGGAGTTCCTTGCTCATTCTTCTCCATAGAGATCTACGCTTTGGAATGAGCACCTACGGTACACTTTCACAGTTTTTATGTCTTGTGACTGGGACTGTAGCACCATAACTATTTTGTACTAGTTTTATTTTTATGTCTTTTTGACAATTCAAAAGTGCCTGTAATGACCTAATTGAAATAAACGTCAAAATTTGCCGTTTATGATTACTTCCCAGAATTTGATCCCTATTAGTAACACTATCGAACGGTGTAATAATACAGGCTGTGATTTTTTTTCCAATAACAGCGGGTCGATTCCTCGCCAGGATTATTGATTTTTCTAAAATCCAATGATTAAGTTTTCGTTTTCATCAAAATCGGCCTCGAGACTCCTTTCAAGGTTTTTCGATAATCCTCATAGTTTCGAAAATAGCCAGCCACACTCAGTTGAAAAATTCACCCTGTATACTATGAAACTACCGAGAGTGTTAGTCTGAAAAAATAGAGAGAATAATCCTTTGTTTATAAATTACAGGAAAATGATAGAAGTTCATGATCATAAAATAACGCGAGTATCGCGGGTGCGAGATGGAAAATTAAAAAAGAGCAGCAACGCGGCACCCAACATCGCCGTTGTTTACAGAACTTATATTTTTATACGCAATAACGCCTGCGTCGCGTCTTCGCAAAGACATTTTTTAAGGAATGAAAAATTAAGCTGCCAGCAGGTTTCGAACCTGCGTCTTCTGGATAGGTACTCCAGACTTTAGTTCATAAGTTGTTATCTTATACAACATTAATTTTATTGCAATATCAGACGTGTTCGTTGGCAAGTAGTTTAAAAAATTACCAATAGATGGCGCAACTTGTAAACAGCGTTCATAAAACAAGCGAACGAGAAATTCAGCTTCGAGTGTAGTGGTTGCGATGGCCTTATTAAAGACCTATTATTTCGTAACTATATTGAATTACTATATTGTTTAGGATTTCTGTTGGTACCTTCATGGGGCTTTCACTTAACGGTGTAACATTTGTACTGCCTTTTCATGGTCTTGCTCGGATGGTGCATTTGTGCACCCATTGCGCTAATCGAAACCAAAAAAATAGTAGGGTAAAACACCCAATTATTGACCCTTTAAGCGGTTTTTTTTGCTTCTTTCGCAAAATAAACTAATGCACGAGTTGCAAGTGGAAATCAATGTTTTTGGAAGATAAAATAAACATTGGAGAATGTAACTAAAACATTATAAACAGTCATACAAAGGTACAAAGTGTTTTTTTTCTCGAGTTTAGCAAAAACAGGCCATTTGACCAGTTATCAACATGCCTGTACCAAATTTTCATCATGCCAATGACCAATTTTTTGACCTCCTGTATATAAGAATAAACTCAAATATTATTTATTAGGACTGTGATACGAGGTTTTATTTGATAAAAAACAAACAAAGGTAGTCTTATTGCCCTTCTCATTTTCTTTTTTCACACAATTGTGGTCTACAGTCTTCAAACGCGGCCTATAATATTTTTGAAGTTTTGTTGTAGTTTTATCATTTTTTTTCCAATTTTTCCTCTTTATCAGTAGTTATTTCATTTTTCTGTATTATGCAGCAGATTAAAAATGCTCGCCAGCAAAACAAATTGAAAGAATACGGCTTTAGTTCTTCAAAGCGAGTTTAAAAAAGTTTGAATTAATATTTTACCAATTACATAATGACTGTTTTAACTTTTTCAACTTATGTAGAAGATCCTCACAAATGAAGAGAACATAGACACAAATCAAAAACTACCTAACACTTTGCCTCGGATATGATTTAAGTCAGTTTGTTCAAACATGCAGGTTAGAGTAACTTTTGTCATAATTTTATGCACTAAACCAACTTATGACTGAGGCATTGCCCGTGTTATGTTCGGTAATTGTCCCACGGGATCACATACCGACATAAAAAGTATCCTGCGTCCAGGTACACCCACCTAACCAGGTTTTTATATTATCCACTTGCCAAAATTGTTTCAATATCCATTCAGCCGTTCACTTTTCCTATAATTGTAGTAAGTTTAAAATATTCAGGAGGAACCAGAATGTGACAGTAGACCGAAAATTTAAGTACCTCGATCAAATTAAGCTAGGTTCTTAGGTTACTACGTAAGGTATTTTTTATGTTTGTTATTATGCAGATACATACCTTTAGGGGTGCCAACAACCATGGGCATAATACAGGTGCATTAAAGTTAAGCAAGTGCAGTATAGTTCATTTCCTCACAATTAAAATGAACTATACGTATAAACCGTGGTGTCAGTAACTGGTATATTCGTACATAATGGTTAATTACCAGCTATTGACATGTAATGTCAAAAAAATGGTTATTCATACATTTGAGTGTACCAGATATTGACCCCATCATTTTAACAAGTTATGGCTCATTAAAACTTGAAAATCATGTGGAAAAGCATTATGCCTGTCTTAAATAACGAAAAAATACCAAACTCTAAGGAATCTATAGTGTAAAACTGAAATAAAATGACATTGAAAACAACCTTCAGCTTAGCAAATTGTTAAATTTCTTGATGATTTTAGCAGGGTATTTTATTATCATAGGTTTACGGACGCAATATCGCTTTATTTAATTTTTTTGTGACGCCGATATATTACAAGATAAATTATTTTTCGTTTTCTGTATTCTTTATGCAGCACTGCAAGAAGATTTATTATTATTTTTGATAAAAACTGTTAAGCGGTCAATAGTTGGTGGAAGGTCAGCAGTTGGGTACTTTACCCTATTTCGATTTATAAATTAATAATTTTATTAGGCTACCTAACTCTACCCATAAACTTGAATTGAACTTGTGTACTCACACTACCACATAAACTGTAATACTCCAGACAACAAACCATTCAAAACTAGTACTACGTAGTAATAAATATAATTTTTAAAACAAATTAACATTAATTTAATATGTATTACTAATTTAAGCTATTTTTCTTCCACGTAGCATTTTACTCGCTGTAGTGAGGTGAAAAGTTGTATGTTGCGATCGGCAGCCAAGTTATTGCAATGCGTCGTATCTTTGAATCCCTCGTTACGCTCAGGTTTTGTATTTGAATCACTCACGGTTCAATCCTAGAATCCTTCGCTGGCTCAGTTTTCAATTCAAGTTCTCGCGCCAAAAAACAACTTTTTAGTTTAACAAACAACTATTCCTCCATGCTATCAGCTGGTAATTAATATGCGCAATAGATGCAGTGATTGGCGGCGATGATGTTACTTTGTATGGCAACGCTTAATCTCCGACCTAGTAATAAACCAGCCCCTGGGTCGCGTCACGGGAAACTTCAACTGGGCGTTTAGATAAAGCTTAAAAAAGGCTTTGAGCAATGGGGTCCCATAGGCACAGAGTTTAATCCTCAAACGATTTGAAAAATAGTTTCCCGACATCACAGCGTGGCTAGGGCTCTGCGGGCAGTGGCGTGACGTCACCGCGCGGCGTGACGTCACCGCACGCCTTGACGTCACCGGGCGTGTACGGTCTCCACACACACACATAGACGCTGGTGAACAGCACGGAGCCGGCCAGCGGACCCAGCCAGTACACCTGCAACACCACATTATGATTTTTACTTAATAATATGCTTCACCCACATTTTTATTTCATAGTTTACTTTATTCAAGATAATGCTAACCGCCTTCATCAGTACCTCGTGGTAACTCTATGTGACTGAAGTTGCCAATTTAATAAAAAAAATGAATCTACATGGCCTAACTCTAGTAACCCTAACTTCACAACTTCTACAAATCAGTAAAATGTAGGGCTTCACCGTTTCGCTACCGTTGTGGAGGTGATGCTAATATTTAATTTCTGAAGTACCTAAGTAACGAAACATCCAAGGCATACATTTTACTGATTTGTAGAAGTTGTGAAGTTAGGGTTAGGCCGTGTAGATTCAGAAGCTTGGTTCTACATGAGATCGAGTTTTGCTAGAGTTAGGCCGTGTAGATTCAGAAGCTTGGTTCTACATGAGATCTGATATCTTTTTCGTAGGACAAACCTCATGTGCTCGTTTTGGCAACAGTTTACATGAAATGTTTTTGGTGGGATTTCAGTTCTTTTTGTAAGTTGCTAGCAGCTAGTTTAGATTTTTTATTTTGACTTTGTTTTTTAGTATTTGATTTTTGATTTCTGTTTTTTTTCATTTTTGAGTTCAAACATTCCAGCCGAATAACGTTTAAGGTCTCATACAAACTTCCACCCCCAATTTTAGGGGATGGAGGGTGAAAATTATAGGTTAATGAATTTATTTGATGATTGTATACTAAAGTCAGACTAAAAACCGAATTTCAGGTCTCTAGCACTGCAGGAAGTATCTTAGCATTTTAAGGTCTCATACAAACATCCACCCCCCATTTTAGGCGATGGGGGGGCGAAATTTATAAGTTTGTGAATTTTCTTGTTGGTTGTATACTAAACTTAGATTACATACCGAATTTCAGCTCTCTAGGACTGCAGGAAGTAGCCAAACATTTTGTTGAACATAAATGTGTCAGTGTATCAGTGACGAAATCCGTGTATTTAAGATGTCAATAAAATCTAAACTATTAGAGCTATTCCATTGAGACTTTGTATGCTTAATAAGTCGATTATTGGCATCATATCCTGTGAATATGAACTATCTGTTACATCGGAAACCAACTCTATGAGAGTTCAAAAAAACGACGAAACACTTCAAGAAAAGGTACGTAGTGCCCTTGCGCTTCGTTTGGCTCGTCTTGGCGGAGGGCACTGCCGTGCCCCCAGATTATGCAGTACACCAATTCGATAGTGCGCTATATCGTATTTGCAGTGCACACTTACAACGAGTGTGATCACGTATATTTAATGATGTGGTTAATGTAAGCGATTTAGCTTACCTACATGAAAAATTGCTCGACCGTGTCGTCGGTGTTTTCTTATCATCGACCAGTAGTGAGGTACTCACCCAGTGCCTGCTCCAGCGGCCGCTCCACAGCGCGGGCCCGAAGCTGCGCGCCGGGTTCATGCTGGCGCCCGTCAGTAGTGAGGTACTCACCCAGTGCCTGCTCCAGCGGCCGCTCCACAGCGCGGGCCCGAAGCTGCGCGCCGGGTTCATGCTGGCGCCCGTCAGTAGTGAGGTACTCACCCAGTGCCTGCTCCAGCGGCCGCTCCACAGCGCGGGCCCGAAGCTGCGCGCCGGTTCATGCTGGCGCCCGTCAGTAGTGAGGTACTCACCCAGTGCCTGCTCCAGCGGCCGCTCCACAGCGCGGGCCCGAAGCTGCGCGCCGGGTTCATGCTGGCGCCCGTCAGTAGTGAGGTACTCACCCAGTGCCTGCTCCAGCGGCCGCTCCACAGCGCGGGCCCGAAGCTGCGCGCCGGGTTCATGCTGGCGCCCGTCAGTAGTGAGGTACTCACCCAGTGCCTGCTCCAGCGGCCGCTCCACAGCGCGGGCCCGAAGCTGCGCGCCGGGTTCATGCTGGCGCCCGTCAGTAGTGAGGTACTCACCCAGTGCCTGCTCCAGCGGCCGCTCCACAGCGCGGGCCCGAAGCTGCGCGCCGGGTTCATGCTGGCGCCCGTCAGTAGTGAGGTACTCACCCAGTGCCTGCTCCAGCGGCCGCTCCACAGCGCGGGCCCGAAGCTGCGCGCCGGGTTCATGCTGGCGCCCGTCAGTAGTGAGGTACTCACCCAGTGCCTGCTCCAGCGGCCGCTCCACAGCGCGGGCCCGAAGCTGCGCGCCGGGTTCATGCTGGCGCCCGTCAGTAGTGAGGTACTCACCCAGTGCCTGCTCCAGCGGCCGCTCCACAGCGCGGGCCCGAAGCTGCGCGCCGGGTTCATGCTGGCGCCCGTCAGTAGTGAGGTACTCACCCAGTGCCTGCTCCAGCGGCCGCTCCACAGCGCGGGCCCGAAGCTGCGCGCCGGGTTCATGCTGGCGCCCGTCAGTAGTGAGGTACTCACCCAGTGCCTGCTCCAGCGGCCGCTCCACAGCGCGGGCCCGAAGCTGCGCGCCGGGTTCATGCTGGCGCCCGTCAGTAGTGAGGTACTCACCCAGTGCCTGCTCCAGCGGCCCGCTCCACAGCGCGGGCCCGAAGCTGCGCGCCGGGTTCATGCTGGCGCCCGTCCGTAGTGAGGTACTCACCCAGTGCCTGCTCCAGCGGCCGCTCCACAGCGCGGGCCCGAAGCTGCGCGCCGGGTTCATGCTGGCGCCCGTCAGTAGTGAGGTACTCACCCAGTGCCTGCTCCAGCGGCCGCTCCACAGCGCGGGCCCGAAGCTGCGCGCCGGGTTCATGCTGGCGCCCGTCAGCTCGCCCTGGAACATCACGTGCGACGTGCTACAACAACTATAGCTGAGGGCTTCTGGGCCGGACGTAAAGTGGGACACCATAAATCAACAGGGGTTGTCAAATTGTATTAGCCATATCCATGTCTCTTACTGGCCTGTTGGTCTAGTGGTTAGTGACCCTGACTGCTATGCCGGGGGTCGTGGGTTCGATTCCCACCCAGGACAAATGTTTGTGTGATGAGCACGATCATTTGTTCTGTGTCTGGGTGTAATTTATCTATAATGTGTATGTATTTCGAAATATATAAGTATGTTTATCAGTTGTCTAGTACCCATAACACAAGCTCTGCTTAGCTTGGGACTAGATGGCGTTGTGTGATAGTTGTGGAATATTATTATTATTATTCTTTTATGATCTCGGGATCATGGGATCCCGGACTTTTAAAGGGCGTGCCAGGAGCCGAAGTCATCTTGCAGAGGCCTATTACGTAATTTGAATGAGATGAGGCCCAAACCGGCGGTTATCCCTGTATGCACTATGCCAGTATACCCAAAGACAACCCCCGGTTAGGGTTAGACTATTGCGAAATTTGGAAACAAAAGACTGGTTAGGGCGTTTGGTGGGTTTGGTAGACTGGTTATATATACAGGGTGTTTCTTTTAAATTGGCCAAAAGGGAGAAATCCTTATCCATAAGAGATACGGGAAAACTTTCTTAGGAAACTTTAGCTCTTTTTTGGTGTTGACAATTTTGGCGTTTTTATTTTTTTGGTCAAGTGTGAGCTGTCCACAAAAATGAGTGAAATTGAGCAAAATTTTTTTTAATGCCTTTCGATTCTGTTTCATGTAAGGATCATTTCATTGTATCGAAAGAAAAAATTCGGGACGGCGGAAGTTGGTCAAATTTAGCAAAATATTTTTTCATACAAATTGTATGAACGAAAAAATCACCAATTTTTTTTATGATGTTTTTTGATTAAGTGTCATGTCAGGATCATTTCATTGTATGAGAAGGAAAATGTCTGGACAATGGAAGTTAGTCAAAAGTACAGCAATGTTTCTTCTTACAGCATAAAAACGTGTTAGTAGTACTCAGTGTTTCATTAGATTTCACCCATTTCTGTTGCCCTGACATTTTCCTTCCCATACAATGAAATGATCCTTACATGACACTAAATCAAAAAACATCATAAAAAAATTGGTAATTTTTTCTTTCATACAAATTGTATGTAAAAATATTTTGCTAAATTTGACCAACTTTCGCCGTCCCGATTTTTTTCTTTCGATACAATGAAATGATCCTTACATGAAACAGAATCGAACGGCATTAAAAAAAATTTTGCTCAATTTCACTCATTTTTGTGGACAGCTCACACTTGACCAAAAAAATAAAAACGCCAAAATTGTCAACAACAAAAAAGAGCTAAAGTTTCCTAAGAAAGTTTTCCCGTATCTCTTATGGATATGGATTTCTCCCTTTTGGCCCATTTAGAAGAAACACTCTGTATATCTATGGAAACACTATGGTCCCTGCCTAATCAATGTTTAATATACATAGATTCGCTGGTAAGGCAAACTTAAAGAAAATACAGAATTAAAAAAAAAACTGATTGATCTCTATGGCAATGTGCATATTTAACATGCGTTTACCGTATCTTGTTTGAAAAAATAAGCAAAAGACATGGGTAGTTTGACTAGTTCGATGCAGGTAAAGAGTATGCTCAGTTTGTAACTCCGAGATGTGTTCGTTAACATCATATACAGAATGAATTTTTCAACTGGGCGTGGATGGCTACTTTCGAAACTATGAGGAATATCGAAAAACGTTGAAAGGAGTCTCGAGGCCGATTTTCACGAAAACTAAAACTGCATCATGGGATTTTAGAAAAATCAAAAATCCTGGCGAGGAATTGAACCCGCTAGCTTTGGAAAAAAAATTACACTCTGTATTATTACACCGTTCGATAGTGTTGGTAATAAGGATTAAATTCTGGGATATGATTACATATATGGCAAACTTAAGGAAATGGCTGATTTTTATGAAATTGCTATTTTTCCATGTTACTTTACATCTACTGAGCCATAATTTATTCGAAATTATAAACATTGTTTTCAAAGTCTCACTGGATTTGACGTTTCAACAATTCCACTGTACTTAGCAATACGACATTATTGAGTTGAACTAAAAATTGCATTATTTTAAAGAAGAAAAGTTGACTTATGTTTCAAATACAGTCTTTGCTTTGAAGATAAATCAGTTTTTTTTTTAAATTATGTATACGTTTTCCTTAAGTTTGCCGTATATGATTACTTCCCAAAATTTTATCCTTATTATTAAGAACACTATCGAACGGTGTGATAATATAGAGTGTGATTTTTTTTTTCAAAATCAGCGGGTTCGATTCCTGACTAGGATTTTTGATTTTTCTAAAATCCAATGATGCAGTTTTAGTTTTCGTCAAAATCGGCCTCGAGACTTCTTTCAACGTTTTTCGATATTGCTCATAGTTTCGAAAGTAGCTATCCACGCCCAGTTGAAAAATTCACCCTGTATATGCATTCGGTAGTACAGAACAAATACTTGCGCTTACGAGTCAAAGTTCAGACGGTGGAAAGTTATCAGTAGATACTCACCCCGACGAGCGACAGTCCCACCACGGACAGGCCCACGCGCAGCGGCCACGAGTCGCGCACGCCGGCGTTACGAGCGTCCCACGCCGCGCAGTTGGCCAGCGCCAGGCAGCCGCCCAGCAGCGCCTCCAGCAGCGCGGCGGCCGCGGCCGGCAGCGCGGGCTGCGTGGCGCACAGCGCGGCGGCGCCGGGCCGCAGCGCCTGCAGCAGGCCGCCGCCCAGCGCCGCGCCGGCCAGCTGCGCCGCCACCTCGGCCAGCGCGCGCCGCCGCGACACGCGGCCCCACACCAGCGCCGCCAGCGTCACCGTGGGGTTCATCTGCGCGCCCGACACGTGGTCGAAGCACTGTGGGCCGCGGGACCTCACGAGTCAGACGTCTAACACGCGCATAGGCTTTTAAATTGGCTAAAGGGAGAACTCTGCATCCATAAGAGATTCGACTTAACTTTAGCTGTTTTTTGTGTTGACAATTTTGGCGTCTTTCCTTTTTCGATATTGATTTCAGAGGGGAAGGGGTGTAGTACACAGGGAGTACGCATACCTGCACGAGCAAAGCTACGACGAGCCCCGAGGCGACAGCGCGCTGCAGCGGGAAGTCCCTCGCGGCGGGCGCGCAGCCGGCCGCGCACGTCAGCAGCACCAGCAGCGCGGCGCCCGCGCCCTCGGCCAGCGCCACGCGCCACAGCGGCTGCCCCGCGCCCGCGTGCGCGCCCACTGCGCCCGCGCACCGCACGCAGCCGCACCACCGCACTGCGAGTGAGTGTATATGTTCTACTCGGATTTAATGTATATTATAATTATTAATATGAATATACTGAAGAATACATATTAATGCTTTGGATATCGACCAATCCTATTTCCGTGGTCCACACAGCATAGCACAGCTGCCACAGCTACATAGGGCGCTACGCCACACATACTATACGTGCATTTGTGAAAGTGCTTGAGGAACGCTGATTTATCCAATTTGATACTTTTTCAATTATCTTAGGGATAAAAATAATACAGAAATCCAGACCGGCCAGAGAAGAAATGGGATTAACTTAAGCCGTTTTTGGTTGAAAACATCCTTTTGGAGCATTTAGAAAACCTCTATACATTTATTTAATACTAGCAGCCCGTCCCGGCTTCGCACGGGTGGAGGACCCGATCTAAAACCCGGTCCCGATGGTTACAAACACAACAAAAAAATAATTATCCTAATCGGTCAAGCCGTTTTCATGTTATGTCGTGACAACGGAAAACGGGTTTCAATTTTATATATATAGATTTAAACACTAATCAAATTAATAAGCTAGATCACATAGTCGGCATTCACCTAGCCAAGTGATATTTAATAAAATCAAATAGGTACCTATATAATATTTTAATACTAAAAGCAAAAAAAAAAACAATTTACAAACTGTACGAATATGTTTTTTAACCACTAGTTTGACGTTCGGCGAGGTGTAAATGCCGTTTAAATGATCTGTCTTATTATTTTTCTCTCTCTTTAGATAGGTGTTCAATTGTAAAAGTTGTCGAAGGACCAAAACAATGACATCTTAGGCTCTACACTAGTCCACGGGCCGCGATCGCGAATCGCGTATGGACAAGGCGCGAAAAATATAGCCCTGTACCCTCGCAAGTTTTCGCATTAAGGTACGTTCGCGGATTCGACTGACATGGGCGGGACGTGGTGCTGGCTCCACAAATGATTGAGTCATTAACAATTTTTCTGTATTTTCTGCAGCTGGACAATAGGGAGTCATTTTATTTTATTCTATAGATCTGGTACAAGAATTCTCTTCCATACATGCATTCAATTTTTATTTTTTGTACACATCATGTTGGGATTGCTAAAGCACGGGGTTTGCTTGCTTGGCAAACCTCTAGGAACTGTAGTTCGCGATCGTTATTCCATTCAATGATCATTTTTTTATACGTCCACTGTCTTGTCCCTAGGTTCTAGGTCTCGAATTCAGCTGGAAACACTCAGTGAATGTGGATGCGTTCGCGATTCGCATACCCTTTGACGCGCCAAAAAAACGACACTGGTCGGTCGAGGAACGGCGCGAGGCGCGAACGAGAAGGCGTGGAAACAATCTACACTCGTGAATTCGTGATTTGTAGTTGTCGCGGGCTATCTCAGCCGGTAGAGCCGCGGTTGTAGAGCCGGCTTTAAATACATCTGGCTATAATACGTTACTTCAACTTCAAGGTTCAATCCCACTGCTTCTCAGGCAGGTCTGCATACTTAACTGTATTTAGGGATTATTTAAGAATTCTCTTTTTCCCAATGTCCTTTACGGGGAAGGTGGTTAATTTTAATTCCACTTAGATCAAGTTTTATCTTATCCTGTGATTTATATTTAGGTACCATAAGGTAGGTAATCCTTATCAGTTATCATAATCACGGATCGAACAGATTTTTATTTTTATCAACCAACATGCATCGACTACAGCTACTGTTAATTGAAAATGTCCACGTTACACTTGTTTTTTTTTAATACCTAGGTAAATAGGTACGTACATAAGTACTGAGAAGTATTCTCCGGAAATAAGACTATTTCCAGTTCTCGGAATAACCTCATACTAATTAGACACATAGCCAAAAAGTATGGCTTCATTAATATTATTTTAAATTTATTAACATCTGAACAGTCACACGATTACACTGAAATTAGACTGCTAGCTATCGATTTAGGTAGCCAAAATTAATACCTCGTACATGTAGGTAGGTATAGTTTACTGAAAAAGCAATCATTTGTGTAACTTTAGTAGTTCGTAGTCCCTTCCCTCAAATTATAAAATTGCAGCTGAGTGCAGTAGATAGGTAGTGGCAGTATAATCTGGACACAGACCATTATTTTCCATTTAAACATATTGGATTTAATTTATAAACACGTGATTTTTAACTGTTCAACCTGTTCCAATATTTTTCAACATTTTAAGTACCTGTCTCTACGTTAACGTCTTTTAATTTCAATCATTTTCATATGAATAAAAAAAAACAGTAGAAACAATGAATTATTGTAGCAGTAAAGAAGCGACGATGACTTACTGAGGCCAGTGGAGTGCGTGGTGTCGCGGTCGTCGCGAGTGTCTCGAGCGGGCATGCTGCGTGCGGCCGGGCGGCGACTGACACTGTGACACTGTGTGGCGCCGCCCGCGCTGCTGCGCGCTGCGCCGGCGACGCTGACAAGCCCACAAGTCCACTATCCGACAAACGCCGCGCTATGGTGGCGTCGTATGCATACTAATTTTCGCACCCTTCTACACATATACGGATTTGTTATGAATGAGCTCATCTAGTGATATTTCAGAATAGTTATCAAATTTTCAAACTATTAATGCTTGTCAAATTAACAACGTTATGATAGACTAGGTATACACTATTGTACTTTCATTAAAATTAAATTAACTGTTTAAAAAGGGGTTTGAAGATTTTTATGTAGGTGGTGGCAGTGTATCTCCGCTGGTTTACACGGCACACGTACGGCTCCAGCAGGCGAGATTATAAACGACCGCGCGACCTCTTCTACAGTAATCGTTATATGTATTTCAGTATCTTTACTTGCTACCTAAACCTTCCTCAAGAAGTGAACTATCTCTTTGAATAAAATAAATTAAAAATTTAAAAAACCCCCGACACAAATACAAGCTCCCTTTAAAAAGTAAAAAATAATAAAAATACGTCGCGTTGGGGGACTGCAAAAAACAAGACATGATAAATAATTTGGAGCAGTTCTTGGAACGTTCAAGCGAATTTGTATTTTGTGTCGGGGGTTTTTTAAATTTATTTTTTAATAGCTTCTGCCCGCGACTTCGTACGCGGATCTTGTTGCTTATGCCAGCGACAATGGAGTCGGCAAAATCGAATATCTGAAAAGTCTGATGAGATGAGATCCCTAACATATGACGATACAGAAAACATTCTGATTAGAGTCAGCTAACAATTAACATGCTTGATACCCACACACACACACACACACACACACACACACACACACACACACACACACAGACACACACAAACACGCACACAAACACATACTCTCCTCACACATCTAGAGCTGCTCTTTTTTATATTTCATTTTTGTTTGATTTTGATTTTTTTTTTCTTTAGTTTCATTAATTTCATTGTTAAGATAGCACATTAGGGAAGAGCGAGACAGCTCCGACACAAGTACTTCTGTAACTTACTGGAGCTGCCTCTATTTATGTATGACACAATGTTTGAGATGAAATAAATATTTTTGTATCTGATACCCAACTCCAAGAGCCCGGGTAAAAAATTCATGGGAGTTTGGCCAGTAGAATAAAAATTGAATTAATATATTAATCGTCATCGAAAATCAGTCCGTGAAATTAGTGATGGCTTTGATTTCCACATCAGGTGTTTCAAATCTTATATTTTAATACATCAATAGATAATGCTCATTAGGCTGAACAGCTCTTTCTAAGACGTCATTCCTATACAGGTTGAATTTTTCAACTGGGCGTTGAGTTGAACAAAAATAAGCATGATTTCAAAGAAGAAAAGGTTAACTTAAGTTTCGAATACAGTCATCGCCTTGAAGATTGATCAGTTTTTTTTCAATTAAACGTTTTTCTTAAGTTTGCCGTATATGATTACTTCCCAGAATTGTTGAAAGGAGTCTTCAACATTTTTCGATATTCCTCATAGTTTCGAAGATAGCCATCCACGCCCAGTTTAAAAAAAATCATGTTATAGTGTAGCTGGGCTCTTTTTTTTTCGTGGTAAATCTTCAAATGAGTCCTCCCACCGCGGGCAGACTTGTACAGACTAAAATCCACGGTGTCCTTCAATAGCCCTTTATGTTCCGGGGTAACGGTGATGGTATAAGTCCCGCGACCCTGGCAGGCTTTAGCCCTCTGAGAGGGGGCCCCGTCATTATGCTGACGCTCTGTAAGGCGCGCGTGGAACACGACGCGCCGTCCATGGTCGGACGGCGAGTTGCCCTTTACTAGTCGGCGGTGGCCGGAGATCGTCTTGTGACGTCCGACGCCGTGGGCGTCCACCACCGCGGGGTAGCTGGGCTCTTGGAGTTCCACATTAGGTGTTCTAGATCTTCAATTTTTATACGTCAACAGAGAGTGCTCATCACGCTGAACAACTCTTGCTAAGAAGACATTCCTGTATATGTTATAGTGTTGCTGGGCTCTTGGAGTTCCACATCAGGTGTTCCAGATCTTCAATTTTTATATGTCCACAGAGAGTGCTCATCAGGCCGAACAACTATGCTGAGACGTTATTCCTGTATATGTTATAGTGTAGCTAGGCTCTTGGAGTTCCACATCAGGTGTTCCAGATCTTCAAACTAATTCTCTCAGCAGAAAATGATCATCACGTGGAACAATTTTTGCTATCGCACCATTTTTGTATCTCTTATAGTTTAGCTGGTCTGTTGCGGTTCTGCGCCAGTTGTTCAAGTTTTCAAAATAAATTATAGCCTATGTTTTGACCAGACTTAATACCTATACAACAAAAAAAGAATCATTCAAATCCGTCCAGTACTTTTTGAGTTTATCCCGGACATACATACAGACAAACAGATAAACAGACAAAAATTCTAAAAACTGTATTTTTGGCTTCCGTATCGATTATAGATCACACCCCAAGTATTCTTTTAAAAAAATAATCAATGTACAGTTTTGACTTTCCTACTATTTTATTATATGTATAGATTTTATACTTTTTATAGGTACCTACATACTTTTATCATTTTATGTTGCTAAGAGTACTCCCGATTAAGTCGTCAATATTCCCTTTCAGTACGCTTTCATTTGGTACCCAACTCGAGTATACAGGGTGAATTTTTCAACTGGGCGTGGATGGCTACTTTCGAAACTATGAGGAATATCGAAAAACGTTGAAAGGAGTCTCGAGGCCGATTTTGACGAAAACTAAAACTGCATCACTGGATTTTAGAAAAATCAAAAATCCTGGCCAGGAATCGAACCCGCTGATTTTGGAAAAAAAATCACACCCTGTATTATTACACCGTTCGATAGTGTTGCTAATAAGGATTAAATTCTGGGAAGTAATCATATACGGCAAACTTACTTACACACTTTTACATTTACAATATTATTAGGTATCTAGAGATAAACGTAAAAATATAAAACAAACATTTACTTTATGACTCATGGAAAGAAGTATTGCCAGCATTCAGCGATACCTCTAATTACCTATACTTCAATGTTGACCTTCCATGATACCTGCACTTAGCACTCGTCTAAAATATGATTGAGTTGTCATTACAATTTCACAAATGTTTGCAACCTTACTCGTAGCGTAAGCATGGTAGTAGATGGTAACATATTCGGTTATCTTGGTTTACTTATGCCATATCAAAGATAAAAGGAGCGTAATTCTCCTAAATATGAACAATCTATCATAAATTCATAAAACTGTAGGTACACCACGGACATTAACGAATTCTTCATGAAATGTATAAATAAGTATAATTTATATTATATCGTAAACTTCGTTAGATATACAGGGTGGCAGGAACATTGAAACGTCCAAAAGCAAAATTAGTTTCTTCGTGGGGCCCCACCGCAAAAAAATAAAAGCTTAAAAAAAAAGTTAGTTTAGTTCAAATACTTAACGCTCTCACCAAATACGTAAACCATACCTAGTACCGGTAAAACATCGTCAATTACACAATAAGCAATACTCATAAAATAAAAACTATGTCAACAATAAAATTTGTTTATAGGAGGATTTTCGCAAAATCCCGTCTTATCGCTTCTCTACATGGTAGACTGCAACTTTTGTCCAAAATTCAAATTACTGCGCTTAGCGGTTTTGGCTGTAGTCGAGTCTTAATAAAAACCCTGTTCTTTTATATATGTAGATAATGTTACGGAACACTTCATGCGCCAGTCTGACTCGCAGTTGTCCGGTTTTTTTTTGTTTGAATTAGATATTCAGAGTGCAGTCCAGGGCACGGCAGGGCTGTAGTGAATGTAAAAACCATCACGTAACACGCGATTCTTTTGCTTCCCAATTTTTCATGCTATACTGCCGTGGTTCGAGATCATTTTATTACTGCACTGACACTTGGTAAACATTTGCAGAGCTCATTTACCACTCAGCAATATTTATTTAATTAATGCTTAATGTCGTGGGATGAATAAGTTGTGTACTCAACTCAACAATGTAAACAAGATAAAAGTGAAGAGAACGCGTCCTTCTGTGTTGTTTCTGGAGGGTGTACTACTACTTATCAGATGCTCATTGTTATGGTTTGAGTTGTTAACTAGAGTAAAAACACAAATTCTTTGATCTCCACCAAATATCGACAGCTTTATAGTTAGTAGTTTTTATGAAATCAATTAAATGTGGTATTGTGACTATTTAGTAGATGGTTTATGTGAAGTTTTTTGCAATACAAAAATTGTTTTAATATGCACTGCCCTATATAAAAGAATCCCGAATACAGTACGAAATCACACGGTGAAAGTTTCTCATATGGATTAAGATTTTTATCTGTTGGCGAATTTAAAGAATGACTGTCTATATTTGATGAATCATTAAAATATATTACTTTCTACTACTACTACCAAATATGATAAATTGGAAAGTGTATTAGAATGAATTTCCGTTCTCTGTTAGTTCATAACATAGATTAAGACAAGAAGTTTTTATCCCGGTACAGGGGCGTACCGACCGCCGTATGAATTAAAAGCACACCCGAGTAAAGAAGGCTCCCGAAATGTAAAGTAAAGTATCACAATCTTATTTATGATTTCTAATTCATAAAATGGCTGAAATTGTTGTCTGAAACAAATACATTGCGTCAATAAAACCTTCACTTTCACAAGCTACGACTAAGAGTTTAAGTCTCAATTCGCTCTTAAGTTCTGATAGAAACAGCAACAATGAAAATAAAAGTTTTAGAATACCTCGCAGTGGTAGTCGTCGGCCGCGATAGAGCGGCGGCGACCAGGAGCGCGAGGAGGTCGTCGCTGCAGTAGGCCACGTCGAGGAGACATTTCCATACTTTACTATTCTAAAATGAAAAACGCGAGTACTGAGAAGAATACAATTTATTGTTCCCTCACTACAGCCTCGCGAGGTGCGGGTGAGGAGCGCCCGGCGCGTGCGGCGCGTGCTGCGCGTGCGGCACGTGCTGCGCGTGCGGCGCGTGCGACACGTGCGGCGCGTGCGGCGCGTGCGGCGCCAGCGACAGCTCCAGCTCGCGGCGGCGCTGCGCCACGCGCGCCGTGAGGTACCGCGCCACGCCCTCCCCGGCCCAGGCCTGCGAGTAGAACGCGCCGAGCCGCTCCTCCTCCGGGTTGCCCGCGCCCGCCCCTCCCGCGCCGCCCGCTCCTCCCGCGCCCATGCTCTGCACACAACGGACGCACGACTGAGACAGAGCTTTAAGCATTAAAACATTCTATTATCTAGCCGAATAGCTGGAGCGCTGCGTGCAGGCTAAAAACAGCTATTTATGTTATACAACGTTTTTTTTGATATCCCATTACTCTTTTGTTTATGCTATACGTAAAACAATACGCGTGGGAAGAAGCTCAAGATGCCATTGGGATCATCTGCGATGTTTCGAAAACGTTTGATTACGTAAATCAGGAATCTTTGCTCATGAAACTTCAACATTCAATATAATTAAACTTGCGCCAAGCCTAGTGAAATCATTTTAAGTGATAGGCAACAGCAAGTTCAAATAAATGGAATCTATTCAACGGGTTTAAAAGTTAAAATGGGGGTACCACAAGGTTCAATATTGGGCCCTTTTCTCTTTTTAGTAACGTCCCCCTGACTCACGCCTTTCTGTTATTGGATTGGTTTCGTGCTCTCTTCCTGAACTCGGATGGGCATGGTAGCGTTTCTATGTATACAAACACTTCGATATACCTATAGTCGATATGACATCAAAGTCAAATCATTTATTCAATTAGGCCATCAAAGAGGCACTTTTAAACATCGCTTATGTTACAATTAAGGAAATGGGATGGGATGGGAATGATTCTACACCCATTCGCAAAGGTAGGTTGTATGAAGAAGAATGGGCAAGAAACTCCATACTTACTCTATTTTCAAAATGTTTTACAATATTATTTTTTTTTACATCATTTCAAATAATAATGTAAAAGCAATGTACCTTGAAAATCTAAACTAAACATGACTAAAAAATAAAATAATAAGAAATAAAAAAAAATAGCAAAAAGGTACATGGTTTTCACATTTTAACAAAATATTGCAATGACGGATTTTCTTTTGATTGTTTCCCTAGTCGATGGATAGATGGCGCTTAACTTGGTATGTTACTGCAATGAACGGAACGTCGTCATTTTTTGTTTTTTTTTCATTTGATTGTAATTTTGAGATCTTAAAACGTAACGTACATGTCATGTCATTGTCAGTCACATCACATCACACCATTGGCATTTGGAAATGTACTTTTTTTTTAATACTCGAAAAAGAAAACTCCTCATTACAGCTACTTTACAAATACAATATAGGGAGTGTGTGAGCATTAAAATTTCAACCAGCTTGATTCTGTTTAAGCCCTACATTGTACTATGGAGCAGGACCAGCATGTTTCCAAACATTTTTATCTTGAATATAATCTTCTAATTTATAATATGCTTGTTTAGTGAGTGTATTTTTTATATAAATTTTAAATTACCTTTCATTTAGAGTTAAAATTTCGCTAGATATTTTATAATAACATTTAACACAGTACCCCATAAAAGATTTTTGGACTTTAGACAATCTAAAATAAGGTTGATCAATTTTGTCTTTATTTCTGGTATTAAAATTATGTCTGTCGCTTATTTTTTTTAAAAGATGAAGATTTTTCCCAACATGCATTATATTTTCATAAATAAATTGACAAGGCACTGTCATTATGTTAATATTTTTAAAAAGTTACCTAGGAGATTCGCGACGACGTAGATTGTAAATTGCTCTGACAGCTCTTTTTTGCAAAATGAAAATGGATTCAATGTCAGCTGCCCGGCCCCACAGTAGAATGCCATAAGACATTATGCTGTGAAAGTAGCTAAAGTATACCATACGCACAGTTTCAACGTTAGTTAACTATCTTATCTTTCTAACAGCGTAAGCGGCTGAGCTTAATCGCCCCGCAAGAGATGTTATATAGGGGCCCCATTGCAATTTATCGTCTAAAGTGATTCCCAGGAAAACAGTCTGATTAACAAATTCCAGTTTTTCTCCGTTCAGTTTAATGTCACATTTGCTACTTCTACATTTGGTAAAGTGAATCTCATACATTTTGTTTTTTTTTTCATTAAGTACAAGATTATTCAATGTAAACCAATTTTGAACCTGATGAATAGAGTCATTTATCTCATTGAGATTCTGTGAACGTCGGCCTATTTTAAAAATTAACGAGGTATCATCTGCAATTAAAACCATCTTTGGCTGATTTTTAAGTAAGTGACGTAAATCTATATCTATATACATATAATAAAACTGTAGAAAATTTATTTTTGTACATAAAATTAAAACTCAAAAAATATAGCCAGGGTATTAAAGGACAACCAATAGAACCCATTTGTAGCATTTTTAGAATTTTTGTCTGTTTGTATGTTTATTTGTCCAGGTATAACGTAAAATGTACGAAATTAATGTAGATAACTTTTATACACAACGATTAAGCGTAACTTGAAGAGGAATTTAGTTTTTGTTTGATTAGAATCGGTTCAGTCTATCAAAAGATATTTGAATTTAAAGTGTTTCAGAAGTAAAATTACGGGTGCACTTTGGTCTCACACATTGATTTCATACGTCAGTCGCGCGATCTAACTTCTAATAGAAAAACTACACTATTCAAATAACTGGAATGGACTGGAATGGCCTGGAATGGACTGGAATGGACTGGAATGGACTGGAATGGACTGGAGCGGAGGGGAGTGGAGCGGAGGAGAGTAGAATGCATAGAGCGGGCATTAGGAAAACAGTCCTACATAAACCTGGAATAGAAGTGTCAAATATTCTTGATAAATCTACGAAAATTCTAAATACAGGGTTTTTATGAAAAACGTGGCCTGAATTAAGCGCTTAGAACTAAAAAATACATTGTTCAATTCCGACATCCACGCGAACGAAGTCGCGGGCACAGCTAGTCATTAATATAAACTAAGAAGAGGAATGGACCCAGAATCGAACCTTGCGGAATTCCCATTGTCATTTTGGACCCTAACGAGTTCATACCGTTTACTTGAACTTTTACCTTTCTATCTTCTAAGTATGATCTGAGTAAATCAAGAGCAGTATTTTTTATTCCGTAATGCTCCAGCTTCAGCAGAAGTGTTTCATGGTCAACGCAATCGAACGCCTTTGAGAAGTCGCAAAAGATTCCAATGGCATCTTGTGCTTCCTCCCAGGAGTTAAAAATGTTCTTAAATAGGGTTACACCGGCGTCAGTTGTACAACGTTCTTTGGTGAAACCGTACTGTTGTTCATGAAAGATGAATTTTTTATTAAAGTGACGTAACATTTGAGTAAGCATCAACTTTTCAAACACCTTACTGAAGACTGGCAAAATTGATACAGGTCTATAATTGTTTGGTTCCTTGCTATCACCTGATTTGAAGAGAGGGACTACTTTACTGTTTTTCATAAGATCTGGAAAGACCCCTTGGTCTACACTGTTGTTAAATATAAAAGCTAAATAAGGAGCTACGGTTTCTATTACAGATTTACAAACTTTAATAGACATTCCCCAAAGATCTCAAGTCGACTTAATTCTAAGATCTTTAAAAGCTTTAATGACAGCTTGGGGGTTTGTGTGCTGAAACCTAAACACCACAGGGCACGCCTTGACATTCTGTCTAAGAAGGGCAGAAGAGAGCGTTGCTGAAGAATTCAAAGTTTCTGTAGTTTTAATAGGGATGCTAGAAAAAAGCTTTCAAATTCCTGAGCTATTTCTTTGTCATTACTTACAGGGCCATGTGCAGTTTCTAAATTAAATTCGTTATTCCGGTTTTTATTTCTACCTGTTTCATTATTTATAATTTTCCAAGCAGCTTTTAATTTATCATCAGCAAATTTAATTTTATTACTAATATAAAGAGTTTTCGCTGTTTTGCACACGGTTTTAAAAGTTCTTGAATATTTTGTTACATACTGATGAAAGCTAGTAGTTTTCATATGATTTTTAAGACCGTATAATTCATAAAGTTTCGCTCTGCTTTTACGAATACCAGAGGTTGCCCAATCACTAAACAGGACCTTTGGACAGACCGTTTTAGTTTTCAATGGAAAAATACTACTAAATTGCCTGTTTATGATGGAAAAGAACTTGGCGTAAAACTCATTTGGGTCAGTAATTTTGTTAAAGCTACATTCATTTAATGTGCTTGATAATGTATTGTTTAACTTCTCTAAAGGATGATGCCAGGCCTTCTATGAAATTTGGTCCCACCCCCCAATAGCAACGTGTCATACGTCATTGGATAGGTATTTTTAAGCTGAGCAAAACATATTATGGCACCAAGTCCGAAATATGAGTTCGTTCTGAGATATGTTTGATTGAATATGACAGTTTAAGATATAAGGAAATAATGTTTTTTTTCGTAACATATTACATTTTAGTGCAGAGGACGAGGAGGAGAACCTCGGTTCTAAATAATAACAGCCGCACAGGTCGATCTTCTATGTCAAGCCGCGCTTGCCGAGATCGGTTTATGGATGGGTGACCATCTATCCGAGGTTTCTCCGTGCCTCAGAAAGCACATAAAAGCCGTTGATTACGACTGTCATTTGTAGATCTTTGACAGGCGTTACCAACTAAAAAAAAGTATATTCTTCCTTCTATAGAAGCTCGCTTTGTCGTTAACCACCTCCACTATGAAGATTGTTAACGGCAGTTTGAAGAGCGATTTTAAGCTATTACTCCAAATATATTTCAACAATGCATCAATGCCTTGTCGCATTCAGTCACTACACATAAGAGCTAGAAGGGTTTTTTACATGGTAAAATCATACAAGACCTAGTAGGTACATACAATCACTAAGACAGTAATTTTGTTAAAGCTACATTCATTTAATGTGCTTGATAATGTATTGTTTAACTTCTCTAAAGGATGATGCCAGGCCTTCTATGAAATTTGGTCCCACCCCCCAATAGCAACGTGTCATACGTCATTGGATAGGTATTTTTAAGCTGAGCAAAACATATTATGGCACCAAGTCCGAAATATGAGTTCGTTCTGAGATATGTTTGATTGAATATGACAGTTTAAGATATAAGGAAATAATGTTTTTTTTCGTAACATATTACATTTTAGTGCAGAGGACGAGGAGGAGAACCTCGGTTCTAAATAATAACAGCCGCACAGGTCGATCTTCTATGTCAAGCCGCGCTTGCCGAGATCGGTTTACGGATGGGTGACCATCTATCCGAGGTTTCTCCGTGCCTCAGAAAGCACATAAAAGCCGTTGATTACGACTGTCATTTGTAGATCTTTGACAGGCGTTACCAACTAAAAATAAGTAAAAGCTCGCTTTTTAAGCTTTAAAGGTGAGCGATTTTAAGCTTTTACTCCAAAGATATTTCAACAATGCGTCAAAGTCTTGTCCCGTTCAATCACTACACATAAGAGCTAGAAGGTTTTTTTATATGATAAAATCATCGAATGAGTCCTCCCGGGGTTGGGTGGGAGGGACTGCCCAGGACTTCCAGACATGGACTAAGTTAAATGCACGGTATCCTTCAATAGCCCTTTACGTTCCGACAGTCTCGCGACCGCGGCAGGCGTTTGATTACCGTCAGGTTGCTGATAACTGTTTAAGGCTCGCATGGAGCACGACGCGCAGTTGACCCGAGCATGGTCCATGACGGCGGGTCATCCTGTACTCACCGTCCTCATGCGCTCGAGTACTGTAGTTCAAAAATCGCCTCGCAACGTGCAATACCGTAGGCGTCTCCCGCAGCGATTGTGTCGTGAGATGGAGGCTGTCCTCTCCTTTACGTATTCCGCCTCCTCCTTCGATAGCATCACTGCTTAGAAGGAGCAGGAGGAGGTGATTACGTCTTAATAAACGGTTGCGTCTGGCTCCGCAGTGGTGCGGCCCAAGCTATGCATACCTTCACAGCATGGTCGATCGTGTGCACCTCCGGGCGATTTTCGCAATGGTTACACTCAGGCATACCTGTTTCTTACCCCACAATTCGACACAGGAACCTCCTGAAACATCTGGTGTGGACCTGCGTCACTCCTCAAACAAGGGTTTTAACGCCAAAGTTGCGGCGTTGCCAAACCTCGGCTACGACAGTGGTACCCTCCATACCCCATGAGATTACGCCGAAGCTCTTCCCGCAGCGCCTCGACTTGTCAGATGTAGCGGAGATACACCTCGCCCTTGCGCCTCCACTCCACACCCCACTTAAAGTGTTGGAAGGCTTTCGCCTCCAGATCCCCTGACATACGATATGGCATCTGACCCTAGGTACCAAAGTATTGACACAAAAGATTCGCACAGGTGCCTTCAGAACAACGTCGGATCTTGCAGGTACAATAGCTTTGAATACAGTTGGTGTGAAATAGTATGTCTTAGTGATTGTATGTACCTACTAGGTCTTGTATGATTTTACCATGTAAAAAACCCTTCTAGCTCTTATGTGTAGTGACTGAATGCGACAAGGCATTGATGCATTGTTGAAATATATTTGGAGTAATAGCTTAAAATCGCTCTTCAAACTGCCGTTAACAATCTTCATAGTGGAGGTGGTTAACGACAAAGCGAGCTTCTATAGAAGGAAGAATATACTTTTTTTTAGTTGGTAACGACTGTCAAAGATCTACTAATGACAGCCGCAATCAAAGGCTTTTATGTTATTTCTGGGGCAAGTAGAAGTCTCGGATAGATGGTCACCCATCCATAAACCGAGCTCGGCAAGCGCGGCTTGACATAGAAGATCGACCTGTGCGGCTGTTATTATTTAGAACCGAGGTTCTCTTCCTCGTCCTCTGCACTAAAATGTAATATGTTACGAAATAAACATTATTTCCTTATATCCTAAACTGTCATATTCAATCAAACATATCTCAGAACGAACTCATATTTCAGACTTGGTGCCATAATATGTTTTGCTCAGCTTAAAAATACCTATCCAATGACGTATGACATGTTGCTATTGGAGGGTGGGACCAAAAATTGCATGATCCTTTGTCTTTGTAATTGGCATAACCAACGACGATCTATAACTAGACTCCTAATAACAGGCGATCGATGTCTGTCAACACATTAGGCAAAAAAGTCTTATATCCGTCTTATTTCAACCACTCCTGTGAGCCGTAAACATACCTTTAGACAGAACAGACCGTGAGTTAGCCAATCACAACGCAGTACCACGTCCCCCTCGCTTACGTAGTACCTCAGCGAGTTGACAGAATAGTTTTTGTTCCTTAGATCGTGCATGCGGAGTCTAGTAATATATTGTCGTTGGCCTAAACTTTATATGTGTTTTTTGAAATGGTGTGTAAGCACAAAATTTTATTGTTTGGCCACTGTGATCGGATGGCAATTTATCAACTATTTCCTTATGTAAACAATCACAACTGGAAAATATATTATCTATACACGTGGCAGAAGAAACTGTCACTCTGGTTGGTTCCTTAAAAACATTTGATAAATTAAATGACTTAAAAAGACTCAACAATCTTATGCTATTGACGTTATTATCTAATTTATTAATGTTAAAATCGCCGCAAATTATGACTCATTTACTCCTATTGCTTACTTTATTCAACACTTCTTCCATTGTCGAATCAAACAAAGGAAGATTCTGGTAATTTGGGGGTCTATATACACATAAGTACTATACATGCTTATCTAGCTCAACACAGGTCAATTCAATGGTGTGTTCAATAGACAGTCCAACAATGTCATTTCGCACTTTAGATTTAATAGACTTCTTTAATAATATCAATGACCCGCCCTGTAACATGTGTTTACGGCTGAAATAGCTAACTACAGAATAATTATCATAATTAATAGACATTACTTCATGATCTTTTAACCAATGTTCTGTAAGACAAACAATATCAATCTTGGTTGACTCTAAAAACATTTCTATTTCAAGTAGTTTGGAAGAGCACCCTTGAATATTTTGAGTATACAATTATAAAGTGTGTTGCTCTCCATTTGATATTTTATACTTAATTAATATGCTAGAAGAAACCTGTTCATTGTTCACTAATAATGAGTTACTAACTGTAGAGGTCATCGTTGGAGGAACAGCAATACTGCTCACGTTTCGATTAAATCAAAGGCTTTTTCATAGTTCACAAATGCTAAACATACTGGCCGATTGTACTCCTTTGTCTCCTGTATTATAATAATAATAATAATATTTATTTATTTCTCCTCACACAACAGACTACTTCCATACATTACAGAGTAACTTATAACTAAATGTACATATATTACAGTCCAGTATATGTGAAGAGCTGGTGTCCGAAGTAGGTTAAAAACCTGTAGTACAGTTCACCAGGTCCCCACCCCAGTGAATTATAGATTCCATAATACTTTATTTGAGTACAAGACAGTGTTTATACATTGTTCTGGCATATTTAAGATATTATAAGGAGATGATTACTACTTTTCCTTAATTTAAATTAATCTTGAGCATGAAGAGATGGATGTGAGTGTTATGTTTATAATTATATTGATATGTTTGTTTGTGTGTATAGTGTGGTGTGGGTGTGTTATGATGTGTGGTGAGTTGTGTTGTGCGTAGTGTGTGTTTTGTCCTTGATTACAATTAGCTTAACAAGATTTCAGTCTCTTTATAGTCGAGCTCTAGCAGCCATTCTTTGACACATGATTTACATCTATCCTTTGTAAGTGAGTAAATTGACAAACTTCTATTTAATTTATTATATAGGTTATTGCTTTGATAGCAAAAGAAGCGGTGCGAGAAACTCGTATGCAACAGTTGTGTTTCACAAATTCTATTTTTTCTACGTACATTTTTGGTTTTTTCCGGTTCGTAGTTTAATTGCGAATGTTTTTTAACCACTGTATGTAGGATAAACAGCTGACGAACCGTTAAAACTTTCGTTAGTTTGTAGAGATCAGTTGTGGGATAGAAAAAAGGTAGAAAATTACTTACTTTTAAAATCGCTCTTTGAGCTCTTTCTATTTTGAGGAAATACGTTTTAGTGGCACCTCCCCACGAGGTGATACAGTAAGTTAATAGCGATTGTGATAGTGCAAGATAAACAGATTTGATCAGCTGTTTATCCGCTACATGTCGTAAATTTTTAAAAATTACTATAAGTTTACGTGTTCTAGCTACAAGCGTATCTATATGTGCGTGAAAATTCAACTTATCATCGATCATTATGCCTAAGTATTTGACTGATGAACTTTTTTGAAGCCTAGGGCAAGCGCACCCACCACTATTAAAATCATCGCATGAGTGTGATATTATATTTTTTGTGATGATATTGCCATTTGTTTTTTTTTACGGAAAACGCAATGTATTTTGTTTTCTCTACATTAAGTGTCAGGTAGTTGTCATTGAGCCACCTATTTACTAAATTAAAACCTTTTTGGGCATTAAAGAATGCTTCGTCCCAAGTATCACCACTGAACAGCAATGCAGTATCATCAGCGAAAGTTACAATTTTAGCTTCAGGGAGTATTAGCTGGCAAAGGTCATTTATATATGTGAGAAATAGTGTGGGACCAAGTATACTGCCCTGTGGCACGCCAAAGTGTACTGGTGCCTCATCGCTAGTAAAATTATTAATTTGTACACACTGTGTTCTGTTGGTCAAATAACTTTCAAAGAGTTTGAGCTGCAGGCCTCTTATTCCAATGTGTTCCAGTTTTCTGATTAAGACAGGGACAGTGACTGTGTCAAATGCCTTTGCTAAATCTAGAAATATGGCAATGGTTTTCTTTTTATTATCAATATTTACGGCGATGAAGTTTGTCAACTCGTGAACTGCATCTGCGGTGGATTTTTTGGACCTGAATCCATATTGTGATGGAGATATTAGATTGCTATCTTCTAGAAATTTCACTAGCCTCTTGTTCATAAGGCGTTCCAGGATTTTTGATAGAGACGAGAGAATTGAAATGGACCTATAGTTATTGACACAGCCTCTGTCACCAGCCTTATGAATCGGATGTATTCTGGACTTTTTAAACGCTGTTGGAAACACTCCGGTCGTTAAAGATAAATTGCAAATGTAGGTTATAGGCGCAGCTAATAAATCAACATTTTCTTTTAAGATGACAGCCGAAATCATGTCCAGGCCTACAGCACAGTCACCTTTTAGACTTGATATAACCGATTTAACTTCATGTTCATCCGTAGGTAGCATCACGAATGATTTGGTATTTGATTTTAATTTAATGTGTTCTGATTTGAAATTTTTTGCTTTGATGTCCTCAGCTAATGTTTTCCCTATGTTGGCAAAAAAGTTGTTAATTTTGTTTATGGCTTGCAGTGGGTTATTAGCACTTATTAGTTCGGAAGCACTTTCCTTTGGTTTACTTGTGTACGTTATTTTTTTTATCGCTTTCCAAAGTTTTTTATTGTCCTTACTTGCATTTTGTAGCTGTTCTTTTTCATAATTTCTTTTTAATTTTTTTAATATTGAGCAACAAAAGTTCCTATATCTTTTATATGTTATTAGCAAAACGTTATTGTTCGGATCCCTTTTTATTTTTTTATAGAGATTATCTCTGTTTCTAAGACATCTCAAAAACCCTGTCGTTAACCATGGTTTTAATATTCTTTTTCGAGTAGAAGTTTTAACTTCTTTAGAATTGGATAAAATTAATGTGCGAAGAGAGCTTATGAAATATTCAGTGGCATCATTAGCATCAGTTATAGTGTATAATGGGCTAAAGTCCGTGGTTTTCAGATCGTTATTTAAGTTAATATAATTAGTACGGGTTGCGATTTTAGCTGGCTTGAGTTTTTGGTTTGCTGTTACATAAAGGACCACACTATTGTGGTCAGTTAGGGTTGTCTGGAGGATAAGACAATGAGCAGCTAGCTTTGTCCTCAATAAAATATGGTCAAGGCAGGTTTTGTTGCGAGTTGGGAGGGAGTGTCCCGGTACAATACCATGAAATGCCAGCATGTCTAGATAGAGATTTAAATTTCTGTCCGTACTGTTTTCATGAATATCTATGTTAATATCACCAACTATCGCAATATTTTGTATTGATGAATATTTTAACAGAACATTGTTTAGAGATTGTATAAAGTTGATGATGTTTTTGTACCCGGGGGGTCGATAAATTGCCAGCACTACCATGTTGTTGTTAGGTTTAATGGCTAGACAATTTGCTTGCGATATTATTAGTTCTTCTACATGGACTGATAACTCTTGCTTATAATAGACAACTACACCTTCATTTTGGGTGAGATTATTAGTAGTGGATGACAATTTGTAGCCGTTTATGCTAGGTATATTGTGAGTGGATGGTAACCAACATTCAGTCAACACTATGTAGTCCCAGCTCACGTTGGTGCTAATGATTATGGGTAGTAGTCCATCAATATTGCGGTTAATACTTCTTATATTCTGTAGTAATAGTTTCAGGTTTCCATTTGGATCCGAGAGGAAAGAACTACATTCTTCCGTATTACAGATATTGGACTTGGCTATAGTGAAGGCATCAATTTCTTTCTGTATATTATTTAACTCATTGAATTTTCAAAATTATGTTGACAGTAGGATATGAAACAGTTGTGCTGACTTTGTTTATATTTAAGTATAACGTAAACCTGATGACATAATTTAATCTTTACGATGGCAATAAGTATGGTTATTTTAGGAAGTTCGATGACCTTAAGACCTTTGAGAGAGACATTTATGTAATACGTATGTTTGAGTGTATCTGTTGAATGGTGTTTACTAGATGTGTGTGTTATTTGTTTCATATTTATTAGTGAGTAGGACAATGAGAACAGTGTTATTATGTTTGTGTGACAAAATGGGTACAAAAAAATAAAGAAAAAATTAAAGTAATTAGATGAACATGCAATAAATTGAAAAAGCAGCGTTATTAAACAATAAGAGTTATCTAGTCACGTGGTTTGTCGGAGTTTCTCCAAGGCGCCTTCACTGTCGATACGTATGCGGGATTCATCTGCGGTACGTCGTAGAAACACTTTTCCATAAGAAGTCCAGCAACTGTCATAGTTGTGGTTTTTCTTAAACACTCTTGCTAAATAATGTAAATGTTTTACCTTTTTTGTCAAGGCTTCCGCTAAAAATATAGGTTTTACTTGACCACCAATATTCAGACTTGCAGTGGTTAACCGATGTTCTGGGCTTTTGTCCTTATTGAAAGTCCTTGTTGCCTTAAGAAGACTATCTTTCTTCATTGTCGAATTCAGCAAAAACTTGATAATCTTGCGGAGCAAAAACTGTTCAAAAACTTGAGTTTGCCATATTCCGACATATCAGCTGAAGATTGCAGCTTCATTTTGGTCCGATCTTGCATCAACTTGATGGTTCCGTTCGAGAGCTTTTGACGCTTATTGGAGCGCGGGGTCTTAAAAAACCTGTGGGGCTTGGATAGTTTCCACCAAACCATTGTTAATCTGGTCCACAGTTTCACATTTGGTTAAGCACTGGAAGCGAATCTGTAGTTCGATTTGAAAGTCTTCGGGATGTGGGCAGGACCAGGTCAGAGCGTGGACTTCACCAGACGAGACCTTTCAAGCTTCTTATTGATATTCAATGTGCCTTTGACGATTCGGTGATCACTGCCGGTTTTTACCTAGGCGATCAGACATCACTGAATATTCGCTTCTTGGTCGTCATGATGAAGTCGATCTCATTTCTGGTAGTACCATCGGGGCTTATCCACTTCCACATCCTGGATGGCCGCTTCTGGAAATAGGAGTTCATTAAATAGAGTAATTCCTTTTCCATGAAGACGATCAGTCGCTGGCACCTATGGTTTTGTTGCACAGACCCAACTGGCTCCACTCTCAACTCATGTCCATTCCGTGCGTTGAAGTCCCCATAAACATCGTTGAAGTATGTTTCGGAGGTATGTATGGCCTCGGATATCTCCTCATACAATGCCTCTACTTCATCATCAGAATGTGTTGAGGTCGGCGCATATACCTGTATGACCTTCAACGAATACCGGTTGGTTATTCTGAGTATAAGGTATGCTACTCTGCTCGACACACTGTCGACCTTCATAACGTTGTTGATGAGGGACCTGCGGACGAGAAATCCAACACCACCTTGGGATTTACGGTCTTCTCCCGCTAGAAGAGCAAGTTGCCGGAATCTAGAACTATCGTATCCTGTCCCTCTCTCCGGATTTCAGATAATCCCAAGATATCCAAGCGCATTTTGCTCAACTTTTCCTCCAGCTCGACAATCTTCTCATCGGTCCTCAGTGTGGGATGCTGTGTGTTGTGGGTGGTAGCGGGCCATCTGCCGGGGACAACGCCTGCTCGGGACTTAAGTCGGGGATTAAGTTTGCCGTATAATTAGCAACACTATCGAACGGTATAATAATACAGGGTGTGATTTTTTTTTCAAAATCAGCGTGTTCGATTCCTGACCAGGATTTTTGATTTTTCTAAAATCCAATGATGCACTTTTAGTTTTCGTCAAAATCGGCCTCGAGACTCCTTTTAACGTTTTTCGATATTCCTCATAGTTTCGAAAGTAGCCATCCACGCCCAGTTGAAAAATTCACCCTGTATATTTAAGAAAAGCCAATACATGGTTTTTCGGGCCATCGGTGTGTCGAGTCCTATGAATATTCCAAATATAGATGGAGTCACAATTGAGCGAGTGGAACAATTTAAATATCTAGGGCATCTGCTCACCGAGGACCTTAAAGACCATGCTGACACGGACCGGGAACGGAGGGCGCTGTCAGTGCGGGCCAATATGATAGCCCGCAGGTTTTCGCGTTGTACCATGGGTGTGAAGGTCACGCTTTATAGAGCGTACTGCACATCCCTATACACGTGTGGCCTGTGGGCCGACTACACTGAACGGCGGTGTCGGGCTGCCCGTGTGTGTCGCGCGCGGGATGTTCGCACTGATTGTTTCCTCGCTACAATGACAGCCACCACGCTAGATGTTCGCATTGATTGTTTCCTCGCTACAATGACAGCCACCACGCTAGATGTTCGCACTGATTGTTTCCTCGCTACAATGACAGCCACCACGCTAGATGTTCGCTCTGATTGTTCCTCGCTACAACCCCTAGCCACCACGCTAGATGTTCGCACTGATTGTTTCCTCGCTACAATGACAGCCACCACGCTAGATGTTCGCACTGATTGTTTCCTCGCTACAATGACAGCCACCACGCTAGATGTTCGCACTGATTGTTCCTCGCTATAATGACAGCCACCACGCTAGATGTTTAGCTCTGATTGTTTCCCTCGCTACAATGACAGCCACCACGCTAGATGTTCGCACTGATTGTTTCCTCGCTACAATGACAGCCACCACGCTAGATGTTAGCTCTGATTGTTTCCTCGCTACAATGACAGCCACCACGCTAGATGTTCGCTCTGATTGTTTCCTCGCTACAATGACAGCCACCACGCTAGATGTTCGCACTGATTGTTTCCTCGCTACAATGACAGCCACCACGCTAGATGTTCGCACTGATTGTTCCCTCGCTACATGACAGCACCACGCTAGATGTTCGCTCTGATTGTTTCCTCGCTACAATGACAGCCACCTCGCTAGATGTTCGCTCTGATTGTTTCCTCGCTACAATCTGATTGTTTCCTCGCTACAATGACAGCCACCTCGCTAGATGTTCGCTCTGATTGTTTCCTCGCTACAATGACAGCCACCTCGCTAGATGTTCGCACTGATTGTTTCCTCGCTACAATGACAGCCACCACGCTAGATGTTCGCACTGATTGTTTCCTCGCTACAATGACAGCCACCACGCTAGATGTTCGCTCTGATTGTTTCCTCGCTACAATGACAGCCACCTCGCTAGATGTTCGCTCTGATTGTTTCCTCGCTACAATGACAGCCACCTCGCTAGATTGTCCCTTGGCCCGGCATTGCTGTGGTAGGCATGTTGCTGCTCCGATGCCGGTTAGAAAATTATAATTTGTTGCATGTGTTTAAAAGTATGTCACAAATTCTGACATGTATTAGTTGACATTTTATTTTTACTATGATTCTGATGTTTGTATAATTATTTCAAATTTTTTATGTTTTCTTTTATTTTTGTATGTGAATATGGACTAACATTGTCTGATTTAAATAAATTATTATTATTATTTACTGTGAACACTTTACATTGTTCTCACATAATGTACCATCTGAAGATGAATGATGTAACAAAGGTTCTTAAAAATTTTGGCGATTGAAATAGAGTGTCCATGGAGTTTCCCGCTCTTTCTTCTAACCTCCGGCGACATAAGCTGCGTTCGTCTACAGTGGAACCGATAATATGTTCACGTTTCCCCCACACTAGGAATTTCTCTTGTATTGTGTTAGTTTTACGTTAGCAGCAAACTATGTATGGAAATAGTGCCTACGTCAGAGGATATGGATCGAGTTCGCTACTATAGATTCTAACGTATTACTAGTATTTGACGTCACTCACCTTGAGGTCCCGCGACTGCGACACGAGCCACTTCTGGATGAACTGCTGCGGGTCCATGCTGAAGCTCAGGAAGAACTCGCGGTTGGTCTTCAGCTGGTTGATCGTGTCCACCTGCAAAGGAGGCAGCTCGTCGGTCAATGGATGACGTAAATGGCAGTGAAAGTACGATCATCAAGTATCCAAAACCCTTGTCTTGTCACTTCAGGACATTCTTCAAATTCGTACTACAATTTTAAGGTTAAGGCACTTTACCGATTTTGTCGCAATCACGTCTTTGTCAAAACAATAATATGTAGTAATAATACTCACAGTCTCATGTATCTTGGAGTCGAGTCCCTGAATCTCCTGCTGGTTGGCCGTGCTCAGCAAGAAGCTGTTCATCTGCGTCTTGAGAGTGTCGTCCACCTGCAAGCACAGGCAGCGGTCACAGCGGGCGGCAGCACGGCAGCAGTGCGGGTCGTACAGGGTCAGCAGGCAGCACTCACCTCCACGTCGATGTCGTAGCAGGCCGTCTGCTTGGTGTCGTGCGGCGGCTCCACGGCGATGACGTGGTTGATGACGATGGGGTCGGGCGGGTGCAGCAGCGCGCCCAGCCGGCCGGGCACCTCGGCCAGCTTCATGCGCGCGGCGCCGAAGATCTGCTCGAGGTACTTGTCGCAGGCCACGTACTCGCGCTCGTGCGCGTCCTGCAGCTTGTGCGTCTTGACGTACTGCCACAGCGCGTTGACGATGACGGGCCTGGTCTGCGTGTGCACGCCCAGCAGCCGCGCCAGGCGCTGGTCCAGTTTGAACTGCAGCGGCTGGTAGTCCAGCAGCAGCAGGATGGTGCAGCGCACGTTCTTGTATCCGGGCCGCTTGACCTGGAAGCCGTCCGTCTCCTGCGTGGTGAGCGTGCGGTGCCACTCCACCAGGTGGTTGTCAGGTCCGTACAGCTCCTTGTCCAGCTCGATGACCAGCGACTTGAAGAACGACGAGAACTTGCGCTTCACCTGCAACACCTCCGCACCAGTTAACTTCTGCTCCACTGAGAGCCAAGATTGTCATCGGAAACTATCAAAATTCAGAGATCTAACAAGGAATAGAAATAGAATTAAGTACTTTTTGCTAATTGGCATATTTATCAGCAATATTCAAATTCAAAATATTTCGCGTTCCTGTAGTCTGCATATGAATTAATATTATCCCCACGTATCCCGTGCTTACTGCCAAATGTGAACTCTATAACAAACAAAATGTTAACCATGCGGAATCTTGAGGAGTTTATCTGTGAATGGACCTGAGTGTCACTAGCAGCCGGCAGCACGAGGCACCGATCTCTGATCACGATGTGCTGCTCGCACAAGCACAAAGAGCGATATGAAATGAGTTACTTTGTTGGGGTCGTTCTTGGTGTCGTCCAGCAGCCGTCCCTCCACACGCAGCTCCCACGACGGCACGGCGTTGTCGCCCTGACCTGTGACAGACACGTAGTTACATCTCTCATCAATGTTCACTACGCACCATCATATTATGAATCTAGCACGTACCTCGCGTAACAAAAGGGATGGGGAGGGAATGTTTTGGCAAATTAGGGATAAAAACCTACTCATCGCACTTAACTGGTTTCGGTTTCGCACACCGGGGGTTACGGATTAACTTGAAGTTTAAAGAGAAAGAGTTGAAAGTTATTTTTTAAACTTTCACCTTTATTTTTACCCGACTACTACGATGTTTGTCACCATTTTTTTTTTTTTACTTGGTAAAGTCATCAAAGGAGGCCTCCCACCCCGGGCAGGGCGGGAGGGACTGTCAGACTTGTACTGCCTAAAATCCACGGTGTCCTTCAATAGCCCTTTATCACGGTAATATAATAATACAGTACCCCAACTTCATACAAACGGACGAAAAGCGAGCTATACCTACGCGCCTCGATGTCGGGGCGCGCTCGGGGCGCAGACAGTCACGGCTGTACCGCAGTGTCGAGCGGACGGTGTGTTGTTTTTTTAACAATAACCGCGTGATTTTTTCTCTAAAAATCAGTTCGAGTACATATTTAATAAGACGAGTAGTTTAATTAAGCTTTATATTAGAATGCGGATATATTATACTTTAAAATTTAACAATAAAGCATTTCGTACGACTCAGTCGAGGCGCAAATATTTTTCGGTCTCAAATACTTCTATAATACATCGGACTTAATAAGCCCGATTTGTTTTTCAAACAAAAACAAGATTTTTTTAATGAAATCTACCAATTAAAAAACAACACTCATTTTTATTGAACACTTCCTATTCATTATACAAAGTATTTCATTTATTTATATATAAAAGTATATTTACAATCACAAAACTAAAATAGAAACAGAAAGTACGCAAAGGCAAATGTTATTAAAATGATGTAGACGGGTAGCCCTAACGCATGTTTACATACCGCGCGGCTGTAGGTAATTAAATCTGTCTGGCGGCCGAGTTACGCTACTGTATATTATTATACTGTGCCTTTATGTTCCGGGGTCACGGTGATGGTATAAGACCCGCGACCCCGGCAGGCTTTAGCCCTCTGAGAGGGGGCCTCGTCATTATGCTGACGCTCTTTGAGGCGCGCGTGGAACACGACGCGCCGTCGACCCGGGCATCGTCCATGGTCGGGCGGCGAGTTGCCCTTTACTCGCCGCCCGCATGCCCGCGCCTACGGTGGCCGGAGATCGTCTTGCGACGTCCGACGCCGTGGGCGTCCACCACCGCGGTTGGGGCGGAGGGAGGACCTTGTCCTCTCTCTCACGCGGCCCGCCTCCTCCTTCGCGAGCATGACTGCTTCGCAGAAGGAGGATGTTTGTCACCATAGCGCCTAAACTACTGAACCAATTTTAACGAATAAGATTGCATTTTTTTAATATTTTGAATCAATAGCCCGCGTAACATGGGCTATATAGATTTTATCGAAACTTCGTATGGCGGAATTTAATTCCTTCACATAAAACTAATATTCTAACCTTGAAATAATTAAACAGAGGAAATCATCATGTGTTTCGTAACAAAAGAAAGATTTTGGCGAGCACATGACAAATAAATGTATAATATCATAATATTGTTAGTGTTTAGAAGTACTACCTAAATAAAAAAAAATAGTATCATGTTACTGAGAAAACCAGTTACATGTAATCAGTTAATGAATCAAATCTTCACCACAGTTTAATGAACATTATAGTTATCACAATATTATTATTATGACAGTTAAAATGTCACTTACGGGATATCTTCCGTGATTATTAATTGTTTTGAGTTCCCGATATTTCGATGCTGTTGGAAGCGCCATGATCGCGGGATAATAATCACGGAAGATATCCCGTAAGTGACATTTTAAATTGTGTAATAAACCATGATAGCCTAAAACAATGATAATTATTATGATTTTCATATATTTTTTGAGTCTTAAAGGGTCAATATATTAATCAAATTGATGGAGGTGTTTGGTAAGTAGGTGTAATTTCAAGTCTACACAGAAGCTGTTGATGGCCCATTTTTTAATAAATAAATAAACGCTAAATTATCAGCCGGATTTGAATAAATTTATAATTGCATAATCAGACTTTGATGATTATCAATTCACATACCCGGGTAGAAGGTATTGGAGATAAATATCCTGAGTTTCCGCTTCTGCTTCATGGGTCGCTTGAGCGCCTCCTGGATGTCGAGGCGCTTGCGCATGATAGTGGCGTCCAGCTTGCGCTCGAAGGCCAGCAGGTCCATGTAGGCCTGCGACTCCGGCACCAGGTCGCGCACCTTCTGCGGCAGGATCTTGTCAGCCAGCCGCTTCTTGCGCTTGGAGGCCGCGCCGCCCGCGCCCGCGCCTCCGTACGCGTCCCTGCACACACACGCACATTTCGCACTAGATCACACATGCCGCTCCCTCTCCAGAGTTGCCAGATACTATACGTTTTTTTCCAAAACAAAAGGGTAGTTTACTGCATATATTCAAAATAAGGCAAAGTATTGAGAATTAATGCACACGTACTTTTTCTTTTTTAAAATCAATGAATATTGACAAGGATGAAACGCTTGGAAATTTGGGAGTCAGACGTTATATGTAGTAAATTGTTCGTGATTATATTTTAAAAAATTGGCAAAACCGGATCCGGTAAACGTTTAATGACGGATAACGGATGCACCGGATACGGTTTTTCAGAAGTCAGCAATCCCAAGTGTTGTTTTCGCGGTACTCACGGGTTGTACAGGCCGGGCTTGTGCTGCGGGGCCAAAGAGGCGCGCGCGTCGGCCGGGCGCTTGGCGGGCGGCGCGGGCGTGGACGGCGCGGGAGAGGGCCGCAGGCCGGGGGCCGCGCCGGGCGCCGGCCCGCCGCCGTAGGCCGCGCCGCCGGCCGCCCGCCCGCCGCCGGGGCCGACCGCGCCGCCCGGCCCACCTGGGCCCCCCGCGCCGCCCGGGCCCACCGGCGGCGGCGTGAATCCACTACGGGCCTGCCCATATACAAAGATACATACATTAACTATGCACACTCAGTGTCACATAGAGTACTTACTTACTATGTCCAGGAGATTTAGGGTCTGAACAGCATTAGAGGACGATTTTTCCGAGTTTGCATTCTTATAAAAAGGTAGTCCGTGGGACTCGTTGCGCGATTTTTGCCTAGTCTGAGTCTCTTTACATAAGATCCAATCTGTCCGTACCATTGCACATGACTTTGGATCATGGATATTAATTCACCCGATGTTCGACTAACTGAGCAGTAGTAATGACCTTCCTTGATCATTGTCTCAGCTTTAGCAAGTTCTCGTTACAGCCAAATCACTCATTTTTTATGCAATACAAAGTGAACTCAGCATACAGACACCAACTGCAAAAGCGAACACTCAGAACAAAAACACTTAAGAGGGTATAATTTTTGTTGGACTATTAAAACCTGTCAAGAAGTGTCCTAATGCCGTATATTATCAGGGTAGGAACCTAAAAAATGTAAACACTGATCGAATCATGAAAGCTTTGACAAAAATGCGACCTTTTTTTAGCACTTCCTGTTTTATTTATTTATTTATTACTAGCTGTGCTCTGTGGTTTTACCCCTGCTGCTCGGCTCCTATTGGTTGTGTGATGTTTTATGGCTTTTAGCCTTCTTTTTATGGGAAAAAAGGGAACCAACTTCAAAACGACATAAAAAAAACTGTTAAATAACTTTTCTTTCGGAAGTCGGGGGCTTTGTTTTTTATTTCATTGACTAAGTGGCCTATTGAAGTTTTTTATTTTTCCCTTTTTAGTTTAGATATTCAACAAAAATCTTTATAATATAATCGGCCTTGATTAATAATCGGACTAAGAGTCACCCATTACTCGTCATCTGCATGCTCATGCACCTCGAGTGGCCCAAAATAGTTTGCGATATCTGTGTAGCAAGTAAACTCCTCATAAATAATTGCAACACAAACACAACATTTGGCAACTAAACATTTAAACAATTACATGCAGAGTTTAAAGGTACAACATGAAGAGGTAATGAAATGAGATACGTCAGCTTGCTTCGCACGCTGCCAGCTGAAGGAAGCAAGTGAGGCCAATAAGTTTTATTTTAGAGCTCCACTTTACAGTGCTCCTACCTCCAGTTTTGAATAAAATATGAATTTTCAAATGAAAGGCCATCAATGTCTGTCTCTGTATCCCCAAAAATGTAAATACAAAATTTCAGGATGACTGGTTCAGTGGAAACCTAAACCTACTTTCACATATCACATATATCTTTAATTTCGATGATTCCTGATGTCCAACCCCAATTTGACCATCACAGATAGACAGCAAAATGTTTTATAAAAAACTTTCCCTCTGTCCCCCCGGGGTGGACAAAAGGAATAATAAATATAAAAGTTCCCTCCTCGGCCACCACGGTGGACAGCAAGACGATTTTAAGCTGGAGTATTTAACCGCATTATATATGTAACTGCATTTTTGGGGTTCCAGGGCTCAAAGTGATAACGATGTAAATGCTGGTTTTTATAAGTGGTAGTGTTATAGGCAAACTTTTTGCTACAAAGTTATTTTTTAATCATGCATCAAAATGAAGTTGGTTATGTTTGTGATACCAAAAACAGATTCGTTTGCAATAAACAATGTGACGGCTCGGTACCAAGCAGATGTATGTCTTTGTTTTAGTAAGTAAAAGTTTATGATAAGTAGTATAAAATAGCTCCAAGGTAAAATCTAATGTAAGTAACATAATTATCTTACAGGAAAGTTGGGCCCAGGGTAAGGTCTGGGTGGCATAGGTGAGCCCTGCGGCTGTGCTGGTCCCGGGTATCGCTGCTGTGGTTGCATGGCGCCTGGAGGCGGCGCTGGGCTCGGCCCGCCAGCAGGAAAGCGTTGTGCCATGAGTGCAACTGATTATATTTTAGGTTTATAACTATATTTGAAGATTACATTCCTTAACAATACGATTAATTAACCATTACTAATGATAAATTCACCACTTCGCTCACTATTCAATACTGTCATGAACAAAATGTCAAACAACGTCAAACAATCAAAAAAACAACAAGAAGGACGCGAGCAACGCGACCATGACGCAAATTCTCGCTCTCGTCTCGATTATGCCACAGATAACTAAACTAGCTAGTCGTCGTAAGAGTCGTCGAGACATTCGAGACCACAGACTTAAAGCTGTGCTTAAAGTATGGCCGGCGCCTTCTCTAGTCAACTAAAGCGCCGTATTCACGTTCCATCTGCTGTACGTCCCGCCAAGGCCATGCACGATGCACGACGCAAAAACACCGGGAATAGGCTTGACGTACGTCAATATTTTTTTTTAATTGTTTGCTGGACGTGCACGACCCATTTTTAACCCCCGACGGAAAAAGAGGGGTGTTATAAGTTTGACGTGTCTGTCTGTCTGTCTGTCTGTCTGTCGGTCTGTCTGTCTGCCTGTCTGTCTGTGGCCCGAACCGATGAAGTGATTTCAATTTAGTTTTTTTGTATGAAAGGTGACTTATCTGCGAGTGTTCTTAGACATGTTTGATGAAAATCGGTTGAGCCGTTTAGAAGTTGTGGGGGTGAACGTGGGGAAAGGTAACCGAGGGTCTGCAAATATACTCGAGCTGGGTATCAAAAAATGAAAGCGTATTGAAAGGGAATATTGATGACTTAGTCGGGAGTACTCTTAGCAACATACAATGATATAAGTTTGTACCTATAAAAAGTGTAAAATAAAAAATAAATTAAAATTTTAATAAACCCCCGACACAAAAACCAATTTAAAAAGTAAAAAATACGTCGCGTTGGGGGACTGCAAAAAAACAGGAGATGATAAATAATTTAGAGCAGTCCCCCAACGCGACGTATTTTTTTTATTTTTTACTTTTTAAATTGGTTTTTCATCCAGCGAGCACCCCCACCACCGCGAACGTCGTGCAGATGGACAGTGAATAACGCGGACGTACGTCAGAGCAGTCCAGCATCGTGCAAGCTGGACCGTGTATAGGCTTGCTGTACAGCAGATTTAACATTTAGAGCTTGTCTCTAGAGAAGACTGCACGTGAAAATGTATAGTGAAACACTTTCAAGATTTATTGAAAAATATAAGTTCCGCATTTGCGTGTACTCTGTACGTTTATGATATTTTTTTTTAATCCAAAATCTTTTCCTTTTTCTTTTCGTCTTTTCTGTTGCTGCTGACAACATCAGAAGAAGTCCCATTTTTTGGCGTTTTGCTAAAACTGCTGGCATTTTCTAAAACACGTCTTTAATCGTTCTATTGATTCTGCTCGCTGGATGCGCGCACGATGGTGTGTATGCTACATCCATCACAGCGACCTTGAGCTGACGTACAGCCGTGACAGATGATGAATACGGCGCTTAACAGATAGGTTCATAGGTAGTAGAGTCCACAGACATGCCACAGACTTGAGAGTATGCACTGTAGAGTCTTACCAACGCTTGGGCCAACGAAAGCTGACCACGAGTTAATTTTGTTTGAAATGGCAATATTTTATGACTGTTAAAATTATTGTCAAATCATTTAACTTTCGCTAAGAGAACGTTGTGTACGCACAACGTTGACGTTTATGGCATTACCACTAAGTAGTCTGTGTGGCATTTAACGATATTTTCACGAAAGAGAAAGAGAAATATTTATAGTAACAATCAGCGTTATTTTATTCTTTTCTCTAATCTCTATATTTAAAATGGTGCGGTGCAGTGTAATTTACTGCAAAAGTGATAGTGAGAGAAAAGAACCAGAATTATCGTTTCATAAGTAGGTACTTCATTTTTGTTAAGTGGCTCATATAAAATGTACTATATTAAATCTAGCACTGCGAATTTCAACTCTCGGCCGGGTTTTATGAGATACTTTTGGAAAATCTAAATACTTACCGTGTCATCTCATTTGATTTTAGGTTCTCAAAGTTTAGTCCAATAAGGTACGATTACAGTTCATATTTACACACAAACTTATCTCCGTCGGCATCCCGCGACACGTAGCGACGTGTCCCGTATGTTGCATGCGAATATGAACTGTAATTAGGCAGATTAAAGGGAAAAAGTCAAATGCAATGATGTTTTCCTTCACCAAAAGCCCATTGATTTGATAAACAGGTTATTCTTTTGACATAATTATTATTTTGACCACATCGACTATTAACGATCACACGTGATAATAATTTACCCGCGAGTCGGGTAAAAGTTTGCAGTATGACAACACTCCCCATTTTGTTTTCATTCGTGACGTCACCATTCTCTATCTCATGTGGTTACGTCAAATGTATATCTATAGGGTCCTTTATCTAAGGGCTACGCACTGAGAGATGGAGATAATATGCTCTGTCCTTTTTCTTCTTATCCGATTTGTCGATTTTATTTTTCTTTCTTGAGGGAAAGAAAAGGAAATATCAAGCGTTCTATACCTTTCTCTTTCTACGCTTTAAGAGGATAGTATACTGGCTGCCATTTCAAAATGTATTGAATGGGTGATTTAAAATCATTTTAATGATTATTTCCGTAATAATTTATAGAAAATTCAGAGCACAGCTTTTTGCGGGACAGATAAAGCGCATAATAATTGGATAAGAATATTATATCCGTTATTTCGATTAAAAAAAAAAAACATACAATTATTATATTGCAAGGTTGACAGTCCTCAGCCTATTCAGAAACTTAACTTGTGAAATACATCATCTTCACTTCATAAAGCAAAAAGATAAACATACTTAATTCATTACTGAAGGGACAATCAGACCTGGCGCACTCCACTCCACTCCGGTTTTCTTTTAACGCCATCTGCCGTGCGTTGAAATATGTATTTTATTTGAATATGTAGTTTTTCTATTCCAAGCTAGATTGCGCGACTGACGTACGAAATCAAATTGTGAGACCAAGTGTACCCGTATTTTACTTCTGAAACACTTTAAATTCAAATATCTTTTGATAGACTGAACCAATTCCAATGAAACAAAAACTAAATTCTTCTTCACGTTACGCTTAATGACTGTGTATTAAAGTTATCTACATAGATTTCGTACATTTTACGTGATACTCGGACAAATAAACATACAAACAAACGAAAATTCTAAAAATGCTAGAAATCGGTTCTATTGATTGTCCTTTAATACCCTGGCTATATTTGTTGAGTTTTTTTTAATGTACAAAAATAACTTTTCTACAGTTTTATTATATGTATAAAATAGATAGAAGATAGATAGATAGATCAAACATGTCAGTTTGTATATAAAGCGAAAGAGAAGAAAAAATAATAATAATAAAAATAATATAATAATACTCTTTCGGCATACTCAAATGGACTCAAACAGAACTTGATGCCCTGGATAGGAGGGTCCGTACATTGCTGACTGCATATCGAATGCATCACCCACGGTCTTCGGTTATGAGATTGTATATCCCGCGAAAATGTGGAGGTCGAGGTTTTTTAAACGCTAAGACTCTCCACAATCGCGAGTTATGCAATCTTAGAGAATATTTCCTAAAAACCGACGTGGGAATGCATCGAGATGTAGTAGCGGTGGACAAGGGACTCACCCCGCTCTCCTTGGCTAAAAAGAGAACTGGCGCAAACCTGCGGTGCTTGACACTAATGATCGCATGGAGGTATGGCAGAGCAAGGAGCTTCACGGACGCTTTTTCCGGGCTCTACATGGGCCTGATGTAGATTTATCAGCGTCCGTGGCCTGGCTACGATCCGGGGACCTCTTTGGTGAAACCGAGGGTTTTGTCTGTGCAATTATGGATGAAGTTATGATGACGAATAACTACCGGAGATTTATTGTGAAGGATGGCACGGTTGACATATGTCGGGCATGCCACCGTCCCGGCGAATCAATCCGTCACATTATTTCCGGATGTTCTCGTCTGGCTAACGGAGAATACTTACATAGACATAACCTTGTAGCCAGGATAATCCATCAGCAACTTGCTCTGAAGTACAACCTTGTAGAATCGGAAGTGCCGTACTACAGGTATGTGCCCGACCCAGTTCTTGAAAGTGGCAATATCACACTGTACTGGGATCAATCCATCATCACTGACAGGACTGTTGTAGCCAATAGACCTGATATAGTGGTGGTGGATCGATCAGAGCGGCGCACAATGATTGTTGACATAACCATCCCGCATGACGAGAACCTCGTGAAAGCTGAAAAAGATAAGCAAATCAAGTATATTGATTTGGCTCGCGAGGTTGTCGACATGTGGGATGTGGATTCAGCAGTCATTGTGCCGATAGTTGTGTCGGTCCATGGCTTAATCGCCAAGAGCCTCGACCAACATCTCAGGAGGCTCTAGTTAGGCAGCTGGATCAAGGGCCAGATTCAGAGAGCAGTTCTTCTGGACACGGCGCGCATTGTTAGGAGGTTCTTTACTCTGGAGCCCTGACTGCCGGTAGCTTGGACCTTGTTCCCGATACCGGCGGGCCACTATCTATACATATAATAAAACTGTAGAAAAAATATTTTTGTACATTAAATAAAAACTCAAAAAATATAGCCAGGGTATTAAAGGACAACCAATAGAACCCATTTCTAGCATTTTTAGAATTTTTGTCTGTTTGTCTGTGTATTTGTCCAGGTATCACGTAAAATATACGAAATTAATGTAGATAACTTTTATACACAACGATTAAGCGTAACTTGGAGAGGAATTTAGTTTTTGTTTCATTGGAATCGGTTCAGTCTATCAAAAGATATTTGAATTTAAAGTGTTTCAGAAGTTTCTTTAGTCTCACACATTGATTTCGTACGTCAGTCGCGCGATCTAACTTCGAATAGAAAAACTAGATTATTCAAATAACTGGAATGGACTGGAATGGACAGGAATGGACTGGAATGGACTGGAATGGACTGGAATGGACTGGAATGGACTGGAATGGACTGGAATGGACTGGAATGGACTGGAATGGACTGGAATGGACTGGAATGGACTGGAATGGACTGGAATGGACTGGAATGGACTGGAATGGACTGGAATGGACTGGAATGGACTGGAATGGACTGGAATGGACTGGAATGGACTGGAATGGACTGGAATGGACTGGAATGGACTGGAATGGGAATGGACTGGAATGGACTGGAATGGACTGGAATGGACTGGAATGGACTGGAATGGACTGGAATGGACTGGAATGGACTGGAATGGACTGGAATGGACTGGAATGGACTGGAATGGACTGGAATGGACTGGAATGGACTGGAATGGACTGGAATGGACTGGAATGGACTGGAATGGACTGGAATGGACTGGAATGGACTGGAATGGACTGGAATGGACTGGAATGGACTGGAATGGACTGGAATGGACTGGAATGGACTGGAATGGACTGGAATGGACTGGAATGGACTGGAATGGACTGGAATGGACTGGAATGGACTGGAATGGACTGGAATGGACTGGAATGGACTGGAATGGACTGGCATGAATTAATCGCTTAGAACTAAAAAATACATTGTTCGATTCCGACATCCACGCGAACGAAGTTGCGGGCACAGCTAGTTATTTATATTTTTAAATGTTTTTTTTTTTTTTAATATTTAAAAATGTACATGATAAGGTAAAAGATGAATAAAGGAAATAATAAAAATATACATGTCAGATTGTATTAAAAAAAAATATTGTCATGTCAGATGGTATATAATAAAAAACGATAATTAATGATTTAACAATCGGAAAATTGTTTCGTCAATACATGTGAGGACCATATAGATTCTTGTCTGAGATGGTATTTATAAGAAAGAACTGCAAAAAAAAAAGCTTTAAGTAGACCTGGGGGGGTATTACAACGTCATAAAACATAACAATATTCCGGCGAGTGAAAGTGACAGAGCTATACAAGTCGTCTAGCGCCATCTCGTTCGCTCACCAGAACAAGCCTGGTTTTAAGACGTTGTAATACGGCCCCTGTTCAGCCAGTACGTACGGAGCTAAGCGACCTCTGAAACCACATAATTATACCTCACATCATCAAGTGATCATAAAAAGTCATGAAAAGTTTATTAAAAGCGATTGACGAAAATAAAATAAAACAAATAAATCCAATTTACAAAAAAAATAAATGATGTAAAATAAAAATTGATGCTTGACCGCATTGGAGCAGCTTACTCCCAGGCCATTTTGTAATCAAGATATTCTTTGATTTTATAGTAACTTTTTTTACACAGTTCCTGTTTAATAACTGTTTTTTTGTTTAGGCTTAGTTCTTTGACATGATTTAGGAGTTTGTTGTAGAAACGCACACTTTGGCATTTTAACGAATTACTAATTTTATGGAACCTACTCGCGGGCACTTTTAGCATATCCTTGTTTCTTGTATTTATGCTATGAATGTCGCTATATTTTGTGTAAAGATATTTTTTTTTTTAACAAAAATCAAATATTCATACACATATATTAAATTAATTTCCCTAAAGGAGATGTTTCATTCTGGGCCATGGAGATAGAAAATATAGGGAGTGAGTACTCCTTACTAGAAAAACAAGCTCAAATCGGTGACCTTGAAAGGAATGAAAGGCACACACCAGGGCATTCTGTTTCTTTCTAATAGTGTGTTCATGATACAGTATTTTGAGGATAATATCATTATTATAGTGTTACAGAAAGTACTTATAGTATTACAACTGAGTGAACCGTTTTTGATGATTCTCTTTTTGTTCGATGAAATATAACTGTCATTTGGTACCATTTCAATTAATATTGAACCAAACGTTCAATAGTTTTTGTTGACTGAGCATTTCTTATTGTGTACTTGGATGATGTTTTACCGGTATTATGGATAACGTATTTGACAAGACTTTGGGTTGAATATTTGAACTAAATATGGTAAAATAAAAGTTTAATAAAACTAAAAAAACCGCCTTCGAAAACCACCACAAAAAAGTTTTAAGGGGAATGCTCCAACCAGCCCACAAAATTTCAAAATTTAAAAGAACAATTTTTTCTTAATAATTATAACCAACAAAATCATCAATACAACGCTCTAAGTTCATATTTTTTTTGTTCCTGCGCCGAGCCGAGTTCATAAAGAACTCGGAGGGGTTCCTTAGTATTATCTATGTAAACGGCAAAAAATTATGTATAATTTTGTTTTTTTTTTTTAAGGTAAATTGCAGTTTACGATTTATGACGTATTAAAAACTACTTACTAGGTCTCATCACCTCGCTCAAACTAATTTTCTGAAGAATTTTACATGTTATATTGATAACACAGTTTACATGACAAATTCGAGTAGGTTCACTTGCTGCAAGTGAACCTACTCAAATCTGTCAAATTTTACCAATAGAATATTACTCATTAATTATTTTTATACGCATTAACGCATGCGATGCGCATCGTAATGATAATTTTTGAGGAAAGAAAATTTTAGATTGCAAGTGGGATTCGAACCCGCGTCTTCTGGATAGGTACTCCAGACGCCTTAACCAACTAGGCCATTGCAATCCACACCTGCAAGCCAAAGAATAAATAATATTACTACGCAAAGAAGCGTCTCTCCCAAAAAAAAATAAAACAAATGTAAAATCTATGCACGAAAGAATAAAGTACATTTTAACTGGCAGCCGTACCGCCCACCTACTTTTATATTAGCCTAAACTTCCCATGCGCAAGCAAAAATGTACTGAATGGTTACGCGCGAAAGTTTATTTTTGTTTATCTGACGCCAAGGACATTGAAAGGTTACCGTCGGTCAAGCTCAATAGGGATGCGACTCGCGAGTTTAGACACAGTTAGGTGGGTATACGTTTTTACGCATTTGTTAAATTACATTAATAACATAAATACCTATGTTCCTCATGGAATTGTGTTTTTATCATCAACCTATATCTTTTTGGATTCATCATCGATTACTTCATACACCTACGGCACCTTTCGTGAGGAACAATTATATATATTAATATTATCTGTTTTACCTATTATTGTTATGTATAATTATTTCTCTTTTTTATCTTAAGAATAATATTTAATAATATTTGAAATGTTAGGCTTTATTACCTCATCCGTGACATTCGCCACCCAAGTCGTGCGGTGCCTCAACCGCGCGCCTCCCGCCGCGCCTTCAACGCTCTGGCAGGTTTAATAGTACAGGAGCAGTGACTCGATTTGGTCGTAGAAATTAATTCATACTAGAATTTACAGGAAGGAAATGTAGGATGTAGGTAAAGTTGTATTAGATCGTTAATTCTATTGTTATATTAATATTATAAAAAAACGCGCAGCGAAATACGATCGCTGACCTTGAATGCGTCGTGTGGCCATTTTCTGTGTTTGAACGTGCGTAAACAACAAAGCAAACATCTTTCTACTTTCTACCGATCTTAATTCGACCTACCTACGTACCTACTCAGCTTAACGTGAGTAGGGTGATGTCAGGTTTGATATTCGTCTATTTTATCTTGGTCCTCTAGTAAGCCAAACTTGTAACCTACCTAATCATGGTCAGTTAAGCGGGGATACTTGAATGACAATAATAAGCACACCACAAGCAGGTAGATAATTTTGTTGATCATTATTAAAGATTATTAATTCCAGTTAGTAAATTGACATTTGTGCATTAATGAAATGTAGGTACCTACTAAATTAAATTGTATCACTGGTCATTTTACTGACTGGGATTAATAATCGTATTTTAAATGTACTACATAGATAAATATGCACTTTATTTCTTACCTTTCAAGATCACGCGGTAGCTTGTGAAACGTGAGGCTTTTATCACTGTCATTATTTAGACAACCAAAAGTTATGCAGTATTTTCTTTTCTTCATAGTGAATTAAATTATGAATAATACTGTTATGAAAACTTTTACGAAACTAAAATGAAACACAGATAGGTAAATGTGCGTAAATAGACGTAACCCAACAAAAATATTTAGTAGATGACGCGCGAGCGGAACGGGTAGCGCGCGGCACCCGACTGAATTGTCCTTCCCGGAGAGGCGCCCCACCCTACGTGCAGTTTTATACCTATGCCGCGGAGTGAACCAGGCCTGTGCAAGCCGAAATTCTCTATTCCTTGTTTACGCTTCATGGTAGCGTGGCGCCATCTCTTGGATTATTATTAGAATATTACTCTTCCGCTATTGTAATAAGGTTGAAAGGTTGATGTGCTGGCGTTTGTACATAATATTTTTTTTTTTAGTTTTATCATTCTATATTTAGAAAATGCAGGAGCCAGTCTTCGTCGAATTATTATACCATTTATTTTATAACTGAGAGCAATTTAAAAAAATAATCAAAGTTAGAAACTTGTAAAGTAGATATTATTTATACAGGGTTACTGGTTAAGTCGACCTAGTCCCTTTGAGGGGTTAAAGTAGACCTCATTCTTGACTGATTTTACTACGGGAACCCCTATCCTAATCCTTACCGTTTTTGAGTTATTAGACTTCAGATTTTTTTCAAAAATATTCCACCTTTGCGTCATAAACTGGCTAAAGTAAGAATTTTACGACGTTTAGGACGCTAAAGTGATACTTTTTCGATAGCTTACGAACGACACATTCTATTGAAACCAGTTTATTTGATAAATTACTCAAACCTTGGGAAATAAATGGCTGTAAAGTTCAAATATTATTGTTTTTTTTTTTTGGAGCAACCTTTGTCTTTCAGGCCATATTTCTCAAAATAAGTGTACGGTACCAGATGTGCAGATTGCAGCAAAAACACTGCTGTCTCATTAGTTTTTTAAAATGGTACCACAATATCCTCTTTTAGTAAGAATATGGCCAAAACATAAGGGTTGATACTGACAAGGTAACCCCATTATAGGGCGGCCATGACAGGACTATTTGACGTTTGACAACTTTAACATTTCTATGCAGTGACGTTTGTAGATTTTCTTGAGGTAGAATTCATGTTTTTCGGAATTCGTAATGATTGTATTTATTTTAAAATATCCTGTAGGTACGATTATTCTTATCGAAACCCAAGATTCTTAAGATCAAAAATTGTTTTTTTCGATCTTTACGCCAGTTTCTAAACGTCAATCAAATGTCATTGTCAAATGTTGTCAAAATAAACGTAATAATGTCAGATCCACCATGTTTGATTTTTTGTCGAGTGTTGTTATCCTTGACAAAATTAATTTAAAAGCACAATTAAACGAAGTGAAATTAAAGAAAATCAACAATTAAAAACGTTTTATGTATTAAAAAGCTATTTTTACACATGGTTTACATTGACTGAGCCCAGGCTCCATACATTTTTGGACCATCTCTTTTATCCTTCAGTGAATGCCTGCTACCTAGGTGCGTTTATTACAAACATACAAACTCACTTAAACAAACGCCCAGACCTGGAACAACTACTTTTAGATCAATACAAATATTTGCTTCGTGCGGGAATCGAACCCGCGACGCGTAACGCAGCAGCCCAATCGCTGAGTCACTGCACCAACTGTGCCACCTGATGTTGATTTGTAACTTTATATTGAAAAAAAGAAAGAAAATAATAAAGTACCTACTTACCGAAAGTATCGGTTCTTCATCCCTTAGTCCCTGTCTACGAGCGGGATGAAAAACAGGTAGGTACCGTATTGTTTAAAAATTCCCGGTATTTTCGGTTGCATGCCCTATTAGGATTATCAAATCCACATCAAAACGGTATTTTTAATTTTTATAATTGGGCACAGAAAAATAATTAAACTTACTACCTGCGTCTGTTTTACCGAAAGCATACACAGTGTCGGGCACGCCGCAATAGCGGCGGTAAGACCCCTCTTTGAGGAGTGGCTGGAGAGACGTCACGCCGTCCTTTCATACCGCATGACGCAGGTCCTCACCGGACACGGATGTCGCAAGACGATCTCCGGCACCGTAGGCGCGGGCATGCGCGCGGCGAGTAAAGGGCAACTCGCTGTCCGACCATGGATCATGCCCAGGTCGACGGCGCGTCGTGTTCCACGCGCGCCTCAAAGAGCGTCAGCATAATGACGAGGGGGCCTCTCAGAGGGCTAAAGCCTGCGGGGTCGCGGGTCTTATACCATCACCGTGACCCCGGAACATAAAGGGCTATTGAAGGACACCGTGGATTTTAGTCAGTACAAGTCTGACAGTCCCTCCCGCCCTGCCCGGGGTGGGAGGCCTCATCTGATGATTTTACCACGTAAAAAAAAAAAGCATACACAGTGTCGTAGCGTGACTGAATCTAGGCGCAAGACGCATCTGCAAGGCGCTTTTCTTTCAGGGCGAATAATATGACTGTTTTTGTTGAATAAGACACAGCGTCGGGATCGAAGAAAGCTGTTGTAAAACGCCGTATTCACCATCTGTCACGGCTGTACGTCAGCTCAAGGTCGCTGTGATGGATGTAGCATACACACCATCGTGCACGCATCCAGCGAGCAGAATCAATAGAACTAATAAAGACGAGTTTTAGAAATTGCCAGCAGTTTTAACAAAACGCCAAAAAATGGGACTTCTTCTAATGTTGTCAGCAGCAACAGAAAAGAGGAAAACGAAAAGGAAAAGATTTTGGATTAAAAAAAAATATCATAAACGTACAGAATACACGCAAGTGCGGATCTTATATTTTTCAATAAATCTTGAAAGTGTTTCACTATACATTTTCACGTGCAGTCTTCTCTCGAGAGAAGCTCTAAATGTTAAATCTGCTGTACAGCAAGCCTATACACGGTCCAGCATGCACGATGCTGGACTGCTCTGACGCACGTCCGCGTTATTCACTGTCCATCTGCACGACGTTCGCGGTGGTGGGGGTGCTCGCTGGATGAAAAATGGGTCGTGCACGTCCAGCAAACAATTAAAAAAAAATATTGACGTACGTCAAGCCTATTCACGGTGTTTTTGCGTCGTGCATCGTGCATGGCCTTGGCGGGACGTACAGCAGATGGAACGTGAATACGGCGCTTAAATTCGCCATAAATTGATTATCTGTGGTTAAAAACTTACCAAATTGTCCGTGGTACTATGCCTGTCTCCTTCTTTCACCAGCGTGCATCCTTTTCTCCCCGTGAAAGATGCCTGACAGCGAAGCTGTCAACTTCATAGAGTCTTCAAGGTACCAGCAAGAGACTTGCTCCGACGCTGTGTCTTATTCAACACATATTACCTGTTTTGTTGGAATGCAAAACAGTCATATTATGTGCTTTCTTAAGACACAGCGTCGGGATCGAAGACCTGTTTGGTATCTGCTGGTGATAAATACAAACGCTATGATGATTAATTATAACGTTCTCTTTTATCAATTGCTGCTGAACAAAATCTAGAAATAGTACAATTTGATGTGAAAACGGCTGTTTTCACATCAAATTGTACTATTTCTAGATTCATTCATTCTAGGCATCTTTCACGGGGAGAAAAGGATGCACGCTGGTGAAAGAAGGAGACAGGTATAGTACCATGGACAATTTGGTAAGTTTTTAACCACAGATAATCAAATAGAGCTAAAGTTGAATCAACTCAACAATGCAAGCCTTGAGGTTGGACTGGCGATGAATATGTCGAAGACCAAACTGATGTCAAACACCACTAAGCATAGGATCAGAGTAAATGGTGAAGAATTGCAGTATGTCCAGGAATACATCTACTTGGGCCAGATAGTCTCTTTCCAGTCCAGACAAGATGCGGAAGTCGCAAGACGAACCGAAAATGCCCGGAAGAGCTACTGGTCCATGAAAGAGCTTATGAAAGGAACTCTACCTTTGACACTCAAGCGGAAAATCATGGACATGTGCAGTCTTCCCATTTTGACCTATGGGTCCCAGACTTGGTCTTTGACAAACATTCAAAAGTCCAAACTCAAGGTTTGCCAACGTGCAATGGAGCGTAGTATTCTACGTGTCAAACTGTCAGACCGCGTACCCAACACCACACTGCGCTCCAAAACACAAATTGTTGACGTTGGTCAAAAAGCCGCTGCGTTGAAATGGGCTTGGGCCGGCCACGTCTGCCGCATGCCCAATGAGCTGTGGGCCAAAATAACCACTTTGTGGAGCCCTGACACAGCCAGAAGACATCGCGGCAGACCTCGCAGAAGATGGCGGGACGAGCTTGATAAAACCAATGACCAGTGGTCCACTTTGGCCCTGGATCGTGAAAGCTGGAGATCATGGGGAGAGGCCTTTGCCCAGCAGTGGGATGGTGTAGGCTTACAGTAACAGTAATCAATTTATGGCGAATTTACAACAGCTTTCTTCGATCCAGACGCTGTGTCTTAGGAAAGCACTATTAAAACCTTACTGTAAGATGACTTGATACCAAGTCATGTATCTATACAAAATGTGATTGTCAGTGACATCATCTTTGCGAGGCCACTTTGACTCTTTCAGTTTCCAGTCTGAAATAAAACGAAACCAAGTCATCTTGTAGGAAGGGGCCTCTCGCGGGTAGCTTGACCTAAGGGTTGTTATATCTAAAATTTGGAAACCAGGACAAGGCCCCGATTTAAAAATTCAATAATTTTTAAATCCGGACTATAAATGAAGCCCCCCCTCCTTCCGGACGCTTATTGCCAAACTGTATGCTGACCCAGACCGGGGTTGCACTGAGTTCGATCGCAGTTTGCCTTTGTAGTTGATGAGCAAACTGTATTTTTTCGTTCTGCTTTAAAATACTAGAGCACAATACATACGAGTCTAGACGTTCTGCGTCTGGTGTAGTATGTAATACTAGCTGTTGCCAGCGGCTTCACCCGCTATAACTCCAAAATTATCCCACGGGAACGTAAAATCCGGATAAAAACTAGATCCAGGTTATAAACTATCTGTGTACCAAATTTCAGCCAAATCCGTTCAGTAGTTTTTGCGTGAAGGAGTAACAAACATCCATACATACAAACTTTCACGTTTATAATATTAGTAGGACGGCATTGTAATTTAGAGCAAAATGCATGCGAGTGCAACAAAAAATTAAACATTGACGTGAAGATTAAGAATTACTAAAAATTAAATGATTAAGAATTAATCATTGATTTATTCCTTAAACTAACATTTACCAACCATCATTGGTAAATCTTAGCATTTCCCAAACTGTGCTGGTAAAAGCCCGAAATAATGTCTCTTATTGCTTTTACTTCTTCGGCCTTTTACAGACATTCGCGTGTCACAGTTTGCTTTGCATACAAGCGAGCAAAGTGCACAAGCTCAGATTGCTCTGAGCTCGAATGTACTTTGCTCCAATTTGTTTGTGATTTCAATGAGCACGAGAGACAGACTATGGGTGTCTGGGTCAACATACAGTTTGGCAATACGCCCCCCGGACGCCCTCTAAACTATGACAAATCCGGGGGTACCTGGACGGATGGCAACCCTACCTAAATAGGATAATATTGGCAACATCAGCTTTGGCTCTATCAGTTCCCAGTTAGTAATATATTTTGCTCCCGAACAAGCCGGTTTCCGAAGAGGCTATAGTACCATAGACCACATCCATACGCTGCGGCAAGTTATACAGAAGACCGAGGTGTATAACTTGCCATTATGCTTAGCGTTTGTGGACTATGAGAAAGCCTTCGATTCGATGGAAACATGGGCGGTGCTTGAGCCACTCCAGCGATGCCGTATTGACTGTCAGTACATCGAAGTATTTATATAATAACGCCACCATGTCGGTCCGAGTACAGGAGCAGAGTACGAAGACGATTCCATTGAGAATAGGCGTAAGACAGGGGGATGTTATCTGCCCTAAACTGTTTACTGCCGCAATGGAAGACGCCTTCAAGCTCCTGGAATGGCAAGGACTTGGCATCAACATCAATGGCGAGTACATCACTCACCTTCGGTTTGCCGACGACATCGTAATCATGGCAAAGTCGATGGAGGAACTCAGCATGATGCTCGATGGCCTCGACCGAGTTTCGAAACGGGTGGACTTGAAAATGAACATGGACAAGACGAAAATTATGTCAAATGCCAATGTTGTGCCCACCCCAGTCTCTGTTGGAAACTCGGTACTCGAAGTAGTTGACTCATATATCTACTAAGGACCAGTGACGGATTAAGAATACTTGATGCCCTAAGCAATTGAAGCCTTTGGTATCTCCTTATCCACTGGTTTTTTTTTCGTGATTCATTACATCAAATAGGTCGTCCCGCCCGAGCCGCGTCGGGAGGGGACTTGTACTGACTAAAATCCACGATGATCCTTCAATGGACTTTTACGTTCTAGGATTACGGTTACTTAATGAGATAGTCCCGCTACCCCGGTAGTCTTTTTCGTCTGAAAGGGGGCACAGTCAGTTTGCTGACAGCTCTTGAGGTGCGCGTGGAACACGACACACCGTCGACCCTGGAACAGTCCGTGATCGGACGGTAAGTCACCCATTACTCGCCATCCGTATGACTGCGCCTACGGTGTAATGACATCACGTCGCGACGTCCGTTGCCGAGAGCGCCCTCCATCTACCCATAGTAATGTCTGCCTTAAATTTTTTAACGTATTCTTTTTCATTAGAGATAAGGAAGGAATTATGGGAAGTACTTCGCTCAGTAGGTAAAACAGAAGCTACAGGCAGGAGCGAGCGAAGCGAGTTCGATATTTTTTTTTTTCACCTTCCTTGTAAATGCACCAAATAAGGCAACCAAGCCTAGCGAGCGAAGCGAGCTAGAAAATTTAAGCAGTTTCAGGAACTTTTTGGTGACGTGAGAGTACCGTGAGACATGATGCCAATAGGGGCATCAAAAACAGCACAATAAAATCCCTCCTTAAGATTTTTTTTGAGCTTCTTCTGGTGCCCCCCCAGACACGATGCCCTAGGCAATTGCTTAATTTGTTTAAGGGTTAATCCGTCACTGCTTAGGACAAGTAGTCCAATTAGGTACTATCCAACTTCGAGAAAGAGGTCAGCCGCCGAATCCAACTCGGTTGGGTAGCGTTCGGGAAACTACGCAGTGTCTTTTCGTCCGATATACCTCAGTGCCTCAAGACGAATGTCTTCAACCAATGTGTGTTCCCAGTGATGAGTTACGGCACCGAAACGTGGTCTTTCACTATCGGCCTCATCTCAAAGCTCAAAGTCGCTCAGCGAGCTATGGAGAGGGCTATGCTCGGTGTTTCTCTGCGTGATTAGCAAGCTGAAGTGGCAATGGGCAGGCCATATTGCTCGCAGAGCGGATGGCCGATGGGGTCGAAAAGTGCTAGAGTGGAGACCACGGACTAGCAAGCGTAGCGTAGGACGTCCATCAACAAGGTGGACAGACGACCTTATGAAGGTCGCCGGAAGACGCTGGATGCAGGTCGCTCCAACCGGTACATGTGGAGATCAAAAGGGGAGTCCTATGTTCAGCAGTGGACGTCCTATGGCTGAGATGATGATGATAAATATATTTTGGAACAAGGGGCGTTGCGTGAGCAATGGAGGTTGTGGACCCAAAAGTCATCGTCATCAGCTTTGTGAGGCCTCATTCAGTTCCCACTTCCCAGACACCACAAAAATACAATAAAGGTCATGTTATTTTTTAGCAGAAGTAACTTGTTGTACTGCTTTACTATTAATAAAGAAGGATGGACAAAACGTCCCATCCCTTGTAACACTTCCATCTTTATATCAAATGAAAGCACTTGGAAAGTGTATCATTTCATTGTATGACCGCAAACTTGTAAGCCATGGGAGAAAAAAGTTATTGAGACTTTTATGTCAAAATACCAACGATACATAATGTTAGGCAGAAGTAATGTATGTCTTAAATTATATTAATAAATACTCAATACTGTGTGCTAATGCATCGTTGACATTTCTGTATTTAAAAAAAAATGTCACATGATATTATGCAAAAAAAAAACTTGCTAGTATCTTTAACCGATTCTCGGACTACCTTCAGCTCGTCCACGGTTCTGTGCCTTAACACTGGGTTTGTCGACTATGAAAGTAGAAGACAGGCGTCAACAATGTGTTACATACGTGTTCGCGATCTTTACTTCGAGTCAGAATTCGTCATAGTATGTTATTACGAGAATATGTATATGGAAGATCGGCCGGGATTCACAAAGTTTATAATGGAACACATTGATTTTGAAAATGTCAGTTGTAATATTTAATTATAGCGTATTTGAAAAAGAATAAGGCGTATCTCCACAATCGACAGGATCGCGGTGATATTATAGTCGTGCTACATATTTCCATATACTCTATATGAACGTGTCTCCACACGGTGATGTTTATAGATTTTCACATGGAATTGATGGGTACAAGCGTTGGTGTTGGTATGCATCATTACCATGACAAAAAGCTATTCAGACGCTGTTAGCACTTCGGATACTAATGAAGGAAACCAACAAATGACTTCAACGACCATCCATAGTACACTGGTGTTTTTTTTTTACTCCTTTGCTTCCTCGTTAGTCAGTTGAGAACCTAACGTTTTGGTTGTGGCGGCATGTGACGGTCTTATAGCCATGTTCTTCTAAGTAGGGACTGTATTATGGGATTGAGCCTCTAAAGCCCCAATCTAGTTTAAATTCATTATTTTCATACAATTATCACTATAAGTACTATGATTTTCTTTTGAAGAGTCAGACGTGGGTGCCGCTAAGTCAACAATGTTACTCTTTACACATATTATCATGAGAAAATGAAAAAAAAATTTAAAAAAAATGCTAAGATCAATGTTTTCTTCTAAAAATCGAAATTCATCTTTTGACATAAAAGTCTCAATAACTTTTTTCTCCTATAGTTTGCAGGTTTGTTGTCATACAATGAAATGATACACTTTTCACGTACTTTCATTTGATATATGGATGGGAGTGTTACAAGGAAAGGGACGGGGTCCATACATTTCTGCCCATGCTTCTTTGTGATCGCTGTTGTCAAAATTGTTATTTTCTCTGGGCGCGAGACCCGACGTGTGAGACTGGGGGCTAATAGGGTCCGCGTCGCCCCCGCCTGCCTAACTTCGCCACTGGGCATACATCTAAAAGTAAAGTGATCTATGCCAGGTGCCATAGATCACTTTACTTTGAAGTATATATAAAATCCCGTTGAACCCTCTTTTGGATCCCATTATAGGTCTAATGGGATCCAAAAGAGGGTTCAACGGGATTTTAAAATATTTAGAAAAGAGAACATAAAGAGGAAACAAAAAAAAAATGAAAAGTAAAACATTCCTTTTGTCGGCAGTCAGTCGTGTAAAAATAGGACTCGTTTATTTATAAGGCCGATTAAACTGGGTGTGTGATTTTTATAGAATAAAGACTATGCCTTAAAATTATCTTATTCCCTTTGTTGTTATCTGAAGTCATGGAAAAATACATACATCCCGTGATATCCCAGTTGTTTGGATGCCTGGCCCGAAAACCCCGGTTCTTCAAAAAGAACTGTTTCTCGATTCCGATTCGAACCTGCAGATCATATGCCGCGGCGGACACCTTGATCAGAAGCACCGGACGGACGTTACAAAAACCTTTAGTAGCACTATCAGCATGGATAGATGTCGGCAAATGTGCGGTCGTGCATGAGCTGACGAGGAATCTGGTAAGTTAAATTTGTGAATAATTTGGGATTATAACAAATATTACCGCAGTGCTTGCACTGACGCTGGGGCCAGGATTTAAATTGCCCTGTGACTGTAATTTGTGACTCTCTTATATATGACCGATCAAGTGATGTAAATAAGTACCTAAGTCAAATGTAGGACATTGTAAATCAGAGGTCACACTTACATAAAGTAGGGTTATCGAGAGTCAATGATCAACATGACGCTAGAAGTTACTGAGCCTTCGAACACTGATAAGTAGAGATAACATGCTCATACTAATTGTCAGCCACATCATGAGAAAATCGTTAGATTTAAAGCGATTCTATAAAAAAGAGACCATAAAAACATCCTTACATGATAATAAATTAATGAGTCATAAAAAAATTGTTCATCCTTTTTTTTTGGAAGATATCGGCCACGCGATTAGTCGACACTTCAGGTAACCAGAGGGCTGGCCTATTGCTAGGCAAACGAATCAGCATTGCCAGACAACGTGGCAATGCTGCCAGCGTTCTAGGCAATGTTCCCGTTGACAGCAGTCTGGACGTATTCTTTGATGCCATTTGAGTGTTTTTTTCAGAGTAACCCCCACTCACCCTATTTCAGCCAGTTATGAAACTGTGTCAAAATAATTTATCTGCAATAATGGACCCGGGACCGTGCCCGGGCGACGCGACGGCGTGTTGCGTTCCACGCACGCTTCAAAGAGTGTCAGTAAAATGACTTAGCCCCCTTTAGAGGGGTCACGAATTACCGTGACCCGTACCATAAAATTATAAACGTTAAGTATTATATGCGATTTAACTAGCTGATGCCTTTAGTCAAGATGGCTTTAAATCATACTAAAACAGTATGAAGACTCAAAATAGTAGATTACGCAACAAGGGAGTAAAGCATTGCCATACGTTATGGGCGTATTGAATCCCGAAGCGATACTAAGGATTCTGGGGGTGAACCTCCGTAGCGCAGCGAGAATGAAAGTGGGGTAATTTTTTACGCTCTAACAGGATAAGATGCAATGTTTTACAAGTTATTCAACTACTGAATAAAGAAGATTTTCACACCACTTGCTTGTAAATGTCAAATTATATGTCAGGCAAACCTACTGTAATAGTAGATTACGCAAAAAGAGAGTAAAGCATTGCCTTACGTCACGGGCGTATTGAATCTCGAAGCGACAAAAAGGATTCTGGGGGTGAAACGAGGGAATTATATTAAGAATCCTTAGTGTATCGAGGGATTCAAGTTAGCCCAAGACAAGGCAGCTTTACTCCCAAGGAGCGTACTCTGCTTTTAACACCTACTGCGAGGAAATAAATTAGATTTTTGAAATTTGATGTGGTACGACAACCTTCGAACGTGAAATAAATTTAACCGTATGAAAACTTTCACCAAGGAGTTGTATCAGTAATGGCGGCCGCTGGCTGCAACAACTAGACACTAGAGTGTCTACTTAATCTAATTCTCTTCGTGATTTTCGAAGAACGTGATTGGTCATTCATTCCTTCACGAAGTGAATCGTTTGAAATATTCCTAAAGTGGCCGTCGTAGGCTCGCACAGTTTAGTTTAGTTAGCGTTCTACGGTTTTGTCAGATAATTAGAGTTGTTACGGACAAGTTATTAAATCAACGAAAATCGGTATTTTTTTTTTCGACATAACATTTTGTATGCGGTTTTTGTCGAAACTGTTTTCTGGTATTAGCTTTTTGAGGCAATGCGCAAAATCTTGGTTGATCGCAAAAACGGTTTGTATCATACGACACGCACTTGGCCAGTTTTTTTTTATCAGACACTAGATGGTGACTTTTGAGACAACTATTAGAACGCCAAAAACAAAGTTACAGGTATACATAGGGTATGTATAGGGTTTCCACTTTATTAACTTTCCTTCTGACATAAACGGTTAATTTGAGAAACAGTTTATATTTGGAGAGTTTGATTTTTGGTTGATTGAGCTTGTCTCAGGAGAAAGAAATGTAAAATGACTTTTGTTTGTGTTTCTAGGAAGTCGGTTACAATTTTCAAAAAGTATTTTTTAAATTTTATCCTGTTTGGTGGGTACACGAAACAGGTGCAATATTTTGATAAATAATCGCTAAATCAAGAGATACGAGTATATGCGATAGCAGCAATCGCCGTTGATTTCTTTTGTATAACGTTGATAATTTTTTAACCGGCTTCAGGAAGGAGGAGCAGGTAATCTGTCTTGAAGCCGGTTAAAAAAGTAATCACTTTAGTTCAGATTCATTCAATTTGGAACCAAGGCTAGGTCAGTCACACTGGTAGTTACCGACAGGTATCTTCAGCTTACTTGAAACTACGTTGCGCGCGGTGATTGAGACGGTGACTGCTAGGGCTTTCAATACTAGTATTTCGGGATCCCGTAATACCGTGATCACGGGGATATTTTTTGTTTTTTTTTAATAACGTGTCAATTTTACGACTATCCGTTTGCAGACATGGCGCCTCACTTTCGGTTCATAATGCTGATTCTGCGCGCAATGTCGGATGTCGGTCACTTAAATTTAGGAGACGTCTCGTTGCGAATACTAAGGGGTTCCTTTGCGCGATGTGCAAACTTTAATTTGTGGAGCAAGCCTATGGTGTCCACGTTTCGGCTCCGTAAGTCATTATGGGTAGGACGCATTGGGTATAAACTGTTGTGAGATACATGATTAAAAAAAATACGCAGCTTCTTGACTGTCACCCAGTGCAAGTTCTTAAAATAAATTATGGAATCAGGCGTTACTTTGCGGAAATCCATGACATTAAAATGTTATGAAAAATATTTAGTTTTAATTCCGCGACAAAAATCCAGGCTTGTTGCAGGATGCAATCCCACCCTATGCAGTCATGCATATGCACATGCAGCAAAGGACCCACCCTCCCGCCCTCATGCATATGCACACATGCAACAAACGGAAAAGCAAGCCATGAAATCAAACCTATACTCGACACGTGTTTCGCCCCTCCACGGGGCATCCTCAGGAGATGTTGACTCGACAAGCGCTCGGCCTCGAATGAGCTAGTTTGACAGCTCTCGCCTCTTTATATAGCGTCGTGATGACGCATCGATAACGCAACGAAACGTTATCGATACAAACGTTATAAAGACGTTTGTATCGATCTACCTGCAATCATACTTAAAAGAGGTGATGTAATTAAGTTTGTTTGTTCATTCAACAGTGTATTATTATTATTATTATGTTTGGAGATTTCTAACTGCTCCAACACACACAACCGGAAATTTTTATTACAAACATGGAGAATTTTATACGTGTTATTGTCGCTCAAGGAATGGCCGGTATCGATTAAATGTTTTGCAAAATGTGATTTGTCTGGATGGCCATTCCTGTAAGCGGCAACATGCTCCCTAAACCTAACCTCGAAATTACGGCCTGTCTGACCCACATAGACCCCGTTGCAATCATTGCATACTAATTTATAAACACCGGATTTTTTTGAATTTTCTAATTTATCTTTACCGTTACAAAGATTACGTAAGTTGTGATCTGATCGAAAAGTTACGAAAACATTGTGTTTTTTAAGAATATTCGCGATTTTATCGGAAATGGGGCCTATGTAAGACAGACTACCGACATACTTGTCAATTCGTTCGGGGGTACATGCATAAAGTAGTGAGCGAACCCTGTCATTCTGTTTTTTCTGAATTATATTATCGATAACTTGTTTTGAATACCCGTTTGAAATCGCGATTTGATATATTATTTTAAGTTCTTTGACGTAATTATCTGTGGACAGTGGGACTGAAATTAAACGATGGACATAGCTGCGGAAGGCTGCTAGTTTGTGTTGTGATGGGTGACATGAGGAGGCGGGAATTGTTGTGTCGGTGTGAGTGGGTTTTCGATAAATTTGGAAATCGAGTTTGTTATTAACTCTAGTGATTGTTAGATCTAAAAAATTGAGGGATTGGTTGGATTCTAATTCTAATTTGAATTTAATTTTGGGATGGAAAGTGTTAAGTTTATTAACGAAAATGTCTAATTGACGAATAGTACCCGTCCAACAGATAATTACGTCATCCACGTATCTATAATAAAACAGAATGTTGGGTTCGCCCACCAAATATTTACATTCAAAGTAGTCCATAAATATTTCCGCCATTAAAGGACTTAAAGGTGATCCCATTGCTAACCCCTCTTTTTGGCGAAAATATTCGTTATTGAAACGAAAATAATTTTGTTGCATGCAAATACGCGTGAGGTCAAGAAGGTCTTGCATTTCTCCAGGATGTAAACGTTGTCTCTCCAAATGGTTCCCCAAAATACGTAAGCACTCTTCAAATGGAATATTCGTAAATAAACTGTCAACATCCAACGATAATAATTTAGAATTGTGAGGAATGTTGACATTTTTTATTTTTTCAATTAAATCTAAACTATTTTTTAAGCTGTATTTTGGTGAAAAGGAAGACTTAGTTTTTAATAAATTGTTGAGATGTTTAGCCAAATCGTATGTTGGGGCACCAATGTAAGAGACAACGGGGCGAATTGGGATATTATCTTTATGAGTTTTGGGTAAGCCATACAAAAAAGGAGAACGCGGGTTCATAGGGATTTTATATTTTAATTGATCTGGAGAAATACATGACATGTTATTTATAGCATTCTTCAACTCTACGGTAAATTTTTTGGTGGGGTCGGAACTAAGACGTTCAAAATCCTCCCCCTGGATAACGTCGTTAACCTTCTGGTGGTAAGCAGTTTTATCCAAAATGACTACGGTATTGCCTTTGTCGGCTTTTGTAATTATTAAATTATCTTGATTAATTTTGGTTTGTAATGACCGATATATCTGTAATTCAGAATAATTTTGAGGAAAGGAGGGAGATGAAACTTTTTTAATCTGAGCTGCCACCTGATGTTTAACGGCGCTATCCGTTTTACTTCTAACACAAGCCATTTCTGAATCCACCACCAAAGTTTCGAGCGATTTCTGGGATAACCGTGGTCTGATGTTATATTTTAGGCCTTTCTCTAATAAAGAAATCTCAGAACAAGAGAATTGGATATTTGTATAATTTTTAACGCGTGGATAAAAAGAGTGAATTGTATCTAAATCATTATTTTCTGAACGGTTGATATTACTGTTCCGGTTATCCCGAGATAATCGCTCCAACTTCCTACTCTGTGTTATAAATTTATCATGCGCTACTTGGGAGGCAAAGTCCCGGGCTTTGTTATCTAAAATATCAAACTCCACGTTGTGTAGTTTGTAACTCAATTCTGAGTACAAAACTTTCAAGTGAAGCTTGATATTGTCCCTAACTGAAAACCAATGCCTACATTCCTCATTCAACCACACCTGTTTTGCCTTCACCAATGCTAAACTACTTGACCGGCTGTGTGTGTTGGTATGTATATTAATATAATGGGGAAATACTTTTAATTGTTTACACTGTTGATTGAACCAAACGTTCTGAGAAGCTAAGCGATGGAGTTTTGTCAACTTGATGTAAAGTTTTGCCTGCTCAGCTATACCTGCCGACTTAAGATAAATTATGGAATCAGGCGTTACTTTGCGGAAATCCATGACATTAAAATGTTATGAAAAATATTTAGTTTTAATTCCGCGACAAAAATCCAGGCTTGTTGCAGGATGCAATCCCACCCTATGCAGTCATGCATATGCACATGCAGCAAAGGACCCACCCTCCCGCCCTCATGCATATGCACACATGCAACAAACGGAAAAGCAAGCCATGAAATCAAACCTATACTCGACACGTGTTTCGCCCCTCCACGGGGCATCCTCAGGAGATGTTGACTCGACAAGCGCTCGGCCTCGAATGAGCTAGTTTGACAGCTCTCGCCTCTTTATATAGCGTCGTGATGACGCATCGATAACGCAACGAAACGTTATCGATACAAACGTTATAAAGACGTTTGTATCGATCTACCTGCAATCATACTTAAAAGAGGTGATGTAATTAAGTTTGTTTGTTCATTCAACAGTGTATTATTATTATTATTATGTTTGGAGATTTCTAACTGCTCCAACACACACAACCGGAAATTTTTATTACAAACATGGAGAATTTTATACGTGTTATTGTCGCTCAAGGAATGGCCGGTATCGATTAAATGTTTTGCAAAATGTGATTTGTCTGGATGGCCATTCCTGTAAGCGGCAACATGCTCCCTAAACCTAACCTCGAAATTACGGCCTGTCTGACCCACATAGACCCCGTTGCAATCATTGCATACTAATTTATAAACACCGGATTTTTTTGAATTTTCTAATTTATCTTTACCGTTACAAAGATTACGTAAGTTGTGATCTGATCGAAAAGTTACGAAAACATTGTGTTTTTTAAGAATATTCGCGATTTTATCGGAAATGGGGCCTATGTAAGACAGACTACCGACATACTTGTCAATTCGTTCGGGGGTACATGCATAAAGTAGTGAGCGAACCCTGTCATTCTGTTTTTTCTGAATTATATTATCGATAACTTGTTTTGAATACCCGTTTGAAATCGCGATTTGATATATTATTTTAAGTTCTTTGACGTAATTATCTGTGGACAGTGGGACTGAAATTAAACGATGGACATAGCTGCGGAAGGCTGCTAGTTTGTGTTGTGATGGGTGACATGAGGAGGCGGGAATTGTTGTGTCGGTGTGAGTGGGTTTTCGATAAATTTGGAAATCGAGTTTGTTATTAACTCTAGTGATTGTTAGATCTAAAAAATTGAGGGATTGGTTGGATTCTAATTCTAATTTGAATTTAATTTTGGGATGGAAAGTGTTAAGTTTATTAACGAAAATGTCTAATTGACGAATAGTACCCGTCCAACAGATAATTACGTCATCCACGTATCTATAATAAAACAGAATGTTGGGTTCGCCCACCAAATATTTACATTCAAAGTAGTCCATAAATATTTCCGCCATTAAAGGACTTAAAGGTGATCCCATTGCTAACCCCTCTTTTTGGCGAAAATATTCGTTATTGAAACGAAAATAATTTTGTTGCATGCAAATACGCGTGAGGTCAAGAAGGTCTTGCATTTCTCCAGGATGTAAACGTTGTCTCTCCAAATGGTTCCCCAAAATACGTAAGCACTCTTCAAATGGAATATTCGTAAATAAACTGTCAACATCCAACGATAATAATTTAGAATTGTGAGGAATGTTGACATTTTTTATTTTTTCAATTAAATCTAAACTATTTTTTAAGCTGTATTTTGGTGAAAAAAGGAAGACTTAGTTTTTAATAAATTGTTGAGATGTTTAGCCAAATCGTATGTTGGGGCACCAATGTAAGAGACAACGGGGCGAATTGGGATATTATCTTTATGAGTTTTGGGTAAGCCATACAAAAAAGGAGAACGCGGGTTCATAGGGATTTTATATTTTAATTGATCTGGAGAAATACATGACATGTTATTTATAGCATTCTTCAACTCTACGGTAAATTTTTTGGTGGGGTCGGAACTAAGACGTTCAAAATCCTCCCCCTGGATAACGTCGTTAACCTTCTGGTGGTAAGCAGTTTTATCCAAAATGACTACGGTATTGCCTTTGTCGGCTTTTGTAATTATTAAATTATCTTGATTAATTTTGGTTTGTAATGACCGATATATCTGTAATTCAGAATAATTTTGAGGAAAGGAGGGAGATGAAACTTTTTTAATCTGAGCTGCCACCTGATGTTTAACGGCGCTATCCGCAGCTATGTCCATCGTTTAATTTCAGTCCCACTGTCCACAGATAATTACGTCAAAGAACTTAAAATAATATATCAAATCGCGATTTCAAACGGGTATTCAAAACAAGTTATCGATAATATAATTCAGAAAAAACAGAATGACAGGGTTCGCTCACTACTTTATGCATGTACCCCCGAACGAATTGACAAGTATGTCGGTAGTCTGTCTTACATAGGCCCCATTTCCGATAAAATCGCGAATATTCTTAAAAAACACAATGTTTTCGTAACTTTTCGATCAGATCACAACTTACGTAATCTTTGTAACGGTAAAGATAAATTAGAAAATTCAAAAAAATCCGGTGTTTATAAATTAGTATGCAATGATTGCAACGGGGTCTATGTGGGTCAGACAGGCCGTAATTTCGAGGTTAGGTTTAGGGAGCATGTTGCCGCTTACAGGAATGGCCATCCAGACAAATCACATTTTGCAAAACATTTAATCGATACCGGCCATTCCTTGAGCGACAATAACACGTATAAAATTCTCCATGTTTGTAATAAAAATTTCCGGTTGTGTGTGTTGGAGCAGTTAGAAATCTCCAAACATAATAATAATAATAATACACTGTTGAATGAACAAACAAACTTAATTACATCACCTCTTTTAAGTATGATTGCAGGTAGATCGATACAAACGTCTTTATAACGTTTGTATCGATAACGTTTCGTTGCGTTATCGATGCGTTATCACGACGCTATATAAAGAGGCGAGAGCTGTCAAACTAGCTCATTCGAGGCCGAGCGCTTGTCGAGTCAACATCTCCTGAGGATGCCCCGTGGAGGGGCGAAACACGTGTCGAGTATAGGTTTGATTTCATGGCTTGCTTTTCCGTTTGTTGCATGTGTGCATATGCATGAGGGCGGGAGGGTGGGTCCTTTGCTGCATGTGCATATGCATGACTGCATAGGGTGGGATTGCATCCTGCAACAAGCCTGGATTTTTGTCGCGGAATTAAAACTAAATATTTTTCATAACATTTTAATGTCATGGATTTCCGCAAAGTAACGCCTGATTCCATAATTTATCTTAAGTCGGCAGGTATAGCTGAGCAGGCAAAACTTTACATCAAGTTGACAAAACTCCATCGCTTAGCTTCTCAGAACGTTTGGTTCAATCAACAGTGTAAACAATTAAAAGTATTTCCCCATTATATTAATATACATACCAACACACACAGCCGGTCAAGTAGTTTAGCATTGGTGAAGGCAAAACAGGTGTGGTTGAATGAGGAATGTAGGCATTGGTTTTCAGTTAGGGACAATATCAAGCTTCACTTGAAAGTTTTGTACTCAGAATTGAGTTACAAACTACACAACGTGGAGTTTGATATTTTAGATAACAAAGCCCGGGACTTTGCCTCCCAAGTAGCGCATGATAAATTTATAACACAGAGTAGGAAGTTGGAGCGATTATCTCGGGATAACCGGAACAGTAATATCAACCGTTCAGAAAATAATGATTTAGATACAATTCACTCTTTTTATCCACGCGTTAAAAATTATACAAATATCCAATTCTCTTGTTCTGAGATTTCTTTATTAGAGAAAGGCCTAAAATATAACATCAGACCACGGTTATCCCAGAAATCGCTCGAAACTTTGGTGGTGGATTCAGAAATGGCTTGTGTTAGAAGTAAAACGGATAGCGCCGTTAAACATCATGTGGCAGCTCAGATTAAAAAAGTTTCATCTCCCTCCTTTCCTCAAAATTATTCTGAATTACAGATATATCGGTCATTACAAACCAAAATTAATCAAGATAATTTAATAATTACAAAAGCCGACAAAGGCAATACCGTAGTCATTTTGGATAAAACTGCTTACCACCAGAAGGTTAACGACGTTATCCAGGGGGAGGATTTTGAACGTCTTAGTTCCGACCCCACCAAAAAATTTACCGTAGAGTTGAAGAATGCTATAAATAACATGTCATGTATTTCTCCAGATCAATTAAAATATAAAATCCCTATGAACCCGCGTTCTCCTTTTTTGTATGGCTTACCCAAAACTCATAAAGATAATATCCCAATTCGCCCCGTTGTCTCTTACATTGGTGCCCCAACATACGATTTGGCTAAACATCTCAACAATTTATTAAAAACTAAGTCTTCCTTTTCACCAAAATACAGCTTAAAAAATAGTTTAGATTTAATTGAAAAAATAAAAAATGTCAACATTCCTCACAATTCTAAATTATTATCGTTGGATGTTGACAGTTTATTTACGAATATTCCATTTGAAGAGTGCTTACGTATTTTGGGGAACCATTTGGAGAGACAACGTTTACATCCTGGAGAAATGCAAGACCTTCTTGACCTCACGCGTATTTGCATGCAACAAAATTATTTTCGTTTCAATAACGAATATTTTCGCCAAAAAGAGGGGTTAGCAATGGGATCACCTTTAAGTCCTTTAATGGCGGAAATATTTATGGACTACTTTGAATGTAAATATTTGGTGGGCGAACCCAACATTCTGTTTTATTATAGATACGTGGATGACGTAATTATCTGTTGGACGGGTACTATTCGTCAATTAGACATTTTCGTTAATAAACTTAACACTTTCCATCCCAAAATTAAATTCAAATTAGAATTAGAATCCAACCAATCCCTCAATTTTTTAGATCTAACAATCACTAGAGTTAATAACAAACTCGATTTCCAAATTTATCGAAAACCCACTCACACCGACACAACAATTCCCGCCTCCTCATGTCACCCATCACAACACAAACTAGCAGCCTTCCGCAGCTATGTCCATCGTTTAATTTCAGTCCCACTGTCCACAGATAATTACGTCAAAGAACTTAAAATAATATATCAAATCGCGATTTCAAACGGGTATTCAAAACAAGTTATCGATAATATAATTCAGAAAAAACAGAATGACAGGGTTCGCTCACTACTTTATGCATGTACCCCCCGAACGAATTGACAAGTATGTCGGTAGTCTGTCTTACATAGGCCCCATTTCCGATAAAATCGCGAATATTCTTAAAAAACACAATGTTTTCGTAACTTTTCGATCAGATCACAACTTACGTAATCTTTGTAACGGTAAAGATAAATTAGAAAATTCAAAAAAATCCGGTGTTTATAAATTAGTATGCAATGATTGCAACGGGGTCTATGTGGGTCAGACAGGCCGTAATTTCGAGGTTAGGTTTAGGGAGCATGTTGCCGCTTACAGGAATGGCCATCCAGACAAATCACATTTTGCAAAACATTTAATCGATACCGGCCATTCCTTGAGCGACAATAACACGTATAAAATTCTCCATGTTTGTAATAAAAATTTCCGGTTGTGTGTGTTGGAGCAGTTAGAAATCTCCAAACATAATAATAATAATAATACACTGTTGAATGAACAAACAAACTTAATTACATCACCTCTTTTAAGTATGATTGCAGGTAGATCGATACAAACGTCTTTATAACGTTTGTATCGATAACGTTTCGTTGCGTTATCGATGCGTCATCACGACGCTATATAAAGAGGCGAGAGCTGTCAAACTAGCTCATTCGAGGCCGAGCGCTTGTCGAGTCAACATCTCCTGAGGATGCCCCGTGGAGGGGCGAAACACGTGTCGAGTATAGGTTTGATTTCATGGCTTGCTTTTCCGTTTGTTGCATGTGTGCATATGCATGAGGGCGGGAGGGTGGGTCCTTTGCTGCATGTGCATATGCATGACTGCATAGGGTGGGATTGCATCCTGCAACAAGCCTGGATTTTTGTCGCGGAATTAAAACTAAATATTTTTCATAACATTTTAATGTCATGGATTTCCGCAAAGTAACGCCTGATTCCATAATTTATCTTAAGTCGGCAGGTATAGCTGAGCAGGCAAAACTTTACATCAAGTTGACAAAACTCCATCGCTTAGCTTCTCAGAACGTTTGGTTCAATCAACAGTGTAAACAATTAAAAGTATTTCCCCATTATATTAATATACATACCAACACACACAGCCGGTCAAGTAGTTTAGCATTGGTGAAGGCAAAACAGGTGTGGTTGAATGAGGAATGTAGGCATTGGTTTTCAGTTAGGGACAATATCAAGCTTCACTTGAAAGTTTTGTACTCAGAATTGAGTTACAAACTACACAACGTGGAGTTTGATATTTTAGATAACAAAGCCCGGGACTTTGCCTCCCAAGTAGCGCATGATAAATTTATAACACAGAGTAGGAAGTTGGAGCGATTATCTCGGGATAACCGGAACAGTAATATCAACCGTTCAGAAAATAATGATTTAGATACAATTCACTCTTTTTATCCACGCGTTAAAAATTATACAAATATCCAATTCTCTTGTTCTGAGATTTCTTTATTAGAGAAAGGCCTAAAATATAACATCAGACCACGGTTATCCCAGAAATCGCTCGAAACTTTGGTGGTGGATTCAGAAATGGCTTGTGTTAGAAGTAAAACGGATAGCGCCGTTAAACATCAGGTGGCAGCTCAGATTAAAAAAGTTTCATCTCCCTCCTTTCCTCAAAATTATTCTGAATTACAGATATATCGGTCATTACAAACCAAAATTAATCAAGATAATTTAATAATTACAAAAGCCGACAAAGGCAATACCGTAGTCATTTTGGATAAAACTGCTTACCACCAGAAGGTTAACGACGTTATCCAGGGGGAGGATTTTGAACGTCTTAGTTCCGACCCCACCAAAAAATTTACCGTAGAGTTGAAGAATGCTATAAATAACATGTCATGTATTTCTCCAGATCAATTAAAATATAAAATCCCTATGAACCCGCGTTCTCCTTTTTTGTATGGCTTACCCAAAACTCATAAAGATAATATCCCAATTCGCCCCGTTGTCTCTTACATTGGTGCCCCAACATACGATTTGGCTAAACATCTCAACAATTTATTAAAAACTAAGTCTTCCTTTTCACCAAAATACAGCTTAAAAAATAGTTTAGATTTAATTGAAAAAATAAAAAATGTCAACATTCCTCACAATTCTAAATTATTATCGTTGGATGTTGACAGTTTATTTACGAATATTCCATTTGAAGAGTGCTTACGTATTTTGGGGAACCATTTGGAGAGACAACGTTTACATCCTGGAGAAATGCAAGACCTTCTTGACCTCACGCGTATTTGCATGCAACAAAATTATTTTCGTTTCAATAACGAATATTTTCGCCAAAAAGAGGGGTTAGCAATGGGATCACCTTTAAGTCCTTTAATGGCGGAAATATTTATGGACTACTTTGAATGTAAATATTTGGTGGGCGAACCCAACATTCTGTTTTATTATAGATACGTGGATGACGTAATTATCTGTTGGACGGGTACTATTCGTCAATTAGACATTTTCGTTAATAAACTTAACACTTTCCATCCCAAAATTAAATTCAAATTAGAATTAGAATCCAACCAATCCCTCAATTTTTTAGATCTAACAATCACTAGAGTTAATAACAAACTCGATTTCCAAATTTATCGAAAACCCACTCACACCGACACAACAATTCCCGCCTCCTCATGTCACCCATCACAACACAAACTAGCAGCCTTCCGCAGCTATGTCCATCGTTTAATTTCAGTCCCACTGTCCACAGATAATTACGTCAAAGAACTTAAAATAATATATCAAATCGCGATTTCAAACGGGTATTCAAAACAAGTTATCGATAATATAATTCAGAAAAAACAGAATGACAGGGTTCGCTCACTACTTTATGCATGTACCCCCGAACGAATTGACAAGTATGTCGGTAGTCTGTCTTACATAGGCCCCATTTCCGATAAAATCGCGAATATTCTTAAAAAACACAATGTTTTCGTAACTTTTCGATCAGATCACAACTTACGTAATCTTTGTAACGGTAAAGATAAATTAGAAAATTCAAAAAAATCCGGTGTTTATAAATTTAGTATGCAATGATTGCAACGGGGTCTATGTGGGTCAGACAGGCCGTAATTTCGAGGTTAGGTTTAGGGAGCATGTTGCCGCTTACAGGAATGGCCATCCAGACAAATCACATTTTGCAAAACATTTAATCGATACCGGCCATTCCTTGAGCGACAATAACACGTATAAAATTCTCCATGTTTGTAATAAAAATTTCCGGTTGTGTGTGTTGGAGCAGTTAGAAATCTCCAAACATAATAATAATAATAATACACTGTTGAATGAACAAACAAACTTAATTACATCACCTCTTTTAAGTATGATTGCAGGTAGATCGATACAAACGTCTTTATAACGTTTGTATCGATAACGTTTCGTTGCGTTATCGATGCGTCATCACGACGCTATATAAAGAGGCGAGAGCTGTCAAACTAGCTCATTCGAGGCCGAGCGCTTGTCGAGTCAACATCTCCTGAGGATGCCCCGTGGAGGGGCGAAACACGTGTCGAGTATAGGTTTGATTTCATGGCTTGCTTTTCCGTTTGTTGCATGTGTGCATATGCATGAGGGCGGGAGGGTGGGTCCTTTGCTGCATGTGCATATGCATGACTGCATAGGGTGGGATTGCATCCTGCAACAAGCCTGGATTTTTGTCGCGGAATTAAAACTAAATATTTTTCATAACATTTCAAGTTCTTAAAGTTGGCGTAAGGTTATATGTTCTTGCACAACTTCACCATTTGCGATTACAAGTCCCGGGGTCACATGACCGATTTTTCGATTTAAGTTCTAGGAACATTGCTAACACTATTCGGCGTAACCTCTAGCTCCTGCTGAAATTCTACCACGTTGACAATGTCATTCACAAATCGTAGGTGCGCGAAATGTACTGACCGTTGATATCTAATATACACCCAACCTTTCCTGTCAAGAGTCTTCAGACGCCTCCCAGTCTTGCCCCTCGATGCTGTCGGATTGGGACGTTTGTCGTTTAATACCTCAACAATGGGTTGTGTGTCATCAAGATATCTCATCACCTTATTGTTTAACTCTTTCTGACACTTACTGATTAAAATCAACCGTGTTCCTATAATTGAATTTTCCGTTCCTTTCGTTTCTGTTTACTTCGTCACCTACAGCATTACTGCTTCGCAGATGGAGATGAGACATAACTTTGACTTACTCCAGTACAGCCCAGACCAGACACTGCCAATTATATTCTTGTGTACCTATGTGGTCCACGGTGCTGTAGCCTTTTCGAAACCCGGACTGCTCCGACGGCTGGAAGTCATAAACCTTTGGGTCAGACGTTTCGAGATAACCCTGGTAGACATGACTCAAGACTGAAATGGGGCGGTAGTTCTTAAAGAGCACAATATATAACGACTGACTTGAATATAATAACATGTAGGTACCTGTTTTAATGGTTTTATTAACGTAACATCCTAATTAAACTTGTTTTCAATACCGTGATCACGGTGTTAAACACATTAATACCGGTATTGATTTTGTTGAATCGGGTAAGGTCACCCGGGGCGAAAGCAACTATGGGGCTAAAGCAACTAATTCAATTTTCTCTCTATCTAATCGTTTTTGTAGATAGATCTATCTATTGGAATAAAGAGGAATCATAGTTTTTTCAAATAAAGTACAGATGGCATCGCCAGTTCACCGACTGTAGTACTGACAGACCATTTTCTGTCAGCCGTCATTTTGGAGTAACGTGTTGCTGCGACCTGTGTTATGTTTTAAGTCATTAAAAATATTTCAAGTCGTCGCAAGGAAAATTATAAGTGCATCCTAAAAATAAGATAAAACGTCAGTGTTTTTGGTATATTTGGTTAAACTCTAAGTGTTGTAATTAATATTTTATTGATATAGTTACATTAACCCCAACTTTTCATGCAAGTGGGTTATTGCGACTATTTTGGCAGTTACAATTGCCCCATGCTTTTTGTATGGAAACTGCAAATTACTAGTGACGTTCCGTGTCGATATTTCGCTAAATGTTTATCTGCAATTATATAATTAAACAGAAAGCTTAAATAAAAAATGTACCAAGTTAATAGAAAATCCAAATTTTGTTAGGTATCAGAAATTATAAAAGAAAAAACGAGAACACTTATTGCTGTGAAACACATCTGGAAGCTGTACGACTAGTAAAGCAAAATCAGTTATGCAGCTGCGGAACGCTTCAATATTTCTCGTTCAGCAATAATATCACATTCATACGCTACGCGCCAAAAACTGTACTTTTACATTAAATTTAAAACCTTTCATTATTGTTAATTATCGAATCTTTGCATATTTATATTTATCGATAAGTAGTAGGTACTACATCTCAAATTCTCAACACTAGTCAGTATGGAAGACAGTCGCATTCGCCCCATAAAAAAATAAAACTAAGTTTACTTGAAACTGAACTCTTTCTCAGCAACTGTAGATAGCTTTTACAGATAATTCTGTGTGCATCTACATGTACTCTTGACCTCAACGTTTAGAAATAGATTACAACAGAGTTATAACGAATAGTCACATTTACCCCAAAGTGGGGTGAATGTAACTTTTACTGGTCATATTCAACAATAATGCAAATTAATGAAAAACTAAAGCTTGTTTGTAAGTTAATTTATGTCGAAACTGTTCATCGAAAACTATGCAATGAAGTACGTTTACTAGAATATCCCTATTATTTAAGTAGCTTATGGTAGAGGGAAGCAAACTTTCAAAATTATTTTGTTTAGTTGCTTTCGCCCCGGGTGACCTTATTGATACCGGTATTGAAAAATCCGGTATTTGGAAACCCTAGTGACAACGGCGGTCGGGAGTCAGGGCTGCTGGTGTTGTTGTGTCGCGTGGCAGGAGGTGTCGCGGGCGTGGGGCGTGCGGCGAGGCGGCGCCGCCTCCGCCGCTCCCAGAGAGCGCAGCGCTGCGCGGGCCCGGCGACCGGCCCAGTCCGCGACTAGCAGCGCCGCCGTCTGCACGCGCTCGCCCGCGCCGCCCGCCTCGTGGCGACCGCGCACCGACCTTCACCGATACACCACCCAGCAGCTTCTGCGACCGGAGTAGCGGTTCGCATCTTACCGGGCAGCATTAGAGTCAAACAGTTATTTCTAATACTGTCAGGTAAAGATGTCGTCCGCGCTCCACGTTCTACGTTTGTCTTCTGGAATTCTTCGGAACCGGTCAGCCAAAGACTTTTACATCCACCGGGTCCGGCTGTTCACTGGAAGCCTGTCTCTCCGCATCAGGTAACCGGACCGGCGCAAACGACGAGAGGACCGCAAGCGCAGCTCAGCACCGCGTGCGCAGAACACTTGTACGGTTAACGACACTCGCATTACCTTTGGATCCTACGGTAACCTACAACAAACGTGTTATATCGCCGACCTCCGACGCAATTCTGCGATATGCCGCACGTCGTTACGTCACATGTGTCGGACTAGTCTTCGCAAATTTGGTCGACTTCATGAAGGATATGTATGTAACTGTTTAATGTACCTAACTTTTCCATAACTTCACTATATTCTCTTAATTCGTAGATCGTCGCATGCGCCACCATGCATCCATAACGTTACCGCGCAACCGGTTATCGGCTAAAGACTACTTCATATCGCTTTCCTAAGTTGCAATCGTATTCATGTGGTTTTGATTGTCCAATAATGTTACTTTTCAACCGACAACAGTCTCACTACCGCCATCTGTAAGTAACGTGCCAATCTGTTGTCAGTAAATATGTTGATACTTACGACTTATTATTACTAATGAGAAACGCGTAACAGTCGGGTTGGTCGGAGCAAGAAACGCTTCCCGAAGTCGATGTTATCAACATAATCCGCGCACTGTTGCGTTTCCTCATCGTCGCTCACGTAACCCACTTAACTAATTAAAATTCCTCATGGCCGGCAATGAGCACGCGTTTTCAACTCATTAACTCGGCGCACGATAGTCCCGGCTCCGCGCCGCGCACCGCTCCGGAGCGCCACACGGCTGTCTGTTCGCCCAAATGCTGATGCTACTTGCTACTTAGTGTTTGTACATACAAACCATACATCGCTCACATTGTTTACACACAATTTGACCATGTGCTGTAATCTGTCAGTTTCCAATGAGATCTAAACAGACTGTTGAGTATCTAAAAAATGATGATGTGGGTAGCAAAGCGAGAGCACAAAAGAACTCTTGTTAGTTATCAGGGTCACGTAGCCGTACTGCTGAGTCTATCGGCAGCAGCTCATTTCACCAAGAGTATTCCTGTGGGGAAATGATGACGTGTTCACCGCTTTTTCTTTCAACTCGCCGCCTTACTACCATTTTAACATTATTACCATTTAATCTTATTATTGCAGTTTTATTTTTATTTATAATATTAATAAGGTAGTACATTTCACTATATTTCTCATTTTAACAGCTAAGATACAATTCAGCAAAAAAGTGCAAAAAAATCAAAACTTAGGAACTTGTTAATTCACAGACGATAACATTTTTTCATGTGTGTATTTCGAATGCGTGTAATTCCTACTTGAAACATAAAAGGTAGTGGAAGTATTCATGACAGATATAGGTATGTATGACTGGAAGATGAAAGAAACCTAAACATTCAGGTAACACGGCAATCCTTTGGAAGCAGACAATTTTGTGCCGAATAAACATGATTCGTTCTCGCTGTAGTTTGGTGTGTTGGTGATCGGTGACGAGCTTGGACAGCGGCGACGGCGTGTCCGGGCTGTGGCGGCAACAGGCGACACGCGGCCGCCGCGTGCCTGCCACATCCCCGCGGATTAGAGTTCCGTATGGAGGCCTGAAGTTCGCCCACGTTATACGTTCGCGCCGAGACTCGATAACGCGACCGGTGAAAGCCGCAGTAAATTAATCGCTCAGGTGGATTCCGCTTTCGAAATGAATTTTTATCGCTATGTGAGTGTCGCCGCGGTCCGGACCGGTTCGTAATTTCCTATAGGTGCGCGCGTTGTGCATCTATTTCGGGAGTCGTTGACCGCGGGTTTGGCACTACCGGCAGCCGGTTTTATTCTGTTCGTGTCAGAGAGTCGTTCCGGGAGCGGCTCGCCCGCCGATCGGCGATTTCGTGTAAAACTCGGGCGTATTTCAGGCGATGACGTAACGCGCGGGAGTGCGTCGTCCCCAGGCGCCGGGAGGGACATGCCTAATCGAGCATAATGTTATTAATAAGCCGGGGGCGGGCCGCGACTCGCCCTCACATTAAACTACTATTTATCGGCCATCGAGCGCATGCAATCCAACACAAATATGATACGCCACACAGCACACAGCAGTGACAAGCTCTGGGTGCACGCAGCATTGTTGCGCTATTAATACACATTTCTAAACTCAGACGTGTCTGTCCCAGCTTGTCCACTGTTCGCAAGCTCATCGCGAGCGTCCCAAACACAACACACGAGCTTTTTTAGAATTTATTGCACGATTCCTGTCAGAATAACCTAATTATAATAATGTTAGTAATATCAGCGTTTCCTATTGACCACTTTATTTGGGAACATAATATCTGTCAATGCATGCCAACTAGACATGATTTTGATAAACATTTTCGCATTGTTTTTATTAAAAATTATAGCGGGCGAGGGCTATGATGTGCGGTAAAAGTGCCCACTAGTAGATGCAGATGGTTCCTACTTTAGAACCGGGATTAGATTTTCGGTACTGGTCTAGGAACCGGGATTTCCCGAGAAATTCAGTACTTACGTACTTTATCTATTAATTTATTGTAGTTACTTCAATAATAAAAGTATGTATTATTCGATCCATAAATGATAATTTATAATCATCAGAACAAAATCACGTTCTAAATGCTTTTTTGAGATCTAAGAAGGATAAAATATTAAGTAGAACTGCAATTCGAGGTATATTTTGAATCAGAAATAAGTAACTCTTTTTATCGTCATGAAATCACTTTGTTTTTTCGACTATAGAATAAGTCTTTTACGTCAAAAAATCATAAAATATAATTATTATTAAACAAACATTAGCAAAACAAACCTATAATGCTTTTTGAGAGCAAAAAAAAAAAATTGAGAATATTAAAAGTTATTCTCTTTACAAAAGTAAAGTAGGTATCAATTAACAAATCAATTTAGCAAAACCAAAAATGAAATGCCTTTTAGAGATTAAGATACCAATCATTGCAAACGTTATTCTATCTGTTGTATTGTAACGGACCCCATATTAAAATTGCTGTTTTTTTTGTTAAATGTTTTATGTGAACTAAATTTTATAAAAAAAAATATAAAAAGTAGTATGAACTTTGCTTTGACATTTCTTTGCTTTGATTTGTTACTTTATATTGAAAAAAAGAAAGAAAATAACAAATTCCCAAAATTATCGAAAGAACCGGTACCGGATCGCATAAGGCCCGGCATTTTCGAGACCGGTATTTCCCGGGAGCATGCCCTAGTGGCCACATTCGCGTGTGACTCCGAGCAGTAAGTTTCAATGCTAGAATGATGGAGCGTTTCGTCAACTAAGCGTATTACCTACTGTTACCCTAATGCAACAAAGCGCAGTCGACGGAGCCCCCGCTCTGTTTGCAGGGCTTAAAGTAACTTAGCAGAAATACCACCGTCGTACGCAGTTCTAGTTCGCTCGTAGATGAGTAATTTGTTATTTTCACAATTTTCAATCATATTCTTTAAGATGAATAAATCAACACTTGTTTGAGTGGTAATGTTTAATATAAAGGACACCGTGGATTTTAGTCCGTACAAGTCTGACAGTACCTCCCGCCCTGCCCAGGGTTCAGGTCTCATTTGATGATTTTACCACGATAAAAAAGAAAAAAAAAGCCTATGCTTTCTTAACCATTAAAAATATGGGATTTTTATTATAGTTTAAAACTACTGATCGAACAACTCACCCTTATTTTGATAAAGTTTGCCTGTCAGCTGACACTGACAGTACCAAATTCAATAAAATGATAGGATATTTTTTTTTAAAAGAGGCCTATGTGTTTGGAATAGAAAAAAAATATGAGCTGAAACATATTTTTAGGTACTAGTGTAGTATCAAGGTGTTGAGGGTTGGGGTTGAGGGGAATAAATCAAAGAAAACGGTGGCTTCCTGCAACACTTTTATTATGACTTACCATTAATGATTCGTGTTGTGGACAGATAAATCGACATTGACTAGTAAGAACAGTATCGAAACAGATATGGTGACTAAACATATATTTGAGTTTAGTGAATGTTTTCTAAGGGTCACTTGGGAAAAAGATGTATATATAATTGTAATTAAATTAACAGTTTACTTAACTATTGATCAAACAACTAGTCCATTGGCAATAACTATGATTGCGGTATATTTTTCAATGAGCCATCAGTCATGTCCTGCTTGATACAATATACAACCGCTGAGGATAATGACCCGTAATTTATTATCAAGTGCAGACTGCTACCCTGATAATGTATGTAGATGTCAGAGCTCACATTGTAGTCTGATAAGCTCACTGTATTGACTGCTTATGAACTGCTCACTGTATTGTCTGCATTTTTTTTAAAAGATTGCCAAAAGCATTGAGATCGATTAGCAGAGAATATTTAGAAGTAAATTGATGCAGTGATGAGGAAAATGGACAGAGATTAAGGTGTATTAACTTATACTTATTTTAACAATCTCATTATTTGGAATAGGACCGTACAGTAAGTACTTTTACAAGGTTTTATGCAGGGCATTACATTATAGACCCTCTATTGACTATAAAAAAAAATGTTCTTATTTACAATTGAAGAGTGCCTGTAATGGTCTAATTGAAATAAATGCATTGAGTTCAACCTTCAGAATGATATCCCTGTAAGTAGTGTCATCCTGTAGAAAAATAAGTTCAAATTCTAAAACTCAACTCTGAAAATTACGTTCTATAAAGTTCGAAACAAGAAAATATTCTCGTCTGAAATTGTTTCGTCGCCGTATTAACTAACATCTGTTCAAATAACAGTTAACTATATCATTATATCGACAATAAAATCAAGTAACGAAATATTTGTGTTAGACAAGGTTATTTGTAAAATATTAACAACCTTCCATGGACTGAAAATACTTATGATTATTAGACATCTATTAATATGAAACAAACACTGAAAGATAAAAAAAATATCAGGTGTTTCAAAACAAAAACATTGTCATCAGAAAAAAGTTCAATTTCAAATACATGTTTTTTATTTATCATTTGATTAAAAATTTCGCTTTATCGATTAGTATTGATAATTAATATAATTTTAAATAAAATAAATATATTGTAGGTAGTCTGTCGTTAATAAATGTCCCTTACAGTTAGGGTGGATTTACCGCATTTTTGGGGTTGTCCCGAAAGGCGAAGCCGATGCATGGTCCCGATTTTCTTAAACACCATTAAAATTGGAGGACACCAAAAACAAAAAATAAAAAACTTTTAAAAAAAAAGAGAACCGACTTCAAAACCAAACATAAAAAAACTGTAAAATAACTTTTCTTTCGGAAGTCGGTGGCTTTGTTTTTTATTTCATTGACTATGGCCACCGAATTCCGAAAGAAAAGTTATTTTACAGTTTTTTTGTGTTTGGTTTTGAAGTCGGTTCTCTTTTTTTTTTTTAAAGTTTTTTATTTTTCCCTTTTTAGTTTAAATATTCAACAAAAATCTTCATAATATAATCGGCGCCTTTGAAAATCTACAATCCTAGTAAGCAACAAAAACGAATCTACGTGGGCAACTTCACGAGGTATATTTTATTGTTATATACTCAAACCTTCTCCAGAATGTAACGATCACTTTTCTAAAAACCGCATCAAAATCGGTTCAGGCAAAAGCGAGATAATCGCGGACAAACATGCAATCGTCTCTGAAAGTGTACAATCCAAGTAAGCAAAAACGGATCCACGTGGGCAACGTCACAGGATATCTGTTAGTGTTATATACTAAAACCTTCTCCGGAATATAATGAACACTTTCCTGAAAACCGCATCCAAATCCGTCCAGCCAAACGCGAGATAATCGCGGACAAACATACATACATACATACATACAGGTCGAACTGAGAACCTACTTTTTTTTTTGAAGTCTGTTAAAAAAATAAAATAATTAAAACCATTTTAAGAACGTAATGGAAATTGAAATAGAATAATAAATAGAGATAAGTATAATTTGCGCTATGATAAACTTCCTACAACCACATTCGTAGGGGAGTTGTAGATTATAATGTTGGGTTCAAGCTGATAGTCTTTTTTTATCGTGGTAAATTCACTTCACGGGTCTGCCAGACTCGTGCTGACTAAAATCCACGGTGATCCATCAATGTATAGCCCATTTTTACCAATAGCTCATCAATAGAAAAATGTTTCCCGAGATAATAATAGAGGGCATATTATACAATAACTATTACTTATCGGCTTGTCGGATACAATGTGAGTACTCTTCAAATTGTATCCGACCAATTTGTAGCGATTGCACAGCCAATACGTAGGCACGGCATTGCTCTGTCGGAAAGGAAGGTGGGATATATCTAGCAAAGAGCCTCCTCACTGCTATTGTATTTGGGATGAGTCTAGCTAGTCCAACCAGTTCAGACCCTGGAGGGAGGTGCTCTCCTGGATTTAGTAAGTGAGGAGTGGTGGGGTTTACTTTCTCTCCACAGTTCGCATCTCTCATCAAAGGCATTGTTTTCTAAAAGTTATTTGAAGGTGGTAATTGATGTCCGTACAGCGGGTGGCGGTCATCTCGTTCCTGGTTCCCCTTCTCAATGAGCGTGGTGGAGCTATAGGTACGTGCCAACGGATTACACAGATTTAAAGAAGGCATTGCAAAGGTGTCACATAACCTGCTGAAAACTAATGTCAATGTTGTTGAAAATTTTTGCACAAACTATTAGGCCTAGACCTATAGAGCGAGTTTAGAATTAGTTCAGTTGCGCTTCATTCGAAAATCAAGCTTAACTATTAACGTTACGAGTGTTTTTCTACCAGCAAAGGTATAAATATGTTGACTATGATCAAGAATACATAATTTCATATTCGTATGATATAAGTAGGAATATGAAATTCTATGAAACAGATAGTTAGCCAAAGCTAAAGTTTTATCTGGTAGGTTCGAGTTTCACTGAAACTAAGGATTAAAATCAATACTTTCTTTTTCATTTTTTCTTTCGTGGGTCTGCTGGCAGAAATTCCTATGAAATAAGCAGTACCCATGTACTGAGTTCTATATCTTTTTGTGTGTAGGTACCTACATAAATAGTAAAATATAATTAGCTGGTCGCCTATTCCACAAAAAGCATTCAATAAAGTACAAATTTCAGAACATTCATCACATTTGTGAGGTTTTCGCGTTTTATTTAGTGTCAGGTATGAGCGTATTTTTGTACAAGAGAATCAAAAGACTTCGGCCAGTTGTTTGATCACTATATACTAAATAATAATATAACTAATATTTTGTTCAAATACTGATCAAACAACTGGCTCATAAGCTAATAGTTCCAGCCTGCCCGCTCTCGCGAGGAGCGCCGCGCTTCGCCTGTAAAAGACATCAACGTCAATGCGCGGCCGCTGCCTGCCCGCCACGCGCCATGAGCTCTGCTACGTACATGTTTGTTATGCCGGTCCAAGTATGGAGTAATCGATTGCATAGTTAGCGAAGCATGCGAACTGACTTGTTATAAATTAACTAAATACGACAACAATGAATTCTCAAAAATGAAGAGCGTCAAATATTTAAACTTGATAATCGCGGCCATGCGATGAGAAACCGACGCTGAGCTATTATTATGTAAATAGTTAGTTTCATTACAACATTAACCTCATTATGAAGAACTTCCGCTAGTCCAAGGTAGCTCTATCGTCGTATTATAATACTCAAAATTGGTTAAATCGTTGGCTTCTTGTCGATGGCTGTGTTTGTTCAGCTGGCATGCGAAGGTTGTCGCTCGCCTCGCCGATATGCTCGATACTCATTCATTGGGCAGGTTGTATCTAAGTGGAACGCACTTCACTAACACGATGATTTTACGATTTATTCCCTTTACGTCGAGTCCCGTTATGTCGCGTCCCTTTACGACGAGTTTAATTCCTAATATAATTGTTCCTTCAATACAACGCGACGCGAGATACCTACCTACTTTACGACTTCGGTATCGAGGTGACTATCACAATATAAATCCACAATCAATGTCCGAACACATCTTGTTGATGATTGGGGCTTGCAAAAATGAATAAAACCATGAGTTATTTGAGGCAGGATCACAGGCTGGACATTCTATCCTAAGCGTCCTTCCTACTCATATCGCGATTCCACTGATTTGTGTAGCTGGACAGACTGAAGTGAAAATCATTATCATAGTACGACATAATTATGCATTCTAAATAATATACGTCTTCGTAGCACTACAGGTATCACGTGTGTTTATTGTATGGAAAAATAAAACAGCGCCTCTAGTTTACGAACGAGGAACTATTTTTTCCTTCAAATTAACGTCAAAGTTCCAGTAATTTACGTCTCAAAAACGGGAAAGTGACTTGGTAGTATGTTAGTTTACTATCATCTACCTATAGACGACCGCACCTTATTTATTTATTGGCAGCGTCTTTTCGTATTAATCAGGATGATTTTCATTTGTAGTAGTTGGCCACGCAAGTCAGTCGAATTGCATTGCATGGCGTTAACGTCAATGTTTTAAATCGTGGTATCGCGGATTAAGAGGGCATCTCGATGAAAATTTGACAGTTTGTAACACTCGATGTTGAGATGATAATGGCGTATTATTAATAGACGAGATCGTTTGTGTTGTGTGCGTTGTTCCCATGTGTTTATTTCCACGTGTGAGTGCGAGACGTGGCGCGTTCGCTCGTCGTCGCAGCAGCGCGGTCGCAGCCGCAGCGGGCCGAGAGCGTGTCAGAGCGGGCGCGGCGCGCGGCGGTGCCACTGCGCGCGCGCACTATAAATACCGGTCTCTGTCACCGAACACGAACAAGTACTCTTATTATTATTCTTGTCTTAACATTTATACTCTTTCATAAATATTCACGCGCGAGTAATGCTTACCCACGCTGAATAAACTAAACTAAAAACGAAGTCAATTCACCTTTGTGTATCAAATGAAAATAACTCTCAATCGTGCAAACTGAGACTTCATGGTATTTGGTGCTGTTCCTGTCGTTATGAAAAATTGAACGAGATCGTCCGCAAACAATGATCTATCTGAAGCTCATAATACCTACATAGGTATATAGGTTTACGCTTAGAATGTTTCTTTAAGTTTTAACAATAAAAACAACGACATGGTTTAGTCAATAAAACATAATGTAGGGAAGAATTCCTATACCAAAATAAATATTACTCTTGTTACTTACAATACCTATACCGCAGAAATTATTGTTTGTCATAGTTTATCAGAAATAAAATAGAGAACGACCGAAATTTTGGTTTCGGGCAAAATGTCTAGTTTCGGCCTCAGTTTCGGTTTCGGCTAACCTAAAGCCAAACCTTGCTAACCTTGCTTATCTTGCTTGTGTCGATGTCATTCGATGACATTTGTAGCTAACGCCTAAGCGTTAACGCTTGCTCGCCGCGGCGCGCGGCGTGGCCCCGGCTTAGTTCTCCACCGTCCTTTTAATCGAAGGTTGAGGGAGGTTATGTTTTTAAGTTTACTGGCAAGAGTAAGTCTTGTATATTCATGTCATAATAAAAATATATGTGTTACGTACGTTAATGCATAAAACACTTTTCATTCGTCAAGGCAGTGACTGACATTAGAAACATACCTAAGTTAACGGTTGCTTCTTTGAAATATTAAATTTCGTATTGCTAAATTTAGAGGGATCGTTGAGACTTCAGGTCCCGTGAAACAATGATTATAGCTCAGTAGAAGTTAAATAACATAGTAAAATGGCAATGTCTCAGAATTTGACCTTATTAGCAACACTATCGAATGGTGTAATTATATCTACAGCTTGTATTTTTTTTTCTAAAATCAGCGGTTTTGAACTCTTACTTCCTGGCCAGGATAATTGATTTTTCTTAAAACCAATGATGCAGTTTTAGTTTTCGTCAAAATCGGTCTCGAGACTCGATTCAACGTTTTGCGATATTCCTCGTAGTCAAGGATATAGCCATCCACGCCCAGTTGTTAAATTCACCCTGTAAACAATAACACTTTTTCTTATGCGTCATTGTAAACATGTAATTAAAAAGACCAGAAAATTTCAGAAAATAATCGAAATTTTTAGTTTAAAAAAAAGTTTCTGTCCGTTTTCGACCGAAACGTTCGGTTTTGCTTTCGGCTAAAAAATCAGTTTTGCTCGTACACTAAAACTAAAATAAAGAGGAAGACAACTGGTGGATGAAGCAGGCTAGTAGTATCAGTTCGTCTTCATAACTTACAAACAATTTGTGCACATACCGGATGATCTGAAAACGTATTCATTTCTGTACATATGATTAGGAAGTTACGTAGGTGTCCATTATCTCACCGCTCCTCCTGGCGGAATTGTGTGCAAAGGGTAGCACCTAAATGTTAGTAATTTGTAAATATGGAAGTGAGTGTGGAAGTCACAAGTTAAATTAACGGTCCGCCACAAATAAGATACAGAAAGGTTGTGAAACGTAGTGGAACTTGCTACTGGCTCGACGAGAAAACCGAACTTTAAAAGTTCTATACAGAAGCAACTCACATTTTTATATGATTGTTTAAATAGGTACCTGGTCTGTATTATTCGTAATCGAAACGATTAAAGTAACTGATGACTACTCTCTTAGGCAGTTTCAGCGGACTCCACGGGACATAGTTGTTTGGCCAAAATATTCTTTTAGTAGGTTTTACAATAGCACAGACGTTCGCGTTATTAACCCCCCGTTAATAGACACAATAGTTATGTTGTTGAATACCATTTTCGCTTTCGAGGAAGCTTCAGTGTTTCCCTTAGTATAGACCTATAGGCACAAGACCAGCAAAGTACTATAGACATTATTGGAATTTTTAGTTCATGTTGTATATTTTCAGCACGATAAAAACATTTATGGTTAGTTAGTCGTGTATAATAAAACGTTGGTTTCAAAAATACAGTTTGTTTGTAACGGTCACTCTCGCATACGAGAGGATTCATAACGGACGGCGGAGGCTTCGGCCACTTGCTCCGCGGGTGAGGGGGAGGGGGAGGCAGGCTCGCTGCAAAGGTCAGGCGGCGTGCACCTGCGCCGCGCATTGTTGAACCATTTATCACAATCGCCACTGCCACATTACCTACCTATATATTTTATTGAGAAAGCTCACCGAGGAAATGAAAGTCGCACAGAATTATAAGTTAAACCCTAAAACCCATCCAAGCAAAGTAAATATTTTTCAACTTAGCTACTTCTCAAAATCCAAAACAATCAATATATTTTATTTTACAAAGTTTAAAACGTCGAGAAAAAAAAATGACACTGTTCGGATTGGTCGTTTCCATGGAGAAAAACTATCAAATATGCTCTGACTGCACTCATTTTGATCTTGTTTTCAGGTCACCTTTCATGCAATCGGGCTTTTTTAACTTCAATCATAACGGCCGTGTGTCGTCGCCCCACATTTTAATGTAGTTTTGCATTAATGGGTGAGACGAACTTCGCAACTATGACTTAGATCTGGTGGAGATGTACTTTCTTAATTAGCGAAACGGGACAGAAGGTATTGTTATTGTTAGGGGCTCCCTTTTCCGCATTTAGACTCATAGGTAGTCCGTTATGCGTGAGGTGGGACGATTGGCTATATGAGCCAACCCAGCTCCTTTCAGAAGCTCAGAAGTCTCCTGGGATGTTCACAGGCTACTTGGAGCGACCTTGGAGTGCCAAGGCTTTGTGCCCGATGGTTAGCAACGCCCTAGCATTCCAGGATTACGTGGGTTGCCGTTTCATCCGCGTCCAGACATCCCCTGCACAACGGGCTGTTTGTCGCTTTGATGGTAAATAGATGTTTGTTGAGTGGGCAGTGACCGGTAAGCATACCCACCACAACTCGTAAGTCTGTTTGTTGGAGTCTGAGAAGTCTGCTGATCAGTCGCGGTGTTAGTGCAGATACCGCCTCTCTATAGTCGGTAGTTGATGCCCATCTGGCATTATGTATTGTTTGGGTTTGCAGGCGTATCCAGGTCCTGAGTTGACCTGATGGGATTGGCAAGAAGGGTGCGGGTCTGGCCACATCTTCACCCGAGCCTCTCCTTGAAAGTTCGTCTGCTGCCTCGTTGCCACTATATCCTTTTATCCATTGCGACGTGACCCTATTGCGGTTCGAAATCCTTTGCAATGCTAAGTGACATTCGTAGATTAGGCTGGACGTCATGGTATTGCCGTTCAGCGCCGTCAGTACAGCCATACTATCTGAGAGGATGCTATATAATCCCGTAGTTAGAGATGTTCCTTTTCATGACCGCGATGGCAGCTTGGGTGATTGCTACACATTCACATTGGAATACGGAGCTATGTTCACCAAGCGGTAGAGATATTTTGATGTTGAGATCCATGGAGAATACACGATATACGAGAGGAGGTATAACGTCTAGGAAACTGTTGGCCCAGTGAACAGTCATTGTAAGTCTCTCAAAGTTTTCATTTACTCTGATTTATAGTTCTGTCACATCCTTAAATATTTTAGATACATAATATCATGGACACACAAAATTGTTCTTTATCAATTACACTCTATTGCTCAAGCAATAGAGTGATATAACTCAAGTTACAGAATAGAATATTCCATGTAATCAGAACTCGTTTCTACCACGGCTCTTCTACTACGACTTCCCGCCTGGAAGCTCCAGACGTACCTATTGCAGGGTTGTTGATACCATGCGCACTTGCTTGATATCCCGGAAGCTAATATTTAGCTTCCTGAATGTTAGTCAGTCCACAAGTTTGTGCGCGGCGATAGTGTGGCTCCCTCCACTAGCCTGTGCTCCTGCCAGGCACCGGCAGCCTCCTGCATGTGGACATGTCCCTGCAGTGAGCTGTACTTGAAGTACAATTGGAGAGCGCGCGCGTCGCCGGAGCTCGGTGGCGGGCTGGCGGCGGACGTGGCCGCATATCTGTGTTTAATCGCTATGTTATCACGCGATACTGCCCGGTTTAGGATAATGTGTGTTCCGATAATGTTCGATAGCGGCCGCCGGCAACACGGGAACAACACCACGTTGCGATTGTAATACGACCACGACACACAAACCACTTTTCTATAATACCTTTAACCTATTGAAATAGGCACTTTGTGTTACTTGAATTTAAGATAAATCCAATCAGTTATCTAAAAATTAATTTTAGTTAGGTTGGGTTTCTCTATTCATATTCTGATATATAAATATATTACATAATAATATACTCTAACTGTGCTTTAACTAACTCTTATACATATTGGAAACATTATCAAGTACGGGGTCAAGGTAATGTTGATAAATCGTTGATCAGAAATCGGCCAGATAGTCTGGACACTCTGCACGTTTCATAATGGTTTTCTGAACTTACCTACAAAGAAAAGTCAGTCATCAGCTAGCTGGCAGTCTGGCAGCGGACCGCGGCAGACTGCCCGACATTCATCCGCACCCCTTATGCATCCTGAGCCCAGCTTTATCCAAGTCAAATATAATTTTATTTATCTGCTTTTTTTGCAAGAATTGGAGGATTTTATCAAAAAAGAGCATTGTTGTATGTACCTATGTGTAAGACTCGGGGTGTAGAAGTGTCAGCGGGGTCCGGGTTGCGGGTTGCGGGTTGCGGGGTGCGGGCACACATGACAACAGTGCACGGTCTCATGTCCATTTGGTGGATGGGCGGTCGGCGACCCCGGGCGGCCGTGGGCGCCGCGATAAACTTTATATATTCATACGTACGCATGTGAGCTGTGCGCCTGTATCGGTGGATCGCTGGCCGGCTGGTTATGTCCGGTACCGTTACTTTTCTTGCTTTCAGATCTCGTTCGGTGTTTAATTCTTGTTTTAAAACTGGCTGCGCGACAGCGAGCCGCCGCGCCGCGCACCGCTAATGAATGTAGCCGCATTAACATGCTACGTCGAGCGCTGCCCGGCAGGTGAGCTGCGAGCACTGCCCCGCACTGCCGGCGCCGCTGCTGCTGTCCGCGGCTCCACAGGACACGCGGCGGCCTCTGTCCACATCCCCAACAGTTCAGCCATGTATACCTTTACCTTTATGATAATAACTACCTGAGATTGCTTATATTTTAGAAAGTTCGCCTTGATTGTATTGATTCTACCTGCTATCGATTAATACAGATTATAATGACTATGACTTCGCTCGCCTTTATTTAGATTTTGACAGTCACTTCAGATCCCGTTGTACCCTTTGCATCTTAGGCCTAAGTATCGTAGCTGCGTTTTACAACATATAAACTTACATACACAAACACCCAGACTTGGAACAACTACTTGCAGTTCGTACAACATTTGTTCCGTGCGGGGATCGAACCCGCGACACGATGCGCAGCAGTTGATCGCTCTGCCACCGCGCTGATCGTGTCGTCTTTACCATTTCATTAGGTACACACGGCTAGACATCAAGCTATACAAAACTAGTTTGCCTTGGTCTCGCTTCGTACGATTTTTACACACAATGAACGGTCAGCTAATACTGGTTTTGCATATCGTGTAGCCGTGTGTACCTTGTTAAAATGATACCAAAAATTAAATAAGTGTGTGACCACGAGCTCAGGGTTGTTGTGGAGAAGGTAGTATTTTAAGAAAACTAGGCTCGCTCGCCCCACGGGACTTAAAAATACTTGACGAAATGTGGGTGTCCTAGTAGGTACACCTCTGCTTAAAAATGTTTCAGGGATTACGTGATGTTATTGATAGTACATACATTGCGATGTAAGTCTTCGTTCCGGAAAATGCATAAAATAAGTACTGGTCTTGTGTGTTTAGAAGGGGATATCAGTGGTCTTGTTTGAAATTGAGCACATTCATTGATAACTAATGTTGGACGTGAGCTATTTAATAATACTAGCAATACGTATTGAGCGTGTGACGACACTCCGAACGTTATGCTCGCTGAAACAGCGGCACCGGTCAGGCTGTTCTCGCCTCTATGTCTCAGTCATACAGCTCATTATTAGATTGTTACCATTTACACGACCAATACGTAATATACAAAATTGTTATTCGTGTATAAGAATTGTAAATCAAGGAAACGTGGCTATGTTTTGTAAGTTAAATACTTTATATTGTGTTTGAATAGCTGGATCGTTTCAATGTCGGTGCAAAGGTCTTTCATTTCATTACGCTGATCGGTATACGCAGCGTCACTCATTGAATTTAGGTAATTAAAGGTAGTTATGTAAACTCAATTAAATTAATTGTTAATTAAGCACATTGACTACCAACTTAAATTGTCTGCAAGGTTTTATAGTAATTTTAAGGGAGAGTGTCTATCTTCATCATCTAAAACATTATTTATAATATGCATAATTATGTCGCTGCTTCATCGGCCGGTCATGAATTGGCCATATCGTGAAATGCGTGAGCCACCGGCACTTCATCTGTGTGATCTGGTCAACTGAACACACCTTTAACGCCTTTGACGATTTGCCTTAAAATATTTGGGCATTTTGTGTAGGTTGTCTAAGGATTTAGAAAAAAAAAATTAAATTAACCATAGTATCACTATAATATGCCCGGGTATCACGATGTGACCAATCCAACGACCGGCCTATGACATTTTTACGGATCGTAGCTCTGGCCGCAAACAAAACGTTGCTACGACGCGAGGCCCACAACCGCTGCCGTGGCAGAATCCAAATGCACCTCGCGCACTGGACTGCTACAACCAGCTGGAGCTGATCATCTGGCCACTTGCAGCCATCACCAACTTAAAGCCGTCTGTTGCTATACAGGGTGTAAGGGACAGCCCTCCACAAACGTTCAGGGCTTGCTCACTAACTACACGAAACAACAATCCTCCACAATATTTTTATTAAGGAAATGGAAAAAAAATCAGGGCTTTCCCTTACACCCTGTAAAGTTTTTTTGCGAAATACAACCCTTGCGACGCGTCGACGGTCCTTACAACATGTTGATGTGAATTTGTAATAACTTGACCTACTTACAAAAATATGTAATTTTTACTTACTTGCAATTTGATTGTTTATTAATTAGGCTCAAGATCAGATACCGCGCTCGCTGAATTTACACAAATAAGTAGGCAGGAAGATAAGGAAGGTATACATTTCACGTGAAATAAAATGTTACAAAGATATTTTAACATAATTGATTAGGAATTACAATAAGTAAAAAAACTATTTTAATAATTGAATATTTATCAAATTCTGTTTTCTGTTCGTGTTAATAAAATGATATAATTTATGTAGTTTGTTTTCATTTCAAATTACCTACCATATTCAGTAACATTATAGGTACAGACGCCAGCAGGTACCCGAAACTGCCACATTTTACCAATCGAACAATAACCTTCCACTATTGTGAGAGTTGAAAATATATTAAAGAAGTAGGTATGTCAGATTGAGGTACTTAGCTTGATGTTTTGGCGTTTGTTTTGGCGCATCAAAGTTTGCGTTAAATCGGCTAGTTATGATTTTTTATAAACTTGTTAATGTTGGCCAAATAAATAATCTAAGTTGGTGACCTCGAGCGCCGAACACAACTTCTTCTTCTTCATTGAGACAACATCCTAAACGAGTGTACAGAAAATCAAAACTACGGGATTTGATTGACACAAACTACCTTTCCGGCAACATGGTTTTCAGGACCATCCGACGAAAATGGCATAATATTTTTGGCAATGTCCAAATATATTAATAACTAGCTTCTGCCCGCGACTTCGTACGCGGATCCTGTTGCTTATGCCAGCGACAGCGGGATCGTCAAAATCAAAGATCTGAAAATTCTGACACCCAACTCCAAGAGTCCGATTAAAAAATTAATGGGAAATTGGCCAGTAGAGTAATTTTTTTGTTAATACACTCATCGCTAGAGCAGTGGTGGCCCAGTGGTATCGGTCCCGACTTACGAATTGTAGGTGGTGGGTTCGAACTCAGCCAGGCGCATTACTTTGTGTAATTTATTTCATCACCACTGCCCTTAAAACGGTGAAGGAAAACATCGAGTGGAAACCGACATGTTCTAGAACCAAAAATTCGAAGACACGTGACATCTACCAATCCGCACTGGGCCCGCGTGGTGGATTATAGCCCACTCCCTCTCTCAGAGAAGAGGCTTGTGTCCCAGCAGTGGGAACATTATAGGCTGATGATGATGATTCATCGCTAACGAAAATCAGTCCTAATCTGTTACCGCCTTCACTGCGTGGAGGTAATCCCAGATTTTTTTTACCTACGTGGTATAATCATCAATAGCCCTTTATGTTCCGAGGTCACGGTCATGGAATAAGACCCGCGACCCCGGTAGGCTTTGGCCCTCTGAGAGGGGCCCCGTCATTATGCTGACACTCTTTGAGGCGCACGTGGAACACGACGCGCCGTCGACCCGGGCATGGTCTATGATCGGACAGCGAGTTGCCCTTTACTCGCCGCCCGCATGGCCCGCGCATGCCGTCGCCGTGGGCTTCAAACACCGCGAGTGGGGCGGAGGGAGGAGATTGTCCTTTCTCTCACGCGGCCCACCTCCTCCTTCGCGAGCATGATTGCTTCACAGCAGGAGGCGACCGCTTCCCACTCCGTCTCGCCCCGCAGCATGGCCGCGATCAATACCGGGCGCGAGAGGTCTCCGCCTATCGCCGCTGTGAGGACACGTCGGTGCTCCGCCCAAGCGGGGCAATCCTGCACCGTATGCTCGACTGTGTCCTCCAGGGTTTCCTCCTTTCTCATAAGACACAGATACCTCCCGAAACATCCGTGTCCAGTGAGGATCTGCGTCACGCGGAAGGTTAGGACGCCGTAACGCCTATATACCACTCCTCACAGAGGGGTCTTACTACGGTAATCCCAGCTTATGTTATTTTATAAATATACAGTGAAAATAGTGATAGCTTTGATTTCCACATCAGGTGTTCCAGATTTTCAATATTTATACATCAACAAAAAGTGCTCATCAGGCGGAATGATTTTGCTAAGACGTCATCCCTGTATATGTTATAGGTAGTGCTGGGGTCTCGGTGTTCTAAATCAGGTGTTCGAGATCTTCAATTTTTATACGTCAACAGAGAGTGCTCATCAGGCTGAACAACTCTTGCTAAGACGTCATTCCTATATATGTAATAGTATAGTTGGGCTCTTGGAGTTCCACATCAGCTGTTCCAGATCTTCAAATTTTATACGACAACAGAGAGTGCTCATCAGGTTGAACAACTCTTGCTAAGATGTTATTCCTATATCTGTTATAGTGTGGCTGGGCTCTTGGAGTTCCACATCAGCTGTTCCAGATCTTCAAATTTTATACGATAACAGAGAGTGCTTATCAGGCTGAACAACTCTTGCTAAGACGTTATTCCTATATATGTTATAGTTCAGCTGGGCTGTTGAAGTTCCACATCAGGTGTTCCAGATCTTCAAATTTATTCTCTTAGCAGAAAATGCTCATCACGTGAAACAATTTTTGCTATGGTACCATTTTTGTATCTCTTATAGTTTAGCTGGTCTGTTGCGGTTCTGCGCCAGGTGTTCAAGTTTCCAAAATGAATTATAGCCTATGTGTTGGCCAGACTTAATACCTATACAACAAAAAAAGAATCATTCAAATCCGTCCAGTAGTTCCGAAGATTAGCGTGTACAAACAAACAGACAAACAGACAAACAGACACACAGACAAACAGACAAACAGACAGATTTTTTTTTTTCGTTTCGTGCTCTATTACTGTTTCTGAATCCCCCTCAATTATTATTTTTTTAATTTATTCAATGTACAGACACAGTTTTTTTACTGTTTTATTATATGTATAGATTTGATTCTATTTCCTAGCAGTGGGTATCAAAACCAGGTATGCTTCTGGGAGAATAAAGTGAAAAAAAAACCTAACTGCTCTTATGTTAATCGTCGTCGCAACTCTCTTCGCTCAAAAAAACACTTCGCTTGGAAGGCCTAGTTTGTCTTGTTGGGTTCGAGAATCAAAATAGCTCCTGTGACGTACGTAAGACACTGCTGCCTTTATCACCTTGCTGTCTTCTTGTATCTACTATTCAAGGGAATATTTAATTCAAATTATGCATTCGTTCATGTAATATACGTAAACATGAACACTCGCGGGGAAGTCGCACACTTGGCCCGCGGAGCAGGCACATCGAGCGGGAATCAAATTCCTTGCAAATAGAAGCGCCACTGACTAAGCACAACGAGTCGGTTACCAAGTGTCGTACATCGACTTCTATTAATAGACGCGGTGTGTGTGTGTGTGCGCGGGCGCAGGTGCAGGCTGTTCCCGCGCCGCCAGCCTTGAGCGAGCAAGTGTCGCCGAGAAATTATTTGATGGCTGCCGAGTAGTTCCGAGCGGTTCGCGCCGCGCCCACTACTTACCATAACACACAGAAGCACTACCCCACACATGCTTTCATGGCATCCTTAATCGGAACTATTTCAGAAAACTAGAGAAATACGTGGCAGACCACGCACAAGGAATTTCGTACCACCTGTAGTGAATTCCGTTGGTGATTACTGATTACCATTTTTTATTTTAATAAAGATCATAGACATCTTGTAGACTTTCGTAAATGTTAGACAAAGACCAAACATCTGAATGTTTCCATTGAACTATAATGTACGAGGGGGGCGAAAAATGGTCAACTTCCTTTTTATTTACTTCCTATAATTGGTAATAGCTGTTTATTTAAAAAAAAAATGTTTTAGATGCTTCACTTGATATGTCAAATGATGCAGGTTCCAATATTTATTAATTTGACAATCTTGCCCCCAATGAATAGGTACCAAGTTATTTTAAAATCCTGTACTTCTTAGATTTTCGTATAATCTATAGGCAAAGGACTGCTTTCCGTATTTTTTCGGAATTTAAGACCGAGTAGTTTCAGAGATAAATCCGCCCTTTACCTCCGAAACTAGTAAGTGACGTTTCGTATATTTTCTTAAAATAAATTGGAAACGAATTATTTTCAAATAACTAAACGACTGCCTTTCTTATGTGTCACCGTATCTGGACCTGTTTATCGGGCTGACAGCAGGCTCTGTGGGTGTCCAACCTTAGTTGACAGGAGTCTGCTGTGGGAAAAGCGGAAGATAGACAACTCTTTATCAGCACCGTTCTTCTACGACATGACTGTTTGGCAGTAGGTGGGCAGGAGAGGAGGAGGACCACAGGAGAGCTCTGGGATGAGTCAATATGGAAAAAACCTTCTCTTACCTCTGACACTTGGTAGAGATTGATTTGTGGCATTTTAGCTCGCTTATGTACAGACGCCAGCATATCAAGCTACCACAATCTGTCAGATTTCTTTAATAGATTTTAAACCTCATCACAAGAGTGTTGATAATGTTTGATTGGTATAATCTGACAGATTCGGATAGGTTGACCTGCTGGCGTCTGTACAAGTGTACATACCACTATTCTAAATAAATATTAAGTAGGATGAATTAGGGTTGGAGCGGCTCGTCTCAAAAGACGCACTTGGCGTAAGTGATGACTCTGAAAGTCCAGCAATCTGTTTATATACGACAGAGGTGCTTTCTGAAGCAGCCGTGTAACCAGAGCACCTGACACGCCTGAAGTCTCAGGGAACCGTTGTTCCTCCTAAACCAGTCATCCACACGATCGAGGTAATCAGCCAGCACTTGGCTGATTACCTCGATCGTGTAGGAAGCTAAAGTTTCCCTCAACTAATATTCAGGCGGAATAATTCCTTCGAGGTTGGACGCGTCGTCATAGATCGTGCGGTATCCTCGGATCATCCGGATGACGCTCTGGCACGCGACCAGCCTTGCCCGCCATGCCCAGCTTTAAGCGTCTAATGTATAATATTTGAGAGGGCGAATGAACGCTTTATCGCGCTTCTATCCGATCGCTACTTCGCTCGGGGTCGTTTTGTATGCAGAATTGCAGAACATTGTAATCTGTGGCAGAACTAACGACGTTCATAATTTGAAAAATATACGAATTTTACTGCAGTTATTATTCGAATTGTGGAATATTATTAGGCCAAAATAGCACCCTACTCAAATTGAAACCGAAAATGTTCTAGAGAAAACGGAATCAACTATGTAATCAAATGCAACATATACGTAAACACGTATGTAAGAAGCAGCGCCATCTGGTCTGATTCCGTTCGAGTTATTAAAGCGAAATTTAAAAACTGGTGTTCGATTCCCGCTGTTTGGCAGCGGTTGATCAGCACGAATGAGGCTCCATTGAAACGACGAGCGACACGGTGTCACCAGTTGGAACACGCGCCGGCCGCGACCCCGAGACACGCATTAACATTCAAATTTATGTCACCATTAACGTTCCGTAAACACTGCTTTAGTCGTATCAGTGCCTCATTTGAATTTTTTAAATAAAATCGAATGGTCGTCGAAGTTAGTTTTATACTTTCAACAGTCGCGTCATTACGATTGTGTGATACGCAATACGAGTTGCTGAGCTAGTGCAACGTGTTCCAGAGCGAGCCGCACGCCGACACGTCTGGTTCATAGCGGCTTACCTATATCACTCATTTACGCCTTTGCAACATAAAACCTTACAAGAAGAAACAAACAACTTAATAATAAGCTTACGAGTATAAAATTAAACATAATTAGCTGTGGTTCAGCGAGAGCTGGATCACTCAGCTAACTCTCTATATTTACACAGTGCGCTACAGAAATGGCTACAGACAAAGCTGTGCATCCACAATCTGCAGTCCCGCATGCTATCGATTGGTACAGATGCGCACACTCCTGGTCAACATGTTCCGGCACGGTACAAATACGCCGCACGTCTCAATACACCGGTAACGGTTGAGCCTTCAGCCCATCAGGCTCAGGCCTTATCATAAGAGAAGCGGTGCGCTCACTAGAGAGCGTCCAGCACCTATGTATCCGAGAGAGAGAGGAGGGTCTCCCTGATCATCAATTAATGTTGTTAAAACTGTTGTGGTAGCTGTGGTGTGCAGTGAAGGTCGCGCCGCGCCCCGCCGCGCCCCGCCGCCGCCGCCCCCGCCGCGCGCACCTCGCGCCAACATTAGACATCAACGCACGCCGCCTTTCTCAGCACACCTTCTCAACCTCGTGCTACCTTGAAAATTGGAAATACACACTCCTCTCTGATATACCTAATTAAACTATTCGGGGTAGCCCGGTAGGCTTCTCGACATTGTGACACCAAATTTTTGGCCATTGGCTAAGACTACAAAAAATGTTAAAGTGAGTCAAAATCAACCCGGTGTGGCTCAAGTGGCGTAAATACTATAGCATCCTCAGTGGAAAATATATTTTTGAGTCACTTGGGGCTGAAGTCCTAGAGCCAGGTCGTGGTTTCCGAGTGCCCACAGCCTTTTCATAGAAATATTATAACCGCATATAAAATAAAAATTATGAGCACTAAGGTATTTCTGAGACTTATGAAATATTTTACTTCATGCAGCGTTTATCTGAACTGATGTCCCACAGCTTTGATTCACGTTTAAGAAATGTATGGTTGATGGCTTTCAATTTCAACTAATTTGATTTAAAGCTGATCTACCAATAAAAAAAGGGCTCCTAAATCCAGATGCAGTCGCGGGGCGGTCGCAAGGCGCGGCCACGCGACTGCCACAGGAGCCGGTGATGGCCGACTATTGAACTGGAGCAGCTAACTGTAACGGATCGCGGATCCAGCGCGGCTGGGACGACACAGAAGGTTCACTTCGAGCGCTAACCAATAACCACACGTCCACACCTACAGTAATTGTAACGCTGACAAAGACCTGAAATATTTAAAAAAATATTCAACAAAACTGTACTTACAATAATTTCAGTCATTATGTCTTGTGACTGGGACTTTTGACAGGTTGTAAGTGTAGCCCACAGCAGCCCACTTGAAATAAACGCTTTGATTTTGATTGGTAAACGGTTGAAACCGAGCACTTGCAAATCAGCAGCGGCGATAACGACAGCAGGATGTCCATGTATTTATTGGGTCTACGAGTCACCTAGTATTGTATTAAAATATGCCTAACTGTCTATATATTTTATATTATTTCGTAGAGTGTAATGAAGCTCATTGTTTCTTATTTTGGGAGGGCAGCTACATTGGTGGGAGGCCTAGTGTGAGTCTAGCAGATACAGTATACACAGAATTACAGACGCTCGTCTTAACGGAACTTATTTTCGGTATCAATATTCATTAAAGCCTGCATCTAATTTTAGCTCGTACGGTTGTACCTTTCAGGAGAACGTTATCGTAAAGCTTTTAAAACCTGCTCTGAACAGATCTAGTATTTTATTTGTACATTTAAGCGCGTACAAAACGAAAGCTCTCGGCATCACCTGCAGCGAGTTCACACGGTGGCGGTGCATGCGCCCCGTGCGCGCGGACGACCGGTTCGACTCCCGCGCAGCGCACACAGCGTGCCACAGTTAACCTACTACTACAGCTTATATTTAACATGCTGTGACTCTGTTCATTATTTGGAAGTCGAACAGTATTCTGGTCTTCCATTAACTTTATTTAATTGGATCGACATTAATCTCTGTATACAATGTGGGATTATTTTCTTATTACTTCTTGTTCAGCAGTCGCGTTCGCGACCACTATACCAACCAGGTTTGAAAATCAACTCATTCTGATTTTGATCAAGTTAGTGCCTATCTTTATACATATCCACGTGTCATACGTGTGCTTCTCGAAACTCGTATTATACAGCAGCTCGACATCCTCCCCTATTCAATAATTGTCGCCGTTAAAACATTTCTCACCCCTGTTGTTAGTATGTGACCAACTGCACAGCTATTATTGTTGGTTTGTTATAAGTGATTTAAAAGACTAAGACTTTAGTATCCACGACACAGGAAAGGAGGAGTTTGTGGAAGCTAGTATTTTGAAGCTAGAAGTTGGACTCTATTTAGATCATGGTTATATTGTTTATTCTGTAGATCAGTCCCAAAGCAGACAGAACTAGATAGCAGTAGGAACAACTATAGGACTGTTGCTGAGATTCTTTGAAATCCAACCCCAAAAAGGATGTACTGATTGTTCACAACAACGGTGTTTTACCCCCGACCCAACACTTCGCATTCCATCACCCGCATCATCAATATAAAAAAAGTAGTTCAAGTCTCCTAGACTCACCTTACATCATAAACATGTTGTCTACAATTTGAATGTTTTTCATAAATAAATATTTACTTATTGACTTCTTCTTGAAATCTTGATTAAAATAATTAATACTCGTGCCAATTTTTTTTACATAAAAAGAGCTAAAGTTACCCCCTGTTGTAAAATAATCATGAACCTGCTACAACAACGAATTCCCGGAAGAGCCGCTCTCTGAAACCTTTCATGATAAATGAATATTGTAATGTAGGTAACTAGGTTTCATGTAGGTGGGTGGTACCAACCAGTCAGCCTCGATGTTTGTCAAAATTCGTTGCCAAAAATTCATAAACACTTGGACATAATTTAATAGGCAAGTGGGCCGCGCAGAGGAGTGGCCGGGGTGGCGGCCGGCGAGCCGCGGGCCGGGGGCGCGCGGGGCGGGGGCGAGCGGGGCGCGGGGCCCGGGGGAGGGGTGTCATTTCACTAATTAACTCGTTGGGCGCGCCGCCACTCCATTACCGACTGTTTATTGTGACAATTATTCCACCTGAGCCGTCCTCCGCGCCCCGCGCCCCGCACCGCGCACCCCACAGCTCATCACTCACGAAGCTGCCCCTCCTGGCCTGTGTTTTCAGCTGAAAATTATTTTCCCGGGCTGCCGACACTAACCATGTTACTACTATAAAGTTCAGATTTGTAGAACACTCTGTCAATTGCAAAACGGCATTTGACGTTGATTTAAGGGTCGATTTGCAGTTTATAGTCAAATGTTCAACAGATATTTAACTTTTTTTGGTACGACAATAAACCTCAGGTCAGGAGGCGTCCAGGATACAGTGGATACACTGCACTGTCGTAGTCTCTTGGTTCATCGACATGTTCCTATCTAATATGAGAGTTCTTAGGTACCTTGATACGTTGCAAAAATACAGTACAAGCACTGACCATAGACATCTTAAAAACAGTTACTGCCATCTGTTTTTTCGTGCTTCAGAAATAATGTTAAATCTAGTCCCGAGTTTGTTTATCATTTTGTATTTCATTGAGTAGGCAGACACTGGCAGCTTATTCTTCAGCGTGGGGCAGTGCTACCTACTCATTCAAAAAAAGAAATTAAATCTAATACAACTAGGCCATAGATATATTAATATTTCTTTGAACTAGGCCAATTACAGGCACTTTTTTTTACCTTTGAATTGTCAAAAGACATTTAAAGATTAAACTGATAAAAATATAGTTATGGTGCAATGTACAACAGTCACAAGACAAGACATAATAACTGAGTAGTATTGTAGATGTCCATTTCAACGCGATCTCTATAGAGAAGAATGGGCAAAAAAAACAATTCAGAAATCAAATGATTATACCTAATTAACAAGAATAAGGCAGCTAAGAGGTGACCAATCCCAACTGACAGCGCCCGTGCACGAACATGACACATATATCAGCACCATTCAGCTCAACCATTATGGAGAGAACTAAATGATCCGACACACGCGCCACCATCGGCGCGACGTTTACTGGGTACTAGAAGATTTGTAATCTGTCATTGCTGCATCCGGGTACGCTAAGAGGTGCTGTAAATAAGAATAACCAACATGTAACATGTTATATGTGACATTCTAAAAGTTATAGGAACATATTATTATGATATAGTGTGAGTCCGTTATCATCATGACTGTCTGCCAACGCGCAGTAGGACCGTGTCTTTGCCATGATACTTCAGTTAAATATATATATATTACAACTATAAGTATCTGCAGATACAGAAGTGTATCTCGACGCTCATAACTCAAGGATGTATGAACATCGGCCATCGGTCGCGTAACAATAAACAGTTTCTTGCTCTAATTACATCTGGCGACATACGCGACCCATTTCATACGCACACATGCACACAGAGCTCCTGCCTGTGTGTGCGTGTGTATGTTCGTGTGCGGGTGATAAGAGGTCGCGCGATAACCCGTGCGAGGCCGCCGATCACTCGGAAACTTTAGCGCGACCAAACTGTTCCAGTTGGAATATTTATATGAATGGCTGACGCTAATGGAGACAACAGGCCGTGGTTTTACATATTTTGTCTCTTCGTACCCACCTACATGTTGAGAGTATATTGGTCCCACTCGCGAATCGTGACTTTGGAAAGGGCTTGTATGCTTAAGTAATGAATAATAGTCGTAGAGGTCATCGATGACTCTGATGCTCGTGAGGGCCAGAGCCCAGTCGAGAATTGCGCAGACATAAGTGCAGCACTCGACGTACCAGCTCTGCTACGCACGTGCGCCACGTGGTCCCGCGGCCGCACGCCGCCGCATGCGCTAACGACCACTTACCCATATTATTTCAAATATGAGTTCGTTATCGGTGCGCAAATAATTCTATAAATAATGTTCAAGGAAAACAATATAATATTTTATGAATGAGCATGTCACTGGCATTGTGGTGGCGACGGTGGCCGCATACTTGGCGCCTCTATCTCTAACTGTATTTTCACTAATTCGAATTTCATATCAGTTTCATTGCTCCTGGACAGCCCCGACGCCGACGCGTTGCCCGCCTCTCCCGAGACAACCGCTGCAGCAGCGAAAAAGTCGCCCCATACATCCACATGCTGCACAGTCTCATTCAGTACAATACAAAATCACATAATCAAATTGATTTCCGATGTAGCAGCGGCGCGCGGCGGCGGCGGTGCAACAGTGACCGATCATCGACGACAGTACCGGCGTTAGGGTAAGGCGTGGTTAGGCGACCGCCCAGGGCGCCAAATACGAAGGGGCGCCGCAGGCGTACTTTCTGATGAACCTATAATTTATTCAGAAAAAAAATTGAGTCTGAATTTTTCAACTGTCTTTTGGACACTACTATAATTTCCGTCCATGAAAGATGCACAGCTCAACGAATATTCAGAATATTTGTCTTTTTTGTACAATATGAACCGAACAAGCCGGTTTCCGAAGAGGCTATAGTACCATAGACCACATCCATACGCTGCGGCAAGTTATACAGAAGACCGAGGAGTATAACTTGCCATTATGCTTAGCGTTTGTGGACTATGAGAAAGCCTTCGATTCGGTGGAAACATGGGCGGTGCTTGAGTCACTCCAGCGATACCGTATTGACTGTCGGTACATCGAGGTGTTGAAGTGTTTGTATAATAACGCCACCATGTCGGTTCGAGTACAGGAGCAGAGTACGAAGGCGATTCCATTGAGAAGAGGCGTCAGACAGGGGGATGTTATCTCCCCTAAACTCTTTACTGCCGCAATGGAAGACGCCTTCAAGCTCCTGGAATGGCAAGGACTTGGCATCAACATCAATGGCGAGTACATCACTCACCTTCGGTTTGCCGACGACATCGTAGTCATGGCAAAGTCGATGGAGGAACTCAGCATGATGCTCGATGGCCTCGACCGAGTTTCGCAACGGGTGGGCTTGAAAATGAACATGGACAAGACGAAAATTGTGTCAAATGCCAATGTTGTGCCCACCCCAGTCTCTGTTGGAAACTCGGTACTCGAAGTTGTTGACTCATATATCTACTTAGGACAAGTAGTCCAATTAGGTAGATCCAACTTCGAGAAAGAGGTCAGCCGCCGAATCCAACTCGGTTGGGCAGCGTTCGGGAAACTACGCAGTGTCTTTTCGTCCGATATACCTCAGTGCCTCAAGACGAAAGTCTTCAACCAATGTGTGTTACCAGTGATGACTTACGGCACCGAAACGTGGTCTTTCACTATCGGCCTCATCTCAAAGCTCAAAGTCGCTCAGCGAGCTATGGAGAGGGCTATGCTCGGTGTTTCTCTGCGTGATCGAATCCGAAATGAGGAGATCCGTAGACGAACTAAAGTCACCGATATAGCCCACCGGATTAGCAAGCTGAAGTGGCAATGGGCAGGCCATATTGCTCGCAGAGCGGATGGCAGATGGAGCCGAAAAGTGCTAGAGTGGAGACCACGGACTAGCAAGCGCAGCGTAGGACGTCCACCAACAAGGTGGACAGACGACCTTATGAAGGTCGCCGGAAGACGCTGGATGCAGGTCGCTTCCAACCGGTACTTGTGGCGATCAAAAGGGGAGGCCTATGTTCAGCAGTGGACGTCCTATGGCTGAGATGATGATGATGATGATGTACAATATGAAAAAGATTCCGGAAAAACCTGACCTTCTAAAACTCTGTGGAGATCTCCAATTCAAATTAACTATAGACTCTTATCCGATATAGATGGGTGTATGTTATGTGATGAGCTTATAAGCCTGAAATCTTTGCCAGATCAGAATGTGGCTACCCCTGGTTTTTTTAAATTTTATAAAAGCTCGCGACGCACAAGAAATTTATCCAAATCGATTTTGATAATTTAATAAAAGAGTTCGCCGATCGGACCATGCTCGGGTCAATAGCGCGCTGTGTTCCACACGCACCTCAAAGTTTTGAGGCTCAAACAGCGTCAGCACGATGGCGGGGCCCCCCTCTAGAGGGTCAGAGCCTGCCGGGGTCGCGGGACTTATCCTACTTATTATCGTGAACCCGGAACATAAAGGGCTATTGAAGGACACAATAATAAATCCACGGATTTTAGTTAGTACAAGTCTGACAGTCTCTCCCGAAAAATTGGTTTGTATTGCAGTTGGGGCGCCATAGAAATTCTCGCCCAAGGGCGCCGGTAGTGCTAAAACCGGCACTGATCGACGATTCATGAATCAACTTAGTTATTAACTTATACTGTACGAACACAGATCATAACGTACACCCGCTGTACAACGTAGCAAAAATTTTGTATGTTGTTTCGACCCATTAGGGTTATGTTTGAAATTAAAAACTTTCATCAACTTTTCGAGATTTGTAAACTTGGGTTTACATAATGGAAACAATATATCAAATATCAGATTTTCATCATCCTTTTCGAATTTATTGGCCAATTAAACGTCCGTCTAAAACAATCTGACATCGCATCGTGTTTTTTTGACGAATCCCGTGTATGCATAAAAAGTAGTATATTTTGCAACGAGTGAATAAAGAGCGGATTTAAAGCGAGGGCCATTATATGAATCAAGAGCAAGCGAAGGATTTTAATTAATGAATCACGACCGCAGGGAGTGATTCATGATGATTGAATCACGAGCGAAGCGAGTGATTCAAGTTTTTAAATCCTGAGCGACGCGAGTGATTCAGGCCCTCGATTTAAATCCGTTTTATTCAAGAGTTGCCAACGATACTTTATACCATGACTACGAGAAAAAGAAAGATTTGAGCGATAAAAGATATTCAACGAAACAAAGTAAAGTTTTTTTTAATAAGTCTGCTCCACACACACGTGGGTGCGAAGTAGTCCAATCGCTCGGTCACTGCGCCAACCAGTTGACATTAAAATCGGAGCAATGATTTGAATTAAGAGTAATTTTCATATTAGCAAGGGGGTTGTCCAGCGTCGCGGTCGATGTCGAATGTACTAAAGTGTTCTAAATTCAAACACCAAAACAGTGCGTAAAAGACTACTTTTACGCACTGTTTTCCGTGAGTAAAAGTAGCTTTTTCGAGGGGGAATGGTATAAATTTACTTTTTAACCGACTTCAAAAAGAAGGAGGTTATCAATGCGACGGTATGTTTTTTTTTTTTTTGTTTGTTTGTTACGCGATTTCTCCGGCGATTGTGGACCGGTTTTCAAAATTCTTTTTTTGTTCGAAAGGAGATGAGAGGAGAGGAGTGGTCCCATATTCACCAAGTCAAGATCTGATGATTGGATCCTGGAGAAATCGAGGGCAACCCTCAAATTTTATAGGCCCACATATAGTTTTTCGCAAATATTATGAAGTAATTTAAGTATTTGCGTATGGTAATCATAATCTCATGTAGCTGAGCTGATGATGGAAGGTACAACTCCTTAACAGTAAGGAGTAGGCATCGACTGATTTAGTTTGTGTTCACTTATCTCCGGAACTACAAGTCCGATTTAAGTCATTCTTCTTTTGTTATACTAGGTATCGTTCAACTGAGGGAACACTGCAAGTTTCATCAAAATCGGTTCAGTAGTTTTTGAGATAGGGAATTTTATTAGCTAATTTTGTACATGAGCGATGTTATTACCGGTGCTACGGATTACAAAATGATGTACCTATTTGACAAGAATTTGGGTAGAATATTTAAAGTAAAAAGAGTAAAATAAAAGCTTTTTCAAAAAAAAAGTAACCGCTTTCAAAACCAACTACTAAAAAGGGTAAAATAACTTACAAAATTACTTTTCATCCCCCAATCTCGGAAAGGGTACTTTTGCTCTTCGATATCTGACCGTAAAAGCCGTTTTTATCCTCAAGTGAGTAAAAGCCGTTTTTATCCTCTAGTGAATAAAGTAAATTTGAATTTAGAACATCGTATGAACAAAAGAGTAGCAGCAGTAATGGCGGCCGGTGACCGTGTGGTGCCCACTTGACGTTCGAAGGTTGTCGAGGAAACAAATTCTATTTTTAAAATTTGATGTGGTAACATCAAATTTCTTTTGCTTCACTAAAGATTTTTAACTTTATTCCCTCGTTTATTTCGGGTATTAACACTTGAACCTCCTCGCTGCGCTGCGGACGGAGGTTCACCCCCAGAATCCTTGGTATCGCTTCGGAATTCAATACGCCTCCCTTGGAGCGTAATCTACAATTATTTTGTTAAAATCTCAGACCCGGAATATTCTTCGGCTCAGTACTTTGTTTTACCTTTTTTTATTTGCTTTGTGCGGTTTTCCTTTCACGTATTATTGTTATGTTATGACAAACCAAGATAAAAATAAGTAACTTAATAATACTTAGGTAGTAGTTTTCAACTACTACCTGAGTATTATTTGTTTTAATTTAAAAATTATTCTGTTCTAAAATAATGTCTAAGTTAATACCTAAACTGAAATAAAAGCCTATCTTGTGTTTGTACAATGTACATCTGTTTTTATTTGTTTTTGCATTTAGTAATTTCTTCGCTGAGGTGGGATGAAAAGTTACGTGTTGCACTCGAGTGCAAAGATTTTTCACCTTGTGCTGTTTTGATTCCCTCGCTATCGCTCATGATTCTAATTTTAGAATCATTCGCTTGCTCGGTCATCAAAATTGAGCACGCGGTTAAAAATCAACTTTGCACTCTTGTATAACAAATAACTATTTCTTTCGGAAGTCGGTGGCAAAAAAGACAGTGAGAAAAAAAAACCACCGACTTCCGAAAGAAAAGTAATTTTGTAGGTTATTTTACCCTTTTTAGTAGTTGGTTTTGAAGGCGGTTACATTTTTTTTTTAAAGCTTTTATCTTCTTTTAAAGTAATAACTTTTTGAAAGTAAAAAATACTTAAGACAGCCCCACAAAGCAAGCAAGCCGAAGCAAGGACAGAGGAACTGGCCGAAAAATCCCCAGCAGGATTTTAATACCACATCGGGTCTCAAGACCCCAAAAAATATTATAAACATTAACAAAATATCATGTTGGGTGCTTTAATGAAAACTGCCAAAAGAAAGGTTAGTGAGCCGAGAGGCGGCGCGGGGTGCGGCCGCGGGCTCGGCCTAATTAACGCAGCGCGCAAATGAATTAGCGGCGTCTCCTGCTATCGTACAATTAGATAGTGTGGCTGTCACAAGCGCCTGACGCGTGACGTCAGCCACCTGCCGTGACGTCACGACTCTCCAGACCACGATGCTTTTTCTTCATCCCTTGGCCACCCACTGCTGAAATGTCTTGGCATCCATCTACGAGTGAATGAGACCTGCTGCATGATGCATCTCTATTACGGGAATCACACACTAAGAACTTCTGCATAGCATTTATTATGAAGGAGGCTAAATTAAACTTAAATGTAAAGTCTTCTGTGTTTCGATGACCTGAGAACTCCACTTGAAGTGTACCTTTCCAAAGTCAAATTCCTATCAAAGTACGCATTTTGATAATCGGATGAAAGCTTTGAAATGATGTGCATTTCCATTGAGGAGTGTCGGGTTATTGAAAATGGGAGTTGTGTATTATCTGTACAAACTAGCGCGTGCTCCGCGTCGTGCCGGTCCAGGAGAGACTCATCTCAGTTATACACTCATCGTCAGCAACTGGCTCGCGCTACCCGTTTAACTCTTGTTTGACAACACAACCAGAATTAGCGCATCGTGGTTTGAAAAGATCTCAGAGATCTTTAATCTTCCAAAAAGCATTGTTTAACAAACGTAAAGTAGCGGAAGTAATGTGGACGCGTGAAAACAAACGAGGTCGCACTATAAATAATACTGCTGTGAGTCTGCGCTTCTCGCAGAATCACCAGCGCAAGAGCTGCAGGAGTTCGTAGTATGCAGCACGGGGCAGCTTGTTGCCAAACAGCAGCTTCAGCGCTGCCGCGGCGCTGAATCTTATAGTATAGAGAATAGTATAGTTGATGCTAGATGCGACCGAATGGTGGTCGGTGACGTTACCAAAGAGCATTGAACGATACAAGTACACGAGGTTAGAAAGTAAACGGAAGTCTAGTTCAAAATTGGAAATACAAAAAACATACGAGCTTTACACAATAACTTTGATGTTAAACATCTCTCCATAATAATATAATAAGCGACGCGATTTTGACTTTGACGTTGAGACATAGACTTATCCACAAGTAGTCCTCGGCAAGAGTTGCTTAACTTTGACCCATAAGACAGAGCTCGGCAATCGTTGCTTTACCACTCCTCAGATCACTATCTCATCTATATCAGCATCACTCCTCACAGGAACAGGGCAAGTTTCAATGGTTCTATTTCAGTAATAAAACACATTCCTATCATTCGGGAAAACTAGTGTCACGTGTCATCAGCGTGATTTCTTCATTGTCGGTTATAAAAGTATCGGAGTTGCTGTTGTTACTTACACGTAGAATATATAAACTAGTGGGGCTCTCATGCCACATTTGACTGTGTAACAATTTATGATCTAGTTCGGCCATGAACTTGCCTATTTTACAAAACGTGTCTGTTTATTTTAAAATATAATTTTGTGACTCTAATACATACAGATTTCGTCCAAGGAGGTTAATATTACTTTATAATTTACATAGCTACGCTGTTGCTACGAAACTAAACAATGTTTTGAAATAGGGCCATGAATTCCGTAGTGTATAAATTAGAATTGGAAATAAACAGGTATAGTGTAGAAGAAATGGGCGATGTGGGTTTGGTTTGCAGTGTGCGTCTGCTACCGCAAGCATCACGACGTCACGACTCAGGCGGTCCGCAGCGTCTCTCATCACTCCCGATGTCCAAGGCATTATCCTATAGTGACTCCCAATGACTCCATCGCCTTCCTCCAGGAGAGTAGTAGAGAAACCAGTACTCTCAGAAAATACGAAAACAACTTGACTCCATTCCATCCACTCTGTCGAAGACAGGCCCCCTGACCCCTTAGCGTGTAGTTTTAAATTCGTCCTAAAGTAAGTAATATCTTATTCGGAACTAGCCTGTCCCTTTCTATCTGCCACCAGTGACGCTCTGAGCTGAGATTGGATTGGTTGTGGTTGCTTAGTTTTGTATGTTTATATGCCCCTGGCTCCTTACTATCAACTTCTTAAGACGCCCACAATCCACAAGAAAGCAATCGCCAATCTCTTACAGTAAATACTACTTACTGAATTTATAGGTGTGACAAAGAACTTTTCAAACATCTTTTTTTCGTTTACTACTGGATTTTTAATTATTCTTAGTTGTACAAAATATAGTCACATTTTCTATCCTAGACCACCTAGACATTCCTCTTTCTCTGTTGCCTGAAAATGCATTATCGTTGGCATTGAAGCAACGCAACATGTAGAATATTGAAGGATATAGCGTAAAACATTTGGTTTTAACAAGTTACATACTCGTACATACAAACATTACCTACAAGTTGAATGAAAGTTTGTAATAAAAACAAAATAATGTCATCAGGTTCGCATATTTTTCCTCAATCATGAGCCGTTTTAAGTATCTAGTTTATACTTTTGATAGAAAGTTGATTTAACAAGATGTCCTCCGAGAAATTGATTCCATTAACATATTTTACAATATTAATTATAAACTTTCCGACAGTATTTGTGGTCTAGTAGGCCATAGAATGTTTATCCATCGAAGAAGAGAAAAGCATGGTGACGGACGCTGAGGCAGCTCACAATGATCACCGATACTAATACGACACGCCCGCGCGTATATATTATTATTACAAGTAACAAAAAATACTATTTGTTGGAATAAAAACGAAATGCTACAGGTTTGCGGAGTGTGCTGAGCCGACAAGAGCCGGTTAACCTTCAGCTTCAGTTGTGTAATATAAGTTACTTTATGTGTAAATGAGCCTCGTTACTCGTTACTAGTTCCTAGACAGCTGATCAAAAAATTAATGTGTGTCATAATGTGATGAGTGTAAAGGACGCGTGTCGTAAAACCCTGCGTCGTCGGCGTGCGCGCGGCGCTCGGGGCTCAGGGCTCGCAGCTCGGGGCTCGGCCGGCGGAGGGTGGTTAATGTCCGCCATTCGTTAGCGCCGCGCCCCGGACACTAATCATCATAATAACTACAACTGTGGGACTTTTAATAACCGCGATGCATGCATGTCGCGTTTTCGTGCAACAAACAGCGACTCTTCCAAAAATATTGTGGCTTTAGTTAGTGTGAGCTTTTTCCTGCCTGAAGTTTATATTTCACGGTTATAAAGCTACATAGCCGCCTTGCATCTAGTTTGTCTCTTAAAGCCGTCTTACGTTTAAGTAATACAGTTCTCAAGGTCTGTCTATGACTGGGTGATTAAGGCTAAGCAACATTTGCCAAGGTGTGTCTGGGGATGGGTTTTCAATGTTAACTAAAGCAACACTTGCCGAGGTCTGTCTGTGCACGGGTGATAAATGTAGGTAAAAGTCTGCTTTGGATGTGATCATGATATTATATGGGGGCGCGGCAGTACCCCGCCAAATCGAGTGCGAAGTAACACTGCCGGTACCATCCTTTTCTGAAACCAGTTCGTCACATTTTCAGGCCACTATTTGAGAACGGTTGTACATTCTTTCACACTCAAGATATTGAAAACAAATGCAATCAATGGTAGAATGGTAGAAAAAGTCTAGCCGGCAGTTGCTGAGTGCGCGCGTTCCTCACAAACATAATGCAGTGCGACACAACACTGCACACCACCACGACACTTCGCGCTGTCGTCTGCAATCAGCAGAAATATGACTCCGCTACGTCCAGTGGACATTGATAGTGTTGCGAACTACTAGTGCTTAGTTTTCGTGGAAATTTAAATAACACATATTGTGTTCATTATTTAGCGATGTTGGCCACATCTTTAACACATTGTTAACCTAAAAGAATATTTGTGTACTTGGACGGACCAGTAGGTACAAACATCTGTCTTCGAAACAGTCCAATGTCGTGATAGCTTTACATTTATTTACCTAAATGTTAAGAAACTTTCATATTATGTAAATAAAAGGAAGTATGTTAAACTTAAACTAGAGTTCAGGGTTTAGGTTGAATCGTTACAAAAGAAAGTGAAGTGTTTGTCCTTGTGTCATATCAGTGATAGAGGTTGTCAGCGAGTGAGTGGTGCGGAGTGGTCGGCAGGGGTTGTGGTGTGCGTGGACGAAGTGGGCGCGCCACAGGTCGCCGGCCGCGCGCCACAGGTGGGGTGGCCCCGCGCGGCTCCCGCGGGGGCCCGCACCGCGTTTATGATAATTGGAGAGCAGCGCGCACTAATGATGTCACCCGAATTGTATCGCGACACACTGACAGACTGACGGCCCTCTACAAATAGCGAGTGCCCACATTATGCCTTTATTGTTGAATATAAAGCGCTGTTAAGAGCTGTCAATGACAAATTGGGATATTGTCGTAGTTTTTACGATTCTACATGGATTAAATTTAGATTGGCAGTACTCAGTTCAAAACAATGTGATTGAGTGAGTGATAAAAGTAAAGTTAAAAATTGTGACGTCTGCGACACCGGAAGGGGTAGGCGGCGCCGATGTTCCGCATGCCACCGCACTACCACAGGCATCCGTAAATGTCAATGAGTTAGCAGTTAGCACAGCGTTAGGTATAGCGCATTATCAGCGAGTGACAAAGTCGCCTGGTTACATAACACGCCATATGCAGTTAATATGTTTGATGAAGAAATCTGCAGATGTCCGCTATAAAAGTACAACGATCGCACGCGACAGTACAGTACAGAAGCTTCACTTCTAAACATGCAATAAAAAAAACCCAATAAAAACGAATCCATTACGTCAACACGAGATTTGCAATATTAATTAAATATTTTTCAACTTTGGGAAGATTTCCGATGAAGAAGTCAGTCATGTCGCATCGTAACGTTGTTTTTCGAGTCGACAGAACTACACATGACCGTCGCCTGTGGTGTAGTGTGCTCATCTTAACAAAACAAAATAAAACTGTTAGTAAAACAATGTGAACGCCACGCGAACTGCCACGCCACGCGAGCTGACACAACGTTACACCTACGCTGTGTGTGTGTACTGTATCACTCACTGCATATACCCGTTGGCAATCATAATTATATTATGTTGAACATAGCCGAACTCTGGTGAAGCCACTCAGCATCTAAATTCTGTGATAAAAGGCTAGTCCTTCACGTAGAGTGATGCTTCTGCGAGTGTCTCCGCTACAGCAGCCATGTGACGTCACGCGGGCTGCGACGCTTGATTAATTGGCCGCGTCGGATTGTTTGCCGCGAAAGTGAATAGCTTGCACTGTTCCGTTACAATATAACTCCGCACATTACACTCAAGTCTCGCCGGCCATTAGCGACTACTACTAGCCACAGCCAGCCTTATGTTCACCACACTTGTGGGTTGACAGTGACCACGTCTGTTTATTTATATCGTCAGCTGCCAAAGCACACTTTACTTACTTAATGGCTTTTATTTCAGTTCGATTGAACTCGTGTTCGTTTTTCACATAGAATCAGTTTTTTTAGGCGAAACTAATGTTTTTTTTTGTTTTCAGATTTTAAAACGACCAAAATATAGCCTGGATTCAATAGAAGTAAAATATTTTGTATGCTAATGTCAAGAAACCGGTTTGTTTATAAAAAAAATTCCATGAATCCCGTTTAATTGGCGAAACAAAATAAGTAATACATAGTTCGCGACGATATTGATCGCGTTTATAAACGGTCATCGAAGTGTGTCGCTCGCTAGGAGGCTAACGGCTGTCAATTCGAGTCAATGGAATACTAAATGTTTCCAGTTTAAGAAGTATCCATTGAATTTAGTAGTAGTATAAAATAGTAAAAAGATCTTGTTTCATCACAGTTTAATTACATACCTATTTTTATAATTATATAGTCCTGCAGACAGTGCGGCCGCAGCGCTCACGCCACGCTGCTGGGACTGCAGTTTAGTATTCACTAAACTACTGACTGACAGCGACACTAGCGCTCACCGCATGATTGACCGCAACGACAAACGAACCAAAGACGCCTTTTTGACGAGCGCTTCGTAGAGACTAGCGATAAGTTTTAGAACAACTTTTTTCGTGTTCTGTATACGAATGGTGTGCCTTCCAGGTTATGTCGAGGAGTTGCTATCTAATTGAAAATAATTACATTTAAATACAGGGTGTAAGGGACAGCCGTTCACAAACTTTCAGGGCTTGCTCACTAGACGAAACTCAACAATCTTGCACCATTTTTTTTTCACGGAATGAAAATTAAATCAGCCTCTCCATGAAAGACTGTCCCATCAAGTTTATAATTTTGTATGGTGAGGCCAATTTTTTTTTGTAGTTGTAATTTATTATTCGTGGACAATGTTGCAGTGAACCTTCTGTCACATATTACCTTCTGTTGTAAAAAAAGAGTGTCGCGGGCGGCAGCGGCGAGTGCTGCGACGACGGGTTTTGTGTTAAACGCTGGATTGTGATCTCCGCCGATTTCATTTGTGTGGTTAATGTTAACTAAACATACAAATAACATCAAGTAGCGGCTCGTGGCTCACTGTGTTTACACTTCAACAGATAGATATACTCGTTTACTGAGTATTTACACTACATAACTGCTGTTTATTACAAAGCTTTTGCTAAGCTATATCACAGTACTTATAGGTTTTCAAACTGTGTCTGTATTATCTAGGTAGGTACTATGACATTTTTAATACTATAGGATTGATTTATTTTGTTGACTGGTAGAGAATGCACGGGTATTATGTAAGTCCGTCTACGTAACTTTAGTGTTGCACGAATATTTAAATAACTAAATGAATACAGGATTGTGTTTTGCAATTTAGGATCCAATAATGTCCTTAAGATTGAACGTTGATGAAAGTGGCACCTAAGCTGAGATTAAACTTGTGTTATGGGTGCCGGGGCTCTACTTTATACATATTACTGCATTGATAATAAGTAAGTCTAACTCCACTACTGACATAATATTCCTAGATTTTTTACCTATGAGAGTAAAAAAAAAACAACTTTATCTTTCGAGTAAGGTAAGGTAGTGTCCTTGCGTTTTGTTCAGCTCATCTTGGCTTGGGCACTACCGTGCTCCCATATGAAACTACTCCCTCGGTCACTATCTATATTTTTGTTTCGTTACACTACGAAACAATTGAAGTCAAGATAGATAAATAAGTTGTTGGGAGCATGCTGCGGCCGGGAGTCCGAGCCACAGGGAGAATGTACTCGCTGGAGTATGAGGCCGGCGAATGAGGTAACGGTGGAAGCGACCGAATACGTTATTTCTATTAGTTAAATAATACAACACTATATAGATGATCTCTAGCCATATTGTTACAAGACAGACTATTAGAGCAGCGTGTTAGGACACTATACGACACTACACATGTGCCGCACACGCCACGGCTAGCGGCTGCAAGCACGTGCGCCACTTGGAGACCATTATCTCACTTCCAAGTAGCTACTACAGTGTGGGCGAGTGTTAAAAGTATGTTATTTAATAATTTTTTTGAAGATAACTCTCGCACTTTGCCTTAATTTGATTTGTATTCTTACGGGTTGAGTTTTAGTCAGAGTACGTACTATTATACCACACCTACATGAAATGAAGTACAACCCTATATTTAAGAGTACAGTTAGCAACGAAAAAAGAAGACACCACATTCGTCATACATTGCACCATTGAATACTACAGGCAACATAGATTTGTATGCTGTGTCGCTTAGGAGCTTGTTGCCTTTTCAGGATAACAAACAGTTAAACTAGTTGCTGGTCTCACTGCTCAAATCCATAGAAAAATGTCCAGCGGCATTTTGAAAAGACGTTGTTAGCTGCTTTTAAGATATTCTCGGGTGCTTTTGCTCCACTAGTTTTGTACCTTTATAGTAGAGTAGCACCATATAAATACAACATAGGTATTGTTACCGGTACCGGTACCTAACTAGGTGGTGGTCATACTCACAAAGTTACAAGTGCCGCGAGTTGGTCACCGGCTGAGTGGTGGTGAGTGGGCCAGCCTGGGCCAGTGTGGGTGGGGTGACTGGGCGGCTGGGCGCGGAGCGACAGAACAAACAGCGTTTGTTTGCCTGTGGGGACGGGGTAGCCTGCTGACTCTAATACACGCAAATTGACTTCGTTTGCTTCGATATCACTTTTCTGTTTCATTTTTGTGAAAGGAATTTAATGCTTATCGTAACTGTTGTCTATGGGATGGGATAAGACACTTGCGACGGACAAAAGAGGTCGATAAGCTTTGCTTCCTGTTGACGACACATGTGGCGCACACCGCGATGTGTTGTTCCAGCGAGACACGAGGCCAGCTCAGCAATGTACGCAAATTGAAGATAGATATTACGTCTTTATGTAAAACCTAACCTACCTGAGTACCTAAGTAAGGTAGGTACTCAGTATGTATGAAAACTAGTAAATTCCGTCAGTTATGATTTACGTTCTTGTATAAAATTGACTTTCTGGCCTGCTGCAAAGAAACTTTAGATGGAAAGTCCAAGCACAATGCTTAGGTAATTAAGTAATGGTATATAAGAGGTTTGTATTGTGAAATGAGATGATAAAACAGTAGTATTGTTATGATAGTTGGTAACGCTCGACGCTCGCTTATCGGCGAGTAGGTCATCGGTCCAAGGGGTGCCAGATAACAATGAGCTCAAGGGCTTGCGTTCAGCTTTACGACTCGTGTCGCTCGTCATGTCCCGCACCTCACACACAAGGGTAGATAACTAGATATGTAATATTCTACTAGCTATTCCCCGCGGTTTCACCTCCGCTGCTCGGTTACTATTGCTCGTAGCGAGATGTTATATCTATAGCCTATAGCTTTTGTTGACTACCTATACGACGAATTTTTTAGTCGGAATCCGTAGATAAGTGCCTACGTTGAAATGCATGTGTCATGTGCATGGAACAAGGTTCTTTTCTCATAGATTAAACATCGGCCGATCAAGATCCTCTTCGACATTGATTGCCAAACTTTTTCAGCAGTGGATTAAATCATTTAAATTTTTTTTGATGCAAATTCAGACAGAATTTAGCAGTAATGCATTATTAATGGATTGCTTGTAAGTATTGCAGTGTCCTGTTTTCCGGTCGTGGTGACAGCGGATCCGACGCATTTGTGAGTCAATGACGCCGGCTTAGGGCTTATTTGAATTGCACGTGAACTGTACCTGGCGTATCGGTTAATAATAGTTCAACAGTACCTATTGCCGAACTTAATGCCACATTGTGATATACTACTAAAAATAGTGCATCCATTTGCTCCGTTTGTAGCTTCAGAACAAGATGTTGTACTATAAACGCTATATTATAATACGCTGTAACTGTTCCGGACAAGGGCAAGACCTCTTTGAACCCCTGAATCAATTAAAGCAACCGCCAATACATGGAAGTTCCTCGAGAAACGATTTCTATCTTAAGATCCCCTACGCGTGTGTACGCTGATCTGAACAAATAATCTGATGCTGTTTTAATCATGGAAACTAAAGATACGTATGTGCTCTGGTCACTGAAGAGATATGTTTCGTTTCGACGCGCGTTTCGCATCCCCGCGTTCGATGTTGGTCGCTCGTCCCGCGGCGCTGTTTGCTCGACAAACTGGAGTAATGGTGTATGCGGTAGGAGTATGTCAGCCTCAGCTCTGACACACATCCAGCGTGTTTGGTCAAGTGCACATGTGGCGCCCCCTGCCCCGGTGCTTCCCCTTGGCGTGTCCTACATTACGATATACATAGAAGAAGCAGCTTTTATAGTGTAAGCTCGTCATGTCGCAATTACGTCACATCACTATCGATCTAGTAGTAACAACGACGATATATTACTAGACTCCGCATGCACGATCTAAGGAACAAAAACTATTCTGTCAACTCGCTGAGGTCTGTTCAAGGTGTGTTCTGTCTCAAGGTATGTTTACGGCTCACAGGAGTGGTCGAAATAAGACGGATATAAGACTTTTTTGCCTAATGTTTTGACAGACATCGGTCGCCTGTTATTAGGAGTCTAGTAATATATCGTCGTTGAGTAGTAATGACGGCATGAGTACACTAGGTAACTAGGTAACATTATGTAAATTAGCGTTATGAAACATATTCTAGCCGGTCAGCTACTAACGGTCAGTTTCTATTGGGCGCAATGGTCCCGCTGTGTCTTGTAATGTTCCACTAATGTATTAAAACGCGCCATGCAAATAGTCTGTTCAGTGGGCTCGACATTGTTTGCCATCTGGCCCACTTCGGTGACAGACTGCAAACAATCCAAACCGAGCAGAACCTCGTGGAGGTGTCGCTTGTGCTGACGTCACAGGACACGTACAATGACGTACATTCACTGCGATACAAATAGTTTAATTTTATGAACAGTTAGGTTTCCAGAAAACTGCCGGACTCGACTGAGTAAAGATAATACTCAAAGTAATGCTTATTAACATTCAACATTAACACCATGATCGATCAATCAACTCAACCTTTCGCAGTCCACTGCTGGACATAGGCTTCATCCAGGCTGCGCCGAAACACCCTAGCCTCTGCCTTCAGCCAGGCTGTCCATCTAGCTGGGGAATCAGCCTATATAAATGTTCCCACTGGAAACACCGGGACACAGGCTTTTGTCTCTGTGAGAAAAGGAGTCAGCAAGAAAGAAAAATAAAAGAAGTAATAAATACCAATATGGTAGCCGATTTCCACCGGACGTTCACCGAGAGCAGTAGTGATGAAATAAGTTATGCAAAGTAATGCGTTTGGATGGGTTCAAACTACTTCGAACCCACGACCTACAACTCAGTCGGACCGTTATCACCACTGCTCTCATTAACAACTAAGAAAATGATAATTATAATGTTAGTAACGCAGAGTAATTGTGATTAAGACAGGATTGTCACGCTTATTGACATCACCATGTTTTTAATTTTAATTTTAGGAGCGTGTATAGGACTTTATCCTGTATTGAGGGCGCGATGACAAAAAATTAAACTCATAGCTAGATCCTAAACTAATTCCTGTATGCCATATAAATATCTTTTTCGTGCAGAAATTGAACTCGCAGCAGTAAACAATCGCTCAGTCGTCAGCCTTAAGGTTGATATTGATGTTTAGATGCTGTGGGATGCAGAACCAGGGGTAAGTACCACCAGCGGCGTGCGCTGGGCTACAGCACTAGGTAGGCAAACAAACTAACGAAAAAAACAACGCTATACAAAAAAACTTAAAAAAAAACAAAAAGGAATCCCCTAAAATATGCGGTCATCATTATGCGCATGGCCACGCAGGTCGGATTTTCAACGACGAAATGTGACGATCGCATTGTGGTTTTAAATCTTTATGCATTTTGAAAATGTGACAAAACGAGTTTTCCCAGATATGGGAACAAGCTAGATCGATTTTTGCCCCCGCAAACCTCCATACAGTAAATTCAAACGAAGTTGTTGAGACGTTTTCGAGAACGCGAAAATATACCTACATTAAAATAATTATGTTTAGACAATTAAGTAGTGTTCGTTTAATATATTTTATGAGGATAAAAAGTACTTAAGTAAAAGTTAAGTGTAAGACATAGAAAACAAAAATATAAATGCAAGAACTCACCAAACTTATAATTTATGGTTATCACAATATTCATTGTTTATTCAACAAAGATTCCATGATTTGGGCCTATTTCACACGATCTACTTGTTTTTATAAGATAAATTATCATATTTCCGGGTTATTCTAGCTTCAATCTTATTATTAAACGAAGAATTCGAATATTTACTGCTTTTATCTTCGAACACAGACATTATTACCACCGGTTTATGAACATATAAACAAAACACTTAACCTCACTAATTTAAAAGTAAACTTAAACACTCGTGCAAAAACAAACCAATAGGTAGGTAACTGATTTAATCACACTACGCTAGTTTCAATAACTTTTTAGTGATCTTTTCGTACGAATTGTAAACAAACATTCAGACTTCCAAAATAATAATCTGCCAGGTTACTGACAGTACCGTTTTGGGGTTGCCAAAACACATTTTCTCAATTCCCGAACAACAAAAGCGAAGTTTCAAAGAATTCAAATAGTTAAAAATCCTTGGATAAACAATAAAGTAAAAAACCATGCAGTTTTTACTTCCATTTTTAGTTACTTAAACTTTTTTGGTAGGGTCAAAAATGACAATATCACCTTGATTTTTTTACCATTAAAATAAAAGAAAGGGAATTTTCAACAAAATTGCCACCCTGAAATTCATTCATACTTTCAGCCAGCCAATAGCACGGTTTTAGGCCAGGTCTATGCCCCGCCTATATTTTGCGCTCATCTTACATGTGTGCAGTTCATATACACGGCCGCGCACTTATACAGCACGTGATTTATCAATGGACTTTAGGCAATCTTACTACGAATGTAGTTAGGAGTAAAATTCTCGTCAAACGGCGGTTGTGAAAGTTGCTATGAAATTTTTAATAGGAGTTTTCACTTTTTTAATGTTTTGTTTTATTTTATAACCTAGTTCCAATAAATGCTTTTGTTTTATTTGTACGTTGTTATGCCAAGCTAGGCTTTGCCTAATTGCCTGTATGAAGGAACCGCGCCTGAGTACCACTCACTTAGTACTAATCCCGTAATTTTGGTCGAAGTTACGGACGCTTAATTACTACACCTCCTTATCACCTCCTCCGCGAACGCAACTGATAAACATTCCGCAAGTTTCGGGTATTCTACTAAAAGAATGTATAATATTACTATTACTATCATTTAGCAAGACAAACACTAAAGATGATTGATATTATCATAGGTAATGAAAAAGATCGCCATTATCGCTTTTTGTCCAACTAAACCGTCACTATTGCCGCGTGTGCGCCGACACCAACATGGCAGCATCGCGTGACCAACTACTGTAAACTCACAACTTTTTAATCCCGTAAGTTTATGAAAATTCATGAAAACTGTTGGTACGTGTAATGCATGTGCTCGCCGGCTCATTGGGCTGAGTGTAGCACGCACGGACAACGTGGACTGGTGGTGTGATGGTGTGTTGTGCCGCGGGTGAAGGAATAGATGCAGCATGTTGGAGACTTTGGACTTTTAATGCAAATAAATAACGTAATTTTCTTTCTTTTCAGCTGTGGATGTCCGCGCTGATCAAACAAGTACTTCTCTATATAGGAGAAGGAACGAAGGGTTTCCTGCTTACGGCTAATGTGTTAGTAGGTACAGTCAATAAGCACACACGCACAGGTTTCAGGACCATAAAGGTAGGTACTTATAATACAAATTCCAAATCTTGGGCGGTAGGTACTTACTAATTGTCTTTGCTAATTGGTACATAATAATAAGTGTATAATTTTCCTGGTGCTGGCATGAGGCATGTGACGCGGGAGCAGTGCGCTCGACCTGCGCCCGCGCCGACGGAACGTTCTTGAGATACGGCCGCTTCGAGAAGCGCAGGTCAGGGGGCACGTCTTATCACTACCTCGTACTACACAACAGATAACATACTTTAACGTGACAAATATAAAGTCGATTGTAAGTTGTACGGTGGCCGGACACATTGAAAGGTCGTAGTGTTATCGGCGAGTCTCTTCGTTATTTTCCGATTATAGTGATTAAGTATAAATATTCGATGCTCTATTTCTGTAGTGGTGACAGCAGATAAGGCGCCGATAGGTTTTTATGGGGCTCCGATAAACTTGGTTATCGCGATGTTTGTCCCGGCGGGCCCCGGGCGCGCAGCGTGCGCTACATCGTGCCCGGCTGCACCGCGTCAGCCCTCCCAAGGCTGGTGGACAGGAAATACATTTATTATTTACCTACTTAAGTTCTTTTGTAACATATGCAGTCCTAAAAAAGTAATATCCACTACAAAAGTTCAGTGCAGCAGTCATGATTCATCTCTTACGTCTGCCACTATGTCGTTGATTATATCCATGTGTGAGCCACAGGTTGTTTTTACTGCCAGCAGATATGAGCTGCTGTCTGTTTCAATTGGTTGATGTAGGGCCTCCTTCTATTTCACATGAAGTGGTTCTACAACTTCTGCTGCTGCGCAGATGTACTTGAAGGCTGAGGGAACCTTGCTCGGTGCTACGTGTACATAACATTATCAATTAATTGTTTTAGGTACTAATCTGAAACTTATCAGGAAGCGATAAGAAACAGATACAACTAATATGCTGTATTACACTAATAAGTTTAAAGTTTAATTCTAAAGCAGCCACAAACAGTGATAAATTAATGGTAATCATAAAAGTGTTCATTATATTGCCAGTCACAGTACCTAAACTGTTAATCTGGTTCCGATGAGTAGTACCGCATCGTAAGCAGTCGAGCACGAGGTGTCTCGGCAGTTGCTTTCTTGAACAACACACGAACGTCTGGTAATCAGAACTAGCAGTAGGTGCCATTACTTGTTATGAAATCAATATCATATTTATTTTTATCTGCTTTATCTGTCTTGTTTGTTTAATACGTTACTGATAGCAATGCGGGACCTACTAGCGCATAGCATAGCGTCTCTGGCGTATCCTTTATTACGTAAGTCAGAAATTGCGGTAACTAAGGATAGGATACCTGCAGGTAATTGATTCAAGTGTCATGGAACTCACGAACAAACGGATTTAAGACATAGCTGAAAGAATCGAAGATGTGTGTGTTGAATAGATGAACATTAAACACTCGCCAGTTGTTATCTGTGCGTGTCGGACTCAAAGTTCAATCAAAAACAATGATGTGCAAAAATAGAGTGATCCATAACAAATTATGAAATAGGGATGTAATGGTGGTCAGCCGCCGCCCTGGTCGGACTGTGGACACTTTACAACTTGTAGGTGACAGGCGCACAGAACTTTCTGAATTAAAAGTGTCAGTGGCACGGAAACGAATGAACAGGTATTATCGGTAGGTATATGAAATACCGGCACCTGTGAGTGTGTGAATATCTCGAGCAGCGAGTGGTTGGGCTGGTTGGAAGTAGGTGGCAGTGCTCGGCGCGGGTCAGGGCCGCGAGCATCCCGCGCTACACCTCACACCACTCATCAGAGAAAACACTCACAGGTGTTGCTTCATCAAAAGCGAGTACAATCTCGTCATTTGGGGCTTCATTGTTGGCTTAGTGGGCAAGCGATTGGCTGCAACGTGTCGTAGGTTTGATTCCCGCAGATGGTTCTAGGTCTGGCTGTTTGTGTTTGCGGTATAAATTGTTTTAAGAAACAGGACAGACTCCCTGTGGCACATGATTGCGCTCCGTTCGGCTCCGGCTCGGCTATGCAAGTGAAGGAAGAGATCTATATCGAGAGAAAACCAGCGCCTGCGCACACACTTGTGGTCTACAAAATAGCCGATATTAGCCGCGTCGATGGCGCTAGCGATGGCTCGAACCTGTTTTCAAACATCGCTGTATCTGGTGTACCTTCTGGTTTTGGCTACCTGTTACGCGCGGTGTTAGACTAGCTGCCTCTCCTCCCCCCCTCTTCGCTTGCTGTCGGCTCACCCCCGCGGACGTCCACTTGATTGGAACTCGTTTCAATTAACATTGATATGATTTGCTCCACCGCGCGCATTGTTTGGGCCACGCGCTCTATAGTCAGGTGCGCTATTCAGGTTGTTACGCAAAGGGCGGCTCGTTATGTAATGAGCTGGCAGCACAGGTGATATCTATAGTTAAATATTAAGTAGTTCAATGAGCCGACTATGGTATTAGTGGCACCTAGCTCTCCTGAAACCTGGTGTAAGTGCTAGTAAAACTGAACTAATTGAGCTCTTTGTGCATCTCTTATAGAGTGTTTAGCGGAAGACGGCGTGACAGACAAGGGGTGAGATAGCCAAGGGGTCAGCATACTTTATGAACTGGTCACTTCAGATATATAGTATCTAGCAGCAAACTAGGATCGTAATGATCATCATAAAATAGCCATCTCTAAAATATACAAAACGTATGGGACTTCGGGAGTTCTGAAAAACAGAAACATGTTAGACGGCATGATCCTCTGACAGTTCAGTCGTGGCTTCTGTGACCTCTGCAAAGTAAAGCAATCGGTTGGAACACGTTTTTAGCTTGTAATTACAGCGTTATGCTAATCTCAGTAACAGTGAATAAACATAGAAACTTTAACTACTACCTACAAAAACGTCGGATATTATTAGATTAAATAAAAACCAAGTTATTATGTAAAGGTTTTTTACGCATTGTAGTAGCAGAATTTTATTAATTAGTGTCTTGAGAATCTTCTTAGGATTAGCAGGTCAGTAACAAAACAATTGATTTCAAATCTACAGCAGCTGTACTTAGGTCAACTCCAGATTGTTTTCTACACCACAGTGAATGACCGAATAAAAAATAAATGAGATGGCTTCACAGGTCATTTTAATTGTGTATACGGAGGGTTTTCTTTCTGATTTTCTTAATAAACCTTCCATTCAATAGGTAAGTAGTCGGGAAAAGGGGTTTGTAACCACGGATCCTGAAGTGGTCTAAGGGTAAACTTCAAGTGATGAATTTGCTGGCTAGTCAAAAAAAAAACAGAAAATACTAGAACAACCACGTCCACGGTGTATAAATTGACAACCATTCTTATCCTCCTCTGTTGTAGATATTGATCACTGATATAATTGTGATTAATTAAACGGCGATTAGTATCTATTGTGAGGCAGCCGCTGGGAGGCGTCGCGGCGTGCGGGCGGCTCGACACACGTTACACATTGTACACATACAGTAAGTCAACTACGAACAAATGCGAATGATTGGAGTTAATTATAACATGTGTGACCCGTACTATACTACGTGCTATTAACCTGTCTGAGCCAGCCTTACTGTGCTGAGTAGGCAAGCAAAATAGAGCCATACACAGGTTGACGCTTGGCAGATTTGCCAGTTAATTTCGTCGATACAAGAAGAACCATTTGATATTTACGACGATAAGTATTTACTATATGATAATAACGGCGTACAGTAGGTTCAGCAGTTGCATTTGGTCTTTTTGTGCATAATATGGACTTTTTCAAAGATAACTCGGCTATTCATCTAAGTAGATCTTTAATGCACTACCTATGTGACGCCGAGCGCTGGTTCTTCGTCGTTGTCGTTGGTAAGTGCTTCATGCGACAGGCATAATGCCCTTAACGAAGACGAATACTTTCGAATATTTTGTCTCCAAAGTTTGATGTACAGTACTATTTATCGCTAGTACTTGTAGTTGTATTATTGGTTATTTTTGTATAGTGGCACTGGTGCAGGCGCCGGGCATGCCCCGGCAGGCGGCCTTCAGCACCAGTACACACAGTATGCGCCGGTAGTCGATAGCATTAATTTCAGAAGCTCAGGCATTGCAAGGTGATATATAATCGTGTTAACACAGTCGATATTGATCGGTAGGTCATATTCAAACAAAGCATGCTTACTTGTTGACTGCTTATTTTACTACTGTTAGGATCATTTACACATATTATCTGTGCCCTATGATACAGTTCTACGAAACATAAGCAAGACTGCTATTAGGCATTTCAATGTTTGTCTACTAATGAGTTAGAAGAAATGATTGATCACATTCCTGATAACAAATGGTTTTATAGTCCATATTTCCTTAGTTTGCCAAGTTCATAGACATGCTCGAAGTTGCGTTGGCTGAGTCCTCCTCATTGATAGCACGTCGTCTATTACCGGCTGCTACAGGTCTGTGTGGCACTTGACGGTGTGTAATGCGGAACCAAACAGTATGCAATAGACAAGTGAGCGCGTCTTCTATCAGTCTCCGTACGGCACTGTCCACGTCGTAAACATAATGCTCTATTGAGGTACAGAGCCTGGGCTCCGGGGACAACATAGGATCCAGTCAGTGTGTTTACGACGCAAGGTTTTACTATTTGCACCCTTTCACATTATAAAATAATAGCAACCAAATATGAAAATGTTTGTGTATTGATTTCGGGCTTTCGTTTCGATTCCCGGGCCGGACAATATGGTACCTATTGAGTTTTCCGTCGGGAATATCTGAGTAGCAACTTGGAGTCTGATCCTTATCTTATGCTGTACGGCTATACCTAGCGATGGGTCGTTGACGGTTTTTCCGTCAACGAAACGTTAACGTTGATTCACGTTTGTCAACTAGTTAATCAACTAGTTGAATTCGTCAACGAGTTGAACGAGTCAACGTGTTCATGTCGTTGACGAATTTAACTGTCAACTTGCAACGTAAACCGTTGATTCAATAAACGGTTTTTATCTAACGATTGTGCGTTGAATTTTAGAAACAATTTTATTCAATTTATGTATTGGAAAACGTTTGATTGACGGTTCGACACATAAATCCGTTTAATTGCAGATCCTGGCTGAAGTAAGATTAGTAAAAATGTATGTTTCCTTTTCTGTAGCTTATTTACCCACTTACACTCATAAAATTAAATCACGTAGTTTCGATTCGAATTTCAGTTTTATGTACAAATTAACATCTAATATAGTGTGAAATCAAAACTATTATTTCTATTTTTTAGACGGCTGTTCGCTATACCTTTGCATCTCAAAAATAGTACATTTCAATAATATAATACATTGGGATTAGGTCTACATCTGTGGTAAACGTAAGAAAACAAACTCCACCAATAAAAGTACTATTCTTAAAATAAAATATTTCGAAAATCAACTCTTACAATCGCTCGCAATCCATGACGCGCATGACGTTAAAAACAACGAACCAAAAACTCAACGTTGAAAACAACGTTGCATTTGCGTTCTCGTTAATTCAACGAGACGAACGAGTTTAACTCATAAACGTCGTTGACGGATTCAACTAGTTGATTCGTATACAGTTAACGTTAATACGTTGACAGGAGATCAACGGTTGATTCAACTAGTTCGTTGATTCAACGCTCATCCCTAGCTATACCCGCTGATGACCATATACTCGCTCCCCGCGACATGGGTGACACGTTGGTGACACGTGTGGCTTTAATTGTTATACGCAATTTCGTACAAACGTGTTGTGGTCCCGTGTCCTCTAAACACTTCCGCCTCTAGTATCGTTTCCCAGACAGCCATTAATAGGAAGTGGCCGTGCTGTGTCGTTATCGACTGACCGCTTCCGAGTACCGGCAGTTATGTGAAGCAGTCACAACAAGGAACATAGATAAAGCTTTGACGATAATGTGGCGTTGCTATCAATGGTTTACTCTGCAGATAGACTAACCAAAATTAACTGGTCCATACTTATAACAATAATCTCTCATGATTATAGAAAAAAAAAACAAACACTTTTAAAACGTTACCTTCGGGATCAATAGGATACAAATGTATACGTAATACTTGGGCTTGGTAGTAAGAGTAAACTGCAGGAATGCTATGATCATTGGAATGTCAGACCAGCCTTTGATCTAGATACAGCGGCGCATTGATTAAATGCTTGGCTTCTGTCCACAAAAGGTTCGCAGTTGATCTCATGGTAGTACTTGCAGTGAAAGCCGTGGTCTTACACACCGTGCTTACACTAACTGTTCGTTGTTAGTCGATGGTAAGTACGTCACAGCTAGGCGAGTGGACACTGTACTAAAAGGTATTAGGTAGTACGCCGGTAGATACACCACCTGAGAGCATGTACTTACTTACAATGCGGTATTATAACAGCGATCAAAATTTGAGGATAATGGATAAGTTAAAATCGTGCTGGACCAAAACAAAGATTTGCTAGTGAGTATTTGATTCTTTTGAAATAAGTCGTAGAAATGCAGAATGCTGCAGTGCCTAGCGTAGGCCCACGTCTTGCGTCAGTTCATACAAAGTGTTAAAGATTTAAGTAAAATGGTGGATCTCTTATTATACACTTCACCTTGCAAAGTCGCACCATTGGATAAATTATGCACCTCCCTCATCAGTGTGTTGATTTACAATTTCGCCAACATATCCACTATATATTGTATATATGTATTTTAGAAGACAATGGTAATCTCACTAAACGTCAGGCAGATAGCTATTTGCTAGGTAACATGAGCAGATACAACACGTAGAAGCGGATCTTTGACTCGCAAATCTATACATTATTTTTAAAGGCCTTGTTCTTGACCCACCTATTGTGAAGAAAAAAGAATTTCTTAGCTGACTTTACATATTTAATCAGTGAGAGTAGTATTGGTGGAAGCCCGATGGAACCAGTTTGTGTAATGCCTATCTACGAACCTGACAAGCATGCTAGTCACTAGTACCTAATCTTGCTTTGTAGTAGCCATTACTTATATAAACCTACTGAACATAGCAAGAAGTGAAACGTTGGGTTAAGCGCTCGAAATCACAAATTATATTTCATAAACATATTGTTTTGATACCAATACGCAATCTACATGATGTGTTTGTGAGTGTGTGAGTGGTGCGGAGTGTCGCCGCGTTATCGCCGCAGATAATAAATCGTGCGATAGCCCCTGAACTGTGACATCTCGCGGACTGATAGCGCAACACACAACACCGCACGCCGCAGATACAGCCAGAAGATCCACTCCCCATAGCAGCACACACAACGGACAGGACCGGAATATTATACCACGTGTTATGCGCTTGTGCAGAGGAGCTGGAACGCTTTGTGTTACATAACAAACAGTAGTCGATATCGTTCCATCAAGTTAGCTTGTCTCCGTGATCCTTCTGGTCGCCGCCGCGTGGTGTAGCCACTAGTGCTATAGCGACACTCGCGGAGCTCATCAGGCCTCAGATAATGGCAGTTAGCGCGCCGTCCACTTGGATAATTTATAATGCAAACTGTACTGAATAATGAGCAACTTGATAAATATGGACGACCTGATTTGCTTATTTATTTACATTTTACCCAAATGTGTGTCGCATCGGTGTGACCTTTAGACAATGCTTTACCTAATGAACCCGTCAACGAATTACAATCACGATGATGCAATAAAATAGCAGCTCTCTTTCTTCTTTTACATGTCTTAAGACATGGCTGCAATGTGCAAACAATCTACATCTGTGGTGTTTCTCTATACCTAGGTAAAACACTGCAGCTGACTTTGGTGATGAAGACTTACGTAGACGTTAATGAATCTTTTCCTATTTTGAAAAAAACTGGTTTCTATCAGACAATAGTAAAAGAGGTGGCAGATCAGCCTACCAGCCAAGTGAAATCAAACTAGGTACGAAAAACAATATTTTCTATGACCGCTACTGATGAGACTCGGAAAGACCAAGAAAGGAAACCAGGGCAGGAACAATCCAAATTAAATAGATTAATGACGCTGTTAGAATCTTCATTATCATAATATCTAAGTAAGGTAGTATTTCGCATATTTCCTATCAAAACTTTTTAAATATCAGCTTTACTACCGCCATCTGTGAACATACGTAAGTACCTTGAAGTACATTGGTCTGTATGTTATTTACTTTTTCGTTCAGACAGCGGTCTCGACTCTACGCACGCTCTGATGGTGTTGTATGTAAAGTAAACTAGATGGCGTGGAGTACAACAATACTAATACCTATATTGAAAAAATAATAATATAGATTTTATTTTGAATAATGCTGTTATGATTAAATATTCGGACATGTGCTTTTTTGGAGGTTTCTATGTCTGTAATCTTATCTCGGTATATCGGTTTGATCAAATTTCTTGTAATTCTAGAGTTGAAAATAAGTATGTGCTACAGGCAGATACACTGGAAGATAATGTCCAAGGCATTAAGTCCGCCCTTGTACCTACATGTTTTTTGTAACTGTGCATAAAGTTTAAATAAAAAAATAAATATAATAATCGCAACTTTTAATTGTTTTTTAGTTTAGAAAAATATAACGTAACTTTTTCTAGGTAACTAGATTACCTACCAAGATGCTCTGTTGTTTTTTGAATACCAGGTGCAATTCTCGTAGGTTAAGTTAATGACGTTCGCCGCTGGCTACCTTAGCACAAGTTTATTTTTATTACCCGTGAAATAAAACCTGTATTAATGAACTTTTAAAACTTGCCTGTTTTGGTGTCAGCTTAGGTTTCATTTCGTATTATTATGTGTAAAATAAATTTTATTTGTAATAAAAGAGGACAATACTAACTTTTTGTCGGTTCATATGGCACCTAAATAAGTACCTATTATGTCAACACAGGCAGATCCGTTCCGATCGCGTGATCGCTACGGATCTCCCTGTGTTGTAACTCTAAAAATTCGGTTGATTCTCTTGAAGAGCAACGTCAAGTCTTATCTACTAATCTAATAGCGACTTTTTGCTGTTCTTACCAAAATTCAGCTCTGCCGACCGTTTTGTAATTCCAAAGGTTTCCCTTTCTATCATTTGTTTGTAAGTCTAAGAAGGAGACCCTACGTCACACATCACATTTTGATCGCGAGATGTGTCGCGACAGTGAGAGGTCGGAGTGCCAGGAGTGCGCGAGAGGAAACAAGCGCTTTGTTTGATAATGCGGGCCCATTGTCACTGTTACGATAAGTAGTCAGGCACAAGGAGTAGTAATTCCTTGTGTGACATCAGAATGAAACTTTCTAGCGTCGTCACATACCCAAACTCGAGACTGGAATCTCGAAACTCAAAACTTGAAACTCGATACTCGAAAATCATATATAAAATCTGGAAACTAAAGTAGAAATTGGAATCTCGAAACTTGAAAGTCAAATATGGAATCTCGAAAATCCAAACTCAGTACTTTAATCTCGAGACTGGAATCTCGAAACTAGAAATTAAAATCCTGAAACTCGAAACTGGAATCTCGAAACTAGAAATTAAAATCTTGAAATTCAAAACTGATATATCGAAATTGGAATTTCGAAATTCTAAACTCCAATATCGAGTCTCAAAACTTAAAGTTCGTACTCGGAAAGCGAAACTGTAATACACTACTGTAATACATACTCAAAGCTGAAATCTCGGTGCCCGAAACTCGAAACTGGAATCTCGAAACTCTTAACTCGAATATTGAATCTCGAAACTTAAAATTCGGTACCTGAAAACTCGAAACCGTAATCTTAAAACTGGATTTTTATCTCGAGACCCAATTTCGGTAATCGAAACTCGAAACTGGAATCTCGAGACTCGGTTCTAGAAACTCGAAACTCTAAACTCGAATATCGAAACTGAAACTCAAACTCGGTACTCGAAAATGGAAAATCTCATCTCGAAACTTGAAACTCGAAACAGACATTTTAATTTCGAGACCCAATTTCGGTACTCGCAACTGGAATCTCAAAACTTGAATTTCAAATCCCGAAACTCGAAACAGTATTGAGGTATGTAAGTTGATGTGTCTGTACAATACTATTACAAAAAGCTATCACACTAAGATTTAACGCAGACCTAAGTCATTGTACGGACCTCACTCAGTGTCGACGTGTGATACTGATGGTAGACAGATTCTATTAAAATGAACGAGCATACGTTTGCATACGAATGCAGTAACTCTAGACTTTCTAAGAGAGCTTAGAAAATCAAGAACTTGGGAATGAAGGTAGATTTCACTTTACATGTGCAGTGCATACGTGGGACGCTAAGACTAATTTGAGTGTTAGATGAGTATGAGTGTGGTATGGTATGAGTCTGTTAAGAACTCTATGCGCTTTGTGTTAGGTACACACTTAGGTTACTTATCTACATTTAACTAAGCAAGTACTGTTCCCTAAAACTGTCATGTGCGTGTCGAACCATGCACAATGAAGGGTACCGTAGTTATAAGTAGAAAATAATTACAACAATAATTACAAACTTAACAATAGTATAAGTGCCTACAGAACCATTCAATGAATGCGTTCCGACTCGCACTTGGCCGTTGAAAAAAAGGAAACCAAAGAAATTACTTATTTGTATCCTTTAACAAAATTATTCCTATCATAATTATTTACATTACTTACGTAAGTGTATCGTTTATTTTTAAATCAACTGAAAGTTAATCTTTTAATTAAAACTTCTTTCCATTTCTTTTAATTGCTCTTTTAAATAAATTCTTGAAAACTTTGCAATACTAATTAGTTCGTTCCAGAGACTGACTTCTGATTTTATATTAAAAAAGTAATCATGAGGTGCTGCATTCAATATTTCATTACAGTTTTTATTAAACTCTCCATTTAAAACAAATGATAATCAAAGAATGACCGACTAACATGTTGGCATACTCACTCACGTTTTGGATTTTTACTTATCCTATCCATTAGCGAAAGATGTTTGAAATTGGATGAGTAGTTTCGGAGGTTAGGGTGACCATTGATTGCAACATTATTGATAAAGTTAAAAAATGATTTAATTTTGATTTCAGGAAGTTTCAGCGTCTATTCAGTTGAAATAGCATAATATATTATAATAGCAATCTTATCAGTTTTATTAAAGCGGGTGGAGACTAACATGTAAATACTAATTACGTGGGTTACGCCGGAGTCTGTATTTCCTGATAGCTACAACCAAGTCAAGGTTATTTCTAGCAACGTGCTTAGCTGTCAACAACGTCATTGCTTACTACAGGTGATATTGTATTAAAAACCAAGTAAATTATCCATTTGAACGGGCCCAGCATTTTCAATGAAAAGCTTTTTTTGTGTTGTACAGTTGTACATTATGCGGGCAGGGCCCCACGCTTTAGAGCTATAGTGGAAAGTCGCACCGGGCGACCCAGGCTCGCGTCAGTCATACCGGGGCCTTTCTCGTATCAACTGATGTTAGTTGAAATGAAACAAGTACAGTTGAGCAGCTGAGCGGTACTCCGTTTGATCTACGCCAGAGTGTTCATTGATGTGTGTACTACAAGAAGTGCCTTTCAGATACAATACGGTTATCGTTTTGAAAAAACCAGTCATCCGTTTCATTCGTTTTCTGGAATAGTGATCTTTGAGTTGTACTTAAACAAGGGGTTCAAATATTTTTAAGAGCAATTTTTTGACAATAAAAGTCTGTTGAGCCATTTCTAGGAGCATGCACCATCCGTCCTTGCGCCAACCGGTACAATGCACACCACCATATAATTTCATAAAGATAGGTACTTTTCTAAATTGAAGTACAGTACGGCCTGAAAGTTGTAACGGAAAAGAGTAAAATTATCTCGTTAAAAATACAAAAATAAAATAGTTTGAAAATCGATGCATTTTCGCAATGGTACGGGAGATTTCTATATTTTTTTTTATTATAATTTTATAAACTGATTTTAAGATTAGAGGTATGTTTGAAGATTTTCATTATTAAATTATTTCGATGCATTTAAAGTATTTTTTGGCTGTTATAACTTTATGCAGAAAGAACTTAAAAATATAATTATTTTAAAAGTAATTCAAGGCTTAAAAGATACACTGTTTTAAAACCACCTTTTGGATCGTTTTCAAGCTTTCATCTTAGTGTCGTGACTACATTTGAAACATGACCCTAGGCACAGTCAGGTAATAAAATAGAATGAGAAGTTAAGTACTTTAGGAACCTAAAAGCCATTATTTTTTACTGAAAACAAACAAGTAGCTAGGTCAGCAGGTCTCTATAGTTTATTTTTATTTAGTTCATGAGATTTGAGGCCCTAGTACAAATGCGAGGCCTAAATGTATGTATTGTATATAACTTTCGTTATAGGTACCTTTAAACGAATTTCTGGGTATTTTAGACATTGAAAGGACGTTTTTAAATAAACCAAGGAAGCACTCATCCGTAATTAAAAAGTTTGTAGACTTTTTTGGGTTTTTTTATGATTTGATAAAAGTTCTACACTATTCAAAGATTTTCTATGGAAAGAAAAACTCGAACCGCGAGCGACCTGCGACCAGATTCAATACATCCGACGCTCTTTCCAAATGAGCGATCGAGATTCTAACCCATAGCGTCGAATTCTGCAATCCCTTTTTAAAGTCTGTCGTTTAGTGCCATCTATTGCAGAGTATTTTCGCCTTATATTGTTCGAATTTATCTTTCTATAGAAAATCTTTGATATTGGCGACGTCTGCTTTACTGCGAAGTAATATACTAACAAGATAAGGAAGTAATTCTTCATTAAGTGCAAACTAGTTTCAATAACCCAAGCCTCGCTTAGAAAACACTTTATTGTCGTAAAAGCCGCGCCACAAGTTCGCAGACATGTCGATGTAAATAGTTATTGTATAATGTAGTGAACAAGTTGAGTCCCTCCGCCTCTTGAGTTATTGTTTCCGCCATCGCTGCTCTCAATAACTACGGAACTTTGAATTATATTCGCAAGACACAATAAGAACTACATAGGTAATGTACAGTTATTTGTCCTCAATTCTTCAGCTAGTAACGAGGAACTCATTAAAGAGCCCATAAAGTAATAAACGTAACTTTTGAAGATTTAATTATTTTACATAAAGAGACCTAGCTTCATCAATCATTGAAAAATAAAAAAGATAATGTTCTATAGACACGGCTTAAAAATGATATTCATCGTATTTGGTAACTTATAGGCAAGCGAACTTCAACATCAACCACATCATCGCTAACAAAAAAAAAAACTAGGAATCTGCTTTAAATAGCAGACGCTATTTAAAGCAGATGCATTTTATAAGCTCACGTCTACATACCTCAGACATCAGTACAGCTATGTTACAGAACACTTCTGAGAAATGAAGAGATTTCGTGATGTACAAGCTCCGGGTCCGAGTCCTGGTCTGTGTATCACGTTGCAGTGCAGTTAAATGCCTGCAGCTAGTGTTAGGACTAAGAGCAAATACTGAGAAGCTTTCTGTTGCAGATATTCCAAGAAAAACTAATGAAATCCTAAACTGGGAGAGATTTACAACTGCTACTCCCATTATACGCCACTGAGCCCGTCTTGAGCTTTCTTAATCCAATCTATTGCAAATTCAAGAGGAAGAGATACGATTATAGGTATAGTATAGACTGTTTTTGTAGCATGTCGTAGTTCTACGGAAGTTCCTAAACTATAAATTTTGATGAATGAGGTGTCAGTTGAGTAATTATTTTAATCCGGGCGGCACTATGCTAATTATTAAAAATTAAAAAAAGGTAGGTAGTGCCCTTGCGCTTCGCTTGGCTCGTTTTAGCGGGGGCACTGCCGTGCCCCCAGATATACGAGGGATCTGCATAATAACTTGAACCACCATGTATGGAAAGGATTCATTATCTTCTTGTTCTATGATAGATAAGAATGAGCGAAGAAAATGAAATGTATTTCTTAAACTCACACTATGAGAAGGAATCAACTAGGTAAAACAAAAATGTACAGAGTGAATTTTTGAACTGAGCATGGATGGTTATATCCACACTGTAAAGTGTCGTTATGAAAGATACAATCTGGGAAATTAAAATTAAAGAAAAACTACTTAAAAATACTGAAAGAAGTCTTCCTTTTAGTATTATTCGATATGCATAGTTTCGATTAAAGCCATCCACGGCCAGTTGAAAGGTAATAATTGGTTGTCAGTTGGATATCCTACGCTTGATGGTGGATATCGTACTCGATTTGTTTATGTGGTTTTGAAGGACAAGGATCAGAGACAGTTATTTTGTGCTGAAGGGAAGTTCGATCCAACTCTATCGGTAACAAATCTTGAATTAAGTAGGTAAATAGATACAGCTTATTTTTTTATAGATAGAAATAGAAAACATATTTTTGGAAATGGTCGAAATCTAATGAAAAATTGGCGTTCTGCAGTATGTACCATCAAGTTATACTCGCTATATCAATGCACTAGACCTTCCACGTGAGCCTATTATTATGTTATCATAGTGACTGAATGTACACAATAAACGAATATAACTTTACAGCTATGTTTCTTCTTTATTTTGTGTTATTTAATGATATTTCCCCGAAACTCCGCTATTTGCGGTGTGTTTACACAACTGTCGACCTGTCGTTAAAACAAGTATAAACAAGTAGTGAAGACGCACCTGTAAATTATTCTCGTGTGTTATTTCCAGCATTTAATAAAGCGCTAAAAGCGATTGTTGTACAGATAGCTGAAGTTGATGACTTAATAGCAGAACAGTCAAAATAGTGGATGTGCGCCAAACGCTGCTCGTTGACATGTGAGAGTCTGCGTCATTCGTCACTGTGCTAAGCTTTTAGTACCTCGCTGTTGTCAACGGCTTCGTCCACCACAACTTGAGAATTATATCATACGAAGATCATCGTCATCTTCCTGCCCTTAGCCCATTTTACTTGGGGTCGGTCGGCGCAACACGTTTTTTATACCATACGAAGATACATTCTGGATAAAAACTCTACGTGTTATGAACTATTTGTGTGCAAAAAATAATCCAATTCCAGAAGAAACAGCCATCCATCCTCACAGATTTTCGCATTATAATTAAATAAATTGTAATTATACCTTTTTTATTGTAGATTACAGCATACAGCAGGCAACAACAAATAAATAATGTGCTCTTGCATGGTGTCAGCATTATTATGGAGGTCCCCCGGGCACGGTGCGTGCGGGGTGCAGGCCGGGAGGGGTCCGTAATACAATTTATTATATTATTTGGGTTATTGCAGGCCGTTGACAATTTACCACATTCAGTGGTCTTCCCCAGAGCTGGTCAGGTCACGACACATCGGAAAATAACTGCAGAAGTACCGACACCTATGAGTTTCTTTAACGCTGGCAATAAAGTATAGATGACAGGACAGCTCTCCGACTTGTAATTATTTCTAACCGGCTTCAAAAAGGGAGGAGTCTCCCAGTTCCTCTGTATCATCATCATCTCAGCCATAGGACGTCCACTGCTGAACATAGGCCTCCCCTTTTGATCGCCACAAGTACCGGTTGGAAGCGACCTGCATCCAGCGTCTTCCGGCGACCTTCATAAGGTCGTCTGTCCACCTTGTTGGTGGACGTCCTACGCTGCGCTTGCTAGTCCGTGGTCTCCACTCTAGCACTTTTCGACCCCATCTGCCATCCGCTCTGCGAGCAATATGGCCTGCCCATTGCCACTTCAGCTTGCTAATCCGGTGGGCTATATCGGTGACTTTAGTTCGTCTACGGATCTCCTCATTTCGGATTCGATCACGCAGAGAAACACCGAGCATAGCCCTCTCCATAGCTCGCTGAGCGACTTTGAGCTTTGAGATGAGGCCGATAGTGAAAGACCACGTTTCGGTGCCGTAACTCATCACTGGTAACACACATTGGTTGAAGACTTTCGTCTTGAGGCACTGAGGTATATCGGACGAAAAGACACTGCGTAGTTTCCCGAACGCTGCCCAACCGAGTTGGATTCGGCGGCTGACCTCTTTCTCGAAGTTGGATCTACCTAATTGGACTACTTGTCCTAAGTAGATATATGAGTCAACAACTTCGAGTATGGTTTTCTCTATATTCACTCGATTTTTCAGAAATTTCTGGACCGATTAGAAAAAATATTTTTGTCCGATGATCATTACGTCAGGATTTGATGATGGGATCCTGGAGAAATCGAGGAATGTCTCACAGAAATATTTTCGCGTTTCACAAACAGCAAATCGACTACGATCGTAAGTCTATCCTCTATTTACGCTATCACACAACATAATAATATATTATCACGCCTGTACCCTCTAAAAAGGTTAAAATTAAACTTTTCTGAAAATAATAACCGATATTCAAAAATAATTTTTTTGTGTTGTTTAAAAAGTCGATTACAAGGTTTTCACGTCTTGTAGTCATATTAATAATTTTAGTATACAATAAATTGCAATACAAGGTGTTACAAGACCATTTGACGCGTTAGTTGCTAGTCTTAGTTAGCAAAGACCTCAACGTCAAGTGAAAATGTGTTATTTAGAAAATTTACGATTAGTTTTCGTAGTGTTGCTCTATATTGACGGTGACCTACATCCTGCCGGGTGTCCGGGTCGCACACGTGCCGGCGGCGGGACACACCGACCGGCCGCGGCAGATGGAAGTCCTCGAAACTCAAGAGTGACCAACTTTCATCACGCAGCTTATGATCGAATGACGGAAACTTTGCGGCGTTGTGTTACCTGTTTGTGATGTTTCCCTGCTCATATTATAATCCATATTAGAAACCTGAGAATTTGTTGTTTGTTTGGTTAAACTCCTGGTTTAATTTCTTTTCTGTTTTGGATAGTCTAACTAAATGGACTATTGAGACAGGCTGACTATACCTACATTATGATATCACGCTATGACCAATTGGTGCGAGAAATGAGAGGATAAACAATAGTTCACAAATAGTTTATGTCCATAACATTTCGCATACAACATAGTGTGGCTAGAACCGCCGAGAAACATGATAGTGACTCCGTATGCTCCCCAGAATAAGTACATAGTTAAATCAATTAATCAAAATTAAACATATTTATGTGTAAGTGAATATCTTCCATCCAGAAAAAAGTACTTAAAGTTTCGGAGGAAAACAACACTTACATTCTCAGTACAGCCCGAATTGACAATCATAATTCTAAATTAACCAGAACAAAGCTGCGGGCAAAAGCTAGTGACTCTAGTTACAGTAGTATGAAGTCCAACATCATTGGAGGTCGTGTGAGAAACAAGACCTCACGATGTTCGTACCTGCTTGTTTCAAATTATTGATCAATCACACGTCCCTCGCATGTTTCCTTTCAGCCAGAGTAAAGTTGACATACGACCTGGAACGATGTGTACCTACACAAATGACCAACAAGGTGTCGTTAGTTTAACACACAATGTATTTAGGACATTTATAATCTCATCATCGAAAATCGTTATTACTTACTACTAATATGATTTTCTAGTGACTATGGGTATCTGCCTACCTAATACCTACTTATCTTTTGTTGGTAGATATTTTTAGATAAAAACTAAAAACATTTTGTTTTGTTAGCAATCTGAATCGGCAAAAATTGTGAACTGTTTAAAACCGGTCGTTCTTGATGAACCTTTTTACGCGTCAACGTCTAATATTGTCGCAAACATTTTTGATGTGAAAGCTGCTGTTATTTATACTCGTAGATATCCCTCGGGTCCTCCGGGTGCCGCAATCTCACATGTGGCTGGAAACCTTGTAAACGTATCACGATACAATTATTTCACCCTAACTAAGAGGAGGTTCACAGGTGGGTGTTATTTGTGGACAGTATTGCCACGAAGATAAGCAGTGGTGTAGATACTTGTAATACAACCGCATTCTTCCAGTCACGGTTAAAATAACATGAGATAGGAGACGAGACGCGAGAGTAGGAGACGATTAATCTATCAACCTGGCACAAATCTGAACTATTCTGCCATGTAGATGAAAAAAAATAACGAATCGCGATATTTACTGGCGCGAATTTTCTATCACGAATTCCAATCCGCATAGTGAAACTATTTTAGTTTCGCAAAGAGCGTCTTGCTCCACTCTTCACCATCGTCGGAGTATCTGTGGAAAACATTGCGCGGCTAAAAATCGCGGTGCGTGCAGTGGATAGCGTAGTTTAGCATAGATAGTAAACAAGGAATAAACAGGTTTCATACAGTAAGTAATTTGAAATGTTTGCAATCAAAAGTTATCAACAATTGTGCGATGGGTACCGAACTAGAGAGGGATAGATTTAAATTAGTTTTGTTCCTCCTGCCGCGGCCGGAGAGATAGCCGCAAACTGTTTATTATACGAGTATGTAGATGATATTAAGTGGAGTTGCGTTGGGGATGATGGTGCTGACCATTAGGTATATATTTTTCCTGGAAACCAAATGACTACACAAAGGACGAGAAAGAGTATCTGCTGTGTTTCAATTTATTTATTTCAGATCTATGAGATGAACATTGATTTAATATAAATAACTCGAAATACAAGTACAACGTTACATGTGTAGTGTAGTTAGTAGCGCGGTGTTTCATATCCATGGTAGCATGTTGAAGTACCGCGTTGGCAGACAATTTAATTAATTCGCGCTAAGGAATTCCAAACACCCTTCATAATGCGCATGACCTGGGTGTAATTCTGGATGATTTAATTTGGCGTATACGATTATTATCGTATTATTTTTATGATCCTAGAATTTAAATGTAATTATGTCATAAAACCGATGTTATCTCGAAAATATCGGGATCTCTCGGTTTCTTGTAGATAAAGTCTCGAAGATCCGTTTTTTTGGAAATCATGTTTCCAAAAAAAACGGTTTCCGATTCCCTGGGACGTAGAATCTGTAAAAAAAAACCGGGTAATCCTGGGATTTCCCTTGTATAGACCCTACCAACAGCAATTAGTGCCAGATCTAATAAACTTAGCGCTGGCGGTAGCGCGACTGCACTGCTTATATGTATAATAATATACCTCAGCGTTCAGAGGTCTATTAGGTGAAGTGTTAATTACAAAATACTACATTTTTTTTAACTGGATTTTTTACATTTTTAAGCTCACATTTATAGTCAGACCCGAAAGATGCATTTAATATAAGTCCTTTTTAAAAAAAATCAAACCGACGAAACATCTAACTGAAAAGAAAAAAATAAATTTTGAGGCGGCGCCAAACAAACAAACATAATTATAAATTAACAATGTGAAGAGCAGAATAGCTCGTTGTATATCTTGTCGTGGTTGAATAGCTCGTCGTAGCTATTCGTTGATTGTTTCTTTGGCGGAACTCTTAAGACTGATTTCACAAAATAACAGGGATCTGGAGTTGATCTGATGATGGTGACGCCATCATGTTATGTTCTCCACATCTCTGCTATATAATTATGTCCTCAGAACTACAATTGTTAACTTTATTTCAACAGAATCGGTTCATAATTGAAAATTCTGTAGGAAGATTGACAACTACTTCTTTTTTTTCTGCCCTTAGAGGCCGATTTCAGTTTTGAAATTTAAATGGAACCAACTTTGAGATATACTCTTTCCAACTAAAAAAGAATTTTTGAAATCGAACCACGTTTGGAAAAGTTATGCGTGGTCATACATAAAAAAATATATATACAACGTGTCCCAAAATTCAACGATAAGCCGGCACCAGAGGATGGACCTACTAATGACCACTCGAGAAAAAAATAGAAAAAAAAAATACCACTACTTTTTTTTAAATTACTTAAAAAAATGGAAATTCTTCGAAAATGTATACCCCTTATGACTCTTTTAACTACCATGACCATAATTTTTCAAATATTTCAGTTTTTTTGTTTGTATCGGCAACCTAAGTAGTACTACCATTCACCATAATCTTTGAAAATTACAGAATTTTCGTAGTTTTATACAAAAAACAACCAAAAAAATATTATTTCCCTAAAATTTTGAAAGATTTTAACGTTCAGTACACTTTAACTCATCGTAGTGTAAAAAAAAAATATGGACACTAGTATGGCAAGTTTTTTAAAAAATTAGCGCAACTAACCTAGATTTTAAAATGGTATAATACTTTAGGAAAACTAGCCACAAAAAAATAATAATGACACTTTTTCTAATCAAGAACCCCTATTTCATAAGTTGTTGTTAATAGTAATCACTTCTACTATGTGCCCAAAATATCAAAAAAAAATTTTTTTTTTAAGTAGGTATTTTTTTTTATTTTATTTTTTTCTCGAGTAGTCATTAGTAGGTCTATCCTCTGGTGCCGGCTTATCGTTGAATTTTGGGACATGTTGTATACATGTCGAATTGAGAACCTCCTCCTTTTTTTTTCGTCGGTTAAAAAATGGAGATTAAGATAAAGATAAAGATCCCTGCGTAATGCATCCTCTCTATGAGGCGGCTATCAGACAAGCTGGTCGCGTCACAGAGGGTTGTGGATCATACGAGTGATCCGGAGATACCGCATGGTAACCCTTGAGGAATTGTGCTCCCTTGCCAGATTGCCACCAAAAGATATGGAGGCGAAAGCCCGAAAGCACATCTATGAGTGGCGTGTAGAGGTGCAACACCCTGGGGTTAGATAACGTAGTCGCGGCAAAACGTGGTACTGCGGGAAGACCTCTAATTGAAGAGGGGCGTTTTCACCTTCCGCCTGACACAGGCTCTCATCGGACTAGGTATATTCGGGAGGATTAGGACATTTTTTTTTTTTTTTTTTTATCGTGGTAAATTCATCAAATGAGACCTCCAACCCCGGGCAGGGCGGGAGGTACTGTCAGACTTGTACTGACTAAAATCCACGGTGTCCTTCAGTAGCCCTTTATGTTCCGGGGTCGCGGTAATAGAAATAAGTCCCGCGACCCCGGCAGGCTTTGGCCCTCTGAGAGGGGGCCCCGTCATTTTGCTGACAGCTCTTTGAGGCGCGCGTGGAACACGACGCGCCGTCGACCCGGGCATGGTCCATGGTCGGACAGCGAGTTGCCCTTTACTCGCTGTCCGCATGCCCGCGCCTACGGTGGCCGGAGATCGTCTTGCGACGTACGGCGCCGTGGGCGTACACCACTGCGGTTGGGGCGGAGGGAGGACGCTGTCCTCTCTCTCTCGCGGCCCGCCGCCTCCTTCACGAGCATTACTGTCTCGCAGAAGGCGGCGACCGCTTCCCACTCCGTCTCGCTTCGCAGCATGGCCGAAACCAATGCCGGGCGCGAGAGGTCTCCGCATTCGGGAGGATTAGGACATGGCGTCAAGGTTGACCTTCGCCGAGTTGAAACGCATATAATTTTCTTCTCCTTACTGAACTTGTCAATCTGTTCTTTAATAGTACGTATTAGGTTATCAGTAACACCCACTAGGGTCGTGTGTAGCTAGCATAACATCGTTAGATACCTACTCACATATTAGTAGTGATACATATTCATACGAGGTGTAATGTCGTTGTTTTGTATCATATACAGCGTCACTTGGCAGTCCAGCTCTGGACCATTTAAATAATCGCTTTAGCTGCGAAGTACTAATAAAACGACAATTATTTTTTGTGAGATTATTTTTTGACTTGAATGTGCGCTGGCGGTCGAGAGTATGTCATGCTCACTCAAATGTCTCGCTGATGGTGGCGCGTGTGTCGGATCATTTAGTTCCCTTCAAAATGGTTGAGCTGAATGGTGCTGATATCATGCGTCATGTTCGTGAACGGGCGCTGTCAGTTGGGACTGGTCATCTCTTAGCTGCCTCGGTTTATTTTAAAAATCAATAATTTTATTTCTGATTTCTTTTGGACACTTTTTAACTTGCTACATCGTTCTCACATAATGTACCATCTTAAAGGAATGATGTAACAAAGGTTCTGTAATAATTTTGGCGATCTAAAAAGAGTGTCCATGGAGTTTCTTGCCCGTTCTTCTCCATAGAGATCAACTTCTTGGAACGGGCATCTACGGTACTTTCACAGTTTTTATGTCGTGTGACTGGGACTGTAGCAACATAACTATTTTTAACTGTTTTTATTTATGTAACGTAACTATTTTTGAACTGTTTTTGTCTTTTGACATTTCAAAAGTGCTATGACTGGCCTACTTGAAATAAATGCTTTGATTTGATTTTGATTTGATTTGACATACGTAGTGTTTGTTTACATGGCGTTGTAGCATGCAGTACTAGCTTACCACGGCTGCGTTAACGTAGCAGTCGCCAATTAGATATGTAAGGGGAACGTTATATGGTTGCAGGACTGTCTCAAAAGGTCAGCAAGATCCTGGAACGTAAAGCTACAGGCAACTGTGAGTTTTTTGTCAGTAAGAGCCCGTAACCTTCCCTCCATTCTGGGCGGGAAGTCTCGTTTGATAATTTAACCTTAATAAAACCTTTTCTTCTTTAAAGTGACGGACAAAAATAGAGTTGATTTCGTATAGGTGTTGTCATAATGGAATTAACAAGAAAAGCAAGGTTCAACGTTACAGGCACTGATTACATTACATTGAGTACAGTACCAAACAGTGCGTAGCACCAAACTCCTGCATCTATCAAGACAATTATCATGCTAATGTAAATGTGTACTGTGATTACAGTTTTCATCAATGTTATACAACAAATTCAAATGATTGCCCGAGTTAAAGTCTTAAACAAAGGCAATTTACAAACACAATAAGCTAGTCTACGAAGTTCTTGTCTGTACAAATTACCTACTATTAGTTGTCTACAGCTTCATTTCTACTAGAAAATTAGTCGAGATTTTAATTGCCTCGCTCCTCTCGTGCTCTGGTCTCTTACGGAGTGAGCGTACGGCGACTAATGTAGAGTAGCGCTCAGTTTTTAATTGTCTTGCGCTCAGTTTTTAATTGTTGTATCATTTAATGTTATTTCTTCCGACTATCGTAAAACGATTCAAGTAAAACTTTTCATTAATTGACTACAGTCGATAATGTCAGCACATTAAAGTGAAAACATTCGTCAGAGGTTAGTGAACAGGCGCGGTTGAGCGGGATCTATAGACGGAGGCAAACATTTCACGTCTTCTTTGAGTCAAAAAATTAGTTGCTGATTAAATCGGATTTGTTTAACTGATGGGACACTTGTGCACTTTAGATATATTATCCGTTAACAGTTTGAACTTTTAGACTTTAACTAAAACTACTTTTTATTCGTATTTTCTTCTTTTATTTAATTCCTGTTCAAAAATATGCTCAAGTCTTATTTTTCGATACGACCGAAAAACTTCGTGCCAAGATCGAACAAGCGCCGCGCTTCATATTCAGGTGTCGTAACTAGCAGTTATTCGGCAGGGTGGAGATTATCACACTCTTCTGATCTTGTCACCCATTATCATCAGTCTCTTCTCCTTTGTTTCAGTATGTTCATGCGACGCTCGTTTGGCTTGGACCGCACTATAACACTATTGCGGGACAGCTCTTAGACGTAGGAATATAAAGTGTACTTTAAACAAGTTTTTTATTTGAACGGGAGAGCTGATGATGATTTGAAAATTGTTAGCGCAAGCTCAGTTCTGTACAAATAAGCTTTAATAACAAATTATAAGAAATCTTTAACGTATGTTTTTAAAAAAAATATATTAAATATGTTGGACAATATTTCAGGTGGTGACACCGTACAGCGCAGCGTTGAGTTTTTCTCAGCGTAACCGCTGTAACCCTGTAGTCCGTATGTTTCCAGTGCTAGGGATGTTTCACAGCAAACATAACCCATGTTAGGGCGCCACAAAAGTTTTTTACAAACATCGTTTGTAGTCGTTTAGAAGTTTGTTAAGATTTGTTGTTATTTACTCTCCACACTCGGAGGATATAAAGTCCGTCCCTCCCTGTCTAGGAGCTTTGTTTTTAAATTGTCTCGATGTTCTGTGTGCACTGTGTAAGGAGATTTGTGCTTTGTTTTGACTAGCTTTGTATTTACACAATATTATGGATTGTTGTTTTGTGTCGTCGGAGAGTTCGGCACAGTCTAAACAGACTGTGATCTTCAGAATAAATTGACAGCAATTAAATTTGCATTGCAGTTTTCCGATGTTTTATGTTTAGTGAAGTGTACAGCTACAAACGTACAATCACATAATCTGTGTGAAAGGCCACTACTATTATAATTTTCGTTGTAAGCTTCGTAGAGTATGCTGGATTCGAATATTTTTTTCCCGAGGTCCATTTTTTACTGTTGATAAAATCTGGTTTAATATTTAGCAAAATTACAGGTTACCAAACCAGAATGATTTGATAAAAAAATAACATAAAAAGTACGCTAATACTTTGATGGCTTAAATGAAGAGGTTCCACTGAGGTTGTATCTATTTTTTTTTATTGAATACATCTTTTATTCAACAACAACATTACATATACAAGCGTTACAAAACCTAACGTTAACAGATTTTAATTTTCCAAGGACAGAATTTTATGTAGCCATTTATTCAGATTAGAAAGCCTGTTACAAATTAAAGGACATATTATGGATTATTATATCGAATCTCAAAAAAGGCCTCTGTAGCAGCCTCTCGAGTATTTGAGAGGCTGACAGATACAGATATAAGTTTAATAAACACCCTCTTTTTTGTGTCGGGTTTAATAAATACACATGTTACGTCTTTTATAGCAACCATAGGAGATTTTATTGAGCAACGTGTATTAACTTACCCTTTTATGAAAAGGGTAACGTTTTAACCTGGCCATATGTCAGATGGCCGGGCTCACTCCATCCATGTGTCGACAGAGGGTCGCAGGCTCACTCGCACAGCCCCGGGGCTCACAGGGAGGGCCCGTGAGCTCGTGACGTTCTGCGACACGTCAATATTACAACTATGTCTCATTAGCTGCGGAACTGTGTCATCTCTTGGCAACGCAGGGTGACACCCGTACCTTTAGTAGGTGTCTCATTGTTGGCATGGTTACAATTTAATTTTAAACTCCATCCTGGAGATTTATCTCACTAGTTTGCAAAACATACAAGATGAAGGAAAGTATGTACATGAATCAATAGGGAGGGATAATACGGTTTCTTCCCTTCCAGTATTATTCCTTACTGTTACACTGTTACTGGTTGGGAAAAAATATTACCAGTGTGTTAAACACTAAAGTCAAAGAGGATATTATTTTAAAATAACCTCTGCCTATGGTTTCGCTCCACGCGTATAAACCGTCTTCTAAGTCTAATCTGTAGGAATTAATAAATAATCAAATTCTGTCCTAATGTACCAAATACCGAAATCTGTTCACCGGCTTAGCCGTGAAGTCGTGAGGTACAAATAAATAAACTCACTTTGGCGCTTTTAATTTTAAGCGTTAGTAGGTATTAGGTTAACAAACTTTTTGTTTAGATTTTGATTAACTACAGTGATTAATGTACTTAACAAGTAGCCATAACTTTGATGGATCAACATGTGATATACGTCCTCGTAGTACTAGGTAAAACCATGCGGCGTCGTAATTACCAATTGTCGTGTGCTGGTAAGCGACATGTCTCGATATGGAAATTACATACTGACTTAATTAAACACGCAAAAAGTGTTGCTGAAAGTTACTGCAATCTAAAATTAACGAACATTTTCCGTGTTTATGCAATTAATTTCCAGAATAAATCTGTCAATAACATGTTTTCAAAGAAACGGTTTTATATTTTAGCATAGAAAACCTTGTCGGGCGATTCTGGCTTGCTTTCAAGAATGATGCCCAGATTTAATGACTACGTGAGAATATGTTTTGTTTTAAAAAGCGGCCATTGGGTCATTGATGGGTTTACCGTAACTATTGTAACCTTCCATATTACCTGTCTTATCATAGTTAGTTAAAGCCCATTCTGCTAACATAACTTAGTTCATGGAACTCACGCCAGGCAGCGACTCGCGGCATAGGAGCAGATATCACTCCACGTGACGCATAGCCTAACTTTGCAATGAGAACACTTCCTTACAAGCAGTCATCACTTATCGTAACCAGGCAGAAGGTGAACTTACATTATACAACAAGCCTATAGGCAAAATGGCCCACAAGATTTGTTCAAAGTTTAGTTACAGCACAGATGATTAAATAGCTACTGACGTAAGTTATTCTTATTGTAATGTACCTGAGTGCTTTAAAAAGATCTTTAATAACCTGCAGTTTGGTAACCTATTACGTCATAATGCGTTCCATTGTGACTATGAAACAATATTAAAACTAGAGGGGCTTATTGACGACATAGTATGCCTTCCGCCCTTATCCTCCCTTGTAGCTGCAGGTGCAGGCGCGTGTCAGTGCATACGTTGGCGTGTCTTGAGCTTGTCTCCATTGATAGATTAGCCAAGTTGGTCGGCGCTAACTTATGCGTGGAGCAGTGCGGCACACGCTCGAGATCGAGTGGAGTCTATATTGACGAGATATTATGTTAGTCTCTAAAAAGGACACATTACATTGAACAGTGTTCGTAACGAAAGAAAGAGTCAGTTAATCTAGTCAGTTAAGTGAGAGTCTTTAATATTTTTTCAATGATGATAATATTTTACATTCAAAACATTCTTAAAGAATTTTGTTTTATTGAAAATAAAGCAAAGTTAAACCTCTCATATATTTACCCCCGAGCGTTTGACAATACATTGCAATGATTGGTGGCCGTTGATATTTCATTGTTGGTGGCGCGGAAAGGGGGAATAAAGATCATACCTACCTTTAAAACAGACAATTTAGGTAGCATTTCTTTTTACAAATCGAGCGTAGTCCTAGACAGATAAATCTTGAAACATATTATCATACATCAAGAAAGTTTTCTAAAAGTAAAAATAGCCCTGCGAGTCCTGAGAGCACCAGTGTCGACAGTACTGTGCTCTCCGAGAGCACAGACACTTCGAAAGCTCTGTGAAACAATTCTATCTATTTAGGAACGATTGTTTGGTGCGCGGTTAAATTCATTCAATTGTCAATTATTCGTTAAATCTCCTCCAAATTGTATTTCACAAACTTTTCAGATTTTAATTGTGTGGAATGAAATTCACATCGACACAAAATAAAAGTTTAAATTATAATGTTTGCATGGTACGGGTTTGATTATTGTTTGCTTATTGATACAAATATTTTCGTTTTTTATTATAATAAAATTTGGCATTTGTTAATGTTATATGTATTGACATAATTATAACAAAAAATAATAATTTTGAAGTATAGGAAAGTTTTTCACACTGTAAGCAATAGAAAATCCAATAAACTATTATGTAAATATAAAAAAATATATAAATACTAAAAAAGCGTGGGATGCAATTGAAATAAATAAACTAATAAAATAATTCTCGCATGAATATAAAGCAAAAAAAATAGATATCAGTCCAATATAACAGTTATTGTATTTATCCAGGAAACAAATTAGACGGATGCGTGGTAATTTAGATATACAACGTTAAATTGCCTGCATGGCTTCAAGAGGTGTCAATTGAATTGTATTATTAACATTTTAATAGTGAATAAAATGACGATACATCGCTTTCCCACACGGTCACTTAATGGCATCGCATCGCAGTAATAGCGCGACCAAATCAAATAAATCTAATTTATAGTTTCCGTCATTTTGCCGCCAACCGCCAATGGTGCTGACATAAATATGGCGTGGAAAATGTTTAGTCTATGGCTCAAGGCCATAGAGAAGCGGAGACCGACAGGGACCACATCAATTATAAACAAATGCGTCACATTCTATGGCTGTATTTTTATGGTGATGATTCTAAGTACCTAATTTATGGATATTTTTTTGAGTAATATTCGATTGATGTTATTTATGATGTTTATTAATGGGAGCCATGGCCCTGAACGCAGAATAGCGGTCGTATCAACTGTTATTTCGTCTTAGAGACATTGTGAATGATTGCCAAATGTTTGTACATGACTCACAGGTTGAGTTTGATGTGTAAACATCACATAAACGCGGCCTAATTCCGAACTAATCTGTCGTGTTCCGCGAACTGTCAGCGAGGACAGCCTCCCTCGTCTCCTCCGTCTGCTTTCGACATACCTCTGATGTGTCCCACTTTCCCCCCAATTCCGCCCTCCTTCCTCAGTAACGACCTCTGCAGTCTGAACACTACAGATTAATCATATTAAAATAATTAATCTTTATGTTTTTTTCTGTGTAAAGTTTGAGATAGTTTAAAAAAGCCTTTCTAGGAAGGCGGTGATTAATAGGTAGCAGACAATTCTGTCTTAGAAACCACTTATTGAAGATCTACTTGACAAAACCCGTACTGTAAAATATCGGTATCACCATTCCTCATTAAGAACCTAGCTTAATCTATTCCCAGACGATGCCGCTACCGTGCTTCTAATTGTGCGTCAAACCCTAGTTTTCAAGTTATTTTATTGCCGGTATTTGCCGTACACAATGTGACGTAAAGTAAACACAACAAATAAAAAGATTGGCATGTTCTTTGAACTGTTAATGTATAACTCAGTTATGGAAATAATAAATTGAGTCAGAATTATTTGACATACAACATTTGGCGCAAAAAATCGGTTTGGGTAAACACAGTGCAAACGAGGTGTCACTCTGATCCTGTTTCAAGTTCGCTTCTGATGCCAATCTGTCAACTTGATAACGCGCAATCCCTGATAAGCTGTCAGACGCAGAGCACCTCACTAGAAAATAAGCAAGTCTTGTTTATGATACAGAGGAGATAGTTACGTCTGGGTTGCGGCCGGCCCGGCCCAGGGGCCTTAGTCAAACAGCATTCGACAGTAAACGACAATCGTTATCGTTCATCAGTCACCAATACATTTTCAACTTTATACCCCAGCGCGTAAAGTTGAAAATCGATTGAAGTTCACAGATCGTTTTCGTTTGTTTCGTTCGTTATCGATTAGCAGTTTTTAATAGACTTTCAACTTTACGCGCTGGGGTATAAAGTTGAAAATGTATTGGTGTCTGATGAACGATAACGATTGTCGTTTACTGTCGAATGCTGTTTGACTAAGGCCCCAGGTATCTCGGCAATGTGGCCGGACGTCGGCCCGTGGAAACTAAGAGCGAGTTCATTAATGTAACTCCGAAGTTGCGAGGGACTTAAGCTGCATAGTTTCGGTAGTTTCAAGAAGTCTGAAGTAGTACTCGGTATGATAGAATTATGAAATGTTTATTAATTACAACTTGACATTAATTAATATTAAACTAGGACAACATAGACCATACTACTGATTAGGATTGTTTTAACATGAAACCGCACGAAAAGGCAAAATATTTTCTAAACTTATGCTCACAATGGTCATTGTGAATCAAACAACCTTTCAATCGTAAGATTCCGAATATATGACACATGACGTCAATTCATATCACAAACATAAATATGAATTTGAAAACATAGCACAGTTCAATGTTATCTCGAAAATTGAGAAAAATTATGATATAAACACATGAAAAGAAGTATTTGTGAAATGGAGAGGATTCTGAAAGAAATATCGTGTTTACAGAATGTCAATATGTTTACAAAACATTATGCCCTTCAAACATTCAGTAGGTAAGTACTAACATAAGGCGAGTTATTCAATTTGCGAAGATCTTTGATGGCACACAATATCTCGCGGATTTCTTTTCACTTTTCTATTGGATTTAATGGAGATTCAGAGCACTCTACACTGATGAGATTACTAGATTTCAGTGAATTTACCTCACAATCATAAGAGTGAGGGATCGCGGCAATATTACACAGATGGAAAAAAATTTTTTTTTGGATATTCAATGAATCTTTCTATGGATTGAGATCGGTCAGTGTTGTTGGTGTTGCGTCTGTACGGGTCCGAAATGTAGAGTCTGAGCTGACAATGACAGTTTAATTTGATATAAAAATCCTTCATCTCATTTAGAATGGGAACCAACCCAGGAGTGAGGGACACACACCACATGCTCCGAAGTACCACTATACATTTTGAGTTACAGACCGGGCTCAGTGGAGTACCTTGGGCGAGACATATGTCCAACCCTGGACGATTTTTGGCTGATGATGATAATGGTGAATTATTATAGGTGTCCGCTCCCTGAAGGGCTACAAACATGTGGATATCTACCTAGTTTGTTTACATAAAACCTACAATTTTTTAACCAACACACGAACAAAGAAAAGTATTGCGAACCTTCTCCACTTATAATGAAGTGTAGTGAGATGTGTACTGTTTACAAAGTGGGGTGATTTGCCGGGTCCACCCGGCGGCGCCGCGGCGCACCACGGTCGCTCAGACACGCAAGTTAACGCCGCGCCGCCGCGCCGCCGCCGCCCGCCGCCACGCTAACGACTGCTCCTACTGAGATTTTACTTACTTTTAAAATGTTACAGTTGCAGTTGAATACCGATTGAAAAGACTTCAAATACAGAAAGAGCCATTCTACTTTTTCTTATTCCTTTTTTGTAGTAAGTTCTCTCAAAACTTAGCATTTAGTATTGCCACAATTTACATTAAATTAGTTCTTTGTGTCATTACACATAATTAAAAGATAAAGTTTGGTGGCTCTGAAATTACACAATTATAAAGTTTTCAGGATATACAACACTTTGTAAGATAGAAAGTGGATTTGAAAAGAATTATAAAACGAAAATTCACTATTTTTATGTCAAGGTATCATATAAATCAACTAACATGTAGGTACTTAATTGCTGCGAAGAATAAAATGCTATAAAAACATTTTTTTCATAATAAATTATTCTCTACGTCAGTTAGTACGTAACAATAACCGTCATATTTCATCACAAGCCTTGTTCCCTCCATCAACAGATCTCTTAATAGCCCCGTGAGAGTCAGCCGCCGCACATTAATATCCGTAAAATACACAAATATTGAATAAATAATAAACACGTGTACTTTGATCCTTTAAAATATAACGCCGGCCTATTAGCGGCCGGATTACAATATAAACGTTACCGGTAAACTACGAAATTCCATCATTCTTTTATTTATGTATATTTTCAATATTGCCTAAACGAGCTCGTCGGTGTTGTATAGAAGGACTAGATTATTCTATAAAAGACTGAGTTTCATGGTTTGTCGGTAACTGATCCTAACTAATATCATATTAATTACGTATTTTTAGTTAACGAAAGTGAGTTTGACTGTTACTACTTAAAAACTACATTGTTTCGGGCCTAGTTGTTTGTGTATGTGAGTTAAAATGTTTGTAAATTCATACACGATACAGAAGAAATTTCTAGTGTGGGGCAAAGTTTTTAAACAAAACGAAGCTTACCTTTATATTTATTCTTATATACCTTCATTTTAAAAGTCCATTATCGATATTAACTTTGCTAAGCCTAAACTCAGTCAATGATTTCTTGCAGGTATTATTAAGGTAGGCAAAGTTTGTATTTTGTGAGATAAAGTTTTTTAATTTTTCACCAAAATCCCCAAAATCTAAACTGTTAAAGAAGTTGATGAAGGGAAAGAGCTTTTTGTAATTTTTTATGTGAATTAGTGAACGTTTAATCTAAAGATTTAAGTATTTTTAGGCAATTAAATCCAAAGTTGTTAAAAGCGCTTATCTAGTCGTCGTTCGTAGAGTCGTGAAAATTTACTTAATTAAATTAAATCCATTAAAATTTAGAACTTTTTACATGCCTTAGAAGGATGAGGAGGGACTAGGAGGGGGGAGGGAATATTCATTTATTCATTTTACTCTACAGAAATCAGGGCTGATAAGTTCGTAGGCGTTCTACGAGAACTCGTAGCTCTGGTCTACGAGCTCGCTACGCGCCTACGAATCATTCATACGGTGGATTCTGTTGGTGTCGTCAGTTGGCGCGTCGCGCTCGTCCTGGCCGAACGTGTTCCATGCTCCCTCGCAGTGCCGCTACGAAACTTAACTCGTCTCAACATACGAATCTTCTTTCGCGTGTGTATTAGACTACTACTGTATAGTGAATGTTAGTTAGTTAGTGGAACAAATAAAACTTTAAAAAGATTTTGGTGTTGTTCGTCTAGTTTTAAAGTTAGAAAAACTTTCTAGTAAGTATTTGACTTTTTTAATATACTACTACCTAGATTATTTCATAACACATTTTCAGATATAAATTATAAGCGGGAATTATGTTGTTTTATTCATATTAATTAACATTGTCGAACAAAAAAAAAAGATTGTAGCCTACAAACAATTCATCTAAAATCTAATGTATAAGCTCCGTACTCCACGCACCAGAGCCTGAGCTTTCCGCACTTATCCGGGGTCACACGAGCGTGACTATCTGAGATAGGAGTGACACTCCGACATAATCTCACATATTCACAGCACGCTGGAGAGCCTCTATCGAGCGGCTGATAACGTTATCAGCGCGTAATTAAAAAGCAACTTGTGATAATGCTTTCCATGTCACACTTGTTACTGATTATGTTTTGGGAAGGATCTCTCTTTGTACAACATTTGTTTTAGACTATTGACACAATGATAAAACATGTTGTACAACGGATTTAACTTCAGTTGTTTCATTCGAGCATGTTTGACACGGTTTTAATGTTAATCTGAATTTGTTATTTTGTGGATGACAACAGATTCTTTTACGTTATTTATTCTGGGGAAGATCCAGCTATGTTGAATTAAATTTCACCAATGCAATACTTTCAATGATTTCATGATGTGTCAAAGTATCAAGAATTCTAATTGCTACGAGTATAGATTTTAACATCGTAATGATTACATGATTGTATTTTAAACACGCGGTAAAGGTTTTGTATGTCTGGGGAAAAACATGCTTGTCGAATGTTAAAGAAACAAAAAGTTTTTTATTTTGCCCTTTTTAGTTCAAATGTTCAATACAAATTCTTGTCAAACACCTTATTTTTTTACTCGTGCTCCAGAATTTTGTAATTTTTGTCTACTTGGACGATATTATTACCGGTCGTAGTAATATCGTCCACGTACACAATAAGCTAATAAGGGTTCCTTGTTGACTACGGAACCCTAAAAATGCTTATAAAATAAAAGTACTGAAACAAAGTGACCAAATAACAGATTAACGACAGATTAAAAAATGACAGACAAATGAAGAAGTTATGAAAAAAAAACAGTCGAATGGAGAAGGTCGTTTTTTGAGAGGTTGGAAACTTATCATAAAAGCATAGATATAATGAATTTGAAAAGAATAACAAACGTGGGAAATCATTTAAAAAAACTTACACAATTTCTCGGTTGCAAATAACGTCTACAAATATTAGTTTTCATCGCCGAGGTAATTCTGGTCACGAGTATTTTGGTGTGTTTACATGATTTAAGATACTAACACATTATCATTATTGTTCGGGGCTTGTTGTACAAGATAACAAAACTTATCTAATGCTACATTTTATGAAAATATACAGAATATGTAACTTATCTTAATTTGCATTCCCAAATAAAAGTAGTCTGATCTAATGAAAACTTATAGACATAAAGACAATTTTACAGTTTGTTAGCTTAATAGATAATGAGTATATTTTGATTGCCATTATTGACAGCCACTACCAATAATAACTATTTTCATCACATTAAAAATCGCCTTAAAAGCCTTTTTAACCGACTTCAAAAAAAGGAGGAGGTTCTCAATTCGGTCGGTATGTTTTTTTTTTTTTTTTTTTTTTTTTTTTTTATGTATGTACATCGATTACTCCGAGGTTTCTAGTCCGATTAGTGTGATTCTTTTTTTATTCGATGCAGGCTACTTGCAGTGTGGTCCCATAAAAATTTCATCAAATTTGGTTCAGTACTTTTTATTTTGTGAGCATTTTTATTAATTTCGCCTACTTGGATGACATGATGATCCTTACTTTTTGCGTGTTTGTTACGCGATTACTTCGCCAATTGTGGACCGATTTTCAAAATTGTTTTTTTTGTTGTACTAGGGATCGTTCACCTTAGGGAATACTGCAAGTTTCATCGAACTCTGTTCAGCATTTTTTGAGATAGGGAATTTTATTGGAACTTTCTTTTATGTACACAACATGGCCGATGTTAATACCGGTGCTACGGATTACAAAATTCTAGTGCACATGTAAGAAAATGATGTATTTGCCAAGAATTTGGGTTGAATATTAAAACTAAAAAGAGTAAAATAAAAAACTTTTAAAAAAAAAAATTTAACCTCCTTCAAAAAAAACCACAAAAAAGGGTAAAATAACCTACAAAATAACTTTTCTTTCGGAAGTCGGTGGCAAAAAGACATCGAAATAATAAAACAAAGCCACCGACTTCCGAAAGAAAAGTTATTTTGTAGGTTATTTTACCCTTTTTTGTGTTTTTTTTTGAAGGAGGTTAATTCCTATTCAATTTAGTGTTGAATAGCTAGAGAAATTTTGACTTTTTGTGTACTTTTATGTATTTTTAAACTACCCTCCATTGGTGACAGATGAGATAGGTAAAATATTATAAATGTGTCGTGTTAGATGATTTTTCTATAATCACCACATAAATTGGGGAATACGGGTAATCCACTTCTAAGGGTTGAATTTCACTGCTTACTTCGATTAACTTTAAAATTTAAAAAAAATCTCTAAATTATATAAAAGATGCGTGCCTACTTATCTATTTTGGATAAATCTACTCTCGTCCGGGTGAATATTAACAAGATAGTTTGTATGAAATATTTTATCGTTTATACTTAGAAAATTGAAACAAGTAGGTAATTCATTTCGAAAATGAAGTCAAAGTTAACTAATTTATTTGCGAACTTGGACGGATCTGATGATACATTGGTACGGTACATACGACAGTATTATATTTAGTCTTACTTACTTTACCTGTCACCGACCGGCTGTTATGAGTAATATAATTATAGCCAAAGTGAATAATTTGTCACTTTCAATAACATGAGACTAATAGGGATTAAAATGAGATTAAGGGTTCATTGCAATTATCTCTCGCTTTAAGTTTACATATTGATCTGACCACCTTTTTTGAGTTTTAAATCATGCCAAACCAACTTAAAAAACAGAAAACTAAACCGTTAACTTTTACATCAAGATCATAATAAAAATCTAGTAATTCATTGAAATTTCTAGAAGCACTTTCAACAAACTGTAAAAGAAATAAAATTAAATAAAACTGCGAAGCGATTTACTGAAGTTAGCAATGAGAAGTAAAGCGCATCGAGTTCGTTCAGCAGAACTACAACTAGCGGCAGTCCGACAAGTTTATTTAATTCACCAGCCAGATAGAATCACAGACGTCCTTGTTAAGTAGTTTGCTTTTAATATGCTTCACTGCTTTACGACTATTATAATCTTCGTATTTCTTTAAATGAAATGACTTCTTTCTGATTTTCCTACTTCTTTACGCTTTCGTGGTACTTTCATAGTTATTAGCGACGGTCATAACTTTGCTGTGTGTTGTTTCTTACAGCTACCTAAATCTATCTTTGACTGGTTTTTTTTTTAAAGTATTGCAGAGAGCGCTATTAATTCACATAGCAGCCGTTGGCAATAACTGAGATATCAGAACGATCTTCAAACGATAAAAGTGTTCGCCTTTTCATATTACTTCCAACAATGAGAGAAACCTTTCATATATCTTTTAATGGAACAGTACTAGATCTGTGGAAGTAAGTTAAGGAAGTATATGGATAGATTTAATTTTTTATAGTGGTAAAATAATCAAATGAGCTCTCCAGCTCAGGGCGGGACTTGAGGGACTTTTAGATCCGTACCGACTAAAATCTATGATATCCTTCAATAGCCCTTTAGGATGCAGGGTCCTGAAAGGACAGTCCTGCGACCCTGGCAGTCTTGAGCCCTCCAAAGAGGCGCGCGTGGACCCGGGCATGGTCCATGAACCAGGCATAAGACATAACTTGTGTCGTCATTGCAGTTAGGTTAAATAACGTAGCAGTAGGCAATGATGTAAATTTGTGTCTGATGGATACTTTCGAACCTACCAAACTCTTGGCACAGTTCAGTTAAGAATGTTTTCAATCTAATTCAATCAAGTCAGCCTATCGCGGGTCACTGTTGGACAAACTTAAACTATGTAAGAACATTACCAAATTGTTTCATGCCTCCATACTAAGTAATGTTGTCAGTATATTCCAGTTAATTTGTACCCGTCGCTCAGTATATCGTGATCCATCAGTCACGTGTCCGGATGTTCTGATAGACTCATTAATAAATAAACTGATCGAGTTCCACATCGACATGATGGTATGGGACTTATGTGTGGTTCTATAAACGGCAATATGGCACTGCTATCGTTCAGTTATTTGATAATCCACTCTGATTAATGTAGCCCAAAGAATTATATAGTGTCTGTCTGAGGAGATGCGTGTGATCCGTTTCATCGTTGATATAAAAAATATTTGTAATATAAAATGTTGTCTTCCCAACTATTATTATAAGTGTGAAAGAGTATTTTCGTTACGCTTTTACGGCTAAATCACAGAACCGATTTAGATGTGTGTTGGCACGGTATATAAGTAGATGTCATTTTTTCCGTATAAAATTTGAAGTAGGTATCTTCAAACAATATTTACTGAGTTATATTTAGCATGCACATATTAAGCCACCTTCGGGCACAAAAACAAGCCGCTCGAACCGATACCAGTCCTCGATAATGAAGGGTGCGCCGCAAATAAAGGGTTTTTTCCGCCAGATTATCGACACAAATGTGACTCACGAACAAACATATGAGCCAGAGGGCAGAGGGCCACGGGAGGCGACCCTCCGTAATTGCACACCAGATCAAATCACGATCTGTGGTATGACCGTATTTCAATGATAATGGGGAACAGAAGATCCAGTCATTGAAATATCACTCCCTTGCCGGGATCAACGGCAAATAATTACTTGATAAATTACTAAACAAAAAAATATTTCAATGTAAATATCACCTACTGAGTTATGGTTAGATTCTACATATTAGTTTAGTTTTGGAAATCTTTTCTATGATGACCTGAATTAACATCAGCTCCTGATGAAAGGACGTCACCAATCAACAGCTCAGATAATCAATTTAAGGAGAATGATTGCAATTTAATTAAGATAGCAACTTATACGCTGAGGGAGCTAATCCAATAATTCTTGATGATGAAACCAGAAGAAACCTACAGGAATGCCTGAAGTGAACTAGAAGAACCCATCAAGTTTGAGCTTTAATTTGCCTTCACATTGACTTTAGTGTTGAATGATATTCAAGGTCGACGGAGCTGGAAGGTGACGCTGAGAACTCCTAAGCTGAACCGAAAAAACTTTAATTAAAGTTACTGAAGAAAATTCATACGCTTTGAAGAGGTGATAGCCACATCTTTTATTAATTACCAACGTTCTTACATGATTTTGACTGCGGTATGTGAACCGCCCGCTATGCGAAACGACTAAAGCCCCCCATCTTTCATCCCCTCTTGCTACTTAAAGCAAAATTAATTTGAACAGAGTGAACCTTCTCAATGGTTTACAGTGTGTAAAGGATAATTAGTGCGGTGTTCACGGTGTTTCCCTAGAGGGGCAGGCACGGCAACAGGTGATTACAATGGCGGGCTGTGACACTTTCCATGGCGTTCGAGAAATAATTAACTAGAAACCTATGTTAGTAAAATGGCTAAACTAAAACTACCTTTAAGATACTTCGGAAAACCCTCTCATCGTTAGTCATAAATGCGGTTAGACAGCTGGGTGGGTAACGTTTGTTATAAATGATAACAAAAAATATAACGATCAAATGACCTGATTTCATTTACTACACTTTCATTTACTATAACGATGAAATAATAAATCATTTCTTCAAATAATTTATTTTGACCGAATTCCATAATTATGGTATAATGATGCACAAATGAAATAATACTTAGTTAGTATACAGGGTGTTTCTTTTAAATTGCCCAAAAGGGAGAAATCTGCATCCATAAGAGATACGGGAAAACTTTCTTAGGAACCTTTAGCTTTTTTTTGATACTGATAATTTTGACGTTTTTATTTTTTTGGTCAAGTGTGAGCAGTCCACAGAAATGAGTGAAATTGACCAAAATTTTAATGCCGTTCGACTCTGTTTCATGTAAGGATCATTTCATTGTATCGGAAGAAAAAAATCGGGACGGCGGAAGTTGGTCAAATTTAGCAAAATAAATAAATAATAATAAATAAATATTCCACAACTATCACACAACGCCATCTAGTCCCAAGCTAAGCAGAGCTTGTGAAGAAGAAGAAGTTCCTAAGAAAGGTTTCCCGTAACTCTTATGGATGCAGATTTCTCCCTTTTGGCCCATTTAAAAGAAACACTCTGTATATTCAATTTCCATAACATTCAAAATCTGTAACAATGGGAAAAAAGCTTCTGTTTTGGGACTGCTAGACTCTAGATTCGTACTGACTAAAATTCAGGGTGATCCTTCTTCCTTTTACATTCCAGTGTCACCACAACGATCGTTTAATAGTCCTTTGCGTTCCATTTACATCCATCTATACAAATTTTCACGTTTATAATGTCAGGACTTCCTATTCTATCCATAGGAAGTTAGATTAGTAAGATTAATGCTTGGGTAATTACATTATTAATTAACATTATGTTGACGTGGCTTCTCGTGTTTAACAGTCCATTAATTGTTGTTGGTGTAGTGGAGCGGTAATTACCTGCTAAAACCTAATATGTGTTATTATTGGCTGACCTAATCACACAATGTCCTAATTATAATGTTGGAATTAATGTCCTATTTAGACAATCGATTAGTGATGACGGAAATGAGACATAGAGCATGCTGTTGGAATTTCAGTTTTAGATACTGCGCCGAACGTTTAATTTCTAACTATGAAAACTCCGCGTCTAGATAATTTGTGTATTCAAAATTTACTGCACTAGCATAAACTTAATGGCGCTATTGATAAACCCAATACCTATTTTATCGTCGTATACTTATGAGTCCTCCCACCTAGAGCGGATACTGTCAGACTTCAGACTTTTACGACTAAAATCCACGGTGATGCTTCAATAGCCCTTTATGTTCTAGCATCACAGTTACCGATGAGACAGACCCGCAACATCGGCAGGATTTGGCCCTCTAAGAGACCCCTCTTCCCCTCCAGTTTGCTCACAGCTCTTTGAGGCGCATTTGGTACATGAGGCGACATGGTCAGACGAACAACAAACTATTCATATAAGGGTTCGGTTGTTTTTGAGGTATTGAACTCTAGAAATTAAAGCTATTTACTCGCAAACGTGATGGGTCAGCTTATCAAGTACTTTGACTGGCATTACGATGAAATATCACATTATTTGGAGCAATGAAACGACCCTCGGACTATTGTTTGAATGTTTGGGTTCCAAAATAAAGCTTTTATGATACCTACTGATATTCATCACTATTACTGAATATTTTTTATATTACTGCTGACACTGGTATTATGGATGCTCATCTTTTTGGAAAAAGACAATGTATTTTGTAGAATTTAGATTATTACATTCTTCATCGCGTGACGACTCAAATTGTTTTGAACCGTATGTGGCCATCAACACAGCTCCTTCGTTTAAACCCTGAAATAGGCGAGTATTATGGTGGGGCATATCCTGCACAGCTCTAACTACTGCTTATATACAGTTACTTAGCTTTATTGTTTGAACTCGTCTCCGAGTTATTTATAGTTATAGTTATCTGATTAACCGATTCCAACGAAAAATGTGAAACCATTTGAAAGAATATTACTATGTCTGGAAAAACGTACACAATATTAAGCACATAATTCAAAATGTAGTGTAATAATTGAATGGAATTATGTAACGCCGCCGTCCAAGCAAATATACCAACATAAAAAAATAATGCAGCATAATCGTGGAGATCGCATTATCTCCATATCGAGGCCCGCGCCTTAGGGATGCACACAATACCCTTTTCATATCAAGAGTAAGGTACCACCTTAACCCATCTTTACCCATCGTTGCGCAAGCGCAACATTTCAAATATGTTTTTTTTTTATTTATAAAATGAGAAATAAGTCTATGAAATCTAACCCAGTCTCGAAAAGAAGAACTCAAAGATGGATTATATATTTTTTTAATGGGATTTTAAGTACAAATACATATTTAATATCATCTAAAAACTGCTAATTGAGTCATCTCGGGATCGATATATTTATGCAATTATAAAAAAATATTAATTGAAATAAATCTATACTTTTTATACTGTATAAAGTTTTAACAGTATCTTATTTATGATATAAACCCTTTTCTTGGACAAAACTACTTACACATGTTGTTTATCTTAGATTTCTAGGAAAAGTTGCGTATACGCAACGTTGGGAGTAGCAATAGTCAGTTTTAATTGTTACTCAGCTTGCCATTCATGTTAGAAATGTATTGTAAATAATGGGTTCTCGCTATTCAAAGATTAGAAGCTCTTTTGTTTTATTAGTCAGTCGGATATAATTATAACGTAGAGCCAGCAGTGTCACATAGTAATTTCTAAAAATAAATATCTGGAAATTATGAAATATACACCGATTTACCCGGAGAGCCTGAAAATACACAAGGTGAGCTCGGTCCTTCAACTTCCAAGAAGCCAAGACTGTCAATAGTCACCAAAATGTGTTCCAGACTTGAAAAAAGAACATCCTCCATCCATCTATCTCAGCCTATTGCAGTCCACTGTTGGACACAGGCCTCCCCAGGGAGCGCCACAGCGCACAATCCCCTACTTTTTTCATCTAGCTGCCAGCCACTTTTTTCAGGTCATCAGTCCATCTTACCGGGAGCACCCCACCCTACGCTTACCTACACACGGTCTCCATTCGAGAACCTTCCTACTCCACCTATCATCGATTCTGCGGCAGACAAGGCTAGCCACTGCCACATCAGCTTGCTTCAGATTTGAACAATATCTGTAACTTTGGTCTTATGCCGTAAGACCTCATTCCGGATTTTTACCAAATGCTGCCCAGCCTAGCTGCACTCTTCTGGCCATTCCCGCTCGAAGTTGTCTTTACCTAGCTGTAATACCTGTCCAAGGTAGGTGTATTCTTGGACAACTTGGAGTGTTATCCCATTGACGGAAATTGGTCCTGGAATAACAAGGTCATTGAACATGACCTTGGTCTTGTCCAGGTTCATCCCAAGACCCACACATCTCGAGGCAGCATTGATACTGTTCAGCATTTTTTGCATGTCTTGAAATATTTCAAATTTATTTATAAGACTTGCTTGTTCAATTTATGTCCAATAATCCCAACGTTGCGTAGACGCAACATTTTACGGAATGAAAAATAATTAATCAAAATTTAAAAAAAAAAAAAAAACTCTTTTTTGGTGTATTTATAAACGTAATAAACAATAAAAACATAAAATATGCATTTATTTTTACCCTTGGGAGTTAATGGGTTAACGTTATGTCAGAAAAGGGCACACCCTCTTCACTCCACACATAGAATGTACATTTAGAGCCTAAATATCGATGTATAATATGATTTCTGTTACAATTTTCTACGCATTACTTTTTTGCTGCTTCATTTCCAAATGTTATCGCGGTCCCTCGTGCCCTCTTTTTGCCGACGTACTCAATAAAAGTTCGATAGATCTGTGCGGCTGTGCGTAACTATGTGAGGTTCACAACCGGACAGAGGTACCTCAGTACACGTTGTTCTATTTTTACAACGGCAAATTGTTTTTGTTGAACTTTCAATTTCCGGAGAGCTGGTTTGATTGTTGTTCGTTAAAAATATTTCAGTTGGACGGATGTCGTCGGTCTACAGTTTTAGAATACTTGGAAACTTAACTTGAACCTCTTTTACGAGCGATGTGACTTTACCGTCGTATCTTTTCTTAGTGATCTTGATTTTGTATTGCTGTCTCATTTCCTCGTTTCCGTTTGAATGTGGGGGTAGGTAATGAAAGTTTCAAGCAGTAGCTTCTCGTGCAGTATTCAGGGCACTTGCGCCGCCTGCTGCGATAAAGCGAGAGATTTAAAGACCTCTTGTAAAAGATACATTGCGGCACATTTTCAGAGGTCCTCTCCGCTGACTGTAATGTTGATATTACGTAGTTTGTAGAAAGACGGATAGCTGACGTTGTACACATTGCGTCGAGCCGCTCACGTAAATATCGGGATATGCGTGCCTTATCGAGGATCTACAACCACGCAAAAAATGTTCACGTCATTATTAGTTGTGTTTGACACCGTCATTGTTTATGTAGTGGATGGAAATTGTCACATTTATCTATCTAAGCCAGAGTTGCCTGGTCCTGTATGGTTTAAAATATTGACTGAAAATATTAAAAGAGTTTCCGGGCATTCAGTTCTTTTTCCAATCATCTCGAAGCTGTTATCACAAGCCGCAATAATAATAAATATCACCGACTGTCCCCGTGACGACCCCGTGGTGTGTCATTTTGGAGATGTGGTGTGGTGTGGTGTGGTACGGTGTGGTCAACAGATCTTTACGGGGGCACACGATGGGGGCACACTTTAATTACGGCGAGAACAAATACACAGATGTCTGTTTATTTGAGCCACTTACAGATACATAGCACATGATAGAGCTGTGGTTACACTGCGAGTTACGAGCTATGAGCGGAATTCACTTACAATAAGTTATTTTACAATGAACAGAAAAGTTTTTTTTTACTCTAGAATTCTAGATGGTACTGTAACGAGCCTCCCCTTTGTAGTAATTCCGTAACTTTTATATTTTTATAAGGTTCATCTTAAAGTACTTTTAGTTAGAGAAAAGACGGTTAAGCCACGCTTCCCGAGGTTGGTCTGTGGAAGGGTGACCATCTTATCATACTCCGTGCCTTGGAAAGCAGTTGGTCCTAGCTGTTATTTGTAGATCTTTCAGTCGTTACCGTTAGTCAAATCTCTTAAGCCTGACAACCAGTTCTACTATGGGGTATCTTATTACCCAGCTGCATCTGGATTGACTGGAATTCAACCCCAATATAGTTGGGAAAATCTAAGACACTCTGGGACAGGGCGATTGCCAGAGTGTACAGCTAGGCGAAGAACACCGAGAACTCTTGCACCCTTAGTGTCACGACAATACACAAAAAGTATGAAGAAGGTCTCATTTGATGATTTTACGATGTAAAAAAAATTAATACATCCACTGTACATAAAACTCATACGCGTATCGCTGAAGATGAGACCACAGTCTAATTACAGAGCGGAAAAACCGCCAGTATTTGATCGTAGCTGTATCAAGGGAGACAACACACGGCCGCTTCAAGATAGCCCAGGCCTGAGCCTCACTTAGCGGGTTGTTCTGGGAGGGTTGTTCGGGTGATAAGGGGGTGTTTGCAGTGCGTAGCGTCACGTGCGGCGACAATCGGTCGGTAACTAACTGAGCGATATTAACTTTTCTTTTGGTCTCTGTTGCTATGTCTAATACATAGCGCACATTATGAACGTATTATTCCCGGTAGGGAATTTTTGGTTCAAGGTTGGCAGCGCCGTACTAAGGATATAGGCTAAAAGATTAGGGACCTATCCAAAGACATCGTGTGGGATGTCGTTGACTTAGATAGCGATCGCTTTGCTACCAAAATAGATTTAGTCCAAACGATCCGATCGTCAAGATTTTCGGAATTCTCTTTTGCCAATACTACCGATGCTCGTCTCAAAAACTCGCTGTAACATTCCCATCGCTGCCAGAAGTTGGTATGTTATAAATCTCCCTCGGCCAGCACGTATTGAGAGCTAAACTAAGGCGCGGACAGACGGACGGACATGTCTTGTGACGATAACATACAGAACTGCACAAATACGGGCCGCTTGGGACACTCTCCAAATTCACTTAGTGTGGAAACTTACGGGACTGTACTGGAGGCGTGCCAGCCTGAAAACAAGACTTGTCTACATTTGTTAGCGACTGTCGAAGACATTATCAATTGCCGATGTGCCGAGTTTCGATCTGACGTTAAATTCAATTGTGAATGCACATTGTTTGTGACTTCTAATAAAAATTCTGTTTGAATTGGTTAACCTAACCTGCATTTTTTTTTGTTTTATTGCCAATGCGCCGCTCGTGGCCTCGATCTCGCGATCGAAAGCAATGCAATGAGGTTTACGATGTAATGTGCGTGCCTAGAATAATTATGTGTTATCGTTTAGGCTCATTGGAATTTATAGGTGATAGCCAAATAAAACAAGAATTACTGCACAACACCCTTAGGATCCACTCTTTTCAACGGAGTACCCAGGGGAATTTTATCCTAGTTCTTAGTACTCACAAAGGAAAAAGAGGGCTCTGACTTGCATACTTAGTTACTAATTTGAAAGTGGAGAAGAAGCATTGAGCGGAACTAGTGAGGTAGTGTCACGTACTTTGACAGGCCTGTTGGCCTAGTGGTTAGTGACCCTGACTGCTATGCCGGGGGCCGTGGGTTCGATTCCCACCCAGCACAAATGTTTGTGTGATGAGCATGATCATTTGCTCTGTGTCTGAGCGTAATTTATCTTTAATATGCATGTATTTAGAAATATATAAGTATGTTTATCAGTTGTCTAGTACCCATAACACAAGCTCTGCTTAGCTTGGGACTAGATGGCGTTGTGTGATAGTTGTGGAATATTGTTATTATTACTTTGCGTATCTCGTGAAGTTCCCTTTTGGTGAAAACTCGTATGTTTCTACGGCAGTCTGGGTTTTATATCTGAGTGAACAGGCGGCTATCACTAACCAGCGGCGACTCCAGAAAGCTACGTGACACAAATTGAAAGAATAGGGATCTAAAAACGCCATTTTAGCAACGTATCTATTACTGTTGCTAAACTTGTTCTTTTTCAATAATATTGCTTGAACAATAGAATAGAATATTCCATGTAACGAATTTTGTCGCAATACATTTTATGCAAAGTTTGTAACGTCATAGGTATAACGTTGCTAAAGTGGCTTTTTAGACCCTTAGATCCCACGCCAACCTCGTTGGTGTTTTTTTTAAACTTAAAAAAACAGCAACACTGCTCTTGAGGCTCATGCTCGAAAAACGTTGTGTTGAAAAATGTTATTGAGGGTTTAATAAAACAACCAAAAACAAAAATCTCTAAGAATTATGAGAAAAGTCTACATAGAAATCTCATATTCAAACGGAGACGTTTAGTTTCAAATATCCACAATTCCACGTCTCAATGCGGAACACGAAAGAAATCCGACGCGAAAAGGCAAAAGAGAGAAAATCACGCCAAAGATCGTTTTCAGCGTACTTTGGAATCAGCTCCGGAGCTGAAGTACATCCTGGCGGTACGCCTGCTCACGTTAAACGCCCACCTTTGAATATTAATGCCTTCGACGAGCACTTCCACAGTTCCGCTTCGACACTAGTTCCACGAGTTTTTCCCCGGCTCCGCTCGGCTGCCCGCTAAGTTGCAAGCACGACGATTTGCATAAAGAAACGCTTTTCGAATAGTTAGCATAAATTATTTAATAGCTAAAGTTGGAAGTACTTTAATGTTTTACTTATTAGTAGCCGGACGTTTATACGGTTAGTAAAGGAAATAACAGTTGAGATTTTTCACTAACTGCTTTTGCTAAAGTTAAACGTTTATCTCTGCGTACTTTTTCCGGTAAAGTTTGAGTTTGTAGAGTTTGTTAAATGTACAAACGCTTCCATGAATCGCCTTCTTTTGTGGTAAAATTGAAAATATATGAAAGACATTCGACAGATTAGGGTAAGTTTATGTGCTGCCCTGTACAGTCTTGAGTTTATACCGGTTGAATTTTCTAAGTGGGCGTGGATGGCCACATCGGAAACTAAGAAGAATAGAAACTATCAAATTACTAAAAGGAGACTGTAGGCCGATTTTGATGAAAACTAAATCTGCAAAGCTTTTTGAAAAATCAATTGTCCTGCCTATGCTTTTGTATGCCTAGATATAATATCCTACATTTCAATTACAGTATCAAACAATCCCAGCGGCCAACAATAAAGATGTTACTCATTGCACTTGTAAGCCGTCTGTACCGGCAGTCGAACAACTTGTCCTCGATCCCGACCGTGACTAACTGCGCCGATCAAAGTGTTTATCGTAATGTAAATGTAAAATATAAAGTACCCCACATTAATAACAATGATAAATAAGCCGCTCATATAAATCTCACATTATTCCTCGCTGTGGACTCTTCGAGACGTTTATGCGTAATAAACCACCTGTGTTTGTATGAAATTCTCAGAACGCTTCACTGTTTTGCTATTTCCGTCATCCATCACTACAAATATAGAATACTTGGAAGCTATAAACTAAAGAAAATGGGATTTAAAACTGTCAAAAAATATTGTTCTTGCTTCCACTATTTATTCGTCTATTTGTCACGGAAAAGTACTAACGTTTGCTCGGTTATTTGTGTTGTATCGTAAGTTGAAAGATCGCAGGAAACATTGCGCGATATCCACAGTGGGGTCGGTAGTCGGTGTGTTGTGGCCGCGACTTGGACGTGTGCCAGCCGGAACAGGTCGCTAAACATATGAAGTACAAACACGGCGGGACACCACGTCCTGCACCGTCCCGCACTGTCCCGCATGTCCCGGGAGAATATACTGCCGCGAGGTTTATGTTATTTCCATAAAAGTGCAGTTTGCATCGCACGGGACACATGGTAATAGATTGCCTTATAAAATTCGAATCCTGTGTCAAATATTTTAGTTATACCTAAAGAGAAAGGTTTTTTTTTCTCTGAACGTGTAATTTTACTAGGACGTAATCAAGCTAATGATTTAATTGAATTCTCTAAGAATATTTATGAAAAGAAAATTTGAGATAGTATCTAGACGATGTCAGCTCAAAAATATGATTTAACAACAATATTAGGGAAAGTTAAAATTCCCATAGAAAGATGTGACAACGGTCGCAAGTTAATATTTTGCCGAGATTCTTTGTTAAACAATACGATTCGTGAGTTTTACTCTTGTTACAAATATTCAGAGAAAGAAATATAAAAACATAGTTCAGTCGAGGAATGATCGAGAAACGAGGTTTCTTTTAATTTGGGAATCAATCGTCTGTTGGAGGCAATAGAAGGGAGCAGGCTGGCTGGCGGTCCGCGCCGCCGCGCCGCGCCAGCTGCTGTTGTGAACTACGAGTACCTTCATTTCATGCCTAAATAAATATTCCTCATTGCGAGTAAGGAATTAAATGATCATTTGAAAGCTATCGCTGCGAGCTGAGACAGCCGCGTAATTACTTAATTTATCTTCAAAGAGAACGCGTTACATAAATATTTTAGGTAAGGTTAAATTTCAAATATTTCCACGAACGTTTTGCATATAATAGAAATACCTACATAAAAGTAAAAAGAAATTCGGTAAAATACATAAAAGTTTTGAACTTAATTACTTTCGGAGTCTGTTTAGATAATTACTTACCCGTGTAATAATTACATTTCTATTTTCAATTTTCTCATGGCCTCCACAAATATTAAATATTTGTATCATGTTACTGAAGAAAAGACTCCTAAAGATTTTGGCGGTATTGTTAGCCTCTAAGCTTCCAAAATCTCAAATAAATGCTTCCAGACTAGGTAGTACAAAGTTAGTAAGTTGTAGGTATTGTTTTAGATGCCAGGCGAGAGAAAGTATTGAGTTGAGCCTCATGTACCTACATAATAAAGAACGCAGTATATTATAAGTCAACTCGCAGTGAAAACCTTCTTAGAAACCAACTTTAGGATGGCTAATGATATTTGTGAAGAAAAAGTATGGAGCAAAACTTCAATCGATTCAGGAAACTTCTAGTCGTTTTCGCGTTAAACAACAACTGTTACAAAAAAGTGTAGAAAAATAAATAAAGCCATAAATAACAATTACAGAAAAGCGAGTTATTCCCGTTGTTGCATGTTATGGAGTCGTAACTTTGCAATTTTTCTGCTCGTTTGCATGCTTCAAGTTGGAAAACAGTCGTATGATTTACTAAGTTAAAACATTATACATACCGTTCTTATTTAAAACCTGAACGTGATATACTAATTACATATTAAAGGCAAGGAAAGCAGTAGTTAAGTAAACAATAGCGAGAAGTGGAATACATTAGTGTCGGTAATCAGATGTTTCAATCGTCCTCAGTCGTCAGCACATCGCTCCCAACAATTGGCAATCCTGCGATATCCTTTCACACGGTAATTTGTTGAATTGTATCATTGGGTGCGAAAACAATACGTCTCGTGAGCGGTGCGCGGTGTGGCGGTTGGCACAAACAACGCTTAGATTTCCATCTCAATCTGTTTACTTGCGGATTCAAATAGAATATATAGAAAACGAATATTTTGTGCGCAACTGTTGTGTACACTGTGCATATAAAAGACGCACATTTTTATTTCTTTAACATAGTATTATTTTTTATTGAAGCCTAGTGGTATTGGTCCCGACTTACGAGTTGTAGGTCGTGGGTTCAGACATGTGACATTAATTTGCCAACCCGCAATGGGCCGGTGTGGTGGATTACGACCCACTCCCTCTCACAAAAGAGGAGACCTGTGTCCCAGCAGTGGGACCGATAGGCTGATGCTGATGATGTTTTTTTATTGGTTCAATTTTGAACTAACTTAGCTTCACTTTATGTTACAATTGAGAATTTGTGTGATTTTCTGGACAGTCATTTAGTTTTAATTAACGTTCGAAACAATTCAATTCGATACTTGCGGTTAATTTAAGAAATTAATTTAAAGAAACGTACCCACACGTGTACGGGGTGGGCGGTAATGGAAAAAGTGACAATAAAAATACGATTACAAGTATGCACTCAGATGTGAACAAGCTTGAGTGTTCCCATCTTATTTTTATGGGGTTATTACGAGAATAGGTAGCAAGAAACGTGACACACGCCTGGCGAGGTAGCTACTGTGAAATAAAAAGAAATATATATTTATTAGATACTAATGGATATAGCTAACATACAGGGTGTAAGGGATGTTCCATACACCGCACGAACAATTCTGCAGTTCAGGGAGTCCTGTTAGCACTGATGTTAGCACATCAGTACATATATGAGATGATGTCCCCTCACAGCGTGTAATATTATGTGCCAAACACGACGCCCGCTGAGGCATGAAAGCATAACAAATAAATAACAAAGTACACACAACCCTGTGTATCCTGAATACGAACAACAAAAGACGTGAAGTAGGTAATATATGTTTTTGTCCTCTAATCTACTGCTCAGATCTACATATTATGTACATAAATAATAAGAGCACCTAGTGTGCGTCCTCACTGATATTCATCTTGAATAATTTGGATGTGTCACCGTCCTCGAGGTGTCTCATATTAGTTTCAAATTGATTCTAGATTTGTTTGTTACAGATTGTTTTGTGCGGAGATCGCTCGGTGTCGCTCGCTGTACCTCAGTGACGAGCAGTGTGTAGCAGTCAGTGGCTGTTCAGCGGTAAGTGTAAAGATATCCTTGTAAGAAATACTTAATACTCGTAATGGATGAATGAGACTGTTGTAATTTTTGATTAATTTCAAAATCGTATTTATTAGAACGGTTTATGAAAGAGACTTGTTATTTATTCAGTTTGACATTATACTCGTAGCTAAGCCTTACGAAACGGTAACAAATTGTGTCACTTGCTTAATCTACACATAGTCTAACTATTCTCTGCAACTGCTGAAAGTTAGAATCAATAGGCGATCACCAGAAAAGCTTGAAGCTTGATGTCTCAGAAAATGAATTAGATCTTGGATCACGCAGCAAAATAATAGAAGAATAGCGAAGTTGTAGGATACAACATAATTCCTGATTCCCCCATACCACGCAGAAGACAATAGTTTATAACTAGAATTTGTAGTTTCTCTAAGTAAAAAGTTTAGGTTTTACGAAAAAATCATCCATCCAAAGACAGGTCAGACATAACAAACTTCATAAAGTTGTATCGTACAAATATTTTAATAAAGTTTCTAAAATATTAATATTATCCGACAAAATCAGGCAACGCTTGTAAATTAATAAAATATTCCTCTAAATATTTCAGCTATCTGATCTACACATTAACCGTAATCGCTTTTGATCCGGTACTTATGCGGATCTCGGGGTCAGTGTGTGCAGCTCACATACGTGTGCACGCGTGCATGTGTGTGTTCGTTATCAGCGGGTACACGGTAGCTAGTGGTGGTACTACTGTTAGTAAATTAGTTTAGTGTAAAGCAATATTTGTGCTGTTGAACTAACACTGTTGAATAACGCTCTCACTGGTAAATTGTTTTTGTGTAAACATATAAATTGAACTAGCAGCGTGTGAATAATTATTATCTAATGCGGAAATGCGGAATTTTTAATCGAATTACAAAAAAGAGGAGGTTATCAATTTAAAAAGGGAGGAGGTTATCAATTCGGTACCTAGATTTTTTTTATTTATCTACATCAATTTCTTCGAGGTTTAAAAATATCCTCTTTATATTTTTGGTCCCATAAAAATTAAAGCTATTTGGCTGATTAGTTTTTATTTTGTGAGCATTTTTCACTGGAACATGTTATTAGGGTTACAAAATATTAGTGCACAATAATTTTAGAAAATTATGTGAATCACAAGAATTTGGGCTGTGGGCTGAATATTTAGTTTAAAAGGGTACAATGAAAAGTCTATGAGATACGAGTACAAAGCCACCGATTTCCGATATCTAAGGTATTTAACTCTTTATTGTAGTTGTTATTGTTTTCGGTTATTTTTTTTGACGATTATTTGATTATACGATTTAGTCAATATTTAGAGAGAAGCGAAATTCACCTTTCGTGAAAACTTTATAATCTTAAAAAAAAATCAAAGCAAAATACATAGGTAGGTACAATCCCTGAATTACGATTGTTACCCCCTTGGAACTTACCTTACCTAGCTGATGTATTTAATTCATGATGAAAATAGTATTTCTCTGAGTCTTCTACTTTACTTGAAATAGCTAAAACCAACTATAACTCAAGGCCTTTTCACTCACTAACACAACCCTGAAAGGTGTAAAGACTTTGAACCTATTCTTTCTATCTTGTCAAGGGTGCGGCTCATATATCAATGTGCGAGCATGTAGAGTTTCTCAGGGGCCGTTATTTTAACACAGACTAATTACGCTGCGTTTTTCACGGCCAGCGGGGACATCGCCTTGCTAAGATTTATCGCCGGAGGGAAGTGTCCCCTCCCTGATGGCCCTTCCTTGACCTTACGCCGGAGGCTGCCATGTAGTAGCAAACAGTGAGGGACAGAAGGATAAAGTACGTGTAACGAGTTATTGAAAATGTGTGGGCATGCTAAATTTTTAAATAAACTTTGCCACAGCTAGCCATTGTGTGGTAGAGATTGGGGAGGCAATAGCTCCATGATAATTACTGATTTTCAGTTAAATCCGGTTAGAGTACAACAGTAAATAAAATACAGAATTGCAACGGTATAATCAGTTGAAAAAAACTAAATTGATATCGAGTCGGTTTCTGTCTTATAAGCCTTGCTGATAAAGGATACAAAATCGATGCGCGATGCAGTGATTACAATTGTTAAGTTGGATCTGATTCCGAGTGGTTCCTATTAAGTGGCCCATTTTCTTTTTTGTGGAATCATAAATGGCGCCTGGGGGGTCGGCTTCTGCTTGCAAATCCCTTGATTATGGTAATCTGAGTGGATATAGCTGATGAGCAAACACTATAGGATGATTTAGTGGTATGTTGTAAGGTGACGAATTGCGGGGATTCTCATAGGTTTACTCTATGAACGACTGCTCCAAGATAATGTAGACTTGAGCATATATTGATATTAATTTCTGCCTGATACCTACCTGTAGGTACGCGTAGGATCTTGACAGACGGACAAACTAACTGACAGATAGCTAGGTGTTCCTATAAGGGTTCCATTTCTTTGAGGTATGAAACCGCAAAAATTGTTTGGTAAAGTAAAGCTTTAAATGATACCGTGACTCTAAATTATGGATGTATGCACTCTCCGAATAAACGAGAAGTTTAGAATGTTATGAAAGTCCTAGCCTTCTGTCCTGATCTTCTTCATAGATATAACAACTAAGCGCAGATAAATGAGATTGGCAACACTTGTTATTATTTAAATGGCGGCGCGAGATGAAGCCGCTCGGCGCTGCAAGGGAAGGCTCATCAGGAGCGTCTGCTGCCGGGTAGCGGGGGGGGGGGATGTAATGAAGTGGGGTTAATGGGATGCTTGCGTTGAAAAGATGCTTGTTGTGGAACAGTTCTCTTCCCTCATTGTTTGCTTTTCTTTCAAGATAAGGTTATATCTGATCTGAGGTTATAGGATGAATCTGATGATGAATTTCTCAGTGTTATGCATTGACTTTTTGTATTGATCGTTTTGGCTATCAAATGATTATTGAAATTTAGTTTGAGGTACGAAATGGCCACATCAAAACCAATGTTTATTTTGAAATTAAAAACTTATGCAACCTCATCCATTTTTAACATAAACATACCCTTAATTATTTTGGAAGAAGTACTTATTCATATTTAATTTATCAGAACAGTGCGTGAAATATTTAAATAGAAGACCCTTTTTTTTTCTTTTTTTTCTTTTTTTTTTTAGCGTGGTAAAATCATCAAATGAGACCTCCAACCCCGGGCAGGGCGGGAGGTACTGTCAGACTTGTACTGACTAAAATCCACGGTGTCCTTCAGTAGCCCTTTATGTTCCGGCGTCACGGTAATATGAGAAGTTGACCCTAAGAGAGGTGTATCACTGTCACCATCGTTCTCCGGTTTGACTGGCCAGAATAGTTACACCCTCTGACTTTCCCAATTGAGATGCAATGCTTTGGTGTAACGTTTTTTCTGTTTTGAAATTTACATTCGAGCATCGCATGACACAATAACAGCATGTGTTATGAATTAGCACAAAATTATCTGAATATCTCACTAAATGAGTCATCCACACACAGTTCAAATCGATTTGCAACCGTTTAGCAACTGGTTGTGAAACCGCTAGTAGGTAAGATGGCGCCGTTCAACGCTTGCTAAGGTATAAATAAGTAAGTTAAATCGTTCCAGATGTCATTACCTCTAAGTGGGCACGTAGACGGCAGGCTATCGGGAAAATACTTATAATGTGATTCGAAACATTACGCAATTTACTCTCCCGCAAAATAGTCGGTATTTACCGGTAAAATTTTACCTGTTGAGTAGTGTAGGTAACACTAAAACATTATTGTTTACGTTTTTTTACTGGAAACTGTCAATTCTTATAATTGACAAAACTTTGAAACAAAGAAAAGGGATGTGAGCACAGAGTCCATCACTTATCAAAATAATGTTACAACACGAAGTTTAATGTGAATTAAGGCGGTTTGATGACTATCTAACTGAAGTCAAAAGTTACATCGTCAGTTATTATAATTTTTTGCGTAGGTTATAGGTATAATATGTTGGGAAATGAAACCACGAACACAGCTTGTTTTTCATCGCCATTCCATCATTGATCAATAAAAGACGCATTACCATTTTTCCTCGTCGTTTTGAAACACCAATGATTGACGACACCACAGACAGACAAACAAAGTGCAGTAATTACAGCTCTATATTCTGTTGTACAGTTTGCTCAATGGCAGCATAAGCAGTGACAGTGACACGGAAATACACTGATAAAGTTATCGAGTGCTGTTTGTAAATTGCTTTGTTTAGTCTCATCTTGATGTATTTATTGTTTATTCATTGATTGTTTCCGGTAATTTGTTGGGAACTTTTTTGCATTGCATTATTAATTACGGTAGTATGCAAATGTGTTTTTAATGTCTTACTATCCTTGATAGTTAATAACAAGTCGATATCGGTTCAAGTAATAAATAATAAATAAAGGGAAATTTGTAATGAGAATGTATTTGATAGCTTTCGTCTATAAGCAGTCTGGTTGAATTTTCTTTCTGAATTGGGATGTGTAAATGGAAACCCTCATCATAAGATAGGACAGATAGATAACCATTGTATTGATTAGAATTAATAAGTAGTGTATATAAAAATAAAGAATAATACCATACAATGTCCGTAAGTGAGGATAGGTTTCAGATGTTATTAGTTGAATGTACGAGTATGTAGGTATATTAGACTAACAAAAAAAAACAAAGTTTTAGTTACCTAACACGGACACTTACAAAACTTTGTAACAAAATAAAAAACAGTGTGGATATATTTAAAAAGATAAAAGACGTGGGCTGAAGCATGAGATACATTATTCACAATTGTAGGTACTTTGTAAATATAATACTTGTGCATAAAGTTTCCAGTAAATAAATAACGAGTTACATCGAAGTTAGAAGAAACATTGTAACAAGTTGGCTCAGAATCGTTCTTTATTCACGTAAGTACAGAGTTCAAGTTTGTTTGAATTTATAATGAGATCTGAAATAATACTTTATTTTGTTTCAAATATTTTGTGCGTGCTGCAATATGTTGTTGTTGCTGTACCTAAGTTTCACACCTTGTTAAATGTTCATTATGAAATAATTTTGTGTTTTTAAGGTTCCGTAGCCAAATAGCATAAAACGGAATCTTTATGCATTATTCTTCTTGTCTGTCTGTCTGTCCGTCCGTAGGTCACAGCCACTTTTTTCCTAAACTATAAGAAAGGCAAACCTGGTCCCTGACTGATGAGTTGCAAAAGTCCAAACTCAAGGTTTGTCCAAGAGCGTAGGGGCAGGTAGGTTTTTAGGATCGAAATGTATGGGTGAGACCCAGCAGTGGGATAATATACGTTTAAAAAACATTTGTTTGATGTAAGTTTAGTGGTAAAGGTCTTTTCAGGATATTACAATTTATAAATTATATTGGTGACAAAAACGATCTGTTCTGATTCTGACTTTCAGTTTTAACCATTACAATTGTTGCTTACGATCTTGAGGCACATCCCTAATTCGTCGGTATTCTAACCTAGTTAGAACTGAGTTATGATACCCCTTGATCAGACCGGTTGTCCGACTTAAGCCACTGACTACCTGCAAGAGACGGTTATACATTTGAAAATGAAGGTTAAGGTGAATGCTCCAACCAGCCCGCGACATTTAAAATTTCTAGCGTTTTTTGCAATTCGCAGACTATTGCTAGGTTTTATTTTGATTAAAATATCATTCGCCGTTGTAAGACGTATGTAGTTACAGAATTATAATCATTAAAATCACCAATACAACCTTCCAAGTTCATATAACTCTAGGAATTACTTTTTCTGTTTTTTTTTGTTCTTCGGGTCGGAGCATATTCTCCTTTAACGACGATCGGCTTAACGTCCTTTTCGAAGCACGGAGGAAAGGCAGATCACTCATCTACAGGCCTAGCTTGAAAAGCGTAGCTTAACCTAATTCAACCAAATTTTTTATTATTTAGCAAAGATGTGAAGTCGGTACCTGCCGCGAATAGCAATGATACAGTTTTCCATAGACTCACAATTTGGGTCTGACCTCATTTTTGTAATCAATTTCGGTATTTAGACATAAAAAAGTCTTTTCGTCGGCCTAAAATCCTAAATAGTGCGAGACGATTGGAAAGTCCGCATAAGTTATGGAGGACATAAAACAGTACTTAGAGAATGAATCTCAATGTCTCGTCTGTCGCGGCGCAGGCGACGGCGGGGTCACAGCGGGGAGCGGGCGGGGTCACGCGGGGTCAACGTTTAAGTTATTACAGAAGGTCAACTATACACAAATACTGTGTCATTCATATTAAGAAAATTATGAAACCGCCTCGACCTCGACTATGTTTAACTTATCTGAATATGTTTTCATAAACAGCGTATTGTTATGTTATGAATGCAAGATATTGTAATACTGATGGTAACAGAAATCCACAGAGTGACTTGCAGATATAAGAGAAAGCGTTATTATTTAGAGGTTATTACACTATTAAAACTGAACATGATGCGAAAAACATTTGAGCTACGTTCAAGAACTTTTATTATCATCTTTGCCACGAATCATTGATAGATCTTGATTGCAATTTTATTGTCATTTGTAGATTGTGTTCAGTTTAATTTGCGTTTTTTTTTGCATAATCCTTACTAAGAGCTCTCAGACACGAGCTATTTCCACCTTTTTCGACCGCGACAGCGAAGTACTTCTGTAACGTTACTGCTTAGTGACATGTAATTGAAATAAATACCGTCCTCTCGGATCTTCGATTGATGATCACGGATTGATACGGATGCTATAATGTTTCCAGTTAAACTCCATGTAAATAAGACAGGGTTTCAACTTACGCCTTCATGATAGACAGTTCTGAGTATATTACTACCGACGACGTACAACCATCTGGTAGACATCCACTACTGAAGGAATGCCTCCCCTAAAAAAATTATAATAAGACGTACACTGACCTTACAGTGAGCTCCATCAAAGGTCGGGTGTGTAGTACTTGCAACCCGCGTTTGTGATGACCGAAAGGGGTATGCGAGGATTGTAACGGGTGCGTTCAGAATTTTCTGCCTATTCCCCGGAAAAAGGCACTTGTTTATAATTATTATGTATTTAATTATAACGGGTGCGTTCAGAATTTTCTGCCTATTCCCCGGAAAAAGGCACTTGTTTATAATTATTATGTATTTAATTATAACGGGTGCGTTCAGAATTTTCTGCCTATTCCCCGGAAAAAGGCACTTGTTTATAATTATTATGTATTTAATTATAACGGGTGCGTTCAGAATTTTCTGCCCATTCCCCGGAAAAAGGCACTTGTTTATAATTATTATGTATTTAATTATAACGGGTGCGTTCAGAATTTTCTGCCTATTCCCCGGAAAAAGGCACTTGTTTATAATTATTATGTATTTAATTATAACGGGTGCGTTCAGAATTTTCTGCCTATTCCCCGGAAAAAGGCACTTGTTTATAATTATTATGTATTTAATAATACTAACCTATTCCTAACTCTAAAATCATCTCAGGGTATGATATAGGAAGATATGTGAACAACGTACCCATAAACTATGTTTTAGTCTCTGCAGATAAAAACAAGTCTGTCCTTTTGTTTCAAGTCAGGTCAGCTGTTATGACGTGAAACGGTGAAAAACACCTTTAAATTTACATTCAGTTACTTTGATTTCTAAAATGCCCAAATTTCGTTAATTTACAATATTATAAATATAGGATCCTACCTATCTAAAACCTCTGAGAATACTGTATTTATCAGATTCTTGGAGAACCGTCTACAGAACATTCACAAATAAGAATAATCAGCGCCATATTCTTGTTCAGAGCTCCGTAGACATAAATAGTATGAAATATCTAATAAGTAAGTATTTTCAGCTTCAAACAGCTTAAGATACAAAGGAAAAATGAAACGCAATTATAAATCCTTGTTTTGTTGGCTAAACAAATGATTAAAATGTAACGATTATGAAATAACTGTTGCACGAGTTCTTTTATTCTCGTCATCTCGTCTAATGAGGATAACAAAGAAATAACTGCTTTCTGACACGGAAATAGCACAAAGGAAAAATTATATTGAGTGGTTCTTTCACTAGACAACTGCTGCTGCTTCTCATAAATTACAGGGCAAATGCTTAAAGGCAAAATATTATAAACTGACTACCGCATTCATCGTCGTCATAATAAGGTTAGGCAGAAGTTTCGGTGTCTTAATACATCCATATTTTTTCGTCAGTATTGTTCTAGTCACATGTTATAGGGGCGAGCTTATCTTCCGGGTGATAGGCTCGAAAACACTGAGCAATTCCTGATGGGAAAACTCAACATAATAACCCAATCTGGAGATCGAATCCGGAACCTAAAGTAGCCAGTTGTCTCATTCGCAGTCACTTCACAAACGAATATACCTTCGGAGTATATTACACCATAAATGATGGTAGTCCCGCGCGATTTTGAATTTGAATTCACCTACCAAGTCAAAAACATTCTTCACAATTCTCGAATTTCTTGTGCAACAGCACAAAAAAAAACGAAATTGCGTTTTTCTTTTTAAAAATGCAGGTGTAGTGCTGACGTGGACGCTCTCAGTGCAGCTGGACCAATTCATTTAAACTGAACGTTAGAGGCAATAACACTAAAACTGTCCATTTCAGCAACGGAGTCACAAGCAGTCGCGAGCTCGTCTCAGAAGCACCCGATACTTAACAAATGAGAGGGACACGACACCGCCGCCCCTACACGTCGCTTCAGAACTAATCTACAAACGCCAACAACATTCAGTTTCAATTATCTAAATTGTGTTGTGAGTTCTTACCCCAGTCAGAGCAGTAAAATGATTAAGCTCTTATTTACTAGCTACTAACAGGATGAAGAAGTAAAGTTACGATTTGAAAACATGGTGATACTTGTGTTTGATGAGGCGTGATTCATGTTTCTAGTATAAACTTTACCATTCTTGTTCAGGCTTTTCGTAGATAAGTTCCACTAGTACGGGGTTGTTGACTTAGGCGCACTTATTTGGGATGGTTGTGAGAGCCACGCGGTGGAGTGGCAGTAAGTTGATGGGCTGTTTGCCGCTCACAGCCGTTTTATTGTTGAACGTCTCGCAGACGTAAGATAACTCTTTACAGCTCAGTTCGGCTCATGAAATGCGTTAAAGGCTTAAAATAGAAGAGATAATTGAAGTTTATTGATCTAAATAGGTGTTTTAAAAATAGTAAAACGTGTTTTCTATGTTAATTGTGCCACCCGCTTGTACTACAAAATGAACCTTGTCCTTAAAAGTTAAATTCTTAACGAACGCCATTCATTTTGTCTCCAACTGGATAACAATCTTAATTGGATCCAAATAAATTACATCCATACAATGATTTAGTGGATTCAATTTTCCAAGTGTGACTGGTGGACTGTCTTACCAGGCAACCGTGACCTCGAAACGTAAAGGGTTATTGAAGGACACCGTGCATTTTAGTCAGTACGAGTTAGACAGTCCCTCCTGTTCAGCCCAGCGTGGGAGGGCCCTTTTAATAATTCTACTACTATAGCGGATGGTCGTATAATACTCTCTGGTCGCAAAGGTAAAGGGGTTCCGCCACGGCGTTATTCGCCAGGCTAACTATTGCGTTTCCGAACGCGCCCATAGACACTAGAGTAAGTCTATGGTCGCGCTAGCCAATACTGGCCACAGTCACTTCAAGGCGAAGGCTTACTGATCAGTGATTGGCCAGTTTGAATTCAGTTTAAATCATGTTAAAACCAATCAGGTTTATGATGTGTTTTGACATTAGTCTTAATTTAGATTGCTAAGAGGTAGTTTATGAAAGCAAAAGGCGCGACTTGTACTTTTATTTAATTAAAGTTTTATCGTGCAACAAAGCTCTTTAACTGAACCTGACCCACCCCGACTACATTTTGGCGCTCAACGTGTGTTTTGTGATATTAAAAACAAGGGGTCGGTGTCTTTGTGCGCGAATCGAACTTTTTCTCGTCGCAAGTTCAAGAAAAGTTCTCGGAATCTCATGTTACGACCGACACTGCAATCGACAGGGACTGCCGTTCTTAGCTGTTTTGCGTTTAGCTTCGATTATTTTGCTGGCTGAGAGAGCCACGAGCCGTTGGTTTCAAGTTTCACCAACGTGTTTGCAAAATGCCGCGAAGACGCAAGTCGTTACAAGGAGCCGACGAGTCAATTCAAGAAGAATCAGAGCCATCAGGCAACATTTCGATGACTCAAGAAGCGCTTACTACATTGCTTACTACTCTTCAGCAGTCGCAGGCTGAATTTTGCAATCAGCTCTTACGTGAAGTACGTTCGTCGACACCGCACGTGTCGACCGATGCAAGTACATGTGCCGCCAACGCCGCAATGGGCGTCATGAAGTCTACATCAGCTAATTTCTCGAAGTGCACATCAAAGTTCAGCGGAAATCCAGAAGAATCCGTGGAAAACTTCATAGATGCAATAGAAGTTTATAAATCATGCCTAAATATAAGCGACGCTAACGCGCTGTTAGGTATGTCTATGCTGCTGACTTCATCGGCGGGTACATGGTGGCAAGGCGTCAAGAGTACAGCGAAAACGTGGGATGAAGCCATCACGAGGCTACGAAGTGCCTACGGGGAACGTCGCCCACCGTCGTATTTACGTCGAGTTATTCGCCCTATCTCAAGGTAAAGAAAATACGGACTTATTCATTGCCAAAGTCCGAGCCTTGTTAGCCAAGTTACCACAGGGAGACCTAAGTGAACGGGTCGAGTTGGATATGGCATTTGGGTTGTTGGATCGCCGCATTCGGAAGCGAATCGACAGAGCCGAAATTTCGACGTTCGATGAGTTGCTTAAGAAAGCACGAGCCGTAGAGGACTCTCTAAATGAGTCACGAGCTCAGAAACCGTCATCAAGCCGCGAAGAGGGCTCTCGCGCTGCCGCCGCAGCCGAGCCCGCGCGCGTTCAGTTTAAATCATGTTAAAATCAATCAGGTTTAAGATGTGTTTTGACATTAGTCTTAATTTAGATTGCTAAGAGGTAGTTTATGAAAGCAAATGGCGCGACTTGTACTTTTATTTAATTAAAGTTTTATCGTGTAACAAAGCTCTTTAACTGAACCTGACCCACCCCGACTACACTACCTACTTTGAAAAAAGGAGCCAGTGCCACAATGCTTCTTACTTGTATCCCTACTTTACATGTTACATGATATTAATTAAAGCAATAAATTAAGAGCGCGTTTAAAGGCTCAATGTAGCTCTTAATTTAAATGAAATTAAAAGATTTGTTGGTGTTCAACGATTTGGAGTTGAAACAAAATAAATTAGAAGTTTGAACAAATATTGGATTTTTCAGGGTGTCTCAAGGGCGAGTGCGTATTCTTTAAATGAACGGCGCGACTTGAGGACAAGTTGGAGACAATCATTCTAAGAATCCGACGAAAAAGAATACGAATTTTCATTTAATTGTCCTGAGAGATCATTGCGTGGTTCTATTAATTGTACCTGCATCAAGTGAAGGTAAGGCTCGCGTCATGTTGGACATCGCATTCGTGGGGATATTCTCTCATGAATGCCTCCGATGAAGGCAAAGCGAAGATTGTTGGATCCGTTCAAACCGCAAGGTGCTCGTTCTCACCGCTTTCCTGAGCTTCGGAATATTCGGAGAGCGACAGCACATACCTACCTACCCGTACATATTGGTTTAAAGTTCACTTTGACTAATATCTCTGAGCTACGCCCTAACCACGTACCTCACCATCTCGTAGCTCTCATGTTAACAGCGAATGTAGTCATCCCGGGTAATTGTTAGCGAAACTAAATTCGGGATGAATGGAGGGGGAGGGGCACGCTTATTCCTCTCTCCCTCTGTTCCTCCTCTGGTGTCAGACAATGGCAGCAAATAGAATTAGTTGGGAGCGTGAGAGTCCTCGGCGCTGATTGGAGTGGCCAGTGTGCCTCTGTTCGCATTAATTACTATTGAACAGCCCTTAAACTATGGAGACACTTGTGTCGTTCTGTCGCCGCTCGGGTAACTTATTGCTTTGGATGAGTACTTGTAAATCGTGGACGATTTAAGATTTATTAGATTGTCGGAATCCATTAAACGATTTCAATAGAATGATGCTGATGGAATGGTTGGCGCTGCGTGTCAGAGTTTCAATTGACGATCATTACATTTATTTACTTGTCACAGGTCTGGCGTTTTGTATATGGCAGTTTAAATGTTTATCAACGCTACCTTCATAAGAGTATAATTAAATAAATGCTGAGTGAATAGGTGTTATTGGTATATTGAAAACTCAAATCAAACAACAAACATGGTAAACATTCTGTTGTAAGTTTTAATGCTAGGACTGATAATATTAGTAACACCTATGAATTCAATAGAAAACGTTCACTTTTGTTTGCATTGTGTACTGCATCAAAGGCTACCGCAGTCATCAAAGCGGTCACGTGCTAGTGACGGATTGATGATTGCAATTCGTCATTGAATCCTAAACCTGAATGCTCAGCAAGAATGCCTAGGTTTGATTGCCAGGTCGGGCAAAGTGCTATTCGGATATTCCACCAGGAATTCTTTATTAGCCATCCACAGAGTCTAATAAATTATATACACGGTTCAAGTGTTCGTGTTTAACATAACTTACGAAATGTAAAAATACAACACATCTGTCTGAACCATTAGGGATTAGGAGCGTGGTGTTACCATTTTTTTTCATTGGTTTTATTTAATTAATAGCGGTCTCTTCTACTCTTTTCGGGTTCAAGAATAATATTTATTGCTTATTTCATTAATACATTGACTAAAATCATGTTAAAGATTTTCCTCAATTTTCAACAGGAAAACGACCAGAAAGAAAATGTTATCTTATGAAACCAGAAAGAAAATGTTATATAATGAAATATTATTTATTTATGTTACGGTACAAACAGGGACAACAACCGAAATCGCAATTAATTTATTTTCTTGAAGATGGCCGTTTGTTCATTATCCTCCTACGAATTCTTGGTTCTTGCACGTGTCATGTAAATACTGTGTCTTTCATTTGAATTGTATTTTGTTTTCTTAAATTAAATTAGTATTTTATTACTTATTTATTGGCCAATCTTTACAACTTTCCGAAAGTCTGACAATCGACCCCAACAGGCTATTTGACTGAATAAATCTAATAAGTCCGTCAGTTAGATCAAAAATATTTGACCTATTTTTTCTTTTGTTACGGAAAACCAAACTGACATGGACACTTTCGAAATTGCCAATACGTTACAAGCAAGTGCACTGTTTTCACTTGCTTCTGACGTCACGAGCCCACAATTTCTCATGCGTTATAACTTTTAACAGGACCAACGCAGAATTCATCTGGTGAAAGAATTTCGGAGCTTATTCAATACAAACAAGCAATTAAAATGTTTCCTTTTTATTATATTCGTTTAGAAAAGAAGAAGTATGTAATTATTTTTCAAAACTCTTTCTCACAGCCTGTTTAATTTCCAATTTTTTAATGCTGTATTATAAGCCAAGCGACAAGCCTAGAAAGCAACAAAAAAGGATGATGAAGATCGGAATTTTTTATTTGAAAATACCATCTCATTTATCATGAAACTCGAGTTCGTCACAAAAATTGCACAAGAACTTTGACAAGATTAATGAAGTTGTTGAAATGAAAACGTTATACAGGATCAGTATAACGTTATCTTGATGCAATAGGACGAATTATAACGAATTGTAATACTTTGTAAAATAATTAACACGTTTTTATTAGCTTGACCTGTAACTTTCTAACAAATTTTCACCAATTTTCAGAAGTTTGATTAACTGCCGATGACAATACAATTGGCTCGCGATAGTCATAGATGGATACCTACAGATTAACCTCGGCAAGTGTGAAAGGCGATTGTTTAACTTTATTAAGGTCTTGACTAGGATCATCAGGATATAAAAGATTGTTTAATAAGATTTGTGAGGATCAGAATAAGCGTAGACCACTCGTAGAACACCGGTGGAATGTCACTTTAGTAAACGATAGGCAATAAAAAAAGAAAGAAAAACATATCTTCTTATTGTAAGTTTTTTTTTTATTGCGGTCTTGAGAAGGGAAACTTAATAAAAATCCGACTAAAGATCACAAGTCGTTTAAGCCCAACTTCCGAGACAAAGCTCAGAAGACTCTAATGCTTTACTCTAAAAAGTCACCATTAGTTTGACACGACAAGTTTGTTAATCAACCTCAGTAGTCGCCCGCTATCTGACTGAACACACAGCAGTAGAAATAAAACACTATCAGTGTAGCGCGGCATTACCCGACAGATAGGCCCAGATAGACCCAAATGATGCCATTCGCAGAGAGTGCTGAGTGCCCGACTAAGAATTAGGACTCAAAAGGTAGGAATGTCGGATCATTTGCCGAGATTGTGAGCCTCGCTCAAGAGATTGTGTAGTTACGAGATACGTCTCTGGCTGCGTACTGATATTGACTGAAAAAGGTCCTGTTACGAACATATTTTGAACCCTATGTTATACATAGGTAGGTATAGATTGCAAAGGAGTCTGACTTTACAAGGTACAAAGTCTGCAAAAAGGACACGTCATACTTTTTCATTTCTAGTTTTCAGCGCGTTTATTTTTTAAAGAAAAGTGAATTTACATAAATGCTCATTTTCTTTGCGCTCTTTTGGCAGTGAACTGTGAAATCACTTTAGCTGACAAATACTCGAGTCGTGTTCGGGAATAATGAATAATATGGCTTTAAATTCGACCCTCATAGAGTCGTATCATAATACTGTAAAAATTTATTAACCCCAAAGGGTTAGATAACACAATACCCGGCCCGTCAGTTTTGCTTACAATCTGTGTCTGCCACAGTTTCCTTGAAGGCCAAATCACTCGAGTAAGTGAATCATTCGAGTGAATGGGGGATTTACACGGGTCTATTCTTAGGTAGATTTTCTTACTTGTGGATATGCGTCTGTCGACACCCAAGAGCCCTTAGAGCTAGTTTTAAGATTAGTAGGTAGTTAACTATTAGTTAGTGCTATACATTTTTATGGTTCCAAACTACAAGAGAAAAGAACTTATTACGTACTTTCTTTTGAAATAAGGAACATCATAAGACGCAAAATCATCTTTAACTATAGAACTCTTCATTGTGCTTGATCCGAAATGTATTTGGCCAGTTTTGTCAACTATTCGTTACTAACTGGTACAGTCAGCATCGAAAGTTGGTGACCATATTCAGATTTTCAAAATCGCTGTCCACCTTATTATTACGAATTATTACGTTGTACAGCGATTTTGAAAATCTGAATGTGGTCAGCAACTTTTGATGCTGACTGTACGTACAGTTACCGGTATTTCAGATTATCGGTAGATTTTGAAACTCGGCGTGCGGCGGAAGCTTCGCCGCCGCTTCGTCGCGCCTGTTCGGGCTTCGGCGGGTACTGTCGCCGAACCGGGCGCATTGTTCCCGCTGCTTGTAATTTAGAGACGGTTGGTGAAAGGTGTGAAAGGGTAGCGATCACTACAGTACTTGTCAAGAATCCACCCTAATTTTTTTCATTAATAATGTGTTTCTATTATACTTAGTTTTGATCGTCAGAATGTTATATTAACTTCATTTAGATACCATCATATTATTTTTTCTGGGGAATGAGGCGATTCGATTTTACATAATATTTAAAGAAATTCTACCGCTCCTCTTTTTGGATAAGACCCAAAAAAAATGTGTGGTAGATTTGAAAATCATCAGATTTTAATTGAGAGAATGAAAAGATACATCTTTACGATAATGACCCGCTCATCTCTCAAACCTTGTGCACCCGGTAGGCATCGTCATGGAAATCGCTCGGTCGTCGCGACCGAATTAAATTCCGGCTGAGTTACAAACTATACTGCTTGTTCGAATAAATTAACTCTTCCATTACGAGGGTGTTGAGCTAAACGACGGTAATGGCGCGGCTTTGTTTACCGACGATCCGCTCGTGGATACGTGCCCTTATTATAATCGTTATATCCGTAATTTATATTTACTGAGATACAGTTATTTGTTACTCAATCGAAGGAAAAATGTTAATAAATATACGTAATAGTTGGTAAAAAGCACGTAATGAGATATGAAAGAATACTTCAGAATGTGTAATTAGGAAATTGACAGGCATTCTTTCCTATTTTCCTAGTCGTTTTATTACAGACTGATATTATATTATCCACACTGACTTATCCACGTTTCTATATAAAAGTTCTTACTTTTTGAATAAAACGTCGTCCTTTGTAAGAACTTTTCAATAATGAGCCATCGTCATCATTATATTTTATTAGCTCAAAGCTTAGGAAAAGCTAAATACCAACGACAATCTACGCAGAACTGAAAGATACATTCTGATAGGGATGTGCCCGTTGATCGATAAAGCCGACATGCCAGCTGTAATTGCAGTCGGCTAATAGTCGGCTAGAATCCCATTTATAAATATTTCTATTATAAATACTGTTATACCTCGCAACATTCCTTATACAATGAGTCGACCCAGATGGCCTAGTCAAAGACAGCCATTAATTTACACAGTAATATTGAAAACCAGAGGCTTGCTTATTATTTCTTGCTTATCCTAGCTCTATAATCAGGGTCTCAAATACACAAGGCATACAAATCATTTATTATATATAATTTATTTCATCCGCCATTGTTTCATCAATTATTATAGGTTCGATCTAATTAATAGGAACAAATTGCGTACACCGGACTGTGACTGTTATTACTGTTCATAAGAAATAACGTATTGTACATTTAATACCATAATAGATAAAGACAATTAACTAATTCAATAATGAAACTACGAGTAGTATAATATGTCGATTCGTTACCAGTTCGTATCGATTCAATAAAAAACATGCTTCATTATTGTACATTTTCTTTCAATATTTTCTACTCTTTGAAATTTCACTAATCCGTCCAGGATCTATCCACTTGTCCCCGCCCTGGGGGTAGATAGGTACACAGTCGGACGTCAAAGCCTGTCATTAAAGCATCACACGCGCCACTGCGCACGCGCGCACTGCGTGTCATCACACGCTTATAAGATCTTCTACAGCCTGATTCATTAATGAAGTAACAGAACGACATGGTTGGAAACCGAATAGCGTATTATATGTTGTGTAGTTATGTTTATTTTTGAATGATGTATGGAAAGAACGTAAGGTTTTTAAATTCCGTCGAATTTGATAAACAAATCGATGTTTCTAACTTTTGAAACCACACTGGGCATCTGCGGTTAGCCGCATCTAAATTCGAAAAATGGTGGTATCTCAATAAACTTCGAGTTTTAAGAAGAAAAGTTCCCTTATTCTTGTTTTAATAAGTATTACAACTTTGGGAACGTGGTCAAGCTTCCCAAACTGTTTGAATTATGAATGGCTCAAGTTTACAAATCACGTCATATTAAATCGTTTAGAAGTTATAAAGCGATGACATTAAATTATGAGTGAAAGTTAGTTACGATGTTCTTTTGTTTGTTATTCCGCCGCTAATTTGAGAACGGAAGGAAAGCGCTCTATGGAAGAATTTCTTTTTAACTTCAACAAAGGGAGTGTATTTTTCAGGGCGGGACTTTTTGTTGGGAATTGAATAAAATCTTCGGGGTAGGACGCGTAACAAAAGATAGGCTTATCATCCTAAAAATGTCTTTAGGACTTGAGTACAGGGATTTTCATTTAATTAAAATTGTATGAAGTAAACACTGGTGCCTAAAACTGTAATAAATTTAATTGTAGGTACAAAGTATATTGTTGAACGTGTTAAAGATTATTGTTTATTTTGGAAGATCTACCATCATCATGGATCATCACATCACACTTAACAATGTGTATGTTACTTTTCACATCAAGATTCCAACACACCTCAGAGTGCTAGGTCTATACCGATCACGACCTAGTAACATAGATAGACGCGAATAAAAAGCACATTAGTGATCATTGATAAATATTTGTGTTGCGAGCGATGCGATGCTTTTAGTAGCGTGTTTGTGTTACATCGTGTGAGGCGAGCTTTACTTCACACGATCACGTGAGACGTGACACGTGGATCATAAAGTGTAAGGCGCAGTTTACACGTGAAGAGACGTGTGGTGGTGGCGGATAATTATCAAACCGGTGTCGTGGCAACGCGACACAGTATGATAAGTACCTCAAATAATAGATACCTTATCCCGAAAATAAATTATTTAATCCAGTACTATTTGTGATATTTCATAATTATGTATTGTTTAGTCCTACTTCACAATGGCTGTGATGTGCGATGGTTCACACAAAATGTATGAAAGTGTTATACAAGGATTTTTACCATCATATTTGTTAATGTTGTATGTAAAAGTAAATTCCTGTAGTGACCTACTTCCAACAACTTCTTAGATGGATACCTACTTCAATTAATCTCAAGTTTCCAATCTTACAATATATCCGTTCTTCTTGTATAACAAAGTTAGTCTTCAGCAATTACGCTGAGTGCAGTTCCCAGTCTGACTAAATTAATATCAATATTAACACTGGACCGTAGCCATCTGACCTCACCAACCCATTTCGCAAGGAAAACCATATTTTATATAATATTTAAACAAGCCGTGAGATCCTCGCGGTTCTGAAGATATCTAGAATTTGTCTAACGGAGAAATTCTAGCAATATTTCATTCTCCGTGTCACATGGAGGCTTAGTTAGGTTTTACAAACCTGTCTATTAATGTTAATGGACTTCCAACTGCGTGAAGAGGAATTTTCCCTCAACAGATTAACGTGTTGGTGTGTTGTTACGTACTAACTGTAATTTGTAATGGTCAGCTGGTGTGGTTGTCGGCTACATTATTACATCGATCCGTAATTTAATTGTACTTTGAATCAAACAAACACATCGCGGCCATCGTCAATGTGCCACTTATTATATATTTGAATGTATCTTGATACATCCACCGTTACGATCTTCTGTCAACCGTTAACCCCTTCATCCACTGTATTATTCTACTCATTCCTCGTTGAAACATGCTACAGTGGTTCCCTCTGGCGACCGCGAACGTAAGCAACCACTCCAAATCGCAATTTACCGTGTGAGTGCGTCGCGTAGTGGATGTTGCGTGTGCGGCTAGCAAATGATTACGAACTGTTCCCTTAGTTGTTGTGTCAAAGGATTTCATTAGATTCTGGAGCTGTGATAGCGAAATTTGGTGTAATGTTGGAACATAAACAGATTATACGGGTGTTAAGGTTCTTCAACAGTAAACATTATCATTTATTACTAGATTATTTAATGTACATATAGGGGCCAGGGTTAAATCTTGGATTTCATTATCAGAATGTGTTCAGTTTTTATTAGAATGATTGCGCGATAGTAAAATATCAACGAAATAGAAACAATATTTTTTATGTGCTTGGAGGGAAATGAAAGAGTTTCATAAATCTTACACTCTTCTGAAATAAAACAAAAGCGATTGTTTTAAACGAAGCTCTGATACAATTCATCCGAGTATATGACACTGATATATGAGGCTATATTCACGCAATAACTCTGCGTAAGAAAGGCGGGTCATAACGTACTGGTTGGAAGCAGTATCAGTGAGTGAGGGCCCTAAAGTTTATGAAGAGTGCGGTCTGCGGTGATCCTTATTGGATCCGGTTTATTCGTCTGTGTTATCGTCAGGAACCGGGATGTTAAGAAAAGGACTTGGAAGTCATGACTCAGACTTGTACTCTTGACATGTGTATGACACAAGTAAATTGAGAGAATGGGGGAATTTGGAAAGTTCGCAGAATTTATATTATCTATGTTTGCATTTAGATTCTTCAGCAAACGCAAAATTTATATTTGTTCGGATAGGTTTTTAAACAAATATCTAAAGTTTACCTACAAATGAATAATCTCAATTTACATTGTCGAAATCTTTATTCGAAACATTAAAAGCATGTAAATTGTTTTGAAACAACTGTAAATTATTGCCGAATATGAATTTATGAATGTTACTAATTTTTTATTTTACGATAGAACGCGATTCGCATATCGTCAGATTGGACTATCATTATTCCAATCACATCTCTCATGATAATCACAAGCTTTGCTACTTTAAGCGCGATAATAGCATTAATTAGCATGTCTATAGTGTAGCGAACAATTTGAATGACAATACGGCTTAGAAGCGACACTGTTGTACAGTCACGTCGTCCGCTGAAACTTTACAAAATCATTTTTTATGTTTTAATTTCCTTGTTCTTCGGGAGCCTGTGAACTTGCGCGCGAACTTTTTAATTACAAGTGAAACAATGGCGGCGTGTCGCTAGGGGGGAGGGGGGGCAGGGGGGAGAGTGTGCGGGCTGAGGGGGAATCCGCGCCGATGTATTGTTTGCCACGCTGTCGCTCCGTGACCGCGGGACGCTGAATGATAAACGCAGTAGAACCACTTTACGATAGCACGATTTCAAACTCAGTTGTTGCAGTGATTAGTTGTCTTAACTATCTCTACTGTAGCATAGTCGGGTAAAATAGTACGGTAGTCGGGCAAATAGTCAACAGAACTGAACTAAGACCGTTATTTACTTATTCACCTGTTTTACTTTCATAAAGGAGGTCCAAATACATTGCTTACAAAAGATATTTTCTAAGAAACTCTATCAGCTTTGGTGTTTTTATATCATATTATCTTTGATCTCATTGTAATGCATGGTACTTCGGAAATTATTTTCTAATTCGTGGAGCACGTACAATGTCGCGAAATTAGGATCCTATTCTGTGTTGTAATCTGTAGACTGTAGGATTTCAGCTGGTGAAGCGAAGTGGGCTGGAATACCAGCTCTGACATTCATTGTGCTACATTTGATGACAGGCGAAAACACAATTAATTAAAAGCTTTCATAATAATTAATGTTTTATGGCTGTCTGTCTAAATTCAAGCGCAGACTTAAGGTTGCTTTAAAATAGATTTATTAAAGTTGTAGTAAAACCAGCAATTAAGGTTGTAAGCTGGGAGGAATACTGTCAGATAAATTTCGTGTCTCGAATGTTGCCGCGACCCGTAAATCCAATTAATTGCATAAAGCAGCTTGAGCTGCAAGCGCCGGCGCTGTGCACGGTGCCGGGTTTGGCTCCCATTTGCGAACGCTTTAGAGCCGGAATCATGCTTCTGGATTAATAAGGAATTACGTACGGTTTGTTCCAATTATACAGATTTGACTCCTTTAAAAAACAATTATGCAAAAGGTATGTAAGTGCCTATAGTTTGGTCGCGGGACTTATCCTATTACCGTGACCGTAAAGGCTATTGAAGGACACCGTGGATTTTAGTCAATATGAGTCCGACAGTCCCTCTCGCCCTGCCCTGGCTGAGAGGTCTCATTTGATGATTTAACCACAATAAAAAAGTGCCGATTTTTTAAGTAATATCTTCGGTGAAAGATTACGTTAACAGTCTGGGTCCACTAGGATCCAGTTCTCATACAAGATACCGTCGGAACCTGCAGGTATATTAAAGTAATGTATTTACATTAATTAATTCTAGTTTCATTTTCTAATTAGGTTAACAGGGGAGCGGATTAGCAGTGAGCTGTTATCAGCCGTTATCAACAGCAAATAGAGCAGCAACTCGTTACTGAGACTACAGAGTGCTCTGTTTACTGAGAGAATACCTATTAGCATTCGCTAATAGTAATCCTTATGTTAGCTACTGTTGTATTTAAAGTAATTCCGAACAACAGACAACAGAGTCTACTAGATATTTAAGTATAGTTTAGGAGTTACAAGGAGGTGGTTAAAAAGGTGTAAAGTTCGTCTTTCTCTTTTTAAAAGGAAGGATCCTCTGACCGCAAATTCCCCCCATTTACTGGTTTTTCTATTAATTTACTAGCTGTGCCCGCGACTTCGTTCGCGTGGATGTCGGAATTGAACAATGTTTTTTTTAGTTCTAAGCGCTTAATTCAGGCCACATTTTTCATATAAACCCTGTATTTCCAGTCCATTCCAGTTATTTGAATAGAGTAGTTTTTCTATCCGAAGTTAGATCGCACGACTGACGTACGAAATCAATGTGTGAGACCAAAGTGCACCCGTAATTTTACTTCTGAAACAGTTTAAATTCAAATATCTTTTGATAGACTGAACCGATTTCAATGAAACAAAAACTAAATTCCTCTTCAAGATACGCTTAGTCGTTGTGTATAAAAGTTATCTACATTAATTTCGTACATTTTACGTGATACCTGGACAAATAAACAGACAAACAGATAAACAGACAAAAATTCTAAAAATTCTAGAAATGGGTTCTATTGGTTGTCCTTTAATACCCTGGCTATATTTTTTGAGTTTTTATTGAATGGACAAAAATAAATATTCTACAGTTTTATTATATGTATATATATTTATATATAATAAATATAGATAAAGAAGATGTATTAAATTCGCACAGATTTTTTATATGGCGATGTAGTATTTTTATTTCTTGATTCGAGCCTAAGAGTTCAGTAATACTGTTAGTATCGTAATTATGCTGCTAAAATATTATCTGACGAAGTCCGGTCTCTAGAGCAGAATCCAAGATTTCCATCATCGGACTGACAGCTTTTTAAAAGTGTCCAATCTGTGTTTGATTATTATTATTATACAAATCACAACTGTATACTTCAAAGATAAAGAATCTTTTTAAACAAATAAATTTCGATTAATTAAACAACATTTCAAGTATCTTTGATATACGTATGAAATATCTGAATATCATTAAAATCCTCTCCTCAACCCGACATTATTGTGAACCAAATTCCGAAAAAATGTCTTCAAATGTAAGACAGTTCATTAATATAGATCTCAGACTCTATGTATACTCGTACCTACTGTAAGCAAAGACATCATCTGTACAGTGATTCTGCGAAATTTGCGTTAGAAATTCTTTTGCACTGAGATAGTGATGGACACTAACATTAATATCGTATTTTAGGAATATCCAACAGAAACGTGTATTTACCTGTAGACATAATAAAGCGGGTCACACGCGACTCGTACATTTGGCAACAGTATCCCATTAGTAAGATACAAATTAGTTTACTTTTTCTAAGAAGTCAGTGATGTTGCTCTGGTCCCTCAATTAATAATAATAGTCATTAGCCTATTTATGTTGCCCCCTGATGAGATTTGTGTCGATACGGAAGAAGACATGGAGGGATGGGGGGAATCTTATGTGTTGCGATATTGTGAGGTCAGGACGTAGGTAAAGAGCAGAGGGCGAAGTGGGATCCCGGTCCAATAAAACATCTATTGGTACCTGAAATTGGTCGTTTGTTATACCAGACTATTTAGTTGTTGCCTGTTACGTAAAATATATAACAGCCTTTAAACCTACATCAATACCTTAAGGTGGGTAACTGCTAATATATCTCTCGGACGATAGACCCGAGGCCTCAGGCCAAGTAAATTGCTTGCTGGTTATAGGTATTTATCTTATAAGACTGAAAAGTAAACTCTAAATTATCTGTTTGAAAAATTTACTTATTTAGAAAGAAATCTTTACCAAATTCAGGGTCACAATCAAAACATCTCATCACAGTAAGCGTTCTCAACACAGTTGTTAAGCCTCGGAAATGACGTCAGTTTCTGACAGCTGATCAGTCACAGTCGTCTCAAGTCAGTGTGTGTCGGGTGAGGGAGGCTCGCGGGGCTCCTCCAGACTCCATATTGATTTGCCATAAACGCTCGGCCGCGGATATCTGCCTTCTCGCGGAACGTGGACGTAAAGATTACGATATTGAATAAACAAAGTGAAGATATCATCTTTACTGTGTATAAACCATGTTTGTTTATTGTCTACGTGTAATAAACACGTTGTTTATGACGAAATAGTGCAATGTTTAACGGAGTGGAAGGCAGCTTCATAAATGTCGTACCTTTCCTCATAAATCTTGATATTTTACGATTTACGAAATTATCACATGTTTCCAACATAGATGGTGTTTGCCATTAAATAGGTTAAGTATCTGTGTTATTTATGAAAACGATCATGATAAGCAAGCTTTTAAAAAAAAAACATGATAATGCCCCCATTGCCCTTAATAACTAAGAAAGCAATAAATATTCAACGAAATATTGTTAAATTCTCTGCTATATTGATTATCAGATACTAAACCTATTGCCAAAATCTTCCACAGTGTCTCATACTGATCGTCTCCACATTATTACGTCCCGCCCACTCACCGCCCAATTCCCAATGATTCGGAACGATGGAGTTGTCCGAACATCCCACACATTAGCCGATACTAATGTATCGCCATTATGACTAACTTTAATCAACATAATAAGTTTTCCTCGCAATTATATAACACCGAATTACATCAATGTTATGGTAATTATCGCACTTATGTTTAGGGATTTCGCCATTAATGTAATGTAGGGTAATTAAAATTTAATTTAATTGTGTTGTCCGTATATTGTGATGACTAATGGAAGCCGTCCTAAGTGGTATAATTGTATTAATAAGGTACGAGTTACACCTTGTTGCCGCGTAGCGCTACGCCACTCACTACGTCTCCCGCTACGCTTGGGTGCGTCTACGATTTTTCGTAGCCGTTTGCTACGCGGCCTACGAGTGTCGTCAAAACTGAAAACTTATATAAATTACACTCTGATATTATTAAGCACGAGATTAGTAACAGCTTACACTTTGTGAAATGTAGTCTTACGTAATACATATTATGAATTGCTTTTATGTTTCACAAAAGAAGCTTTTGTAACATAAATATCCCATTAATTGTGTGAACTCTTTCATCGTCATATTAATATAGCGAGGTGAGGGTTTTTGTTTATTTGATTAATTATCTTCTGACAGCTGCTCGGTTTCATCAATCATTCCAGTAACGTTCCGTTTGTGCGTGATCGTAAGCTCAGGCTTCACTGGTCTGTGTGCCAAACAAGTATAAACCAGAGTAACTTGAACTGCTATTCCCCAAAGCCTTAGGCGATCCATTGAATTACTAGTTCTTAGGAGATTTTATGAAACGTTTCATCAACATATTTTTACTGAAATTTCGTGGAAAATTATACGAACATGACTTTGAAAGTTTTTATCGTTGTTATGGAGCAGACGAATCAATTATTAGTTTTCTTATGATGACATGACCAACATCGGCCGACTTATATTATTTATTGAGTAAATAATGTAATTATGGTAAAGTCTAACATTTTTATGTTGTCGCACCGCAGGCCTACAGTTTAGTTTAGTTTTCAGAAATTTTGTCAAGATGTTGTCTACTTGTGTTAAAAGACAATAATTTAAATAAAATCAAAAATTCACCTACCATGTCTAGAATCAGTAACAAGGAGAATAAACAGGTTAACCAATAACCAATATTTACTTGCTTTTATCTGGCTGGTATAGGTTAATACTGGCAGTATCTCCTTTTTAACAAATGCATATCACTATTGAATATTTTTGTAATCCATTCACATCAAGACAATTTATTGAATGCATAATTGGATTAAAAAAATACTAAGCTGGATTTTATTCCTGAGAGTATAAAAAACGAAATCTACTAAAACCCTCCTTTTATGGGCAATCGTGTAAAAATAATGTCCAAGATAATAATCTGTCAGCAAAAATTCCTCTAATCTTTTTATTACTAAAATGTTGGATGTTTTTAACAATGTCGTATTTTTGTTAAACGTTTTCCTCATCTGAGGAGCGTGATAAAGCAAGCACGTCTCGAAACTCTTCGTCACGTCGCTAACTGTACTGAAAGAGCTATTGAAAACTCCACAAAAACACGCGCCCACCATTTTTCCCCAATTGAAAAATATTAGCGCAGACAATGAACGACACTCGCCGACAGAAGTGTTTGCTCAGACCAAGGAGTACAGTCGCGGACTCAAGTGGCTCCAATAAAAACTCCGCTAATGTAAACGCCGCTACTAAAGTGACACTTTCCGTTTGTCAAAGTCTGGCTCTTTGGATGATTTTGGTCGACTTCTTGTTTCAATATTATCTTTTTAAATTAACCGGTAGGGAGTCGAGTAACGTTTTTTTTAAAACATTTTTTGGTGTCAAGCGAACACAATTTTCATGAACAACATTCAATTCCTTTTTGACTTCAATATACTAAAAAAAAATATGTATGTGTGTGTGTAGAATTAGGTATATATGTATATGCACAAAAGGAAATGTGGTTGTACCAACAACAGGTATTCTTCTACGTGACCGTTTCCGAAATTCAGGTAGAAAGATTATGTTAGTTCTTTAAAAAGTTTCAATAAGCACTCTAAAATCATCAAATGAATATTTATTTAACTTTGATTCACGGCCACCTGACGTAAGCAATAAGCATTACAACTTTAACGTCTCGAACCTTGCACTTTATTTTAACGACAACATAACCTTAGCAAAGCGTCCGCCATCCAGTTCGTATCCTTCAAAGATTTTATTTGAGCTATAAACTTGCCTGTCAATGCTAGTAGTTGCAACATGATATTCTTGCAACACGGTAGTATTGTGCTTGATCAATACGTCACATGTTACAGCGTTTGTTACGGGATGCGGTTACCTGTCGCACCGGTGCGGGTGAGAGAAAGAAAATATTCATGACTGACACATGAATATTTTCGTTCTAAAAAATCTAATTATTCCATCAGCTAGATTGTCAAATATTATTTGACCTCTATTTTTACTTCTGTTACGTAATACTTAAAATGACGGAGATACGACGCTTTTAAAATTCACAATACATACGTCATTTTTAGTGCATCGACGTCACAAGCCTCCACTTTTGAGTTTTGATAAGTTTTATCTTGGCAAAATATATTCACTGATATAACAAAAATAAACTATCCTTTTTTAAAACTCTAACTGACGGACACATTACATTTACAATTTGCTGATGCTAGAAAAAGACCCTATTTACACCTACTGAACTAAAAGATTCATATTTACATACTTTAAAATTTTGCATACTTTAAAACTTAACCTTTTTCGTGTCCTATGGAGAAAATAAGAATATTAATGGTCGTTCTTAAATGATAATTCTTACAGTGATTGTCCTAAAGGTGATATTTCAAAGATCAGATGTCACAACAAACAGTTTTAATTAAAAAAAATACTTTTCTAGAATGCGTACACACGCGTTCATTTGAACTGTAACGTTTGTTTGTTCCATTGTTTAGTCTAGCTGGGAACCAGAGCAGTGTAGGTACACATACGTTTAACGCAGGAGGACGCGTTCCAAACTAAAAATAGACTGCCTACATTATGCCACGGTTTTATCAATCTATCCTAACCTTTTGAAATCCCTAACCGGTGAAGTGGTCAACCTAGATTATTTGAAAGCATCCTGAAGGCTGTAGCGGTTAATGCTTTTAAGGGGTAAAAGGGCAAGCATAAGTTATGTAAACGGAGTTTTATTTTGGTTCATGTGAATATATATTATTTTGACCCATCTATCTTTTCAAAAAGTTGTCTATAAAATATCGTTTTTAGTGACTAGGTCGCCTTTTAAATCATTGCCGTTTCTTTTTTACAATATTATTAATTTTGATATCTGTATTTAATTCTGTGTTGCTTGATTACCATTTTTACGTTTCTTAGAAATTTAAAACACTTGGTATCTAATTTTAGTTAGAATTCGTGTTATTAAGGAAAGTTTTCATTATAAGGGTCCACTTTGAGACGCGGCTTAGATGATTAATTAATCGCTTGAGTCGACAATTGGCCGCGAGGGGGCGTGGCGCTGAAGGATTACAACACAGTCTTTGATGTTCGCTCTCAGAGGAATCTATTATCACAAGTAAAACGTTCACGACAATATTTTCAAAGAGAACTCTTTTCAATAATTCTGCTGTTACTAACGAAAATAATATTCCAAGAATTCCTTAATTAAAACAAGGGGCTTTTTTTTTGTAAAAGAAAGTCAACCAACCACATCATTAATTTACTGTTGACAACAACAACAGAGTACTAGTTAGTACTCTTGTAATTCCTTGATCAGTTTTAATAGTATTTCCTAAGAAAAAGTTCTTAACGATTAAATTATACAAAGACAGGCAGACTTTTTATAGATGACATTCGAGTTTCATTGTACCTTAATTATACAATTATGACTATTATAAGCTGTGGACAAATAAATTTAAGGGATTCAAAATAATAAACTTGTTGATGGCATTTTTGTCTCCATGCATGTAATGACTAAAATAATCCAAAATTAATGTGCCTCCTATTATATTATGTAGATCTATCGTGTATTTCCATTGTCGCTCATTGATTGTCTACTCAATAGAGCTGGTGTATTGTAAAGGTGTGTTGGTGTGTACATTGAGCATCCATTAGTACGGCTTATTGAATCAAATTGAGCGAATGATTGCCTAAACAAAGTTAGTGAAAGTTAAATTACGAAGAAGATTGGATTCATTCGATCCGAACAAAAGATTCGGAGCTTGTGTTTTAATTATTTTGTTTCATTTCGAATTACAAATATATTAATTTTGTGTAATTGTGTTGTTCCAGTTTTCGAGCTCCACAGCAAAATAATGTGTTTGCAAAACCAGTTTGTTTGTGCTTTCAACAACACAATATTTCAAACGATAGATGTCAAAATAATTAATACTATTACTCAATTCATACTACTACCTACAGGGATAGTCGGTGACTATAGAGCATAAAGAGTAGATAGTAAAACTAGTCTATAATAAAATGAGAATATTCCCAAAAACCACATTATCCCGTCATGTGGTTGTCATGGCAACAATGCAGCCACGAGAAAGAGTGAAGCGAGGACCGCATGACACACGGCAACCAACTTTTAATTGGCTTAATTCTGCGCCCGCAGCCGCCGCGCCACCGCCGCCGCCAGCCGCCACCGCCTTCATATCACACACGACAAGTTTCAATGTACCAGCTTTCCTCACTGTACTCGTATTTAGAAATATTGCGTTGTTACTCCTTTATACAAAAATATTCTTTTTAATCAAGAACGTAAGGATCAATGTGGTTTACTGACAAAATATCATTACTGCAAACTATTGGAGCGAGAGTTCAGCCGCGCTTTGCTCCGACGACTTCCATTTGTTGTGCAGATTTACTTCGGGTTAAAGAAAATCAGCGTGAAATTGTTTTTGTGTCTTATAGCAGGCAATAACTGCGTGAATAAACTAAATAACATAGTATCAAAAATAATCAAATTAAAGAATATTGCTTTCACGTCTACAAACACGATTATCCATAACTAAGATCGTAGCTACAGCTGAGATTGAGATAAATCTATTAACTCTTCGATATCTTGTTACCCAAACAAACAGCGAGTTATCTGGATACCCCGCGAGCCTGCGGGGGCCGGGGGCGCGGGAGAGAGGGGTCTCAAAGAATTTTTAATTAAACATGAATAAGCCTCTTTACCCGCGGAAGCTTTAATCTCGCGATTCCATTTTAATAAACTGGAGATTGGCCACCGAGCGCCTCATGTTTGAGACGCTGATGACAAATCATCTGGAAGAAAGAATAAATAAATTGGATTTAAACGTATGTAGGTAGAAGTACCCGAGATATTAACGTCACGTCGTCGTGTTTGATTTATAAATATTTAGGTCGGCTTGTGGCATTCACTGGAGAGCACTCGACCGAACGGCAACTCGACATGAAATTCCTAATAATTTGTTGATATGGCAACCGTGCCGAATATGCCGATGAAAATATATTCGTCTCAAACAATAGATGGTATTTCAAATGAAAACCTTAACCTTTTATTTTGATTCAATCACTTCCCGAATCCAATCAGAGCTATGGCATTAGAAAAACAAATCAATGATTTAATTGGATTTTTGAAATAATACAATGTTCATTGAATTCAAGTATACTTATCCTCCGCTCAGTACAAATCTGTCGAGTCAGTCAGTCTACCTCATATCACAAGTCATACCTACATCGATCGTGAATCAGAAACAATCTGAAGTAACTTTCGTTTCTTTTCCCTTCTAGTTTAGATGTTTACTGTGCATTTATATTTTAGGCTTGTGAATTTGAAACACCTTCAGTAAAATCGAGTGCGTTGTTGGATTAACAACTTTCGAATGAGTGTTGAAAGTTAAAAAATGAAAAGCAAGGTGATTTCACTTAAGACATTTCAACCGCTGTTTTTGATGCACACTTGCACAGGTGGCGTGCTTATAACTTTGTTAAATTTCAAACAAGTATCAGTTATGTGAACAGCCGCAGTTGAAGTTTGTTTACCGGGAAACAACTTCGCCAACCTAACGTTATGTAATTCATTAAGATCGTTGTAGTTTGCAAGGGAATGTGTTAATTAACACCACTTTGCCATACATCATGTAATTATGTTGTAATAATTCAATATGTATACTTGCAAGGACAAACAGGGTTGTTTCTCCAAGGTTCAGTTTTCGACAATTATTTCGGCGGATAACTAAGAAACCTGACGCTTTAGGATATTATGTTGATTATATTTTTGTTCGTATACGTGTCCTTGTAACCGTGCCGACAATTATATTGTCTGTTTGTCACTTTTATTTTTGTGTCAGCTCGTTCTGCTTTGTTACCAGGCTAAGGCCTGCCCAAATTTTCCATTATTCCTTTATTTGCCTACCATTACCCTTGCGCTAGGCGCCAATGGGACTACTATTACTCTTAGCAAAAAGGTGCAAAAACTTGGAATTTAGAACTTCATACATAAAACTCACGCCTGCTTTTATGGTGGTAGATGGACACTATAGAGCGCGACATGCTACGATCCTTACACACTCCTCCTTGGATTTTTCGACTTTAGGTCGAGTAACATTTACCTTGGAGCCATTAAAACTGCATTTTTACAATCCCTTTTACTACTGCCATTCTACGCTGATATCGGTTATCTTTACCTTATTGGGGCACAACTAGATAAACTTGAGATTTATATTCGACCTGCGCAAATCGGATCACATTCCTGAATTTCATGTAAAACTATTGTCAAGTGGCTTCCAATACGTCTTACGTACGTCTTCATTGAAATTCTCTTATTATCTTGTTTCAGCTTTACAATTTATTCTGTTCAATGCTGCAACCTCAAAGAACATTTTAACTTCATGACATACATAATAGATACTTGAAAACTTGATATTAGAGATGCTAATACACTGTACGAGTTTATACTATAAATCTTAAAAAGTTGGCACTATACGGTGGATTACTTTATCTGTGTCAGTAAGGTGCGCGTAAACTTTGTCCAGATTTAAATATTATGATCAAAATGCACTTAGAACACTTTAAACACACACACACCTGTCTCAGATGTACTACTTTATGGTAGAACTGCGCTCGGTCACCACAACCCACTTCAACCTCGCAGACTGTTGAAAATTAGGCAAAAAAACTTCTAGTTTTTTAAAATCATTTTCGGATTTCATTTCCAGACTTGCGGTAAAAGTTTCCAAATCTAACAAACGTTTCACCAATATATTGAAATACTGAGAGATTCTGCGAATCAATATTATAAATTCCTGAGAAAACGTCCCGTCTACATAATAGTGGATTGCCGTTGTCGTCTGGATCCAGATATTAGTTCTAGAATAAAATATGAGAATATCTGAGTGACACGTGTTGATGTTCATAAGGTAGCAGTAGTTGCTACGCGTGTCGATGTTATCTAAAACGTGACACTGTCGAGTGAGTGCCCTCTGCCACGTTGTCTACCCTGTGTCAGTTAAGACTGACGCTGATTGAGTCGGGCCTCATCACATTGCTGTATTTCCGCTAGTTTATTTGACAAGTTGTAATCTGACAATCAGCATTAACGAGGGGTATCGTTGTACCCTTTCACTAATTTGTGGCATAAAGTCGGATCAGAATTCCATGACATAGACGAGACATGGCTAGACAGTCATCATTATCATCTGTCGTACATTTAGCGTAATTATTGCGGGCAGGTTGTATCTTCCTTTTTTATTTGATCTGCGGGTGGGACAGTAACATGCTCTGCGTTAAAGCAGTAGGTAATCGAGCGACATTTTGAGATTAAGAAGGAGACTATCACACAAGTAAGCGCAAATAAAAAGACGCTCCGCAAGAATGAAGGTTTTCGAGAGCACGGTACTCTCCAGACCGCGTTGTAAAAAGATAGAATGTGCTGATGATGGTAACTGGCTTGGAACACTAATGGACTGTCTGTCTCTGAAGGATTAGGTAAGTAAATTGATATTTTCACTGGCTTACTTCCTTAAGTCTGGCTGCTGAAAACAAAAGAGTTGAGTTCGTTTTCTACATTTTGTAAGCTCTTGGACTCAAAGTCCTCGTGGATTATTAGCAAGTGACCCCGGCGTAGTTGTCGTAACTGATCAATATAAACTTATTAACTAACTAACTTAGCCAATCACTGTAAGTACTTGTATCCACAAATCAAGATGGCTTCGTCTTGTCTGGAGGAGGATATAAATAATATTAAGCTCTATTTCGTGGTTCATTGAGGGTATTCAATTATTTATATGATACCGTCTTTCGACTATAAGTTATTTCATAAAAGTCTCCCATTGGACCCACTTATAGGTATCCCCTTATTTATAATCTTACTAAACAATTATTTATTTAAAAAAAAAAAACGTAGAAATTGTTTGCTGTCTGAACGGACACTGTTTTTCATTAACTTTTGTAGGTACGTAAATAAATTAATGTCGTTTGTGTTTTTAGATAGGAAAAAAAAAACTACGTACTGAGGAACACAAAAAGTAACTACATGTTATCTTTGTATACTTTTCATATAAAATTAAATAATAAAAGCGTGGGATGAATAATAACGGTAATAAAGAAAAAAAAAATTTTTTTAGAAAAGAAAAACCGGCTCACGTTTAGTGAATAAAAGGGTTACTCTCAGAATCGTGTGCCGCGGGCAACACCGCTAGTACTCACGACGTGACATTTGCTGTAATTATGAATGAACATCCACCAGAGGTGAGCTGTACCCCGAGGGAGCAGACCGGCGGGTCGGGGAGGAGGGGGATGGTCGCGTAGCGGCGAAACGTGCCACAAATACTACACCGCCAAGGTCACGCGTAGTCGGCACGTAGCGCGTAGGACGACGGGGTACACAGTAACAATGTTCAGAAAGTCCACTCTATGGACGAGAATATGAATGAATATTTTCCTCATACCCTAGATGGACTATTTTAAGATTTGCTTGTAGTCGAAGGGGGGGCGCTTTGGGGGACTGTCTTATGTAAAAATTGACCTTCAAAAAGTGCTGATAAATCAGCCTAATTTGAATAAATGACTTTTGATTTTGATTTTGAGTTAAAAATGTTGTTTTTAAAACCCTTTGAATAAGGAACAAAACTGAAATAGTTCTTAGCATTCTTGTATTGGTCTGTAAATCTAGACGTACTGTAGACTTTACCTTCTAACTAGATAATGATATAATTGAATGTGAAACAACAGACCTCGAATACATTTAGCTTTTCTCTGAGTTTGGGACCTCTGACATTTGAAACCAATGTTTATTCCAAAACTTTGGTGAAATTTTGTGAAAATGTCGGGATTTTGAAGTAAGTCAACCAGATTTAAATGTCAGTGTACTATGACCCTTCATTCAAGATCTCGTTTAATAGGGCAAAAGTCAAAAATGATCGCAAGGAGGGATTATTAAAATGCTTGTGTTGTGGTTCAAGGGTGTATTTCAGAGGAACACACCCTTTTCGGGTTTGCGGAGGAGGGACACACCTTTGGACCTGAGCGAGGTATTAAGAGTTTATTTGGGACTTGTTTCCCGGGTTTCCCTGACGTAGAGCAAATACGTTTTGATGTAGGTACAGTCACGTTATGTTGTCCATGTGTGACATGCCACATGCGTGAGTTTATAGTTTCCAAATTACTTTTATTTCCCGAAAATCTAACAGACTTATACAATGCGACAACATCATTAACTCATCATCATAACGATTGTGAGTTTATAACATCGCTAACTTTCCGGGAACTGACCGAAGTGCTACTTAGTGTTTTTTTTAATTAATTACATACATTATTAAGATTTGAAACTCGATACCATCGCGGGGTTTTTACATACTTTCATTAACAAAAGAAACAATATCGTCTTTTTAATACCTGGAACTAATTATTGTCACTAATAACAACGCCGGGAGCGAAGTTTTCTATAACATGTCTCCAATTAACCGTTACCGTGAAATACAGTTGGAACACAGTGCCTGTCGTCTGTCCTTGATGAGATATTTATTTTCTCAGCGGCCTTGCTAGCTTACACTTTCAGTCAAACTGTTTTTCTTTAAGTTTTCAACTTAGATTATTGTACAATAGTAGGATAGTATGTAAAACAATACAGAACTTACTTCAAAAGTTGTTGTTGTGGAGTGTGGGCGGTAAGATAATCAAACGAAATAATTTCATTCATAACACCAGACGTAAAGTTAATATTTTTAAAACAAGCATCCATTCAAACTCGACCAATGTGCCTACAGTCTCAAACGATTCTCGAAACCAAAGTTTTAAGCGATCATTATTCAGAAGATCGTTAAAAATAATTATCATATAAAAACTTTATTCCACGCACTTACTGACATTTTATGATCCATTAACTTTTGCCTCAACAATGTATTGTGATTCAACATTGTTCTTGAACAGATTTTTAATCTTTACGAAATATTTTAGAGACAATGATTATGCAGTTTTAAATTGTTCAAAGTCTGAAAAGTTTAAAATAATGAAAACAAAAATATAATTAAATTGTCTTTCGATAAATACGATAATAATAAAAAAAAACATTTGAAAATCAAAACGGTCAACACAAAGAGACTTTAGTTTGAAATATTAATACAATAGTTGCAAGTGATACATATAAATAGAGCATGTCCTAGTTAGCTATCCAAGTAGAAGCACATGCATGACTGGGAATGCAATTCAGAACAAAACACAATCGACTAAGATTAATATTGAGAGCACAGCCTCCGCCCAGGGTGGCGGCCACTGTGAGGCGGCCATATTATTGTCTACGAGTACAGTCATGATTAGTTAAACATAAAGAGGAGAATTTTAGACAACTGTTTATCATAATTTGTTTAAGTTTTAACTTTAGCTTCGTTAAAGCTTTCTTTGGAAGAAGAAAAACAATTCGAACCCCGACCTCCGGATTCAGTACATCCGACTCTCCTTCCAACCCAGACACCGATCTCCTATTTAGATTTTCCTTCCAAAGAAAAGCTTTGAAATTAGCTACGCATACGTTAACGGGTTTAATATTTATAAAATATTCAGCTTCGTTGTTAAATACCCCCAACACGTGGCAACTATTAAAAGTGATTATCACCTACTGTTTTATGCATGTTATTTTGATATTCATCAATTTTAAAGATGGTAGGAGTTAATTTTCGTACTTATATTAAAATAATGAATGTACTCACGGCTAAAGCGACAGCGGCAGACAACGGCCACTCAGCACAGCAACACTCATCCAGCTGCAACCAGCGATCCTGCTGAAATATTTTAATGTGAATATTGGTTTTGAATATTTTGTAGATGTAAGATATTTATGCTCATGGCTGTAAGTCTGTTTAACGAAGCGGAGAAGAAACAATGGTCGCGTTATAAACTCGTGCGCACGTGTAGAACAACGTTTTATTAGTGCCTGCATCCAGTGAGTGAATCGTAAAGTGAAGTACCTACAGTAGGGAAATAAGCCGGTTTACACTTTACAGGACGCTCAAATTGTTGTAAAATGACACGTCATTTCCGTTTTTTGACGTTTCCTCAGAAAGTACGAAATGAGATTATGGGGTCATTCAGAGTTATATACGAGTACAATGATTACTAAACATTTAGGGGTTTTCTCACAGTGTAATATTTTGAGCAAAGGCCACAAAATTAATACTGGAATGTATCTTATGAACATTAGGAAGGAAAGAAAGAAAATTATGCTTATTTGTATTAAAACTCCTTTAAAATAAATAAAATGAAACACACATAAAAACCTCTTAATGTGAAAAGGGTGTCCACTCAGCTAAAGTATGTATGTTTACAATGTTACATGGGAGACATTCCGAACTGAAATTGAATGAAGTTGCATTCGGACTCATTAGAGTTGCCAAAACAACACGAGCGGTATATCGGAGTTTACCCTTCTGTAGTTTCAAACTTCCCACATTGTAGCAAGTTGTCCGACAGACGAGAAACATAAACGATCGTCCATGAATGGGACGCATAAAAAGATATGGTAGATGGTCAAAGTTAGGCGATCGTTGAGAACACTAGCAACTAACTAATGCGATTTAAAGTCGACGGCTCGTGGCCCCACACGACCTATTGTTGGCGCTCTGCCATGGAAACACTAAATCCGCATTATTTAGTTAGGATTTATGTTTAATTATTATAGTAAAATTAATGGTTTATGCGTTACTAAGGGTTCAGGAGCCTATTGTTTCGACATCAAAGTCCCGTTCACACATAAATCATAGTTAATTTCGGGTGTTCGCATTATGTCGGGCTCGGCATCTCCGCGGCTCCACGAGTCGGGCTCCTTCCGCGGTGATCGAGTTATGTGCTTTTAGTCGCACTGAGGCGTCCTATTAGCATTGTAACTGCGCGCTGGATCTAATTGAATCTCGCTCGTCGTCGCGATTCTTTACACTCGACTTGCTACCTACGTTAATGTGATAATATCTCCACAGATTTAACATCAGGTGTTGTCAGGGGGATTACTGACTACAATATCTACTCAATACACTTGTATTTTGATGCTGATAAAAGCCTTTATTGTTAAAGTCTAAATATCAAAACGTTCGATATCGGTGCTTTATCGTTATAAAACGGAATGATACAACTCAAAAGTTCTACTATATTTTGCTTTAGAGTTGTCGAGTTACATCAAAAAGTGTGCAGAAAATTCAAATCTTTTACGACTGCTGTAACTTAATTTGGGCACGAAGTACCGAAGTTTATAAGATGAACATTGAACAGTGTTGCACACTACAAAGTTAGTCCGCTAACAGGCCCGAACAGCGGTAATTGGCAACACTGGTGAGTATCGACGCTGTTTGCCGCAGTCGACAACTACCATCTGCGCGGAACGGCCGAACTTGTGGCGAGTCTGCAACACGTTCTGTTAGTTTACGGTAAACAAATTAAACTATTGCCGAGCTTTTGGATATCTTCAATATTGAATCAGCCTCTCTGAAATGTTGTTGGTTAAAGAGATATTGAGTAATAGATAGGTACATATAAGTCTTCGAAACTATTGAACACCACCTGCTTCCATCCATACGTATAGAAGATGAACCAGTAACCTTTTGCTTCATCCACGTTCAAACAGCTTAGCAACACGCACGACCTTTAGATAACATAAAATAAATACAGTTAAAAATTTTCAGCAAATGTCGTAAAGGAAGCTGCTGTAGTAGATAAAAATAATAAAGTGGAGGCAGCATCACCTGTCACGTGGAGGAGCATCAGTGGCGTGCGGTGACGTGGATATATCGCGGCATCAAAGGCACACGCGCGACACATTGAGCACACGCCCTCCGTGATTGACGGCACATTAAGTAGATATCACTAAGGAGCTTCAACATCTTACGGACTAAGATGCTCATGTTTTTAAATGACTACAAGTATACGCCACGAAGATCTTGGCACTTAAGTTATCTTGATAAGTCTACCACTGATAATCCTCTTATAAATAACACCAGATAATCTTAACCAAGCTAGATTGGGGATCTTTTTATACACTCATCTACGTAAATACGTTTCAATTATGTAGAAGATCCATTTAACTTTATATTGTGGTGGGGTATAAAGATGATTACTGAAATAGGTACTACACTTTACGATGCACTTATGTTGATAAAATATACTGGATCAAAACACGGTTGGTGTGAATAAACCTTTAATTGAGTTATAAACGCACAAGGTGACGCCCCGGGGGCTGCGGGGGCCGGGGAGGGGGGCTGACAGAACAACGTAAAAATGTTAATTTCCCTTTTACAACCTTGCGAATAAATATGAAAGTGATCGCAGCCTTTATGCTGTATTCAATACGAGGGAACGTTTATGTGTAGATACGACAGACGGGATCCACAAATTGCTACTTTATTGTTTCGAATGTAAATTGTGTTTTGTATGAAATAGGTTTTATTGGTAGACGCTTTTATTTATAGTTTTATTTATTGAAAATATTCAGGGAATACGAAACTTTTTGAAGCTACATTTTTACACTTTATTCTCAGACAATTTCAAATAAGGTTTGCTGACAAAAACGATGGACCTAGCGGCTGTCACCCTCAGTCGTCACCTCTTTCTTAGGTAGCCCACCTTTAACCAAAACTTCCACATTTCAATGCAGTATTGTCTACTAACATAATTATTATACCGCTAACAACATTACGAAGAATGATTGATTAAAATGTAAAATCGATGTTCCTGTCAAATTGTTATCATAGAAGTGAATTTAACATAACTGACTAATTTATATAATTATGCTTATTAGTCTAGCTGATGAAGCTAGAACTACTAACATAATAAATAACTGAAATAAATGATCTGACTCAGACGTTCACGTGGTTGTGAAAGTGTGGAACATACTGCTTCATCTCCGGTTCACAAGCCACTATAAAAGTATCAATGACCCACAAATTAGGCTATATTTATAATAAAAGTAGTGTAATGAATGGAGGTTAGCCTTGAACCTCCACATTTATTCAGCGCTGAAAGGTTATGCGGCTATTATTTTGAAATAGGTCAATACTGTATTGTTGGGAGAGTGTTCAGCAAGCTGTTACTGTTTACGATCTCTTCGATGTTATCATACATAACACATTTATGTCTTAATAATATAGACGCTATATAATAATAATGGCTTATGTTAACTATTACTTCGTAGTACCTACTATTTTTTTTAAGCTATATTATAGCAACTAGCGTATGTCTACGTGGAGAGTTGCCATGGTCCCGTACATATGGATTAAAAGTGACTTACATGCATAAAAAACCATTAGGATATTTAGGACCCCCAAAATATCCCTAAAAGTTTGTTGGAGTACATGGATATATTTGTACACACAAATATATCCATCTATTCCAACAAATTTTTGCATTTAAATGATTAATAACGGTGAACGAAAATATAAGTTGGAGTGCCCCAAAACCATCCGAGGTGTTTCGATGTTTGATGCGACCACGAGAGCATCCCTTACAGTATTGCTTCTTACATCAACCATTTATTTACGAACATGGCACATACCCACTACCTATATACAATTTACATGATTATGTACTTATCTGTAGGTGCGTCGGTACCTAGTTGATGTGTTTTTTATGGCACTTTTTGCGACATATTCCAAATGTGAGTAATAACTCGGCTAGGTGAGGAAAACCTACAGAGTACAGTAGACTGCAGGTCTGTTCCAACATTTTTTCTCTCTTCTGGCCAAGCGTAGTATAGAGTTTCAAAAGAATAAGAGCACAGATTATACTGGTTTTGTTGCCAATGATGTGCCGCCTATTGTACTTACCTACGTGTGTGTTAGACGCAAAGTTATTATCTTTTTAGTATGTGCTATAAACATAGACTATTATAAGTTTTATTTTGTTATTCACGAATGTAAAGTTTTACGATGTCAATGCTCATTCGTAACGTTCTTTTAAAAGCTTGAAAGTAAGCCTGTTATAGCAGAAGCTATTTTCCACGAGGGAGCTGGCATGTACTTTGTCCTGAGGGGGTATTACAACGTCTTAAAACCAGGCTTATTCCGGCGAGTGAAAATGACAGAGCTATACAAGTCGTCTAGCGTCATCTCGTTCACTCACTGGAAAAAGCCTGATTTTAAGACGTTGTAATACCCCCCCTGTACGTATTAAAAGTGCAATACTGTTGAGCTCACGTCTCTTGGACGCATCCTTCGTATCATTGACACGTGTCACCCGACTCTAAGTTCACAAGACTCGTGTGTCTGTGATTGCAATGTTGCCGACATCCTTCAAATGAGGTGGGATACTGATTGATAAGTTACTTGGCTGCAAAAATAAGTACCATAGACCGACTGTGTGTGATATGCAAAGAACACGTAGTACGGGAGCATAGTACCGAAACATTCGCTTGTAATGTGACAATGCAACATTCGATTACGACAAGAAACAAGTCTGGGATCACAAATAGCAATATTTTTGTTTATCTCCCTCATTGACGTTTCTTCTATCACTTTATAAAGTGTAGATGTTCATTATTTATTTTTGCTTTTTTATGCGAGATGGGTTTGCTCTTGACCTTAGTCTTGGTCAGGAATGACTAAGACAAGGTCGACGATGAAGCGAGCTTACCCAGAAGATGCCTGGTCACTCAAGCTTTGAGATTACACACAGACGCAGGCAGTTCTACTCCTTCGCTGTCCGTAAGATTGCATGTAGTCTGAAGTGTGTAAGGTGATCTGTACCTCAGAACTTTCCTAATTCAGACACCTTATGTAAACCAGTGACTGTGATGTTTTATGTCAAGATTATTAAGATTTTATGATTATGATTCATTGCCGGCACCTAAACTATTTCCAGTACAAGACAAATAATTGTCTGTTTACACTGTACCTACAGTTATTAATGGACAACCCATCGTGACCTAATCTCAATTACGGACAAACCCGAACGAGAGACGATCGATGATAAACGAGCGTAGTTTCGCCAAACAAGCTGGTATTGGTCGAAAACTTTACCCTCTTCTAAACATAGTGGAATTAATTACAACCAATTTGTTACTCACACAGAATTGGGTTCAGATGATTAAAAGTTTGTTTACCTATTATACCTATTATTTGAATAGTTGTTATACTCAAACAATTAGCTGTCCGACTGCTGAATAGGCTTGTTTGGAAGATACCTCTGTCAGGGAATAATTTAATTAGTCATCTACGTCCGAGTGTCTTAAACGAAGGTATCACTTGTTCTAAAACAGCTCTTTAGAAAGTTGATAAAAAAAATATTACTTAATAAAGTTTCATGAAAAAGGCGGTAAGGATAAATTTTAAAGTACTGAACTGAAGACAACTGTGTATATCAACCGAAACACAGTTATTTATTTATTTAATTCTATGGACACAGACAAGGCAACAAAAACGTATACAACCACGTAGTTTTCAAAATATTTCTATAGAGATTTCTATGTAATTAATAAGTCTTGCTTAGAAAACTACTTGGGAATTTCAAGTAAAAGATAATATTTAGTGATTGAGTATTACATTACAGAATCCACTTACTTAATCAAACTAATTTGATGACAATTAAGTAAACGAACCATAAGCCGGCAGATAAAATAGATCGGCCAGACAATTCATTAATTTGAAAGCCTCTTCGAGACGAACTCCTGAAAGCTAAGTATGTTTACCTTCAGGCTTTGGTTTGGATAATAATTACATTAATCACCTCCCACCTCCGGCCCTCCAGCGTGTAGTGTTACCTCCTGTCCTGCGGGGACATAGTTAGCACATCCTTTTAGAGTTTTCCGGGCCACAGACTTGATACTTTATATTGAAAGAAATAGGATAATTTTGAATTTTCTATTGTTTATTTTTTTCAATATCAAGCAAGTCTTGTTAAGTTAAATAGAAGTACAAACAGAGACGGAATAAGTTAAAACATAATTATTTTAAACCTATTTAATTACTATAGAAGATTAGTTGTGTAAAGCAATGATGCCTAATTGCCTACCAACCCCTGTAATTTGGGATGAATATAATTAACGAATGTGTAAATTCTGCGATAGACGATTATTATAATTATTTTGTAAGGTTCATCTCCTCAGTTCTTTGAAGCAGGTTAGCGGTTTTAGCAATTATTATTACTCTGATAATCTAAACAATACTACGAATGTAATGGAAGAGGATCCAAAACATTTATTACAGACGAGAATATGTAAAACATGTACCAAGAAAAATACTGGCACGTAGGCATCCACAAGCACGGGTATCGAAACTCGATAAGTTTGTTAAGTCACAAGTCTATAGCGACAGCCGGGTGAAGTGGGGACTCTGTGCCAGGAAGAGAGCTGGCAGCCCGCCAGGGACGGAGATTGGCCCAATAAGGACTAAACAATGGATTGAGTTCCAATTGGACCCAATTTAAAACAAACGAAGGTTCAAGAAATTGAAGCGGCTCTGAAGTTTGCCCAATTATTACGGCGCAGAAATAAATAAAGTAAAATATTACCCTGACAAAAAGTAAATACAATATTTTAGAAGTTTAGTGGTAGAATGAAGAAGAATATTTCGGTTATAAACTCCTAATAATCATACACACACATTCTATTAAAATATGAACTAACTAGCGGCCCGTCCCGGCTTCGCACGGGTGGAAGACCCGGTCTAAAACCCGGTCCCGATGGTTACAAACACAACAAAAAAATAATTATCCGGATCGGTCAAGCCGTTTTCATGTTATGTCGTGACAACGGAAAACTGGTTTCATTTTTATATATATAGATGGCTGAGCGACTGACTGCTGCGCAGTGTGTCGCTGGTTCGATCCCTGAACGAAACAAATATTTGTATATTCTGCAAGTAGTTGTTCCGGGTCTGGGTGTTTGTGCATGTGAGTTTCTAAGATTGTAAACGCGCCCACGACGCAAGAGAAAATCCTAGTGTGGGGCGAAGATTAATTATATTATTAGATTATGATAAATATATCTAGCTCCTGTAGATGAGTGATTAAATAAGAGACAACTAAGTATTGCATCAGTTATATAATAGTTGGTTGTCTACTAAAGTATAGTACAAGTACAACACACAGTACAAGTTCTAACACTCTCGCAAGATTTATAAAAGCCATTTGTTTTGTTTCAGGTTAACTCACTAACGAGTGAACCGGATTCTTCTCTTACTTGTTGAGCCAAGCTGTGAATGTGACGTAAGTACTACATTACCTTACATTTAGATAACTGAGACATGACTGTTGAATTGTTAACTGTCTCTTATTTTTATAGGGTGCTATGATCAATATTTTTGTACGTATTCAAGGTGGAAAGGATAAGATAATAAAGTCATCAACTGTCGGCACGGTTAGCGCAGTAGCTGAGGGATCGGCCTACTGTATTCCCGCACTCAAATTTTTTGTAAACGCACCCACGACACAAAAGAAATTCCTAGTGAGGGGCAATGACTAAAAAAAAGTAAAAAAAAAATACCTGAACATCCTTGGCCATCACGTTTCAAATTGAAGAAAATTGACATTGACTTGAAATTGAATTGCGCAGGAACGCAGATTAGGTATGCTGATTACATCGTTTCAATAGAAAGAAATTTACTGAGACTCAAAATTTTAGAATTTGCTTATTCTTATTTTTAATGAGTACTATATTATTTTCAAACATACGGATCAAAAACCTACTTCACGCTTCAACTTTTAATTTAATTTAAACTCCACGCGGTACTAATTGGAGAAGTTCATTAGAGGCGTTGAATCCGCCTCACGAGCAGGCTTAGGAGATTCAACTCTGTATTACATCAAATCTACAAACTTCTACCAAAATACGCTTACACAACTTTTAAGAGGCGACCTCGCGGCACACACCAAGTTTTTATCGCTAAACTTCCGACTCGCTTGGATTTCGTCTATCGACGTTTTGGCTCAACTTATCAATAGAATAACCCGGATTACCCGGCTGTTAACAACACAGATTTGTGGAAAGAGACTTCCTCACTTCATACAGGTTTGTTTCTATAACAGAATAGAATAGAATATCTTTATTTGCGTGAAATAAGTTTTACATATTCCGCTTACTACTATTCAGCATGCAAATTGTTTCTAAAAGCTACTTAAGTGTTTCATTTCAGTGTACAACTTTCATTATTCATTACAGAGACGACAATTGTCGCTTAATAAATTCCGCTTATTCTAAAAACTCGTTATAGAATTTATATTTATGTCCGGGTCTCACACAAGTTTGACGTTTTGACGTCGGTCAGATCCTTTCATACGTCATCCCTGGTGACCGGTGACCGGGTGCTGTTTGACCCAGTTAGAGCAAATCATTCCGTTTCGTTACCAGCCATTCATGAACCCTTCGCGTTTGAAGGGTCTGCCTACAATAGCGGATTACGAATATTATATGCTTATGACTTGTCATTTGCGTCCACGTTTGTGGGTACTATCATGGAAAGGAATTCATCAACTACAAGAAACCCTATTCCGTTTGTCTGAAACTTCGCTCAGTGATCTTAATAGAAAACTGTAATTTTGCTTGAATAAACGATTATACTTGCGCCGACAAAGTGTTAAAACAAAAATTAGTTTAGCTTAGTTTTTAGCTTTTTAATACAGGAAGTAAGTAAAAAACAATGAAATCCTACATTACATGTGCCGACACATATTTGGCCGGTTTTAAAATTTAGAGCGAATAAATAAGTCTACCAGTTTCAATGGCTACGTTCTCATAAATTTGTGAAACCCACTTATTATTGAATAAAGGATTCAAATCTACTTTTTACAAATCTAAGGCACGAAATTTACTCAAATACCAAAATTACATATTAATGCGATAAACACTAAGCGGCTTTACATACTAGTTGTCGAACACAATTACTAAGAAATATGAAAGTAAAAGAAAATGTTCTAAATGTCAAGTATTGATGATTAACATTTAAATCGTTCACAGAAAGCAGAAGCAGAAGTTATTATTGGGACCTAATAACTTATGAGGTAGCTCCTGAAGGGTCACGTTAGTAAAGCATGAAATAGAAGTGTACCTACTATGTATATGGATTGTACATAACGTAGGTATATCTAGTAAGGATTCTGCTAGGTCATCACCATTTTCCTGCACTCATCTCATTCGACTTGGGATCTATGCTACACGTCAATCGCGTCAAACGCGATGTCATCATTTAATTTTGCTCCTTTTTCTTTCATATCATTTCTGATCCAATCTATTCATCGGTTATTTAGATTTTGTCTTCCTCTCCATTCATCCAGCATAGAGATTCTAAAATCCGAAGACATGTGGTGACTACCAAACCGCACTGAGCGCGGATCAAGCCCGGTCCCATACACAAGGAAGTTTGTACCGCGACTGTTGCTGCTATACTTGTATTTATCCACATGAATAAACATTGAAGCTTTAATACTGGATGGATCAAGCCGCCCCTTAAGTATCGTACAATGTACACCATACGTGCCAAAATTACCACGTATTCCCATTGAGGTACATTGTAAACCTATTTAACGCAAAATCCATTACAAAGAACGGTGTCCTAATTACTACAGAGATTTTGAGTCGTAAAGCGGAAGATTTATAGTTGAATGTTAATTAATTACGGAGCTACATGATGTACATACACAGTCGTGTGTGGAAGGTAGCGCGGGCTTGTGTCCGTGACGTCATTATGTGAAAATATTCGCGTGTATTGCTATAAAATGTAACGACTTCTTTACGCTTTACGGGTTTGATATTTTAATGTAGAAGGTAAGTACGCTTTTACGGCGAAATAAAATTAACTTTCAGGATTTTTTGATTTGGTTGTAAAAAAGCTTTATGGCAATTTAAAAACAAAATTAATTCTTCTGAAAAATTTATGAAGATACGAAAAATGTGATCAATTTTGTAGGAAGTCTCAGGTGCGGTTTGTAAAACACTTTCTGTGGGGTCCCGGTTAAAAGCCGGAACTTCTCAGTGGCGGCGGATTTTTGTCGAGCTCCGAGTCTTCCGAGTTCTCGGAGCGTGGGAATAAAAATATATTCCCGTTCGATGTTTTATTGTCACTGGATAAAGTTGTTTAGGAATATATTCGAGACGATTTAACTTGAAGCCAGTAGACGATAGGTTCGGGGAGGAATGGAATGTGAAATGTGGGTTATTCGGGTCACTGGCTTGAAGAATATTCGGTTTATGTATACAGTGGTGTAGTATATATCAATGTAGATGAGAAAAATTGTATGTAATAATAGAGAGTTGCTTTATAATAACTGAAATGAAATTCCAAGCAACTAATATTTGAACGTCATATTCTGTCTTCCTTGTTCACAAATATTTTAACTTTGGGGTCAGCTTCCAGTCTAACTGGAATCATTTCACTTCAATTGTAGCATTTGATGGCCACAGTTGTCAAATATTTTTGAACTTCGTCAAAATCAACGCTATAGGCTCTAAGAAATCTGGTAGAAAAAAATTAATGAGATACCTTTCAGAATTTACTTTTCTTTAAAAAAATCAACGTCGAACTACGAGTTCTCTCTTCAAAGTCGGCCTCTTAACTCCATTTAACACACCCCTGACCTAAAGGGTGTCTCACATTAGCGGCGGTTGTTTCACTAAAGTGCACTAATAGCGCTGAGTGCACACCGCTGTCGCTCCGAGCGAGTCGAGCGAATTCAGCTGAACGGAGTGCTGGAGATTCTCTATTCCGCTCGCGATACTTGCCTTGCTACTGATTAAAAAGTTAAAGAAGATCCATTTATTACAGAAGACAAGTACCTCAAGCTTGAGATTTAGGATCTTGTAAGTTCTCTGGAAATTATTCGAGTGTTTCGCTTTATTCGTAATTAACAAATAACAAGCTTCCTCAGTACTTTACGATACAATAGATAGGCTATATTACTCAAAAAAAAAAATAATCTCGAAAGGTAATTTAGCCAAAATATTGGACCCGTATTTTTACTTTTGTTTCGATAACCCTTGACGATTTTACAATGCTTCTAAAAATCACAAAATGTCACTCGGTCGGTATAATTTAAAGGTGACATTTTATTACGTTACAAGACCCCACTCCCGAATTTCGAAGCGTTTTATCTTTATCAATATTCATTAATTACTCATATACAGTGTTTATTTTTTTTCAGTACCCTGACTGCATTTTTTTTCAATAACCTACCCTACTTCAGGTTTTACATGGAAGGCAAACTCACCTGACAACATGAGTAGTTTTCTAATAGTTTGCCTTTCTGGTTCATTATTAACAAACCTGTTCTAATTGCTCATCACCGACCTCAACCCCTCTAATCCATTTGTCGATCCTTGTGGAGATCACCTCACTTAACCCGAGAGCTGTCCTAATTACGTTAGCTTAGCTACCTAACCGCCGAGTTGGTTTTCTTACTTGCCTGTCTTATAACGCTACCTGTTATCGTTACTAAATGAATGCTAATCTTCTCGTTGTTTTAATCACTTGCGGGGACGAGTGAGATCTGTTACGATACAGAGCTTTAAACGGGGCTTACCCCGTTTAAAGGCTAAACTATCGTTTGCTATAGTTTACGAAGGGTTATGGGATAATATTATGAAGATGGGCACTTGGGTAGTGTCTTTATGAGGATCGGTGTACCTTATGTTATAGACCGTGATTATTATTTGAGTAAAGGATAAGTGAAACTGTTCGTATACTATGTTTTTTACCAATTATTTCAATAACGGTTGTAAGTTATCCCACGGGACTCGTTTTGGGATACTCGGGAATAGTCTCAGATATTATTGTCGGAATTGAATTTAGAAATTCCGAAGATAATCTACATCGAAACTTGCATAATCCTCTCGAATCTGTATAATATACAACCGACATCTAAAAATATATCTGGTTTTAATAAAACCTCCTCGTTTTTATTAACAACGGTCCGAGCAGTCGTATTTCTGACCATAAATCCAATATAAAGCGCTGTCCGATATTAGCATCACGTAAACAGAATCTAAAAATTATATCTAGGACACTGTCGGCTTCTCCTTTGTCATGTTATCTCGTAAAAGATATGACGGATAAAGCCGCCAACGCACCGACCACCGTCGCACATATCCGAATATACTCCTCTCGTATTATCGGAAAAGATATTAACTCGGGATGTGTGCACTAACCTTTATGGGTTCAATGATTCTTTTGGAGATGTTAAATTGTCTTTTTTATGAATACGTGAATTTTTAAGGACTATCAAAGATTTAATTGCATGATATAACACTTTAGAGTTATTGCTTTTTAACGAATAAACCTACAGAAATAACCGGACTAGACATTGTTTGCAATGGATGGCAAACAAACTTACGACCTACGCATAACCTAAATGTCAAACAGCTTATACATAGGTAAAATAATTATAGCCATTATTTTTTTTATAATTGATAATACCATTTACTCGTAGATATTACTGATACTGCCACATGTGGTCGAAACGATAGACACCAACCCCACCGCACTATTCCCAAAGCACTGTAATTCATTCATGACTAGGTACTCATCACGGTTGGCAAAGGGCAATTCAAAGAACAAAGTGGTTTTTATTCATTACGAGTCTAACAGTCTCTTCCGCTCCACGCAGAGCGGCATGTCTTTCATAATATCATAATGTCTTAGTAAGGAAAACCGCAAATTGTACACGAGTGGTTCTGAAAGCTATCTTGTAAGAAATTAAATTGATTAAGAATGCAGTGAAGCCGGCGGCCGCGTATAAGCTAACAGGAAATACAATTAGGCTCTCATGGCTGGCTGTCTGGGGAGGTTTATCTCGTGGTTCACTTTTTATTAAATATTTTTCATGATGATTTAAGAGCTAACGTCTTTAATCAGATAGTTAGGTAGGCCCTTCGTTCACTAGGCGACGCCAGTTTCCGATACCTTACGACTTCAGTATCCAGGCGACTCTCGCAATAGAAATCCATATACGTTCGTACACATGCTCGCGACGCGCGACGCCAATCGCGCGCTACCTATCTGTTGACATCGCCGCTACTTGAGTTTCTGCGACTTTCAAGATGGCGGAACAATTTATTTACCATTATTAATTATATTCACACAATAAAGGGTTCCGTAGCATATTCTTGAATCACTTTTGTAAAGTAATTATTTAAAAAAAAATTCACTCAATATTCAATCCTCGTAATAAATCTAATTTGGTATGCAGTTTAATTAAAAAATTGGGAGGGAGGGTTTTTTTTTCTATTTCATTGAATAAAATTTATTAAGAATAAAGTATTATATTAACAATCCTCACAATAAGCATTTTCATTTGATGTCACATGATGCAGTTTACAATTTTTTTTCATTGTTGTCCCTCCGATGTCTATGTTGTTTTAAGATCATAGGACTACTGTGAATTTTCTTGTAATCTATATACAAAGGACTTCTATTATTATATACTAGAAGTCCTTTGTATATACTCAGTATTTTCGGAGATAAGAGATAATACAGAAAACACACTTGAGCAATAGGAACTGACATGTTTGGAAATGGCATACCTACCTACTTAACTGTTCTAAATGTATTCAATAGATAAATGTTTACAACATAATCGGTCAAAAAAGTTCACAGAAAATTAACTGTGAAGGGCGGACGGTCACACGACGAATCTTATAAAGATTCCGTTTTTTATTTCGAACCTACGGATCCCTAAAAAATATATTTTGACATCACAGTCATGTGTCAGACATTTTATAAATTCATAATCTTGACCACCCATCATGACCTTTTGACGCGGCGCTAGTGTCTATGTCGTTACATCAAATTGCATTATAAAAATTTAGTACCTCTAATTTTCCGCAGGTCATGAGTAGTAACGAAACTATAGTATCGGCAACTTGCGTCGCGTTGTGTACGAAGGTTCGTACACAACGCTATGCAAGTTTCCGATACCTTACGATTTGGTTTCCAGAAGACTATCGCAATACAAATCTTTAGAGGCTTATTTTGGTGATGCGTCGCCGACTCTAGCCACGCGCGACTTCATTTATCAAGATCGCGGATACCCAAGTCTGCGCGATTTATAACTGACGAAAAATTTGTATCTAAGTTTTATTTCAAACTTTATTATTAAACATCTTTGTATTTGGAGTAGAAAAATATCCTTGTTTGTATCATTACAATTAATAATAATAATATTCCACAACTATCACACAACGTCATCTAGTCCCAAGCTAAGCAGAGCTTGTGTTATGGTTACTAGACAACTGAAAAACATACTTTATTTTCTAAATATATAAATATTATAGATAAATTACTCTCAGACACAGAACAAAAATGATCGTTTTCATCACACAAACATTTGTCCTGGATGGGAATCGAACCCACGACCCCTGGCATAGCAGTCAGGGTCACTAACCACTAGACCAACAGGCCAGTCAATTAAAAGTGCTAGGTATTAGATAAAAATAAATGAGACTATACTTATTGATACTCACTGATAACAAATTAATAAATAATACCTAGTACCTACCTACCTACTTTAACAGACAATTCTTTTTTTTTTGTACATTTTATTCATTAAAATGAAGGAATTAATTTGAATTAAAGAATTACATGGAAGTTGAAGAAAAAGTAACATGACTAAAAATAATGAAACGCATAGAAAAAAAAAAACGTTTATTGGCACATAGCATGATACCTAAAACTCTTATATTTATTACTTGTTTACTACCTAGCTCGAGAACTGGTAATGGGACTGGAACATTGAACTTAATGTGAACACTAATGAGGTTTAAAACAAAACCACAGTTGACAAAAATAAAGTAGGTAGTTAAGAAAACGAAAACATTAAAAAAAAATCCTATTCAAATCTGAAATTGTCCACGGTCATCAGCATAGTAGTAAGCGCATCAGCTTTCCGATGCAAATAAAAGATAAACTATAAAAAAAAACCTAGAAAAAAAATGGAATAAAACTCTAAAAAACAAGTGAAACACAAAAAAAGAAAAATTCTATGTTTACCTGGGGATCGAACCCATGGTCATCACCATGAAAGTCAAAGCATAAACAAATCGAGCTACCTTGTAGCGGAATCGCGCGGCGAAATTATGAACCATTTTTTTTTTCAATATTTTTGCGTGAAAATACGTTTTCATTTCTCATACTCGGAAAGTAGTGTTTGTTTGATCTAAGCAGCGGGTCGAAAACGATGCTTCCCTCCCTTGGGCAGGAAAGACTCATAGTAATTGCTTCCCTCCCTAGGGCGGGAATGAATTTTAAAAATAGAACTAAAATTGGTTATTTAGTCGGCTATAATTTTCTATATTAATAATTTCGTGCAGGGCTACGGACTCGATCGAAAGCTAACCAGAATAATAAAACATTAAAAAATAAAGATTTCGAGTCGACAACATATATCCGCAAAATTCGGATAGTCGAGTATTTTGTAAATTTCTAATGATTTTCTGACCAGAGAGATCGCAGCCGCCATTTTTGACATCAGTTATCATGTTGAGAAGTTTTTATTTTTTTTCTTTATTTTCGGCCAGTGTCATGTGGTGTATAATGTAGTTACTAAACCTCCTTAGAAAAAATTATAAACTGAAACCGTGCCTCGACAAGTTTAGTGCGGCGGGAAGAGTTCCGGCGCGATCTCATGGCGATAATATAGAGGGAGCGACTGCCGCAATAGAGGTCCGGGCAAGCCGGATTTCCATCTATATTACATAATTAAGAAAAATATCGATTAAATAAAAATGCTGCGGTCTTGTGAGTGTATACGGCCAATTTGAATTAAGAAAAACTATTAAAGCGGGATGGCCAGCGGCGGTGACGCGGGCGGTGTGTTCCATATTTGAAATTTAAATTAAAAAAGACTATTAAATAGGTACTACTCATTTTGTTACTATCAATAAATATTTTAGAAAAAATACTATTTTTTACTTTCCTTATATTTGAAATGAAAAGTAGAGTGTTTAACACGGGTGAAAGTCATCAATTCCCACTCGGACTATAGCCGCCCTCGCTTCGCTCGTGCGTCTAAATACCTCGTACGGGAATTGATTTCTTTCCACCCTTGTATAACAATCTACTATTTTCTCCTGTAGGTATACGCGCCAATTTTTTAATTAATAAAATTGAAATTGGAATGCGCCCGCCATTTTTAAAATGAACAGCATTTTTATTTATGCAATGAGATGTACATTTTGTGTTTTGTACCATGTATTATTAAGGTTGAATATAGAATGGTATAGAATAGACGATTTGAGTCTTACGACTCGAGTCGCCGCTGTGTACGGATCATGCGCTACTAGAGTCGCGCGACTTAGATATTCGACTGGAGTATCGGATACCCGAGTCGCCTTGTGTACGAAGGGCCTAAAGACTTTGCACTATAAGACCCCTTGCGCACTAGCAGGACCAGCAGCTGGTAGCCCGCGCACTAGGCAGTCACAATTCCCTGTCTGCGGCATCCAATATAACGCGCCTGATTGCAGGCAGCCGGCAGGTTGCGCGCAGCCAGAGCGTGTGTAGGCGAATGAATGTGGCTATCGTCTGTGTCCGCGCACTAGCTGTAGCAACCAGACGTATTTTGGGTTCAAAATATTTGCAATAAATACCGAATAGTCGTCGATTGGCTGCTATAACTGGCTGTGCAAGTATTCGTTGGTTAGACTGTTAGTTAGAATTTCGTGCTAATTACCCGTAACGACAGCCAAAGATGTACAAATAACAGCCGGGATCATCGGCTTCCTAGGGTAGAGAAAACTTTGTAAAGGTTCACCAATTCGCGGGTCGACCTCGGCACGCACTGCTTAATGCGGCTGTTAACATTTACTACGAGTCTCAACCTCCTCAGAAAGTCACGTACTCATTCTAAATACGCAATAAATAAATGATGATTTCTTTGTCTACTATTAAAAAGAAAATGCTAAGGCTATAATTTAGCAGTTAAGTGGAAAGGTTAGGGTTGCGCTAATAACCGATAATTTCCTTGAAAATGTTGTTTGTTCCGTGTTCTCGGTGTCATGTTGCTACATCCATGAAATGCAGAAGTTCCATGCAACTGATAATGCAGTTGAATAAGCGAAGTTTTGGACCAGTATTTAGTGAGTTAGACACAAAGAAGAAAGTAGTTTTTTTACGAAAATTGGGAATAAACTTAGAAATTAATTTTTAATTTGTTTTTGATCACTGATCGTTTTGTACATCATTATAATTATCCATTAATCAATTTTTTTATGTCCTTCTATTTATTTTTAAACTGGTCAAAACCTATCTGATGATGTCATACGTTGGTTAAACTTATTTCGAAACAACGAGTTAGAGGTCGTGGAAACTTGATAACCCAACATTATTATAGGTTTCAAGTAGAACTTCTGCATATCATCTGTATAGGAATACCAAGTCAAGCTCAGCCAAGTGCACTGTAAATGTGTAAGAAAAGTGGACATTAAGTGGTAATGGTGTTGTGGCGCGCTCAATACCAGCCAGGCGGGCGACCGGCCAACTGCGCCTAATGGTCGGAATAAGGCTAATTCCAACGAATACATTATGCAATCGTCCCCGTTCCCAAGCTCTTCATAAAGTAGTTTGAGTTACAAATTGGCTGTTTTAAAAGATTTTTAAAGAGAACTTTTGTGGTCTTAATAGGACAGTCCCTGGCATTTAGCGAGTGGCGAGCGGATTGTGGCCAAATAACTTTATAAAAGTACCGTGAGCACTTTGTGGTTTTGTGAACATGACAGGCTGTCGGATGAATCTAGAACACGTTTATTCTGCCATAGCCGTATTACTTTGTCTTTGAGAAACCTTGTCTGAATAGGTAAAATATCTTCGAGTTTGTCTACACATAGCTATTCGGATTCCATGTCCCCTTATCAGTCACAGAACATCGTATTTTCGTAAGTGCAATTTGCATATCCCGTCTGTTTATCGCGGTATAAATATCACGCGACGTTTACGACTCTGCCGAGGCCCTCCGTGGAGCCGTCGTGATGGATGGAGGGTCGCGCGGAGGTCACTCTGTGTTTATTGATGTCTGTTTACTTTTGAGGCTAAACGATCATCTTTGTTTGCAAGGATTTTTGTTTCACAGTACAGAAAAACAACGTGATGCCAAAGAACAGTGTTGCAACGATCATTGGGCGCTGGAATGATGTTGTTAGAGGCTATTGGTACACAATCTTGAACTTTTTTTTACTTCGCTTATGTATGTTCAAAACTATTCAACTTATATTAGAATCCTGAAATTGTTTTTTAAATATATTGGCAACAACAATATGTAGGCATTAGATTGAATTTTGAACACAAGACATTTGTTGCTATTTTATGTCATTTTGCAATATAAAATAATTCTAATCCACCCTGTGTCTATGGACATCGTCCAAACAAACACAAATTGAGTAAGAAATCATCTAAAAAGATTGGATTAAGACGAATCCCCAAGAAATATCTTGTAACTTTGTCATAAGTATCCAGATATAAATCAGCTTTTCCTCAAATCCGTAGTCAAATGATCAGGAAATCGGAAACACGAATACCTTAATTAATGTATTAGTTAATTAAAGAGGCGAGACCAGAGGGTCTCGGGCTCTGGATAACTCGGTAGGTGCCCCGCGCTAGGGGCGGCTCTCATCCGTAACTCTGTTTCAGTTAATTATTTCATTAGAATGAAACCTTTCGTGATTGACAAGGGTGCTCCTGGCAGTTTATTTTGAGGACTGGTGAATATAATGAATCAATTGACCCAGTTTCGTTAACGAGCAGGTGTTACTTAAATTGGATAGCGTCTTTATTGGCACGTTTTATTTGGTCTGTGTATCAGAATGATACAAGGTCAAATGAAACTGTCACGAAGCAACATTTACATCAAATTGAGTCGCAAAAAATATTGCTGGGAAATGACTTCTAGTTTTAGTGTCAAAATCACGGTAGCTCTTCAAGTAATGCACTAGTGAGCATTTAAGTCAAATATTAAAAATCTGTAAGTGTACAAATATTGAAACGATGACCGTCAGCTTGTCTGTAACTAAATCAATCCACAAGTACATATTTTCTAGAACAGAAAAAAATAAGACTAGAGGAACAAAAATACCTTTCACTTTCAGTGAGGGTATTTTTAAAACGTTTATTTTTAAGTTAGCGTATTAGAAAACTAAAATAGCTACAGAGAGAGCTCATAATCTTCAACATTTTCAATCAATTCCAATTGAAAACCCATTCAATGTATTTGCTTTCAATTTATATAACAGGACTACAGAAGAACTGATTTCTTTATTTTGTCAACCAATCAGAAAGCTGTTTATAGAATTTGACATCCTGTCAACAGAATTTATCATAATCGAACAAGTACGAGAAGGTAAAAACCTTTTAATGATACAAGTTCAAAAAATATTTTAGGAGATATTTTAGTTGTTGGTACAGCCCTAGCTCGTGCTCGCGGCTGTAAGAGGCCGAATTGTACGTAACTCAATAAGGTGACACGGATGCTGAGAGCTTCTCGTTTTCCAAAAGATTTTGTTATCTACTACAATAGTTTACCTCACCTCTCATACTAGAGGTTGTGAGTTCAAACCAGGGCAAGCACCAACGTTTTTATTCAATACATCACAATATACTTACTAAGTTTAACTTGGACATCACTGACATCGACGAACTTAAAATACTCGTGACGAAACTTGGACATTATTCACTAATATTATAAGACTAAAGAGTTGGTTTGTTTAACCGCGCTAATCTCAAAAACTCCTGCTACGAATAGAAAAAATATTTTTGTGTTGGAAAATGCATTTATCCAGGAATGCTATATTATGCTATACATAAAAAATAATTAGGCTACGATCAATAGGAGTCGAACAGTGGCATTACCAGCGGGGAACAGCAGTCTATACAAGTCTAAGGCCATGTTAGAGGTCAGTGCGGTTCCCAGAGGTGGCTTTAATTAACCCTGAAAGTAGAGATTGCAAAATTTAACTTTAAAAAGAAAGATTAGGTTCAAGATAGTTATTTAAACTACTACATCATTCCACTGCTGAACAATGGCTTCCAGCTTTTGCAGTCTAAGGCTTGTACAGACCAACCTTCATGCATATACAAAAGTTCCTAGTTTGTTTCAATAAATCTCCTAACTATCAACTTCGTCTTCTTGCGACGGACTTTGTTTCTCAAGTTATTTGTTTATTAAATCTTCAAAAGGTTCTAAGTTACGGAGTTATAAGTGCACTTAGCAGTCGCTCCGTCATGGCGGCGGCGCTTCCTTCAGTATTCATTGTAGAGTAGTTTGTAGCGATTTGTAAAGGTAAGTAAATATTGTAGAAAGTAGGAAAATATTTTGCGAAATAACAAACTGGTACCACAGAGATAGGGTTGCCAGGCGTCCGGATAAAGGACTCAGTAATCTGTTAGGCCTTTTGGTTGCGTGTTCGGCCAACTTTGAGTGTGTCCGGTAGGTCCGGCTTTTACAAGGCTTTTTGAATTTGAATTATAATATTTTTTTAAATATTTGACGTGATATGGTTTCCGTTTTGCCCGCCTCATCTTATATCGCTATTGTAAGTGAGTGGACTAGCATTAGCAGTTGTAAGGAGACGGCTTCCTTGTTATGTTAAACCTTACCTTACTTTGGATTAAAAAATATAGTGTATTATACTAGGATCATATGACTAAAAAATTAAAGGTGACCATCCTTTTTACAAAAATGTCCGCTTAAACTGACTGGTCTGTCCGGCTTTTAGATTCGACCTGGCAACCCTATACAGAGACTCTGGGTGCCATTTGAGCTAGCAAGCAGAATATCTCGCAGCACACAATATTGAATGCTACAATATTATTATGAAAATAAATGTTATTTATGCAGCTCTTGGGTGTAGTTCCAGCAAATACTGTTACTGTGTATTTTTAAGTGCTATGCAAAGAAATATATGAGAAAATATAATTTAATATCTGTTATTTTTCAAAGACTAACGGTTAGACTAGATCACTAGAAGACACAAGTATACCACATATAAACCACGTAACTCTTAAATGTCTCCTACTTTTAAAACTTATGTAATTTCATGTGGTATAAAAACTTATAGCCATCAACAGCCCACGGTAGCGAGTAATGGGTAACTGGCCACCCAGGTCTACGTTGCATATGTAGTGTTCCACATGAACTTCAAGGAGTTTTCAGCCGGAGGTTTTGCTCAGTAAGATTCTGCCAGTGACATACTGTCCACACAGGACGGGAAGACTTTTTTTATGAATTTCAAACTATAGCCAATTCAAAACTAAAGCCAACAAAAAAAAACAATTTCCATCCCGAAGAAAAGTTGATTTTCTGCTAAAGAGGAGTAAATAAATAAAATAAATAAATATTCCACAACTATCACACAACGCCATCTAGTCCCAAGCTAAGCAGAGCTTGTGTTATGGGTACTAGACAACTGATAAACATACTTATATATTTCTAAATACATACATATTATAGATATATTACACCCAGACACAGAACAAATGATCATGCTCATCACACAAACATTTGTCCTGCATGGGAATCGAACCCACGACCCCCGGCATAGCAGTCAGGGTCACTAACCACTAGACCAACAGGCCAGTCAATAGAGTAGTTGATCAGTGACTACTGCATTATTACGGCAGGAATAAGTATGAATTCATTAAATTTTATGTTTATTTTATTCAAACGTAAATACACTATGCAGTTCAAAGCAATAAATATTAAAATATAACCAGTTCATAAACGATATTCTCTGCTTGGCGTGTTGATTGTAATCTGATTGTGTCACAACTTGAAACTTGCAACGGAATTGTTTTTCCTTCAAATTAATTCTGAAACATTTACGTTCATGTTTTAAATCCTTTTAAACAATAAAACAGCAGTGTACTGAAAACATTGTTACTGCTAATGCTTGTTTGTCATGATAATCTGTTTTGCTCAGTTTATACAGTAACGAAAGAAAGAAAAGTATTTATTAAACTCTTTTCTTTTCAAAGCGGTAGGTAAATAATTTAAGCTGATTATTCTATATTATCTTTATGTGATCCAACTGTTTTTTGGTTTTCTCTTGTGTCCGAGACGAAGTTTATGACAGAGTAAGACTACCCAGAAGAAGCCTGTTTGGATCCCTTAGAATCATACACATAAATTTACGCCTGTTTTCCCATAGAGGTAGGCAGAAACTACATCATCTACTAAGATCCACACATACTGCTTTTGCGTCATCCACATTATAAAATGGCTTATTATTTTCCGAGTGACTAATAACTTAAAAGTCGACTAAATGTTTGCAACAAATAAAATAACTTGCCAGCGATTTAATATTGTCGCTACTATTATATTATTTAAGGTTCAAAATTAAGGGTGTTATAAAAACTAAAAACTAGCAGCTGCGTTTGGGTGGCAAATAAACTATACCAGTCAATTGAAATATTAGGCGAGGAGCTATATATAATGACTTGGCGACTAATAATGTTAGTAGGGTGGCAAAGATAATATATTACCAACTATTTCGTGCCGCCTAAAAACCCAGTTTCAGGCTTCGCTTTGCGGACAGCTCTAAATGTTAAAAGGAATACAATAAAAAGGAATAAGAGTTAATTATAAATATTTTTTTATTATAATTTCGTGAAAACGGCGGAAGATGCGATGGTTGGATGCAGTTTTTAAGAGCGAGCGAAGCGAGCTCGGGACTTGCTGGCACCCCGACTCGGACAATTTAGGTTAGAAGAGGATGGCGGGGTCTGAAAGACCCCGCCATCCTCTTCGTGGTTTTTTTTTTAAACCACCCAGAAGTAGGAACCCCGCGAAGCGGGGCTCCGTCGACCATTTCATAACCCAGTTAGAATTTGTTTCTTTTGAAAAACAAAGTAACAAACAAATAACAAATTGCAATTTATTCACCTATAATTTTGAAAATAAAAGCCGCAAAATATTTTTTCTTCATGTCATTTTAGAGTTTATTTAAAGCTATTAAAAAGTCGCACAATATATGTATAATATAAGCTAGTTTATATTTATTCTTCATACAAATAATTTTAAATAGAATCTGATTTGTATTATTTATGAATGCCCATTTTCTATTTTATTTTCATCATTAAGTTTTCGCTTAGATATTAATTCAGTTCCCAAAAGAAAAACTCGATGCTAGTTTAATTTAAAACGGAGCTTATAACTGATATATTAATATGCTACCTTTTACTTACTACGATACCCCTTATTAGCTGCCAACCCATTATAAATGGTACCCATTCTATTATTTTTTATAACCTATTTTCATTTTACTTAGTTGCCGCATTAAATACATGCCTTATAAAATTAGTTATGCAAATAATAGTAAAACAGTTTCTGCTGATATTTAGGCATGCTTCGCATTTGAAAGCTCTTACTCGTCAAATAACTAGTGCATGCATCCTGTAGTGAAGGTAATCTATCTAATCATTTATAAATGAAAATCAATTTTGTGTGAAACCTTCTTTTTAATGAAACTTCAATTATTTCAAGAACTATTTAATTTTTTTTAATAAGAATACTTATAATGTTTAGTTGCAATTAAAATATATCAATGTATAAGTAAGTCGTAGAAATCATGCAGAGCTCGTTAATATAAAGTCAGTTCAGATAAACAAAAAAGTATTAGGTAGTTACCGTCCCGATCAATACAATTAAGTTATCAAACCTTGTTTATCTTTGGCGGAAAATTAGGAATATTCCTATTATAGACACCATTCACGTTCCAATCAAGCAATAAATGATATCGCCACAAATAGCTTTGCGAGAGACCTAATGTAATCAAAGCCGGGCACGTGTCTATCGCCGCGCCTACTCAATCAAAACAGCTTCCAGTGTGTGCGCTGCAGGATCATTTACTGTTACTAATATACGTCGCTTATATATATAAATAAACTTCATTTATTTACGAATAGTCTCGGGGTGAGTTGTAAGCCACCACGCGGGCTATGTGTGGGGAGTTTATTATGTGGTTTCGCGAGACTGTCTTTGAAGGTGATTGTGACACTGGAACGCAAAGGGTAACTGAAGGAATAGTGTGGATTTGAAATAAGTAAGAGTCCGGTAAGGGACGGTGGAGTGGAAGGGAATAATGCCATGATGTTTTACTGTCCTTTTCAAATGAATAAACTGCATTAATGGAACAACAAAGTGCGCCATATTTAGATAAACCACCTACATATTCTGAAGCCTATATTAACAGAGCAGATGAACAAATGTAGTGGACAACAGTTTATATTTAATCCCTAGAGCGATTCACATGACACGTAGTGCATGTCATGGAGCATAGATGGATAAATAATAATATAATAATGACGTGGAATAAATATTCATTGTATAATAAGTATTCATAATCAAAATAGAGAATCATAGGAATTATCGTATTAAAGTTATAAAAATAAGTTACTGGATAGTGCTAGCTCAAAGTAAGTAAACATAATCATATTATGTCAACTATGAGTTTTATTTTTAGACATTTATAACTCTATACATTGTCAACATTGATTCAGTAGATGATAGTTAAAATACATAAATAAACATTTAGTTGAACTTCTGACAAAGTAAATCTAATTTATTTGACAAAATTATAACTTACGGCATGATGAACATAGTGATCTGAATTATGAAAATACTACGTACTCATTGTAAATTAATTTCTTTTTCGTGGAATATACTTTAACGGTAATATTCTGTGTAGGCCAAACAAAAGTAGGCAACAAATTATTTTTCGTGGAATCGGTTCAAAAGCGCGGAATCAAGTCAATTACACAAAAGCCGCGGCAGTACCACGCGGGGCTATAAACAACGGTATCCCGTATTGTGTGCGAATGGCCGTTTTTATTCGCACTGTGGCCAATATCCCCTCTGGCCGGCCACTACCCGCTGCGGCCGCGCGACCCGGGGCTGCCCCGCATCACTCACGGCTCAGACTCGTAAATGCCTGTAGTTTTTCACAACAAATCCCGGTCATTTCTCAACGTTGATTCCCATCCGTTATGTTTACAACGTTTTGTTGTATCTTTATAAATAGTCACATTATTCAGCTTTCATTAAATTGTTATAGATAGCTGCCGTAATCTCAGGTTTTATGTTACTACAGACATAAGTCAACTTGATGTAATGTTGAAGCATTCATAACAATTTAGTATCTTTATAGTGGTTCAATGAATGTTCGCAGTTTATTTAATTCATCTTTCTTTCTTATTGTAGCAGCCCTGTTAAACTATGGATAGCGCGTAAAGCTTGCGTTTCAACATACGCCGCAGCTGCAGCGAGGGCTGATATTCGTCTCATATTTTGTAGACTCGCTCACATATTAGATTCTGAATGACTTCTGTCTCCCCTCTCTCATATTACTGACAAAGTTCTTTGACTTGATAAGGGCGTGCTAAGCAGCCTAGTTAGACTACGTAGCTAGTCGTGAATCTGATTTATGTTATCAAAGCATACAGTTAAGTAGCTTATCTGATGTACGAGTCACTTTGTCAATTAGTCACCTCCTCATGATCTAGCATCGTGCAGCTACAAGCTTAGATATTCTGAATTGGACCTTTTCCTTTCACGCAGTCGACACAACTCGACGGAGTTAAAATAGAACGAGTCGAAAACTCACCAGAAGTTAAATAAACAGGTGTAATATATGTAAACAATCCCGTGTCAATCATCGATCAGATCACTAATGTTACCAAGTTTTACGTAAACGTGACCCGCCATGATGCCGAACGGGTCTTTTTTTAGTTCGTACACAAATATGATCGAGTTGGTGACGTCAATCAGACAATACTGACGTCATAGATTCGCGAAAATATAAGGATCAAGAACTGTAATTGGGTATTGTTTCAGAATGGCTGAAAATAGTACTGTTTAAGTTTCTGACTAAAAATTATAGTTAACATAATATAACTCATAAAAGCACTCACTTTCATTACTCTTGGAATATCTATTTTAAGTTCATTAAAGCTGCCATCATGTTTATTATCTCAAGTATCTTTGTGGAAGTTAAAACTTTTAATTATGAAATCTTCAAATTTTCGTAATGGCTCCAGATACTAATTTTCCACTTTCAGCTAGAAAATATCGTTTGAATACTTAAGTGAAACTTGGAAGCAAAAGAGATTACCATCCAATATAGATTGGTGTCCCATTAAGTAACAAGTTTCTTACAAGTTAAGTGATAACTTAGGATGTAAGTTTTTACTTAGCGAGCGATAATCTCGGGATTATGTGCCAATATTGTAAGTACTTTGAAACTTGCGGACTATTTGACAGTATTGGTATGCCATTTGCGAAATTAACCTTTTATTTTGTTAGCTGAGATCCTCTCGGATAGAGGGGCCGATCTAAATATAATAGCTTATTACGCCAAATAGTCAACGCAAACAATAGACGAGCTAAACAAATTGTTTAGTACTTGTATGTATACTGTTTTTGAAGTGTTATGAACGCATTTTTTCCAGTTTCCACGAAAATTAATTAATGTTTTGTCTGCAAACGCTTCAAGTAGATGTAATTTATCATAGTACTCATTAAAGAATACTTAAAAGGAAAATCGCCTTTGTATTTTACAACAAACACGTAATTATTTTTAATTTACAGCATTCGTATCTTCAAAGAGCTGTTTATCTATAAAAAGATTTCCACATTGAAGTGCAATAAGACCACTTAAATATTTATAAAATGTTCATGCTTTTACGCTTTATTATTTCTCGTTATGACCTAACAATGAGTCTTTTGATGTTGCGAGCACAAAGACCGATCATACAGCAACACTGTGTACTTATTAAGAGACTTAATGAATATTGCTCCGCGCTATATTAATCATTGCCTGTGTAATTAATTTCAGAAATGAAAATAAAGCAATTGGAAGCAGACAAGTGTATCTGTTAGCATTATTATTAGTAGAGGATTTTTTAGCACAATGTCTAGAAAGATAGAGGTTAGTCAAGCGTACTAGACAAGTTCGGATCGACATGATACGGCACGGCTCCAAGGCTATTTTTACCAATATTAAAAGATATTGAATTTCTTATTTTTTATGGAGATAATAATCTCTGGAACTGTTGAACCAATTCCGAAAATTGCTTGACCTGACCCGTCTTCAGACTGGATCATAAAGGTTAGAGAGGCAGTAGATCCAATTTCAGGCCAGATAATAAAGATGATGAAAGCCACTGAAAAAAAAAGATATAATTTTATAGACAAAGCCTAATTGTACAAGAAATACTAAGTACCAAATGTGCCAACTCAGACAAGCATGCGGCACCATTATAGATTCAGTAACATTAAAAATGCTGCCCCAGAATTGCGACCTAGAAAGAAATCATATAGCAAAATATTTTGTTCTGCGAAAGCGTTGCCTTTAATTCCAAGCAACATTTAATATTTCAGTCGGTTTGCCTTTATTGTGCTCTCAAGTAGACTCGCTCATTTATGAGGACATACAGTACACTCACGAACACACACTTGTATAACACTTGGCTACTTCTCAAAGTGATTTTAGCATAGTAGAGTAGTTCATTAATAAGTAGATCTGTAATCCGGTACCATGAGTTCAGCAGACTAGAGAGGCAGCCAAGTTTAAAGATTCAATAGCCACAAAATCACTAGTGGCCAAGTATATAAATTGGTGGTCATGACTGTACAATGTGAACAAGTTGTAATGAATTCAGGAAACTAGGAAATAACAATAAGGCGAGGTTAGTCCCGACTTGTTGTCAAGTTGTGTGAGCCAATTTCAGCGGCTTCAGTGTTTCAGGCTCGGTTGTTTAGAGGTCATCTGGTATTCAGTACATACGAGATGACGGTAACCGTTTATTGTGGATAATAGAGGAATGCCGTTTCTTGTAAGTGCTGGGTCGAACATGGCGGCCAATCTTATTGGATGTGGTCTTAATAGAGAGGTAGAATAGTGATTGGCTCATGTACTATTTATTGAAATAGCTCTTTGGTAAAATGAGAATTCTTAAGTGATACCTTTGAATTGTACCTACATACTTTAAGAGGTTACTTATTTGCAAAGAATGAAATCAATTTTAGGAAAAAATCTTCCCGAAATAATAATAAGTTGTTTGTTTGCTACATCAAGTTGAACTAATTCAAATTTTCATTCCATCCTTTTAAGCAGAAATATAATTTTTCTACTAGTACTAAAGCTAAATTCTTCAGTGATTCGTACGCTTGATAAACGTCACGTGACTATTACCGCTCTAACTACCCGCCCTCCCTATTAGGCAGCAGCACTAAACAAATATGACAGAAAGTCTACTTCGACAAACAACCTTCATACAACTTGAGGTGTACGTCCACTTCCAAGTGATCTACCCCGGGCAACGGCACCACAGGCAACATGTTACCTACGGCGACGGCTGACCAATTTATTCTTACCTGGGCGGGTCGTGGGACCAACGAGCTAACTTAAAGGGCTATTGAAGGACACTAAGATGGATTTTAGTCAGTAAAAGACTGACTCCACCCACCTGCTGTTCCCTGGGTCTCATTTGATGATTTTACCAAGTTAAGAAAAAATAAAAAGGCCTCACCGGGGCTGCTTGTTTAGCAGGATCACCATCCTGTCGGAGTCCGATGTTAAACAGTTTTTATTGTGTTGGGTAGCATGTGCGTAGAACATCCACTTCCTAAATAGATGCGAATTCTCATATTAAAATATTATCATGCATTCTGTACCCTTAGAATGATTAATCGAAATGATGGTTACCGTTTTATGAGTATTGTTCCAAGAATTCGTCGACTGGCCTGTTGGTCTAGTGGTTAGTGACCCTGATGAGCACCATCATTTGTTCTGTGTCTGGGTGTAATTTATCTATAATATTTATGTATTTAGAAATATATAAGTATATTTATCAGTTGTCTAGTACCCCTAATACAAGTTCTGCTTAGCTTGGGACTAGATGGCGTTGTGTGATAGTTATTGATTATTATTATATTATTATAATTAAAGCCTTCGCCTTCCTGGATTGAGATAGTTCGGTAAACTCTATACATAGCTTCCGAAGTTGTTGAGTGGTGCTTCTCACTCTATTAGACTTGCTTGATCCTAAACTTAGTATGTTAGTAGGTTGTTAGTTCCTAGTTTGACCCATTTCTAATGTTTGACGTACTGATGGCATTATTAGAAGATTTACCTGGAAGATTAGCTCTGTGTACTTTATAAATGAACACTAATTTTAGTTTAATAGCCTGTTTGTACAGTTATGTATCGAAATTCTTCAAGTGAGTACTTTCTTCTTTTAAGCGTTTGACCTTATGAAAACTTTTATCTACGCTACTCAAACTCAAAATCGATTGATTGATTTTTATTTCACATAGGCCCATCAGGGTACTTATCAAATGTGGACATCAGTTGCTCGGTTCGGGTAGCAAGAGATCGATGGGTCGATTCCATAGAGAAGAACCGTCAAGTAACCATGGTTACTCCTTTAAAATACTCAAAATATACGGCTTGGGCTATAATATGTATAATACTCAAAATTTTAAGGGGCAACAAAGGAAGGTATACATTATTTCCGATTGTACGTATAATTTAAAGCTATTTAAAAAGTGCCCGTGGGATAAATTCACGAGTGAAACCTCAGACAAAAGCTTGTGTGCAAATACATTTGCCATCAAAGTCTAATCAACCGACTGAAACACATTGAAATGTAACACGTGCTTCGCAGTTCATAAGTCTTAGATACAAACTTACACAGAGTAACAAAGTTGTATGAAGGTTGGCTTCATTAGCCTTCTGTTTGTCTCCTTGAGACGAGCTGGTGATTAGTGGCAGGAGACACGGTTGTCAAAGGGAGATTTAGTAACAGCGTCGTTTATTTTCAGAGATAAATACTATTCGTAGGCATTTGCTACGCGATACGGTTTCGTAGCAACTTCGTAGCAGTTCGTAGCACACTTGCATTGTATGTCCGCAACTTGAAGTATGGCGTTAACAGCTCGCTTGGTTTTTCATGCACAAAGCAGTGAGTTTAAATTCGGAAAAGTTTATCTTGGAAAACATTGGGGAGAAATCGGACGCCAATTATGAGTCAGGAAGCGCATACATTGTCAGGTTGTTTGTATTTTATTAATTACCGTAATTTACGATGACCCCAAAGTCTATTATATAACTTTTATTTTTATATAGCGAATGTTTGTAATAAATCAGAATTAATTACATTTTCCCCTAAACAAGTACAGCAAGTTGTTTGTTAGTCATAACCCCGCGCCCGGCTCGCGGCGACGTGAACTTAAAACATTTATCATGTGCCGGCAGTCAGCCGCCATGAAACGAATGTGCTCAAACCTTTTGTTGCGAACAAATACAATGACATCACTCATCGCTTTCATTTGAATAATTATGAGGCAGCATGCAATTTGTTGTGTTTCGTTTTTTGCTACTTTATTTGATATGTTCGCGGGGCTAATATGGCCTGAAATAGCTGAAAATAGAGAGGTTTGGAAGGCAAATGAGAGGCCTTTGCCCGACAGCAAGACAAAAATAAGTTATTAAATTAAACCGGCAAGTAAAATATAATAATCTGTGAAAATTTCAACAGTGTAAGTTTCACAGTTCATCAGATACAGCCTACAAACAGACGGACAGTGAACTCATAGTCAAAGAGTATTAGATTATATTTTAACACAATTACATTAACAAAGAGTATGATGATCTATGTATAATGCTGTGTTTGCAAAGCATGTAAAATGGACAACTAAAACAACTAAAAAATTCTCAACGGTTTTCCGAAAAGACGTTTTAATTTAAGCTTTTATCCAATTTTTTTTCCTTCCTTATTCCTTTTATAAACCGAGATTCTTTTCTTGGTTCCTTTAATAGGCAATCTGCTGAAACAGTGAAAATAATAGTGAGTCACATACTAACCCAAACATTTGTTATGTAAATGATACCAAAAGGTATCGCACACATTCAACACAAATAATGTCAGGTGAGAGTGCGTGTGTCCTCAGGGGTTACTTGGAAAGAATTCACCAACTGCGGAATTCAGCATAAAAAATGATCAATTTGCTAGGATTGACTAAACCGCTTGGTAATGTCGCATTTATATTGTCAAACTCATAATTATTTTACTAGGTTAAGGTTAATTTCATTTGCTTCGTAGAAAGTCTAGTCTACAACTTTCGTAATAAAGGTATTTTTCTACTTGTATCATTTTCCACGTACTGAAGTTTCTAAGAAAACTTTCGACGATAGTGATTAAGTCAATTACGATCAGTAACAACATATCTGCAATCCCTAAAGCGTTAGTGTGGTATTTCTAGATCCATATTTAGTCGTTTAAGTCTAAGTTTTATAGAAGTTAAATAACGCTTTTTTATTTACTTAAAATAAAACATAAAACTTAGACATAAAAGCTTATTTTCATGAATTGGACACAAAATACTCGTAAAAAAATTCCTGATGGAAAAAAACCACTAAACATAACATAAAAACGTATAATTTCAAAACGACCCTTATAATTATCAACGTGAGATGTAGTTTTGACGTTGACAGTTTTTTTTAGACAGGTGTTCAAAAGATGTTTATGTTTCTTTTGGTAAGACAGTTTGCTTCAGGGAATCGCACATAGGACCTCATGCTCAATAGAAGCGCTTGTGAAAACCACACCAACGAGATTTCTTTTTACATTAATAAAAAATAAGGCCCAAATAGTATTGCCGAATCAATGAACTCTGTAAGTATGGAACATGACATTAATATTTCATGTGATAACACTGTCGGTTGGTTGGGTCTCATTGGCCCAGTGGAGGACTCTCGGCAGAAGGAACTGATTGATATTCAGAATAATATTACAACAATTGGAATCATTCAGATCAACGAGCACTCTTATTTGTGTTGGGAACGGCCTTGATACTCGTTGACGTATAATTAGGTTTACGATAATGTTTGGTAAGGATGGGAGATTGATATGTTTAATTAAACAGTGATGGTTTGATATTGGATATTCGCAAGTTTTTATTTGTTTTTGGAATTAAAATAACTATCGAAATACCTACCATAGTCACAAGTAAAGTCGTAAAGTGGTTTTTTAAGTGTACTCAAATTAAGTTATGCCTAGTCAGATATATGTCTTGAGCAGCTTTCTAAGCTCGCTTTAAACCTCATTTCCAAACAAGCAAACCTCGAGAAGTTCATTATTGACGCTTGTGATTTGTTTTTAATCAGCAAATAAGAAGAAGGGCTGTGGGTAGCACTAAACGATTAATCAGTGAAGATCAATCAAGCTGCCATTATTTTTCGCTATACATAATTAAGTTTGCTTGTGTATTTGGCGCCGCCCCAAATGCTTATTCATGGATTGTTCATGGTTAAAGTGTTATTTATGATTTACCTAATTAAACCGAATTGTTGTTTTTCGTAGGTTTTATTTTAAGCCTTTTTTAAGTCTGTTTTGTTAGTGTTACCCGGAAATTTTGACTGAAATATTTTCCCAAACTGTTGTTGCTTATCACAGACGATCGAGATGTTAATGATATGATGTTAAGACGTGTACGTTGTTGTATGAAGTTACATTACGTCTTCTTTTGAGTTGTCGCCTCCTTTATGTTTTCGGCAATTGAGCAGATTGGTCCCGTGCAATGCTTTAATTATCTTCACTTAAATACTTTACCTAAAACGTGCTATTATCAATTAAGCTTTCCATAGCTGTGCTATTAAAAGGATTCACCTAAAAGTGCATGAAGAGTAGCTACAGCTTTTACCGGGCACAAAGGCATCGCATTTGGCCCATTAGAGTCCCAGTACCCGAGTTATGCGCTTCACTCGGACACCTTTTTCAGGCTGAATCTAACCGGGTAGGTACTCGTACATTTTTGCTGAGTGATGTACACTTTTCAGCCGTTGCATGAATGGGTTAACCTATTTCGTATGTAGAGTGCACGTGCTTCTGTTTCGTATGAAGGTTGGAATGAAATGTGTGTCTATCTGTACGTTGGTATGTTACTGTGACGGTTTCGAATGCAGAATGTGTTGTACTTAATATGAATAAAGTAGCGTTCAAAGGTAATATTGGTGTCATTTAGTAACTGACCAACTTTATATTAGAGAACTAATGAACCGTTTCTTATTGTGCACGAGTTTTAGCTTTTTTGGTTTTTTTAATGATAGGGTCGCGTTGGACCGACGGTGAAGCACGCTTGCCTAAAGTTACCTATTTACTCTTGGCTCAAGTTTATAGCTATCAGGAAACACACAGGGAATTCCAATCCTTAGCTGTGCGCGCAATGGTATTGGAAAAACGCTTTACGCTTACGAAACTTTTTAGTAATTGAAGTATAGGAAAACTCTACTTATTCGTTAATGCACATTGTTTGACTAAAATTATCGCTTATTAACCACATCCGATATTACCATTTTTTTAACCTAATCATGTAAGACCAACACGTAGATATAATAATTTCAACGTAACGCCGCCTGTTGCATATTTCTTTGCACACTCTTATATTATCATCTGCGGATAATAAATCAGCGATACAAAGATTTCCACCGGGTGTGCTCCATTTCCAGATCATATTCCGTGAATAATGATGATCATATTATCTACTCAAACGCTGTGGTTCTTAACTAGCAGATTTATGAGTGACCGGCGATTTTTTTTTATTACCCGTTTATGTGCCACTGGGCAAAAGCCTTCCCAGTAATTTTCGAAAAATGTTCACACATATAAAAGGACATAGTAATATAGGAAACACACCTATGGAAAGAAAATTATACGAAAGCATAATTATCTTCAACACACGCTATCTTTTTCATTTTGTGTTCTGTGGCATGAAAATTTTAAAATAAATTGCAGTAAGTACCTTTATTAAACCAAATAAAGCTTTCTAAAAAAAATAATGCAGGCTCATGACGCAATAATTTTCTTTCTATCGATACATGTTAGTTGAGTATTTTGTTTTAATCGTCATTTTACTAAATATTGGATCGAGACATTAACTTGAACATTTCAATGAACCTTTTCATTGAACAATTATAAGACGTAGTGTAAACATTGCAGTTTTCCTTTCTCATAACTTATCGGATGCTGACCAGTGCGTGTACCTAATTATTGAACTTTCCATCGCTCATGACATTGATTGACAAGATGCTGGGCACCAGATGTGTAGTCATGCGTCTCTGTCAGATTCTATATCATGGACATTTGAAGAGGTTTTGTGTTCCGAGGTTAGATGTGATACGGGGAGGTTTTTAATCATAATATATTTTATGACTTTGTCAAGTCGACTTATTTATGGGTTTGAAAATTGTGGCTACCTAAATAATTGTCATGCAGAGACAACCTCGTGTATGATGGTTCACAACTGATTTACGTAATGGCTATCGGCAATATTAATGTGTGACCACTATAATATACAGCTAACACGTGTAGCGAACATCCGGTCTATTTAATGTAACCTCATGTAGTTTGGTAACCAATCAAATCAAATTGTCAAATACATAACAATAACTATCTGAATTAATCAGATTGATCCCTGATTTTACGAGCTTATCGCCGTCCCGTACTGCGTATTGTCAAAGTTTTGTAGTTAAATCTGTTACAGGCGATAACTAGCGTAGTTTATGAGCAGTTTTGGTGTTTTTGGAATGTCCCAACAGTTAAATAAAATTGAATGATGTTCTATTGTTCTGTTCTTATAAAGCATAATATAAAAACAAGCTTGTATTTTTTTAAGCTCTAAGTCCCCAATTATATTGTTATCTCTAGCTGTTATGTGTATATTGACATGGGACATATAATAATATTTTGAAAGCCATATAACATCAATAATATACACTCATTGACATAAACCCGGACTACAACTACGGTATAAAAATCTCAATAAAAAGATATTTGAGATTATTATTGCCCGACCTGAGACCCATGCCTACGACTACGTCATGCTCATCAATAGCAATTGCAATTACTAAATCAAAGACTGATCATCAGCAAATCCTTTAATACCATCGCAGCTGTCAACGACCGGCGATAACTAGTTTCCAAGATAAGCTATTAGGCTGTTTGCGAAGCTATCCCACACAAAACTACCTATTAACACTTCGCCAACTAGTTTCTAAGCTCTTCCACAAACTATTGCCCTCCACGACTCTTCGTGAGACATTCTCTATTGTTTTCCTTTCATCCTCACGGGGCGATGTTTTGCCAGACTCTGTGCAAACTTTCCCTCAAGTTGGCCACTTCGCATCTTATGAGTGGTTCGCAAGAAATAGTTGTTACTTATCTCTATTGTACTTGTAAGTCTGTCTTTTTATTGATATGTCTCGTGAATGCTGACTGAGTTTCATAAATATTGATTTTGTGGAAACACACTTGGTAGATCACATTTACCTGAGTACGATGTTTTAGTTTGATAACTTTCTGAAAATCGCTTTGAGTGAAGTAATTCTATGATAATTTTGAGAAAAACTTTAATGTGTTAATATTTAATGGTTGTATATCTTGTTTGTTATTGAAAACTGTTCAAATACAAATACTAAACTCACTACATATTTAATATTACCAATAGTTTTAATTGAAAAAATTGCGCTTTTATTCATACTTGCTTTTTAATGCAGAGCTTAAATAGAACTATGTTGTTGCGGGTAATAATGAACTGCTACAGAGCATTGTAACAATAAAAATAGGTTTTCGCTGACTAATATCCATCTAAAAATCTTTTTTTATAAAATAAGCGATATTGTAGCACTGAAGTTACACGACAAAAAACTCCGGCTGAAGACACTTTTTAGTTCTAAAAGTTCAGACACGTGTAAAAATATAATTGCTTGTTAGAAGTTTGTGTTTAGAGCACCGCGCACCGGGGACGACAGTAGTCGGATAAAATAACTATAGTGTGAAAATACGAGTATTCACAGTATTTTAGAGAGAAAACCTGTATTTTGGCTTTTATTTATACAAGGGATATTTGAATAACATTCATGCTACATTCACTAATGAATTCTCTAAGGTATTGAAAGCCAAAATTTTATGAATATACCTTTGTGTACCTTTCAGTGTGGTTCATTAACGTTAATGAGTGTCTGTGGGCGTTATTAACAAACTTTATAATTCTATGCAGATCTTTTTTACTTTCAATCACTGAGCTATTTATATCTCTTTCAGGAAACGGGCTCACGTGTCATTGAATAGGAATTCATTGACAGTATCGTTCAGTCGAACTGAATCGTTTTACATCATATTAGAATGGCTGATCAGATGTTCTTGTCTTTGAAAGTATCTAATAAAGTAGAGGTATGAGCTGATTTGAAGATAGTTCAAGAGGTCCAAGAGTTGAGTTAATATTACTTATAGAAAACATTTTTATTTATTCAGGCAATAAAGTTTGCTTTTGTTTTTGAGGAAAAGTTTAAATATTTGGCTTAGAAGTGTCCCAAAACACATAGGTACCCAATTTTCACGCTAAAATAAATAGTAAATTAGAAAGGAAATGGAAAAAATGTGTTATTTTTTGTCGAGTGTGGAGTATCGATTTCTAGTGCGTGGGTGTCAGAATAATTTTCTTTTAGTTTTTATAAGCAAGTACCTGTTATTATCAAAATGGCTTGTTAGAAATCCAAAATTGTGTTGTGGGCGTTTGTTCGTACCGCCCACACATTTTCTGTTTTGTGAGGTATACAGAGCTCTAGGCCTCTGAAATTATGATATATTTTATTTAAACATGTATTATTTCATCAGTTTTGTGTGGGCGTATATACGTTCGTCCCACGCGGGCCTGTGTTCCGAGGATCACCAGGGCTGGGGGCCCACCAGCCCCTGTTCCAACAAGTTGGTACTCCAGTACGCCCTGCCCACGCCACACCCACGCACTAAATTTGAATCCTGAGGGAGGATAAGCAGTCGTCAGTGTTTACTTTAATCTCGAGCCCATTTGTCAAGAATTTGTGTAATTGCTAGTCAAATAGAATTTATTCTTTCTTGTATTTTTATCATGTCCTAATCTATTTGTTTGAAAATAAAATGTGTTTAAACAAAAAGTAATCATTAAACATTTTGTTAGCAATAGGTATAAGTGTCCTAGCCTCACGTATTCAAAACAGTTAGTTAACTCATTTGAAAGTGAGTTCACATCGTGTGGTCGTACAAATATGCTCTGTAGCAGCAGTCGGCTTACTCGCCGGAGTCAACACAGGTAATTAACTGGCTACATCAACACAACACAACCGAGACAAGATAGCTTAACAGTTTCTGATAAAATGTACTGAAACACATAATCATTAATTTTGCATGACTTGACACTATACAAGTGATATTCTCAGTGGTAAGTTACGATTTACAAATAACTGTTAGGTAAATAACCATACTTAAAAAATAAGACGCAGGCGCACGCTGACGGCGCTGCTTATTGTTGTGTTAACTGTGTGTAGTATTCACTAATGGTCACGTCCATTTTGATCTAATAATTATTTTGATTAAAATGTACTCGATATTAACATCCATGTACTCGTTTTACAGTCACACCAACACTTCACTATGTATCTTTAATTCGCGTAACAAAAAAGTAACGTAAGCAAAGCTGACTGAAATGAACACGTTGTTTCGAAATATAAATTCACACATTATTTTTACAGTAACGTTTTATGAAAGGTAATTCACGCGAACCAATAGCTTTAATACCAATTTATTTATTGGCAAGTGATGAGAAGTTCAAATCCGAACACCTACACAAACAAAACACTGAAACGAAAACAGATACGTACGCAGCTAAAAATCCAATCTATCAACTGACGAATCTCGCAAGAAATCTAATAAATAATAATGTAAACATTGTATAATATACGAGGTGGGGAGAAATAACGTTAAATATTTACGAGTGCTCGGCGTGGTGTGAGCGGCGGCCGCCATCGATCACACCGGCCACTCGCCACACAATTTATAGTTTATAATGAGTTTAAACAGAACTAGTGATGTACCGGACGAGTCGGTCGCACTAGTGCTGTGACTCACAGCTTGTGTTTGTTCAACACGTTGTTGTTTATAATCTACTAGATATACGGCCTATTTTATTTCGAATGAAATGAAATTGGAGTTTGTTTATTAGCTTTGAATTTTATTTCATTTCGAGTTGTTTGTATATTTTTGTACAAAAAGTTAAACGTAGCTAGGTGGCAGAGCAAGAAATTATTTATATAGAAATGTTGAGGAAAATTTATTTATGAGTGAATGTAATAAAGTAGCTTTTATGTTTCTATTACTACGAAATTGAATACCGAATAAATGTTTTAGATATACATAAAACAATAATGTGTTTCGCGCGTATTTTTTTAAATAAAATTACGTTTCATTATTTATGGTTTAGGAACTCATCAACCATATCAGCCGATTTTTGGGTCAACAGGTAAATAACTTATTTATAAGGTTAATAGGGGTATAAGGTACAAAAAAGACGCATCAGTCTTATGGACACAGTCTAACCCGCATAATAATCATCACTGATAGTTAGAAAATACCGGAGAAGTAGAGAGTGCCCGCAATTATTATCTGAAGACATATTCGACGAACTAAAAGCGTCCTCGAAGCTAATTCTATTTGCTACTTAATTATGTTGGTAAAGTAAATCATTACCGTCATTCTTACAGACCACAGTGATACTATCCTGAAACTTCAAGTAAATTAGATTGATCAATTCACTAACAATAATATTACAAGTGACTGAGGCACTTTAGATTAGACAATTTTGTTTTGCAATGAGTTGCTAACCAAAGTATAATATCCGGAATGGATTCTAGGTTCATTTGTTATTGATTAACTTGTATGGTTTTCTGTAAGTGCGGCACTTTAGTTTTATATTCCAACCTTTCAATCCCTGAGTCCCATTGGGAAAAACAAAACCGAACTCGTTCCACATTCACATCTTTACAAATGCATACAATCTACCAGCTGTATCGTTTACCTTCATAAAAACCGTTGCCAAATGCTGGCCATTGGGGACTGCCGGGTCCAAATACAGTTGGCAACATACCAAGACCGTATGTCCGCTCTCTATGCATCATAAAGCCGGACAAACGGCTAATTTGCCGTCACGTCCGACCTGCGACTTGTATTGGTAAAGCAATTTGTAGCTGCACTAACGATAATGTTGATTAGCCTCCCTTGCCACCGTGTTGCCACCATTGCCACTCAATACTGAGTACATTAACACTCGCTCCTACATAAGCATCAATGCATAGAGCGCGACACGAAAATGTTGTTTTGTGCGAAACTTCATTACTATGTTTATGCACCTCGTAACAAGCTCACAGTTATTACCCAGAGGAATATCGCAAACGATATCCGACTTTATTTCAGAGCCGTAGAGTTCATTGTTGATGGTTCATTCGTAATGCTAAAATGGAAAATTGAATTGTCGTAAGTGCTAAATATGAAGTGTGAAATGCTGTTATATGCATTTGAAGATGATGTTAACTCTGAAAACTATTGGCTCCTCTACGATATTATCTAGGGGTCAAAACATGTTTTATGATATAAATAGTAACAGTTTGCTGTTCTTTCTTAACTCGAACTGCTCTTGAATATGGGAAAGTGGGTAGACGTAAATCAATGACGGGACGGGACACAATTGAAATTAGGGCAATATCACATCTAATTACAATAAAAGCGACATAAAAACTACTTTCACAGTAATCAGTAACACCCTTAATTACCGACTCTTAAGTAGCTGATTTACAACATGCTTTGAAATCGTGAAACAGGAGTAATTGACATAATAATCCAGCAGTTCAATTATCGCGCGAGTTAGTCGCGGCCTTTGTCCGGTAATAGGACGCTGCGAGGCTGCTAATAGGACGCGCGTCGGGTCGCGCCGCGAGCGCGGCGGGGCGAGGACGCGCGATGCGAGTCCGTCGCGTGGCAAATTGGTGCGCACGTTGTGACGGATGTGCAGATTTTCCAAAAGTGCAAAAAGTTTTCACTTTATGTAGGTATGTTTGTCATTATGTACAATGTAGGAAAAAGCATCATCTGACGCGCGTCAGTCTGACTTTTGGCGATCATGAAGTGATTCTTTTAAACGATATAGTCAAAAGAGTAAAGTTGTCACCAAAAAAACTTTATTTAACAATGTTTATTAAGCTGCTATTTTCATGACCTTATGCAGAAGGGAAATTGAAGTACCTAAATCTTTTCAATAGACTTGACACATTTTGTCTTGGAACCCTCATCATGTGAGTATCACCTGTGATTACAATTTACAAGTTTCAGGTGGAACTACCGAAACAAAGTTAACAAAGACATATTGATCCAATTTGTCATACTACCCTCGATACAACCCGTTAAAAGGAACAACTGTACAGCCAGCAAAACAGTTTATGCAACATATTATGCAGGCAGCAATATTGAAACGGTTTTCCAATGTTGGTCTTGTCTCTTAAACTGCATGTCGCAAACAGTCATAAATGCATGCGAATATATATAAGAAAATCGTTTCAAAATTGATGCCTGTATACTTAACTATTTTTCTGACTGTACGTAAGATGTTAGTATCTCTATATTTCTTGGAGGGTCGTGTTACACTCACAAATACTATAAAACTTGTTGTTATGTGTTACTAGGTTATTACGAGCCAATGAGTTATACTATATCGGAGTAATCAATGTGTGTTGTGAGCTTTTAGTACTACAGGCCATAATAGCCAAGTGGCAAAAGGGTAGTCTTTATTAGATTTTCAACTATATGCTCTTGGTATAATGTTGAAAATCTATTGTAGACTACTAGGCGTTTACGTTTATCACTTGCCGTTTGTCTACATTGTTAGAACTTTAATCAGCGTTTATGGTATAAATAACTAATGAATATATGAAAGCTATTCAATTCTAAATATGTATTTTAACGTAAGGGATTTTAATAAAAACATTTCATAAAGATTTTCTTTATGAAATTACTACTTTGTATTTTTAACCCCCGACGGAAAAAGAGGGGTGTTATAAGTTTGACGTGTCTGTCTGTCTGTCTGTCTGTCTGTCTGTCTGTCTGTCTGTGTGTCTGTCTGTCTGTCTGTCTGTCTGTCTGTGGCATCATAGAGCCCGAACGGATGAAGCGATTTCAATTTAGTTTTTTTTGTATGAAAGGTGACTTACCTGCGAGTGTTCTTAGACATGTTTGATGAAAATCGGTTGAGCCGTTTAGAAGTTATGGGGGTGAAAGTGGGGAAAGGTAACCGAGGGTCTGCAAATATACTCGAGTTGGGTATCAAATGAAAGCGTACTGAAAGGGAATATTGATGACTTGATCGGGAGTACTCTTAGCAACAAAAAAAATATAAGTATGTACCTATAAAAAGTATAAAATAAAATAAAAATTAAAAATTTTAAAAACCCCCGACACAAAAACCAAGTTCCCTTTAAAAAGTAAAAAATAATAAAAATACGTCGCGTTGGGGGACTGCAAAAAAACAGGAGATGATGAATAATTTGGAGCAGTCCCCCAACGCGACGTATTTTTATTATTTTTTACTTTTTAAAGGGAACTTGGTTTTTGTGTCGGGGATTTTTAAAATTTTTAATTTTTATTTTATTAAACAGAAGGTTCTATTACACATAAAGCCTACGATACTTCTATTTTAAGAATATAATTGTCTTTTCTCGGTCACACCTAGTGTTAATGTTATGAATTATCTTCATAAAGGTGCTTACGGAGTTCAATTACCTACTTTCAAGCAATTATGCTCTCTCTATTGCTCACAGGTGTCTTTTTTAACTGAGTTATAATTAGATCAACTTTATATTTACTTCCTACTTTATTGATTTTTTACATTATGTAACATCCTGTTACCTGTAATCCTCAAAGAGAACGGCGCCAATTTATTATACAAATCTCAGGAAATAAGGCGCGAGCCTATTGACATCAATAGGCTTGGGCAAATATAATTATAATAGGAATACATCAGGGCCATCTTAGCTATGAATTAATATTAAATGAACTTTTTTTAACTTTGATCTTCAACATTTTCAGCCTCTAATATTTATTAGCTATCTAGTTGGTTCAGTTCGCTCCGCTGCCATTAAAACCGTAGTTCCTCGAACTGCAATTACATATCAGATACATTGGCAATACATATAAAACGAATGTCCCATCCGTATCAGCAATTCATTGCGGTGGACGTGCGGGGCGGTGCGGCTCAAATCAAATCAAATCAAATCAAAACGTTTATTTCAACTAGGCCGTAACCGGCACTTTTGAACTGTCAAAGACAAATTAAAATTAGTACAAAAATAGTTATGGTGCTACAGTCCCAGTCACAAGACATAAAAACTGTGAAAGTACCGTAGGTGCTCATTCCAAAGCGTAGATCTCTATGGAGAAGAATGAGCAAGAAACTCCATGGACACTCTTTTTCAATCGCCAAAATTATTACAAATCTTTGGTTACATCATTCATCATCAGATGGTAGGTACATTATGTGAGAACGATGTGGCAAGTAGTGTCCATAGTAAATATAAAAAAGACAATTCAAAAATAAAGTTATTAATTATTAAAATAGACCATGGCAGCTAAGAGATGACCAGTCCCAACTGACAGCGCCCGTTCACGAACATGACACATATATCAGCACCATTCAGCTCAACCATTTTGAAGGGAACTAAATGATCCGACACACATGCCACCATCAGCGAGACTTTTGAGTGAGCATGACATACTCTCAACCGCCAGAGTCATTCAAGTCAATGACAGACGTAGGATTTTAGTCAAAGATAGCTCATGGTACTCACACAATGCTGGTAATGACTCTATATAATACTAGATAAATACACTCTATACAATGCAAGAGATAGTTAAACATTCTTCATCCGCTCCGACAATATTATTAAAAATGAAGGAAACCTACGACTGTCGTACTAAAAATAAAATACACATAAAAAGACAACAATAAAATGTAAAGTAGGACAACAATGCCCGTTGATCAAAATAAAATAATAAAACAAATACAAACACATAAAATAAAATAAAACAAGATGACTTAACTAAGTCATAAGAAAAAAATATAAACAATTATATGAAGTCATATAACTTGTCCGGAAAAGAAAAAAAAAAGGGTAAATAAAATAACTAAACTGGGAAAGAGCATGAAAGCCGTCTTAACTTCAACAGAGTGACCAGCTGTTATTATCCACTAAGTAATCGTTTACGGAATAATATGCCTTAGAACAAAGGATGGATTTAATCTTAGATTTAAACTCATTAAACGGCAATTTTAGCAATGACGGAGGCAATTTATTATAGAATTTTATACCAAGGCCTACAAATGAGTTATGAACCCTATGAAGTCGATGAAAAGGAACTCGCAGGTGATGCTTATTTCTCGTGTTAATAGGGTGAAAATCACTGTTTTTGGTATATAGGTGTAAATTCTGCCTAACATATATAATGTTGGCAAAGATGAATTGAGATGCCACCGTCAGAATGCCAATCTCCTTGAATAAATCCCTCAGAGAAACTCTAGTACCCAGCTGATAAATTGCTCGAACAGCTCGTTTTTGTAAAACAAATATATTTTGAATATCAGCCGCTTTGCCCCACAATAAAATGCCGTAGGACATAAGGCTGTGAAAATAACTAAAATAAACTAGTCGAGCTGTGTCAACGTCCGTGTACTGTCTTACTTTTCTGACAGCGTAGGCTGCCGAGCTTAGTCTTCCCGCTAAACATGTTATATGCGGACCCCATTGAATTCTAGAATCTACTTTAATACCCAGAAACACAGCTGAGTCAACAGTTTCAATTTCTTCATTACTTAGAACTATGTTAGGACCTAGATTTGTAACATTTGGCAAGGCGAATTTTATACATTTCGTTTTTTTGGCATTTAGGACTAGGTTGTTAGCAGTAAACCAATCCGTGACCAATGATAATGCAGTGTTAACTTCGTCAAAATCTTGTCTATTTCTATCAACTTTAAATATAAGAGAGGTATCATCTGCAAACAGTACAATGTCGCAAATGCCCTTTAAAAGATATGGCAAGTCATTGATGTAGACCAAAAATAAAAACGGACCCAGAATTGATCCTTGAGGCACACCTAGCTGGACAGGTTGACCAGAAGATTTCGAGCCATTAACATCTACGCATTGAAATCTATTACGTAAGTACGATTCTATAACATTAAGAGCTTCGTTTTGGACTCCGTAATGATGTAATTTACGCAAAAGTGTATCATGGTGTACGCAATCAAAGGCTTTGGATAGATCACAGAAAACACCAATTGCATTCTTACTGCTCTCCCACGCCTCAAATATGTGCTTCAGCAGAGCAACACCTGCATCAGTTGTTGAACGACCTTTCGTAAAACCATATTGTTCACTATGAAGGAGGTTATTTACATTAAAATGACTAAGCAACTGCTTGAGTATCAATTTTTCAAATATTTTGCTAAAGGCGGGTAAGATAGAAATGGGTCTGAAATTACCAATATCATTTTTATTGCCTGATTTAAATAATGGTATGACTTTACTACTCTTCATGAGGTCAGGAAAAGTACCCAGATCTACACATTTATTAAAAGTAATTGCAAGATAGGGGGCGACGATGTCAATTATATTACTTAAAAGTTTAATTGAAATTCCCCAATAATCGCCAGTATGTTTCGATTTAAGTGTGTTGAATACATTTATTACATCATATGGTGTTATGTGTTCAAAACTAAATAGGTTACCGCATTTAGGCACATTTTGTTGCAAAAAGCTTTCAGCTTTAGAAGGAGAAGAGCTTAAGGAGCGAGTCGTAGTTATAGGAATATTTGCAAAGAATTCATTAAATGCGTCTGCTACGCTATTCGCATTTGTAATTAATTGACTGTCTATCATAATCTCTAATTGCTTTTCTTTATTAACCGATTTTCCTGTTTCACTATTGATAATTTGCCAGGTAGCTTTAACTTTGTTAGTAGAATTTTTAATAGTTTCGCTTAGAAATTTGGACTTGGCAATAGCACAAATCTTTTTAAACAATTTTGAATAATTTCTTACATATTCCACAAAAGGTGTATCAAACCTAAATTTTTTCAAACCATATAACTCGTACAATCTCGCTCTACTTTTATAAATGCCAGGTGTAGCCCATTGATTGAAACCAGCAGAGGATCCATTCTTCTTAATGATTTTGGTTTTGAAAGTGGACTGGTATTCATCTTTAACAACATCGAAAAGGGATTCATAGATTTCATTAGGATCATCTGATTCAGCTATGGCTGGTGTAAGTTTGTCAGCTACATTATTCTTAAACTTGTTACAACGACTAACTGTATAGGGCCTACATTCAATCTTGTGAGGCTTTTTGGGTGATGGCATAGGGAAGCTAGCCATCAATCCACAGTGGTCAGACGATAAGTCACTTAACACTACTTTACTTTCGGCATCACAATCAGTAAATATGTTGTCAAGACAAGTCGACGAAGATGCAGTAATTCTTGTTGGTTCCAAAAACAAGTTAATTAAATTAAAAGATTTAAAAAGGTTGAGTAGTCTAACACTTAATGGAGTTGTTTCTAAAATATTAACATTAAAATCTCCACATAAAATTATTCTTTTATTACTTGATTTTAACTTACTAAGTGAATCCTCTATTACAGATTCAAACCGACAAAAATCCCCAGAAGGGGGTCTATAAACACAAATTATTATGTATTTCTCAAGTTCCACACAAGACAACTCAATAATACGCTCTACAGAAAGATTAACTAGATCTAAACGTTCTTTACATTTCAACTTGTTTGAAACAAGAACCAAAGAACCACCACGAATAGCGCCCCGTCTGACAAACGCACTTTGTACAGTAAAATTATTATCATTGAAGAACGGTAATTCATGCTCCTTCAACCAGTGTTCAGTAAGACATAAGACCTGAACCTGATAGTGTTCCATAAATAAACTTAATTCTAACTCCTTGCCAGACAAACCCTGCATATTTTGATGCACAACATTCAACATATTATGTGGCTTGCCTATTGTCGTACTTAACAGTTTAAATCACTAGGTGCATCAAAAGGAGTGCTATGAACACTATCAGTAATAACTATACTACTAAGCTTAGACATACTATTTATGTCAGTGTGAATATAATAAACTAATAGCCTAGCTATTTCGCATCTATACATATAAGGCAGATACACAGTACCTCGAGTTGACCAAAGTTTATCCATACAAACGTTGGTATCAAAATACATAAGTTTGTCACTATAGAGACTAACTAAGAAATGAAGATGCTTATTGAGCATGTAAATATAATTGTTTTGACTAGAGGACAATTTGTCAAAATATGGGAAAGCACACAATACTATTTTTCTGCAATTTAATTTTAACAACTCAGTTACACTATCTGTTAAGTCCTTCTTTTTAATATTGGAACTATTTCCTACAAATATAATTATATTACTATTCTGGTTGTATTTATTATTAGAAACTGAAGCCATTATCTGCTTATATGTTGAGCCTGGCATGCAATAATTTTTACAGGAATAGCTCAGGTTATTACTTAACAAACGGACGCTCGGACGGCACATTTGCGGTGCGAGCCGCAACCGCACGGAAATTGAAATATTTATCGTGTGCGACGCGTGTCCGATGCGGCGCGATTCCGTGCGATGTTACCAGCTGTGCGCGGTGCACTCCATAAATTTTGTCGGTCAAAGAAGATTGTACAGGCTGTGACTTATTGCCCGAGTGAGGGCGATACAGTGTTTGGAAAGCAAATAGTTCACCGCAAAACTATTTATTCAGATGCTATTCTGTGCTGTTTCTATTCTGCTTGTATTGTCAGTTTTTATCCGTTCGAGTTCGAATATTCATATTGAACTTACTATTTTGATGTTGTTATGCCAAGAGGGAAGGTCGAAGGTTCGAAGTCGTTTGTCTAGGTTCAGTTCTTACTTCTCGTAAATTATTTTATCACGACTGCTCTAAAAGCTGGCAACAAGAACATCTCTCATTGTTCTCTCACCCAGGAAGGTACGAAAAGGACTGTCAGACTAGCACTGACTAAAATCCACGGTGTCCTTCAATAATCCTTTACGTTCCTGGCAGGTTTTGCCCCTTTAATGGAGCCCCGTCATTTTGCTGACAGCTATTTGAGACGTGGGTGGAACATGACGTGCCGTCGACCCTGGAACTACAACATACTGAGATCCGGAGTGGGCATAAAATAGGTTAGTTATACAGGGTGAATTTTTCAACTGGGCGTGGATGGCTACTTTCGAAACTATGAGGAATATCGAAAAACGTTGAAAGGAGTCTCGAGGCCGATTTTGACGAAAACTAAAACTGCATCATCGGATTTTGGAAAAATCAAAAATCCTGGCCAGGAATCGAACCCGCTGATTTTGGAAAAAAAAATCACAGCCTGTATTATTACACCGTTCGATAGTGTTGCTAATAGGGATCAAATTCTGGGAAGTAACCATATCCAGCAAACTTAAGGAAATGCTGATTTTTATGAAATTGCTATTTTTCCATGTTACTTTCCTTCTACTGAGCCATAATTTATTCGAAATTATAAAATTTCATTGTTTTAAATGTCTCACTGGGTTTGACGTTTCAACAATCCACTGTACTTAGCAATACGACATTATTGAGTTGAACTAAAAATAGTATTATTTTAAAGAAGAAACGGTAACTTATGTTTCAAATACAGTCTTTGCCTTGAAGATTAATCAGTTTTTTTGTAATTATACGTTTTCCTTAAGTTTGCCGTATATGATTACTTCCCAGAATTTGATCCTTATTAGCAACACTATCGAATGGAATAATAATACAGGATGTGATTTTTTTTTCAAAATCAGCGGGTTCGATTCCTGACCAGGGATTTTTGATTTTTCTAAAATCCAATGATGCAGTTTTAGTTTTCGTCAAAATCGGCCTCGAGACTCCTTTCAACGTTTTTCGATATTCCTCATAGTTTCGAAAGTAGCCATCCACGCCCAGTTGAAAAATTCACCCTGTATATAAAAATGACGTTCATAAAATCACTTACACCGTCATTTCCCGAGGACATCCTTTCTCGTTCCCTAATATCACATTATAGCTATCGTTTGCACAGAAGATCCACACAAAGAATACAATCATACCGTAATGATAATATTTCCGTCCGTCCTTAAATCTCCTTTTGTGTCGGATCTCCTGGTCGACCTGACCTCAATCATGGCGGTCTTAGGACCCATCATTTGTTCAGACCTCTAATGTGGACGGTGGGACCCCAAACAACGGTAACGTTGGATATTTCTCAGTAAAGGAGCAAAGGGTCCCACATTTATAATAATAGGATGCGTTAGGATGAAATAAAGGATAGTTAGGTGTCTTAAGAGGCTTAAGAGACTTTAACTGGGCAGATCATTCTCATTACTGGGACGGGCCTTCATTAATACATAAGTTGCCTCAAGTATTAAATTTTTTGATCCTAGGACGTGCTCAAGTTTCAATGATTTGTATCACTGTTTTCATTAATTATCATTTATACTACTCTACTCACATACATGTATGTTAGAAAAACTATACATTTTGAATCTAGCGTGCGAAAATCAAACCCGCGACACGTACCAACACAGTGCAGCAGTTGCCCGCTCAACCGCAGTGCCAACTGTGCCGTCCTAATAATACAATATTTCTTACTAAGTACCGACCGTCTAGATAAAAACTGCCCCTAGACAGAAACTAATGTATACTAGACCCCACGTCATAGTGTACATTTGGTATGTGTAATGTGTATCCTAATTTGTAGCAAAACATAATATTCGTAGACAGACAACAGCCTGAGATATGACTGCCCTTTGTACGTTTAGCTCACGAATGAGTTAGGCTATTCAGCTTTTGGGAAGATTAATAATAAGGTACCGTCGTTTCTGGCAATACTTCGACATTAAACCAGCCATGCGGAGCACAGCTTCAATAGGAGCTCGGAGGTTGGTTGGAGGATTTGTTACCACTGATGTGGGACCTCTACTTATTTATTTTTTTAGTGTTTCTGTCTTTGAAGTAATTATTTACGTAAGGTACAGACCTATTGCGCGGGCATGCGGACAGCGAGTAAAGGGCAACTCGCTGTCCGACCATGGACCATGCCCGGGTCGACGGCGCGTCGTGTTCCACGCGCGCCTCAAAGAACTGTCAGCAAAATGACGGGGCCCCCTCTCAGAGGGCGAAAGCCTGCCGGGGTCGCGGGACTTATTTCTATTACAGACCTATTAAAATAATTAATTTGTTTCGAATTTTAACAAGTATCGAAATAATTTAAGAAGTTTTAACGAGATGAAACATTTAAAAAAAATGCCAGTTAATTGAAAATTTAAGGTGAGTTTCCAACAAGCGGAAAAGTCCTCGCGTAATTTTTCGGTGTTAGAGAATCTTGATAGTCGTTGGCTCCTGGTCTAATATCATTTAAAACATAATACACATCTAATCTACCTTTTGACTGCTATAAATTCAACTAATTGCCCTATTATTTAGACCACTGTTGCCCATTATGGTTCATGAAATGGACTAGCTACAATATATCGGTTTTATTTGTCCTGCCGACAATTTTCCAGCTCGGATAATTAGGTGCAGCCGAACTATCATTTTCGCTTTTGTATTTGAAATTGCACACAGAGGTGACTAGATTAAACTAGTGTCCAATCGGGAACGTGGATACTAGGAACGAACATTGCAAAATTTTACATTTAATGCAAATTAACTTTTTCTTCTTTTATCTATTTAAACTTTTCTGATTTGTTCACAATATTCACGAACATTAATGTAAACAACAAGCGTTAGAAAAAATGGCTCTATTAAGAAAATTCAGATTGTAAAACATTTTTAAATAAAAGTCTTTTCTGTCTGTCCGTGCGGATATCGAACCCGTGACACACAGCGAAGCCATCTATCGCTCGGCCACACTTAGAAAAAGTACTTGAAAATAATACAGAATTCATGTGGGTTAGAAAAATTTAACACTTGTGGTTCTTAAATCAATGTATTGCACCTATATCTACATAACACAATAGCGTAATAGTTCAAAATACTACTTAAATAAAACGTTTTTCATATTTCTTACATGATAGCCTAAGTCATAACAAAAACAACGACCATTCACTTCTTAAAATTGTTTTCCTGTCATCTTGGGTATTTATTCGTGGAAATATTCCCTCAGCGTATATTTCCACTGTTAGTGGCGACGCACGGTGGGCCGAAAATCGGCTTTCATAGACTTAGGCATTTTATTTTGCAAGTGCCATTTTTTATGCCGGATATCACTTCTATTAGTTATAACAATATACAAAAATGACACCAGAATTGATTCTGCACAAAAACGAAGGAATTATAATTTTTTTACGAAAATTTTGTATGGAGCTAGTATGAAAAATCGAAATATCTCGAAAACGGCAGGGATAACCCTAATATCCTTATAGGGGGTTATAGTACTAATTATTTGTGATTTTTTGACATAAGTTACATAATGGTTGTGAATGCCGTTTTTTTTTTAAAAATCGTCAAAATATTTTCATTTATTTTTACATATGAAACGTTCCTTTTAGTGTTTAAGTTAAAGATTTCAGAGCTTTAACAACTCTTAACATAAAATAGCATGACATCTATAGACCTGAAGGACTAGACAGAAGTGTGTAGTATCTTGTAAGATTTCCAACAATACCAAATAGTTGAATATCAGTGTCAAAGTGCCCATGCAGTCGCTTCTTTTTGAAAGATAGGGGAATGAAATTGTTAATTGATCATACCCTAAAAGTATGATTATAACATAACCGGACACATAATAATATCGACACAAAAGGAATTTTAAGACCTTGCAGAAGATCAAAATACAAAATAACATCTTGTGTAGTCATCTAATGAGTCTGCTGACAAGTAATTAAGTAATTAGAATGATGGTTGTAGTTTTCTGATTCTAATGAGCCTAATATGTGATTAAATGATTTGAAATTTCTCGTAACAATATCTACTAAGAACTGCAGTCACTTTTTTTGTAATTAGTGAGCTAATGTGATTTGCTAATGTTGATTAGTTGTACTATGAGTTCTACGAAATGTTTTTACGATTATAAATTTTCAATGTCATATCTTTTATAACTTTAACGAGGGTAGTTTACTAATTATTGACTTTATAGGTACCTACAATAAAAGGGCTACAATTTTGTTCCATAATTTAGATTGTTCACAACTGTGTAACTGCTAACACTAAAACTAAGTATTTGCTTTGCGACTATAAAATCTTAGAATGGAAAGTTTAATCACCAACTTAGACTTGTTTGTTCTTCTAAAAAGTGAGTGTCCTTCATTTAATCATGAAGTATTGTTTAGTGCAATTGTGTCTCGCATAGGCGATTGTCTTTCTGCCGAAGATCAAGTAACTCTCAAAGAATTTTGCCGTAGATTCACGCGATCTGCTTTAAACAGGTGGCAGAAATCTAAACGATTCTTTGATAATTTTAGAAATACGTACGGAGAGTGGCTGCAAGCAAATATTGATTGGCCGAGTTGCGTGCTTACTTTAATAAATCAAGAACCAACTGTTGATGAGATACCAAGAGCACGTTCAGTCTCTCCAGAACCTTCGACATCATCGACTGTTGGAACAATGACAAAAAGGTCCCGAAAACCATTCAAAGATCTGGGAAGCAAACAGAAAAAGAGAAGATCTAGTGAGCACATAGGCGAGGATTCCTGTGAATTGGCATATGCAGCTGCAGCGCGTTTAAAAGAAGAAGGGTATGAAGATATCGCATCTGTAATCGAATATATGATCAAAAATCCAGAAGCTGCCGTTAAAATCAATGAAAGCATTAAGAAACCAGTGAAAACAGTAATATTTACACCAGAGAAAGCACTTGGATTACTTCTTTCACTTAAGCTTTCAAAGTGGCAATATATTACGTTGCGAGAGACTGCCATTCGGGAAGGTGCTAAGGATATTTACCCATCCTACTATAAACTGCAACAAACTAAGCTTGCATGCTACCCTCCTAATCTATCAGTGTCAGTTACTGATTCATCAGCTAGAATTACACTTCAAGCTTTACTTGACATCACGGTGAAGCGGATTCTTCAAAGTCTTTCTGATAATGTGGAAAATAAGCAGTTAAAGCTGATATCGAAGTGGGGATTTGATGGTGCTTCCAATCAAAGCCGATACAAGCAGAAAATGGACGGCGAGCATGATGATTCAAGCATTTTTATGACCTCCTTGGTGCCACTGAAACTTACAGATGGAGATAATACTATATGGACAAACCCGAAACCATGCTCAACTTTTTATTGTCGTCCGGTTCAGTTCACTTTTGTAAAAGAAAGCGATGCAGTTGTCATTGATAACAAAAGAAAAATGGATGAGGAAATTGAGGCCCTTAACCCCACAGAGTGCATTAATAGTAACAGGGTGACTCATAAACTAATGATGACAATGATCGACGCAAAAGTCTGCACGTACCTTTCTGAAGCTAGATCAAATGCATCATGCTACCTGTGCTTAGCAAAACCAACAGAAATGAACCACTTAGATGCTGTAACATCAAAAACTGTGTGTTCTGACATATACGAATTTGGCCTATCATCCCTACATGCCCGTATAAATTGCATGGAATGTCTGTTACACATTGCGTACAGACTTGACTTCAAACAGTGGGCAGCAAGAAGTAATGAGCATAAAGAAATGTTACAAAACAGAAAAAAAAACATTCAAAATAAATTTAAAGAGGAGCTCAATCTGTTGATTGATATAGTGAAACAAGGCTCGGGAACTACCAATGACGGGAATACCGCAAGGAAGTTTTTCGAGTTTCCCAATAAAACTGCAGCTATTACTGGGTTGGATCAAGACCTGATAAAAAGATTTTCTGTTATTTTGCAAGCAATAACATCTGGTGAGAAGATAGATGTCATCAAATTTAAAGATTTTGCTCGCAAAACAGCAGAAAAGTACGTGGAATTATACGACTGGTACTACATGTCATCAACCGTACATAAACTATTAATACACGGTGCTGACATAATCGAAAAAAATGATATTGTCCCGATTGGGACTCTGTCGGAAGAAGCCTCAGAGTCTCGAAACAAAGATTTTAGGAGGTTTCGGGAACATCATTCGCGGAAAAGAAGCAGGCAAGATTCTAATCAAGATATCCTAAATATGCTTGTTGTTTCTTCGGATCCTTTCCTAAGTGCACAAAGGCCGAAGTTAGATGCCAAAAGGAAGACAACCTTTTTTGCTGAAACTCTCGACCTAATACAGTTTCCGGAAACTGAGTTCGCGTTTGTAGGTGTATCCAATCTGGATTCTGACTCGGAATTGGAGTCCGACAACGAAAGTTGTAAAGAAAATTTGTAAAATTCAATTATTTTTCTTTATGTTCTTTTGTAATTCATGTTAGTTTATTGTATCATATGTTTAGTTAATATTTTCATAAATTATTATGCACTTTGATATTATTTTTGTTACTTCTGTTTTATTTAAATTACCTTTCAATAAAAAGTATATATACAGTCCATTTTATTTATTAACCGACTTCAAAAAAAGGAGGAGGTTCTCCATTCGGTCGGTCGGTATTTTTTTTTATGTATGTACATCGATTACACCGAGTTTTCAAAAAAAATATAACCGCCTTCAAAAACAACCACAAAAAAGGGTACAATAACCTACAAAATAACTTTTCTTTCACCTCTGTCTAGTCCTTCAGGTCTATAGAGGTCATGCTATTTTATGTTAAGAGTTGTTAAAGCTCTGAAATCTTCAACTTAAACACTAAAAGGAACGTTTCATATGTAAAAATAAATGAAAATATTTTGACGATTTTTAAAAAAAAAACGGCATTCACAACCATTATGTAACTTATGTCAAAAAATCACAAATAATTAGTACTATAACCCCCTATAAGGATATTAGGGTTATCCCTGCCGTTTTCGAGATATTTCGATTTTTCATACTAGCTCCATACAAAATTTTCGTAAAAAAATTATAATTCCTTCGTTTTTGTGCAGAATCAATTCTGGTGTCATTTTTGTATATTGTTATAACTAATAGAAGTGATATCCGGCATAAAAAATGGCACTTGCAAAATAAAATGCCTAAGTCTATGAAAGCCGATTTTCGGCCCACCGTGCGACGTCCCACTTCTGGCGCATCCACAATGGCCCAGCGTGGCGGGTCGCTCATCCACATACATGCCACTTATGGCCGTCACAATGGGTACACAATACACTGATATATTCTCATTGTTGTGGCTGTATCTTGATGATCGCAGATAGCTCTGAGTGACAGGATGAATGGTGATAGACGGGCACGAGCAAATGTCTGTACTTGTTTGTGTTTAAGATTTTCCTTTACGTGGGCAAAAACAACTGTGGTATATAACACTGTGGTAATAAGTAAAATAGTATTGATAAATTGACAATCTAATTAATGTTTTCTGTTTTTTTAACAATCAAAATTGACATAAATTATGCAAAATGCATCATAACTCGAGAGTGGAGACTATGTATAACTAGGTTTGATGTATTGTAATTTTAAAAGCGTCGTATCTTCATCTATTTTGAGTTAAATTACCAGATCCGACAGTGTTAGTGAGTTCTTCCATTAATAATTCCCAATAGCGGGTGACGGAAATGTTTATTCCATAATAACATAAAACTTGAACATATATTATTATTGTTTTTGTATTATGGTAAGTAGATCGCTGCCTAACTTGTTTAAATAATAACGTACCTTCTCGTATGAGTGACGAGCTTGTTAGGTTCAGTTAGAGTCTAAAACATTCCAGAAACCTTGTACACCCTCTTTGTAAAGTCACAACTTTTCACAACTATTTACTCCATAAGAGTCAAAATCGTAATTTTCTGCCTGAATTTCGAGCCTGTGAATTATCATAAAAAGACCCTACTCTTTGGAGCTTTTAACATTTTTACATTAAGAACATCAGAAAGTATTCCCCTTGACCTACTAATACTTGCTGCTTATTTATTTTAATAAATTTAGTTATGATCTCATTTACCCATTTTCGTAATAGAACTTCCCGAATAAGTGACATCGCATTTCAAAGAATCCAACCACGGGGGCGTGAGACGTTGGGCGGAGTAGGTAATGATACTTTGTGACATTTTCTTTCTTCTTAGAAATACAAGATACATTAACATAACTTGACGACTCGATTGATGGTACATACAATCCTAACCGCTGCCCGGCAGAACCCGGACCTAGGTAACAGCTGCCCGGAATCACGATTACTTGAGATCTGAGGGGAAAACATATATGGACAAAGTGGGCAAAAATCCTCTCCCATTTTCTTCCTCTTTTCTCTATAATATGTGCCTTTACCCGTCAATCGACAAAAAGGCTGTCAAAGGTGTCCCGCCAACTTTTCCTCGGTCTACCGCGGTCTAGCTATCTCAAAGCTCCATATTCACGACATCGCGAGAATGCAGTACCATAGCTAATTGAAATGTAGCTTTCAAAGACCCAGGTTTGATTCTTAAAAACGAAAACAGAGTTATAGGAACCCACAAGCAAGTCTGTCTATAAGATAATATCTTTGTTTGCAAGAGGGGTACATATTTAATTTATGCCGTTGTAGGCGTCTTAACATCCAAGATTTATTATAATTCTGTTTACGCGACCGGAAAAAAACCTTATATAGGGGAGAGGGGGGCAATTGCAAAGTGTGACCCAGTTTGTTTTTGGAGGTAAAACAGGGAGTCACTGGACGCCAACCTCAAGATAGTTTGATGCTTTTTTTATGAATCACACACACTCCTCTTATCCCTCAACCCTTAGGAGATTACACGTTTATTTTATTGTTTACATTATTTTTTTCTTCCAAGAATGAGGAATATACTTCACTCAGAACATGATTGAAAAACGTTTGCTTACCCCTGCCCTGCCTGTTTATCGATATCCAAGACAGCGATGATCTATATTTTATGCTTGTTTTCAATATCACGAAGCTTTTGCTCCTTAGGAACATTGAGTATTCATAAATGCGATGTTATTTTTTCACGAAGTGATTGAGTGCTTTTTGCTAGTTTTTTCTTAATAATCGAACAGAGAAAAATAAGGAATCAAGAGATCTTAACCACTTTTAATTTTTTTTTAATGGCTGCAATACATTTATAACGTGCTACAGAGATTATGCAAAGTTACATGAGAAAAGTTTTAGTGAAATGGTTGAAAACAAAGCTTTCACAGAAAAAAAAACAAATAAATAAACGGAGTCAAGGTAAACAAAAACATTTAAAATTAAAATAGCTTAGTTTATTTTTAACATAATAATAATGTTTTAACATAATAAAATTACGTTTTACCCCCCACACACCTAATTGCCGCCAAATGTAAAGATCCAGTAGGTTATCTAGTCATTTATAATCATTTTTTAAAAGCCAGTCGTTTTCAGGGTCTCGGTACAAATCCTCGTTACCAAAATATATTTTGATCTTCCACCCTCGTTATCTGGCCTCGTTTTTTCTATCATAAACGGTTTATGTTAATAAGGGCACCGCTGTTTGTTGGTTTTAATCTCAGCATCACTTAATGAGATTTTGATTCTACACCACGCGATTACAATTATAAATGAGATCTGATTGTGACCGAATATGAATAATTTTGCAGAAAAAAGAAAACTTGTTTACTGTTGAAGTTATGTTTTGTTTGTTATATTTTTTAGAGTCCTTTTGGGACTAAACTGGAGTGAATTGTGCCCTATTAAAGGGCCCAATGGGGTCATTAGTTACTTTAGTATTTTCATTACAATACAATACTAAATGATACATGGGATGGGGCTCTAGCGGTTAATGATCTTCTAATTTTCCCGCTTCTTTGAAACAGGGCTCGCCGATTCCCTAACTACATGTAGGTATTGTATACAGTTCTAAGAGTAGGTTATTATATATTTAGGCCATAGTTTTCTGCTGCACTCGACTTATTTAATTTTGCTGTAATGAAATACTTCATGAGAAGAAAACTGGACTCGTTTTGGGAATCTCAATTCATCCTAAAACTGGGTTTATATGCTAGTCTTATTCGTTTAGGAAAGTTGTGGTCAAATCATTATAACAAACCTTGAACTTGGACCCGCAGCTTGTAGATGGTGGCGTTGTTTCTGAACGAACTACTAATGTTCTGACGAGCAAACTGCCGTCCATTATCTAAAAAGCCGTTAAGCCACAGTTTGTCATTTTTCACTTTTTAATGCAGTCTTATACAACTTTCGATGCTCTATCGTTTGGTCTAAGACTCATTTTTCTATGTTTAATAGTTTTAGAGATACAGAACATCGCTAAGCAGTTAAACCACATAAATTTTGTTACTTCCTTAATTAAAAAGCGACTAAGCCACAATACTTCTCTAAAAAGACGTTAACATACTTTAACGGCACAATGATATCTCATATTTTCTAAATTTACTAAACTAAAAGTACGTTATATAGTCATGCTTGACTAAAAAGCAGCTAAGAGTCTTTAACTACCTTCATCGTACCTTAAAATATAAAGAAAAACTACACTAGAAAGCAGTTATACGCCAATATCGGCTTTTAAGTTATGTATCGAAATTAGTATTCGCTAAATATCAATCGCTAGAGAGCGGCTAAACGACAATACTAGACTAAATAGCAGTTAAACGCTTAAGATTTATGTTTGAGTTTTACCAGATCAGGCTATAATTTCTTCCTTTTTAACTTTATAGAGGAGGACGTTCTCAATTCCTATGTTTATATTTTTTATGTCTGTTCGCGCATAACTCCGTCGCTTACCAACCAATTTGAAATAATCTTTTTTTTATTTGAAATTCCCATGAAAAATTTATCTTAATCGGAGAAAATGGTATTTGGAAAAACAAAAATCAACGAAACTCTAAAAAAATATCAAAATTGTCTACATCGATTACTCCGAGATTTTTGGTCCTATTTGTGTGATTTTTTGATCGATGATGTATACCTGCCATTTGGTCCTATAGAATTTTTAATAAGTTTGGTTCACTAGTTTTTATTTTATGAGCATTTTTAGTTTATTGTGTACATGGGCGATGTTATTACCGGTGCTACGGATTAATACAAGATCATATTATGAATTTGACAAGAAGGATATTTAATAATTTTGTTTTGGTTGTCTTTTAAATCGGGTATATTTTTTATTTTTTGAGAAAGATTTACATTTTATCCTTTTTAGTTTTCACTTCGGGTGCTCGTAGTGGAATAACTAACTACAATTTATAATCAATTTAGTTGATACTGTGAGTCAACTTATTACGAAATCACAGTGAGGAGAAAAATTTACATGTTACGCTAACTGTTAGTGATCTCGAATAGTAATCAGGCAATTAGATATGTTTTTTTCAATTACAGCTGAATGCGTGGCCAATATTTCGCCTGTCTCGAAATGGTGAAGGAAAACATCGTGAGCAAATAAGCATGTTCAAGAACTTTGAAAATGTTATGTAACATCTGCCAATCTTTACTGGAACCTCGTGGTGAATTAAGTCCCACTCCCTCACATAAACTAGAGACTTGTGTTTGTCACTCCTTTTTGAGATTGTCTCAAATACAGGTGATGAACAGGATGTTTCCCTTTATGTTTGTTATTTATTTCAGACGTTCTTATTTTTCCTTGTTTTTTCCTATGGTAATGGTACTGCCGCAAGTGGTGTTATAATAGTTGACAAACTGGCAAATATTCTTTTTATGTTCTAATAACAGTACTTACAGAGCAAGTCAGTTAAAAAAAAACAATGCATGTTTGCTAAACTATACGAGTATTGATCATAACAAAACGTTTTCAAAACTTGAATTTATTGCATTTACAATTTGAAAATAAAAGTGCGCAATTTGATGCATTGAAGGTGAATGCTCGATGAGGGCCCTTAGGTTAGTTTTATGTGTAGGTAAGCATTCATTTATCAGTTAAATTAATCTGTCAAGCAAGGCAAACGAGACAAAATTGACTTTTTATTGTTATGTGGCCTCGGGGGCCAATTGAAGCTTAATGAGTTAATGGCATAATTTTATAAAATTACCTACACAATTTAATTAGTTGTACTGATTGTCTACGTGTTCTTTTTTAATAAATATAGGTCTGATTTTCATAAATAGTTTTTAACTTCTCATATTTTTACCTGTAGCTGCTTACTTAAAAGGCAGTTAATTGCGATCGAGATGTCTTTAACTGCCTTTGAGTTAAGTAATAAGAGAACTAGTATAAAAATATGTTTTATAATACCGAGCTTAATGGCGTCTAAAATCCCATAACTGCTTTCTAGGTAAGCAAAGTTAGTCTTCCAAGCATTAGTTACTAGGCTACAAGTGAGTTAAAATCCTTTAACTGCTTTTTAGCTCAGTATATTTTGGATAACTTTTATTAACAGTACAAGAAGTGGCGGCTACAATAAATTGCTTTGCTAAAAAGCCGTTAAGGGGTGGTTAGCAGCCTTATAGTGCAGTATATTAAGTAAAAATGAAAAAAATTGCTTAGCTAAAAGTTAGAAAATTCATTTAAATAAAATGTAATGAATATAAATAAATGAAATATATCATATATTGTGCACAAAGACTATACCTACATATATAAATTGCAACCTTGTTCCTAGGTAGCATACTTTTCAAGAGACATCAATTCCCACTTATTTTTGCGTTTTCTCGAAAAATACTTTTTGGGCTTAACGGCCTTTTAGATAATGGACGGCAGCTAAGAAGACGTGACAAAAATCGCACTTCATGCAAATTAATGTATAGGACGTGTGGCAATTCTTAGATACACAATAGCATATACATGTCAGGCAGGATGTAAACAATCAGATGATGTTCAAAATAGTTGATGTGCATAACTACATATTGACATTGGATCAATATGTAGACACAATTTTTAGAATATACATGGTAATTTGAATAGTTTTTGCACCAAACAAACTTTGAGAATGATGTCAATGTATTGTACAGTAAATAATACACAACAAAATACAAATTATGTGAATGAATTACCAACCCGCACTGGGCCCGCGTGGTAGATTATGCCCACTCCCTCCCACAGAGAGGAGGCTTCTGTCTCAACAGTGGGAGAATTTATAGGCTGATGATGATGATGAATGAATTAAGAAAAAGCACACATTCTGGGATGACCCAAACTGTACCTAAAAGTACAGATATCAGGGTACTAAAATCAAGAATAGAACTCACAAAGAAGATGGAAAACTATAAAGTTGCTAACGTGTTAAACTATGCAGAACGTTGATAATTATCATTGACACGTGCCACGTCGTGACACGTCCGGAGCGACCGCTCGGCTATTCAGATGACCGACGACGTTGAATCGTCTTTATTTACGATGGAGAATGCGATGTGAATGAAGGGCTGCTGACAATTCCTGAAAAAACAAACCATTGGCACTTTCAGTGACCACAAAATTGAAAACAAGACCTCATGTAAATACGGCTACACATCAAGCCAAACTATAAATAAATAATATTTTTTTTACAATGAACGATCACCTTATACCAGTTTTGTATAGCTAAATGTGTAACCGTCTTTACAACAGTAGCGCTTAGGATCACTAGAATATCGAGGGACATCCATATAATTATGGTTTTAGGAAATCGCTCCACCTGAAAAATTGATATATGCTAGTTATAGGCATCCGGATAGATTGGAAGCCATCTTTAATACATAGTTGTGAAAAAGCAAGCAGATAATGACAATAACAAAGTACAGACAGCGTCCCGAGGTGGTTACCCCCCTTGAAAATTTGCAAACCTAGCCCTGGAAGATTTTTAAATCTTAGAAGATGTAAAATTCTTCTCCATTTTATTTTTCAAACCAAAGCGAAAAACGTCTTGAACCGTCAGCGTCATTCCGACGTCCCGTGACGTCCGTGTACCTGCCGGCTCTAACGGGCGAGCCATTTTGTTACGTAGTCTGACATTTTAAGTGGAGTCGCTTACGTAAATAAAAAAATAACAAGGTCTTTTTAAGTGTTTTACTAAAGAAAATGCTCATTGTGTTATGAAATATCTACATTTAGGACAATCAGGAAAATGATCTTGTGAACTCTACAACTTTGTTGTATTCTAATTTTGTCGATGAGTTAATAATTAAAATAAAATATGTTGTTGATGGTTTCCACCGCAAAATAAATGTGAAATGTCCACCAGAACCGCTCTCAAACATTTCCTATTTTGGATCAATTCTCGAGGGACGAAGCGTGAAATTCTTCAAATTACGTTCTGGAACCGTTCACTTCGGACGTGTAGTGACGTCATAGATGGCCACGTATTCCCAACAACTTGTACATGCATGGCGCTGAATAAAATTTGTGCAAGCGACACAAGGATCACCGGAGATTGCCGAAGATCACCGGAGAACCCCGAACGCTCGCCAAACAAAATAGCGGAGCATTTTCCGTAAACGAATTTGAATAAAGTTTTTCTGTGAATATTTCGACGTTGTGATTTTATATAGGACGCAAACTTTTAAAATCGCGTCAGAATGACTGATAGTCAACTTGTTTACGACGTCACTACAAGATACGATTGGAGTTTGACATGTTAACTTTTTCAATACAACAAGTTTTATTTCGAGCTTTTTTTTATACATAAATAAAAAGAGTCGAACCTCAATACCTAATAACACTGCCTTTAATTAACTTTAGGAGAAGCTTGAACAAATAAAATTGGCACAAACGCCTTTTCAGGACAATAGTCAAAGCATTGTTTTCTGAAAAGACTGATTGGTACCTACTGGTGAAAGAATAGGAAAGTATATTATTAATCCAATTAAAAGCGACTCGGCAGGAAATCCGGCATTATTCGCAGATACTCGAGGATATTTCTCGATGTTCGTGGAAGTGAGTCTTGGGCCGGATATTGAGAATAAGACTGTCTATCCTTCCCGCCTGCCTGCCGGGGCGCGGGGATCACTTCGCACATCATATTATTATATCTGATATTTTGTTTCGATTTTAAAGCAAGCCTGTATTGGTTTTATTTTAGGTTGGGATCGTGATATACATACAAGACATAATCTAGATTTTGCTTTGGTCCAACATACTACCTTCCATTATCTAAAAGGCCATTAAGCCACAGTTTGTCGTTTTTCACTTTTTAATGCTGTCCAACATAATAGTTATTACTAGCTGTGCCCGCGACTTCGTTCGCGTGGATGTCGGAAATTACCAATGTATTTTTTTGTGCGAAGCGTCGGGTAAAAAGGTCTCCCTCCAAAATCCCACCGTATCCCATCGTATCCCATCTTATCCCATCTTATCCCATCTTATCCCATCTTATCCCATCTTATCCCATCTTATCCCATCTTATCCCATCTTATCCCATCTTATCCCATCTTATCCCATCTTATCCCATCTTATCCCATCTTATCCCATCTTATCCCATCTTATCCCATCTTATCCCATCTTATCCCATCTTATCCCATCTTATCCCATCTTATCCCATCTTATCCCATCTTATCCCATCTTATCCCATCTTATCCCATCTTATCCCGTCCTGTTCCGTCCTGTCTCGTCCTGTCCCGTACTGTCCCGTCCTGTCCCGTCCAGTCCCGTCCTGTCCCGAGCTGTCCCGTCCTGTCCGTCCTGTCCCGTCCTGTCCCGCCCTGTCCCGTCCTCTCCCATTCTGTCCCGTCCTGTCCCGTCCTATCCTGTCCTGTCCCGTTCTGTCCCGTCCTGTCCCGTCCTGTCCCATCCTATCCCGTCCTATCCCGTCCTGTCCGTCCTGTCCCGTCCTGTCGCGTCCTATCCCATCCTATCCCATTCTATCCCATCCTATCCCATCCTATCCCATCCTATCCTATTCTATCCCATCCTATCCTATCCTATCCCATCCTATCATAATCATTAGATGAATTTTTATTTGAATATGTAGCAGAATCGAAGCTAGATCGCGCTATGAACTACGCGTCTTGGTGTGAACTGACCGTAATTTTACTTCTGAAACACTTTATATTCGAATAACTTTTGATAGACTGAACCGATTCCAATGAAACAAAAACTAAATTCCTCTCCAAGTTACGCTTAATCGTTGTGTATAAAAGTTATCTACATAAATTTCGTACATTTTACGTGATACCTGGACAAATAAACATACAAACAGACAAACAGACAAACAGACAAACAGACAAACAGACAAAAATTCTAAAAATGCTAGAAATGGGTTCTATTGGTTGTCCTTTAATACCCTGGCTAAATTTTTTGAGTTTTTTTTTAATGTACAAAAATAACTTTTCTACAGTTTTATTATATGTAGGTATAGATATAGATATAGATAATACTTAACTTTTATTTCGCTGTTACCTTTTAGAGTATAACTTTTTCACGCTTTACCAGCTCACTAGCTAAACTGTATGGTGTCTCCCTTCCAACGATCTCGACATGAGCGCCACCTCCTTCCAATTTTCAAGGAAGAAATCGTCATTCGTCCCAAACATCTCCATCTCCTTCGTGATCAGTCGCGACCTTGTGTCGCTATTTTAGGGCACCTATCCTGAGCTGAGCGGGTTTTGCCTTTTCCAAAAATATAGAAAGGAAAACAGTACCTATTGCTTAAAAAAAAAAACTTCACGGACCTACATTAACATTCTGTTTGAATAAAATATTTGGCGGACACAAATTATTTAGCCTCGTTTTGAAAATGTGTAATTTAATTTAATCAGAACGCAGATTTCCCTTTCAAAAAAGGTTTTAGAATACTCCCCCTTTTAGAGGAAAATATGCGGAAGGAAACACTGATTAACAGATTAATATTCCAATTTGGGAGAAAATTGGAAAAATAATCGTTTGGCATTGTGGGAGGCGAGGGACCGCCGGCCGCTTACATTGATCGACAGTGACTTATTATGAAATTCAATAGGACTTATGTGCTTACTCAATTTCTCTTTTGTTTTGTTATAAAATTACTACTAGAGCCTTCTACTTGTAATACAAGTTATTATGATAATTGCTAATAATCTCAGACTCCTAAACATTTTATTTGGCCTAGACTTGCTTTGAGCGTCGGCCTTGTCCTAGTATACTAAATGTATAGTAAATAAATACATCATAATAAATTAAACCTGTGTTAAAGTGATTTATGAAAATAATAATTTTATTCACAAGTAATAGGTACCTATCTGCTATACAAATAAATACCAAGAAACATCTAAATAATGTTCAATTTAAATTGAGGCGCACATAAGAACTTCAGTAGAGCCATAATATTAATTATTATTCTTATAATGATCGAAACCTCTTGTGTATCTAATACCACTCCATAGTTAGTAGTAATTATGTTTTAAGAAATAGTCAAACTTTATATAAGCTTTTATATTTAAAGATAATGGACCGTCTAGGAACGAAACAAATATCGGCTTTAGTAAATTGAAGCAGTACTTATATAACAATGCCTCGCCAAAGAAAGCACTAATGATGTAACGTTATTTATTATCGCATTACGGTAATGTACCGCGCGCGTCTCGCATTACTTGTTCTTTGCATGAATGAATCTAATCTCTATTATTAATATAGTCTAAGAGAGAGTACCTACCATCAATATGATCTAACAAAACAAAGCAAAAAACTCGTCTGCAAACTGAAATAAAAATAATTCACTTTGTTCCAGACTTTAGCACATAAAACATAAAACGTTTAAGTTTTTTTCACTGAAAACCCTAAAAATCTTGTGTTTCAATAAGTCTTGTCAAACGAGACAACTGCTGCCAATGTTCTTATTGCAAACCCTGCACTTGGCCTCTTATTGAAACTTGCACTTTGCTAACCGCAGGAAATTGAAACTTAACTCCGTTTTCTTAAGTCTATTTTCAAAGTATCCGCAGTTTTCCAGACACCGACGTGCACATTGTAAATTGAACTTAATAGTTGAAAAATTACAGTTTAATATCCTTTGTGGTGGATGTATTCAAAGCGTATGGATTTAGGAAGGAGCGTCTGCGATTGTGAAGGAAGATGGATTAAGCTGCGAGCGATAAGGGCGCAGTCAGACTGCGGCGGCTAAGTTGTCGGTGTGGGGTCGTTGACTAGTTGGAAACTTAGCGTTAAGTTGCGGGGTTCAACCGATCTAATAGATGTGCCGCCCGATAGGAAGGTATCCATTTTGATCCGTTTGTAAGTAATTAGGAGTCGGATCGTTTAGACTCAAACTATTCTCATGATAATTTGATAGCCGTTGGAAGTGTAATCGGGTTCTTAGCCTGCTGTTTGTGTGGGCTTGATATTCCGTTTAGTTGCAGTTTTCATGATATGTAGCTCCAAGGCTTATTTTAACCTTGATTATAATAAGTTTATATTGAGCAGGGCAATACGAAACGTTTTTTCATGCATTACGGTTAAGATATAAGAAATAAGAATTCCTTAAAAAGGGTTTAACCATTCGTACAAAATAAAACAACTATAAAATCTTAATTAAACCTGTTTTAAAATTCCCAAACAGAGAACGTTTATAAACACAGTTGGTAACCTCAGGCCCCTGCGGCCGCGTCACCTGCAGAGAGAGCGGTCGGTATGATTGATGGCCGTGACGCAGCTTATCGCTAAATGAGTCGAGAGGATCGCTAATTAAAGGGTTACAGCTTAACTCAATATTTAGCGGTGTTGATGGGGTGAAAATCAGCTCATTGGAATAATAATAACTGGTGAAAAATTGCTTACCACATCATATTTCTAAAATGATAGGCAGTATATTCAGAATTAAAATTGATTTCAAACAATAAGGGCAAGTTCGGTGGTCGCGGGACTTATTTCTATCACCGTGACCCCGGAACATAAAGGGCTATTGAAGGACACCGTGGATTTTAGTCAGTAAAAGTCTGACAGCCCCTCCCGCCCTGCCCGGGGTCGGAGGACTCATTTGATGATTTTACCACGCTAAAAAAAGAGGTAAATATTAATGTTATAATTACGTTCAGTTTGACGATAAGACTGAATATTTAATGTTGGATATCAAGTCTTGTTAGGAGTTATTACCTGTTACCCAGCCAAATTAATTAGGTAGCTCCTTATAAATCACTGGTAATTAGTTGCATTCGGGAAAAAACTAGGCTATTATAGTTCACACTCTCGTTCGGGAAAAACAATTAGTTAATACTTGGTTTAGTAGAAGTCTGTGGTGTTGAATTTTTTAAAAACACTCTTACTAGAGAGGGTAAAACTTGCTGCCTTGGAATTACCTACTTTACTCCGGGGTCTTAATGAGAACAAAATGTGGTCAAAATTCTCTAACTAATTAGAAAGCGTACCTAAGTCGGCCCAATGTTAGATAGATATAGATCATTAAATTATTTCATTAGTCAAAACAGCTCTGGTTGTCTCAACAAATAAATCTATTTGAAATGGTAATTACGTCAATAGTAGGATCAGTGAATTCCAAAAATAAACTATTCCTTGAAAGACTTTTCATAAAAGAAGAGGCTTCTTGAATCAAATTTCAATATTCAGAAAACATCAATGGAGCTCATTTTATGAAAAGATAGGTAATTAGTGCTTAAATAGACCTTATTACTTATTTTTAGAATCTCTAAGAGAGTACCTGAGAGCAACCTAGCAACGTCTTATTACTTTCTCATAATAATGTGCCAATAAAAAATCATTAGCCTTGTCCTAACTACGACTATATACTTTAACTGACCTCTAAAACCCAGTAACTGAGTAATACGAGACTCTTGGTCTTGTCCTATGTCAGACTTACGAGTTTCTGAATTACAGTTAAGACAATCAAAGATCTACAAATGACAGCCGTGATCAAAAGTATCACGTGTTTTCCGAGGCACTGAGAAAACACGCTATGATAGATGACCATGGCCATCCATTGATCTACCTCGGTAAGGGCGGCTTAATCATGAAGATTAGCCTGTGAAGCTGTCAACAAATATATTGCACTGACGTCACCTCGTCAGTTGACACGGTCCCTACGGCTTTTGACCTTTTAATCGAAACCTATTTCAAAAGCATTAATCTGAAAAAAAAACACGTATCCCATGAACCCCAAAACGAGTTCTATAATTAATCTTGTGGGTGATCCTCTGCACGAATGTAAAGTAAATACAATTTGCCGCGGCTTTCCCACTTCCCCACAGAGTATAGAATTTTTAACCGAGAAGGCTCACGTACAGAAACGAGATAGCAGGTTTTTTTTAAAATTAATTTTAGTTCTTGTCAATATGTGTTCTACCTTGGTTAGTTTTTGTTGTTATTTATTACAAATGATACTGTATTCTTTTGTATAAACTTAAAGTAAGTCGTAAAGAAAACATGTTTCCTGGAACTCCATGTTCCAAACATTAATAATTTATATTATGCGGATTCAGATATAGGAACGATCATACACTGTCTAACCTTGCTCAACCATATTGGGTTCGACTACTGCTTTCACCGGATGTAGTAGAATCAGTAGGTACCATACCTATACCTGAAGCGAATGTCTATCTGACCTATATTCACTCTATTTTTGTTTTGGTCACAGCGCGGCACTTTATCGGCAGCATTCTGGTTTGTTCCGTATTCTGTGCACTTCCGTGGAGTGGAACAAACATAATGACCGCGGTGTGAATTTGAATAATGTTATTCATGACGTGAGTGCACAGCGGCGCCCCCTAGCCTCGACGTGGCTGTGATTTAAACGTGATTGTTGGCTGCATCGCTATTGTGGAAAATGAAAGAAGATTGGTGAAAACTGCAGCATGATTACCTATGTTTGCGATAATACGAGGGTTAAGAACTAGCGCAACTACAAATTTTATCTTTTCGTGAAAGTGTCTGACCAGCAACCTACCTCAAACTGTCAAGTTTTAATAGATTTTCAATTTTGTCGCAATAGTGGAAGGTAAATGTTTAAATGGTATTTGACAGAATTGGGTAGGTTGACCTGCTAGCGTCTGTACATTGCTTTAAAAAATATTTGGTTATTTATTACGGTTACGACGTTACCTCCCGACACTCAGATGATTTAATGTAAATGGTCCCTTTTTGGCACAGATCCTTAAGAAAGAAGAAAAGATTTATTTTTCTCCTTCACAAACGGTACAAAATCATATTTTTTTCTGAAACTAGCTCCTATCGTGAATACTAAGTGCTCTATTATTGAGATCGACTGATTCCATTTAGACAGAACATTGATTCTGTACACTTCAAAATATTCTTTCTTTAAAAATATTTTTAGGTTTTCCTTAGAAATTCTTCATAATGTGTGATCTACTATGAAAAATAAATGAAAATACAACTATCTTCTCTTTGTATATCATAAGTAATAAATAAATTGTTAAATAATTTAACCACATTGTTAATTTAATCATCTTTTGTTACAGATTTCACCGTGATGATTCCAAAGAAGTCTCCCGATCATAGGTCAGTATATCATAACGTTTATAAAGCTTGATTAATTCACCTCGTACATCATTTTGTCAAATAAAAGCCAACATGTTCCTTTTTTGTTAGTCTGCGTCAGTTGTTCATCAAATGAATGTTTGATCCTTTGAAACGACAACTTTGCTTTGTCAACACGCTTCGATGGTCGCAGTTCCAATCGATTATCAAATTTCTTTTCTATTTCGAGCCCGTTTCAATAACTGCCAGATCAAAAATACGGAAAATTTCTAGTTTTCATAATTGGTAAACGTTCGCCGATACGTTTACCAATTATGAAAACTTTCGCGACTCGTTTGTCAAGCTTTGCTCCAAAGTTCATTCTTTTCTTAGCATTTCTGACTCAATTTTGAGCTTATTGTCCATAAGCGTCTATCAGTTCTAGTAATGCGCAGATACCAAGGCATGATATTATATTTATGACCTATTGTTAAAGTATTATGAGTAGTTTTTCCTTGCTTTGGTCATATTTCACCGACAGGCAACAAAAGAAGATCGCCACACATCGCCTGTCACATCTGAATGAATGGTCGTGCACTATTCACCCCTGTGACGTCACAGCTATTAACAGTGGATGATAATGATGCCATGCATCATCAGCAGCGGACGCTTACTGCCTATTACGTAACTCGTATATTAATTGTTATGTCTCCTTTAATAGTAGGCATTAACCTGCCACGCGAAAGTGCTTCTTACATCTTGAAGCTTTTAACTGTACATACACCTTCTCCTAATTAATTAACCCCCAAGAAATTTACCACGTGCGTCCTAATTTAGTTTTACAAGTTAAGGTTTGCCTTAATGTGCTTTGGACGACTTAGCTTGTCGTAACGTAAATATTAAATGTTAAGGAGTTTGTTCCACCACTTCTCCTAAACTTTAATACTTCGAAAGTAGTGACCGGTAGTGACGACATTTTAGGGACTGTTTATATTATTTTGATGTTCAAAAAGTGTTGATGCTCTGCCTAACATTTCACTAAGAAGCTAGTTAGCGCACTGTCTAAATTCAAAGATTGTCTTTAACTATTTAAACAAATAAAAAAACCTTCCAATTTAAAATCACGAAAAAACACTGTGTTCAATTCGCGCTTCCCGATAGTCCCAAAATTTACGCGGGACGAAACAAAGACTCGAAATAGAAAATGGAGTGTTTGCACGTGGAATTACATTATAAATTCAATAAGACAGGCCCTAGTCTGTACGGTGTAGATCTGTCGCCTCTAATACTGTTCCTATTTCGATCTATAATTGAAAAGAAAACAACTGCTGTCTTGTCAGTACTATAGGTACCTAGTATACATTACTTGTTATTGTCCACGTGGGCGGTACTTATTGGTAACGTTCACTATTTAAAACTTTAGTTACTTTGACGTTTTTCTATAGTGTTATTTTTTTTTTATAAGCTAATACTTTTGATTATAAGGACTGATTGTTAAGGCGCTACCTCACCGCGAGCATTCACCCAGATTTGAGCATTTCATGGGTGAGGGTGAACAATCGAGCATCACAATGCGCACCTGTATCAAATTTATACTAAATATACGCGAATGCTCGTCGGTCAGGGAGGTAGTACTGTAATGTAATGCTCAAAGTCGAATCCACATATTATAATGTTACGTTACACGCGAACGCTCCCGGTGAGGGAGCGCCTAACTACACAGCTTTGTTTTACAAAAGTAAAAGGTATAGAAAATAGCATCGTGAACTACTTATAAATAGAATTTTTTCCGCAGCAAAACTATTTATTCTACAAAAATAAAAGGGAAATCCAAAAGACGTATTTTATAAAGTCGTGAGACCCCATGCTAAGAGAACACGCGGAACTAGCTGACCCCTAGTTTCCTCTTACGTAATAGACAAGAAAATACAACTTAAAAGTTAACTGTGAAAAGGTCGGACAATTCGTAGTCAGTTGTTAGTAACCTAATATTCTCTTTTTGGGATAACGAGCGTCGAATGAGATATGGAGAGTCCCGAGAGACTGCCCCTGCGTACCACGTGCTCGGTATAATGTATACGTAAACGATGTTACCTAGGTAACTACTCCAGACATTCGTTCACTGCTCAAATTCTTACCAATTATTTTCTAGAATATTCTCGTAGATACAAAACTTTATGATGTCTGTATCTAAGGTCTGGTAGTCACACGTAGGCGTGTATTTCTCTTCTCAATTTTAATGATGTCACAGGCTTTATGTTGAAGTGATAAGCTAAGTTATTCCTAAGAGAGAAATTTTCTCTTTATTTTGCACGTGCCCCAAAATTAAGTATATCTTCAAACAGCTGAATATTGTGAGAGTTTTCTCGGTAACGGATTAGAAAATCTTAAAGAAAGTGCGGAAATATACAGAGAGTATTACCGAGTTTTGTTAATTTACCCCCTTATTAGTGACAACCTTTATTTTCTGATCATACACTTAGTGAAAGAGGACATTTTGGTACCATGGTAACATTTTAAAACATAATGAGACAAGACAACGTATAATATATCAATCGAAAAAACGTCGCTCATTTATTTTGAGAAATATTCCCTAAAAGACAAAAAAAATACCTTAAGGCAAATATTTTCCACTAAAAACTGGTTTTCAATAGATTCAGTAGTTCACAATCTATCAGAAAAGTATTAGTTTAACGTCTTGCTGAACGTCGTAAAATGCTCACAACATGTTTATGGGGCAGAGGTGGAATGTTTCCTATAAAACTTTTAAGTCCAGTTACTCAAAAATGGGACCGTTAAACGGTAAGATAAGGAATACCACAGTAAAATAGTAATGATTCTTTAAAGTACCTGCTGTAATGCTGTGACTGACGCTAATTATTATTTTGTAGCGATAACGTTATTAGTGCCAAAAAGAAAGTTTAACCACTTGATGGTCACCATTCTGATAGGTACCATAAAACCCATAATCAACCAAAAATGCGTCCCGAAAGAGTCCTCAAGCCTTCACAACACCCATGGGGCTTCATGACCCTTCGTTATAGGACACCATGAAGCATGGCCATATAAAATTTAACCGGCTATAAGTCAGTGTATGGGCGCGGTTCAGTGATCGAACTGTCTGCTGGTTTGTGGCTGACACTCGTGATGTATGGGGACAGGGGGACCCATGGCTTGTGGTCCTATAAATCAAGACCTACAGCAAGGGTTGTTTATGACACTTTGTGTTTAGCATGTTGGGTAGATCCTCGAGTAGGGAAAAGTCATCGCTCTAGGGTTTTCCTGAATATGCAGAGCTTGGGTGACACAGTCTTACAGGATGCAGCGGGATATTAATCATTTCCACACATCTGTCTGTCTGCCCTCTAAGCAACCTAGACGTGGAAAAAATATGTTGAAAGTATTTGATAATTTCAAGTCTGTGTAATCTATTTAAAACTCAGTTACTCCTAAAAATATGTCTATAAGCTGTTCTAAGCCTTGTTAAAGTTCGAAACTTCTCCCTGAATTACGTCAAATTATCGCAGTTTCAGTAAGTTTCAGTAAGTTGTTTTTCTGAAGAGCTGCGTGTTCGCCAGTAACGCCCAATAGGCCACTAACGCGGTTCACCTTTGTAAGCATTTGTACCCGAAAACGATCATTCTTATATTTTTTTGTTATGTTCAACGATATAACCTGAATATTACCCATTTCTATCTCAATTAAATTAAAATACGAAAAGGCGATTGGCAAACGCCGCTTGTAATACAGCCCCACTTTAAGTATAATGTGTTGACAGAAATAAAACTAATAAGCTAAATGTCAATTTTTTTTTTGCGGCACCTCTGCCTTACTTATTACAATTTTCCATTTTACGTTTTTTTCTGAAACTAGATCTCTCTTCAGTTGACATTAATATGCTACCTATGCTACCTATCTTAAATTGGGTGTTACATTTTATAATAAAAAAATGTAAGAATAAAAGTACTTCAGAAAAGCAGCTGTATCGCCTCTATTCCTTAATATCAACTTGGAAAATCGGAAATTCGCAACAATCCCCGCGGGAGCATCTGAAAGACTTCTTACCAATCACCCAGAAGCCGCACTCAACCAAATATTTAATATTACATCCCCGCAAACTCGACAAAAGTTAATAGAATTCGGAAGAATGACAAAATCATATTATAAATGAAATGACAAAGTCGCTTCGGTATTCCAAGCACGTTCAGATTTTCATTATCTATTTTGGTGATATTATCAGTAGTTCGTATGTTCGTAGAGTTATTTATAAGGTATGGTATGCTTCTTCTAGATTTCAAAAATAGCAAAAAATACGAAATCTGATAAGATAAAAGAGATTGAACTCAACTTGTTCTTAAATACACTGGTGTCGGTAAACTATGAAAATTGGTGACATGAGGAGCAATTAGACGTTTTGAGCTTGGTGTACATTTTTGTCCTAAAAACCCCAACAATACGTTTGATTTGTTTATTTAAAGATTTGATAAAAGTAAGCGATTTCGAGTATTCAAGGCCCATGTGAAAATTTCATTCAACAAAAACATCCCACATTCATACTTGGGTAGTTTCATTAAAAAAAGTAATCTTGCCGCAAACCAGACCCTAATCCACAACGAAGGTGGCAGAGATGCAAACATACATTACAACATGCAACACAAATAACAACGGCGTGAAACAAAAGAACAACAAAACTGGCTCACAAAGAGATGTCTGAAGCCGGATGAAGCTGGGATCATGTGCTTTTTGGGGGACAAATATACCCGCTTGGGGGACAAATGTTACCTTTTTAGGGAACTTTGTGTTCTATTTTTAATACTTTTCTGTTTTATGTAAATAAGTGTGTTGCCTGGTTTTACACTCACTAACAGTAAGTTTGTATACTACGTGTGTACGTGAAACGGTGGTTGCCTACATTTTATGTTGAAATAATTATAAAACAAAACATTCCTGTCTACCCACGGCTGCAGAACTATAGATCTTAAATCAGATTGATAGTGAAAGCGAATTCGCGCACAAATCACGTTTATTGGCAGGCCAGCTGCGCAAACAGCCGCATTGCGCGTGCGCATGCATGTGTGCTCGTGAATATTGCGTGGTTGTGCTTATGATATTTTATTACGGTTTTCTAAACGATTTGTCTGTTTTTCCTGAAAATCTTTTTCTTTACTTATTGTTTTGCAGGTTTTGTAAATTCTCATTCTTGGGCATATTTAAAATACATCACTAATCAAATATCTTTGAAATATTTTCATTCCGTAAGTTTGTTAGTCTGTGAAAAATCTTACATAATTATCAACAGAATATATTTTATTTTGAACTAGCTAGTCTCACCGGCTATTCTTATTGTTTATGTTTAATTTACGAGTTTATTTTATTGTGAGAAAATTTAACGTTTCAAGACATCCGCTGTGAGGCGTGTACTAATCGATCTTGTACATTTCCTTTACTTTGATCGGTTATTTCTCACAGCTGGTGTTGTGTTGCGTGAAAATATTGGAGGTTGGACAGGGCGATGAGCAGTGAGCAGTATGAAACACGTGTGTAATATGAATGATAGCGATTTGGCATCGCATGCATTGATACAAGTGATGAAACATAGCTTGTCTGGATAACGCAGAATGACAGAATGTATACAGATTTGGTTGTTACAATTTGGTTTGTATCATTTGCAAATGTTTGTAGGTATTAGTCTGTTGTGATTACGTTGCAGGGCAAATTAATCATATTATGTAAACATACAGAGATGAAACTAACGGTTTCAATTTTCGCAATACCTATTATTGTACTTGGCAATATTCACATTGAAAACATAGCATACAATCAAACAGAGCTACCAGACTAAGCAAACGGAGAAGAATGTTGTTAATGTAGATACAATTGGTGTGTGTAGGTAAAAAGGCAGGTAGAAACGTTTCAAATTTGGCAACAGTCTCGATTAATAATATAACTAATATGGCTGCACTGGCGTATGCGATGATAGTTTTTTTTTATATTATCTTCTTTATGTAGAGTTGTCATCCGTCCGTGTTTCCCCTGATTTTTCCTAGTTTAGAGGTCGTCCAGGGAGGGGTTCCATTTGTAGTCCGGTACAAAAAAATATATAAATAAATAAAAGGTGATTTCTGACATTTTCAACTGTTTATCATAAAACTGACTATGTTTAAAAAAAACCTGTTGACATTTCTGGGTTCTGGGGTTTTCAGGCGTCTTGTCTTGGTTTCCTTTTAGAGATGGCAACCCTATCTTTAAATAAAGAAAGTACGTTCAATCTTTTTGCAAAGAATACTCTTCACGTTGATCTATTGCCTTTTATTTCATAGAACCAGCAGACATCATCACATTTCCGCGCACATTTACGCAACAAGACGCGGGACGAGACAGTCGGGACGATACACAGTCGAGTCGGGACTTACTTAACAATAGATTTATTTGTTATGCTCGTGCCACGTTTGCGTCACGCGTCTAAATCTATTCCATTGTATTCAAGATTCATAACCCCTTTGCTCATTGTCATTTATATACTGTATTTTGAAAAAAAAAAAGAAGATATATCCATAAAGGAGATATATCAAAAATAAGGATGATCCAAATGATCTGAGGGTATGGTATCTTCAAGTAAAACAGATAAACTATAGGCCTTATCACAAGATTTAAGTATTTTATTTACAGCGTACTGAAGTTTTTACTGTGTTAATTGTATGGAAAAACGGAACAGCGCCTCTAATGTGCGAAGAAGGAACTATTTTTTTCCTTGAAATTAATGTCAAAGTTCCGGTTTACTTTACGTAACAAAAACTCTAAATTAAATGATAAGACCTCTGCTGTTCCTGTAACATCAAAATATTACTTCATGGCATGAGTTCGTTCTTTCAAGACAGGCTACCATATTGAATTTAGTTAACATAGGTAGTTGTAGACCGAATCTAGCTCAATTAGCCACTATCGATAGGAATAGGCTCCCATTGTACCTAAGGATATTTCTGCATAGATCTCTAAAGAAATAGTCGGGATATTTTAAAATGACTAATTTAAGAATTTGAATTTCAAATTTTAAAGTTCCACTTTTCTAAAGTTGAAAGAAAAACCTTCTTTACTTAAGAGAGACGTATTTCTTTCAATAAGAACGCGAAAGACGACTGTCATCTCAACAAAAGTTGAAATTTTTGATAGAATTTTCAATGGGGTGACCCAGTTTTGATTGTTGTTTCCATAATGGGAAGGAGATAAAGTCATTCCTTTAACTTTTCGGCCAACATTGATAACAAAGGTCATTTTTAATGTCTTCGTCGCCATTTCTAAGAATTTATTTCTTTGACATTTTTAGTCTTACCTTTAATTGAAAATTGAATTTACTGGAGACATAGACACTTACTAAACTAGTTATCTATATCTGTGTCGTTTGTTAGCAACCGTTGAAAATTTTATTTTCGCACCAGACAAGGAATCATACTTTGAATACCTAGGCAAAAAAGTTAATTTGATTATAGAATTCGAACTTTATATCTGCGTTCGTGAGTTTATGTTCGTATGTCTACATTGTACGACGTACCTATTTGTAACTTTGTACAATTGACGTAAGCTACCCATTAGGTTTTGATAACAAAACTGTTGGAAGGCATTGAAGGAACGTGCCTCATTTTGTAAGCATTTTGTTAATTGTCCTTTGTGTCATTTGACCAAACGAATGGAAGATGATCATGCAAATGTTACGGTTACTTAAATGAAGTTTGTGCGAATCTATTTCGGATCGACCTTTTCTTCAATTTCTCTTAAGACGCGGCCCAATCGAATTTTGAAAAAGTCCTGTGTCCGCAACCGTTTCACAGTCCGGTCCGCTCCGTTTAATTAGTTCCGTCTTTAATAATATCAATGGCTAATTTTTGATAGTCTTCTTCCTGAAATCTTCAATAACAGCATTTATTGTAACACCCCGGAAGCCATCAAAGTTGGAATGGCGCGAAAAGCCGTAAACTTGAATGTAGTAAGTTAATATCTGTGCAATGTAATCAGTAGTTTACTATCCGCTGGCCGGCGGGCGTATGTAGGCCGGTTTTAACTATTATCTAAGACCCAAGCTATACAGAACGTTGACATTATAGCGAGAGCGATTGTCATTAAAGTTTTGGGTCCTAAGTTTTCCTCAGAAGTTATATATTTGACGTCATAGTACCTACTGGTTACTATTTTACATAAGATTGAGAAGAACAAACATTTCAGTTCACGAAATTAAGGAACACAATGCAAACCTTACTTCTGTAAATATGATTGGGATCATTAAACACAATTAGCTACTATTAATTTAATCGTAGTATGTTTTCTTCTTTTTTAAATGTGTAAAATAAAATGTTTTATTTATTCAAATAAAATATATGAGCATTTCAAAAATGAAAAGTCAAAGCGTAACCGCGTACGCTCGCCATGTGGCATAGTCCATATAAATACTCCCCGCGCTCTATGTAGCAGAGGGCTTATACCATACAACATAAGCTAGGAATGTATTATTATATTTTATTAGGAGGGATGTGAGACATAAAACAGTTTTCCTGTAACGTCGGGGAATCTGTGCTGTTGTGGCTCAGATTGAAATGTTCCAATCAATTACAATCCGTGATGGCCTGCAGATCAATTACTCTTCGTTTTTCATTTGTCCACGAATTGCATGTTAATTGTTTTGTTTCTGTCGTTACAATCTATCGAGTCATGAGAGTAAATTGGAAAATTTTCCTGTTCAATAATATGTGATGATAATGTGGATACATGATAAGTTTTATCGGTCAAATTCTGATACCTATTATAATGCGGCAATTGTTGTTTGATTATGCAATTACCTGTTTTTTTAAAAGCTCAATATAAACTGTGTGTACAATTTATTTAAGAATCAAAAACATTTCAGATTTTAATCAATATGCTTTTCATATCATCAAAAAATTGTTGTGGCCAAACTTTATTGAGATTGGAAATGTGTTTGTTTCAGTTTTCCCTCTAAATAAGTCGTAGTAGTAGGTACACTGCCTCTATGTAGCTATTTTATTTTTTATCGACGTGTACAAATGTTTGTCAAAACAATCTTCATAGTAAACAGTTCATGACCAATAAAAACATGGTATCAAAACAATTAGACCCGGATGATCCGAGCCGCACCGCAACCGTCACGCATACGCCACGCAGCCTGGATCTAATTCTAAACTAGATACTTCCCCCACATTAATCACAATTCAGTAAACACATGCGTTTGACAGATTGCCAGCCTCACAGCTGATAGGTCGTGGCTGAAACTGAAACCTACAGGAATATTCTCCGCAATTATTTTATGTAGGTTCACGGTATATTCGTACAAGCAAAAGGTTATGAGGGCCCAGTGAGTGTTTGTCGGTGACAAAACGTACTCTATGCAAAAGTAAAGTTTTCTTAATGCAAATGAAATAATCTCATTATTTTGTAATCAGTTTTAATTTCAGTTCAGATTAACTACTTAGGTATGAAAATAGTAAATGTACACTGGTAGCCTCAACAAAAGTGCACACTGCTGTCTGTCGAAGTTGTTCAAAATATTACTTTTAGTGCCTCTTCATCCGTCATGTGGTAGCCAAGTTTAAGCCATACACGTTAGCTTTTATACGTAGCTGCACGGTACATCTTATGTCCGGCAAGCGATCACCGGACACGGGCCGGATGTACCACTGTCCGTCCGGTCGGTCAAAAATCACAGGTGCTGCAAACAGGCACTTATTACCTATTCATACGTCTCGGTTGCGGGATGAATGCTGATGCTACTATTCAATTTGGCTCCTCTTCCTACTGAATTCAACGCATTAGCAGTAGACTACAGAATACCTCTTTTGTCTCTCCAGTAGAGTAGACTTTCTGCGGTTTTACTTTATTATCAACTAATAGACGCTTAAAACTATGTTATGAGTCGGGTATTTGTAGATTTTTAACACATCATTATTTTACCACGGATGTTTTGGAAACAGGAACAAACATCGCTTTGTAATGAGTTTATTGTTACAGAATCTTCTCGTGTTCAAGTATTTTTAAACAAAGAATATTTTTAAAAAAGAATAGAAAATAAAATCGTTTTCAACTCTCAATTTTCGATTTTATTTATGCTACAAGTTTCACACAGTGGTTTTCATTATTTTGACTCCTAGAGTTTTCAGAAAATGAGGTATTTACCCGAGATGGAAAATGAAATGAAATGAATTTAAGTAACTATAAGAAATGAGTTCTGAACTTAAACATATTCCTGAATTTAATGTTACACGGTATTCTACAAATCCGTTTGTGCTACGTAAATAAAATATGAAATCTAAAATTATTCTCAATATTTCTTTTAACCGAGTGTTTTTATTGTTACAGATATCTCTCGGAGTCAAGTCGACAGCTCTGCAAATAATTGTTTGCCGACACAAAATGTAAGTATCTAAACCTAGACTTGTGTTATTTTAGTCTTCAGAAAGTTTCCATTCTATAATTATTGACCTATTTACATTATATATAGATCAATAGTATACCTGGATACCTACATTGTTTCAAAGCCTGTCACGCAGAGGGCACGTTTTCATGTTTCTATCTAAGATGATAGTGATTTATTTATTTATTTACACTTTCATGTACAATTGTGGTACATAAGGCGGACTTAATGCCGCAAGGCATTATCTACCAGTCAACCTTTGGGTCAAAAGGAGAAGCAGTTGGAATAGGTACAACAATTCTACTGAAACAATTAAAACTACATCTAAATATAGCTATTAAAAAAATAGATGATGATGATAGTGATGATTTTACCATAGAAAATAAAACGAAACAATTAAGTGTAATTGAAATATAATTATTTTATCCAAAACCTAACCTCAATCATTCATTGTATTACCAATTGGATATGATAAAAGACCGAAGTTGTGCACATTATAAAGGGGTATAGTTGAATTACCGTCTGATTGATGACGAGGGTCTATCCCACGCACCTTCTATCAGCTTTCCCCAACAAACATTTAATATCAGCAGAATTTAATAATAATATGCGTCAAACATTGATCAGCGTTCAATCCCAACAATAACCGGGCAGTATGAGAAATTAGTACTCGCTGCAAATACCGATAAATCATGGCGAATGTAAAAATAATGAGAGTGTAGCTGTGAGCCGACTGCCGACATGTACACTCGCGATATTGAATCCTGAATGAATGTGGACATTTCATGATGAGAATGTCATATTGAAAATTCTTTACAAAAGCTTATTGAAAAAAGGAATCCGTATTACTTTTATTTTAAAATTTTATTTTAATCTCGTGCAGGCATTTGATTCAGTATAAGTCTCGTAATAAAATGGATCATGTTACATTGTTATCAGTGTGCTTATAGTACTTATTGGTTTTCCCAAAACGTTTATCTCGACCACACTTTCAGTAGGTAACCCGAGAGTACAGCAGACTTCTACTGATTACGGCACTTGTCCAATAACTGAACATTAGTCGTTTGATACTCGGTCCGACATGTCCAGTCACTCATCTAACCTATTAATATTTTTTGTTTCCAGGTAAATATCCTCAACTAGAAGCTACTTCTGAATCTATCATAATGGAGCTGGAAGACGTGGAAATGTTCCGAGATGGAAACTACTCTTACGACGAAAATGGAACGTACAATGGAACTTTCGAGAACTGCCCCAACATCAACTTGCCCGTCGTGTACGTGGTGACGCAGGTGCTGTACGCGCTGGTGTGCGTGGTGGGGCTGCTGGGCAACACGCTCGTCATCTACGTCGTGCTGCGCTACTCCAAGATGCAGACCGTCACCAACATGTACATCGTGAACCTGGCCATTGCTGACGAATGCTTTCTCATAGGCATACCGTTCCTCATCACAACCATGTCGCTCAGAGCTTGGCCGTTCGGACGCTTCATGTGCAAGGCGTACATGATTTCTACCGGGATCAATCAGTTCACCAGTTCCATATTCCTGTGCATCATGAGCGCGGATCGGTATATAGCTGTGTGCCACCCGATAGCCGCGCCCAGGCTACGCACACCGTTCGTGTCACGCTTGGTGTCTGCCGCTGCGTGGACGGCGTCAGCGCTGGTAATGACTCCCATCTTCATGTACACTACGCTAATACCAACCGACAACGGTCTCTCGTGCAACATCGTGTGGCCTGAACAAGAGTTCTCTAAAGGCCAGACGTCCTTCACTCTATACTCCTTCGCACTCGGCTTCGCTGCGCCACTCACGCTTATCTTCGTGTTCTACTGCCTCGTCATCCGTAAGCTGAAAACTGTTGGCCCGAAGAACAAGTCTAAAGAGAAGAAGCGTTCGCACAGGAAAGTGACTAAATTAGTTCTGACTGTAATTGCGGTGTACGTTTTGTGCTGGCTTCCGTACTGGGCATTCCAAGTAGCGCTCATCTACTCTCCTGCGAATGAGTGCGCCAGCCGCATCACCATCACAGTGTTTCTTGTCGCTGCGTGCTTCAGCTACAGCAACTCTGCCATGAATCCGATACTCTACGCTTTCCTGTCTGACAACTTCAAAAAGAGTTTCCTGAAAGCTTGCACTTGTGCGGCTGGCAAGGACGTGAATGCTACGCTACATGTGGAGAACAGTGTGATACCCCGAAAGAGAGGAGGGGGAGCGGCACGTGCACAACTGCGGGCGGCGGAGTCGAGGGGAGGACTGTCAGTGGGGGGTGGTGTGGGGGGATCGCGCTCTGAGGCATCCACGGCGCTGACATCGAAGTCGGTGGCGGCAAGCGAGGCGCTGCCGCTGGAGGCGCGGCCGGCCACGCTGGCGCCGCTGATAGCGCCCAACGGTCTGTCGCACACGAAGCTCTGAGTGCGGGCCTCTCGCCGGCGCGAGCCCTCCAGCGCCATGCTGGAGGAGGACACGCTGATCGTGTCCATCGACTAAGCTAGATAGACTGTCGGACGGGTCGCCGGCGGCCGCAGAGACCTGAGCCCTGTCTCTCGGCCGTCGGCCTGCCTCCAGGTCCACTTTTGTACGGTTCAAGTTTTTAATATTCGTGTAAAGTGTGCTGGTGTAAGTGTGGATCGATATGTGACGAACTTGTTTTGTTTCTGTATAAAGTCAACGTTGTATGGAGTCGATTCGGCCTAGGGTTGTAACGATGAATTTACTAAAATGTAATTTTTTATCGCATAGCGAATGTAAGGTTACTGTTTGTATACTGTGTAATTAAGATGTAAAAATTTGTACATATCGTGTAAATAATCGTAAATTGTCATAATGTCACAGTTGTAATAAAATTACGTTCGTGAAAGTGTGTTGCTTTATTTATGGCCATTTTCAACCATGTGCTCATAGAAATAGGAATCAAAATAGATGCCTTTCCTGCTCTCAGCTACGAGCAGTTGATATGAATAAACGACAAGTACGTTGGCAAATAGTGGCACGTTTGGAGGCCGTGGTGAACACTGTGTTTATGGCTTAGTTTCAAACGGCTCGTTTAGTTTGAACGACCTGAATATAGATGGAACACTAACATGTCTGGTAATCTAGGTTTACTGCCGAGCGGACAAGTCTGCCGTATTAACAATAGCAGAATGTAAACTTACACAATGTCATATGGAAACACTTCAGCCTAGCTGGGTTGAACTGAATTGACTGACGACAAACTGATCGAAGTATCAAATAAATACTGAAGTTAATAGGACGATAACATCTTTACTACTTAATTAATCGTTATTGTATGGTATACGGTCAGATCACACAATATAGTTATAGTAGCCATAACCATTATAATGTAGATATAAAATGCTCTCGGTCTCACCATACTAAAGAAATGCTTATAATAAGCACATTATTCTACAAATGTTCCTGAAAAATTATATCCTCATCAACAAAACTAATGGAAGTCTAGTCAGTGATGATCTATCCGCAGTTAAAGTACACTCGGCGAACATTAACAAATGACTGTTGACCAGAGCTGGCCAGCTCCTCGCACTAACATAAGTCAGATGTTTAAAACTAACATTACAAAAATACACGGGATTATTTCTGTTGCGTCCACGCCTGACGATGCTGAGAAACTTCGCCAAAACATACAAGAGGGCAAGAATAACGCTTTCTTAGTGAGTTTGTGAATGTATTGTGTGGGAAATGTCATGCTTTAAGTGAGACACAGTAGGTCAACTTTGATATTATATCACTATGCCCAAAATAACAACAAATAATATTTTTTTTTTGTTTAGCCAATGGAGTCCATGATAATGCTGTCTAGTTTTACGTAAGTATACAAGCCATTCGTAGCTGGAGGTGTGGCAGTTAACACAATGGTGTAACCAAGAACACTTATTCCTTAATTCCTGTTCAACTTATCGATAGCGTATCTTAATGAAAAATAGCACTGCAGTGTGTACATATACAAAACACAATGTGATCAATGAACGGGTTATCAGCGTCGAAAAACTATGAAAAGTTTGTAGAGACTAAGCATTATGATTTCAAGAACTTTGATAGAACATCTTTTATTTCTTAAACCTACCACATACCTAGCCCGGTTGGACTAGAAGCTGACCCTTACATAGTTGGGAAAAAGCTAGGCAGGTGAAATAATGACCTACCATATTATAAGTCTTATGAGAGAGCCTCGAACTAAGGCTGGTAAATTTTCACCACAGAATTTTGCACCTAAATGCTTCGCCTTTGTAACATCATTTTCAAACCACCGTTTTAATTTTCAACCTCCCAGTAATATTGTGAGTGGGTCTTCTGTATTTAGTAATTATCTGCCTTATCCTACCGGGTTTGACCTCGTTTCGGCACTAAAGAATATCCGGAGATATTTTTTGTTGGTAATAACGTTATATTTCTAAAGGATTAGAGATTATTTATTATTTTAAGTTTATTTGGTGAGAAAAATGATATGAGTAAACACATTCCTGATTTATTCTGCAGGCGTACGACCTACATAGATAATTTTAAGTTGGGGTTTATACTATGTTAGTTAATGTAGACAGTTAGAATTAGACTTTAGAGCTTCTTAAAGTTACAGTGTATTTTAACGCATAGCTATGAAATTACACTTTTTTTTTTTTTTTTTTTTTTTTTTTTTTTTTTTTTTTTTTTTTTACGTGGTAAAATCATCAAATGAGACCTCTCACCCCGGGCAGGGCGAGAGGTACTGTCAGACTTGTACTGACTAAAATCCACGGTGTTCTTCAGTAGCCCTTTATGTTCCGGGGTCACGGTGATGGTATGAGTCCCGCAACCCCGGCAGGCTTTGGCCCTCTGAGAGGGGGCCCCGTCATTTGCTGACAGCTCTTTGAGGCGCGCGTGGAACACGACGCGCCGTCGACCCGGGCATGGTCCATGGTCGGGCGGCGAGTTGCCCTTTACTCGCCGCCCGCATGCCCGCGCCTACGGTGGCCGGAGATCGTCTTGCGACGTCCGACGCCGTGGGCGTCCACCACCGCGGGTGGGGCGGAGGGAGGACCTTGTCCTCTCTCTCACGCGGCCCGCCTCCTCCTTCGCGAGCATGACTGCTTCGCAGAAGGAGGCGACCGCTTCCCACTCCGTCTCGCTCCGCAGCATGGCCGCGACCAGTGCTGGGCGCGAGAGGTCTCCGCCTATCGCCGCCGTGAGGACACGTCGGTGCTCCGCCCAAGCGGGGCAATCCTGCACCGTATGCTCGACTGTGTCCTCCGGGCGATCTACGCAGTGGTGACACCCAGGCGTTTCTTCCTTTCTCATAAGACACAGGTACCTCCCGAAACATCCGTGTCCGGTGAGGACCTGCGTCAAGCGGAAGCTTAGGACGCCGTGACGTCTCTCCAGCCACTCCTCAAAGAGGGGTCTTATCGCCGCTATTGCGGCGTGCCCGGCCGTCGGTCGCGACAGTCGTGCCCTCCATACTGCCCTGAGATCGCGCCGGAGCTCTTCCCGCCGCGCCTCGACTTCTCGAGGCAGCGGGGTCACGCCCCGGCGCTGCGCCTCCACGCGCCATTCATAGACGCGCTGGAGGGCAGTCGCCTCCAGATCCCAGGGCAGCAATCCGGCGAGCAGGTTGGCCGATTCGCCGGCAATCGTGCGGTATCCCCGGATCATCCGGATAGCCATGACCCTCTGGCATGCGACCAATTTGATTGGTCGCGTCCGGATGCTTAGGGCCCACACTGGGGCCCCGTAGAGGGCCATGGACCGCACGACACCGGCGTACAGCCTACGGCAGGAGGCGTTTGGCCCACTGAGGTTGGGCAGGAGTCGCCTGAGGGCGCCCGCTGCCCGATTCAGTTTCGGGGCCAAACACAGGAAGTGCTCCCGGAAGTTCCACCGGCTGTCGAGGACGAGTCCCAGGTACTTCATCGTCCTCAAGACGCCGATGCGAACCCCTCCCACCGTGATGCTGTAACCCGACGTGGGCGCGTTGACGCGGCCATGAAAACACATGGCCTCCGTCTTGTGCAGCGCCACGTCGAGTCCCAACCGCCGGATCCTCTCCACGACTGTCGCGACCGCTCGCGTCGCCAAGTCGGCCGCCGCCTGGTGCGACTCTCCCTGTGCCAGGACGAGCGTGTCGTCAGCGTAGCACACCACGCTGACGCCGTCAGGGAGGTCGCCGCGCAGCACCCAGTCGTACCCGATGTTCCACAGGTGCGGCCCCAAGACCGAACCCTGTGGAACACCGCACGACATCTCTCGCCGAGTCCATTCTCCCTGGTGACCGGGGTAGATGACGGCTCTGTCCGTCAGGTACTCCTCGACTATGCGACGGAGGTAGGTCGGCACCCGGTGATACCGGAGTGCCTCCCTTATGCAACTCCAGGGCAGGGTGTTAAAGGCATTGGTGATGTCCAAGGACACCGCCAAGACGACCCTGCCCCGGGCAACAGCATCCCCCGTCGTGAGGGCTCTCACGCGCATGATGGCGTCCACCGTGGAGCGCCCCCTGCGGAAGCCGAACTGGCTCTCCGACAGGTCCGGGCCCATCCGATTCAGGTGCCCGACGAGGCGGTCTGCAATTACTCTCTCAAAGAGCTTGCCCACCTCGTCGAGCAGCACAATGGGCCGGAATGCGGACGGAGAGTCCGCAGGGCGCCCCGGCTTCTGGATCAGGACCAGCTTCCCCGTCTTCCAACGAAGCGGGAACTGGCCCCTCTCCAGGCATGCGCTGAAGAGCCCCCCTAGTCGAGGCCCGAGAGTCCCGAAGGCCAGGACCCAGGCTTTTCCTGGCAGGCCGTCGGGTCCTGGGGCGGTATTTTTGGCCTTGAGCCGATCTACCGCCACTCTCAGGTCTACCTCGGTCACCTCTGGAGCGTCGTAGACGTCGTCGTCGCTGTGGTCCGCGTTTGCGCCAGCTTCATCCTCAGATTCCGTCGGAGACGGAGCCATGGGCGGGGGAGCATACCCCTCCCCTCGCGAGGGGAACAGGGCGCTCACCACGTCCTCCACGAACTGAGGCCGGAGACTCTGCGTCAACGGGGGAGCCCAGGGGCGGAGCTTCTCTCGCACCCACTTGTAGGGGCGGCCCCATGGGTCCCCGTCCAGAGTCCCCAGCATCTCCTCGCGGGCCAATTCCTTGGCCCGCCAGATCGCGTCGCGGAGGACGGCCTTCGCTGCCCTGTAGCCCCCGTACAGCTCCGCCTCCACGGCTGCCGCATCCGGAGGTCGGGTGCGGCGCCTGCGGAATCTGGTGTAACGGCGTCGCGCGGCAACGCACGCCTCGCGCAGCGTTGCTAACTCGCGCGACCACCAGTACAGCTGGCGCCGGGCGCGTCCTTGCCGGACCCGGGGCATGGCCATGTCACAGATCTCCGACATGGCCTCCTGGAACCACTCGGCCTCGTCGTTTATGTCGGCAGGCCTGTCCGGTGGTGACACCCAGGCCTGCACGATCGAGGCCTCCAGGAATAGCTCCCGGTCCATCTGCTTCAGCGCCCATCGCGGACCACATGGGTTCCGTCCACTTGGGACCGGCGCGTCTGAGGTCTGGGTGGAGACGTCGAACCGGATATACCGGTGATCGGAGTGGGTCTCCACCTCCTCCACAACGCGCCAGTCAGTGACGCGCGGCGATAGGTCGGGGGTGGCGAACGAAAGGTCTACCACCGACTCGCCCATGTACCGCACGCACGTGGGGACAGAACCCCGGTTTGCGAGCACTAGGCCATGACCACGGGCCCAGCGCTCGAGCGTCCTGCCCCGCGCACTGTCCATGATTCGGGAACCCCAAGCCGGATTTTTGGCATTGAAGTCCCCGAGGACCAGCGCGGGGAGGGAACCAAGGGCGACGACGACGTCTCCCAGCTCCGTTAGGGAGTCTTCGAACTCGGCGAGAGTTCGGTTCGGGGAGAAATACACGCCTACGACAGCGATCTCCCCGAACCGTGCTGCGACAATCCCGCGCCCTCTCTGTACACGATCGAGGGGCGGGGGTACCGGCGGCGGCCGACGAAATAAGGGTCACCGAGCCGTCCAGGTCCGCTACCCAGTCATTCCTGGGCAGGACAAAGTACGGCTCGGCGACCACGGCGACATTGATCAACCACTGCGCCATGCTCTGGAGCAAGAGATCCTGAGCGGCGGCGCAGTGGTTGATGTTCGCCTGGAGGAAGCGCAATGGAGACATTAGTCTGAATCCATTGCAGCCTCCTCCAGGGCCCTCTGCGAGGGCGCAGCCACGGCGGCAACGGCGGCGGTGGCGGCGGCGGCGGCGGCAGCAGGAGCTGCGGCGGCGGCGGCAGTAGCGGGGACGGCGGCGGCAGAGGGCCTACCTCTGCTCCTGGTCTTGGCGGGCGGGGCGCAGGACTTGCCCCCCGCCCGGTGATCGGCCGGCTTGCCAGCCGCCGCACATGCGAAGCAGTGCGGCGGGGCGTTGCACGAGCCGGCCTTGTGACCGGGCTGACCGCAGCGGAAGCAGTCGCCGCTGCGGTCCACCTCCGAGGTGCACTTGCATGCCGTGTGGTTTCCCACTTGGCAGCGGAAGCACCTCAGAGGCCTGGGCTCCAGCAGTTTGACCTGCGCGGAGACCCAGCCAACCAGGAGCCTTCGGCCCTCTTCTATCTTTTTGGCCGCCGTCACGGGGCAGCTGACTGTAACTGTCAGCAGCCCTGCGAAGTCAGGGCGTAGGGTGCCTGCCCTGACCTGGTCGGCAGGGCATTCCCCAGCCCTGGCAACGGCGGCCACCACATCCTCCTCCGAGATCGAGTCGTCCAGGCCCATGATGCGCAGGTCAGCGCGCTTTACGGGCCTGGAGACCCGAGCCTCCTCCGCATCTAAGGACGCCCTTAACCGTTCGGCCAGAGCGTCGGCGGTAGGGCCACTGGAGGCGCCGGGAATCGACAGCAGTCTGGCCCCCGTCGCGGTGACATGCACCCGGAGGCCCCCGTCGATTCCCAGCTCCCGGAGGTTGACTGCCTCCTTCGCCTTCGCGAACACGTCGCGGTACGTCACGCCCCTCTTGACCGCGTCCGGCTGCAGTGTGATCACTACAGCCGCGGTCTTAGGGGCGCGGAGTTTCGCCGCGACGGTTCGCTTCCGCTGCCTTTTCCGTTGTCGCCGCCTTCGCCTTCCCTGAGCCCTGCTCTCTCCCGCCACCTGCCATTCGGCATCGGTTGGGGGAGGCTGCGAGGGCTGCGAAGGCGGAGCCGGACGGGACGGCTGACTCGCCGCCGCCGCCTGGACACCCTTCTTCCTGTTCGGCGCTTGAGCCGCCGCCGCTGGGGCCGTTCTCGCTGGCGCCGCCGCCGCTGGGGCAGCCCTTTTCGGGGCCTGTTTAGGCGGCGCCGGTGGCCTCGGCGGCTTCGCCGGCTTCGCCACGGCTCGTTTTCTCCGGAGCAGGCCCGGGCGGTGCGGAGGCCGCCACAGCCGCATACGACGTCGACGATGTCGACGCGAGCGGGGGGCGCAAGATGCGGGCCTCCAGCACCGCAAACCTCCGGTTGAAGGCCGCCAGCTCCTGCCGCACCAGGTCCAGGACACTGTCCCCTGTTGGTGCGGGCTTCGCCGGCGGCTGCTTATTTGGGGCCTGCGCCTGTGGGATCTCCTCCCGGCGGCCCCCCTTCCTCAATTCGGACAGCTCCGACCTTAGCTGGATGTTCTCTTTACGGAGAACATCCAGCGCCGCCGTGAGTTTCGCGACCTCCTCCCGCATTTGGGACACCTCGTCCGACGCTGTCGATGAGGGAGGAGGCTGGTCGAGGCTGTCGGACACCGCCGCCATGATGGTGGCCGTGGCCTTGCTAATAGCCAGGTCCTTTGTGGCCTTCTTACCAGGCCTGCCAGGCCGGCCCAGAGCGCGGATGGCGCCCTCCACCACTTTCTGCAGGGACGGCTCAACTTCCCGTCCCCTGCCACACGTCCCGCCTCGGCCTTTACCCCGCACACTGGTGGGGATCTTCCGGCTCGGGGCGGGACCCTCCTCAGATGACGAGAGGTCATCACGGGAGCGCTTGAGGAACTCGTTCCTCCTGCTGGCGCTTCCCTTGTCCCTCCTCGCCGAGCTTCCCGAGCATTCGCTCTGGGAGCTCGTGGCGTCTGATGCCGGGTCGGAATCCGACCCCAGCACCAGCGCCTCATCCACCTTCGGAGCGGCACGCTGTGCCCGCTCAATGTTCGGTGCCGGTGGGGTGGACGTGCTGGACAAGTCCAGCGACTCCTCCCCACGGGCACGTGAGCCACCTTGGCTCTCTGCGGCGACTGCCGGTGTCTTGGGGTTTTTCAAAATACTTTTCATATAGTTCCCACGAGTAAAAACATTTTCCAACCAACCAACCATGAAAATGTGGTCCGCACTCGTGGCTGATTCTACCCACAGCTACCCGTCAACCAAGCTGTCAACCTCCCTCGCGGTGCGCCGCCGCTTGGAGGTTCGGGGTAATTTTTTAAAGAGGTTTTCTTCCTCGCGGCCCGGGCGGTTAAGCCAGGGCCCTCGACCCCCGTCGAAAGTCATAGACATGATCATGACAATCTTCGGGGCTACGAGAATAGCGGTGGCAGGAGGAGGCGGGAGTGCAATGCCCCCTCCTGCCTGCCCGACGGCAGGGTTAGTGCACGCCAGGCCCGCTCTTACTCCCACCACTGTGTCCTCTGCCGAGCAGAGGGGCACGTGGTGGGGCGACGTGACAGGACATCGGCATACGGGCAAGGAGACCCCTTGCGGAGAGTTCTTACCCGTACCCCGGGGCGCACCGTCCCGAGAGACTGGGCTTCCCCCCGGACGTATCCGGAAAGGAACTTCCAGCCTCCGGGCGCTCGAGGAGGTTTCCTGTCCTTAGCACCCCATGAAATTACACTTTGAAGAATTTTAAATAGAGTACTCCTCATATTTAACTGGGTCAAAATATTATCTTTTATCGCTCAGTAAAAACGAAAAGTTAAAGTAACCACGAAGTTAATTGTGTGGTAAGTTCATGAAGTTTGTCTGAAGATGATTAGTATTCAAAGAGCGGTAGGTAGGTAATTGATGAGTGTTTCAAGTTAACAAAGCGCTCGCTTTAAGAAAAGTGTTGATTTTGTGAATTTCTAAAACTTGAGTAAGTACAGCCAACAACTACTTCTTCATCAGGGTAACCTTATTATACATCGTGTTATTTTTGGTTGTTTAACAAACGGAATCCGTCAGTCTTGAGACAGGGATTTCTCAAAGCGTTTAAAATAACGTCTTGTATTAAAATCAACAAATGAAGAAGCCTATTGAAAATGAAGTTATCAATCTACGAACTACTCCTGTATTGTGGGTGCATACACAAACAGCCAGACTCGACTGAAATAACTATCTACAGACCTCAGATTAAACAAAGTATAGACTATACAAATATTTCTTGAAACCACGACACACATCGCGATTCACGATTCACTAAAACGGAATTTTGTGAAATTCGACTCCTAAGGGTTTTTTTGGGGATGATAGTTTGTATGAAACTTCGTTACTCAAGTGCTAGGTGTCTCTGTTTTTTGTTGGATATTTATTTATTTAGATTTCCCAAAAGTATCATTGGAGCGGACGAAGTCGCCGGCGAAGTTACTAAATATGTGGAAAGAAAGAAAGAAAAAACGTTTATCGGCACATGCCACAATGTTAGGGACAGCTCAAAATAAAATCATAATAGTGGTTATGATTATTTTTGAGCTGTCGCTAAGAGCCAATCACATTATATCACAGAACGATTCGACCATAAACTATAGGACGAATGTCCTCCCGTGTTGGCATCCAGTGAATATCTCAGGCATCCACTTAAATTCCACTCGTTAGGAACCCACTCCCCAATGACATAAATCTTCGGCCAGACCATAAATAATAGGGGTATAGAGTATGTGGGTCTATGGTAATGAACAGGGTGCATACTTGAGCCCACAGAGCCGGTTGGAATATTTGAATTTGGAACGGAATTAGTTATAAACGAATTGTTGACAGACATTTTTAAACCCCGACGGAAAAAGAGGGGTCTGTCTGTCTGTCTGTGGCATCATAGAGCCCGAACGGATGAAGCGATTTCATTTTTTTTTTTTTTGTATGAAAGATGACTTACCTGCGAGTGTTCTTAGACATGCTTGATGAAAATCGGTTGAGCCGTTTAGAAGTTATGGGGGTGAAAGTGGGGAAAGGTAACCGAGGGTCTGCAAATATACTCGAGTTTGGTATCAAATGAAAGCGTACTGAAAGAGAATATTGATGACTGAATCGGGAGTACTCTTAGCAACAAAAAAAATATATAAGTATGTACCTATAAAAAGTATAAAATAAAAAATAAATTAAAAATTTAAAAAAACCCCAACACAAAAACCAAGTTCCCTTTAAAAAGTAAAAAATAACAAAAATACGTCGCGTTGGGGGACTGCAAAAAAACAGGAGATGATGAATAATTTGGAGCAGTCCCCCAACGCGACGTATTTTTATTACACTTGAGAGCAATAAAATCGCACACCTCTTGTAATTTGGTTTAAAACTGTTTTTTTCTTAAATCTAAAGATATTGGGTATAAATAATTAGGCCAAATTAAAGAATACAATCTTAGCTTTAATAAAACACAAAATGAAAATCATTGACGTTCACGTAACTTACAGAAACCAGCCGTACACCAAATTCCCCAAATTCACCCACTTTTTTCACGTTAGCATTGTCGCTACTTGCACCCCTTATCCGCAGGTATACAAGGGTCGGTTTTTTAGGAATTCTAATCAGTTATATACCTAAGGTCAACGTGATAACGTCTCTACTGAAAACATACGGAAAAATATGGATACCACGCCCGCAGAAGCCGCTCAAGTTATTGCCTTGCTCGAAGCCGGCCTTAATCAAAGTGAAGTCGCTCGACGACTAAATTTGAACCGCTACTCTGTTCGTCGTGTGTACCAGAGGTTTCATTAGACCGGTGGCTACATTCGGCGACCAGGATCTGGCCGGCGACGAAGAACATCAGAGCGTGATGACCGCTTTCTTGTCTCCGAGGTCTTTGAGAAATCGGCAACAGAATGCGGTTCAACTGGGACCAGAGCTTCGAGAAGTTTGCAATGTCAGCATAAGTCGGTGGACAGTCAGAAGAAGACTTGGTGAAGCAGGACTGACTTCACATCGCCCAGCAAATGGTCCCAAATTGACAACAGCTCACCGACAAGCCCGACTACAATTTGCCAGGGAACATTTAAATTGGACGCATGACCAATGGCGGTCTGTTATGTTCTCTGATAAGTGCAGAATGACACTAATTGGTCCTGATGGACGCTCTAGGGTCTACAGAGTGTCATCAGAATGATTTTCACCATGCTGCATAAGCGAACGTGTGGCTTTTGGCGGTGGATCGTGTATGTTTTAGGGTGGAATAATATTGGACACTAAAACTGACATTGTGTTCATCACTGGAGCGAATACCGGCCCAAGATCGAGAGGTTTGACGGCTGCACGATACGTAAAGAAGTTCTCGAAGGACATGTGAGGCCGCTTGCGTGGCTTATGGGAGAAGATTTCCTCCTAATGCACGACAACGCGAGACCGCATGTCGCTAGAACAGGTTGCGACTACATGGAAGACGTTGGAATCGCCGCGATGGAGTAGCCAGCACGTAGTCCTGATCTCAATCCGATTGAGCATGTCTGGGATGATTTAAAAAGAAGAGTTCGAGCAGGAAGCCCTGCTCCTACGCGCCTCCGAGAGCTTCAACTTATCATTGAAGAGGACTGGAACCCTATACCGCAAGATTTCATGGTACAATTAATACGGTTCATGAAAAACCGATTAAGAGCTGTAATTAAGGCCAAGGGAGGGAAAAACAACAAATACACCTTATTAATAAACGATTTGATCAAGAATTTTGAGTTTGATTTTCATTTTATCTTAAACGAAATTGAGTAATTTTACCCGTTTGTTGGGTTTTATGCCATAAATCCTCTTATGGGTATTTTTTACACTGATATTTGATATCATTAGAAAGGTAATGAAGTAGACTTTCAATTGGTGTATGTGTTTTTTTAAATATTATTCAGATCCATAAAAAAAAAAACTGTCTTTACAAAAAAAGTCGAGGTGTGCGATTTTATTGCTCTCAAGTGTATTTTTTACTTTTTATTTTTTTAACAGTTAAGTAATTTATATAGGTATTTTATTAGGAAAATGGTCTGTAAGTAGTGTATTATAATAGGAAAGCCAGTAAAAAAACCTGAATTGCTGCTAGACTTACAAGATCGAAGTCGGTCTCAAAGCGTCTAGCATACGACTATGATCCAGCTGCATCGGATTCAACTTGAAGACAACCCTAAAGTAACAGGAAAAAGCTCACAAAATCAAGACTCAAATATACAGAGGAATGTATACCTAGAGAAAACGATATAAATAGAATGTCCAGTCCATGTACTCCAGAAAGCACTTAATATATATATATATATATATTATAAGGGTTAAATAAATAAAATACCCCCGGTATAACGGTTAAATAAATAAAATTAAAAATGGAGGTTGTGAAGTTTATTGCCATTCTTCCCCATATAGAATCCACACTTTGGAAAGGTCACCTACAGTACTTTCACAGTTAGTACCTATGTCCTGTAATTGACACCAATCTGTAGCATCATAACTATTATCATTTTATCCTTCGATTATTCAAAAGTGCCTTGAATTATTTGATGTGATTTAATAAATACATGCTGTTTTTATTGAAACAGCGTCAGTAACAGTAACAACACCAAGATGTATTTATCCACTTCATGAAATTCATGATTTTGTTGTTTGTCCGGTTCTGAAACACATCCTGTATAAACAAAGTGATACTTAACTTTTATGTTAATAACATTAAAGGACCGCTGTATTATACTCTCATAGTTTTGCTAAACAGAACCCTTAAAAGCCCTTTCCTTTGCATGACAAAGAAAATAAATGTACCTAAGTAGATTTTATCAAAAGAAGGGCTTTAGAAGTATGCAGTAAGTAATGTAGTTACACATTTTACGACTTGACGAACAAAGCCAATAAAAAGTAATGGCGTTATATTAAAATGTAAAGTTATTTTCTAAATCAGAAATCTTTGAGTCCTCTAAATCTCTTTCAACTTTATGACAGTAAGGTTTCATGCATGTGAGCAGTTGATCGTCAATATCATGGTATTTTACGATATATATCCGCTATAAAGAACGCCATGGCTTCCCATCATATTGGAAATACTGAAATACCCCATCAATATATCGGAATGGGGTTAGCGTGAACATACGTTTTGTACTTTATGGACACGTCCTATTTTCCACGGGAGTTTTTGAAGTCAGTTGCAATATTTCCTCATATTTTTACAATGATGAATTGGCGTATAAATGGATCAAGTATATTGAGATACGATGGAGAAAATAATAGCTCAAATAGTCGTATTTAAGTAATTAATAGTTATAGTTTACCAAATATAAACACGACAAGCTCCTAAACTTACCCAAAGTCAACATATTCATCAAAATTCTTGTGGAAGTACGACTCACGCACTTTCCTTACAAGCTGCGTGCGAGGACATCCTACAGGCGACGTTATACAAAGTGCGGTCATCAATCACCCGCTGACACGCCGTGGCGGGACGGACGACGTGTCGATGGCGCGCAATGAATATGCAAAATCACGAAATTATCGCCCGACGACTAACTGACATGGAACATGATTTTGTATGGGAAGGCAGTTTTATTTATAAATCTTCGCCTCGGCGCTTTTCTGTATTGGTGACGCCTATGATTGATTTCGCTTATCTGACTCTATTAAATACTTAGCGGTACTCCTAAGTATACGTTCTGGGTTTGGTTCCTAGATCGTACAAAACGTTGAAGAATTTTTCCATCTGGAAATTCTAAGTAGTAGTTAGGACCCTGTTTAGGGCGGCCCTATTAAGTCTTAACTAATCAATTAGGCAAAATGTACAAATGTAAATGGTGTACCTACTGAGAATCTCGAAGTGTTGTTGCTGACGAGTTCGGCAAGCATTTGATTTATTTCAGAACATAGAAAGTCGAATGAGTCGTACCGTCCCGCCTGCGGTCTTAAACTTTAAATACTCACGCAATAAGAGTTAAAAGTTTCGTAAGCATCGTGAGATAATAGGGAATTAATTACTAGTTATTAAGAAGTTCTAACGAGCTATTGAACGACGGACATTTGACGACTTGATGGCGTAAGATAATTGTCTCTCGAGATTCACTATGATAATTTCTACAATAAAGTTTTTTATTGTGTTGACTGTTACCATGAGCGTTCGTTTTCGATGACGAAAAAAACAGTGGAGTTATAAATGTTGTTAATATGGAACATAAATAATATTTTCTGCTGTACCGTGGGTGTGGATGCATTTAGTAATCATCAAACTACTATTACATAGTCCCGAAATACCTAATTCCTTTGGATCATACAAAAATAATTATATTCAGAGCGGAAAATGAGCTTGCAACACGCAGTGCAAGAACCAATCGTTCAGCCACTACGCCAACCATTTGAAATTCTGAGGAAAGACAAAAAAGTGTGACAACCCTGTGTCTCATTCTCCTCTCTTAACTCCTCCAATTCCTGAATAAACGATGATCAAAGTATGATACCACAGGAATAGACCCGTGTTTGTAAACACGTGTCTTGTACACTATAGCATGTTCTACGTACTTGGCCGTTGATAGGCCGCCGTGACCGAAATGCGGTCGGGAGGATAATTTTCGTTATTTGCGCTCACCATCCACTGCGCCACATCCACACTGCAACTACTAATACTAACTGTGTTTGGCAATCATTGGGTGAGGTTGAGTATTTCTCAATACATTAGCCTAGAATGTTGACATTAGGAGTTATATGATGGAAATATCGAGGCAGTAAAAATGTCAATAGCTCAAAATAATAGCGGTGAGCTATGTAGATGTCTAAACATTAGAACAATTAATTTCCTTGCGAAGAATGTTCAGGCGCGCGTCTAGCTCTCAGGAATGCGAACAGATAAATCGTTGATTTCGTAACATTACTAAACAAAACAATTTAAGCTAAATTACTTATTGTTTCATCAGTACCCATTATGTGTCGGTTACGAGCACGATTAATTTATTTTGTAGGTAATAATATAATTCATGTTTTCGGTGAATGCCATGACAGAAATCCAATAGAATAAATTCAAGTTGAATCGACAACTGCCCACCGTATTCTATTCTATAACATAATCCGGCGCAACTGGTAGAACATGACGTGATGTGGACGTGTTTTTGCGAATCGACAAATGGCTATATCCGCAGGGTACATCGGTAGAGGTAGCAGCTCAGGAGACTAATAAAAAAAACAGTTTATTCCGTGCGGGAATCGAACCCGTGACACGCTACGCAACAGTCGATCTCTCAGCCACTGCGCCAACTGTGTCGTCGAATGAGAATTGTTGAGAATTGAGATGAAGAACGTGCATTGTTGAAGAATATGTGATGGCTTTAAGGTAGTAAATAATATATTATACAAGTTATTAAGTACGTCGTTGTATAGTGTGTTTTTTAAACATAAGTTTTTAAAATAAATTCTTACACAATCATATTGAATGACATGAGACAACCTCAGCTCAAAAATTCGCTTTCATAAATAAAATGAACCACACCCTTCTATTAAATAAAGCTTTGAAGTTTGTGGTAAATCTCTCGAAAACTAAGATGATAAAATTAATAATCAAAATATAAATGTGGCTGCGTCTGCACTCAACATATCTAATATATTTGTGCACGGATTAAGATACAGAACTTTAACGAGCACTACTCGCTAGCTCAGGCACACACAATAACGCCAAAATTTCAAATTTTCTCAAACAAAAGTGATTATACGAAATAGCAAAGCATTTAAAACAGTGGCTCCAGTTTGATAGTAGCATGCATATTCAAATGAAGTATATGAGAGCGGATTAACGCTCGACTTTCACGACGAAACTCTGATCACGACGCCATCTTGAATTTAACAGAATCACTCCAAGTATTATTAGTAAGGTTTAGTATTTATAGTAATCTATACCCACTTCAAGAAGTTAACAAAAATATTTCAAAGCTGCGCAAAAATTGGTAAGTTATGTGGGAATTTCACTGAAATTAAACTTACTTATGAAGAAACCTAGATAATTTTATCGACTTGAAAAGAAACTGGGGCGGATGGCATAATGGCTAATTCTATACAAATAATTTTATTTGATCTTCAAGTTTCCCAGGCATTTCATAAATATTCTATTTGTTGTCTGTGGGTGTGGAAAACATATTTAATAACTGTTTTGTTTGCACTGGCTCGCTTTTATCCAATCCTAGTTGGAATTAGTTTTGCTCCGGTGCTGAACTGACCCAATTAGATTGGATTCGAAACAACTACATCCGTGATAGCCTCAGACTAATACCTTCGTGACAGTGTACAGAGAGCAACTGGATAATTGTACTGTGTGTGTTTATGCACATCAATTAACTATTTATTTTGCAAACAAGGATTTTTGTTTTCCTTAAACTGCTCCTTTCAGTAACATAGATTCCATCATAAACCACAGGCTTCACATGTTTTCTGAAACCATTTTTGGGAACTGGATAATTATCATGCGGTTTGAATTGCGTTCCGGGAAACCTTACATTAGTAGATTCAGCTGATAGATTTCTTGTAACCTAAAACTCCCTATTTTGAATTAAAATAACATTTGTACCACTGAAAGACAACGTTTACTACAAGAATAGTCCTACTGTTACCATTTCATAATTTCAATGACGAGCGTGTCATTGTCGGTACTATTATTCCTCCTCTTCAGTGACACCCACACAATATTGTTAGAACATAATTCATGAACCTTCAGCACTCTATTTGCATGTATTCCTGTTTGAAATCCTTCTCTCAATCCTTGGATGAATCCTTGAACTTTTCGCTTCATATGTCATAACTAAACATTGCGTTTGAATCTGGAAGTATCAGTTCGAATGTATTTAATTATTTTGTATGTTGGTTTTGCCTCATTCCCGTATCCACTAGAACTCCACTCAGCTGTAGAGAGAATGAGAATAGAGGTGCGCAATATTTATACTCGTACCTCTTTGAACTAGACTGAAACACTAAGAAGAGGAGTAATTGTTATTTTATTTTTAAGTTTAGGCACCAAATATTATGAGGCTGAAATTTCTAGCGATAAATATTCAGACAACGCTGCGCACGTCATCCATAAACCAAACTTTTTCCGCATCGGATGTTACTAGCTCATAAAATTATGACGCCTGTGTTTAAAACTACTTTATAATACAAAAGTTGGCATGTCTACCACCGGCTTAACAAACGATAAAGTTCGGCGCGGAGGGAAATGCATTCTTTATTATTCATAAACAAACAATTTTCGCTACATTACACATCATATTACATCTTAAATCAAAACTTCGTCCGTGTATGACGATAACGGGTAAGCAGGCCACATCTGCATATGTATGAGGTATTAGCATATAAATGTGGACGGAATTGAGACAATGTGTCTGAGACTGGACTAGCTTGTGGACAGACTGGTCTGGAGTTAAAATTAAATACCAAAAGTTTATTAGTGTTAGTGTTAATTTGTTACGTTTTCTCAAAATATAAAACCAACCCGCACTTAGCTCCCGTTGTGGGAGTAGGACTCAATCAGTCTCTCCTGGGCCTAGGCCTGAATGCCAGCTGTTAGGTTAGGAACGTTATAGGCTGATTATGCTCAACAGCCAATAACGACATCCTAATCATAATAAACTAGATTGAAATTCAATCGACTTTTTTGTATGTCGAGAAAATACTAACTGAAAGTTTTCTATTTCCTGAAACGTTCAGTCAACTGCGAAGATTCCGATGATCATAAATTACGAGTATTTTTATCGATCTCTGATCGGTTTTATTAGCGAGAGTGATCGCAGTGTGCGGCTTAATTACCGACCGCTGTCGGGTTTATCAGACGAGATGCTCACTTCAACACATACGGCGTGTAAGGATGTGCAATTTTTACAAATTAGGTTCCTGAATTTAATCTGTTTTTGAGATTACAATCATAAAGTGTATTTCATGAATATGAATGACAAAAATGGACTCGTGCATGGCGACTATGACTAACTATTTCTCAGTTATCGGTGTTTCACTTCATTGTGTGTGTTTCAGTGAGCATACTGGAAAAAAATTACCTGAGCAGAAGTTTTATGTACTCACTATTTAATTTTTTTTATGGTTAATTGTCGTTCTTCCATACACTGGTCTAACAAAGGTATCTAAAATGGTCTCTTACGGCCTTATTACAAAAACTAAATAAACCTTGGTTTAAACCTGTACTAACAAGTCCAGGCTTATCTTCAGAACCATGGTTTAAATTTCTCCGTATTACAAAACTTAGATAAAACGTAGACTTTAGTACCGTCATTTGAACCATTTTCTTAACATTTAAATACGCCATGTGTACAAATAATTAAATCTAGCACGTTTTAATCTATTTTGGGTGAAAATAACACAAAAACAACAACACAATGAAAAAGTAGCTTTGAGAAACTTTGACACACCTTTGACAGCTACGACTGTTGGACCATGGTTTATCGCAAAACCAAGATTTGTAATAACGTTTGTGTAAACCGTAGTTTTTGGTGATATAAACCTTGGTTTTTAGTTAAACCCCATTTTGTAATAAGGCGGTTACTGTTTAACCATATTCAGAGGTTGTAGATAGTCGATGTCACTCAAACTGTTTTTTGTGTGTTAAAAATATAAATAAAAATTCACACTATTCCATTAGTTCCCCTTTGCGTTCCAGGGCCACGATGGCCTTGTCAAACAACCCTTTGTCACTTTAATTTGTCACTAAAAACAGGTACCACTTTGTAAATAAATTGATCTAAAAAGGCTCGTCATCCGTCACTACAGTGTGTCCCTTTGAAACGCGTAGCTCTTTCCATCGGTTTCATCTCTCGAGTGCGCTGCTTCACATAATTGCCCACTTGCTAGCTACATGCTGGGTAGGCAGCAACGCAGGCGGCTCATCGGATAATTAATACGAGCGTGTTCTGTCTCAGTTTGAGGGTATGTCTCTATGGTCTCACATATATATTTGTGGCTCAATTAGTGTTATTTTTGTGAAACGTTTCAGAAATGAAACATTGATTTAAAGAAAAACGTATTAAAGGTAGATAAAGGTTGGTCGCGGGACTTATGAATTACCGTGCCGGGATTATAAAGGGCTATTAAAAGACACCGCGGATTTTAGTCGACATGAGTCTGACAGTCCCTCCTGGTCTGCCCTGGGTAGGAGGATTCATTTGATCATTTGATGATTTTACCACGATAAGAAAAAGAAAGATGGATAGGTTTACCGTACCGGGTTGCGTCTGAGACCACTACCTCTCGTCACGTGTATGTAGGCATTCAAGAAAAAGTTACGTGATTTTACATGAAACTTATAATACTGGATAGAGGTGTAAGCCCAGTTACCTCTCTCTAAATATTTGGCCTACGTCGGTATTTGCGGCGGATACGAAGTTTCGACAACACATTTGACCTAAAAACAGTAAAGCATTTACCTTACATCAATTTAGCCGATAGGATTTAGAAAACTTTTGAAAAACGACCTCCTAAGCCTCTTTTAGTAATTAACTGAGTTGTTTTCGACAACACCTCAGTTTCTAGTTCAGGAAGTAGGCTGATGTATCTCTCTCCCGCGCAGATTGCTAAAATTTCCAAGTAGTTTGACTTATTTATTGTTCGATTACCCTCATCTATAGGAATCTGTCTCGGAAGAAATTAAATTTACTCTAATCAATGAGATTCGTCAACACTTAGATAAGTGAGTGTCTAGTGAGGGGCTCGTTCTGAATTATCTTGAAGATTACATATAAAGACTCTCCCCAAGTTTTTCAGGAACTCTTTTCCCAATCACTTTGATCCATCAGCTGTGTCCCGCGTCCAGACAATTTGCTAAGAACTGTCTGACGGACCGATCTCGGCTTTCTTATGAAAATAGGAAATTAAAGATTGTTGTTGGTGTTCTTTTTAATACACAAAGACTTGTGCTCTCAATCGCGATCCCTGTAGAAGCTAAGAAACATCGCAATGAAGCAACGAACTGAATACAATTTAATTGAAAATTATTCTGGAGTAAGCTTTATAGTTATTATTTTGGTGAACATTCTAGATAAACTTTAAACAATAAAATTAATAATTGTTCACAAGATTGATTCATCGGCAATAATAAATTTTATTCACATTGGACTATGATTGATATTTCTAATTCAAGATTTTATAAGACTACTGAAGAAGTGTTTTCGATTTATGGTTGGAACCGAAGTTGTTTGTAAAGTAGGTCCCAACTGAATTCTTAACTGATACTTTTTGCGAGTTCAGTAAGTTAGCAAAAACAAAAATACTTTAGTTTTCAACTTCAGCTATTTATCAAAAACAAAACTAGCTATCATGACAACTAAAACACTGATTCGAATGTTTTCGATGTTTTATGATCGAGAACTCTTAGTCAAAATGTACAATTGATCGTTTAAAACTTTTAATTGATTCTATCAGGTCGAGCCGCTCGGAGCCGGGCCGGCACGGACCGGTACGTCACGGCACAGATCCGGTTATCGGCTTTTATCTTCAACTCAATTTGGCACGCAGATTATAATCTCGCGATCCTTTCACCAAATTTTTCCGACGAGGTCACTACGCAATGTTTTCCTCTTTGCGCGTATTTTTTGAAGGTTTTCTTAGAACGTTTTTGTTTTTCTTTAGCTAGTCTTATTATTTATACTTAGTTGAGACTGTTATTTTAATAAATGTTTACAAATAAACGCTAAGTAATCATTTGGGGAAATAATACTTACTGTTCTTGTACTTAACAGCATCATTACGGTCTATTCCTAAACTTTTCACAAGTGAACATAAATGATTTCAAGCAAAATACAATCAACTAAATAAATATTTATTTAAGCTCTTGGCATAAATAAAACTCCAACTTTCAACGTTGAAAAAGAAAAAAAAATCTATCTTTTAAATAAAATAAAAGGCTTCGTCCTCTCAGAATAAAGTTTATAAAGTAAAATAAATCTGCAGCTTGCGTATAATATGTCGTGTGTATGATGTGTATCAGAGTGAGGGTAAAGGTGAACGCAGACTTGGCCGCACTGCACGCGCTTCAGTCTTCGCATTACGAATTCTTTATGAAGTTCTATGCAACCTCGCACACCCAGGGTGCATCGCAGTAGCCGAAAACAGCGGTAAGAAAATGATGACTGCTGAGACTGCGGCCAAGTCTGCGTTCACCTTAAACATGCATCGGTCATACCGCGCGCGTCTAGACTGCGTCGTTCCGACGTACGCTGCGCTTATCAGACGTATGCCAGCACATACTTCGCAATCCTATCTACTTTAATGCCGCAAATATACCGGCTTTGTGCATATGAGATTTTGTTTAAGTTTTTCTCTCTCATTTTGTGAATTGCAACTGGTAGAGTATGTTTTCATAGCTACTTCTACTCGTACGTACATTTAATGTTTGAAATTTTAAATTCTAAGAAACAGTTATTTATTTAAAGGTGCACTCTAGGTAAAATTAAAGAATTGATTGTTTTAGTTTATAGCATTTAGTATTTCAACATAAACTTCATTCGTACTAGGCGTTTGTGCACATAATTTATGTAGATTTGATTCGTGACATTTCCATCACCATATCCAATCGTTGAAAAAATCACTTCTCCCACACGCTTTGTACTTATTAAAAGTGACAGAACTCGAAACAGAAAAAGTTTTTTCATTATTTATGTTCAACACCAGACTTCCATTTTATTTAAAACAATCCGTCTCTAAAGGCATATGAGTTGGAATAAATCTCAGCAATCCCTGGGTAATGGCATCCGCCGTAGACACCTGAGTCAGTGGTTGCCAACATTCGGTAGACGCGGACTAATGCGCGCCTGTGAGACGTATTAGTTCCTTCACCTTTACAACAGGTTGCTGCAGAGCGTGCGATAGATGAGGGTCTTTACTGACTAAGCTTCGATGTCGGATTGTTTTCTAAAGGGAATTATTTTTTTGTTTTTACGTTTTTTCACAGAATGAATCCGATGTTAAAGAAAACAAGTAATTCGCATTTATAATATCGATTCTAAGCGTTTAACTTGTCAGTTAGTATAAGTTGAAGACATTAAATTACGAAACCTTTAATATACAGAGTCAATGGCCGATTTTCTGTTTAAACGTATTATAAGAATTATAAACAAAATGGTAATCACATGTAACAATCATTAAAAGGACAGTGAAGTTCGACAAATTGATTAATTAAAGTATTTACAAAAGTTACCTAATGTTTCTTTAAAGTGTTTATTTGAGACACCCACGCGTTAGCCTTAAGTATTTCATTGTTCTCGATTCAGTAAATAGATTTAGAAACTCAATCTCAAAATCTTTAGGTATTTCAATTGCTTTTGAACAGTCAAAAGCTCGCTTACCTGGGTTTTCTAGAAAAGCCACTTGAAAAATTTGTAAGAATTTTACAGCAATTCGATTATGATTCTGAAATAGTGACATTTTATATTCCCTGTTTGGTTTATAATATAAAAGATCTCAGATTACTGGAGTATTTGAAATCCTGTACAGATTTGTGGCGCCCACATAATATAATGTATATAAATTCGTGCATACGTTGTACCTGTGTACATATTTGAAGTCGCTTTCATACTAAGTTATAATCTTAATCCTCGTGTATTAAACAATCTCTGGATTATCTTTATGCTGTCTTTAACACATTTAAGACAGCATGAAGATAATCCTCAGAAATCCCACTGAGTGGTTCCGAGAAAAGCAACTCTGATGGATTATAATATTATTTTATAACAAAGAAATTTAACATTTTATTATAAATGATTATATGATATTATGTTTTATAAGTTTGAGTGCTTAACCTTGCGTCTCATGTACGAGGTTGCAAGTTCAAACTCGGGCTCGGTGGAGGACAACAATTTATAGTGAGGCAACTTGGACTTATAAAGAAACAATATAAGTCTAAATCCATATCAGAGGCTTATTTAGAGAGGGCTAATTCTGCTACCAGTTCACCCGAAAAAAAAGTACATTTGCAAATTAATATTTTACAACAAAACATCATCAAATTAATCAAGTCAGTTCAAATGCTCAGCGCACAATTTAATTAAATGAAGCAAACGAAAAATAACAGTACAAACAACTTGAACAAACATTTGTATTTATATACGTTTGAAAAAACAAACGATCATGCATATTCATGCAACAAAACCAAACACAAAAAAACTGTAAATAACTTTTCTTTCGGAAGTTGGTGGCTTTGTTTTTTATTTCATTGCCTATGGCCACCGACTTCCGAAAGAAAAGTTATTTACAGTTTTTTTGTGTTTGGTTTTGAAGTCGGTTCTCGTTTTTTAAAAAAGTTTTTTATTTTTCCCTTTTTAGTTTAAATAATCAACAAAAATCTTCATAATATAATCGGCGCCTTTGAAAATCTACAATCCTAGTAAGCAACAAAAACGAATCTATGTGGGCAACTTCACGAGATATCTATTATTGTTATATACTTAAACCTTCTCCAGAATGTAACGAACACTTATCTAAAAACCGCATCAAAATCGGTCCAGCCAAACGCGAGATAATCGCGGATAAACATGCAATCGTCTCCGAAAATGTACAATCCAAGTAAGCAAAAACGGATCCACGTGGGCAACGTCACGGGATATCTATTAGTGTTATATACTAAAACCTTCTCCGGAATATAATGAACACTTTCTTGAAAACCGCATCCAAATCCGTCCAGCCAAACGCGAGATAATCGCGGACAAACATACATACATACATACATACATACATACATACATACATACATACAGGTCGAACTGAGAACCTACTTTTTTTTTTGAAGTCGGTTAAAAAGGTCGGTTTATTGAACGTAAAAACAGTATAAAACCCAATAAGGCGTTCACTTGCCCGTTTATTTTATCCGAACGCATTATCACGATTTCGGAGCATTGTACTGAAATCCAACGATTTATAACAAAACATGTTTTTTGCATTTGCACTAAAAATCCCCACCTGTCTGGACCGACCAATAAATTCCTGTGAAAAACTGTCCCGGGTATCCTTGTGCCCGGGATTATGCACGAGTTCCAAGTTCTCGGGATTTGCATAGGAAAATGTTTAGAACCGCTGTCTGCTTCAAGCGCTTTAAATTGTTGTCGCTAGTTAATTACAAGCTTGAGTAAGACATTTTTTTTTACGTCGTAAAATCATCAAATCAGTCCTCCCGAACCCGGGCAGAGCGGGAGGGCACGGTCAGACTTGCACTGACTAAAATCCACGGTGTTTTTCATTAGCCCTTTACGTTCCAGGGTCACGATGATGAGATAAGTCCTGCGACACCGGCAGGCTTAGGCCCTCTTAGCTATTCAAGCTTGACGGGCCTCCTGATGACATATTACAAAAGTTTGCCTAAGCACCTAGTTATTATCATGGATTATACTTGAATGGCAAATTAAAGATTGAAAATAAATTAATCGAAAACATTTTGTGTTCGTAGATTTATAGCACCGCCATCAGTCCGCACCAGACCGAATAAAACAGCAAAGTTTCAGCATTTTGGCCATATTTTATTTAAATTTTTAAGAGTGAGTTAAAAGTTTCAATTTTTTTCCCAGTTTCAATGTTACAATAATTGCTTTTTTTCATAAATTTACGCTTTGTCCGTGAAACGGCAGCTATTGTAAAAAAAATTCTATTATATTATTTCATTATTGCCAGCAGTAAATATGATATTCTCTTTTCTCTTTAAAAGGTAAATCCAATAGAATATTTTTACGAACTAAAATTGTTATATTTTGTCATCTTTTTTTTCTTACACATAAATCGCTTTCAATAGCGACGTGTTTAAAAAAGAGCCTGAAAGCGAATTAGTTTTTGAACTCAATCACTGAACTGCTTTGGAATTTTAAGAAAAAACCGCTTTATCAGATTACCTTTTGACACTCTGTCCCAGAATATTATTTTGCAGTTGCAGTACTATTTCAGTTAGGAATCTATGAATCGTAACAGGGCTGAAATATCAAAAAAGTTCTGAAAAATTCTCATGGTATTGTTGTTAACCATGCCAGATAACTTACATTTCCAAATCAAATTATTTTTACTGTCTCTTTCGACTCAACTTCAATCGATACATATACAATGTATAAAGCAGCCATAACTTGTCGCCATGTCGGTCGAACGCTCAATATGTTCCATCTCTATGTGATACAGAGTGTTCCGCGTATGTGAGTGACGTGTACGTCATCGTAAGCCGATAGCTCGGCGTGAGGTCGCGACTGTTGACAACAAACTATTACGAAACTGATTCCGAGTAGGGCTGACACTAGAAAGAGTTGTTGTGAATACTGAAACCATGTGAATTTTTGTAATATGTATTATCTATGGCAGAATCAGGACTTAATACATATTAAATCTTGATATCCAGGTGTTCACAATAATTAAGTTCATATGTCAGTGTTCTGTTGTAAAATTATTTTTCAAACTACTGCAAGGTTAAAAAAACGAAGAAGATGTAAATGTGTTACAGACACATAAAATATTCTAGACCGTTTTATTGGATAAATCTTTTATAAAATTAAAATGCTATCCATTTTAAGGAGACTACTAAATCAAAAGCACAATAAAAAGTCAATTCCGAGTATTGTAATTTACGCACCCTAAATACACATGAATAAAAATAATTTTACAAAATGGCGGCCCAACCCTAGGGCCTATCACTAGCACATCGTACGCTTGCGGCGCCATCCATCACCGCGACACGTTGATGGACGAGTCCAAACACACTCCCAGATTGAATGCGACGCAATATCATTGTGCCGAAAGCCGAACCTCCTGTTTGCTTAGCCGTTTGGGATGTTGGCGGAAAAACAACAACCTGTAGATACATGTTGGTACACTTTGGCCGTTTATTGAATTGATTGAATTCGTTTAAGCGAGTGTGGGTTGATTGGGGTCAAAACTTTTGAAGCAAAATGGAACATTTTAAAGGCAGTTTCGTGGTAAAAGATGGATCAGAGTTATAAAAACAGAGCGCTTGTATTTTGGTGTATAATGGAAAAAATGAAAATATGGATCAACGATGAAGCGTCTTATATCAGGTTTGGACTAAATGATTATAATTTAGGAAAAAAATAATAATTCATGTTTAATTTCGAGATAGGTTTTAGTCTGAGGGAACACGTAGGATACCTTTCATTTGTATCACGTTCCTGTGGAATAATTTCGACATAAACGACGGCGTAGTTTAGAACAAGAAGAAAATAGTTTAATACAATAGATAGGTAGATAGATGACATGCATACTTACCTATTATTTTAAAGTGCTTTAAAAAGGGCATAATTAACCATTTTGTTCAGTCATCGCTAAAACGCTCTCCACAAACGTGCTGTGGTTTGTAAAATGCCGCCATGATTGATAGCCCACGATCGTTGAACCGTTGCCATACGCCAAACTAAATAAAGTGTGCACTGATCGATTGCCATTTAACTCAACAAAAATGTTAAAATAGTAAAAGTAGTAGTTAGTATTTTTAAAGAGTAAAAATCCCAGTGTTTAAGTAAAATTTTTACTCTACTTTTGTGCTAAAATTTATTCGTATATTAAAATTGCGAAAATGGAGAAGAGTACTGTGTCCGAGAATTTCTCTCACATTCCATTACAAATATTACCTTCAACTACATACACATTGTTCTAAAAGTGCTTTTATTTTACCTGCACGAAATCTCGTAGTTCCATTTGCCGGGAAATAACCGGATAATTTCGCCTTCAGCCAGTTCAAACTGAGTAAATCCGGTTAGAACCGGTGTGTATATCGATAGTTACTGTTATGTTTGTGTGTCCAAGTACTTCGCCAGATGTTCCTTTGAGAACCGTGCAAAGGCTGGAAGTTGTGGATCGATCCAGGTTATTTACTCGGATCTGAAGTAGGGAACTGAGCTAAATAGGGAACACTGAAGAAGTAAGTAGTTCGCGAGTACCTGTGTGTGACATAGAATTAGTTTGGTGAGTAAGTTCAGCTGTAATCCCGCGAATATCGTGTGCGGATGTCGTTCCGTTTTACTTTTATTGCGGTCGTTTGGATATAATGTGGTTCCGATACAAATATGTAATTGCTTCACACAATAGTATGTATGTTAAGTGGTGGCTTTGTGTTCTCAGTTGCTATGTAATACCCAGCAAACATACAATACAACACGAAACCTATTACAGCCATAATTATTATCTGCGGAATATCACACACACGGGAATTTATTGATTGTAGATTTAAACACAAGCGCACACAAATGAAACTGTATACTTACACACACGCACACACACGTTGCTAATTCAGGCGTTCAGCGTAAATAAAACAATAGTTTATTGTTTATTTAATAAACTACAGCATTGACATTAAATACGGAAGCTGCGGAAATCTGTTCGCAGCGTAGGTATAGTCAATAGGCATATTATTGACAGCGCGATTTACCTCAAAGCTTCAAAAGCGTTTTTTTTTTAAACAAGCGTTGCTACTGACGTGTGATTGACTGTACTATACCTACAATAGTTGCCGTTTGATAAACAAAAGAGAATGAATCGTCAATCTTACTCGTGGTTTGTTTGTCCATTATTTGGACCTGAATGTACGACGCAGACGCACTACCATACTAGTTAACCTTTAATAATAATACCTATACCTATTCCATAACTATCACACAACGCCATCTAGTCCCAAGTTAAGCAGAGCTTGTGTTAAGGTTACTAGCCAACTGATAAACATAGTTATATATTTCTAAATAAGTACATACATCTTGTAGTACCTATCTTGTAGACCAACATCTTGTAGTATTAAACGAGCAATTTTACCTACCTAATGATTTCGATGAAAGCAGTTACTGGATTTACGTGGGTGCACAAATCGATTGAACTAGATCCCATAACCCTGGATAATTAGTTTTTTTCCGTATTTTCATGCATTACGATAATACCTGCACAATAAGTTTCATAATTTCGTCGCCGTCGCCCGTCAATAGGCATGATGATAGAAACAAAGAATCACTTAATATTTGAAAAGTACCATTTCATAAAAGTGAGTTGGTCGAAACAAAACCAAAACCGTAAATCACAGTCATCCGCCATGTTACCTACCTAACATCAATACGAAGGAAATGACGATACGGGAACCGGGAAAGGGGTTATAAGTCATCAATCAATATGTTATTGTAATGTTACTTAGTATTATGGAAAAATAATTATTAAATATAGGTATAAAGTCACTCACGTCACGATTTGTGGAAAGTAGATCCCAGGAAATCGTTCACTCACAACATTGTTAATGAGTACCTACCAATGTTGGAAGGTGCACTGATAAAGTTTCAACACTTAATAAAGTTCACAAGCAGTTAGAGACACAACAATCACTCACACAGGTACACAAGCACTAGTAATTAACCGTTACATAAAGCAATTATAACTTAAACAGACAATAAAACAATATAAACACAGATTCAATTTGTCCGCGTCAAGCCCTGCGGGCGTAACTGGTGTGAAGTTGGCGCGGTTTTGCGAATTGCACTACGAACTAGTGATGAGGGTCCTATACTGACTTAGAATAGTTGTGAGTCGAGATATCGATTATTGACTTAGAAAGGTGTTTTTGTAACCGAAGTACAAATTAGTATTTAAATCTCTTCCAATAATAAGTATTTTTAGCAGTATTTAAAATCCTTCAATACGAGATAGAAAAACAAATAAAAGTTTATGAAAAAACACTACCTCTCAACGCAACTGCGTTCAAAGAAATGTTTATGACATTTACGGCTGTCAATCTGTTTCATCTGTCAAAATCACGTCAAAAAATGACATCGGTGTTTCATCAACAACAATAAAAAAAAACGCCACAGAGCTGTCAAACAACTGAATGAACATAGGAGCGTGCACTCTTTCTGGATGGAACATAGTTGTGATACGTGGTATCGTCTCTATACGTAGTAATAATAGCTCAGTGACTAGAAATAAAAACCGAGTCCGCGTCCGAGTGTGAGTGCGAGTCCGAGTCCGGGTTCGAGTCCGAGTCCGAGTCCAAGTCCAGATCCTGGTCAGGGTCGGCACAGCCAGCTCGTTTCTGCTCTGCTCTGGTCCGGAATTAACTTCTTCTTTTCTTCAGCACGCGTAGCTTGGCGATTCTATCTCTATTCTACCAAGAAAAGACAAAGCTTTTTCTATCCCACTCGATATGTCTTCTGTCTGAGCATGGTGCGGCCTGAAGACTCGTGTTTCTATGAAGACAAGACATGAGTTTTCTTTCCTTAACAACGGCGAATGACTGACCTGTGAATGAACTGAAACGTTTAGTTAACCAAGAAAACGTGTGAAATTAGTTTTCAATACAATTAAAATGTTTTATTGGAATGACACAGAATTATCCATAATTCTAGTAATATATGCATCCATTTGCAGTTAAAAAAACTTTTTGCACATAAATGAAAGCGACAATAAAACCAAAAAAAAAAGGTTTCCAAACCATATACATTATATGTCTTTCCTAGCCAAATGTCAAATAAAATTAACATACTTTCTAGAAAGAGAGAAAAACAAGTGTAGAACCGTATCTATGTGTTCATAGGAGACTAGTATTTATTATTATGATAAATTATGATTATGGAATTTTAGGCAGATATTGTTGGGTCCATGCTGCATGTCTATGACTGCTGATACTTAGATTCTTAATTAAAATATTTTTGTCTAGTAATAAAACATTGGAAAGATTATCTGTTAGCATTATTTCGCTGAAAGTTTCTCATTTTATAATAATTTTCATGGATTGTTTCATATTAAATAAAGTTTGATGCACTTTCGTAACAAGTTTCATTCAGCCTTTTTTATTCTTTATGGCTTATAAACTAAAGCGATTGAGTTGGGAGGACCCTTTCTAGTTTTTAAAACAAATTAAAGCCGATAAACACCAAGAATATTATAAAAAGAATCTTGTCTAGGTCTGATTTGATGTAGACAAGTTTCTCTTGTAGAAAAGAAATGTATCTTCCCCCAAATGTCACAAGTATAGAAAATATTGTCGGCATGCTCGATGTTGTAGACTTCTTTCTATCGTAGAGAAGAAACATTTCTTTTCTACGTGACAAACATCGCCGTGCCGTGATAGAGATCTTTCTTCAATTTTTCAGTTTCGTTTAGTCGATATAACTCGTTTCTACGGTGGTCATGCTACGCGTGCTGTACGTACACATTTACAACAAGCAAAAAACACTGCGGCCAATTTTATAGTGGTGTCCCTAGGAGGCCTTGATAATATCATAGAGTGTGTAGTTGAAAACACAGTAGGAAAATAATAATAATTAAAAAAAAAAAATAAGTCGATAATCGATAGCCGATATTTCGACTCACAACTATTATAAGTCAGTATAGGACCCTCATCACTAGTTGGTAGTGCAATTCGCAGAACCGCGCCAACTTCACGTCAGTTACGCCCGCAGGGTTTGACGCGGACAAATTGAATCTGTGTGTTTTATTGTTTATTTAAGTTATAATTGCTACAAGTAATAACTACTAACTAGTGCTTGTGTGCCCTCGTGATTAATTGTTGTGTCTCTGTTTGTGAACTTTATTATGTATTGAAACTATCATAGTGCTCCTTACAGCCTTGTTAAGTACCTAGGTACTTATTAACAAATATAGTGAGTGAACGATTTTCTGGAATCAAGATACTTTAGACATCATTACGTGAGTGACTTTATTTATCTACTATTCCATAATACTATTTTAATAAGGGAAATCTGAGGTTGAACGCCAACCTTCGAACGTAAAGTGGGTACCACAGCACAACAACCGATCAGCTGTTGCGGTCAACGCCCGCCATTACTGCTACAGATTAAAAATTATAAATCAAAGGTCAAAGGATATGCCGATTTTAGAACCTAGATGGCGCCATAAAAGTGCGACGCAAGAGATGTTTTATTTCATCGCAAAGCGCATTTATTAGGTACACAAAGTTTGCGGTCGTTCGTATACGCACGAGTTTCCTGCGCCACGTTAACCATGCTTGATGTTGATTGACAATTTATTTGTTTCGCGGTTTCGCGGTTATTTCAGTAAGAGAGCTCGATACGAAAAAGTTTTACTGGTCATGTTGTATGTCTGAATGGTATTTATCAATGCCTGGCATTGAATCAAGAATTGTTGCCTTTGGGTTATATTTTATTCTTGTTTTGTTCTAGCTAATTCACAGGTATAATATCGACTAAATAAGAGTCACCCAGAGACACTGACAGCGACACTTATCTATATACATATAATAAAATAGTAGGAAAGTCAAAACTGTACATTGAATATTTTTTAAAAAGAATACTTGGGGTGTGATCTACAATCGATACCGAAGCCAAAAATATAGTTTTTAGAATTTTTGTCTGCTTGTCTGTTTATCTGTTTGTCTGTTTGTCTGTATGTATGTCCGGGATAAACTCAAAAAGTACTGGACGGATTTGAATGATTCTTTTTTTGTTGTATAGGCATTAAGTCTGGTCAAAACATAGGCTATAATTTATTTTGAAAACTTGAACAACTGGCGCAGAACCGCAACAGACCAGCTAAACTATAAGAGATACAAAAATGGTGCCATGTTCCGCGTGATGAGCATTTTCTGCTGAGAGAATCAGTTTGAAGATCTGGAACACCTGATGTGGAACTCCAAGAGCCCAGCTACACTATAACATATACAGGAGTAACGTCTCAGCAAAGTTGTTCGGCCTGATGAGCACTCTCTGTGGACATATAAAAATTGAAGATCTGGAACACCTGATGTGGAACTCCAAGAGCCCAGCTACACTATAACATATACAGGAATGACGTCTTAGCAAGAGTTGTTCAGCGTGATGAGCACTCTCTGTTGACGTATAAAAATTGAAGATCTAGAACACCTAATGTGGAACTCCAAGAGCCCAGCTACCCCGCGGTGGGGGACGCCCACGGCGTCGGACGTCACAAGACGATCTCCGACCACCGTAGGCGCGGGCATGCGGGCGGCGATTAAAGGGCAACTCGCCGTCCGACCAAGGTCTTTAATTCGTCGTGTTCCACGCGCGCCTTAAAGAGCGTCAGCATAATGACGGGGCCCCCTCTCAGAGGGCTAAAGCCTGCCGGGGTCGCGGGATTTATACGATCACCGTTACCCCGGAACATAAAGGGCTATTGAAGGACACCGTGGATTTTAGTCAGTACAAGTCTGACAGTCCCTCCCGCCCTGCCCGGGGTGGGAGGCCTCATTTGATGATTTACGACGAAAAAAAAAGAGCCCAGCTACACTATAACATGATTTTTTTCAACTGGGCGTGGATGGCTATCTTCGAAACTATGAGGAATATCGAAAAATGTTGAAGACTCCTTTCAACAATTCTGGGAAGTAATCATATACGGCAAACTTAAGAAAAACGTATAATCGAAAAAAAACTGATCAATCTTCAAGGCGATGACTGTATTCGAAACTTAAGTTAACCTTTTCTTCTTTGAAAGCATGCTTATTTTTGTTCAACTCTACGCCCAGTTGAAAAATTCAACCTGTATAGGAATGACGTCTATTGATGTATTAAATTATAAGATTTGGAACACCTGATGTGGAAATCAAAGCTGTCACTAATTTCACGGACTGATTTTCGATGACGATTAATATATTAATACAATTTTTATTCTACTGGCCAAACTCCCATGATTTTTTTACCCGGGCTCTTGGAGTTGGGTATCAGACTTTTCAGATCTTCGATTTTGCCGACCCCATTGTCGCTGGCATAAGCAACAAGATCCGCGTACGAAGTCGCGGGCTGCAGCTAGTTATTATTATACTGAAACAGATACCGAAACCGATTATACCAATACTATACCGATCCCTATACGGTGCCGAACTGCCGATACCAATACCGAATAGATATGAGCGCCGATGGCCAATTCCACGGTGGCGGCGTGGCCTGAATATTTTCACGGCGGCGGCGGCGTCGCGGCGGCGCGTCGCGTCCGACCGTGCGCCTTAGTTTTTTATTTATTAGGGAGAGATTTCTTAAGAAAACGTTGTTGTTAGGTACTCGTACCAAATGAAGTTTTATTAAGAAACGTATTTGTTAATTTTAGTCTTCTATAATTAGAGATCACGTTTCCTAAAAACAATAATTGTTTCAGTATTTTCAGATGCGAGACAGAGTTTTTAATCAAAGCACTAATTTTATGTGAAATGTGTTTGCTCTTGACCCTAGTCTTTTTTTATCGTGGTAAATTGATGCCCCGCTTGGGTAGCTGCCCAAGCGGGGCAGTCCTGCACCGTATGCTCCACCGTGTCCTCCGGGCGGTCCTCGCAGTGGTGACACCCAGACGTTTCCTGCCTCTTCATCCGACACAGGTACCTCTCGAACCATCAGTGTCCGGTGAGGATCTGCGTTAAGTGGTAGCGCGCCGCGCGTTTCTTTCGGCGGCGGCGCGCCGGCGCGGCGCTCATACCTAATACCGAAACAGATAAAGAAACCGATACCAATTACGATGCCGGTACCGAATCCGGTACCGATACCGATACCGAATCCGGTACCGGTACCGATACCGAATCTGGTACCGATACCGATACCGATACCGATACCGACACCGACACCGACACCGACACCGACACCGACACCTTCACCGACACCGACACCGATACCGATACCGATATCGACACCGACACCGATACCGATACCGATATCGATACCGATACCGATACCGATACCGATACCGATACCGATACCGATACCGATACCGATACCGATACCGATACCGATACCGATACCGATACCGATACCGATACCGATACCGATACCGATACCGATACCGATACCGATACCGATACCGATACCGACACCGACACCGACACCGACACCGACACCGACACCGACACCGACACCGACACCGACACCGACACCGATACCGACACCTTCACCGACACTGACACCGACACCGACACCGACACCGATACCGACACCTTCACCGACACTGACACCGACACCGACACCGATACCGATACCGAATTACCGATACCGATACCGATTTTTGACCGAACCACAATTTACATGAGTTTTTCCCACCTTTTTTAGCATTTAGTCGTTTCCTCGTTGAAGTGGGATGAAAAGTGTTGCACTCGCGCTACAGCTCAAGATTGCTGAATCCTTCCCTTGTTCGGTCATCAAAATTGAGCACGCGGTTAAAAAGCAACTTTGCACTCTTGTATAACAAATAACTATTCTTCTGGAATTCGGTGGAAATAAACAGTCAATAAAAAAAAAGATGCAAAGCAAGACTTCCGCAACTTTTGCGATTACATTGAGACTACAATTTCAATAGCAAGCAGCTTACTCACTCGATATTTTCCATCACCTTACAGAAATGGCCCTAATACCGCCATTCACGCTGCCCACCCGAGCCTTTTGGCGGAGATTAGGGAAGGCACGGGTACGGCTCACCAAATCTATCGCTGTTAATACAAACGGGTATGGCACTTAAACAGAAATGCGTAGAAGGTTAACTACCAACCAACTGCAGTTACTGCTACTGGACTGCATCATCCCACTGCTCAGGTCTTTTCTCATGAGTTTTCGATAGTCTTCTCAATCTAGGGATACTACTCATTAAGCACGAACCCGTAACTTCAGCCGACATTTCAGGCGTTTCTTCTACTTTACTACTTACGGACATAAGTTTAGTTAGTACAGCCATACTCAAAGTGTGCTCCGCGGAGCCCCGGGGCTTTGCAAAGCGTTTTTAGGGGCTCCGCGAGAATAATAGTAGTCTCTTACTCTCTTCGATCAAGTCTAATATCAAACGATGAAAGAAAAAGTCGGTTAAAATTAAGAAACATTTTCAAAAATCTCATTAGATTTTCACTTTTTTCGATATTATGTAGTATGTTGCCTAACTTACATTGTAACATGTTTACCTATTTTATTAGAGAATACACCTAACAGATTCTTTAATTTTGGGCTTCCGTCAAATATTTTGCTTTTCGAAAGGGTTCCGCCACCAAAAAAGTTTGAGAACCGCTGAGTTAGTATATAAGTTTAATAATAATAATAATAAGTTTTGTTGGCTGTATAGCGTTTAGACCCTTGCTTGTGTTTAAGTTATTAAAATGACTGATTTCTCTTTCGCACACCTATGTCTCTCTCTTGCTCTGAACTCGCGACGGCACACAAACCACTGCTGTATATTCAATTAATTAAACTCTGCTAAACCAAGTATTTATTGTTTTACTGGCATATCCCATCAAGTTTATTGTTCGGAAAAAATACAGATTGGTACAAGAAATGTTATGCAGATATATTACAACTGATATTAGAATAATAGGACCGTCGACAATATTGCTTGTTACATGATCTGTAATTAATGGAATTAACCCTGCCCCTAAACTAGGGTGACCTGTATCTTAGGAGACAGTGTTCGGCTAAGAGTTAATTCAATACATGTTTATTTAGTGAAAGACGAAAAAAAAAAACAAAAGTGTGTTTAGGTGTCTATCAATCTGTTTTTCTAGCATATTATCATTATAACTCCTATCAGTTTTTCTTATTTTAGAGTTTATGAAGTAGTGTAGGGTTTAGTGAATTTTGTGTGTGTGTATGTGTGTGTGTGTGTGTGTGTGTGTATGTGTGTGTATGTGTATGTTTGTGTGTGCATGTCGTGTGTGTGTATGTTGAAGAGCGTAAGCAAAGGTGTGTGAGAGAGAAAGAGGAGGAATTTCATTATGTTAGGTGACGTAAGTGAGTAAAGACTCCGTGTAAGAGTAATCCTTCAGTAGTAGCCACTCCGTTACTTTGTTTTTTACTGTGTATGAATTTAGGTTATGTAGATTAAGTTGTTTGTGATTTTTTTCGTAGATGTGTGTACTTAATATATAAAATTGATGTGTGGAGAAAGAAGTTTTGTGCCTAATACTTGGAAGCAAGTATGTTCGCTTTCGAGGGTCCGGTTTTGGTAGGGTAGTGTGCCTTCTTAGAACAGATTTGAGCACATAGAGCTGACGCACCGTAAGAACCTTGGTGTTTAAATACAGTTCCGTAGTTGGATATCTGTACGGCTTTCTTGACATGACTTTAAGTATTGCTCTTTGTGCTCTCTCTACTCGAAGAAAGTTAGTTTTGGTGGCACCACCCCATACAGTTATGCAGTACCCAATGACAGATTGGACAAGGGCATAGTAGACCATTTTTAATGTGCTAGGATTAGCAGACTCCCTGAGAGCTTTAAAAATATATATAAGTCTCATTGTTCTGTTGGTGAGAGCAATAATTTGCTTATCCCATCTTAGGCCGTCATCAATCAGCACTCCCAAATATTTAACGCAGTCAGTTCTTCTAGGTGCCAAACAGTGACACGGTGAAGCTTGGTTCGCACATGTGTGAGCAGTTATGCAAAAATCGTGGGATGGTAAGGAGTTTCGTCGGATTGAAAAGGGGATGTAGATCGTTTTGTCGAGGTTAAGCGTGAGTAAATTATGATTGAGCCAACTCATAATTTTCGACATTGCCGCTACTGCTTTTGCCTTAACGATATCCCAAGTAGATCCGTAAACAAGGATAGCTGTATCATCAGCATACGCATATATTCTGCAGTTTGGTAGGCTCAGCCTGCAAAGGTCATTAACATAGACCTGGAATAATGTGGGACCCAGTATGCTGCCTTGAGGGACGCCAAATGACACAGTTTCATAGTCACTAAAGTATGTATCCACTTTAACAAAAGTTTAGTTATCATATTCGCGATAGTTAACGGCATTTCCTGTTAGTGTGAACCCAGGATAAGAAGCCAACCTTCTGCGCGTATCTTTATCGTGTCATGATGTTAACACGGGCGCTGGGGTCAACTCGACCCCGCAAGTGTTACCGTGTGAACACGCACGCTCGAGGGTTAAGGTAGAACTTGATGTATGTGGGACCATTCAAGGAGCGTGATAAGATTTTTAGGGTTATCTCTGGGTGGGTATTAATAAATTTATGAATAGTTTTCTGACACAATGGGGTTAAGAGTGATCTATTTTTAAACGAATTGAAGCAACTTGTTCGTTACTCTGTAGTTGATCTTACAGAGATACAATCGAGTTCTATCATCCAACCACATTTATTATTATTTTCGGGGGACTTACCTATTTCGAAATATAGGTTTCATATCCAAAAATGTATGTACTAAACCGCTAAGTACCTTTATGATTGACTATTTCGTTTTTTGATTACTCAAATCGCTTGGCACGTGTCCTAATTGCAAATATTGACAGGTAATAAACATTCTAAGTACCTATCGGCTCCACCAAAATAACACAACTACCAACAGACTGAGGATGATTTAAAGCACTTTGATTCCTATCTAATTGAATGCTATGTAGCTAATCGATGTTGGCGAGCTTCCGCATTGCAATCCAGAACTGACCTCAACCCTTGGAAGTGTTCCAGGACTATAGTTTAAGCAGGGGTTGCTGCAGCCAATAGTCATGGATTGCAATTATTTTGGAGATTCTCGCATATTATATATGACAGCCATATAGTTGAACCGTTGTTTGTCGGTCGTAGATGGGTGTATTTATAACCTAGTTTGACTGCTCCATATCTTTAAACCAACTATTATCAGGAACACTTTAAGTTTAGTTGCAGGTATTCAGTGGCCCAAAAGTCTGACAACCAGTCTGGCCGAGGTTTGCCTACCAGCACCACCCATCCGTGTAAAATACCACTATGTTGACTGAAAGTCAAAGGAAAAGTATAAAACTTATCATATTATCGTTATTACGTAACAACAACATTCAATATTTGCCGTCAAGGGGACACAAGTTCAGCATCACAATTTCAGCAAATAAACAAAATAATTATATTTAAATTAAACGCGAAATAAACAAAAACACATGACGAACATTCGTAATTGTATTTCAATTGATGCCAATTATTTCACTGAATGTTGAAATCAGGGCAGCCCTTCAGGCGAATCCAATTTATCAGATATATAAATTATAGTCGCAGTATCAGAATGGCTTGCAATTAAAGTGCAATAATCATATATATTCGTGGTATCGGCATTCGACCGTGATATTGTGCTAAACTCATTATTTGTGTACACTGGGTTCTATCTACTGTAGTTGTATTATCTGTTAGATTGGTACAGAGTTTTAGTTAGAACTATTTTGTTTTACTGTACTCAAATTGGTTGCGGAATTTGCATCACATTGGTGATATTTGAAATGACAGTATTTTGGAATTTACTAGTAATTACAAGGCTCTCACAATCGATTTTGCCAGTGGCGATAGAATGACTGTAGTTGAATGCAATTTAGGTTTAGTTACAGTAATTAATTCCAGTTCTGAATGGTAATCAACAGCAGCTATTGCAAAAACATCATTTGTGTTATAACATCCATCGAAACGAAATAAAAAGGAAAACAAAGCAAATAAATTATCTACTTTGAATGGTTCTTTAATCCACGGTCACCTCTATAGTATAAAAAGACATTTAAAAAAAAGCAAGCATACTGACCGCTTGATGAATATTGCTGATCGTAGCCTATCTTAGGGTGCCTTTCCACCAGAGATGTGCTGTGCAGCTATGCTGCGAAAAAATAAAAGCTGAGCTACGAAACTGTGTGACCTGTTCCACTGATACTACGCTATGTAGCGGTGCGAGTAAGATGCGCCGCCGCAAAGTAGCTGTGCGAGGAAGATTCGCAGCTCGAAGTACAAAAAACGAGCACCAATAAATATGATTGGTGGCCATATCAAACGCATCCATAGCAACGTAGCATAGCACATCTCTGGTGTAAAAACCAGCCTTATGGATGTCTGCAACACCAAGCAACCTGCGTGTGGCCGACCTTGCAACTTTTTCCCCTTCTTTGAAGTTATGGTATATCTTTGTACCGACAGTCAAAGAGCAGTTTCGGCAAAATGTGTTCACATCGTCGGTCTCCCAGCTCCCGGCACTGACAACAGGCTCACCACGATCCGCTGTCGAAACGCAGGCAAGCTACTCGACGCCGGACTCCTGCGAGTGGAAAATGGAGATCGAATGCAGTTGACAAGAGCACTTAGTTGCCGTAACAATGTCTTCGTTAGTGCACATTACTCTAAAAATCTCGATACTGAGACAACTTTGTGGTACGGTTAATTATGCAGATTTGTTTGTGAAATCAAAGCTGCAGTCTTGTTAAGTTTGCAGGATTGGGTGGTGGTGATGGTTAATCTCATGATAATACTATCTCTCTTTAATACTATATTTAGACGATGGTTGGATTTCTAATGAACAAAGTTAATCATAGTTAAGTTTCGAACCCTCCTTAAACATTTTGTCACTCTTGTTCGTCAACAAGGAGACGCATAAAAAATATTCGTGGCGAAAGAATTTTACTGTCGAAGAAAAATGTTTTCTCAACCAAAAACGTCATTTCTCGTATGATTAGAGATGTGCTGTAATTTTGTCAGCCATAATGTTACATATATTTACATACGAGGCTCTTGCCAGTAACAAGCTGTCTCTTGGTTTCTTATTTTATACAATTTCCATACATTTTGCTTATTGAAATTCTCGTAACACCGATTCCAATAAAAGTTATGATATGACACAAGGTCTGAAGCTTCAAACATGCCAGGCGAAGTTTTTTTTTCATCATTTATTATACGAAAATAGCAAAAAAACGTTATTGTGAATTTCTGCCGGCATTCATGATAACGGGACCTAATTGACGATAATTTAATAAAATATTTTATTGTGTTGCTGAAAAATATACCTAATAAAGTTGGGTAAACATGATTAAGTTTAGTGACCTGGTGAGGTAATTGAGTGGTAAATGATTGGCCCTCGTTGTAAGATGGCGGACGGTCGGTGGTGGTTGCTAGGCAATTTGTTTCGTAAGATATTTGATCATTGCGGCTTTGGTATCAAGAGTTAATCGTTACTAATTAGTTGCTACAAGTTTCTGTACGGTCAAGCCGGCTGGGGTTGTTTTTGTCACTGAATAAGTGCCTTCTCTTATTACTTTTTTCTTTATGTTTCGAAATTAAACACAAATCATAAAATTGTCATAAACAAATGAATTGTGATGAATATTTTTCATGCACGCGAAGAGGCAGTTTGAAATGTTCAAAAACATTTCGGTTAGTCTAAAAATAACCCACAAAATATTTGCGTTTCAAAGTGCAACAAACTCTGTATAAATCTCATTCAACGAGTCATTTAATCTAGTTAAACACGGTGCAACTCATTACCTCCGCCCTTTAGTGCAGAGTTCACGACACCCACTCACGTTCACAGCACACGTACACAGGGTGTTCACTCTTCACATTGTTTACGCCAACTATTTCAGATTAATTGACGGCCATTAGTCCGTCCGCCGCAACGCTGTAGTTAATCACTTCTTCATACAAATACTCAACTGAGCCGTCAGACGTGTGACGTCACGCATGAGAGGGTAACGAAGCATCATTTTTTAAAACAAACAACATTACTCGTTGCCTTGTATGTTCAGTGAGGTTGAGGGAACTTTTTATAATACTATCATTGGTATTTTAAGTCGGATGCTTGGTTATTTTTCATTTTTAAAGAAAAACGAATTTTCCTGAAATATACCATTTCGTGGGCACATGTTTTCAAATTTATTCCTTCTTTTTCCAAGCTTATAGCTATAGCTATATATTCTTTCTTCTTTGTTCAAGCTTATAGCTGTAGCTTATAGCTATATATATATATCAAGCTTATTTGCGTCATGCCTCATGTTTTTAAGTCAAAGAAAACCACTGGGTCTTGAAAACAGTGTTGAAACCAGTGGATAAGTGTTAAATTAGATCACTGAAGGTATTCCTTTATTAATTGTATGATTTAAATGCCTTTTCAAAAAGTTCAGGTTACTCTCACGCAAACAAAAATAATCAGGACCCTCCTGACTACAGTTTGAGTAAAAAATAACCCCAAAACATATTTTACAGCATACAATATTTTAATACAAGATAGAGTGATAGAGGCTTGCTAATATTCTCATCAGTGCACAAACTCTTTGTCCCGTCTTTTATATTTTTTGTACCATCGCATGCATGCCGTAGGCTGTACGCCGGTGTCGTGCGGTCCATGGCCCTCTACGGGGCCCCAGTGTGGGCCCTAAGCATCCGGACGCGACCAATCAAATTGGTCGCATGCCAGAGGGTCATGGCTATCCGGATGATCCGGGGATACCGCACGATTGCCGGCGAATCAGCCAACCTGCTCGCCGGATTGCTGCCCTGGGATCTGGAGGCGACTGCCCTCCAGCGCGTCTATGAATGGCGCGTGGAGGCGCAGCGCCGGGGCGTGACCCCGCTGCCTCGAGAAGTCGAGGCGCGGAAGAGCTCCGGCGCGATCTCAGGGCAGTATGGAGGACACGACTGTCGCGACCGACGGCCGGGCACGCCGCAATAGCGGCGATAAGACCCCTCTTTGAGGAGTGGCTGGAGAGACGTCACGGCGTCCTAACCTTCCGCTTGACGCAGGTCCTCACCGGACACGGATGTTTCGGGAGGTACCTGTGTCTTATGAGAAAGGAAGAAACGCCTGGGTGTCACCACTGCGTAGATCGCCCGGAGGACACAGTCGAGCATACGGTGCAGGATTGCCCCGCTTGGGCGGAGCACCGACGTGTCCTCACGGCAGCGATAGGCGGAGACCTCTCGCGCCCAGCACTGGTCGCGGCCATGCTGCGGGGCGAGACGGAGTGGGAAGCGGTCGCCTCCTTCTGCGAAGCAGTCATGCTCGCGAAGGAGGAGGCGGGCCGCGTGAGAGAGAGGACAAGGTCCTCCCTCCGCCCCACCCGCGGTGGTGGACGCCCACGGCGTCGGACGTCGCAAGACGATCTCCGGCCACCGTAGGCGCGGGCATGCGGGCGGCGAGTAAAGGGCAACTCGCCGCCCGACCATGGACCATGCCCGGGTCGACGGCGCGTCGTGTTCCACGCGCGCCTCAAAGAGCTGTCAGCAAAATGACGGGGCCCCCTCTCAGAGGGCCAAAGCCTGCCGGGGTTGCGGGACTCATACCATCACCGTGACCCCGGAACATAAAGGGCTACTGAAGAACCGTGGATTTTAGTCAGTACAAGTCTGATAGTACCTCTCGCCCTGCCCGGGGTGGGAGGTCTCATTTGATGATTTTACCACGTAAAAAAAAAAATAAAAAAAAAAACCATCGCATGCAGAGGAGACACGTTGTATGAGCAAGATTTTAATATAAGGCCCGGTGTGTGTAGTGGAGCGAGTGCGTCCCACACGGGTCTATTTGCAGGCAGTCAATAACAGACCTCATTGCACCGTCACCTCTCCCTGTGTGCAGACGGGAATAGAACGCAAATATACGGCTTCATAATGAATGTCATGTGATATTGGTTAGACATTAGGCTGAAGGATTTGTTGTCTGTCTGTCTATAGGTACCCCTACTTCTCAAGGAACTCTTAGAAGTATAAAGTTATAATTTATATCATCTACTCAAATCTGCAGTTGCCTTTAGTTATAATAAAAACAAAGATGTTAACTTGCAAAATATCTGCGTTGGTATCAACGCACTGACTCATGTAATATGGCAAGAGGCAATTTCAGGAAAAAAAAACAGAAAATATAGTTAAATAACAAAAAAAGCAAGTCTGTACGGAACCCTCAGTGTGCGAATACATCTCAAACTCTCTTCAATAGAAAAATCTCACTGACTTTGTTATTGAATTTTCCTCGAATCCTTTTGAAGCATTTCTTACTACAATCAGATCCACTCTTCAAATTCACTGACAATCAATTCACAGCCTAAATATAAAATACGTTGTTATCATATTCATCCTTTGACACATTTATCAAAATGTGCCCTAAACAAAGACATGACATACAGAGCGACACACGTGAACACTTACGCGGCTCCAAATCAACAACTCGTTTATTTCGCTAACCCTCTCAGCACGGCCATCAAACATTTTTTTCACGTCAAGAACATTTATGTGGCCATTAGCGACGGTGCTGATGTATGGCCGCCATTCACCGGCATGGGAAACAACTCCATTGTGATAGCAACATCTATACATCATCAGCTAAGTGGCTGCTCATAAGGCTGCCAGACTTCGAAGGTCTGTAGACTAGTGCTCAACTTTTTAAGTGATCGATCTCCCTTTTTTAGCTTCATAAGTATGTAATACACAAGAGGACGAAAAAGTATAGGACTCGCCATTACTTTATTTGCCCAAGATAAATTAGGTATGGAAATAAGTTATGGCCGTGCGTTCCGAAGATACTTATGGATTTTGGTCTCACAATGAAATGTATTTTTAGTACTTATTATAAGAAAGGAAATTTCCGTTATTTCGCACGTTATTCATGTGAAGTCTGAACACGTAAAAGCCTGTTATTATCATTGCTTTTATCGCGACTTTCAAAGAAACATCGGCAAAAAACGGTATAGCGCCTTTGACTTAAAGACATCTACAATTAGAGCAAGCGATGTGGAAAATTACTAGCTACTTCCATCCCTGGCTTAATTAACATTTTGTCCCAATATTGCTGTAGACAGCCCTACGAATGTCTTGGGCTCAAGGTTATTGTCAAAATATTGTAGACACAGTGTGACCGAAGCGTGCCGTTAGCTTGACTATTATATAGCCCGATAATCGGAATGACTGCTTTATAGGAATGAAATAACGATAGAGCTATCAATCAAGGCAATGGCTTTCAGTAATTACAAACAGAAAGTACTTTCATGTAAGTCGTTACACACAAAACACTTATTTGAGTATCGAAGTTGTCTACAAGATAATAGCGACGTCTGCCCCTACCTACTGGTTTGTTTTATTAATTTTCTATTTTAGTCCTTGCTCTAACATTTTCCAGGATTATGTTTAAGGTTTCTATCGATTCAATTTATCAAAGTCTAGGTTAGAATCCACAATAGAGCTTTATTGAAAGGATATATTTACTAAAGGGTGGACCGTCTCAGTTGATTGGTGATCGCTGAGCTAGCCTTGCCGCAACAATGTAGGGACCATCCATCGCTGGATTCAATACAGAATAAAGAGTGATGGACTCGAAATAACTGAATGGTCTAGAAGTCCATTAGTTAAAACGATGGAAGTTTACATTCCAAATTGTAGGTAAGTAAAGTAGATTGGCCAAAAAACTGTATGAAATATAATCGTAACTCGCAACTCTCAAATTTTAAAGCAAAATTTGGTTACGTATATTATGAGTGAAGACTGTATTAAGCAGTGTTTCTTAGTCTATTTCCAACCAGTACCTCCCGTTTATTTTTGGATCAAAGAAAATATATCAGAAATTTTCAGTAAACAAAATATAATCCCTAATACGATTTGAAACATCAAACCATTGACACTAAGTATCTAAGTTTATTACATCAACAGTGAAGTTGTCAATCAGCTTTTAGGTTAGAATAGATATTTATACTTTTCCCAGATGACAACGTTCAATCTGATGTCATTGAACGTTGTCATCTGGGAAAAGTCTTTTCCTTCTAGTAACAAATTCATACAAAATCACGTATTCAAACACTAGCTGGTGTACCCAACCTCATCTCGTCCCATTCATTACACGTAACGATGTTGACAGTCGCTTGATCGTGTGGTAATCGAGTCGTGATCGTGTCGCGATCGAGTCGTGATCGCCTTGTGATCGTCTCACCCTGATTATTGTTTGCGCATAAAATCTTATGAGCAAGATAAGTGGTTATGTTTGCGTCGTCTCATTTGTTTGTCGAGTTTGGGATATCAAAGATATTGTATTTCGGATAAATTATCAAGCGACTGTGACCTTTCCTGTTGCTTTTCGCTATTATTGCTTAAATTGTGTAATTATAATCGAGTGGTCCGCTTCAAAGGAATAGTTTCCTTAATCTATATCAAGGAGCTTGTCGGTTAATTGGTAACTTGCCTTGAATTTACTTAACCGTAATTTTCTTCGTTCATGACATTATTTCATTTTGATATTAGGCACGTGTTCATCGGCCTCTGCCAAAATGGAATGAAGGTACGACTTCACTTTTCCCACTTGTAACATACATAACTCAATTACCTACCTTTCAAAAGCTCACGCCAAAAATAACTCTCGTCTGATATGAAGGGTGTGAAAATAGAAGCCTTTTAAAATAAAGGCTGTATTTGTACGTTCACAATTCATTGCCAGTTTCCCTCCCGCTGTGGACTCACAGTGACAAATGACGAGCGTCTCCAACTGTCCTGTAATCAATTAATAACTGAGCGTTGCGTTTTCGTCACTTGCCTCTCTGCCTACCCCGCAGTAGAGTGGTGACGTATAGCTGTTAGATCATCATTTGTATCTGTCGAGAGCAAGCCACCTTCACAGCTGATGTCATTAATTAGTATTACAAAGAATTGATACGCGAGGTTTGTTTTTGGGCACATTTTTAGAACAGAAAGTATCATACAGGAGCGTAATGCACACTAAAATACATAACATCAGAATATTATGACCAGAGTTTTCCCTGCATATACATATTTGTCAGGTATGCGAATGTTAATCCTTATTTCACAAACAACAACTTGTAATGCGAAATCTTTATTAAAAATCGAAAGAGGCATCATATTATCAACATTTGAAATTATTATGTTAAACTTCTATTACTTTAGAATTTTATTCGTTTTTCGAAGATAAAAGAGAAATATACCAATAAACCCGCAGTTTTTCCGTTTCATTAATGGCAGAGTGCCAGCTAGCCATAAATACAGCTTCGCCACAAATCAAAAAGAATTTGAATGTGAAAAATTGCCCGTCTCTGGCCGAGCTACATCCCTCATACTAGAGATTTGGACGTTTTAGGATTCCGTAACCAAATGAAAAAATATAAACCTTTATTATTTATTCACAACATTCGTTACAGTCTCCTAGGGAACATTTTAACATAAATATAAACACGAACCATCACTTCCACCACACCTTGGTGCGGTGCCACAAGATATTATACAATAAACAACTTATTACTCATTCAATTATATGTATGGCATGCTAGAAAAAGACTTCTAGGTTGTAGGCAATCCAGAAAATATTTCTTAAATGCTTTTCAGCAGTTCTTTTCATTTATGTGCGTTGTTCGTCAGACTGTGATCATAAGGCCGACGTCCACCCATAAGTTGCATACCTATTAAGCTTAGACTAATATACTATCTGTATACTATATTCAGCTAGTGTCGTTCAATGTTGCGCTCCCTAGTTCAGCGGATAAAAAAATGCACAAAATCCCATTTGATTCTTCCATGGGTGAAATTGGTTCTACGGAACCTTCCACTTGTCCAGCTGTGTGTGTCGGTTGTTTTCTAGTGGCAGATAGAATGAACATTGAACAGTTAAGCTCGTCCATTTGATGGTATTCGAGCAACTTAAATCCGGATCTTCTTTTAAAACGGCACGTGTATTGGCCATCGTTGTCTTTTTTCAATGAGATGAATGTAGTAACTGGTTTTGTAAGGGACATGAAATAGGGTCATTCCATGTAGACACATACTCTCCGCACTTAGTAAATTTTATTTTCTACTCAGTTATGAAAATTGAAAATAGGGGTGTGTCGGTGCCCAGGCCCAAGGCGCAGACCGCGACGCGCGACAGGCGAGAGAGATATGATTACTTCCCAGAATTTGATCCTTATTAGCAACACTATCGAACGGTATAATAATACAGGATGTGATTTTTTTTCCAAAATCAGCGGGTTCGATTCCTGACCAGGATTTTTGATTTTTCTAAAATCCAATGATGCAGTTTTAGTTTTCGTCAAAATAGGTCTCGAGACTCCTTTCAACATTTTTCGATATTCCTCATAATTTCGAAAGTAGCCATCCACGCCCAGTTGAAAAATTCACCCTGTATACTCTCAAATCCCGAAATGTGAACCAGTCAAAAGTTCTATCAAAACTCAAAACTAGGTGCGAGTTTCCAAACAGTGATCCAAGCCGTGGAGCCACTAACTTGTTTCAGGTTCTTGTACGAGCTGCTTGTTTCGTTCGAGACTTGCGACCCGACGAGCAGCTCACGCAACTTCACCGACTTGTTAACTTAACTTACTTGTTCTTGCTTACTGGTTGCACGCGTTCATTAACCTTTGTTAAACTTGTTACAAACACCTTATATGTGGTTACTATTTGGTAAGAAGGTGAGATTCTGTGAGAGCATTTATCAGAGGATACTTGATTCTATTTTGTAGATACTTTTGGATTATTCTTTGATGATCGTGGCATAAATGCATCTAGTCACACGCAGTCGTTAGACGCGGGACTTATTTCCATCACCGTGACCCCGGAACATAAAGGGCTATTGAAGGACACCGTGGATTTTAGTCAGTACAAGTCTGACAGTCCCTCCGGCCCTGCCCGGGGTGCGAGGACTCACTTGATGATTTTAACACGCAAAAACATACAGTAGCTTTCTTAATCACATGTGGGCACTTCATTTGCGAGCTTTCTTCTTTCACCCTGGCACACTGGCCAGTAACCTTTTTCATATTTAGTGACGGTAACCAATACCGGTATGTCGGCGACTCTGGTTCTTCGCTGAATATCTATGTTCCGAATTTTATCCTAAAATAAGATTAAGTTTATTTTATATATTTAATCTTGATACATTTTCAGAAGAACGTTTTATGAAAGGCAATATTTTATGGCATAAAAAAGCTCAGCCTAGTAAAACAATAAAAGACCAAACTATTATAATAACTATGTTTGAGTCAAACAAACAAAGTTCACGCTCCGTTGATTTCCCAAATGGTATGTACTACTGTGAGCATTATGTTTTTGCTATTATTAACTTACATAGTAATAAAAGTGGAACACAGGGCTACATTCAATAATTTTATTCTTTACGATTCTTACAATTGCTCGATTTAAAAAGGGTTCTATGCTAATCTATAATTACGCAGTCGTAAAATATTACTGCTGTTTGGTATAATTGAGTATTTTATTATTTCTTGCTATTTAATAGAACGGGGACATGACTTTATAAATGAATAAAGCATTAATAAGGTCATAAATTGGCGTTTTGATAACTTTCGTAGAATTCACGTAGCACCCGCGTAGCATCAAGCTACGGCGTAGCTTGCTACGAGCTTCGATGAAGTGGACATCTAGCACAATCCATAGATATTACTCCAACGTAATAATAGTTTTAACTAAGTGATTAAAACAGAAACATTTGATAATATTGTACATACACTTTACCGATAGTAACATTGTGATAGATTACACCATACTTCAATGTCCACAACTTAGTATCGAAGCAAGAACTGTTGGCAACTTGTAACTAACTCATCAATGGACTTTAGTTTGTAAACACGAGCCATTGTAGAAGATTCATTACGCTTTTCCTGTGTATTTTCAGCTCGATGTGCTATAAAGAAGTTTAGATGAGATTCCAGTAGTTTACGAGTTACTTGTGGAGTACAAACTAGTGTGGTAGTGGCTATTGATCGCGGGTGTTGTGGCCACAGATTAACTACAAGAGAATGTTCTCGACTGTGGCACGAGGTTGATGGTTAGAAAGTTTTGAATTATTATTTTATGAAATTGTGGTAACTATTACTAACTTTTCTTACTTTTCTAGTTATTTGGTAAGGGTTGGATCATGAAATTTTAGAAGTGGAGATTAGCATTCTAATTAAAGTTAATGATTTGATTGAACATGTAGTGTTACTAATTCAAAATATAAGTTTTCTCTCTTAGGATACATTGTTGTTTGAAATCTTGTTTGTGTATAGTTAATTGCATTGTTTATGAATTCGATTTCATAATATGCATATTAGGTCAAATAGGTAAATACTTTCAGAAAAACACTATGAAAGAGCCACTTTGTAGCCTATTTCCAGCTCTATTTCAAGGAAAATTACATTTCATAAGCGCATTTCATACTTCACTTGAAAAACTTTCTAGTTGATATAGTTTAATGCGATGTTCCCCTCTAGGAATATTTACTTTGTGTGTTACACGAGCGGTTAACACAACTACTAACTTAATTCACCAATCTAACTCGTTCCGTCGCAGTTCCCGGTAACACGCCAAAGGGAATTGCTTGCTTCGCTAATATTATATTGCAAGAATACATTCTAAGCACACTGTGGTAACACTGATATTATCTACCTGGTATTTATAGTGCACCTCTCTATTATAGTCCTCTAGTTTCATTTTCTAGAATTGTTTACATAAATGAGGTCAAAGGACAGTAAAACAACGAACAATTTACATGGTATATTTTGAACTATATGATTCATAAGTATTTTTGGCGGTTGTTTAAAATATATGTTTAAATGTTGTCAGGATAGGTTTTAGAACGAAAATGAGCATAAAAAGATAAAAGGAACGAGTGGCGTGTAAACGGTGTAAAAGGATAATGTAATGATGAGTACTAGTATTAAAGAAAAATGGAAGAAGAAGACGACTAAGATATTGGAAAGACAGGATACTACATTTAAATAAGTATAGTTCTTTGTGTCATGAAATTACTCTTAAATTCGACTTCCAATTCGGATAAGATGTAAACTAATCAGAAAAGTAACTCACTATATAGTATTATTTTCTTCATACTGGTGGGACACGCTTCTTCTGTGCAAACAAAAATACAAAACACGGTACGACCTTAAAACGCCGTATACCTTTGAATATTTAGATATCGGTTTTACATTCTTCTTTAAGCGTATTATTAACAAAAATCACAAAATTCAAAACCTCACGTCCTTCACACAGACTATTTTGTGAATAATGAAGACTCATAAAGTTAGCTAATAACCAACTAGAACCCATTTCGTATTGCACGCAATTGGCAACAGGGAGGAAACAAGCTGTCTATGTGAAACAACACTCCGCGTCCCGCGTCCCGTATATTGTGTCCCGTGTCCCGCGTTCCGCCGTGCAATCAACAGACTAATTACGATTGGGCTGTGGGAGGCACGTATTCTGGTTGCACCATGGAGATAGACAGGAACAAGTGAACAAGTGGTGGTCGTTTATAATTCAAAATCTTACATCACAAATTTAAAATTCTCCGCCAATTAATAACAATTATTAGGATACCCAATAATAAACAGTAAGCCTAGACACAAACACCTGTAATGTTAGAAGTATTTACCAGTGGTATTGAGATATTTACACCCTGTTCCTTATACCTCTAAAATCTTAATGAACTGCATAAACATAAAGCACATATTATAGCTTCTTAGCGCGAAAAAACACTAAGTGAAGCTAAAGTTACGCACCGGTCCCCAAGGTCTAACGCTTAGGCAACTAGAGTAAGAGTTGCCGAAGTATTACCCAATTTAATTCCACATAAGTTGAAGTTGTTGAACTTATCTTCTCACTTTTGTCCTTAAAATAGGGCGAAACGAAATGAGAATAGTACAGTGAGCATCCTTCATTATTTGACCCCTTTTGAACAGCTATGTTCAACATTCCGTTTTACCTCTGCAATAAATTAACTTAATTTTTACAGTACTATAAGCTTCTGTAACAATTAACACCGTTGTTGTTTTAAAACAAATTATTATTCGATTTTCTTTAAAACTAACTTCTAACGATTCAGTGAACTAACGAATAATCGTTGAAGTTAATGCTGTGGAGGTGGTTGGTGAAAGTAAAGTTAACGTTGCTTATCTAACCACGCCCACTTATGAAATACGGGCCTCTTTATCGCGGATAGATGATGTGGGCAGAAAGAAAATCATCAGAGAGATAGAATACGCCTACGACATGGCATTCATTAAAGACTAGCGGAACGAAGAACAAGCGTGCAAGACTCAGCCAATCACAAGACAGACGAGAGACAAGATAGTAATTTCAGCTCATATGATTGGTTGATTGTTGATTGTTGTCCATCCGCTCGTCTCCGCTTTAGATGAGAACCAGTATTACTACTGAGTTCTGCGTAGGATGTAAGCAGTAAGCACCTACTTACCAACCAACGCAAACAAAACTATTTTTAGAAAGCGAAAACTTTTAATTCTTACCTCTTTCCAGAATACAGACACTTCAGTATTTGCGTTGGCGCCTACTGACGAATCTATTCGAACGTGAGTTCTCAATTACACGCCCACTGACGGCCAATGACGGCCACTAATGTCCAGAAATTAATGGCCATCGACGACCATTGCCTATATCGCGGTTAAACATTGACTGACTGGGAAACATTTCAAATGCTCTCGGTTAGTACCTGGTTAGGCCTTGAAACATGTGGCGAAATACTCGAATTATTTTAATTATTGTCGGAAATGCTATAGTATTCATTGCAATACCTTTCTTTTGCGTGGTAAAATCATCAAATGAGTCCTCCCACCCCGGGCAGGGCGGAAGGGACTGTCAGACTTGTACTGACTAATAGTAATACCTTACAAATAATCAAGCAGATTATAAGAGACAGTTTATCAATTAAATTCTTCAGTTTAGTTTTAAATATATTTCCATTTAATTGCTTAATTGCTGACGGTAACTGAATATCAACGCGAACAACAATAACATAGGTACTTTTGTCATCCTTGGTGCCAATCGTGCCAATTCACGCGTACGGAACTCTAAAGAAACAGTGATACAGTTAGAACTTTGACCTCCGATATCTATTAGTGAGTCTACATTTTAGGCTCTCTTCAGTCGATGATTTTAGACTGTAAAATCACGTCCTGAATAAATTCATGATATTGAATTGCACGTCAATGTCCCTAACAAACAATACAAAGTCAAATATTTCCACTTGGCTCAGATACAACAGGCACTCCAACTATATTAAGAAAGTAGTCGCCATACAATGTTATCGAAGTTCCATGTTTGTTGATCCTATTTCTGGAACCTTTTGACCGATTATTTTTATGTGAAAGTTATTCAAATATTTTTATGTTTTGGCATTGCTCTTGTTTTCAATGTTATCGAACAAAACATAATATTTCACAAAGTGACGTCACAGTGGCTAGTTGCTTTTTATGCATAAATAATACAGGAAATAATCAAGTGAACGACTTACAGTTCGAAAAGAAGATTTTAAACTGAATATATAACGAATTTAGAAACTATTTAGTTTCGTATTTACATTACCTTTAACTTGTACTCAGTTCTATGTAATGATTATCCTGTTTTGTATATTGTGTGTACCAATGTACATAGATACATAGTAAAATAAATAAAAAATATGTTAAATAGGTTCTAAATTCTAGTAATATTTTTTTGAATGCTTCTCTTTCATTCATTCTCGAGCTCTGCTGGATTCTGAACAGCGACTCATGTAGCTGTTACAATTAAGTATTAAAGATACATAACATAACATAATAATGTATTTATTTTCTCATCACAAACTTAAAAAGCAATAATCATTCTAACACTAACAATTCTTCATTTAAGAGGAAAAGAAGAAAAGATAATGAGGAACGAAAAATTCAGCTACGAGTGGGACTCGGACTCATTTTCTGGTACAACAGACGCCTTACCAATTAGGCCATCGCAACCACTCGTTTGAAACTCAATCTTTCATTCCCTTCTTTGAATGTTTTACGGTAATCTTTACAATATGCGGTTATCTTTACAAAATTTCCGGCGATGCAGGCGTTATTGCGTATAAATACATAAAAATTAAAGTGTGTTTTTTAATCTCGTAGACTAAACTGACATTACGAGTGTTGTCAGTTTATTGCTATTCTGAAATAGTGATGTGGCACAACCGAAACTAAGCGTAATAAAGTCAAGTTTCGTTTTTTTACAATAAGTTACCTGAAATAATGTGTTTATCCTAAAATAATGTGTAGGTACTTATTTAAAACGTATTAATACAAAATTAATAATGTAAATTATTTATTTTAAATTACATAACTTAATTACAGGTATTCGTGTTAATCTGATTCAGATAATAACTCCATGTCTGAAGAATATTCTAAATCATCTGAATCGCCACCTACTTCTATGATAAACCTATCAGTAATGTCGTCGGTTATATGGCCCAGATGACACATTTCATCTTTAATTTTAATTACATGGACTATACAGTCTTTCCACTGCTGCGGGATCACTTGACGAAGTCCTTCTTCTAAAAGGCTTCGTACTTCATTCATTTTGAATGTTTTATTATTTTTAGCGACATGCCCCTTTACTTGAGCCCAGACCAACTTTAATCGGGTTTAGCTTGCAGTGGTAAGGGGGCAGTCGCAAAATAGTGACCCCGTTCAGCAGCCATCTCGTCGACGACATTTCTTTCATGGGCTTTTTTGTGCTTTCGGGCAATTTCATTTAATTCGGGCTTTAACATTGTCTCGTCATACGAAATATTTTTTGATTTTAGCCAACCTTGGATTTGCCCTTTTCACCACCTAGAAGTAGGTAACGAATCCAGTTTCCTGGTGTGATATGGAGCATTATCTATTAAAAGTACTGCGTTTTCTTTTTATTTCGGAAAAATATTTTTAACCAGTTTTCGTATATAGGTATCAGAAGTCATCTCGTTGTGGTAATCATCTAGCCCTATAATTTTTATAATGATGACACCCACACGACGGTCTTCTGAAAACCATACTTTTTTTATCCTCTATAATGTTTTTTGTTTAATTTAAAGGCAAAGAAACATGGTCGGATTACTCATGACGTTGTGCAGCCGTGTGTACGTACGTGAATTTTAAATATAAAACTTTGAATGAAAATTAAATTCGTCTATTATAGATAAAAAGTTACGATTCAACAAACCGTTATCATAGGTACAACACTGCACAAAACAGCTGGCAATATTATTTGTAAATTTGACATTTGCATGTGTCAATTTAGTCTACGAGATTATGAGACAGACTTTAGGTATTACCTAGTTAGGTAGGTAGGTTAAGTTATAACCACGATTCCCTCACAAATAAGTACATAAACTCAGTTTTTTTTAGTATACGTTCACATACACATAAATTTGCATATAACCCAGCCTTCAGACTCGTAAACAGGCTTATTAGTCAAGCTTAAAACTTGTTGAACCGTGTCACGTTCTCTCGTAATAACTTTATATTCCACGCTAGGTTTTCCAGTTTCGCAGCACGATCAAATTGAATGGCTTCGAGTGACTGCCATACGTTTTACAGCCGTCATAATTTAACGAGTTAGTGCCAAACTTGGACATGCACTCCCCTGCCTCACCTCTACGGCGAGACACATAATTTTTAATAAAAATATTTTAGTGAAAAACTGCTTTTTACGGAGTATTATACTGTTGGAAAAAATTGTTCATCGTGTTTTTATACTTTTTTTTAAGAAAAAAAAAATATATCAGAATAAATCTTAAACCAATTATTGTAAGTTGTCACATATCATCATCAACAGCCTATAACGTTCCCACGGCTGGGACACAGGCCTCCTCTCTGAGAGAGGGAGTGGGCCATAATCCACCACGCGGGCCCATTGCGGATTGGTAGATGTCACATATCTTCGAATTTTTGGTTCTAGGACATGCCGGTTTCCTCACGATGTTTTTCTTCACCGTTTTGACAGCAGTGATGATGAAATAAATTACACAAAGTAATGCGCCTGACGGGGTTTGAACCTACGACCTACAACTCGTAAGTCGCGACCGATACCACTGGGCCAAACAAACATTTATTCGTAACATAATATTACTATTTATGCGATAACGACGACGAAATTCAATTTCACAATGGTTTATAAAGCACTCATTATGAAACTAAGTAGTTTCTGAACAGAATGAAAGCTGTAATAGACAAGCTATTAACATAATCACTCAGTACTTATAAATTAGTTATTGATCCCGGCGTCCCGTGCAGATGATAGCGTTGGTGGCTTTGTGAGTACTTAGTAGAATATTTTGAGCTGTTATTCAAAGTGTAAATTAGGTAGTTATAACTTTACTTTTTTTTTATCGTGGTAAAATCATCAAATGAGACCTCCAACCCCGGGCAGGGCGGGAGGTACTGTCAGACTTTTACTGACTAAAATCCACGGTGTCCTTCAATAGCCCTTTGTGTTCCGGGGTCACGGTGATGGAAATAAGTCCCGCGACCAGTTATAACTTTACTTGGCAATTATTTCAACTTCGGACTGGAAGCCAACCCCAATATGGTTGGAAAAAGGCTAGATGATGACTTTACTTGGCAGTGATTGTCAAGGGGGGAGTAGCTACGGCTTTAAAACTCCAGTCAAGGTCAAGGGGTCTTAGGAAGGGTCGAGAGTTTGTATCCAGAAAAGAAAATGGCACTTTCTGTATCGCTGCCATAAAAACAATGATTTTAAACTTCGTGGAAACTAGACATGTCCTAGAATGAAAAAAAAACGATAATAGGTATTACCCATTGCAATATCAATATCTAGAGTGTAGATTACGTGTGCTAATATAAACGTAAGTTTTATGGGAAATAATAACATCAGGATGAAAGGAGGAGTCGTTCTATGGTTTCTGCTTACCCCATGAGGAAGTAAATGTATTTTAGGACAACAAACATCCAAATTACAAACTTTACTATTCTTACTCTAAAACGTGGAACAATTTACTCTTTAGAGAGCGTTATGGAAATTATCAGGAAACCTTGTTCGTCCGCTTCACGTAGCTCTTACTAAGAGTCTATCCGTGTGTTTTTGTAGTTGATAAAATTCATTATGTATTAAGTGTTTACTCATATAGCGCATTGGTCTAAAGTTCTAAACTGTTAGGTTAGATTGTATTTTTCAAAAAACAAACACATTTTTAAAGCAGTTGCTATTTGTTACTTATTTCAAGACTGAAAAATAGTTGACAAATGCGGTATTTTCTTTATAAAATACATGCTCCATCATACAAGAACAGATCGTGTCGCGCGATCGAGTCAATTAGGTTTCATTTTCAGTTTAATTCCCAATACATTGTACGAAATAATGAAAGGTTTTAAACTGTCAAATCTAATGCAATTTATTCAAAATAGACTGATAAAATCAGCACTTTTGAAGTCAATCAATTTTACATAAGACAGTTTCCGAAAGCGCCCACCCTACGACTATTCAAACCTTATAAAAACGTTACCAAGTATAGGTTTTGTGTAGGCACAAAAATGTATTTGTAAAGGATCTGAATACATACATAGACCAATTCAAAGATTAGGTCCCTAAAAAATCTCGCTTATTACTATTTCCACTAATACTAAGTGACACCTAAGTAGAAAAATATTAATCATGCAATTTTTAACGTTCGGCTTAGCAGCGAGAGTTGAAATTCCAAGGAGCACTTTTAGGCATTCGTTTAGTACAGATGGGTATAAAAAATACAAGTTCCAAAATGTTCACACCCTTATAGACATGAAAAACGAAACAAGCTTTATTTGGAAGCAATCACGAAATGGATTTTAAGATAACCAGATTGAAAGGCAGGTATTGAGATTGGCCTTTGATAAAACTGCTAAATGATAAATGATAAATGATGTTTATTTAGCAAATTGGTTTTGGCAAACTCTTTTACACGTCAAAAAACACTATTTTTAAAAACTAGATGAGGTCGGTGTTTCGTACCTGACTACTCTGAGAAGAAACATCCGAAACAAACTCAGAGGTCACAGTCTCTTTTAAAGTCCAGACAATTTCGTATTAGTTATATGAGAACCATGCAGGTGTCTGAGGTGTTCTTTTGAAGAAAGAACCACACAGATTTGAGTGGGCCTGTCCAGTCAGTGCAAGCATGTGTCAGTTACCGTGTAGCTCAACTCATAACACAAGGAGCTCAACGATACGACGATCAATACCAAAGAAAGGACATTTGGGTAGGCCGCATAAATAACTCAAACTGTCAGACAATTTAAATAAAACGCAAAAAAAAAATATAGAATAATGTGTAACCCACACATGTCCTCATACATTCACAAGTTTGTAGAAAGAAAAAAACAATAATTACAAAAAAAAAACAAAGAACGTAATTAAAATTAAAAAGTAATTCATGTCAACAAATAAAAAGTATAAAACACAAAAAAAAAGAACAACACAAAAACAAAAAATATGTACAAAAAGAAAATGACATAGAAAATGTCAATATACAAAAAAAATATATAAATAAATTACAAAGTAACCATGTCAAAACACAAAATAAAAATTACAAAAAAGCATGTCAAAAAAAAATGTACAAATGAAATGTCAGGGTGTATAAATGAAAGTATGTCAAAGTAAAAATAAAATGTCAGATTGTATATAAAGCAAAAATAAAATATAAAACATGTCAAAAATGTAAATAGGAGAAAAAAAAAAAACATTAGTGAATTTAATTGGAGCAGCTTATTCCCATGCCTTTTTATCCTCTAAATAATGATTAATATGATAATAAGTTTCTGGGCCAGATTTCGTTTAATATACGATTTGAATTTATTAATACTTAATTTTTGAATAGGGCCGGGAAGTTTATTATAGAAACGTATACATTGACATCTAAAAGTAATTCCTATTTTTTTGAGCCGAGTTGCTGGTACAATAAATTTATCTTTGTTCCTCGTGTTAACACTGTGAATATCACTATATTTTTTAAAAAGATTAATATTTTTATGTGCGTACAAAAGATTTTCATAAATAAATTGAGACGGCACAGTCAATATATTAATCTCCTTAAACTTTTCTCTGAGGGAGCACCTGGGACTCAATTTATAAATGGAACGAATTGCCCTTTTTTGTAATACAAAAACTGTTTGAATATCGGCGGCATTTCCCCATAAAAGAATACCGTACGACATCACACTGTGGAAATAACTAAAGTAAACTAAACGGGCTGTCTCTAAATCAGTTAAGTCGCGAATTTTTCGAACGGCAAATGCTGCAGAGCTAAGCTTTTTTGCCAATTTCTCTATATGGGGGCCCCACTGAAGTTTGTTATCCAAGGTTATGCCTAAGAAGACTGAGGTGTCTTCCGGTTTTATCTCTTGATCCTTTATCCGTATAACAGTTTCCACTTGTTTAACATGAGGTATCGTAAATTTAATGCACTTCGTTTTTTTCTCATTTAGAAGAAGATTATTACATTCGAACCAATTCACTATTTTTGCAAGAGCTCTATTAACATCATCAGTAACGACCTGCTGACGTTTGAGTTTAAATAAAAGGGAAGTATCGTCAGCAAATAACACTATGTCATGATTGTCTTTTATTAGGTAAGGCAAATCATTTATGTAAATGAGAAACAAAAATGGGCCAAGAATTGAGCCCTGGGGTACCCCCATTTTTAGAACAGATCCGGGAGATCTTTTTCCGTTGACGTCCACTCTTTGAATCCTATCACTCAAATAAGAGGTAAGAAGATCCAAAGAGGCGTTCCGGATACCGTAGTGGTGCAGTTTCCTGATCAATGTTTCGTGAAGAACGCAATCGAAAGCCTTGGACAAATCGCAAAAAATGCCCAAAGCATCGCATTTGTCTTCCCATGCATCATAAATGTGTCCTAAAAGCTCAACACCGGCATCAGTTGTTGAACGACCCTTTGTAAAACCATACTGTTTATTGTGCAATAACTTATGTTTGTTAAAAAAACTTTGCAATTGAACCAAAATAAGTTTTTCAAAAATTTTACTGAACGTAGGTAGTACTGAAATAGGTCTGTAGTTAGTAGGGTCTGATGTACTACCAGATTTGAACAGTGGTATTATTTTACTATTTTTCATTAGATCAGGAAACTCTCCACTGTCAATACAATCATTAAAAATAGAAGATAGGGTAGGAGCTACAATGTTTATAATAGACTTAGCGACATCCACTGAGTGTCCCCATAGATCAGCGGTCTTCTTAATATTTAATGTGTGAAAAGTTTTGATTATATCTTTACAAGTGACATATTGAAAACAAAAATCGGAATCACAAGCAGGAACATTATCCTTTAGTAAAGACTCTGCAGCAGCAGGTGACGAGTTTAATGATTTAGTAGTCGATACAGGAACGTCGGCGAAGAACCTCTCAAAGGCTGTGGCAACTTGAATATCTGAATTTAAAACATTATCACCAATGGTAAGGCTGAACTCACTATCCGTCCTGCACGACTTTCCCGTTTCGCTATTAATAATTTTCCATGTCGTTCTAATTACATTACTACTGTTTTTAATTTTAGTACTCAGGTATTTAGCCTTTGCTACATAACAAACTTTTTTAAATAATTTAGAATAATTCTTAACATATGAATTGAATTCTACAGTATTAATATACGACCTCTCTTCATACAGCTCATAAAGTCGTTTTCTACTCCTATGAATACCAATTGTGGCCCAGTCATTGAATGAAGCTTTACTATTAACAGAAATTGTTTTTGGAACAAATGTGGTATCAAATTGTTTGCAGTACATACTGAAAAAATCGCTAAAATGTTGATTCGGGTCATCATTAGTAGACAAAAGAGATAATTTATGCGAAAGTTTATTATTAAAAGTTTCCAGTCTACTTTTAGTTTTTGGGTTAACTGTGATTTCTTGTTTAATTACTTTTTTGTTAACATTTTCAATAGTAATAAGTTGCCCGCAATGATCAGAATCTATTAGGTTAATAATTGCTTTATGAATTTCTTTGACATCACTATATATATTATCTAGGCAAGTTGAACTAGTAGGGGTTATTCTAGTGGGCTCCAAAAATTTATTTTCAAGATTGTACGACCGGAACAGGCTTCAGATTTTAGTGCTTAGCATAGAATTTTCTAACAAATTAATATTAAAATCACCACAAGTTATAATAGCCTTTTTTGAATTACCAATTTTATGCAGCACTTCATCCATTACCTTCTCGAAACAGTCATACAACCCAGATGGAGGTCTGTACACGCTTAATATAATAAACTGCTCCAATTCTATACAGGCTATTTCAATTGTCCGTTCAACGGAGAGGCTAACAATATCCTTACGGTCCTTGAATTTGAGCTGATTATTTACTAGGATTAATGCGCCGCCATGTATAGCATTCACTCTGCTGAATGAACTACCAACCTGGTGATTACTAAAATTTAACATGAACTGATGACTTTTGAGCCAGTGCTCTGTTATACAAAGAATATCTATATTATTAAAATTCAAAAAAAGTTCTACTTCTAATTCCTTGTTTAAAAATCCTTGAATGTTTTGATGCACCAGGTTGATACTATTAAAATTTCCAACAGTCTCAATTAATTCATTATCTGACTTTCTAACATGATTGCAAGAGATTGCCTCTATTGTCCCAAGGTGTAATTTAAATGTTGATCAGGTTCAGTTATTGTTATCAAATTATTGTAAGAGTTATTTAATTCAATGTTGCATTGCTCAATAAAGACATGTTGTTTATAAAAGTTCTGAGCTGTAATAGAAAAAAAATAGGCCAAAGACACAGCTATCTGTCTTTTACAATAATTTGTAAGATAGTACTTTTCTACAAAATACCTATCTTCTGTCAAATAAAAGTTTTTTCCCACATAATTATTAATGTCAATTAATTGAAATACATCATTATTACATGTCAAATTGTACAATGTCATATTAATATTAAATCTAGAGTTATTTTCCTCCTGTGGCAAACTGTTACTGTAGGGGAAAGTAAACAATACAATCTTTCTTAAATTTAAGTTATCTAATGTTCTATAATAATGGAGTAATTCACCTTTATTTAAGTTTCCTCTATTCCCTATTAAAATTAGTAAGGTAGTGTCTTGCTTAAAATTAAATTTAATAATTTTTTTCATAATATGATGTAAAGAACATCCAGGCATACAGTGATTTATTATCTTATTACCCGGATATTCATCTGTTATTAAAGGAGCTAGATTTTTTCCAATCTCATCACAAAAAATGACTATATTCTTACAATTTTGTTTGAATTTTTCATTGGAACATTCCACCGGTGTATGTAAATCAACACATGGCTTCGGTAAGGTGGTATTACATGCTGTCAATGAATGGTCCGGTGTATGAACATTGGAAGTTGCTTGACAGTTCTCACAGTTGTTATTTTGAGAACGCACCAGATCATTCATGGCCAACACATACTCCCTCATAAGGTGTTCTGAGGTATTGTATTTAGTCATTGAACTAAGTTTGTCTTGTAAGTTGTCTAGTTGAGATTGAAGGTCTTCTGTGTCAATTTTATACCTTTTGGTGCTCTGTTCCAGATTAAATGAATAGAATTCCAACTGTTTGAGTAAATTTAGTCTTTCTCTATTCAATTTCACATTTTTAATGAAAAACTTTTGTCTTTTAACTAGTTTTTGCGTTTTTACAATATATCTGTTGATTTTAATATATTTTTTTAATTTATTTTTACCAGTGACTACCCTCATTGAATTATATGATTTTGATTCATCCTCACTAGTCAAATCTATGGTGCAAATAGGATTTAGGGCAGAAACCATTGACGGGGCAATAGGCACCAACTCACTGAAAAGACTTTGATTCAGCGAGGCAGTGATGTTAATATTTGTAGTCTCGAGATCTGTTATTTGACTCCTTGCCTCATGTAGCTGCTGTTGTAGAAAGTGTTTGTCATTAAGAGCTTGTTCATACTCTGTGCTACATTGGCTGAATCCGTCCACAATAAGTTGGAGCCTATCCCGGTCCTCAATGACATCAGTGTATTGAGTGTATAACTGTGCCATTTCTCTTTTTAATGTTCTATTCTTTTCATGGACCTCTAAGAGAACCCTTTCATTCTCATCTATTTCCTTACTTAGCTGGTCACAGGACTGCTTTGATGCCTTTAATTCGCTCAAAGCCAGAGTGAGTTCCTCTTGGCGAGCGCGGGCACTACGTGTCATAGTCATGATTACAGTAAAGAAATCGAAAAGAAAGAAATTGAGAGAGAATAGGTAGCTATAGTAGCAGGCGGTAAGGTTTCTTATTTTGTATACCGTGCTAAGTTTGGAGAGATAATTCTTAAGATATCATTGATTTTGTTCTTATGAATAGTGAAATAACAAGTACTCACAAAGTGTGATTTTGTATGAGTTCTTTTCAATTCTCAAAGTTCAATAGTTTGAGGACGGTTTGACGGAGTGTTTGATTTATACACACAATGAACGGCCAGCATAAAATGGTTTTTGTATAGCTTGAGGTGTGCAGTGGTATCAGCCTCGACTTACGAGGTGTAGGTCGTGGGTTCGAACCCAGCGAGGCGCATTATTCTGAGTAATTTATTTCATCACCACTGCTCTCAAAACGGTGAAGGAAAACATCGTGAGGAAACCGGCATGTCCTAGAATCAACAATTCGAAGACATGTGACATCTACCAACCCGCACTGGGCCCGCGTGGTGGATTATGGCCCACTCCCTCTCTTAGAGAGGAGACCAGTGTCTCAACAGTGGGAACATGTATAGGCTGATGATGATAGCTTGAGGTGTAGCCGTGTGTACTGTCCGTTGAAAGAATAATTCATGCACTAATGGTTGTTTATTTGCTGGTAGTGATGTGCCCCGCTTCATTGAAGATCGGATGCGGTAATTGTTCTACCAGATCGTCCTACCGGTATATCCATTGTTAACTCTCATTCACAATATAGTGAGATATTTTGTTCCATGTGACTAACTGAACAGTGGTAGTGGCCTCGTGGCAGTCGCTGCAGTGTCATGCTACATTAATAAGCGCCAGCAGCACGCCGCAACATGCTGCGACAATATTACGGGAATAACATGCTTTCTTGCATTTTCGAAGTTCTGCCAGGGGAACATTATTATTCCAATCCATATCTTAAAATAATGTGAAGTGTAGTGATAGTAACTATAGAATATTTCCTCGAATATTAAAAGCAACGTCTCCATGTTTTCGGATTACTCCTTTACCCTACCAAAGCAGTAACATTAATAACTTTAGTGACACTTAATCATAACATTACGACCCTCGTTGAAATCACAATTAATTTAATTTAAAATAGAAAAACAACAAAGCACAAAACTCCATAATCACCCATAATTTTCCTCGCTGCTTTCTCAAGGAAAAACTAATTATAAAGTTGTAAATAAACGCTTACACGCGGCACAGCACGCCCTCGAGGAAAACTAATTGAAATTAAAAATTATTTCCTTCGCAGTTATGTACACTAATGACATCGCACTGCGGTCTCTAGCACCGCCATATCATATAATTGAACATATTTCATGATAAATGGTAAAAAATGTAATGTTTGCATGAGAAATGTTACTTCGTGAAAGTGCAGCGGTACCAAATGTGTTTTAATATCTAGCTCGTATTGACATCGTTTTAATGACACAAGTTCAATAAAAAATTGGCACTGGCAACTGTTGGGCACGGGCCCGCGTGGTGGATTATGGTCCACTCCCTCTCTCAGAGAAGAGGCCTGTGTCCCAGCAGTGGGAACATTATAGGCTGATGGTGAATAAAAATAGAAACAACATATTTTATTTCAATGAAAGATTGCTTCTTGATTCATTTTAGCCTGAGTGTGGCACTTTCAGCAGCGACCAAACGCTCATGTAATGAACAAACATCAGGACTTGAAAGCTATGATATGAAGTGTTATCATGCAGAACAACACCACTTTTGCACTTCATTTGAACAGGTTTACTTGTGATAATATTTGTATAATGCTCACACGCAATCTTGAGACCCAGTAACAGACGTGCACAAAACGTGGGTTACATAGGTAACCCAAGAATAAATACTGGTGGTTGACATAGTGGTTCGTTAACAGAAGTTCTAGGTTTAATATACAACCACCCCGCCCAGAAATTAATGAATAGGCTTTTTTGATGCCAAAATGGCATGAAAAATTACAGCAGCTCCAAAACAGAATTAAAGAACATGTCCAAAACAGAATTAAAGAACCAGACATGACGTGTGTTTTTACAGGTGGATACACCTGGAAAAACACCCGTCAAGTCTGGTCGAAGAATTCATACATGTCAACAAAGTATCGATGAACTTTACACCCTGTTACTCATACTTTTAAAGTACGGTTTCGTGATAAAACAAGAGAGGCGACATTACATGCTGTGTGCTCATTTGGAAAATTAAAATGACAATGATAAATGATTTTTGTATTAATCAAGCAGACAATCGCAATTCGGTGAGATCATTCAATTAAATGCACGATTCATGTACTTTATAAGTCAATGGGTTGATTTTAAGTTGATTACTTGATTTTTCATTACGATGAAATTGTTGCATTACCGTCAATCATATTTGGTAATTGAGTACAAATATTTATACTTAATCTAGAGCACTTACGTGTTAAATGTTGATAACCATGGCTTGTGTAAATTAAAAGTAGTTTTTTAATTCGAATAGGTTCGCGAAAAGTGGAGTGGAGGGAGGCCTTTGCCCATCAATGAGACAGAGCAGACACGAAAAAAAAAACGGAGGGCATTTCAGCAATTCACCAAACCGGACAATAAGTCTAATTTAATAAATGTAAAACCTCGATTCAATTTTCCTTTCAAAACATTTTTGTAGGTCTCTTTTATATTTTGCGCGAGCCAATCAAAACATTTTCCGAACCGAATTTTTCACATTTCAAACCTTTCAAGCTGAGTGAATACCAAATACAAAACAAAAGAGTAACAAATCGACAGTTTTGCATCGTTCGGTTGAAAACCTTTAGCAATTTGTGTGGAATAAACCTAAACCTAATGTTACGACTGTTGCTTTTGATGTCGTGTGTTCCTTCACAATATGTAGCATTGTTTTATTGGATAACAAGAGAATTCTATGTTATATGCTTTCAACAGAATTTTAGGAAATGTTGAATAGCTTATATCCAGGTAAGGGGGTCATGTAGGATGTAGCAGTGTAACCAAACTATATTGGTATTCTGCTGCACTCAATTGGTCTAAAATATGACTCCAAGTATACTTAGTTGAGGAAAGGAAAGTAACCTGATGATGATGATGATGTAGTTATTTTTTTCCCACACTCGATTTTCAAATTGAAATTATATTTAGATAATTTTCCACATACAATGTTCGATAGCCTTCAGCAAATGAGTTCCTCACTAACGAACCTAAGTGCTTTCAAGGAGTGTTCCGTCATCGTGAAGCTCAATGTACAGACGCCAGAAGACAGCTTACCCGAATCTGTCAAATTTTACTAATGGGACATTAACCTTCCTCTATTGTGATAAGGTCGAAAATCTATTTAAGGTTTGACAGATTGAGGTAGAATGATATGCTGGCGGCTGTAAAATTTGTCTCGATAACCACTGAAAGAACCTTTATTTTGCTAAAAAGAACCTGAAATATTTAGAGAAACTCTATTACATACATAAAATGCGAAATACTTTTGTACAAAGTATTTTACGAGAACAATGTGTTCGCGGTACATTTAGGATATGAAACACGCCGTCATCTGTTACTGCAGTTAACACCTGCGATGCCTCTAACATTACTACCGCTATTAAACAAACAGCTACATGAAAACTGTGAAACTACCCACATTTACCTACATAACATTCATTCATGTGACGTTTAACGCTACGTGTGAAAAGAAAGTTCTTAGTTATGCTCAAGTTATGAAAAGGTTTTCATAAGATTGTGAGTAAAACGTGAAAAGACCGTAGGCTTGCGGTTTTTAAAAAGAAGCACAAGTGGAAAACTTTTACTTTTAATGCATAGAGAAAAAATAATAATGAGTAACTGAAATAAATATTTAAATAATTTTATTGAACTTAGTAAACACAATGCCAGTCAATATGTAGCGCTATTAAGTCTTAATATTCGTTGTAGTTTTGAATGAAAAATAAGTAGATGATCCTTTCAATAATTTATTTGTTCAGGGTTATAGCCAATTCAAACATATTTCAATTAAAAAAATTGGTAACTTTCCACCTTCAAGTAAGCAAGCAGAAGATTTATTTTTCTAATTCGTTCTTCAAACACCTGAACCTTAATGTCAATAAATTCCTCTAATTGAACAAACTTGTTTTATGTCAATAGAACAAACACGCTATGTCGAAGACCTCTTACAGATTCGATTATCTTATGTTTACTTACAATACTAAGAATTAGTATCAATGAGCAGAGTCGGACTGTACCCCTAGCATTAGTTTACACTCTTTTACTTTACAGCGTCTTTCCAGTATTTACAGCGTTTCTTGTATGAATAATGGAACAGCGCCTCTGGTGTGCGAAGAAAGAACTAATTTTTTCATTGAAAATGGACAATTTAAAATTGTCAAAGTTCCAGTTTACTTTACGTCTCAAATACTGAATCGCCCAGTATCTGCTGGGACCCCTCTCGAGGCAAGCGATATAGGCCTACGCAAGTCAGGTCTCCCGCTCTTACCACCTAAGTGTAAACCAGATCATATAATAAATTCATGCAATTCATTCATGGTTGAAGCTAGGGGATAGGGAGGAGACCGAGAATCCAGGGAATTATTTTTGAACATTTTTTTAACGGCAACAACAAGATACAAGATATTTTTTTTGTAAAACATGAGTGCAGAATTACAAAGCTCTTAAAAATAATAAGAGGTAGCTAAATGTTTTGACAACCAAAAGTTCCTTGTTCGGAGCCACCCAGGCCTTACCAACCCAGCCCGACTCTGATAATGAGACCAACAGGCACAGAAGAGCTCTTGAATCTGAAAGCGATATAACAGTAAGAAAAATATCTAAGTTTTAACGATTTTGGTTAAGTACACTAGTTTTACCCTGCTTAAAAGGTTATTTTAGTCTCCTAATTTTAGTAGACTTACATAAACTTTTAAGTAGAACTTACAGTTCGTTAATCCCTGGAAGGTTATTTTTATCAGAGCAAAATTATTTATTTTTGGATTTCTGATCTTAACGAGAGTATAGCCAATTCATTTGATACAGGTGTAAAGACAAACATAAACAAGTTATAAAATATTATATTCTAAGGTCATTCATGAATACATTCAGTCCGTATATTATCCATTTAAAACATTTCAAGAAAGTTATAAATAAAAGCTAACATTCATTTCTCATTCAGCGGGACTCATGCATCAACCAAGTAACGCGTTAACGACTTGGGACATCAACAAAATGTGGTGTGACACGACACAAAGTGTCCGTGTCGTCGGTGTCGTGTCGTGTCGCCAGGATAATGATCGCTTAACACAAATTTAGGGGTCATCCATAAATTACGTCATACATAAGGGAGGAACAAAAAGCTATGTGACGCCACACCTCCATATTTTTGATATTTACAGTAAAAGACACAAAGCTTTGACAAAGCACTTAGAAAAATTACATGGAAATAAAATACTGATTATACAACTGTTTTAGTATAATACTTTAGAGGTGTAAAATTACGGTATAAATGTGACGTCGTGCCGGGGGAGGGTCTTACAAATGAGACCATCTGTGACAAGGACAGGGGAAGTCTAAATAATAAAATTGGTGTGACGTAATATATGGATAGACCCTTATTTGACGGACTGGTATACATACCAAGTTTATCAACTTTAGGACAGGGATTGGGTGGTGAACTGAGCGTGGGTTGGGATTAGATACATAGCTTAGTAAGGTATTTCGAATTAGTCTGGTTAAGCTCTTTGTTAAATTAATTAATGCCCACTTAATCATAAATGTGCCGGTATTGTTGTGTTACGCTAACAGGATCATAGGCCTGGCAATATGGCGTTACTTACGCACGGTTTGTAACTTTGTCGGCACGTTTGGCGAAGTGCATGACTGAACATTTCGCTGCTACGCTGCGTGTTGCGGATTCAATTCTCGAACTGAAGAAATATTTCTACGGCTTACAAGTGCTCAAGTGCTTAGTGGTATCAATTCTGGCTTAATAAGAGCGAAAGACTGAGGGCCTGACACAGAAGAAACTCTTGTAAAAATAAAGGTCCATGTATTGTGCATGATTTCAATCCGGCGCAGAACATAAAAGTACCGAACTGGAAATTCATAAATAATAAATTCGCTCCGCTCATGCACTAAGTATCTTCGTATTACAAGCTGTACAGTTTGGGTCTAACAGGCGGCAGGCCCCACATAATGGGAGGCTGATGAATACGACATTGTGTTACGCATGAATATTAATTAATTCATTCTTTAAGAGCGACCTCAACAGGCTAAACGTGCCGATTAATTATTACAGAAGGCCATACGTCTGACATCAATTCGAATTGTCGCTAAAATGGACCTTTTTTTCTTTGATTAGCTTTGTTTAGGTATTCATTTATTTATTAATGAATGCTTAGCTGGAAAATTAATTTATTTCATAGCTATTTTAACACGACGAGCTATTTTCCGCAGACAATCCCTGGGGATGCCTTCCATTATGGACAGTTTAATAACTACGTTGATCATGTCAGAATTTGTGTGAATTATTAGTAGACATATTTTGTGCTAGATTCGTTTTATTAAACGCTACAAATTTTGAAAGAAAAAAATGTGAGGTTAAATCATTAATTGTCTCTTTGTTGCCCGTATAGTCATTGTAGAACACTCGAAAGAGCTAAAACAAACAAAGCTATAAACAAGGGCACTAGAAAGTCAATGAATGCAGTCGTTGAGGCCTAAATTAGTTAGAAGGCCCAAACACACCTCGCATTTTATACATAGTTTAGTTCAAATTGGTACCAATGTAAGACACTTTTTTACGTACTTACTAATTGTGCAATGGACGTCACTGACACTGGTGAAGGAAAACATCGTGAGAAGAGTGAAGTTTGGGTTGAACTTCTGTAATTAACACATTATGTTTATATCTAAACTCATGTCAGAGGCCTGTGGGATTCCTAGAGGCGGCTTTATTACTCTGAAACCTGACTCCAGATGGTGCCCACATTTTCACTTAATGATAAGTGAAAATGTGGAGATGAGAGGAGTACGGATGACTGTCATCATCATCATCATCTTCCTGCCCTTATCCCATTTTACTTGTGGTCGGCGCAACACGTTTTTTTCTTCCATTCTCCCCTATCAGACATCACCATATCATTTACTCCTTTTTCATTCATGTCATCCCTTATAGAATCCATCCATATTTTATTCAGCCCTCCTCTTCCTCTCCATCCATCAGCATTCATACTCATCACTCTCTTAGTCACATGAGTCACAGATGACTGTACTCATCTATACATATAATAAAACTGTAGAAAAGTTATTTTTGTACATTAAAAGAAAACTCAAAAAATATAGCCAGGGTATTAAAGGACAACCAATAGAACCCATTTCTAGCATTTTTAGAATTTTTGTCTGTTTGTCTGTTTATCTGTTTGTCTGTGTATTTGTCCAGGTATCACGTAAAATGTACGAAATTAATGTAGATAACTTTTATACACAACGATTAAGCGTAACTTGGAGAGGAATTTAGTTTTTGTTTCATTGGAATCGGTTCAGTCTATCAAAAGATATTAGAATTTAAAGTCTTTAGAAGTAAAATTACGGGTGCACTTTGGTCTCACAATTTGATTTCGTACGTCAGTGCGCGATCTAACTTCGAATTCGAATAGCAAAACTACAGTGGAGTGGTGTGGTGTGGTGTGGTGTGGTGTGGTGTGGTGTGGTGTGGTGTGGTGTGGTGTGGTGTGGTGTGGTGTGGTGTGGTGTGGTGTGGTGTGGTGTGGTGTGGTGTGGTGTGGTGTGGTGTGGTGTGGTGCGGTGAGGTGCGGTGTGGTGCGGTGCGGTGCGGTGCGGTGTGGTGTGGTGTGGTGTGGTGTGGTGTGGTGTGGTGTGGTGGAGAGGGCATTAGGAAAATAGTCCTACATAAACCTGGAATACAAGTGTCAAATATTTTTGATTAATCTAAAAAAAATCTAAATACACGGTTTATATGAAAAACGTGGCCTGAATTAAGCGCTTGCAACTAAAAAATACATTGTTAAATTCCGACATCCACGCGAACGAAGTTGCGGGCACAGCTAGTAATAAATATTGGTAACTTGAGTCTACGTCGTGAGACGAAATAAAATCATCAAAACAGTTAACTTATTCTTTTATAAACTCTGGCGTTTGTAACCAACTTTCCTTCATTTATTATTGCAGCTACGCGCACGCAACCAAATTGAACTTATAAACACCAATTTTTTTCATGTAATTTGGTTCGAGAGTGAGTTTACCGACTGAAGCGATTCCTGTTTATTTTTCGCGAGACTCGCCCCCGCCCCCTTTGTATCTTGATGGGGCGTAACCACGTGCCGTGGAAAATTTATCTGAGATGAAAGTGATTTCTGATTACTTTGTGTTAAAACATAATATTTTGGTGCTTTTCTTACAAAGTTGTCTTTTGAATTGTTTTTGATATGTTTTGTTTGACTTACTTTTCCAGTTCAACAACTTCGACACAAATATAATATCTTTCATTTTAGAAAACCTATGTTTCATACAGAAACCGTCATTAAAATGTTATGAAAAATATTTAGTTTTAATTCCGCGACAAAAATCCAGGCTTGTTGCAGGATGCAATCCCACCCTATGCAGTCATGCATATGCACATGCAGCAAAGGACCCACCCTCCCGCCCTCATGCATATGCACACATGCAACAAACGGAAAAGCAAGCCATGAAATCAAACCTATACTCGACACGTGTTTCGCCCCTCCACGGGGCATCCTCAGGAGATGTTGACTCGACAAGCGCTCGGCCTCGAATGAGCTAGTTTGACAGCTCTCGCCTCTTTATATAGCGTCGTGATGACGCATCGATAACGCAACGAAACGTTATCGATACAAACGTTATAAAGACGTTTGTATCGATCTACCTGCAATCATACTTAAAAGAGGTGATGTAATTAAGTTTGTTTGTTCATTCAACAGTGTATTATTATTATTATTATGTTTGGAGATTTCTAACTGCTCCAACACACACAACCGGAAATTTTTATTACAAACATGGAGAATTTTATACGTGTTATTGTCGCTCAAGGAATGGCCGGTATCGATTAAATGTTTTGCAAAATGTGATTTGTCTGGATGGCCATTCCTGTAAGCGGCAACATGCTCCCTAAACCTAACCTCGAAATTACGGCCTGTCTGACCCACATAGACCCCGTTGCAATCATTGCATACTAATTTATAAACACCGGATTTTTTTGAATTTTCTAATTTATCTTTACCGTTACAAAGATTACGTAAGTTGTGATCTGATCGAAAAGTTACGAAAACATTGTGTTTTTTAAGAATATTCGCGATTTTATCGGAAATGGGGCCTATGTAAGACAGACTACCGACATACTTGTCAATTCGTTCGGGGGTACATGCATAAAGTAGTGAGCGAACCCTGTCATTCTGTTTTTTCTGAATTATATTATCGATAACTTGTTTTGAATACCCGTTTGAAATCGCGATTTGATATATTATTTTAAGTTCTTTGACGTAATTATCTGTGGACAGTGGGACTGAAATTAAACGATGGACATAGCTGCGGAAGGCTGCTAGTTTGTGTTGTGATGGGTGACATGAGGAGGCGGGAATTGTTGTGTCGGTGTGAGTGGGTTTTCGATAAATTTGGAAATCGAGTTTGTTATTAACTCTAGTGATTGTTAGATCTAAAAAATTGAGGGATTGGTTGGATTCTAATTCTAATTTGAATTTAATTTTGGGATGGAAAGTGTTAAGTTTATTAACAAAAATGTCTAATTGACGAATAGTACCCGTCCAACAGATAATTACGTCATCCACGTATCTATAATAAAACAGAATGTTGGGTTCGCCCACCAAATATTTACATTCAAAGTAGTCCATAAATATTTCCGCCATTAAAGGACTTAAAGGTGATCCCATTGCTAACCCCTCTTTTTGGCGAAAATATTCGTTATTGAAACGAAAATAATTTTGTTGCATGCAAATACGCGTGAGGTCAAGAAGGTCTTGCATTTCTCCAGGATGTAAACGTTGTCTCTCCAAATGGTTCCCCAAAATACGTAAGCACTCTTCAAATGGAATATTCGTAAATAAACTGTCAACATCCAACGATAATAATTTTGAATTGTGAGGAATGTTGACATTTTTTATTTTTTCAATTAAATCTAAACTATTTTTTAAGCTGTATTTTGGTGAAAAGGAAGACTTAGTTTTTAATAAATTGTTGAGATGTTTAGCCAAATCGTATGTTGGGGCACCAATGTAAGAGACAACGGGGCGAATTGGGATATTATCTTTATGAGTTTTGGGTAAGCCATACAAAAAAGGAGAACGCGGGTTCATAGGGATTTTATATTTTAATTGATCTGGAGAAATACATGACATGTTATTTATAGCATTCTTCAACTCTACGGTAAATTTTTTGGTGGGGTCGGAACTAAGACGTTCAAAATCCTCCCCCTGGATAACGTCGTTAACCTTCTGGTGGTAAGCAGTTTTATCCAAAATGACTACGGTATTGCCTTTGTCGGCTTTTGTAATTATTAAATTATCTTGATTAATTTTGGTTTGTAATGACCGATATATCTGTAATTCAGAATAATTTTGAGGAAAGGAGGGAGATGAAACTTTTTTAATCTGAGCTGCCACCTGATGTTTAACGGCGCTATCCGTTTTACTTCTAACACAAGCCATTTCTGAATCCACCACCAAAGTTTCGAGCGATTTCTGGGATAACCGTGGTCTGATGTTATATTTTAGGCCTTTCTCTAATAAAGAAATCTCAGAACAAGAGAATTGGATATTTGTATAATTTTTAACGCGTGGATAAAAAGAGTGAATTGTATCTAAATCATTATTTTCTGAACGGTTGATATTACTGTTCCGGTTATCCCGAGATAATCGCTCCAACTTCCTACTCTGTGTTATAAATTTATCATGCGCTACTTGGGAGGCAAAGTCCCGGGCTTTGTTATCTAAAATATCAAACTCCACGTTGTGTAGTTTGTAACTCAATTCTGAGTACAAAACTTTCAAGTGAAGCTTGATATTGTCCCTAACTGAAAACCAATGCCTACATTCCTCATTCAACCACACCTGTTTTGCCTTCACCAATGCTAAACTACTTGACCGGCTGTGTGTGTTGGTATGTATATTAATATAATGGGGAAATACTTTTAATTGTTTACACTGTTGATTGAACCAAACGTTCTGAGAAGCTAAGCGATGGAGTTTTGTCAACTTGATGTAAAGTTTTGCCTGCTCAGCTATACCTGCCGACTTAAGATAAATTATGGAATCAGGCGTTACTTTGCGGAAATCCATGACATTAAAATGTTATGAAAAATATTTAGTTTTAATTCCGCGACAAAAATCCAGGCTTGTTGCAGGATGCAATCCCACCCTATGCAGTCATGCATATGCACATGCAGCAAAGGACCCACCCTCCCGCCCTCATGCATATGCACACATGCAACAAACGGAAAAGCAAGCCATGAAATCAAACCTATACTCGACACGTGTTTCGCCCCTCCACGGGGCATCCTCAGGAGATGTTGACTCGACAAGCGCTCGGCCTCGAATGAGCTAGTTTGACAGCTCTCGCCTCTTTATATAGCGTCGTGATGACGCATCGATAACGCAACGAAACGTTATCGATACAAACGTTATAAAGACGTTTGTATCGATCTACCTGCAATCATACTTAAAAGAGGTGATGTAATTAAGTTTGTTTGTTCATTCAACAGTGTATTATTATTATTATTATGTTTGGAGATTTCTAACTGCTCCAACACACACAACCGGAAATTTTTATTACAAACATGGAGAATTTTATACGTGTTATTGTCGCTCAAGGAATGGCCGGTATCGATTAAATGTTTTGCAAAATGTGATTTGTCTGGATGGCCATTCCTGTAAGCGGCAACATGCTCCCTAAACCTAACCTCGAAATTACGGCCTGTCTGACCCACATAGACCCCGTTGCAATCATTGCATACTAATTTATAAACACCGGATTTTTTTGAATTTTCTAATTTATCTTTACCGTTACAAAGATTACGTAAGTTGTGATCTGATCGAAAAGTTACGAAAACATTGTGTTTTTTAAGAATATTCGCGATTTTATCGGAAATGGGGCCTGCCTATGTAAGACAGACTACCGACATACTTGTCAATTCGTTCGGGGGTACATGCATAAAGTAGTGAGCGAACCCTGTCATTCTGTTTTTTCTGAATTATATTATCGATAACTTGTTTTGAATACCCGTTTGAAATCGCGATTTGATATATTATTTTAAGTTCTTTGACGTAATTATCTGTGGACAGTGGGACTGAAATTAAACGATGGACATAGCTGCGGAAGGCTGCTAGTTTGTGTTGTGATGGGTGACATGAGGAGGCGGGAATTGTTGTGTCGGTGTGAGTGGGTTTTCGATAAATTTGGAAATCGAGTTTGTTATTAACTCTAGTGATTGTTAGATCTAAAAAATTGAGGGATTGGTTGGATTCTAATTCTAATTTGAATTTAATTTTGGGATGGAAAGTGTTAAGTTTATTAACAAAAATGTCTAATTGACGAATAGTACCCGTCCAACAGATAATTACGTCATCCACGTATCTATAATAAAACAGAATGTTGGGTTCGCCCACCAAATATTTACATTCAAAGTAGTCCATAAATATTTCCGCCATTAAAGGACTTAAAGGTGATCCCATTGCTAACCCCTCTTTTTGGCGAAAATATTCGTTATTGAAACGAAAATAATTTTGTTGCATGCAAATACGCGTGAGGTCAAGAAGGTCTTGCATTTCTCCAGGATGTAAACGTTGTCTCTCCAAATGGTTCCCCAAAATACGTAAGCACTCTTCAAATGGAATATTCGTAAATAAACTGTCAACATCCAACGATAATAATTTTGAATTGTGAGGAATGTTGACATTTTTTATTTTTTCAATTAAATCTAAACTATTTTTTAAGCTGTATTTTGGTGAAAAGGAAGACTTAGTTTTTAATAAATTGTTGAGATGTTTAGCCAAATCGTATGTTGGGGCACCAATGTAAGAGACAACGGGGCGAATTGGGATATTATCTTTATGAGTTTTGGGTAAGCCATACAAAAAAGGAGAACGCGGGTTCATAGGGATTTTATATTTTAATTGATCTGGAGAAATACATGACATGTTATTTATAGCATTCTTCAACTCTACGGTAAATTTTTTGGTGGGGTCGGAACTAAGACGTTCAAAATCCTCCCCCTGGATAACGTCGTTAACCTTCTGGTGGTAAGCAGTTTTATCCAAAATGACTACGGTATTGCCTTTGTCGGCTTTTGTAATTATTAAATTATCTTGATTAATTTTGGTTTGTAATGACCGATATATCTGTAATTCAGAATAATTTTGAGGAAAGGAGGGAGATGAAACTTTTTTAATCTGAGCTGCCACCTGATGTTTAACGGCGCTATCCGTTTTACTTCTAACACAAGCCATTTCTGAATCCACCACCAAAGTTTCGAGCGATTTCTGGGATAACCGTGGTCTGATGTTATATTTTAGGCCTTTCTCTAATAAAGAAATCTCAGAACAAGAGAATTGGATATTTGTATAATTTTTAACGCGTGGATAAAAAGAGTGAATTGTATCTAAATCATTATTTTCTGAACGGTTGATATTACTGTTCCGGTTATCCCGAGATAATCGCTCCAACTTCCTACTCTGTGTTATAAATTTATCATGCGCTACTTGGGAGGCAAAGTCCCGGGCTTTGTTATCTAAAATATCAAACTCCACGTTGTGTAGTTTGTAACTCAATTCTGAGTACAAAACTTTCAAGTGAAGCTTGATATTGTCCCTAACTGAAAACCAATGCCTACATTCCTCATTCAACCACACCTGTTTTGCCTTCACCAATGCTAAACTACTTGACCGGCTGTGTGTGTTGGTATGTATATTAATATAATGGGGAAATACTTTTAATTGTTTACACTGTTGATTGAACCAAACGTTCTGAGAAGCTAAGCGATGGAGTTTTGTCAACTTGATGTAAAGTTTTGCCTGCTCAGCTATACCTGCCGACTTAAGATAAATTATGGAATCAGGCGTTACTTTGCGGAAATCCATGACATTAAAATGTTATGAAAAATATTTAGTTTTAATTCCGCGACAAAAATCCAGGCTTGTTGCAGGATGCAATCCCACCCTATGCAGTCATGCATATGCACATGCAGCAAAGGACCCACCCTCCCGCCCTCATGCATATGCACACATGCAACAAACGGAAAAGCAAGCCATGAAATCAAACCTATACTCGACACGTGTTTCGCCCCTCCACGGGGCATCCTCAGGAGATGTTGACTCGACAAGCGCTCGGCCTCGAATGAGCTAGTTTGACAGCTCTCGCCTCTTTATATAGCGTCGTGATGACGCATCGATAACGCAACGAAACGTTATCGATACAAACGTTATAAAGACGTTTGTATCGATCTACCTGCAATCATACTTAAAAGAGGTGATGTAATTAAGTTTGTTTGTTCATTCAACAGTGTATTATTATTATTATTATGTTTGGAGATTTCTAACTGCTCCAACACACACAACCGGAAATTTTTATTACAAACATGGAGAATTTTATACGTGTTATTGTCGCTCAAGGAATGGCCGGTATCGATTAAATGTTTTGCAAAATGTGATTTGTCTGGATGGCCATTCCTGTAAGCGGCAACATGCTCCCTAAACCTAACCTCGAAATTACGGCCTGTCTGACCCACATAGACCCCGTTGCAATCATTGCATACTAATTTATAAACACCGGATTTTTTTGAATTTTCTAATTTATCTTTACCGTTACAAAGATTACGTAAGTTGTGATCTGATCGAAAAGTTACGAAAACATTGTGTTTTTTAAGAATATTCGCGATTTTATCGGAAATGGGGCCTATGTAAGACAGACTACCGACATACTTGTCAATTCGTTCGGGGGTACATGCATAAAGTAGTGAGCGAACCCTGTCATTCTGTTTTTTCTGAATTATATTATCGATAACTTGTTTTGAATACCCGTTTGAAATCGCGATTTGATATATTATTTTAAGTTCTTTGACGTAATTATCTGTGGACAGTGGGACTGAAATTAAACGATGGACATAGCTGCGGAAGGCTGCTAGTTTGTGTTGTGATGGGTGACATGAGGAGGCGGGAATTGTTGTGTCGGTGTGAGTGGGTTTTCGATAAATTTGGAAATCGAGTTTGTTATTAACTCTAGTGATTGTTAGATCTAAAAAATTGAGGGATTGGTTGGATTCTAATTCTAATTTGAATTTAATTTTGGGATGGAAAGTGTTAAGTTTATTAACAAAAATGTCTAATTGACGAATAGTACCCGTCCAACAGATAATTACGTCATCCACGTATCTATAATAAAACAGAATGTTGGGTTCGCCCACCAAATATTTACATTCAAAGTAGTCCATAAATATTTCCGCCATTAAAGGACTTAAAGGTGATCCCATTGCTAACCCCTCTTTTTGGCGAAAATATTCGTTATTGAAACGAAAATAATTTTGTTGCATGCAAATACGCGTGAGGTCAAGAAGGTCTTGCATTTCTCCAGGATGTAAACGTTGTCTCTCCAAATGGTTCCCCAAAATACGTAAGCACTCTTCAAATGGAATATTCGTAAATAAACTGTCAACATCCAACGATAATAATTTTGAATTGTGAGGAATGTTGACATTTTTTATTTTTTCAATTAAATCTAAACTATTTTTTAAGCTGTATTTTGGTGAAAAGGAAGACTTAGTTTTTAATAAATTGTTGAGATGTTTAGCCAAATCGTATGTTGGGGCACCAATGTAAGAGACAACGGGGCGAATTGGGATATTATCTTTATGAGTTTTGGGTAAGCCATACAAAAAAGGAGAACGCGGGTTCATAGGGATTTTATATTTTAATTGATCTGGAGAAATACATGACATGTTATTTATAGCATTCTTCAACTCTACGGTAAATTTTTTGGTGGGGTCGGAACTAAGACGTTCAAAATCCTCCCCCTGGATAACGTCGTTAACCTTCTGGTGGTAAGCAGTTTTATCCAAAATGACTACGGTATTGCCTTTGTCGGCTTTTGTAATTATTAAATTATCTTGATTAATTTTGGTTTGTAATGACCGATATATCTGTAATTCAGAATAATTTTGAGGAAAGGAGGGAGATGAAACTTTTTTAATCTGAGCTGCCACCTGATGTTTAACGGCGCTATCCGTTTTACTTCTAACACAAGCCATTTCTGAATCCACCACCAAAGTTTCGAGCGATTTCTGGGATAACCGTGGTCTGATGTTATATTTTAGGCCTTTCTCTAATAAAGAAATCTCAGAACAAGAGAATTGGATATTTGTATAATTTTTAACGCGTGGATAAAAAGAGTGAATTGTATCTAAATCATTATTTTCTGAACGGTTGATATTACTGTTCCGGTTATCCCGAGATAATCGCTCCAACTTCCTACTCTGTGTTATAAATTTATCATGCGCTACTTGGGAGGCAAAGTCCCGGGCTTTGTTATCTAAAATATCAAACTCCACGTTGTGTAGTTTGTAACTCAATTCTGAGTACAAAACTTTCAAGTGAAGCTTGATATTGTCCCTAACTGAAAACCAATGCCTACATTCCTCATTCAACCACACCTGTTTTGCCTTCACCAATGCTAAACTACTTGACCGGCTGTGTGTGTTGGTATGTATATTAATATAATGGGGAAATACTTTTAATTGTTTACACTGTTGATTGAACCAAACGTTCTGAGAAGCTAAGCGATGGAGTTTTGTCAACTTGATGTAAAGTTTTGCCTGCTCAGCTATACCTGCCGACTTAAGATAAATTATGGAATCAGGCGTTACTTTGCGGAAATCCATGACATTAAAATGTTATGAAAAATATTTAGTTTTAATTCCGCGACAAAAATCCAGGCTTGTTGCAGGATGCAATCCCACCCTATGCAGTCATGCATATGCACATGCAGCAAAGGACCCACCCTCCCGCCCTCATGCATATGCACACATGCAACAAACGGAAAAGCAAGCCATGAAATCAAACCTATACTCGACACGTGTTTCGCCCCTCCACGGGGCATCCTCAGGAGATGTTGACTCGACAAGCGCTCGGCCTCGAATGAGCTAGTTTGACAGCTCTCGCCTCTTTATATAGCGTCGTGATGACGCATCGATAACGCAACGAAACGTTATCGATACAAACGTTATAAAGACGTTTGTATCGATCTACCTGCAATCATACTTAAAAGAGGTGATGTAATTAAGTTTGTTTGTTCATTCAACAGTGTATTATTATTATTATTATGTTTGGAGATTTCTAACTGCTCCAACACACACAACCGGAAATTTTTATTACAAACATGGAGAATTTTATACGTGTTATTGTCGCTCAAGGAATGGCCGGTATCGATTAAATGTTTTGCAAAATGTGATTTGTCTGGATGGCCATTCCTGTAAGCGGCAACATGCTCCCTAAACCTAACCTCGAAATTACGGCCTGTCTGACCCACATAGACCCCGTTGCAATCATTGCATACTAATTTATAAACACCGGATTTTTTTGAATTTTCTAATTTATCTTTACCGTTACAAAGATTACGTAAGTTGTGATCTGATCGAAAAGTTACGAAAACATTGTGTTTTTTAAGAATATTCGCGATTTTATCGGAAATGGGGCCTATGTAAGACAGACTACCGACATACTTGTCAATTCGTTCGGGGGTACATGCATAAAGTAGTGAGCGAACCCTGTCATTCTGTTTTTTCTGAATTATATTATCGATAACTTGTTTTGAATACCCGTTTGAAATCGCGATTTGATATATTATTTTAAGTTCTTTGACGTAATTATCTGTGGACAGTGGGACTGAAATTAAACGATGGACATAGCTGCGGAAGGCTGCTAGTTTGTGTTGTGATGGGTGACATGAGGAGGCGGGAATTGTTGTGTCGGTGTGAGTGGGTTTTCGATAAATTTGGAAATCGAGTTTGTTATTAACTCTAGTGATTGTTAGATCTAAAAAATTGAGGGATTGGTTGGATTCTAATTCTAATTTGAATTTAATTTTGGGATGGAAAGTGTTAAGTTTATTAACAAAAATGTCTAATTGACGAATAGTACCCGTCCAACAGATAATTACGTCATCCACGTATCTATAATAAAACAGAATGTTGGGTTCGCCCACCAAATATTTACATTCAAAGTAGTCCATAAATATTTCCGCCATTAAAGGACTTAAAGGTGATCCCATTGCTAACCCCTCTTTTTGGCGAAAATATTCGTTATTGAAACGAAAATAATTTTGTTGCATGCAAATACGCGTGAGGTCAAGAAGGTCTTGCATTTCTCCAGGATGTAAACGTTGTCTCTCCAAATGGTTCCCCAAAATACGTAAGCACTCTTCAAATGGAATATTCGTAAATAAACTGTCAACATCCAACGATAATAATTTTGAATTGTGAGGAATGTTGACATTTTTTATTTTTTCAATTAAATCTAAACTATTTTTTAAGCTGTATTTTGGTGAAAAGGAAGACTTAGTTTTTAATAAATTGTTGAGATGTTTAGCCAAATCGTATGTTGGGGCACCAATGTAAGAGACAACGGGGCGAATTGGGATATTATCTTTATGAGTTTTGGGTAAGCCATACAAAAAAGGAGAACGCGGGTTCATAGGGATTTTATATTTTAATTGATCTGGAGAAATACATGACATGTTATTTATAGCATTCTTCAACTCTACGGTAAATTTTTTGGTGGGGTCGGAACTAAGACGTTCAAAATCCTCCCCCTGGATAACGTCGTTAACCTTCTGGTGGTAAGCAGTTTTATCCAAAATGACTACGGTATTGCCTTTGTCGGCTTTTGTAATTATTAAATTATCTTGATTAATTTTGGTTTGTAATGACCGATATATCTGTAATTCAGAATAATTTTGAGGAAAGGAGGGAGATGAAACTTTTTTAATCTGAGCTGCCACCTGATGTTTAACGGCGCTATCCGTTTTACTTCTAACACAAGCCATTTCTGAATCCACCACCAAAGTTTCGAGCGATTTCTGGGATAACCGTGGTCTGATGTTATATTTTAGGCCTTTCTCTAATAAAGAAATCTCAGAACAAGAGAATTGGATATTTGTATAATTTTTAACGCGTGGATAAAAAGAGTGAATTGTATCTAAATCATTATTTTCTGAACGGTTGATATTACTGTTCCGGTTATCCCGAGATAATCGCTCCAACTTCCTACTCTGTGTTATAAATTTATCATGCGCTACTTGGGAGGCAAAGTCCCGGGCTTTGTTATCTAAAATATCAAACTCCACGTTGTGTAGTTTGTAACTCAATTCTGAGTACAAAACTTTCAAGTGAAGCTTGATATTGTCCCTAACTGAAAACCAATGCCTACATTCCTCATTCAACCACACCTGTTTTGCCTTCACCAATGCTAAACTACTTGACCGGCTGTGTGTGTTGGTATGTATATTAATATAATGGGGAAATACTTTTAATTGTTTACACTGTTGATTGAACCAAACGTTCTGAGAAGCTAAGCGATGGAGTTTTGTCAACTTGATGTAAAGTTTTGCCTGCTCAGCTATACCTGCCGACTTAAGATAAATTATGGAATCAGGCGTTACTTTGCGGAAATCCATGACATTAAAATGTTATGAAAAATATTTAGTTTTAATTCCGCGACAAAAATCCAGGCTTGTTGCAGGATGCAATCCCACCCTATGCAGTCATGCATATGCACATGCAGCAAAGGACCCACCCTCCCGCCCTCAAAAGAGGGGTTAGCAATGGGATCACCTTTAAGTCCTTTAATGGCGGAAATATTTATGGACTACTTTGAATGTAAATATTTGGTGGGCGAACCCAACATTCTGTTTTATTATAGATACGTGGATGACGTAATTATCTGTTGGACGGGTACTATTCGTCAATTAGACATTTTTGTTAATAAACTTAACACTTTCCATCCCAAAATTAAATTCAAATTAGAATTAGAATCCAACCAATCCCTCAATTTTTTAGATCTAACAATCACTAGAGTTAATAACAAACTCGATTTCCAAATTTATCGAAAACCCACTCACACCGACACAACAATTCCCGCCTCCTCATGTCACCCATCACAACACAAACTAGCAGCCTTCCGCAGCTATGTCCATCGTTTAATTTCAGTCCCACTGTCCACAGATAATTACGTCAAAGAACTTAAAATAATATATCAAATCGCGATTTCAAACGGGTATTCAAAACAAGTTATCGATAATATAATTCAGAAAAAACAGAATGACAGGGTTCGCTCACTACTTTATGCATGTACCCCCGAACGAATTGACAAGTATGTCGGTAGTCTGTCTTACATAGGCCCCATTTCCGATAAAATCGCGAATATTCTTAAAAAACACAATGTTTTCGTAACTTTTCGATCAGATCACAACTTACGTAATCTTTGTAACGGTAAAGATAAATTAGAAAATTCAAAAAAATCCGGTGTTTATAAATTAGTATGCAATGATTGCAACGGGGTCTATGTGGGTCAGACAGGCCGTAATTTCGAGGTTAGGTTTAGGGAGCATGTTGCCGCTTACAGGAATGGCCATCCAGACAAATCACATTTTGCAAAACATTTAATCGATACCGGCCATTCCTTGAGCGACAATAACACGTATAAAATTCTCCATGTTTGTAATAAAAATTTCCGGTTGTGTGTGTTGGAGCAGTTAGAAATCTCCAAACATAATAATAATAATAATACACTGTTGAATGAACAAACAAACTTAATTACATCACCTCTTTTAAGTATGATTGCAGGTAGATCGATACAAACGTCTTTATAACGTTTGTATCGATAACGTTTCGTTGCGTTATCGATGCGTCATCACGACGCTATATAAAGAGGCGAGAGCTGTCAAACTAGCTCATTCGAGGCCGAGCGCTTGTCGAGTCAACATCTCCTGAGGATGCCCCGTGGAGGGGCGAAACACGTGTCGAGTATAGGTTTGATTTCATGGCTTGCTTTTCCGTTTGTTGCATGTGTGCATATGCATGAGGGCGGGAGGGTGGGTCCTTTGCTGCATGTGCATATGCATGACTGCATAGGGTGGGATTGCATCCTGCAACAAGCCTGGATTTTTGTCGCGGAATTAAAACTAAATATTTTTCATAACATTTTAATGTCATGGATTTCCGCAAAGTAACGCCTGATTCCATAATTTATCTTAAGTCGGCAGGTATAGCTGAGCAGGCAAAACTTTACATCAAGTTGACAAAACTCCATCGCTTAGCTTCTCAGAACGTTTGGTTCAATCAACAGTGTAAACAATTAAAAGTATTTCCCCATTATATTAATATACATACCAACACACACAGCCGGTCAAGTAGTTTAGCATTGGTGAAGGCAAAACAGGTGTGGTTGAATGAGGAATGTAGGCATTGGTTTTCAGTTAGGGACAATATCAAGCTTCACTTGAAAGTTTTGTACTCAGAATTGAGTTACAAACTACACAACGTGGAGTTTGATATTTTAGATAACAAAGCCCGGGACTTTGCCTCCCAAGTAGCGCATGATAAATTTATAACACAGAGTAGGAAGTTGGAGCGATTATCTCGGGATAACCGGAACAGTAATATCAACCGTTCAGAAAATAATGATTTAGATACAATTCACTCTTTTTATCCACGCGTTAAAAATTATACAAATATCCAATTCTCTTGTTCTGAGATTTCTTTATTAGAGAAAGGCCTAAAATATAACATCAGACCACGGTTATCCCAGAAATCGCTCGAAACTTTGGTGGTGGATTCAGAAATGGCTTGTGTTAGAAGTAAAACGGATAGCGCCGTTAAACATCAGGTGGCAGCTCAGATTAAAAAAGTTTCATCTCCCTCCTTTCCTCAAAATTATTCTGAATTACAGATATATCGGTCATTACAAACCAAAATTAATCAAGATAATTTAATAATTACAAAAGCCGACAAAGGCAATACCGTAGTCATTTTGGATAAAACTGCTTACCACCAGAAGGTTAACGACGTTATCCAGGGGGAGGATTTTGAACGTCTTAGTTCCGACCCCACCAAAAAATTTACCGTAGAGTTGAAGAATGCTATAAATAACATGTCATGTATTTCTCCAGATCAATTAAAATATAAAATCCCTATGAACCCGCGTTCTCCTTTTTTGTATGGCTTACCCAAAACTCATAAAGATAATATCCCAATTCGCCCCGTTGTCTCTTACATTGGTGCCCCAACATACGATTTGGCTAAACATCTCAACAATTTATTAAAAACTAAGTCTTCCTTTTCACCAAAATACAGCTTAAAAAATAGTTTAGATTTAATTGAAAAAATAAAAAATGTCAACATTCCTCACAATTCAAAATTATTATCGTTGGATGTTGACAGTTTATTTACGAATATTCCATTTGAAGAGTGCTTACGTATTTTGGGGAACCATTTGGAGAGACAACGTTTACATCCTGGAGAAATGCAAGACCTTCTTGACCTCACGCGTATTTGCATGCAACAAAATTATTTTCGTTTCAATAACGAATATTTTCGCCAAAAAGAGGGGTTAGCAATGGGATCACCTTTAAGTCCTTTAATGGCGGAAATATTTATGGACTACTTTGAATGTAAATATTTGGTGGGCGAACCCAACATTCTGTTTTATTATAGATACGTGGATGACGTAATTATCTGTTGGACGGGTACTATTCGTCAATTAGACATTTTTGTTAATAAACTTAACACTTTCCATCCCAAAATTAAATTCAAATTAGAATTAGAATCCAACCAATCCCTCAATTTTTTAGATCTAACAATCACTAGAGTTAATAACAAACTCGATTTCCAAATTTATCGAAAACCCACTCACACCGACACAACAATTCCCGCCTCCTCATGTCACCCATCACAACACAAACTAGCAGCCTTCCGCAGCTATGTCCATCGTTTAATTTCAGTCCCACTGTCCACAGATAATTACGTCAAAGAACTTAAAATAATATATCAAATCGCGATTTCAAACGGGTATTCAAAACAAGTTATCGATAATATAATTCAGAAAAAACAGAATGACAGGGTTCGCTCACTACTTTATGCATGTACCCCCGAACGAATTGACAAGTATGTCGGTAGTCTGTCTTACATAGGCCCCATTTCCGATAAAATCGCGAATATTCTTAAAAAACACAATGTTTTCGTAACTTTTCGATCAGATCACAACTTACGTAATCTTTGTAACGGTAAAGATAAATTAGAAAATTCAAAAAAATCCGGTGTTTATAAATTAGTATGCAATGATTGCAACGGGGTCTATGTGGGTCAGACAGGCCGTAATTTCGAGGTTAGGTTTAGGGAGCATGTTGCCGCTTACAGGAATGGCCATCCAGACAAATCACATTTTGCAAAACATTTAATCGATACCGGCCATTCCTTGAGCGACAATAACACGTATAAAATTCTCCATGTTTGTAATAAAAATTTCCGGTTGTGTGTGTTGGAGCAGTTAGAAATCTCCAAACATAATAATAATAATAATACACTGTTGAATGAACAAACAAACTTAATTACATCACCTCTTTTAAGTATGATTGCAGGTAGATCGATACAAACGTCTTTATAACGTTTGTATCGATAACGTTTCGTTGCGTTATCGATGCGTCATCACGACGCTATATAAAGAGGCGAGAGCTGTCAAACTAGCTCATTCGAGGCCGAGCGCTTGTCGAGTCAACATCTCCTGAGGATGCCCCGTGGAGGGGCGAAACACGTGTCGAGTATAGGTTTGATTTCATGGCTTGCTTTTCCGTTTGTTGCATGTGTGCATATGCATGAGGGCGGGAGGGTGGGTCCTTTGCTGCATGTGCATATGCATGACTGCATAGGGTGGGATTGCATCCTGCAACAAGCCTGGATTTTTGTCGCGGAATTAAAACTAAATATTTTTCATAACATTTTAATGTCATGGATTTCCGCAAAGTAACGCCTGATTCCATAATTTATCTTAAGTCGGCAGGTATAGCTGAGCAGGCAAAACTTTACATCAAGTTGACAAAACTCCATCGCTTAGCTTCTCAGAACGTTTGGTTCAATCAACAGTGTAAACAATTAAAAGTATTTCCCCATTATATTAATATACATACCAACACACACAGCCGGTCAAGTAGTTTAGCATTGGTGAAGGCAAAACAGGTGTGGTTGAATGAGGAATGTAGGCATTGGTTTTCAGTTAGGGACAATATCAAGCTTCACTTGAAAGTTTTGTACTCAGAATTGAGTTACAAACTACACAACGTGGAGTTTGATATTTTAGATAACAAAGCCCGGGACTTTGCCTCCCAAGTAGCGCATGATAAATTTATAACACAGAGTAGGAAGTTGGAGCGATTATCTCGGGATAACCGGAACAGTAATATCAACCGTTCAGAAAATAATGATTTAGATACAATTCACTCTTTTTATCCACGCGTTAAAAATTATACAAATATCCAATTCTCTTGTTCTGAGATTTCTTTATTAGAGAAAGGCCTAAAATATAACATCAGACCACGGTTATCCCAGAAATCGCTCGAAACTTTGGTGGTGGATTCAGAAATGGCTTGTGTTAGAAGTAAAACGGATAGCGCCGTTAAACATCAGGTGGCAGCTCAGATTAAAAAAGTTTCATCTCCCTCCTTTCCTCAAAATTATTCTGAATTACAGATATATCGGTCATTACAAACCAAAATTAATCAAGATAATTTAATAATTACAAAAGCCGACAAAGGCAATACCGTAGTCATTTTGGATAAAACTGCTTACCACCAGAAGGTTAACGACGTTATCCAGGGGGAGGATTTTGAACGTCTTAGTTCCGACCCCACCAAAAAATTTACCGTAGAGTTGAAGAATGCTATAAATAACATGTCATGTATTTCTCCAGATCAATTAAAATATAAAATCCCTATGAACCCGCGTTCTCCTTTTTTGTATGGCTTACCCAAAACTCATAAAGATAATATCCCAATTCGCCCCGTTGTCTCTTACATTGGTGCCCCAACATACGATTTGGCTAAACATCTCAACAATTTATTAAAAACTAAGTCTTCCTTTTCACCAAAATACAGCTTAAAAAATAGTTTAGATTTAATTGAAAAAATAAAAAATGTCAACATTCCTCACAATTCAAAATTATTATCGTTGGATGTTGACAGTTTATTTACGAATATTCCATTTGAAGAGTGCTTACGTATTTTGGGGAACCATTTGGAGAGACAACGTTTACATCCTGGAGAAATGCAAGACCTTCTTGACCTCACGCGTATTTGCATGCAACAAAATTATTTTCGTTTCAATAACGAATATTTTCGCCAAAAAGAGGGGTTAGCAATGGGATCACCTTTAAGTCCTTTAATGGCGGAAATATTTATGGACTACTTTGAATGTAAATATTTGGTGGGCGAACCCAACATTCTGTTTTATTATAGATACGTGGATGACGTAATTATCTGTTGGACGGGTACTATTCGTCAATTAGACATTTTTGTTAATAAACTTAACACTTTCCATCCCAAAATTAAATTCAAATTAGAATTAGAATCCAACCAATCCCTCAATTTTTTAGATCTAACAATCACTAGAGTTAATAACAAACTCGATTTCCAAATTTATCGAAAACCCACTCACACCGACACAACAATTCCCGCCTCCTCATGTCACCCATCACAACACAAACTAGCAGCCTTCCGCAGCTATGTCCATCGTTTAATTTCAGTCCCACTGTCCACAGATAATTACGTCAAAGAACTTAAAATAATATATCAAATCGCGATTTCAAACGGGTATTCAAAACAAGTTATCGATAATATAATTCAGAAAAAACAGAATGACAGGGTTCGCTCACTACTTTATGCATGTACCCCCGAACGAATTGACAAGTATGTCGGTAGTCTGTCTTACATAGGCCCCATTTCCGATAAAATCGCGAATATTCTTAAAAAACACAATGTTTTCGTAACTTTTCGATCAGATCACAACTTACGTAATCTTTGTAACGGTAAAGATAAATTAGAAAATTCAAAAAAATCCGGTGTTTATAAATTAGTATGCAATGATTGCAACGGGGTCTATGTGGGTCAGACAGGCCGTAATTTCGAGGTTAGGTTTAGGGAGCATGTTGCCGCTTACAGGAATGGCCATCCAGACAAATCACATTTTGCAAAACATTTAATCGATACCGGCCATTCCTTGAGCGACAATAACACGTATAAAATTCTCCATGTTTGTAATAAAAATTTCCGGTTGTGTGTGTTGGAGCAGTTAGAAATCTCCAAACATAATAATAATAATAATACACTGTTGAATGAACAAACAAACTTAATTACATCACCTCTTTTAAGTATGATTGCAGGTAGATCGATACAAACGTCTTTATAACGTTTGTATCGATAACGTTTCGTTGCGTTATCGATGCGTCATCACGACGCTATATAAAGAGGCGAGAGCTGTCAAACTAGCTCATTCGAGGCCGAGCGCTTGTCGAGTCAACATCTCCTGAGGATGCCCCGTGGAGGGGCGAAACACGTGTCGAGTATAGGTTTGATTTCATGGCTTGCTTTTCCGTTTGTTGCATGTGTGCATATGCATGAGGGCGGGAGGGTGGGTCCTTTGCTGCATGTGCATATGCATGACTGCATAGGGTGGGATTGCATCCTGCAACAAGCCTGGATTTTTGTCGCGGAATTAAAACTAAATATTTTTCATAACATTTTAATGTCATGGATTTCCGCAAAGTAACGCCTGATTCCATAATTTATCTTAAGTCGGCAGGTATAGCTGAGCAGGCAAAACTTTACATCAAGTTGACAAAACTCCATCGCTTAGCTTCTCAGAACGTTTGGTTCAATCAACAGTGTAAACAATTAAAAGTATTTCCCCATTATATTAATATACATACCAACACACACAGCCGGTCAAGTAGTTTAGCATTGGTGAAGGCAAAACAGGTGTGGTTGAATGAGGAATGTAGGCATTGGTTTTCAGTTAGGGACAATATCAAGCTTCACTTGAAAGTTTTGTACTCAGAATTGAGTTACAAACTACACAACGTGGAGTTTGATATTTTAGATAACAAAGCCCGGGACTTTGCCTCCCAAGTAGCGCATGATAAATTTATAACACAGAGTAGGAAGTTGGAGCGATTATCTCGGGATAACCGGAACAGTAATATCAACCGTTCAGAAAATAATGATTTAGATACAATTCACTCTTTTTATCCACGCGTTAAAAATTATACAAATATCCAATTCTCTTGTTCTGAGATTTCTTTATTAGAGAAAGGCCTAAAATATAACATCAGACCACGGTTATCCCAGAAATCGCTCGAAACTTTGGTGGTGGATTCAGAAATGGCTTGTGTTAGAAGTAAAACGGATAGCGCCGTTAAACATCAGGTGGCAGCTCAGATTAAAAAAGTTTCATCTCCCTCCTTTCCTCAAAATTATTCTGAATTACAGATATATCGGTCATTACAAACCAAAATTAATCAAGATAATTTAATAATTACAAAAGCCGACAAAGGCAATACCGTAGTCATTTTGGATAAAACTGCTTACCACCAGAAGGTTAACGACGTTATCCAGGGGGAGGATTTTGAACGTCTTAGTTCCGACCCCACCAAAAAATTTACCGTAGAGTTGAAGAATGCTATAAATAACATGTCATGTATTTCTCCAGATCAATTAAAATATAAAATCCCTATGAACCCGCGTTCTCCTTTTTTGTATGGCTTACCCAAAACTCATAAAGATAATATCCCAATTCGCCCCGTTGTCTCTTACATTGGTGCCCCAACATACGATTTGGCTAAACATCTCAACAATTTATTAAAAACTAAGTCTTCCTTTTCACCAAAATACAGCTTAAAAAATAGTTTAGATTTAATTGAAAAAATAAAAAATGTCAACATTCCTCACAATTCAAAATTATTATCGTTGGATGTTGACAGTTTATTTACGAATATTCCATTTGAAGAGTGCTTACGTATTTTGGGGAACCATTTGGAGAGACAACGTTTACATCCTGGAGAAATGCAAGACCTTCTTGACCTCACGCGTATTTGCATGCAACAAAATTATTTTCGTTTCAATAACGAATATTTTCGCCAAAAAGAGGGGTTAGCAATGGGATCACCTTTAAGTCCTTTAATGGCGGAAATATTTATGGACTACTTTGAATGTAAATATTTGGTGGGCGAACCCAACATTCTGTTTTATTATAGATACGTGGATGACGTAATTATCTGTTGGACGGGTACTATTCGTCAATTAGACATTTTTGTTAATAAACTTAACACTTTCCATCCCAAAATTAAATTCAAATTAGAATTAGAATCCAACCAATCCCTCAATTTTTTAGATCTAACAATCACTAGAGTTAATAACAAACTCGATTTCCAAATTTATCGAAAACCCACTCACACCGACACAACAATTCCCGCCTCCTCATGTCACCCATCACAACACAAACTAGCAGCCTTCCGCAGCTATGTCCATCGTTTAATTTCAGTCCCACTGTCCACAGATAATTACGTCAAAGAACTTAAAATAATATATCAAATCGCGATTTCAAACGGGTATTCAAAACAAGTTATCGATAATATAATTCAGAAAAAACAGAATGACAGGGTTCGCTCACTACTTTATGCATGTACCCCCGAACGAATTGACAAGTATGTCGGTAGTCTGTCTTACATAGGCCCCATTTCCGATAAAATCGCGAATATTCTTAAAAAACACAATGTTTTCGTAACTTTTCGATCAGATCACAACTTACGTAATCTTTGTAACGGTAAAGATAAATTAGAAAATTCAAAAAAATCCGGTGTTTATAAATTAGTATGCAATGATTGCAACGGGGTCTATGTGGGTCAGACAGGCCGTAATTTCGAGGTTAGGTTTAGGGAGCATGTTGCCGCTTACAGGAATGGCCATCCAGACAAATCACATTTTGCAAAACATTTAATCGATACCGGCCATTCCTTGAGCGACAATAACACGTATAAAATTCTCCATGTTTGTAATAAAAATTTCCGGTTGTGTGTGTTGGAGCAGTTAGAAATCTCCAAACATAATAATAATAATAATACACTGTTGAATGAACAAACAAACTTAATTACATCACCTCTTTTAAGTATGATTGCAGGTAGATCGATACAAACGTCTTTATAACGTTTGTATCGATAACGTTTCGTTGCGTTATCGATGCGTCATCACGACGCTATATAAAGAGGCGAGAGCTGTCAAACTAGCTCATTCGAGGCCGAGCGCTTGTCGAGTCAACATCTCCTGAGGATGCCCCGTGGAGGGGCGAAACACGTGTCGAGTATAGGTTTGATTTCATGGCTTGCTTTTCCGTTTGTTGCATGTGTGCATATGCATGAGGGCGGGAGGGTGGGTCCTTTGCTGCATGTGCATATGCATGACTGCATAGGGTGGGATTGCATCCTGCAACAAGCCTGGATTTTTGTCGCGGAATTAAAACTAAATATTTTTCATAACATTTTAATGTCATGGATTTCCGCAAAGTAACGCCTGATTCCATAATTTATAGAAACCGTCATTTAGAGGTATCAATCATTTAGACAGATATTTTGAGAAAAAAACACTTTCTAAAATCTGACATTACATTTAAGTGATTTACCATCATTTATCATTATTATTAAACTATTAATATTATTATCAGCTAAAAAGTACTTAAACGTAAACTTAATACTTTGAAAGTTTAATCAAATCAAAAGTGATTCCAAATACATTTGCACGTTATATTGAGGAATGGACAAGAAACTCAACACCTACTTACTCTTTTTCAAATGCTTTCTACGCGGGTTAGGTAGTGCTGTACATACTTAGAAGATACCCATACCTACACAAATAAGAAGCTTTATTAATTAAAAATCCCTCACAATAAACTAAACCTACACGTATTATACGCTTGACTTATACCACAAGAGGACACTCACTTAACAAATATTTGCCGGCCGGCATTAATACCGTCTCTCACCTCCAGGCATTAATTGATCTATTCATTGATAGGCGCTATAATCGCATAGCCTGACATAGCCCCGACATTGCCCTACACAACAGTGACCTCTAGCGGTCAAGGACCTGCATTGTCAAGGCAATAAAAGGGTCTAATGGCCACATCCGATACTGTGTAGCAGTCTTTTGTAGTTGAGCTATTCCGGGCTATCCCTTATGGCTTGAAGGCCGTGATTTAGGTTCGGATTTGAATAGCCTGAGGAATTTCTTGTAAACATGTATGTAGATTTTTCGGAGTTATGTAAATCTGTTTTAATATATAAAGGTATTCTTTTGTGTTGTGAAAAATGTTCTCTGTACGCTTAAGGGATCTTGTATTGTGATACGTACACACATGTTTATGCCAGAAAACCTTACTCGTGTCTTTTTTTTTCATGTATTTTTTTATTATCGTCTCAAGGTAGGTAAATATACTCAATGTCAATATGGCTCATTTTACTCAGATACAGTTGAAAAATAAAAAAGCTTCATAACAATATCCTTACTATTTTCGTCACGACAATTCAGAACATAACACGGCCGTTCGGGATAATATCTTCGATTTATAACAGTTAACCCCAAAACATAAAATGTTTTTAGAAAACTCGACGGGACTGAGGATATTATTTACGAAACATCAAGCACACACTCTTGGACATACTTATTAGGTAAACCCTCGTTATATACAGTGACAGTTTTCGTTTACATCTTAAGACTGACTTATAAATGTGAAGGAATGTGTGCTTAGAAATTAGGTCCATATTTTTCTATACATCAAAAATCAATTTTTTCTCAGTCCGGTCTACGTTAAAATAAAACCAAAGATTCCCGTTTTTCAACTGTGTAACAACTTTCCTTGTTTCATTCATCCTGGTCGGCACTTCATCATATGAAAATAGAAAAATATGGACGTATTTGTCCATATTTTCCTATTTTCATCAAAAATCCATTTTCATACCTGTCACGTTGACAAATTAAATGTTTTTCACGGTTCCCCATAGAAACCCCGTATGGCTACCGCGAGGCTATCTATTGTACGTTTGACCAGGCTCCTCGATTCGCTTCTAATGCGAAAACTTTCCATTGAAAGTATGCTCTACAAACGTTGACCTAGAAGAACGAGCATGTACGCAGAGCTACGAAATAAAGCGGATATGCCAAAAGAGTGGTCTTGAGACATCAATATGATCAATTTTAGCATAGATAGATAAAAGCTTGCGATGGTATAGTGGTTGAAAGCCCGACTGCTGAGTTTGAGGTTCCGGGTTCGTGTTTATGCATCAGGAATTACTCACTAATAGTAGTGGAATTTAAAGGGCCCAATGATGGCAATATGCTAGTCCCCTTTTAAATGGGACTTAAAAATGACTACCAAAAGTTAAGTGTACTTATTGGAGTCCTCTGCAGAAGCATGATGGGATTACAGACATGTACTTTTTATTTATACTATATTTATGTATAACCAAGCTGTATGTCAAAATACTTAGTTTTAAGCCACGAAATCTAGATTCCCAATTAGATGCAAAAAAAAACACATGCAAGCAGAAGATTTTGGAATTTTACAGGGTATTATCAAGAGACGTTTACATCATCATTTACTGTATACAGGGTTACTGGTAATTCGACGTATTCCTTGCAGGACGTCATAGTAGGGTTAAAATGCAGCAAATTAGGCCACCAAATGTTCTACCGAAATTCAGTAGTTTTTGAGTTATTTAGATTTTTAGGTTTTTATGAAAATATCCCAGATTAAATCATTTGAAGCCAATTTAAAATTGATTTACAGCTCGACAGTGCTGAAATTTAAGTTAATATCATAGTTGATGACGTAGCAGATCTTTGTAAATAATGAAAAGTTCAAAAATGCCAAAAACTTTGGCAAATATCACTAAAGAAACATTTTTTTATTGTGATTTTCGCTATTACTTCATACAAAATGTTGTCTAGTGAAAAAAAAATTTACTACGCCTGATGTACAAGTTATTAGAGAAATATCCTTGTCTTATCAGCTATCCAAAAAGATATGATTGTCAATAGTTTTGCATGTGTGACAGGGAAGCGAAGAGTTTTATGACGAGCAGGTAAAATTTCGAGACGGTCAACCTATTGTTTCATATTCGTATTATCCGTAGTTTTTACCTGCGCTTCAACTCCAAACACTCGGCAAGCTTTGTGATTGGTCACTATTGTTCTCTCGGCATGACACGGGGTGCGACTTTACAATATCTGGTCGTCAGCCTCAGTTAGTTTCAACTCTACGTCGCGCAAGCTCGTGTTTTGTTATCTGGCTATTTCCTTAAGATACCGCGTATCTTGCTCTTGTGTTGTGCTGTGCCTTCATAAGTGCTGACTATGGTTGCTTATTCTAACCCTGAATACGCTGACATAATGTACTGTTACGGACTTAGTGACGGTAACGCTGCTCAGACGCGGAGAGAATATCAACGTCGCTTTCCCAACCGCCGACTCCCACACGTTAGTGTTTTTGGATCGACTTATCGGCGGATATCTGAAACTGGCAGCGTCCAAAGAAGCAGGCAAATTGACACTGGTCGTTCTCGGAGATACACGGCTGAGGACGTAGAGCTGACTCCTCAACGTTTTATTGACGACCCCAACATATCGACAAACATCGTAGCGCGTGAGCTTGGTATGTCACAGTGGAAAGTTTGGTCTGTAGCAGCGGCGAATATCTAATACAACACGATTCCTATCGGCTTCCCTTTCGAAATATAGCAAATAATAGTACCTATTAATTTTATTTTCATTTCTCATTAAAAAAAAAACGAAGTTACATTGCTTGTAAAAATAACAATCAAAGAAAAATACTCAAACTAAAACTAACAATCATAGAAATAATAAACATTTACTTATGAAAATAAAACAAAGAAATAAATAAATAAACGCCTACAACTTTCTTCCGCGCAATTTCAACTCACGCAAAACAAGCAAGGTTTGTAAGCCGTAAGGCAAATCGGGAATCGTTTCTATTGTAGCGATCGTGAGCTTGAGGTCAATAACACCGCTAGTTTAAAGACGTTGGTAAGCCGAATATTCCCGGGTTGTGAAAGGGACAGCGATAAGAAATGCGTACGCCAGAACGAGATGGAATGATACTAGACTTCGTAATTCGTATGGGTTCATATTGGTTTTGGTTCACGCTTATTTTTAGTGTTGTTTATATTTTTATTGTTTTTATTTCACCTATAAATTTGCATTTGATTTTGTATTATTGAAATTGATAAGTTTTTCGTACAGTGAGTACAGTAAAACAAGGTTCAATTGTATTGTTTGGTGAATGTTCACCGTAAAACAGAGTCATGTTAGTTTCGAAGTTTCAACTAGATGGCGTTGTGCAATTACGTCACGATCCTGAATCGCGGTGTTAAGATCTGTAGGCGATTAGTATAAGATATTTGGACATAATTTCTTTGTTAGAGCCTTGGCTGGAGGCCTTAAATTTCTAAGGCGTCCACAGGAAAGTCCGGTTGAGCAGTACACAACCTAATAGAGGCTGACCTTGTGAGATGCCAAACACAAAAAAAAAAAATTGGTTGGATCATGTAAATTTTTGGCAAACCCCTGAAAATGGAGGTTACTAAATTACGACCGTATACAAATTATCGAATAATTATGTCCTTTTAATGTCCTTTCAATGTTTGATCGCGGATAACTTCGTCGCTTATGTACCGATTTTGACGATTCTTTTTTTGTTGGAAAGAAGATATTTCAATGGTAAATTCATGAAGGAAATCAGGGTTTGATGGTGGCAGACCAGAGAAATCGAGTGGAGCTTTCAAAAATCGTAGGGCAACTAGTGTGTTTGCTAAGTTTGTTATTAAGTATATCAAAATACTACAATTTAAGAAGTAGAATTGAAGAATTTTTTGGTCCGAGTTCCCTTTCAAGAATATTTACCCTACGCTACTGGTCTGTAGTTCACTTGTCAGGCCGACATCCATACCACTATCAACGTTTCCAGTCATTAGAAGAGGGAGATCCGCCAAGAAGGCTTGAATTTTGTCGTTTTATGCTAAGTGCCGACGCCGAAAGCGAAAACTTTTTAAAAAACATTCTGTGGACCGATGACTCATTTTTTAACCGTGATGGTATCACAAATTACCACAGCTTAAATTACTGGGCACCGAAGGCAGAAGCAAATCCGGTATCAGTTAAGGAAATAGCCAGATAACAAAACACGAGCTTGCGCGACGTAGAGTTGAAACTAACTGAGGCTGACGACCAGATATTGTAAAGTCGCACCCCGTGTCATGCCGAGAGAACAATAGTGACCAATCACAAAGCTTGCCGAGTGTTTGGAGTTGAAGCGCAGGTAAAAACTACGGATAATACGAATATGAAACAATAGGTTGACCGTCTCGAAATTTTACCTGCTCGTCATAAAACTCTTCGCTTCCCTGTCACACATGCAAAACTATTGACAATCATATCTTTTTGGATAGCTGATAAGACAAGGATATTTCTCTAATAACTTGTACATCAGGCGTAGTAAATTTTTTTTTCACTAGACAACATTTTGTATGAAGTAATAGCGAAAATCACAATAAAAAAATGTTTCTTTAGTGATATTTGCCAAAGTTTTTGGCATTTTTGAACTTTTCATTATTTACAAAGATCTGCTACGTCATCAACTATGATATTAACTTAAATTTCAGCACTGTCGAGCTGTAAATCAATTTTAAATTGGCTTCAAATGATTTAATCTGGGATATTTTCATAAAAACCTAAAAATCTAAATAACTCAAAAACTACTGAATTTCGGTAGAACATTTGGTGGCCTAATTTGCTGCATTTTAACCCTACTATGACGTCCTGCAAGGAATACGTCGAATTACTAGTAACCCTGTATAACATCGTAATCATCATGGACATTGAGACGATACCAAGATATATTTTAATTTCCGGTTATCCACGTCAAAATAAAACCAAAGATTCCTGTTTGTCAACTGTGTAACAACTCTCCTTGTTTCATTCCTCCTGGTCGGCACTCCATCATAAGATGGCGCGGGTATTCGTCAGTGCGTTGTGTGCTGAATACCAACCCCGCCAGATTTATGTGGCGCACTGGAGCAACTTTTATTAAATTTCGACGATATCCGGCCGCCCGCCGTATTATCCTAATGGCTATCGATATTTCCTGCTCTCTACACAAATTTTCTGCGGACTCTCCGGTTTAAGTTAGATTGCCTCCATTTGGGTTGGATTAGGTGGCACGTTTAAAGAGTAGGCTGTATTAAAATATTAAGTTTCAGGATTTCATTTTCATTTAATCTTCTTTTGTTTTTATGTCTATTTATTTCTGGAATATCAACGTGTGCCACAGAATTATTAATGATCCGTTAAAAATCAAGATATCCATTTTATTTATGCAAACATTTTTAGTCATCGTCTAAGTCAGAATCATAGCCTGATAAAATCATCGTCATAGTCAAATTTAAGTTACCGTCAAAGTTAATGTGAAAGTCAAAGTCATCTTCAAGTCACCTCAAAGTAAAAGCCAACAGTCATCGTCAAAGTCTATGTCCAAGTGATCTCGCACTATCTTAGATCTCAAATGTGCTCCTGGACTAGACTGAAACCAAGAGCAAAAACGCTCCCACGTAGGGTCGATCCCACAATCTACCAATTCGTAAATCGTGGACATAAACATCGGGCCACAATAAAAGGACCCACAAACATAGTTTGATTTAAGGCCGTATTTGCCTAAACTTATCCATGCGTAACATAATTAGTTAGTTTCAGTTACAGTGTCAACCCCAAGTTGTGGTAACTTCAGTTAATTTGCGAGGTCCATTTATTCAGGCTCATTTCCCTGTTTACTCGGAAGGTCGCGTGACCTTGACCTTACTGTTATTTCCACTAAGGTTGTTGTATAAAAAGGAAACTTTACAAAATGTGTTGTTTGCAGTAGACGCGGCGGGAACAGACGACGACTGTTTATTTTATGTTTAAAGTTTTTGTGGGTATTATTTTTTTGGGAGTGATTGTGTTTGTGACTAAATCGTAGAAAAATGAAATTGTATTTATTTCTAGACTTGATCTTCTTAAAAAACATTTACACGTCAATATTTTCTGCCTGTTTAGATCTGATGGCGCCGGTATTTTCTAGCTGAATGGACCTCAGAAGAAATGCCAAATAAACTCTGAGATCTCTTTTAAAATGTTACAATGCAGAGTCGTGTCTGAAAGGGCCTCTTTAAAGAAAGTAATGAAAAAAGGAGAAAAGACGTTTATTGACACATTATGCCACAAGTAAATAGAAATAGCACAACACATTTTTCGTGTAAAAGGAATACCAAATTAATATTTGTGATTTATATAAAAAAATTGGACCTCACTGCTGGCCTGAGCCGAATAGGCTCCATTCTAATGAGGCAGATTATTTGTGGTTTCCTCATGTCGAAGAATTTCACAATCCACCAAGTTAATTATTTTTGACGCACGACGACGACGCGACGAGATAAATAATAATGAAGGTTTTAATAAGTTTTTTCAAACATATGGTAAATATTACATTTCAATTTTGGTTAGACCGGTATTACTACTGAAAGGACTATGAAAAGCTATCTTGTATAACTAGTGACTTTGATTTATCAATCAGTAGTGCCGTAGTGCTTGAAGTATTTACGGGGATTATTGTACGAGTATAGTAACTGAAAATGCGCCTCCAGTGTAATCCAAATCTAGTGTCCATCAAATTAACGACCAAGTTTCCGTTTACTTTACGTCACAAAAACATGAAAATTTATACTAGAGAGAGGACAAGGTCCTCTCTCCGCCCCACCCGCGGTGGTGGGCGCCCACGGCGTCGGACGTCACAAGACGATCTCCAGCCACCGTAGGCGCGGGCATGCGGGCGGCGAGTAAAGGGCAACTCGCCGCCCGACCATGGACCATGCCCGTATCGACGGCGCGTCATGTTCCAAGCGCGCCTCAAAGAGCGTCAGCATTATGACGAGGTCTCAGAGGGCTAAAGCCTGCCGGGGTCGCGGGTCTTATACCATCACCGTGACCCCGGAACATAAAGGGCTATTGAAGGACACCGTGGATTTTAGTCAGTACAAGTCTGACAGTCCCTCCCGCCCTGCCCGGGGTGGGAGGCCTCATTTGATGATTTTACCACGTAATAAAAAAGAAATTTATGAATGTGGACGAGGTGAAAGTAATTTGTAAGAATTACTGCAGGTGGCAGCACGATATTTCTGCCCCATAGGAAAAATGCATGCAATTTATTTTTATAATAATATCAACGTTATTTCACGTGAATCGCAACGTTTCACTCATATCAATCAGATACAAAATCAGAAGAAGAAATGGCTTTCCGACCATTGATATTATATTTTACGACGCGCAATAACACTGGATCAGCAGTGATCGGACCCACAGCTGTCTGCCGAACAGATCTACATGCTAAATAAATATAGTTATAAAACTGTCGTAAACTACACAATGAGATCATTCAGTTTTTATTGGAAACTAGCGATCCGCCCCTTCTTTGCACGGTTTTACGACTTGACAAAACTTGGAGATTTTTACTATGTACCTATACCTAATTTATATAAAATGTCAATTTATTACACAAAGCTTTCAGCATGCATTATTTTGATGTTGGTACAATTTTATCACAATGCGCGACTTTACTGTAATATAAAGTAAGTAATACCTCCTTTCATTTGATACCTGAAAATGTTATGTGTCTCAATGTTATAGATTTATTTACACCTTTGCGGAATATTCATAGTGCTTTCAGTATAAAATTGTACCTGAATGATTAAAGATATTTGTACTTTCGATGTTAAATATCGCAGCGTGTTTATATTACGTTTACATCACTCACTAGCGCTAGCGCCCCCCCGTGTAGTTTAGAAGCTCTAAATGTTTACACAGACGGACATGTGACGCGACTTTCAATTGTGTGTGTATAGAATTAAATTGCTCCGAAATTGTTATTTCGTCGTTACATTGTCCGAGCTCTTATAATATTAATAGTCAGGCTTCTTATTGGGATATTATATCATATTTATGGGCAGTATGAACATGTAGGTCGAGACAACAGTAGCCATACGTTAGGATTCAGACATCGTTAATTTCTATCTATGTAGTTTAGGTCAAACAATTTAGTAATATATAGCTTCGACGTACCATATTTATTGGCTATCTACAAAACTTACGTTCTAGTTTTCAGATATAGTTCTGGTAAATCAACCAAGTTTTCGTTTTCACCGGAACTGCGTCGGCAACTCGTTGATAGAAAAATTCCCAAACTTCAGAAGTCGTTTAACAAAAGCGATTCGTTCCGACAGCTTCACCCTCTTTCGGGTCAAGTAACTGACAACGAGATGATTTTAGATATAAAAGAAAAAAAAACGAGTTATCTTCCGCGCTTCTTCAAACTAAGCATTCGCGATTCGTAGAACTTTGTTCCCATATCCCCGGAGCACTAACAAAGTCACGCACACTTTGGCTAACTTCGGCTTTCCGAACCTAGCCGAAGGCTATACCAAAACTTTACGTATTTTGTACTATTTTCTAAAGAACTCGAGTACTCTTTAAACGGTTTTTTATCTCAAAATAAAATCTTGTTTACGAGAATTCGTATAGAAAGAAGGTTTTACTTATCAATTCTTATATTAGAATTTTAATATAAGGACTCTGTCACGCGTACAATAGCTTTATTGGCCACTTTTATAAATTTATGAGTAGCTGTAAAGACGCGTTTACACGAGCGAGTGGAGAGACGTGTCAGTAAAACGTGTTTACGGTCGAATCAGTAAAAGCTATCCAGCGCTTAATGGATGCTGGACAACTCGCTAAAAAATGGTTGAGTGGGTACTATGTTCATTATTCATGGTTCTGTTGAAGTACCTAACACAGCGATAAAATAATGGCATTTTGTTCTGTACAAAATAAATAAGTGATGTTTTTGTCAGTATGTAACACGATCGCAGCTATATTTTTTCGCTGCTGCGCGCAAAATGAATTGGTCAAAGTGAATGTGTCAGACGTCAATATGCTCGCTCTTTGAGCACACCCTCTCTGAGGACATAATGCAAGTATGTTAATAACAAACACTTTTTGAGTTTATATAATAACGTGGCATCTGTAGTAATTTTCAATAGTTCACAAATAAATTTGTAGCTAATAATGTTTCAATAACCACATGCCAATGCATAATACAAAATATCTGCTAAATCAATTATTTAAGTAAAAGACTAGTATTCGCCGTTTTCAAAAGAATGTAAAATCATGGCGTATCACTAGAACTGTTTCAAGGGGGCATAGGACAAGAGCTACTGAAAAGTACCTATTGGGCGAGTATCGAACTATCGACCAACAAAGCATATTGACGAAAAGGTACACCCCTTTTCTTATCCTGAGCGGATTATAAGGCTAAAATTCGGTCGCTCACGGTCGGTCGCGTATTTTTAGTAAGATTTTTTTGTTATCTTTATGTGTTACTACGATCACCTATGTGGAGCCATCCTAAGCTCCCAACTGATTTGATTCGAATGAGATAAGTTCCCCATCAAAGCCAAACGTCAGTATATAAACAAAATAAACTCGAAACATTCATAAATATAAATCGTTTGCGATTCATTGCGCTTTTTCAAACGGCTCCCGATAAAATTCGTTGATGATTCAGATGAAATCATGCAATGGACTGTGAATTAGAATACCCCTTTTTATTTTTTACTGATAAAGGTTTTATTTGGGTTCTTGTTTTATTTTCTTTGATATAATAATGTTGCTACTGAGAGGAAAAAGTTATGGAAAAGGGTGAATTTGTTTTTGAACCCATTTAAGCAAATATATTAATCGATCTCAGTTTTGATTTCATCTTCACTATTAGCACAGTGAACTTAGAATGATCTCACACCTGGGACACAGACGCCCACCATTTGTTTTCAATTTCAAACCAAACCCCACATATTAATTAATTATATCCCTCATTGTTAGATGATCTTTTTATTCTCTTACACGCTAAGGTCGTTTTTTTATATTAGATTGGGATTTCTCTTGACTCTCGTCTAAGCCAGAAGTAACAGTCAGATCCAGGGAGGAAGCAAGTATACTTGTCCAGCATTTCCATCTGACTCCAGTTATTCATTACTCACATAAACGTCCTTATTAAATTCGGTCGTCCTGTTGAGGTAGAGCTCCATACGACATGCAGCTGTGCTCCAATTTGATGGCTTTACTTGCAGGTGAAAATAAAAGGACATTGCTATTTTTACTTTTACTGCTTTATTCACCTTTATGCCCTGTGCACGACCTCAGGCGAAGCAGCGAGATTTTTGGATCTTCGCTTTGTAATTTACATCACATGACGGGGTAATTCTCTTTGCAAAAGGACGCTATAACCTGCTCCAGTAACTGGCGCCAGTGACTCGTTCCAGAGACTCGTTCCAGTGACTTGTTCCAGTGACTAGTTCCAGTGACTCGTTCCAGTGACTCGATCCAGTGACTCGTTCCAGTGACTCGTTCCAGTGACTCGTTCCAGTGACTCGTTCCAGTGACTCGATCCAGTGACTCGATCCAGTGACTCGTTCCAGTGACTCGTTCCAGTGACTCGTTCCAGTGACTCGTTCCAGTGACTCGTTCCAGTGACTCGATCCAGTGACTCGTTCCAGTGAGTCGATCCAGTGACTCGTTCCAGAGACTCGATCACAGTGACTCGTTCCGTGACTCGTTCCAGTGACTCGTTCCAGTGACTCCGATCCAGTACTCGTTCAGGACCGTTCCATGACTCGTTTCCAGAACATCGATCCATGACTCGTTCCAGTGACTCGTGTCGCAGAGACGCGTTCGCAGTGGACTCGTTCCAGTGATCGTTCCAGACACCGTTCCATGACTGTTCCAGTGATCGTTCCAGTGACTCGATCCAGTGACTCCGTGTTCGCAGTGACTCATTACATGACTCGTTCCAGAGACTCGATCCAGGACTTGTTCCAGTGACTCGTTTTCCAGTGACTCAGTTCCAGTGACATCGTTCAGTGACACGCTCCAGTGACTCGATCCATTGACTCGTTTCCAGTGACTCGTTCCAGAGACTCGTTCGCATGTGACTCGTTCCAGTGACGCGTTCCAGTGAAACTCGTTCAGTGACTGTTCCAGTGACTCGTTCAGGACTCGTTCCATAGACTCGACCGTCTCGTTCAGTGACTCGTTCGCAGAGACTCGTTCCAGTGACTCGTGCCAGTGACTCGTTCCCAGACACTCGTTCCACAGTGACTCGTTCCAGTGACTCGCTCCAGTGACTCGATCAGTGACTCGTTCCAGTGACTCGATCCAGTGACTCGTTTGTCCAGTGACTCGTTTAGCACCAGTGACTCGTTCCAGTGACTCGTTCCAGTGACTCGTTCCGAACGCGACCCAGATGATCGTTCCAGTGGCTCGTTTCCAGAGACTCGTTCCAGTGACTCGTTCCAGGGACTCGGGGTTACAGACACCGTTCCATTTACTCGTGTCCATGACTCGTTCCAGTGACTCGATGCCCGTGACTCGTTCCAGTGACTCAATTCGCAGTGACTCGTTCCAGAAGACTCGATCCATCAGTGACTTGTTCCGTGACTCGTTCCAGGGACTCGTTCCAGTTGACTCGATTCCATGACTCGTTCCAGTGAATGGGCTCCATGGTGAGACTCGTCCATTGACTCGTTCCAGGTGACTCGATCCAGTGACTCGTTCCAGTGACTCGTTCCAGTGACTCGTTCCAGAGACTCGTTCCAGTGACTCGTTCCAGTGATTCGTTCCAGTGACTCGTTCCAGTGACTCGTTCCAGTGACTCGTTCCAGTGACTCGTTCCAGTGACTCGTTCCAGTGACTCGTTCCAGTGACTCGTTCCAGTGACTCGTTCCAGTGACTCGTTCCAGTGACTCGTTCCAGTGACTCGTTCCAGTGACTCGTTCCAGAGACTCGTTCCAGTGACTCGTTCCGGTGAATGATTTTTATAGTCGTCGTTTATTGATTGAGCGTCAGCGTGTAGCTTGTGGCCATGCCGTTATGGTCACATCAGCTTCACCTTTTATGAACGAGTAAACAAATGCGACTCACTTTTAACAACCTACCTTCTCTGGAGAGAGGAACTTCCTGAGTTATTTTCTTTTAAAAATAGATACGATGCTTTCGAAGAAACCTATCAACATATTTCGTAGCAAAAAGCAATACGCTGAAATCTAAGTAATTTAAGTGCACATTCCTGCTAAAACACTCTAATAATCAGAAAATAAAAAGACTTTTGTTAGGCATTCCCCGTACTACCATCGAACAAAAATAAATTGCCGCAGTATCGGCAATACAGCGGCAATCTCCTCACTTAGCCGTCATGGCGGAGGAGAGGTAATGCGTTATCACCGGCCGCGGGCCGCTGGCCCACTTGTGTCCACAATAAAATACCAGATGAGTTATGGACTCGGGACACACGGGACTTTCAACTTACCAACTGAGTTTAAAAAGTTAATTTATTTAGCTTTTCTAGTTCTACATCGTGTGATGTAGTAAAGTAAGTAGTTTGTTGTTATAATAATTTGCAGGTCTTGCTTTTTTTTTATTAGGTGTAATAGATTTGTTTAAAATTCATGCCAAAAAGGAACTGGCACTTTTGCACAATAACAGAACACAGTAAAACTATTTGGCGTATGGTGTTCGCTGGACAGGCGGCCCTGGTGAAGCCTACCACATAAAGCGAAACCCTTAAACCATTGTCGGCATAGAACCGTATAATTAAGGATAACAAAAAAAGTTCCATAACATTTTTAATTATTACTTGTCTTGTTTGTCAAACAAACATAATTCATCTATAATACCAGCCTGGTAAAAAGCAGCCTTTCGTTTTTACAACTACCCAAGTAATTGAGACCTCATTGCACTAAGCACTTAATTGTAAACCATTTTTTGTTGGTTTATACTGTCGGGACATTGCCCGAAAAACACCTCTAATAAATAACAGAAACATGACTTGCGATGTACACGGATCATACTTCTTTGTACATATCTTCACTCGCCCGTGAATTTGAAATTTCATTTAGTCAGATGATTTATTAACATTCTCATACAATTTACTTTTATAATTCTACGTACTTTGGTAGTACTTATTCATCAACGTTAAAAATCGTTAGATATACTCTTACCGTACGCATAGAGCAAAAGCATGGCGAACGAGATTTTTCTTGTAAACTATGACATTCAAAAGGGGCTTATTGATCTTTACGAGAGCTCTCTACTATTCTTCTGGCGTTCCAATAACATTGAAAGAAAGCTATGTTTATTATAACCATTGGTGATAATGCTCCAAAAATTTGCGGAATCGCAAAGAATTAAAATAATACTAGGTAGTTTACATTGGGGCTTTACGCCCCTTGGTCTTTGTACCACTTTAAGCCTTGCCAAGACACGTTTTATGTACTGTGTCTATCTAATGATTTAAATATTTAATATACCTATATCATGAATTTAGTTATCAAAGAAAATTGGTTTTCATGCTAATTTAGGATAAAAGAAATACGTGGTATTTGAGCTGCTAGTCATCCTCGTTAAGTTCGTAAATGTTGCATTGTGTATGAATTTTCATGTTTTTCATTAATAATACGACAGACACAAAGGAATGGTAATTAGCTGAGTGGTTTTGAAATAAAGCTCCCTTGGGTGTCGTGGAGGACTGGTAAAGGACTTAAAGGATAAGCAGAAACAAATTCACATGTGCACATAGAAACAAACAGTCATTGTTTATGTTGCGATGACCAAAATATTTGTATAATTATTGTAATTACTAGCGGCCCGTCCCGGCTTCGCACGGGTGAAGGACCCGGTCTAAAACCCGGTCCCGATGGTTACAAATACAACAAAAAAATAATTATCCGAATCGGTAAAGCCGTTTTCATGTTATGTCGTGACAACGGAAAACGGGTTTCATTTTTATATATATAGATATCTAAATGTTGCACATACAGTTTGTCGTGGTAAGAGTTCATCATCTGCTTTTTTTCTACATGGTAAAATCATCAAATGAGACTTCCACTGTCAGACTTAGCTGACTAAAATCCACGGAGTCCTTCGGTAGCCCTTTATGTACCGAAGACGCGGTATACGTATGTCCCGAAAACGTACATCATCTGACTAGCCTTTTCTTAAATGAGACTCGCTATCTAATGTAACCCATTTTCTGATCAACAGGGGTAAGCGCAATACCTTCAATATCGACCTAGGAGCTTGTATCATCATCATCACGAATCATCTATCAGTATGTATCTTTAAGAGTGACTAAATCACAACAATAATTATAATGATATTGTTCTTAATCTACGAGTACACAAAATTGTTCTGAATTAACATGCACTTTGGCGGATGCAAAAGCCGTATTTTTTTTAAATCGTTTCTTTCTATGCAACACTGCCTGGCAGCTTTCAAACACCAAATATTACTGTATAACTATAATGCTAGCTCAATGAATAAAAAAAAGATCAATCATTGAAGACATGTCACTTTACTTTCACTACACAATTCGAGTCACTACACAACCATCAAAAACTTCTTTATAGTTGACAACACAACAGGAAAAGACTAAGTTATCGCCTATGATTTATCTCCTCTGATCTTCGAGTACATTCTCCATAATACATCAATATCGAATAATAAATATCTGTTCAAGCACATAATTCATAGCAGTTTTTATACAAGTATTGCCTCCCGGCGCGCCGTGTGTTCGACAAGCGTACGCGTTGCCATTTGCTACCCCTTACACGGCCGTTGACCCGTTGAGCCTGTGAACTTTATTGAAGGTACGCAGATAAATATCAATCATGAATGATGAGTCAGTGGATAGGCAGAGGTATTGGTTAAAAGCAGACTTTATAAAAAAAGTTCTTTACAGAGTCAGAGTTATCGATAAAACCGCCAGAGAAATGAAGCAATTGACCCAACGTAAAGTTATGTTATTAACTTTTCAAGCAACTGACAGTTATAATTTGAATATCAAGATTTTTAAGTTGGAAGTTGAATTTCTGAAAAATATAATTTCTCTGACTGTATTCCAAACAAAATAAATAAAATAGATAAACGAATGCTTTATGAGAATAAATATTATTTATGATAATTTCAAGTGAAAAAAGAACCTTACGAAAAGAACCTGAAACGTAGGTGAAACGAATGCCATTATCAAATTCAACATTCAAAATACGCGCTCCCAATCCGAATAAACCTAAAAATCTTCTACAACAATACATCTAAAATGCCTTCAAAGTAAAGTGCTCTATTTATAACACCACTATTGTGAACACCAATCTCGCCACAGAGTAAATAATAGCAGAACCCTAACTTTCCTTACACTTACAAAAAACTTGTGAGTATAAAAAGAAGTGCTGTTTGATTTATGAAGGCTTCTATCATCTATCAAAGTGTTGATGACGATGTGGACGTGTCGACCAGCCTGTGCAAGTGTGGATGAATAAATAAAACACGCTGTATCTCCATCGATCACTGATGGCACGTTGTGTGATAAGGGTAGTTTGATAAGAGGTAATAGATTAAAGTTGAAGTTTTATGCTTGTGTATGTTAGCGGTCTCGTATGTAGAACTACTCACTAACTCGTACTAGAACATGATAGTACAAATAAATCTCTTGAATGGAAAATTTTTGGAAGATAGTATTCGGAACCGTATACGTTTTTATTTATCGTATGGGATGTGTATGCGTTCTGTTTCTATTTCCTCAATAGTGTTAAAGACCACTTAATTTAAAAAATGCACTATCGGATTTTATTTCTATTGGCTATTTTAATTCTTACCTGTAGGTACATACTACAGTATTTTGCATGTTACGATTCCCAATTAGGTAAAGTTGTCAGTAAAAAGTTGGCACTTTTAGGTTGGTGTCGCCATGTTCTGGACAGACAAACAGAAGTCATTGTTTTGCAAAGAATGACATCAATTGTTAATCCGAAAAAATAACATTATATTCTAATAGTACAAAATTAAAAGTTATTTATTCAATATAGGCTGATTTACTAGTTATTTTTGGAAGGTCAATTTTAAATAAAACCTTCTGTTATTTTCCTAGTGGGTGGGAAGATGGGGCGGAACAAATTCCCCGGCAACACACTGTCTGTAAAGTTAGAACCAAGATTGTATCCAATAGAATAAAATATTCACATAATACATTAATTTAAATTACTTGCCACAAGTCAGGTAGCACACGCCTACGAAATGAAAATAGAATATTATATGTATGTATGACATGATAGACATTCGCAACTCGCGGTACTCTCAAGCGGGGCCATTTGTTATGAGACAAACAGAAGTTACTATCTCATGGGGGCAGGAGGCACGATTTCACACATCATTTGTACGTGTTATTGGAGTTTATTGGCGGAAGATACGAAACTATAGTCAAGAGATATCTTAGAAATTACAATAATATAGCTTAGGTACAGTCGCGTTCATTAAGATGTTGGCACGTCTGGACTTCAAAAATATATGAACATGAAAATAATTCAGAATATTGTGACAACTAAAGCATCATTAAATTGTGATCAAGATTCAGATCCATTTATATGTGACTACTTTTTCTCAATAACATGTATACAGCCAAAGGGACATTTTTATATGAACAACTTTAAGATCATAAATATCTGAACAGTGTTCACTTTACAATTCCCAATTATGTAAGCTCACAACACGTTAATGTAATTAAAATTCAAACTTATTACAAAGGTATAGAGATGATTTTACAAGCAATCTTAAAATTGCGTGGTCAAGGAGTTTGCAACATTATTTAGGTATCACTGGCTAGTTTTCCATCAAGTGCCGTTGTTTTTTTTATTAAAAAGAAATAACTGACGCACATGTCATTCATAAAAAATATACCATGGCACTGAAATACTCATTTCAAAACACCTAAAAAGCATTCGCGCAGAAAACAATTGAAGTACTGTCATTTCTATAACAATGTAAACTGGATCCTATTTATTCGAGCAAATAAAATACTATCCTATGCATGTAGACATAGTTATGAAGCTTACCCTGCTCAGATATTATTAAAGCTTATACAGTATAGATATATTATTAAAAGGTCATCACATATTATTGCCTAATGCAAATTATATATTATTGAACCTTTACTTGAGTACATATTTTTTATCTCTAGATTTGTAGAATTTTTTGAGCTTATCAACGCTCACAATATTTTGAATCATTGACAATGCCAACATATTATTGAACTCGACTGTACCTCAGTTTAGTGACAAAGACTTGCAGACTGCATGCTAACTGCAGCCCCAATATTATCAGCCTATTGCCGTCCACTGTTAAGCGTAAACCTCCCCCAAAGAGCGCCAACCCTCCTGGTTCTGGGCAGTCCGCATGCATCCGCTGCCAGCCACATTCTTCAGATCATCAACCTATCTTGCAGCAGGGCGTCCCACTACGTTTGCCCATTCACGGATTCCACTCTACCGCATGTTTCTCCATCTACCGTCTGTCTGTCTACAGACGTGGCCGGCCAACTTCCTCTTCAGCATGCTGATTCTACGCGCATTGTGGGTTAGGTACTCTGGTTCTATGGCGACAATAACTTCGTTATGAATTCTATCCACCAAGAGAAACCCCAAGTATTGCTTTCTCCATTGCACGCTGAACAACCTTGAATTTGTGGATTACGGGTAGGACACACTGGTTATAAGACCTAGTTTTGAAACGTCTGGTTAATAAACTACAAAAAATAGTGATCCATTGGAATGTTTAGATAGTGAAAATTCCTACTCAAATCGTAATAAAAGTGATTCCTTCAATTTAAATAATGTAGTCGAAATTAATTTAAAACTTCTGTAGAGTCTGATAAGTTCTAAACTTCAATTACTGAATTCAGAAACCGGTAGTTAAGTTAGGAAACGTGACAGAAGTTGTGCTCCCAATATTACTTACGCGCTAAGGATTTCATTTCCACTCCACTGTTCCCAGACTCTGCCACAAATCTGTGCTTTGTATTTCAGGTTAGCTGAAACTATTCAATGGAAAACAATTCCTCAATTCCACATTTATTTGACTCGATTCCCGTCATCCCGTCAGTTTGATCTCCAGACCATGAACCCATTAATCACAACCTCTGTCGTCGAAGTCCAAACGAGTACCTTCACGGTTGAAAGGCAGTATAATATAGTTAAATATAAAAATATAAAAATCGTCTGCCTTTTGGTAAGAAAAGCTCAGAATTTATTGTAATATAACTTGATTTCTGTAAACATCTCAATACGTATTACATCAAATTTTGTAACGCATGTTTATATTATAACATGCATGTTTACTTCATAAACAGCTTTCGCAGAATAAGCATTACAGATCAACGTATGTTTAATGTTGTAATATCATGTTATTACATGACACTGCTGTTGTATTGTAACTAGCTTTTAATACATAGTTGAACAGAGAACACATGATTTTTTTCTATGAATTTATACGATGCCAAATATGGTTTATACTACGTATATGAATATACTACTAGTTGTTGTAGCCTCTTAAAATAATCATAGGTTTATAGATGCATCACGATTACATCTTGTTTATGAGTTGTAGTTTAGTATTTATTTTATGAGCGTCTGCGTTTTCTTATTTTTAATGGGCACTTACATCCCTTGTCAAATAAAACATCTTACTGTGTGGAAGTTATTACCCTTGATAGAACACAACACGCACACTTGATGTCCAGGCCTGTCCAGCTAGGTATCCGCTAACTCCAGCCACTCAAATCTCTTCCCCACAAACAATGCCAGTTCTCAACTAGATCGACCCTACATATCAAGAGCCCACAAGAGCCTTTTCAAGCGAAATCTTTTGAATTTATCGTTCTTTGTGCGAAAAGAATCGTTTAATTGTTCGCCCACAAAGCTCTGAACATAAACATTGTGTAGGTACGGAATTTTTTCAACTCCATTGTGCTCCTATATTTACAAATCGGTACATGATTTTTCACGATAAATAAGCACCATTTTTTACTGTTTTTCTTTCACTTTAGCGTTAACCCTGCTTTTATTGAAGCGGTTCCTTTGTATCCAATTGTTTTGATAAAGCGCTGAATCTAATGGATTCTGTACACAATGGCTGTGAATACTTTGTAGGTGAGATCGGTGTACGTGAGATCATCCTATTGTCTTAAAAGCTTTCTTTTCCTGGTGTTTTTACTAACGTGAGAAAAATGTTAAATGGTTTTTGTATTAGCGACATTTCAAAATTGTAGTCATCCACATCAAAATGGCGATATAGATATGAACTCCACCACATCAACATACTCCTATCTGTAAATTTCCCTATCTATTTGTGATAAAGTTAAGAATGTATAAAATAATTCTTACAAACTAAAACAGGTTGATGTGCTAGTAAATACTTACATAATCAATGATCCTGTTGAGCGTAATTGCAGAATGCGAAATGCTAAGTTGTAACAAAACTATTGTTTTGTTATCAGAATTACGCTTACAATATGTTGATATGTCTCACCGTTCAAATCTAATTCACCTCTCACATTTTCTGCCATTTCCATACCTTAGAGGGGTAAACAAAATATTTCCCAGTGCGGCTTCAGTATACTCTCAAAAGCTAAACAGTATTGATACAAAGGGGTCCCGGTTACTTTACAAACTACGTATGGGTAAGAACAAGTTTTCTGTAAAAAGGAAGGTGGTGCGCATTACCGACAACAATTGAACCATATTTATGGATTTCAGGCCAATTCAACTCCTTTCAGCTGTTGTGATTTTATATGGTAACGTGTGGGGACTGTCTGAAAGTAGGCCATAGCAATACAGATGAATTTTGGAGTGAGAAAACCAAATTTCAAGTAAAACTTTTCTGTCTTTTAGTCGTCTTAAAGTTACGATAAGCTGTGAGAGCGTTTTCTTTTTTTAACTGCTTAATATCAAGTTTTGCTAGTTTTATCTGGAGACTGTATGAAAACAATGTTGCAAACTTGCAAAACAGCCTCTCCTCTTCGAGAAGAAACCTTCCGAAATGTATTGATTGTGTCATGGGCTTTACCAATCTCAGCTTTATTGATATTGTATCAGCATAGTTTTTCCAAAAAAGTATCCATCAATAAACAATTATACCGTCTACCATTTTGAATAGCAATAAATAATTATTTACAGACAATTAAATCCCATCTGCATACCAATTGAGTGCTTTATCAGTGAATTTTTTGCGAGTTTTCGCTTTCCCGGAAAAACTCGGAGGCAATGAAAGCACGTAAAAACGAATGGCTTGCTACAATTTATTATTATCGGCACCTGAAAAATGCACGGATGCAGTTATTTCGTTCCTCGTTGATTGGTGAATAGCAGATATTTTTAAAAGGCAATTAAACGCCTTCCGAATATCATTTATTTAGACTGTACGGCACATGCCTGTCTATTGCTTTTCTAATAATAATGGTATTTCTTTTACACTTTATTTATTCTCCCACTGCTGGGAAAGGTCTCCCCTAATAGCACTCCTTCCTCCGAGCAGCCCTCTCCGACCAATCTCGCATAATAAACGTGTATAAGTCGTCACGCCAACGCCTATGCACATTATGTTTATTTGACGCGCGTTTCCAAAACGCTCGTCGACGACGCGTTTAAAAAACGTGGTGTGCATAGGCCCTTAGGTCTCCCTCAGCAATTTCTTGGTCTGTTTTAGTATGGATATTTCATGATTTCTCTTATGAACACTGCATCATGTCAACGTCTGTAATCCTACTGTGCTGTCCCAGATTTACTACAAAGAAGGTTCTTCTGAAATACGGCACGTTTATCGCAGTGGCTAAATCATTGATTGCTGCGCTCGTATCGCACAGGTTCGTTTCTCGCAAGGAACAAAAAATGCTTGTATGACTCACAAAATAATACATCGCTATCAACGGGTACAGTGCCCACAACGTTTTTAAGCGTATGAGGGCTGGCCTATTTCTAGGTCAACGAATCAGCATTGCCATAAAACGTGGCAAGGCAAAGTTTAAAGAAAAAAGCGAAGAGTAATAGTATTATTTGGTGAACTCATGCATATTAAGTGTTTGTATGTGCATTTATGAATAAATAATACCAATATGAATGTTTACCAAAATGTGATGTTCCTAATAACATGACTAGTGAATTTGATCGGCTGCCACATTAATTTGTTATTTCATAGTAATTGGGGCAATATTATCATAATTAGCAATTAGTTGTGTGGATGGCAAACATAATTATATGTCGATACTTAATTAGAGACTCAATGAACTATTTAATGTTATTGACATTTGTGTATTTTCCAATATTTAGGATATTGGTAGGTAATTTAGAAATTATTATTTTGAAATTGAAATTATTATTTTAATAGAAAGGTGCTTAGACCAGACGGGTGTTGTGTCTGGTAGTCTTTCTTTCCGACAATAATAATCGTCGGGATTTCAATAATCTAATCTCGTTGAGTTTGCTGACACTTTCAGGCTCAGCGACAGCTTTAAGCTCACTTGAAAATAAACTTTAAAATTATCACGTTAAAGTGCATAAATGCTTGAACCTGACAAAGAATGCTCGCGCGTCCTCTAAGATATGGTTTGATGCGATGCGTCCGATATGGACCTGAGGACGCTTACCTTAAAGAAAATGCCCGAGACCGCGCGGGGATTATTCTAATTCTTCTATCGATCCATAGATGTCCCCTAGTCGTCTTTTAACTGACGACTGAATTATGTCCGCTGCAGAACCAAGTTAATCTCGTTTTGAATATCTGCTTATAAACTCAGCCATACTTTTGATATAAAGCTACAGTTATTTGCATTATATCGTATTCTTTTGTGGCCAGATGTTTGGCTTCGTGCCGTTGACGGCGTGTGGTGCAAGAAAACAGTCAGATATAGGACGAATATTATTCGTGGGTTCGAAACTCAAACTGATATCTACTGTATTTCAACCGGAAACATGACGGAGAAGGAAAACATCGTGAAGATATCTCTAAATTCTAAAACCAAACATTAAGTTATAAATTGAGGTGCATCCACTTGTTAAAAACTGACAATGACTTTTGCCCAATTTTGTCCGTTCGAAACTACTTTTCTGAATAGATATAGTATCAATTCAGTTAAATTTCTTTTCATTACCGTGTGCTGTTTACACTTTCTTCTTCGTAGTGAAAAGTTGTTTACTTATACTGGTTTTACTAGGAATATGAAAATAATTCTTCAATCTATCAGGCCAAATAAAGTCCACCAGACATAACACCCATTTCGTGAGATTATTTTTTAAGTCTACAGCAAGTTCCTCATACTCCTGAAAACCATAAAATAGTGAACCTTTTTTTTATATGCTTGCTTATGGCCAGTGATGATGTAGTCACACGCTTACTTAGAAATAATGTATTCAGCATTCTTTAATCTTGACTTATAGATCCTAATGTTTTTTATTTCCGCTCCCGCTTATGCCATAGACCACGCTCGGGCAGTAAACCGTGGAGCGGCTGAGCTATTCATGGGCGTATTTTTACGGCGTTTTGTCGAGGCGACAGGTGCGAGCCGCACAGCACATTCAGCTATTATTTTATTTCTCATTATATTTTCTTGATTTTTTTGCGCGGAAATAATACTTTTTACTACTGTGAGATATCAGAGGCCTTAGCACTAACTTTTCAATTTGCATCTTGTAAAAACGCGAGAAACAATATTTTTCTTCATCATATTTAATCATCGTCAACGTTCCGTTTACTTTACATCACAAAAACGTGAAAATTTGTGCTAGGGCCTCGGATTGCTTATTTAAATTCTTACATCGACAGAAGTTAACGCTTTTTTATCTCATTTGTGGGAGTCTTTCTTTCAAGTAGGTACATTTATCTTAATTTAATAAAATAAAAACAAAACAGTTCAAAGCGTGTCTTCTAACTGAAAGAAGGACATAAGTAGGTAGGCGGTATAAAGCGCTTTACAGATAAATAACAGATGTATTACAGATTTGTGCAATAATGGCTAAATTTTCGAAACTTAATTAGCATTGCACAAATGTACTTAAGCTGGTAAATCGGGCTCCCACTCGCAATCACCATAACGTACTCTAAAGTTAGTGATCGTACTATTCCGACGCGATCTAACTCGTGTCGCCCCACATAAGCCCGTCTTTAGAGACATTTTAATGGCAGCTACATTTCCTGAGCATAAAGTATTTCTAAGGGCGTGCAGTTAGGAGGATTTTCTTTTCAAACACTACTCTATTGTGGGGAGGCGCTCAACTTGTTACGTCGCATAAACTACTGGGGTTGCTGTTCAATTTATTCTTTTCTGTTGTCGCCTTCTATATTTTATTTTAAAACTAACGTTGTTTTGTTATTTTTACTGTGGCTAGTTGATCCGATTTAGAACTGTTTGCCGTCTATCCGATTTAGGTGCAGACACCTCACTGTCTAGAATCCACTGTTTTTGTTATAAAGTTGTGTTTTTGTTTAAAGTTCAAATTGTTGCGAAGGTTGATGTGCTGGCTTCTGTACCTACCTAAATTGCTGACAATAAATAAAAAAAATCGTTTAAAATTCATTGTTTAGAGGAGTAAGATAAACTAAACATACTAAATGGTGTTGAAGTTTTACCCTTCACATTAGTCGGGGCTATGTCTACTGGGTGTTTATTATGGTTAAAATTTAAATTTACCGTCACTATAAAAAATATTAAACATGTGAAACTTAGGTACTCTGTATGCTGTTACCCTTTAAGCTTTATTAGTTTCTGATCTTTATAGATATTCTTCGACGTTCCCACAGTGCAGAAGATCGCACCAACACGCGGATAAAGCCGTGGACAAAACCTGTCTACAAATAAATTAGTTCCGGACAAACCATTATATTTTTAGAAACAGTATCTCCAAGAAAAAACGCCATTAGCCAAGTAAACAGGAAAACAGCGCACTATCTAACAATAGCGACCGGTTCTGATCAGGTGCTTGTCAGGCTGTCCGGTGCAGTGCCGTTTGTCCGGCAGGCGCTGCCACCGGCACGGTGCGTGGCGCGCTCAGCCGGGATAATTACCGTATTGTATATCGTACTACTTAGTATGGTCTCACTGACTAATTTCCTACATAATAAGTCTTGGAAAACTCTAGATGCTTTTATATTTCTTTGGTCTTATGTATTATTGACCTATCTGACTTACCTATTTGACGATCACTGACTTGAAAAGCATCAGTACATAATTCATTATGAAAATGAAGGTATGCATAGTTTTTCTTCTAGATTTACGAATTATCCATACTAATATTATAAAGCTAACCAAAAGGGAAAATATGTTTGTGTTGGATAGTCCATGACGGTTATAATTATAACATGCTGCAAGACATTAAAAGCGGCAACCAAAAGGTGCACTGGGTTAACCCGAGAAGATCAGCTAGTTACTTAATCCATGAATCCAGAAACAATCTAACAGTTTTTTTTTTGCTTTTTTACCCTACAAAAAAAACACAATAAGCAGTAATTCCGATCTCCCGATACCACTACAACCCAACCCATTGTCTTAGATCGCAATACCGCGTGTCGGACACAGTGTCGCAATGTCGCTCAGGTCTCAGCAGACAATATGTGATTATAGTCCCATCGCCGGCTGTGACGTCACGGGGACGCTGCACCGCATTGTGCCTGATCGATTGACCGATTGGCTCCTAATGAGATCGGAAACTGAGGGAATTGCACGCGACTATACACATATACGTGTGGTGTAGATAATTGGGATTCGTGATTGTGTTGCTAACATAGTGTTTGTATACGATATACGGTGGCGTTGGCTCAGTGGTACCCGACTTGCGGAATGGTCGGTTCAAAGTCAGAACTTTATGAAACCTATTTTTCTCGCTCCTACTGTTGCAGTCTTTTTAGTCTAGGTACGTTATTTTAATCATCAGGACTTCTTTTAAAATGACGATAGAAAATATTATGAGAATGTTTAACACACTACGGATTAATTATCTCTGATACATATAGTTCATAATCAAAACTTTCATTTTTATTTTCCTTCAGTAATTTTATTTTGCTTAGAAAATACCCATTTGTTTGTTTACCTATCGCTAGAATCTTTGCTTGCTTTTCAACATAATTGTATCATCTTTCAGTAGTGCGTAACACGACATCTCATCATAGAAATCAATCTCTTACAAAGAAAAAAAAAAGAAAATAATGAAATCACGCGTTAAAAACCGGCACGTATTCAATACGTCCCGTTCGCAGGTCACGACACATCACAATCAGTTCACGTCAACTCTTCTGTCAATAATAACATGGATATTATACGGAAATCACGCCGAATGCAAAACAAGATGAATGGGTGCCGTGCCGGTTGCGTGACGGCGGCGTGACGGAGCGTGCCGGCAGGCGCGACGCGGGGATTACACGCGCGTCGCTGACGTGACAAAAATGGCGATTGCAACGCATGTGGTCGTGGTATTGTTTGTGACTTGTTTATTGTGCTCAGAGCATGGATAAGAGTTTTACTGTTTCTTTTATAAATAAAAACCGTTTCAAAACATTTTTTCTACACATATTTTCAATCTAATTTCAATATTGTTGCAACAGACGTTTGTCGTGTTACTTTTGTATTTCCGATTTAATTTGTTCCAACATTTCACTTAAAAGTCGACAATCTTGAAATATTGGTCAGTGAACAAGCAAAATACTTTCACAAGATTGTCTTTAACTTTACTAATTAAATTAGTATCCTCGTTATAAATTAGAAACAAAGTTTTACGATTTAATTTTTATGAAAACAATTCAGACGCGCTCAACTGATGTTACTAAGGTACCTCTGTTTATCAAAACTTTCCGTCATTGATTCCTGAAGAAAGAAAGAAAAGAAAGAAAATTGTGTTTATTGGCACAAACTTAAAACTAAACAATACAAAAAAAAGGTTATAAAGAGAGAGTACATTATAAAAAACAAATAAACTTAACAATTTAATGCCAAAGGGCCTCAGCTCAGCATATGCCAGATGGCAACACGAAGTTTGCCACCTGACGCTGATTTTCAGCTGCAGCCCACGAGTGTCATACGCTCGAAATAAAATACGTAAAATAAATATTATTTATACTGAGTCAGTGTGTTATGTAGATGTACTAATAATAAGTATAATAAAATATGTGTAACTGTGTAGTGAAAACAAATAAGTAATGAAAATAAATAGATAAGTTTGTATTAAGTAGATTGATACTAACAAAAACAATTATAGGAAATAAAACCAGACCAAATAAAGATATGAGACAGACGTATAACCATCACAAAGTATACTACTTAGACCTATCAAAAACCTGTTTTGCACGTTGCCGCACTTCCAATCCACGCTTTTATAATCAGCAATAATAATGATGCCCCTTCGCCCGCAAAACGCTGCAAGCAGCCAAGCGAGGCGCACTAAATATTATTTCTTAATATTGACGTCGTTATTTTGCTGATTTTCTATAACTGTGGATCACATAGCCATACAGTGAAATATTATTGGTGATACGTTGCTCATGGCACCATTTAATGAGTAAAATACGTGTGTCGTGTAGTGTAGGTAAAACGACTACAAAGGAATGCCAAAACAAAGTGCAAAAGAATACAGATATGAGAAAAAAGAAACAAAAATTGTAAATAATACAATAGAAGGTAAGCGCTTAATAATTGCATAAAGAATGTGATGTCCTGAGTTATTTGATTTAGATTTCAGAGAATTAACTATGTATTCCCTATTTACAGGTTTGCTTCCTGCTACAATTATGTTGGCAATTAATTCGCAGCACGATTGCTGCAATGGCTGATGAGCAATTGACAGCTGTGCTGAGTGTTACTCATTTGATTCCCGGACGGGTCATTTAAAGTAGTTGTTCCGGGTGTCGGTATTTGTATTGTACTAAGTGACTTTGAATGTTAGAAAATTCCTAGCATGAGTCAAAGTTTTATTTAAAAATAGAAGCTATCATTATTGTTTTCGGATTCAATTGTATGTACTTTATACTGACATCTACTCTAACGTCTGCAGACACAAATAACCTGCAGGTGCTCAGACTCATTCAGGATTCAACTCCAGTTTATGATGCACAATACTCTTCCCAGCTGACTGATCTCACCATAAAACTACGAACGACTCCACGCATTTCACTGCTCCATACATTTAAATCGCAAAATTTTGTTTGATTTAAGAATAGGAAAACTGGAAAACTGTTTAGGAGATTGATTCGTTTTGATACGATCGAAATAGAACATCAGTTAGGAATATATTTTCTGTTCTCTCTAGAATATATTTGCAAACAGATTCGTTTCTGTGATATGATTTCAGATAAAGTATACAATTTAACCAAATGCCAACGACGAATTTATGTAGAAATAGATAGATACATAATTGGGTGGTCAGACTTATAACGAAATTGGTTGAAATTCGCGAGCTTATCAGAATCTTGAATGGAAACCCAACTCAAATAAAAGATTCAGTGAAGGATAAAGCCTTTCAGAGCACAATATTACAAGACGGTACCCTTCCATACACTTACGCCATACATGACTGTGTCTGAAGGAAGGAGAGGATCTCTTACAACTCGGGTATCTGGGTTCAATGTCTTGTCAATTACTGTAATAGCGTTGCGTGTGTCCTATTTTTGTCGTAGAATCCAGTCATTGCGATATTTTAATAGATAGACAAACCTTATATGTGTAACAATATACTTATAAAAAGAATATTTTGAATTTCTAACAACAACGCCATGCTTACTGAGGTTCGTTCATGAATACAGTCCGTTTCATACCGAGTTTCCGGCGCGCCTCGGAAAGTACGTTAAGCCGTTAGTACTGGCTGTCATTTATAGATTTTTATCTGTCATTACAGGTAGTTAATGATACCAAAGTGTGACAACAAGTCATGCCAAGAGCATCGAATTATCGCAACGACGATATATTATTAGACTCCTAATAACAGGCGACCGATGTCTGTCAACACATTAGACAAAAAAGTCTTATATCCGTCTTATTTCGACCAATTCTGTGAGCCGTAAACATACCTTGAGACAGAACAGACCTCGAGTTAGCCAACCACAACGCAGTACCCCGTCCCACTCGCTTACGTAGTACCTCAGCAAGTTGGCAGAATAGTTTTTGTTCCTTAGATCGTGCATGCGGAGTCTAGTAATATATCGTCGTTGAATTATCCTCTATTTATCAGGTTATGGAAGTCAAACAGGCAGGCCATGTAATATACAGTTGGACAGGCAGATAACATGAAGATTCTTGAAAGTATTCTTATTCTTACACTACATAGTAAGCAGATAGCCTGTAAAACTTCTATTTTCCTTTGTCATTGTTCACAAACTGAACGATATACAACTTAGTTGGAAAAGGTGTCGCTACAGTGTAAGTTTATGTTTCAAAGAACAGCTAGTTCAGCTGTCTAAGCAACAATGATGTTTCATTGCTGTGCAGGGTAGTTGGAAACTCGTAAAATTGCTGATTGTGATATCCCATGAATAGTACTGTGTTTTGTGAACTTTAGTCTGGTCGGACTTGACAAATTATTTAGATACTAATGGAAACTTGCAATAATGATTTTTTGATGACGAGGTGAGGAGAGGAGCTCGTGGCTAAATAATAACAGCTGCACAGGCCGATCTTCCGGGCTAAGCCGCGCTTGCCAAGGTTGGTCTGTAGATGGGTGACCATCTGTCATAGCGAGTTTCCGCTGTGTGTCATTTGTAGATCTTTGACAGTCTTTACTGTTAGTCAGAAGCTCTAAAGTCTGACAACCAGCCTTACCATGGGGTATGGTATTACCATTTTACTGGGTTGTGGAGGTCCGACAGGCAGTCGCTCCATGTAAAATTGTGATGTCGAGCTGCATCATGGGATAAGGCTAGGCAGATGATGATGTAGAGGTGAGGGAAAAAGTCATACACTAAAAAGTTTCATGCCTAGTCGACCAACGTAAGACTAAAATTTCAATGTCAACACAATAGATAAAGATTTTCTGTACGAATGAATCTATTTCAAGTGAATAATAATAGTTTCTATCGCAACATGCATTTATTTGAACGACCCATTTTGTAAAGGTGCATGCAGATGCACATACAAAGACCTGTACCCACTCGCAGTCACAGACTAAACGATATCGTTCACAAAGCTAAGGCCGATGCTATCAGCTTTAGAATATGGGATGTGCGACTATCTCTTTGATTCTATTACGGATCAGCTCATCTCACGTGCTTATGTTATTTTTCTTCAATAAGTTTTATTTTGCTGGAGATCTAGATGTAAACTCTAAAATAGTATTGAATCTAAACTAACAGGGCCATACGGCCAAATACCTGCCGGGGCCAAGAGGCTGTCTAGGCAGGTTATCGTGTACCTAGAACGTAAAAAGTAATTGAAGGACTGTGGACTTTAGTCACTACGAGTCTAAAAATCTCTTATACTCCACTCAGGGTTTAAGGACTCATTCGATGAATTTAGGACAAAAAAATCATTGAGTGATTTTATTTGATCATCATGACACGCCTGTATGTCCTGGAGATAAGAGAGAAAATCCGAAAAATTGTGATTATAATTCAATGATGATTTACGAAATCTCTTTGATCATTCAATTTGTTAAGAGTACCTATGTTACCTTATAAGCCATAATTTTTGAATGTCAACAGACGGCAAGTTTACCGACCAGCAGAAACTAGTCAGCAAAGTCGCAGACAACACAAAGTTTTATTTACAACCGAGCAATATATCCATCAGAATCTCGTCTCATATGGCAGACGTATGCGTTCACATACAACAGAGTAGATAAAGAAGGTTGACTTCGTTTGAGATATTTAACAAGCCGTCCATCCATAATACTTTGATATCTCGTACACTTAGCGACTCAAGTCTCCGAAACATTAATACTTTGGTATCTCGTACACTTAGCGACTGAAGTCTCCGAAACATTAATACTTTGATATCTCGTACACTTAGCGACTCAAGTCTCCGAAACATTAATACTTTGATATCTCGTACACTTAGTGACTCAAGTCTCCGAAACATTAATACTTTGGTATCTCGTACACTTAGCGACTCAAAGTCTCCGAAACATTAATACTTTGGTATCTCGTACACTTAGCGACTCAAGTCTCCGAAACATTAATACTTTGGTATCTCGTACACTTAGCGACTCAAGTCTCCGAAACATTAATACTTTGGTATCTCGTACACTTAGCGACTCAAGTCTCCGAAACATTAATACTTTGGTATCCAGGTGACTATCGCGATAGAAATCTATAGAGGGCCGTACACAGGCACACGTTAATGGATACCAAAGTCGTAAGGTATCGGAGACTTGCGTCGCCTATTGTACGAAGGGGGTTAGGCACAATTATATTAACGAATTTGTGCCATATCAAAATCTTCGTTCCATGCTGTGGTTGGGTCAGGAACCATCACAAGACGCAAGTCTCCGAAACCTTACGACTTTGGTATTTAGGTGACTATCGCAATAGAGAGAGCATAGAGCTATAGAGCTTCGTGCACAGGCACGCGTCAGTGGATATCAATATCTTAAGGTATCGTACGAAGTCCGTCAACTCCTTCCAATCTTCACGATATCAAGCTCTTTGTAACTAATTTTATCCTTTTCTCATCGTCTTTCCAGCGCGTTTGTTGTCTTCCATGAGGGCGCTCTTCTCACCATGCCTTTCATAAATGAAGACAAGTATTTTCACTTAACAGAAACAACGTTTTGTCTGATCTAGCCTTCTGTCCTCTCTACCTTCTAGTCTCACATATTATGTTGATAGTACATTATTAGTTCAGTCTCTAGCCGACAGAAGTGCATGCTGTCTGTCTGCCGAGCTCCGTTCAGTTTATGAGCGCGATGCCAGCCTGTCATCTCTTCTTTATGATCTCATAATGCACTACGTTTCAGAACGAAGGTTTTTAAAGTGTTTTTTGTTTTTGATAAATGGAATATGTGCATCAGCTTTTTATCTTAGTAATGTTTGGTAGTAAAATAAACTGAAAAAGTTTTTATTCTTCAGATAAAAGTTATCTGACTGTTAAAAAATGGCATGTATTTAATGCGGCAACTAAGTAAAATGAAAATAGGTTATAAAAAATAATAGAATGGGTACCATTTATAATGGGTTGGCAGCTAATAAGGGGTATCGTAATAAGTGAAAGGCAGCATATTAATATATCAGTTATAAGCTCCGTTTTAAATTAAACTAGCATCGAGTTTTTCTTTTGGGAACTGAATTAATATCTAAGCGAAAACTTAATGATGAAAATAAAATAGAAAATGGGCATAAATAATACAAATCAGATTCTATTTAAAATTATTTGTATGAAGAATAAATATAAACTAGCTTATATTATACATATATTGTGCGACTGTTTAATAGCTTTAAATAAACTCTAAAATGGCATGAAGAAAAAATATTTTGCGGCTTTTATTTTCAAAATTATAGGTGAATAAATTGCAATTTGTTATTTGTTTGTTACTTTGTTTTTCAAAAGAAACAAATTCTAACTGGGTTATGAAATGGTCGACGGAGCCCCGCTTCGCGGGGCTCCTACTTCTGGGTGGTTTAAAAAAAAAAACCACGAAGAGGATGGCGGGGTCTGAAAGACCCCGCCATCCTCTTCTAACCTAAATTGTCCGAGTCGGGGTGCCAGCAAGTCCAGAGCTCGCTTCGCTCGCTCTTAAAAACTGCATCCAACCATCACATCTTCCGACGTTTTCACGAAATTATAATAAAAAAATATTAATAATTAACTCTTATTCCTTTTTATTGTATTCCTTTTAACATTTAGAGCTGTCCGCAAAGCGAAGCCTGAAACTGGGTTTTTAGGCGGCACGAAATAGTTGGTAATATATAATCTTTGCCACCCTACTAACATTATTAGTCGCCAAGTCATTATATATAGCTCCTCGCCTAATATTTCAATTGACTGGTATAGTTTATTTGCCACCCAAACGCAGCTGCTAGTTTTTAGTTTTTATAACACCCTTAATTTTGAACCTTAAATAATATAATAGTCGCGACAATATTAAATCGCTGGCAAGTTATTTTATTTGTTGCAAACATTTAGTCGACTTTTAAGTTTTTTTTTTTTTATTTGATAATGTTTTAAAAATAAAATAACACTTAATTAATTAAAAAAAAAAAACAAGAAATGAAAAGAAAATACACTGTACATAAACCAAAAACTAAATTAAAATATTACAAAGCATCGAAAAATTCCTCCTCAACGCTGTCAGCCGGTAAAGTGCCCAAGAGACTGGCGGCGTTGCCTCTTTGAATGGCTAAGCTTAGCCTCTGACCAAGGTAAAAGCCAGCTCTTGGGTCACGGGAAGCGTCAACTAGCCTTTTGGAAAGGTCTCTGAAGAGGCTGTGAGCACTCGGACCCCATGGCCCCATAGTTTCAACCCCAAACGGCGCAAAAATATAGTTACTACTCAAGTTACTATATTTCCGCCGCTTGAGGTTCTCAGCAACCGCAGCAGCAGCGCCAGCAGAGCACGATGAACTTGGAAGATGGGATGGCGCAAGAGTATCGACACAGGTTGCGTCCCACACTAGAGGCCTACCCATCTTCCAAGGAAACAATGACATACCGTCCGGTCTCTTGCCATCGTCGCGTGCCAAGCCGTTGGGTTCTAAAACAGCTGGAACGCCGACGGTAACAAGAGCTCGTCGAATAATGTCATTTATGTTCGCGTGACGTGCAAAACGGCCCGCACTACGGCTGCAAGACAGGCCATGGTGTCCGAGGCTGTTGACGACTTCACCACAGTGACAGCGATGAGGAGAACACAGTGGGGATCCTAAACGGAGAGCAACAGCGAGCCGGAAGGTGGTATCATCGAGTAACGTGCCGATGTTTGACGACGGCAGTGCGTGAAGCCAAAGACCCGACTCCCACTTACCCACAGCCAGTAGGCGTGCTCGCTCAGCAGTAGTAGCAGACGTGTTTAGTAAGTTATTCTGAACTACACTGCAGAGCGGCTCATCCCACTGTCTCTGGGAAGATGGATTGCCGGGTACATCGGAATTCGGACAAGCGATTTTCCAAGCGTCCAAAGCCTCCAAGAAGCACGGCACATCAAAATTAGTCAGTGTGGAAGCCAGGATATTCCTGACTAATTTTTCAGTGCCGTGGACCGAAGAAATGAACGCCGGTAAGCTGATACTGGAAATTTTGCGAACGCCGACACCACCCATACGAATGGGAAGAGAAGCTTGAATCCAAGCTCGGTCGTCCAAAGCCACATTTAAAATTGATGATAGAGATTGTCTGATAATGAGGTCAATTTTGTCCAAAAGATGATTGAACTTCCATAAATGGGAAGCACGAAGGAAATACATTAATTTAGGGCCAAAACAACAATAGCGAATTAAAGTAATGGCCGAATGCATGTTAATTTCGAGCAATCTACCTGAAACATCATGAAAATTTTGAATTTTTTCGTCAATGAAGTTAGGAAAAGAATTTTCAAAAATTGGTGACCCCAGGAGGCGAAGAGACGTTTTGTCAATAATTTTGATGTCTGGGGCTATTGAGTTAAATTTTGGAATAGTTAATTGTCTGTCAGTGCTGTCCGTTAAAAAAAGTTCACATTTCGAAAGGTTGAGGTCTAAGCCTATGGTATGAAATTCATTCTTCAAAAAAATGAGGTCATTCAAAACGGTGTCAACATCGCCACCCAAGGTCCCATCATCGAGGTACCAAACGTTAAATTTAGAATTTAGCTGTTGAACAATTGGGTGAATAGCCAAGCTGAAAATCACTGGCCCCAGGGGGTCACCTTGTTGACAACCAACAGCAGATTCTAAAAGGTTGTCCCGATACAGTAATTTAGAAGGGTGTCTATAACAATAATAATAATAGTAATTTAATTTTTTTCCATTTCTTTTAAGTTATAATAATAATAATAATAGTCACTCGGAAAATAATAAGCCTTAAAAAATCAACCCTAACTTTAACACGTAATTCAAACTGTCAATAAATTAATAAGCCAGTCAAAAAAGTTAAGCTTTAAATCTAAAACCCCATAGCTTTTTATTACAGAAAAAAAAAACATGATATCCTCATAAATGTAAAGCGTCGCGTTTGACACTTGGCCCCCGGTGATTACAAAATGGCCGAATAAATGTCATACCCAATTATCTAGACTTCGTTATCTATGGTTCAACGGTTTTTAAACCTTTTTGGTTTGATTTTATTTGGCAGAGACGAAGCGGTTGTTTAAATGAGAACTGAAAAAGATTAGAATAAATCTGCTTTTTAAAAACAGTCATGGTTTTAGTTTGTGCGTTTGTTCAGTTGAAAGCGCTATCTCAGGAACTACTGCTTCAAAAAGAGAAAACTTTTTTGTCTTACATAGTCCATTTATTGAAGAAGACTTTAGGCTTTAGAACATCACACTACGACTACTAAGAGCCGAGTAGCGAGGGTGAAACTGCTAGTAATACTAAATAAATACTAACTGCATTGTACTATGTATAGTAAATAACAGTTTCAAGTAAATTGCAAAGACACAGGAAGAGTCTCGTAAAAATCTAGTGTTTCCCGAAACTTGTATGGTATCCCCAAGTAAAGTTAGCGAGTAAGATATCTCTATCGAGTTAGTCGGCGCCTAGTGCCGCAGTCCGTAGTGCTCGTCTATTTGTTAAGGCAATGTATTTGCTATTCCGGTAGATCTCCATTTCTTGTTAGAAGTTAGTTTCGGATTTCAGATACCAGATGTGCCTTGAATAAATTTTAAACGCGTTGCGGGTAAATCTTACCTCGGGGTACAATAATTTACAATACTCGGGAATATTTATATTTTCATGGAAGTAAACTAGGATGTATTTTCTTCAAAGATTCGTAGTCACAAAGACAATACATTTGCTTTCATCTTCTCGTTTGTGATCAGAGTAATATTTATGTTACCACAAGGATAACGGATAAAATTAATGTAATTAAAAATTATTTGATAATTTCATTAATTGGATAACACTCAAATCAATTTCTGCAACGATTTATTCCATAAATACTACTTCCAGAATTATGGCCCTTAATTCTCCAAAAATTAAGAGAAAACTCGGTACACTAAAGAAGTACAATCTTTAGATTGATTCATGAACCATAATAACAAAAATTCAATAGTTGAATTTAAGCAAGCCAAAGACTCTAGGATTGTAGCGTGAGCGAAGCGAGCGGTTCAGATATAGAATCCTGAGCATAGCGATACTTCACCAACCAAATATTTTAGTTTCAATAAATCAAACAGTATCATATCATCACCGTTAAATGTTTGTGTGATAATTTTCTTTCCCAGTATGAGTCGGAATAAATAAGAGTTTTCGCACAGTACAATTTATTACGGACAGCTATAAATACCGCTGGGTGATTGTAATCCGCGGGAGATCAATTTGTCACAGTTCTCCTGCTATTGATAACAATAACACACAACATTGCGTCCTGCCCTAATGCCCTTATTCCCATAAAATGTGAACACGAGCCCAATCAATACGTTTTACGACTCTGCTGATTTCTGATTTATGGGTTCAGCCAACTTAATTACTGAGGAACATATACCTAGGTATGGGTATATTAGCACCTACAAAGCCTTTTAATCTTTGAATGTTTTGTTCTTTTTTAATACATAAATAACTAACATTTTCTAATAAAAATACCTCATAATGATTTTACTTTAGATAATGACACTTGTACCAAGACGATTAGTGCTGTCTTTTCTGGTTAATGAGCTCACTGTAACAAGTTTGATTCCTGCGAGAATCTCAAAAGTTTTTATGCCATACAAACACTTTTGCCAGATTTAGTTGGTTGGGCAAGCGTAAGAAACATTACGTATTAAGAGGAAGATCATGGTGATGATAAAAATCAATACCTTATATCTACAAGATAAGCGTATACATTGGTAAAGTCATTCTGACATTGATCTGATGAAAAATCTGATTAGGAATTTCTCCTGTGTCAACGGTGCGTTTACAAACACAGAAATTCACATGTATAAACACTCAGATCCAGAACAACTACTAGTAGGTAAATCATACAAATATTCGGTCCGTGCGGGAATCGAACCCGCGTCACACTGCGCAGCAGTCGACCGCTTAGCCACTGCGACCATCATACAGCTCTTTGGTTTGACATTATGTTATTAGTTATTACCTAGATACAACTCTATTAAGAACTAGCTACATTTGGCCATTGCCTGAAATTGGCTACTCGTGCATAAACCTGTCTTGACCAGAGCTTCGATAGACCGACGATCACAATACGCCTTTGACACACCGGTCGTCTTTGTAGCAACGGAGACATTGCTATTATTGTATACCAAGAACTGTCTTCCCTGCAACTGATTGCATGACACATTATATTGTGGAGACTGAGTTCGGTATTAATTCGATATGAGCTAAGTCGATGGTGGGGACCATCAAATCGAACGCAGCGAGCGATGTGATAGAGATGTGAACTAAAGGTGGAACTCACAGAGTGACGTACGTACGGTTCAAGTTTAATATGCATTACAACCTTTTTAATAACTTTGTAAGCATTTATCATTTTTGATAAAAAAAAACCAGCTGAAAATGTCTATCAAAATAATTATCTAGTTGGCAAGAATAGGCAGATCTTATGTCCCCAAATAATTTGGTTACCAGGAGGTGTTAACATCGCTCGGTGGCTACGGCTAGAGTTGGCATTGTCAACTCTTTACCTTTACAGACCAACGATGTAGCTAGTCGTATATAGTAACTGACGGCTTCGATACAGGTCTTTGGCAGGCCAAGTATTTTATTAGTAGAGCCGAGATCGATAACACAAACGTTATACCCAAGTACATAGTGCAAAGCAACGTGCGAAACCTAGTAGATCATCATAGTCATTCCAAATTGCCAACAACAATAATTTTACAATAGATGGCTCTTCATTAACTGTGAATATACTGGGTACTTCATAACGCCTCAAGCAGGAATGGCCTATAAATTGTGTTAGTAACATCTAGAGAGTGACAAATTACTTGAAGCTAGAGTAATGTAGTGTAACGTGCCGCTGAGTCACAGGTGGTACTGTTGGCTCGCTCCCAGGCAAACTGTCTCCACTTCTCAGGCACCTTAGAGGTCGTAATGAAGAGGTTTAATAGCGTGTTGAACGGCCTTATTGAGAATTAAGGTGCCGCTTTATCTCGTGGTACGGTTAGGTTAAGTATGTGGAGGTGTTTTGAGTGATAATAACAAATAACACTTTTTGGAATGAACGTGCACGTAGACTTGATGTCCAAGTCAGAGGCCGGATTGCATTCAACCAGGCTGTCAGTGAAAAATTCCTGATAAAATATAGCAATATTGCATCATCCAACCTGGGAGTCGAAGATACAGTACCTCGCGCTCAAAAATTGTGATTGTTGGCTCTAAGATATTTATTAAGTTAGTTCAAACACTTCTTGACCTTTGTGTATCCGCTCCACAATCAATTTAAAGTAAAATAATTTTAAATGTCACAATGGGAAGCTTCAGTGATCCATAGAGAAAAATACATTTTATATTGACTACCTATTAGTGAGAACTAAATGTCATACAGGGAGGGCATTTAATGTAAAGGTCAATGTACCCTGATATCATATACGTTGTCGTCTATATCACGTGATGACAGGGTGTGAACTTTGACTACCGATTCAAAAGGTTACCCATTGTTACAAAAATGTCAGGTTAGTTAAGACTGACTCAGTTTAAATATATAGATTAGGAAATAACAGATCCCATGTTATTACATGGTATCTATGTTTTCCTAATCTTTATACATGGACGAGTATATTGGCAGATATGCAGCAAGATTATCGAATCCAGGATTTCACTTTCATAAATATGTTTATCACTATTTTTTTTCATGTCACATTGGTTTAATCCTGACTCCAGTCTCGGACAGAGGTGACAAAAACTAAGTTTGCGCCGTGAGCTTAAGAAGCCTGATCATTCTAACTTTAAAGAGGTTTGGGTTGCATGCGTTCGGAAACATAGAAGCCGGTAATGAGTTCCACACTGTTGCCATGCGAGTAATGCTTGGAAGCACTAGTGGAAATTACACTTATTGGTGATGACTATGTAAAGATGGTTAATTACCAACCAAACTTAGTTACCACCATTTCGTATAGCGCAGTGCGTCTCGATAGCGATGGTAGAAGAGGCTGTTGAACCGGCGCTAAATGAAGTAACCATTTGGCCCCGGGGCACCAGCCCCTTCTACCAGGTAATAGTCTAGTGTTCATTAAAACAGCCAATAAATCATTACTACAAATGTCAAGTTAGTTATGGTCGATCCTAACTCGATTTACTTTTTTAGAAAATTATAGATATCCAGTGTTTTTTTTCTTTTGTATGAACTTTCCGCTCTAAAGCTCTTCTCCGCTGTAAGCAAATTCAGGCTCTCTTTTCTTTGTAGGCTTTATTTTTTGACGGTACCTAATTTAGAAATAGAACCATAAATTATTATTAAGTAGGTTAGACTTTGTAGCTTTGTAACATTATATTTTAGGAATCGCTTAGCGCTATTCCCACTTGCACTTCGTTCACATTTACTCACTTTAGGAATGTCTCCAGTATCGTTTATGCGTTTAGAAACACTTAAAATCACATACTAAAACACTAATGTGCTAATAGACTGATTTACGTTGTTCCAGTTGCTTAATCCAGTGGTACTGAAATAATTAAGACATGTTTCAATCCAGTACAGGGCCCAACCATGGTGTTTCCACCCCAAAAACCTAGCTCAACAGCTAATAGATCAACGTAAAGCAGCAAACGTCTGTGCACTGAATATTTATATTAATTTTCTTAGTACGTAATTGTTTAAATTCCAGCATGCCAACCTAGCCTAGCCTAGGCCAAAGACTTTATTCGATGGCCTAGGCCGAACAATTATAATTCCCATTTAATTCTTTGCCTTCGACTTCTAGTGAATAAAACATTTTTTCGTTTCTTTTGTCATTTGAAATGAAAGTCTATTTAACAGTAATAACTAGCGCCAAGTTTACCAACGTTTTTGCAGTCAATAGCCCCGGGAGCGACCAAACTTGGCCAGTAAAAAGTTCCCCTTCCACAATTTTATTATTGCACTTAACACCGAGCGCGCGACAGACCATGCATTTTAATAAGTCCTCAGCTTATACGAGCTGTGTTTATAATGAATTTGCTGAGAATGTTAGCAGAGTTATAAAAATATTAATTTAAAAAATAAATTGGATTTTAAAATTTAATTATGACCAACCAAGAATAATGTGGAAAACAAGCGGAGAACACGAGTTCTGTGATACAATTTGGAAAACTCCTGTACCCAGCAATGTCAATACTCCAATTAATTTCTTGGCCTTAATTATTTTATGATTTCGTTTCAGATAGTTAATTATAATGTCCAATTAATATTATCAGATCTGATATTTTAAAGAGGTAGTATGTTTCTTTGTAATGGATGAATTAAAAAACCTTTTATTTATGCGATTCGAGGGTGGGATAAATCTCTAGTAATTTATTTACTATTACTAGAAACAACTCACACAAAAACTATTCCTTTTTTATTTAGAGAACGTTCCCATCATAATATGTTTTGTCACAAGCAGTCAAGAATATCTAAATAGTTTTTTTAGTACATTGTAGTTTATATAGATAGTGTAAAATTTTCCAGTGTCGTCTCTACAGCTAGAACAAATTGCTTTAATTCTAAATTCGATTTCCTCGCTCTCGATATTGGAGTGACTTTTTTAATTAGAGTTTTTATCTGAAGTGTGATTTATTTCCCCACTTTACCAACGTTACTGCGTAGTTGGTCCTCTGTAACGATTTAAACACTTGGTTACTTTTGAATGGAGTTCTGATTTACTATTTATTGAGTGAAAAAAAAACGGTAATTTACGACAACAACGCCATGGCTATAAGTTTCGATTTTGTGATGCTATTTATGTTACCGGTTAAACCCAATTTCAGCAAAAACCTATTTTGCCTAGGCTCAACTAGTTCTACATAAATGCGATAGGATTAATTGGTTAAGCCTAGTGCAAACTAATTTGACCTAAGCCTGATAGGATACCACCGGAAAGTAAAGGGCTATTGAAGAACACCGTGGATTTTAGTCAGTACAAGTCTGACAGACTCAGGACTCAGTTGATGATTTTACCACGATAAAAAGCCTGACAAGATAGAGCAGCAGGCTAGGTCAAACTAATTGAAAATATCTCAATTTAGTATAGACTGATGTTAATGGATTTTTATTAAAAGAATGATTGAATTTAATTTCCTTGAGCTACAAACTTAAACTAATACTGCACAACAGAGCACGCCATCACGTCTCTCGCCGTTTAAACTTGCACTAAAAGCAAACGATGATAATATTCATACATTCTGCAAGTTATCGCCGCCAACACCTTATGATATCAGCAATTCAATTTCAAATAATCCTTCCAGAGACAATTTCTAAAATTAATAGCGAGCAGTTGCCATAAATCTGCGCTTAGGATTTACGTCTATGACACAGCACTCTAGTTTAAGAGAATTCACTTTTGCACGTAATTTTAACATTAAAATGCTAAATTCAACTTCAAATTCAGCTCCAACCTGCAACAGACATGGAAGAGCGGTTTCAACTGAAAAGGTAGTTACACATTGACAACAGAAGAGTGAAGTAAACACGTGAAGCGTGTATTCGACATTTTTTTTAATACATTATTTTAATGTCAAAAGGCGCATTCTGCTTAAAATAAAATATTAATTTGTAGCTATTTTACTACAAAACAGCTTTCAAAAAGCGTTTAATAATATACATTGTGTGAAATTAAATTAACTTCACTACTATTTCGTAATTAAAATGCATTTTAAGTTCTGCGAATAATAAACAAGCCACAATTTTGCACGAGTGAAATTTTCTAATACAATAATGAAACTTGTATTACTTTTACCAACTTCAAAAAAGAAGTTCTCTCAGTTCGACACTAAAATAGATTTGTTTGGAATTATTTAAACTCAACCGATTATGATACGGAATTCAAAAAAGTTTTAAAATAACAGAATTATGTTTTTTTGAAAAACATTTTAATTTCACTTAATTTCTTTAAAAGGCAAAATTATTAAAAAACTGTTTAGTAGTTACATATTTTCATTTAACATAGGTTTCTATAAGATTTATTGTACTTATATAAAGAAAGTTTCTAAAAATAATGAATTCATTTCTTCTCAGTGAGAGGCGGCGCTCTGAACTGCAACGGATGAATTACTACAGGTTGATATTACATTAGTTGAGGAGCACGCAAAGTTCGCCACGATTTATCGTCCGGTGGAAACACAGCTTTAAGTTTTAAAACTATACGAGTATTCTAACACAGCAGTGAATTTTTACAGAAACAATAAATCATTGCGACGTACTTTTTTATTTTTATTTTCAATGGAGTACAATTTTTAGGTAAAATTTTAGTGAGAGCTTTTATTTATATGAAGCTTTCAGAGCTCGTTAGTAATGTTAGCGCAGCGCGACGCGTGCCGCGACGTAGGTTACAAGTTACTGCTGCCGGTAACACCAACTTTTATGATGGCATACACTTTTTATTTATTTTATAGTTTTTATTTTATAGTTCGGAAGCCGGAACGGATTTTATAGCTGCAGAGGGCCTAGATAAAGTCATATTCTATCGTATATTTTGTACATTTATGTGCCTGATAAACTTTAAAAATATTATGTGAATCCGCTTGGAAAGCGATTATAATTTATCTTCCCAATTGATTAGATAGAGCTGTCATATTTGGCGGAGTGGTCAAGGTTAGCAGATGCTACGCTTCATGTCGTAAGTTTGATTCTCGCACGGAAAATATAATTGCGTGGCCTAAAGATTTGTTCTGTATCTGATAGTTTTTGCATGTAACATTAAACACGCTTACGAAACGGGAAATATTCTAAAGGTAAAATTCTGTTGTTTCAGTTTAAAAAATCTCATTAAGTTTTAACATACTATGAATGTAGCCAGCATTTAACCTTATTTCATTAAAAATCGCTAATGGCTCTCACTCAACACCTTGCACGCTGTGTGTTCATGTACTTTAATCACATTTTCATTTAAAACTAGCTGTGCCCGCGACTTCGTTCGCGTGGATGTCGGAATCGAACAATGTATTTTATTAGTTCGAAGCGCTTAATTCTGGTCACGTTTTTCATATAAAACCCTGTATTTAGAATTTTCTAAGATTTATCAAGAATATTTGTCACGTCTATTCCAGGTTTATGTGGAACTATTTTTCCTAATGCCCGCTCTATGCACTCGACTTCACTCCACTCCACTCCCTTCCGTTCCATTCCAGTCCATTCCAGTCCATTCCAGTCCATTCCAGTCCATTCCAGTCCATTCCAGTCCATTCCAGTCCATTCCAGTCCATTCCAGTCCATTCCAGTCCATTCCAGTCCATTCCAGTCCATTCCAGTCCATTCCAGTCCATTCCAGTCCATTCCAGTCCATTCCAGTCCATTCCAGTCCATTCCAGTCCATTCAGTCCATTCCAGTCCATTCCAGTCCATTCCAGTCCATTCCAGTCCATTCCAGTCCATTCCAGTCCATTCCAGTCCATTCCAGTCCATTCCAGTCCATTCCAGTCCATTCCAGTCCATTCCAGTCCATTCCAGTCCATTCCAGTCCATTCCAGTCCATTCCAGTCCATTCCAGTCCATTCCAGTCCATTCCAGTCCATTCCAGTCCATTCCAGTCCATTCCAGTCCATTCCAGTCCATTCCAGTCCATTCCAGTCCATTCCAGTCCATTCCAGTCCATTCCAGTCCATTCCAGTCCATTCCAGTCCATTCCAGTCCATTCCAGTCCATTCCAGTCCATTCCAGTCCATTCCAGTCCATTCCAGTCCATTCCAGTCCATTCCAGTCCATTCCAGTCCATTCCAGTCCATTCCAGTCCATTCCAGTCCATTCCAGTCCATTCCAGTCCATTCCAGTCCATTCCAGTCCATTCCAGTCCATTCCAGTCCATTCCAGTCCATTCCAGTCCATTCCAGTCCATTCCAGTCCATTCCAGTCCATTCCAGTCCATTCCAGTCCATTCCAGTCCATTCCAGTCCATTCCAGTCCATTCCAGTTCATTCCAGTCCATTCCAGTCCATTTATATTATGTGAACCGATTACGATGAAACAAAATACATTATGTCCTCTCCCCTCTTGGACCCCGCGCTGTTCGGACGTGTCGCTATTATATTTTATTTTAAAAAAATCTTATATTTTAAGTCAATAATTAACTATTAAAATAAATAAACAACGTCGAGTGTACCAGGCGACCAGAAGTGCGGAGGCGATTGCTGTGGCGCCGACACATCAGTACCTGTGTGAGTGGGACAACAATAGTAATTAGCAATAACTATCACTCTAACTTTGGAGCAATTGCGTAAACGCGCCGCTTACCTGTCCAACATACGGTACGGAAGCCCCGCCGCCGCCGCCGTAGGGAGGTGTCAAGGTCCAAAGGTCGAGACATTCTCTTTTGCGTGTGCGCGCTTTGTTTACCTCGATTGAATAAATATTCTAAGATATTAACATGGCAACGCATCGCACCCCGCCGTCTGGGAAAACACCTCCTGCCTCAAATCTCCACTCAGCACTCTCTGACCCTGCTTTGAGCGCTCATTCAAGAAATCAGGAACCGATGAAGGACCTATTTGTTAATAACTTAGGCCGCAGAACACGTCGTCGACTCGCTGATGATAAATATGAGGGAAGCGATGCGGATAATACTCAGCTCATATCCGAGATAACTAGGTTGTTTTCTGATTTTGAGTCCAAACAAAATATGAAATTGGAGTGTATTAAATGTACTATGGATAAAATAGCCGAACAGAACACGAAGATCCAGGCTTCTGTGGAGTTTGTCTCCGGAAAGTACGATGAATTACTCGAACGACTAGAGGCGACTGAACGAGAAAACTGCAACATCAAAAAGCAGATGCGCTTTTTAGAAACCAAAATTGATTACCTGGAACGCTGTTCCCGCTCGGCCATTCTGGAGATAAATAATCTGCCTATTTCTGTCTCTGAAAATAGAGAATCTCTAACAGACAACTTGTCTAAAATTGGAGCAGCTATAAATCAGGAAATAACACCCTCAGAAGTCAAGAATGTCTACAGACTAAAGCCAAAAAAAGATTCAAAAATGATTGGTACTGTTGTCGCTGAATTTCACTCATCAGCCTTTAAGGAAAGTGTGTTAAAAGCCACAAAAACTTTCAATAAGTTGAACGGGTCCAACAAATTATCTACGGCCAGTATTAACTTGCCGGGCCCTCGAATACCTATTTATGTGTCTGAATCCCTTACTACCTATGGCAAACATCTTTATTACTTGTGCCGTAAACTACAGAAAGATGGCAAATGCGATAGTTGTTGGCCGAGTCATGGGAGGATGTATATAAAGAAGACAGCAAGTTCAGTTCCGGTTTGTGTAAACTCCGAAAACGATCTACTTAATTTGATACCCAACAGTTTGTGACTGAGTTCTGCCTTAATTTTTACAAATTCTCTATTTTGTTTTTTTAATCATTGTTTTGCTTTTATCAATATTTTGCATGTATTACACTCCACTCAGCACTACACCAACCCACACACAATCTTACTCATTTTCACTACCCGATCATTCACAATATATCATTTAAACAGTCTATATGTAATTTCAACTATATATATTGACATGCCCATGCCCTATATGCATAGAGATATAATAAAAAAATGTTACTTTTTTTAATTTGGTCTCTGGCGCCATTTTAAATTTTGGTCAAATTTGTTTAACGTTGAATAACTTCGCTTGCATAATTCGATAATCTACTTGACATTCAAACGGATCTAGACAATATTTCTGTGGCTGTCTCCTCCACCTGTATGATTGAAGATTGTAATCAGATTGTTGGCCTTCATAGTAATGCTCTTTCGCTCTTCTGTCAAAACATAAGAAGCATAAATAAGAACTTTGATGGCCTGACTGCACTACTTGAAAGAAGTGGATCATGCTGGGATTTAATTATTCTCACGGAATGTTGGCTTTTCAATTCTCCTCCACTTCCTTCAATGCGTGATTATACCTTAGCTGCTACCAGTCAACATACATCGCAAAATGAGGGCGTAGTGGTGTTTTTTCGTTCCGACCTTCAGGTGTATGTCTCCGAGCCATTGGTTCAGGACGCAAATTGCTTACTATTAAAACTTAATAATGATACCGTTATAATTTCAATTTACCGACCACCAGCTAAACGTAATGTCACTGAGTTTTTGGATTCCTTAAATGATCTTTTAAAATCTGTCTCCACCTATACAAATATTATTTTAACCGGTGACATAAATATTAACATCCTTGATGCTAGTGATGACTATCGTGCAACTGAGTACCTGACTATGCTAGCTTTTCACGGCATGCTCCCAGCACATACACTCCCCACGCGCCACAATAACTCCTGTCTGGACCACTTAATTTTAAAGACGCGGAAACCTGCCTTTTGTTTCGTTGCCAATACGTCGATAACTGATCATGACACAATTTTATTCTTCCTTGATAACTTGAACAAATCCTATTTTTCCCAGAATAAAAAAAGGAAAACACGGGTACTGGATTATGACAAGATTAAATTGGACCTACTTAAGGCAGATTTTAGCCCTGTTTATGCCTCTCCAGATGTTAATGAAGCCACAGATTTATTTATTAAAACTCTCAATCAAATCGTACTTCGAAACTCAACTATGAAAGAAGTGCCCAATCGCAAAAGACTGAGCAAATCCTGGATGACTCCAGGGCTCCTTAAATGCCTACAGAATCGTGACAACTTGCATAAGAAACTTAAACAAAATCCCCAAAATGAAATTATACAAACAACATTTAAAAGATACAGAAACTACTGTTCCAGGCTAATCAAAACTGCAAAAAATAATCACAACAAAGAACAAATTAGTAACGCACAAAATAACAATAAAAAGCTCTGGGAGACTATAAAAACTATTACCCATACTGCAAAAGTCAAAACCCATGCCAATGGTCTCCTCTCATCTACAGACCCAGAGCGAGACTTTGCAAATATTGGACGCACTTTAGCTGAAAACATACCCATCTCTGCAACCACCAACCATCCATCTGATGATCTGCAAGCGTATCAAAATTCATTTGTCCTGTTAGCAACAGATGAATCTGAACTGGAACTTTTAATTATAAATCTCAGAAGTGACTGTGCGGTGGGTTCCGATGACATATCAGGCACATTTCTTAAAAAATTTAAAAGTATTCTCCTTCCTCATTTAACTTATATATTTAACCTAGCTTTTATTTCTGGTACCTTTCCAAATGCCTTTAAGCTGGCAGTAGTGCACCCAGTGCATAAGGGTGGGGACAGAGATCGTGTGAACAACTATAGACCTATTTCTATCTTACCCACTCTTTCAAAATTACTCGAGAGGCTGATGAATGATAGACTTGTCAAATACTTAAATAAGAATCATCTACTCTCCCCGTCTCAATATGGTTTTCGTTCAGGAATTTCCACTAGTAATGCTGTGTTAGACCTAACAAACTGTATTGTCTCTAAACTAGATGGAAAACAGAAGGTCATTGGCGTATTTCTGGATCTGGCGAAAGCCTTCGACACGATTTCTGTCCCTACACTCATTGTCAAGCTTGAAAAACTCGGCATAAGAGGCACTCAACTTTCTCTCTTTAAGAGTTATCTCACTGGCAGACGACAATGCCTCAGGATAGGTGATTGGATGAGCGACGAACTGCCAATAGTCTACGGGGTTCCCCAGGGCAGTATTATCGGACCAACCCTTTTTCTCATCTATATAAATGGCCTTTGCCAGTTAAATCTTCCAAATACCTCCATCTACACCTATGCTGATGATACTGCCCTCATATTTTCCGGGATCACTTGGGATCAGGTGTTTCAGTATGCACAATCCGGACTCGATTTGGTCACCAAGTGGTTGGCGCAGAACCTGCTCACTTTGAATGTTGAGAAAACGAGTTACCTTACCTTTTCTCTTACAAATGCTGGAAAACCCTCTCCCTCTTCCTATTCTTTGGTAGTCCACTCTTGTGCTCGCATTTTATCTCACAACCTCACCTGTAATTGCCCTCATCTAAACCGAGTAAGTAGCATTAAGTATCTGGGTGTACAGGTGGATGATTGTTTGACATTTTGTTCTCACATTGACATACTTACCAAACGGTTGCGTAGACTAATTTATGTCTTCAAGAACCTCCGTCACGTTGCTGACACTGAGGTGCTTAAACTTGTTTATCTGGCCCTCTGCCAATCGCTCATTCAATATTGTATTGTGAGTTGGGGTGGCTCGGGAAAGACTCACATGCTTAAACTAGAACGTGCTCAAAGAGCTCTCCTGAAGGTTGGTTGGCAGTTACCCTACCGCTTTCCTACCACAGACCTTTACAAAACTTGTAAGGTTCTTTCTGTTCGCAAATTATTCGTATTTAATCTTCTCATGACCACACATGGCCTCACTACCTACGACCCATCTAAGTTAAGCTCCCAGCGACGTAAGTATTCTGTTTGTCCAACAATCCGTACAAATTGTTGTTTGGCTCAGCGATTCTTCCGCTTCCTAGGCAGCTACGTATATAACAATACAAACAAAATTTTAAATATATACCCTATGTGTAAATCAAAATGCAAAACAACACTCACAAAGTGGCTCCTTGACTTAAATTATGTTGAAACTGAAAATATTTTAACTATAACAAAATAACGTCTACATTACACACACACCTTACATTCTATTACACACACACACACACACACACAAACACACATACATACTAATACATCACACACAGGTACACTTAACATTACACACTCTTCACAGACTATTTTTGGTTTTAACTTTTCCTCTCAGCTTCTTTTCCGATGTATACTAATAAATACATAGTCCTAATTTTTACATTGTTCCAAGAGGGTGAGAGCCTGGAGATCTGTCATACAGGTCCCGTACCCACTATAGACTCCAGCTCTCACAAAGGTAATAAGGGAAACCTGATTTAACCTAAACCATGAACCAATTTTTGTACCTTTTTCTGAGAGAAATAAATAAAAATTGTATTGTATTGTATTGTATTTCAACATAAACACGTCTATTCCAGGTTTTCTTTTAACGCCATCTGCCGTGCGTTGAAATATGTATTTATTTGAATAATGTAGTTTTTCTATTCGAAGTTAGATCGCGCGACTGACGTACGAAATTAATGTGTGAGACCAAAGTGCACCCGTAATTTTACTTCTGAAACACTTTAAATTCAAATATCTTTTGATAGACTGTACCGATTCCAATGAAACAAAAACTAAATTCCTCTCCAAGTTACGCTTAATCGTTGTGTATAAAAGTTATCTACATTAATTTCGTACATTTTATGTGATACCTGGACAAATACACAGACAAACAGACAAACAGATAAACAGACAAAAAATCTAAAAAATGCTAGAAATGGGTTCTATTGGTTGTCCTTTAATATCTTGGCTATATTTTTTGAGTTTTTTTTTTAATGTACAAAAATAACTTTTCTACAGTTTTATTATATGTATAGATAGATAGAAGAATAGATAGATATGTTATTGCAACACTGACGGAATAGCTAAATGGGAGAACCATTAACTATGGAATTTTCTGCTAGGCTCTATGAAAGCAAATTAATTACTGTCAATAGAATACTACAAGGCGTGGTATTTCTCGCCTCCGAGAACCTTGATATTATGGCACATTTACTTTACATAAAGGAATTCAACCCTATCCAATATCCAGAATTAATGAGTACTACTAGTAATTCATACATATCTGTTATGTAAATATAATGTTATGAGTATTGGCACGTACAGAGCTGGTCCAATTATACTCCATGCTCATTTGTTCGCAGTACAAATTGGCGGTCAGTATAATTGCTCGCACGCACACGGACACCGCAGACATTTTTATTGACACGACGATTAAATTGTTCGATAAAAGGAGAAACGAATAGGATTTTTATAAAACACCATTAAACACATAGTATGCGAGTTTATTGCCAGCATTTAATCATTAATTTTTAAACTGACGTGGTCGCTATAGCTGTCATTAGAATTTAAACGGCCTTTGTATCATGTTTTTACAGTGGATTTCTGTCAGTAAGTGTCTGACAGTCCCTTCCATGCCTTCGAGGGCGGAAGGACTCGATTGACTATTTTAGTCACATAAAAAGAATGGATCACCCAAAAGACATGTGTCATATGTCGCAAATTACTTCTTTGCTTAGTCTTTGGTGATAACAGGCGTGATTTTATAAATTAATAATATTTTCTTTTTATCTTTCTATCAGTTTACATGACTTCTAACTTACAAGTGGAAAATAAGTTTAAACATGCTTCAAGTAAATAAAATTAACTGCTTGTAAGTCGGAAGTAAAGTACGACGTTGCCAAGAAAACAATAAAGTTACAATAAAATTATTGGTGCACTTTGCTTGCACTAAGATATAATTAATCAACAAAAACAATCCAGTTTCCTTTGTTCAAGACTACAAAGAAAAATTGGTAATTGAAAAGACGTTAAAATAAGGAAACACAATAAAATAAAAATGGCTTTGAATTATTTGGCCTGCCTACCAATCGCACTTTTTTTTATTAATTTAGCCGTCGCTAATAAAAATAAGGTTCTAATCGAGAGCTGGGGTGTAAAGAAAGGTACTCCAGCTAAATAAATTGCGATAAAATTAATGTATTAATCATCTGCCTAGCCTTTCCCAACTATATCGGGGTCGGCTTCCAGTCAAACCAGATTCAGCCTGATATCAGTATTTTACATGGAACGACTGCCTGTCGGACCTCCACAACCCAATAACTGGGCAATACCATACCCTATGGTAAGACTGGTTGTCAGACTTTAAAGCTTAAGTAACGACTGTCAAAGATTTACAAATGACAGCCGGGACCAACGGTTTTACGTGCTTTCCGAGGCACGGAGCAGCCATCCACAGACCAACCTCGGCAAGCGCGGCTTAACCCGGTAGATTGGCCTGTGCGGCTGTAATTATTTAGCCACGAGCTCCTCAAAATTAATGTATTCATATTAAAGAAAATTATGTATTTGACAAAAAATTTAGTAGAATAATATATTTTTTTATATTGTATAGTACTCTATTGTTTGAGCAATAATTCTATTTTATATTCTATTTTAATAATTTCATCATTTGTTCAGATATTAGGTTGGCTTTATTAACAAAAATATTCAAAGCATGCTAAACTCAATTGTCGTCTGCGAACTTCTTTTTGTGACTGGAAAACTAATAATTATTTTGATTTAACTTTTCTTATCAAGGCCTCACAGAACTCAGAAACGTAGGAATGTGAGAATCTCCTTGAAGAAAATCAGTTAGCAACACAAACCTTGGTTGAAGTTATCTTATTCAAGGTCGCAGTTTAGCAAAAAAACAATTTTTAAAAGAATCTCTAGATAACTTTCACCACACGAGAAAAAAAGACTACCAAAACTAAAAACGTGTTAAAAAACATTTGTCCAAATACTTATCTTTATGACCGTTATCTAGAAAAAAAGAAATGCCAAGGTCCGATACACAAAACATTCAGCTTTTCAAAAAAGCTATTTATACTACTTAAAACAACCCCTTTCAACACAGATAATAGCGTAGCTGTCTACAGCGACGTAGCACTTGTCTACGGCGTAGCACTTGTCTACGGCGTAGCACGTGTCTACGGCGTAGCACGGGTCTACGTGGTCGAGTACAAAATCAGTTTGTATTTTGTTTGCGGTATTATTCTGAGCTAGTTTCTGTACTAAGTAATATCTAAGATATATTACTTTGTAGGGGTCGTTGTGTTAACAATTGTTAGAATTAAGGTATTGAACGAAGTAGTACATGTTAGCGAAAAGCGATTATAACCCCATGTTCTTATTTAAGGAAACATCGGGCAAATACGCGATCATTGTTGTTATGTCTTACTTATAGAAGGTTTTAGTCTATTATTTGTGTTCCATCCGTATCTGCACTTCTTCGATTCTTCGAGTCATATACTCTGCCCAGAATTGGACCGCGAGTTTAGCGCTCTCTGACACGTCCATCAGCTCCTGTAACGAACAGTCACGGGCACGCAGAGCACGATAATAAGTGCATCGTCGTTTGTGGAGCAACACCACACTAACACTCCAGATCAGACTCATCAATGAATTTCCACCTGAGCAGACTTTCTTTGCTTCGGCCTACCTGGGTACGGAGTCTGTTTAAAGATTTTACAGCTCTGCCGTATCACGTAGGACAGCCTCCTCCCGTCGCAGTGGTAGGAACCCACGGACGGCGTCGGACGTCGGCACACGACCTCCGGCTACCTTAGACGCGGGCATGCGGACAGCGAGTAAAGGGCAACTCGCTGTCCAACCATGGACCATGCCTGGATCGACGGCCGGGAAGACTCATTTGATGATTTTAACACGATGAAAAAAAAGTCCTGCCGTATCTGCATAAAAATTCCATAAAATCTGTTTTGAAAACTCTAGTCTATTCGCTCCTCCTATCACTGCGTGCCCACCCCGCATCACGTTCGCTACTCATTAGAATAATGAAGAGTAGATTACCTCGCATTTATTAGCGTGTACTCGTGTTAAGTACAGCTGCACTCACGAACAAGCTGCTTGAGCTCAAGCTAAGGGCTCTAAGGGTGTAACGGGTTAAGTGTTAACTGACATTGTGTTTCTTTAGACTGCTGGTACTATACATACATTCTTATTCTTAAAATGTTACAGGTGAATTTTGCTCACTTTCGTTAAGAATTGTAAAGCTTTTTACTGACGGCGGCGATAGACGGCGACCTCTCACGCCCAGCATTGGTTGCGGCCATGCTGCGGGGTGAAACGGAGTGGGAAGCAGTCGCCTCCTTCTGCGAAGCAGTAATGCTCGTGAAGGAGGTGGCGGGCCGCGAGAGTTAGAGGACAGTGGTACACGCCCACGGCGTCGGACATCGGCAGATGATCTCTGGCCAGCGTATAGGCGCGGGCATGCGGACAGTGAGTAAAGGGCAACTCGCTGTCCGACCATGGAACATGCCCGGGTCGACGACGCGTCGTGTTCCACGCGCGCCTCTAAGAGCGTCAGCAAAATGACGGGGGCCCCTCACAGAGGGTCAAAGCTTGCTGGGGTAACATAAAGTTCTATTGAAGGACACCGTGGATTTTAGTCAGTACAAGTCTGACAGTCCCTTCCGCCCTGCCCGGGGTGGGAGGACTTATTTGATGATTTTAACACACAAAAAAAAGAAATATACAATAAGACGATAAGAATGGATTCAAGAATACGAAGCGGTGAGCAGGATTGGAAAAGAGCTTCCGTGGAATCTTTTTTTTTTAATAAAAGACATAACATTTTCTTAACAGCTTATCTTGACGATCATTTGAAATAATACAATAATTTCAGTATTAGTATTTAGTAGTCGCAAGCGAAATCAATGAAAGTGAAATCCTAGGTTTTATTCTTAGGCCAGGCCAAAGTGAAAATAAGTTTTTTTTATTAACAAACTCTACGGATTCTCAAATACATTTTAAATCGGATTAAAATATCGCTTTGTGTTACACAATTTAGATTGTCAATTCTGTTGGCCACAAATGGCCACAAAGACTCAGAGCTTGACGCATATAATATCAATATTTAGCTTCATCTAATACCAAAGTAAACGAGATATGAATAACAAAGGGTCCCGCGGTGACCGCCACTGCCTTAATTGGACCCCAGCTTACACGATTACGAATAGCCGCTTCATACGGCCTGTCATAATAATTTTATCATGAAATATTCGCCTTTGTCTGGTAAAAGACCTTACGCTGATTTTGTTGACAACCAAATAAATAATTCTACTGTGACTAAAAACAGTATCGATACTGCAAATTATGTATTTCACCGGAGAGCTATTCAAAGTTCTACTTTTCCCTGGAATGCAGTTGCAGTTTCGATTTTTTTGGACCTTGGACCTTGTTGAACCTTCAAGCTTTTATATTGGTCTCGCAATACGTTCGACGTAAAAAAATATAATTTAGGATTTATTACAGAACAAAAGAAAGATTTTAATTTGATCTAGAACAAAAACCAGCAATTTAATTTTAAAATACAATATGAAAAATATGATTTCATTATTTTTTGACATTATTAGAACATTTCAGAAGACAGAAAATACTTTAGAAGAAATGAGAAAGTACTGTAAGAATCTGAAAAGCTAACAACTTAAAACAGCATCAGCAACTTCACAGACTTAATATGAGAGTCATGTGTTATAGTGGCAGACTTTTAGATTATAAGGATACAAAAACCGTGATTTCTTTGTGAAAAAACTTCATAATCACTCGTAAGCTGCGAGACTGAAAATTACTACGCGGGTATTATAAAGCAAACTTTGCTATGTCTATTATTTATAATTCTTCGTACGAGTACATTATATTATTTATTCATATAAGAGACGTGAACGCGTAAAATTCCACACGTCAAACGTGTTTTGAAGATAATAATATTACTGTGGTGACAACCACGGTAGTTCATTAATTTTCATAATTATTATGATTTAATATAATATTATATTTAGTCTATTAATATTTAGTCGTATGAGAGTTTTAAAATCACTTCTTAAAATCATGTAGACGAGTTATTAACGTTACTGTAGTTTTACCAAGACGATGAAGTATTTATAGATCGTGAGTTGCAGCAATTAACGTTTATAACGATAAAAGGTTTATCATAATAAACCTTTACGTTAATTGCTGCAACTAACTGTGATATCCAACCTCGCCAAAAGATCTCCAAAGGCCGCTAGCAGAATCCTAAGAAGTATTAATCGTGAAAAATCACTCCGCAATTTTATAAATTACAAGAAATATCGCAATTAATTTTATGAATCTGTTAAAGAGGCTTTTTGAAACCCTCTGAGAGACGCCACCCAATTTATGAGCATGCATAGCATGACTTGCTTCTGAGGAGAAAATACTCATGTTTAGAATGAAGAGCGCTTTTTAGAAATATAGTAGATGACACAAAAAGCGTTTTTAGCCCTGTAGTGGAATATTTACATGCTGCTAATGTTTATTAAAACAGTTTTGATTATAGTGTTAATTACGCTCGCGCAGTGTTTAATTACTACAACTGCCAATTTATTTGCGTTTTCAAGTTACGTACGTATTAACAAGGTTACGTGTTAAGAAATAAGCTTGATCACGAAAATATGTTTTCTATGAATTTTCGCGACATTCAAAAATGCTCTACCACGCAGATAATTTTGATGTATATTCTAAATTATGTGTAGCTTTAAGCAGACACTGGTATAAGTTTAAATCCCATGCAGTAGGGCTATTAACCTAGTGCAAATAAAGATTCCTAGCTGATTTAACGAATTCATGATGGAAAAACCAAATATCCGAACTTAAAAAATCTAATTTAAGACATAAATATTAATTATATCGACTCGTCACTTCACTGTCAGACTGGCATCTATCGTTATGTCAGACGGAGCGGAACTTTCACCATCGCTGCTCGGCACCAAACTGTCGAAACGTCATTTTATAAGCTTATGGCCTTGCTCGATAAAGAGAGCATCCAACACAAAAATATTCTCTCAATACGAAACAGTATTTCCTGAGATTATCGTGTTCAACCAAATAAATAAATAAACAATCAAGCTCTCCTACATTATAATATTATTTTAGATTAGTACAGATGATCCTTTTTTGCACTCGTATATAGTAACACTAAGTAGGCCGGAGTAGGTATGTGTCCCATGGAGAGGTCGGCATAAATTTGATCAGCGCTGGTCAAGTGCGAGCGCGTAAAAACGCAACAATATGTGGCCGCGGTCTGTTGTGCCGCTCACTGGTTACACCGAGACGTAATTATTTGGACAAGGGTGTACCATGTATTTTTTTATGACTGCTAATTTTATCTCAATTTTAATTTTATCTCTGCATCAAAGCTGTTGTATTACGAGTGAGTATAATACATACAATGTTTCAGAACTCAAAAAAAATCAAAGCTTTCATTGGGCTTAAAAAACAATTATGGTATTGACGGGGACTTGGAGACTTTATTTCTACCGGTGCACACAAGTTTACTACCATAATTCAGCTGTGTCGGACTTTTTGTTAATTGAAATGTTAATTTTGACAGTTCTTTTAGAAAAATTGTATGCAGTACCATTAATGAAAATTCTAACATATTTTTTTTAGAGAATATAAAATTACGACACAATGTAACAGTCGGTCAGAAACCTTTGAAAGAAAAGTTAATAGAAGCTTACGACTTTATATCTTGGTTTTTAGGGTTGCAAGTCTCTTGGCAGCTGTATATAACGTTGTTGACCAAGATGTCTGGGTTCCGGGTTGCTATTGTTCACATCGGACACTTTTTGCGCATTTTGTGTTAAGTGACGAGTTTACTTTGAAATGAAAAAGTATTACATACTACTGAAATTCGATTTGAAACAAAATGGTTTTGTGAAATCAAAATAGTTAAGGTAGTATGTAGTTAATGTTCTAGCATGTAAAGCCACACAGACGCGTCGCGCCGTTTCGTTTGGAAATAGGCTGATATACCCAATAAATCAAAATTGTGTATGCGTGACCCAGCTAGAGGAATATTTATATTCAAAATCATCACAATAAACAAAACATATTACCCACACAAAAAATATTCCATTCTACAGACAGACAAAATATGAGGCCTGATAAAACTAGAGCCATTTAGGCACACAATGGACGTCCACGTCAGGCCACTACATCTGGCCCAGATCTTATTATACAAATATTTCATTAACATGTAGCTGGGTCGGTTAAATGATCTGTAGTGTATCTGTGTATGTTTACATACATGTCATGAAACATGATATCTAACATGAAGTCGTGTCAAGGACGGGGTTAAAAGAAATTAATGTCAGATTGTGCGAGAATTTATTTGTTTTGTAAACTAAGCTCAGATTTAGTAATATAACATTTACGAGTATATGAAAGCAATTGAAAATTATTAGGATTCCAAGTATTGCTAATATCTTTCTTCAACAGCTTCAATTAGTTGCTAAATGTGTTGTTTCTAAGATTTAAAAACTCGAAAATTAACGGATCGTTTCGCTAATTATTTTTTTTTGTTTGTAACTATCAATTTGTGTTTGATCATGATTCTCATTAATTAGGTCTTTTTAATGTTTTACACAAAATTTGCATAAAAGCAGCTTTAATAGCTCAATATATTCAAAAGCGCATAAAGGGCGTTTAGATATAGGTATTACTTATTCAAATAAGGTTCTTATCTGCGAAAAAAACTTCGGAAAATTCGACTAGTGTTCGAAAATGGAAGTTTTGAAGGAAAATAATTTATTTCTAATTAGATCGTAGATCTGATATCTGTGGTAGACATCGATGCCACTAACTGAACTTTACACTGGCGGACAAATTAAACAGACACCACTTTATTGCTAATGAAATTACATTTAATTAAGCCCGCAATTTATCTTTATGAGAGTAGGTGTGGTCACAATTTCGTTCGGGCGATTAAGTTTTAAAGGTTTGAAATTCCCTTTTTATTATGTTATCAGATTAATTACTTTTGTTTTGATAGCGAGACCATTCTGAAAACTTGTATGTATTAAAATAGTTTCATAGATATGTTATAATGTTCAATTGTGTTGATTGTGAAACACTACATAATTCGTTTTCGTATCGTTTGTCGCAATTTCACCCATAAAACATAATACATATTTATTACCTGTACGTCAAACTTGCTAATCTTGTTGTCTAGTCCATATAGCTGAATTGTCCAGTTCTCTACAGAATTACGATGAAAATTAATGTCATTCAGGTAACGTTTCATAAAAACTCCAATATAGGGACGCAGGTAATAAAAGCCAAACAAAATTACCTGTCTGTCTGGTCCGCTCTCTGTCGAGTCATCAAATCCGTGGGACGCGGAGCGACGTCGAGCATGTTTATTGTGTGTCCCAAAACTTTTGTCCTCGAGTGTATTGGATGCAGATTGCTGCAATGTTATTAGAAGTTAGGAGAGTTAACAAAGTTCGTGGAACGAATGCAGACATAACACCTGTTTATTATGTACGTATAGTCCTCTCAGACATAGCCTCAAGCTACACGAGTACAAATTATATTTTATACACGGATACTCATGTAAATTGGTTTGGACTCCGTACTTAGTATTCCGTAGCAACCAGATAAACTTTAAGGAGCTTATTATTTCTCCGGGGCATTAACGTCTAGTCTCGTTATTATTTACTAGTAGTCTCATGTTCGTGAGAACGGTAATTATAACTCGGACAAGTAAAATAATTGGTTTTTCAGTTGCGAAAGTTTTGATAGATAAGTGAATATCAGGCACAATTTATTAAGGCGGCGCGGCTGAAAAATCTTATTTGAGACAACTACCATCATATTTTCTGTAAAAATATTCTAGCAAATATTAGGAGATAGTGAGACTGCGTAAAACGTAGTCTTGGTGGCAGCAGAAAAAAAAAACAATCTTTTTTTTTACGTAAGATGGGTTTGCTCTTGACCTTAGTCTAGGTCAGGAATGACTAAGAAAAGGTCGACGATGGAGCGAGCTTACCCAGAAGAAGCCTGTTCACTCTAACTTTGAAGAAATTAGGGTTGTATGCGTTCGGAAACACAGACGCAAGCAGAGAGTTCCACTCCTTCGCTGTCCTCATTATAAAGTACGCTTCGTGCGAATTGGTGGTATAGCAATAAGGAAAGGATGGTAGTTTGCCGTGCGTCTGGATGTGCGATGATAGAAGGGGGCTGGTGGGATGAGGTCGTGGAGTTCTTGGGCACACTCTCCGAAGTACAGTCTGTAGAAGACCGACAGCAGGCGACTTTGCGGCGATGAGTCAAGCTATGGAGCTTGGCATTCACCAATTTAACGTCACCAACGAGCCTCCTAGCTCTGCGTTCCACTGAGTCAAGAGCGGCAAGTTGATATTTAGCTGAGCCATCCCAAAGGTGGCTGCAGTACTCCATGCAAGATCGGACTTGTGCTTTATAAAGTGTTAAAAGCTGTCTAGGCGTGAAGTACCGCTTCACTCTATTTAGGATGCCCAGCTTTTTGGCCGCAAGTTGGGCTTTGGACTCAATGGTGGCGCCAAAGTTAAGACTAGAAGTCAACTCCATGCCCAGGACCTCGAGTCTTCGCAAAGACCCTGCTACTAGGTACCATACTCGACTCTTAGGTATTTCGTGAGGTATATGTCTCTTCACCAAACAGGCAACGAGTAGGCAACAACAACAAAGCAACAATGATTTGATCTCCTATAAAACTTTACACTCCATAACATTTAACAACTCCGTACACGGTGCGGTTGTTGCCATGTGCGCACCTATGTAATGTTGCCATCAAGTGTAAATTCTCTTTAATTACACTCACTAGAGGAGTAGAGGTGTTATAGCGTTTCCGGCATTACTGGTATTACCGGTAATTGTAAGAGGATCATGTTGTGTTACGTTACAGGTAAGCAATAGGTTTTGTGTGAATTGTATCGTCATAATAACACTCATTAATATTTCGCTACAGATCTTGAGGCTAGGTTTTATTTGCCTTTGAATCAGTCATGTTCAGCAGTGGACGTCTTACGGCTGATGATGAGTAATAGAATTATTCATTATGTAATGCTAAGACTGTTTCGGAATGTACTAATATTTTGAAGCTGAAGAGTTTGTTTGCTTGTTTAGTTGAACGCCTGTGGTCGATCACCCGAATAGCTATGATCCTCTGATATACGACCAGCATTACGGGCTTCCACGCATAGCCTTCTCGTCTAATTTTAGAAAAATCCATAATCCTGGCCAGGAATCAAACTCGGTGATTTTAAAAATAATTATTAAATTTTATTTTATTTAATTTCTGCATTATTAATGGGCAGGCAACAAAAAGGATAAATTTTGGAAAGTATATAGTAGAAAATAACATTAACAATCTGTCTTTTATCTTTATTGAAAACAGTTTTTATTCTAGTTTAATATACAAATCAAAAACAACAATTATTTTTTAATAAAACAAGTACTTTTCCATTATGTTTTCCTTTTATTTGTTTTTAAAATAAAGCTTTTGAAATTGAAATACACAGCAATGAAACAAGATTTGCAATAACACTTGAAAACAAAAGCGCTAGTGGAAAACCTAATAAAGATTTCATATATTCGTTGATTTTGGAATGGAGACTCTATTGCTGTGGTAACAAAAGTGCTGTATTTTCAATATTTGGAAGAAACGAACGCGAAAGCTATTCCCAATCCGGATACAGTGGAAACTTATAGTATACGACGTTTCTGTGTCGCTTTTAGCAATTTTACCGACTCGAACGGTATCGTAAGTTATAGTGTTTGTTATCATTTTTATTTCCGCTGAAAGAAAATGTAGGCATGAATAGACAGGTTTAGTATTCTCCTGAAAATTTCTAGGAATAGTGGACAACGTTCTGCTACATAAAAGACCAGACATGGCCCTAATGTTCGCCTGCCGTACAAGTAAGCAATAACGGATCCATGCGGACAACGTCACGGGTTATCCATTACCCGCTATAAACCTTCTTTAGAATTGCGTCAAAAACGGTTCATCCAAAGATAATCACGGACAAACATAAACATACTCATACTTCAACATACTACTACTCTTTTGAAGACGGTTGAAATCATGCCCATCTTACGTGTAGGTAGAGTAAATGTAAAAAGGGAAACGAAACAATGTTTTCCCGCTTTCCTAGCTTGACTAATCTGTATAATCATACCTAATTACAGCTTTCTAGTGTTAAGAATTTCATAGACAAGCTGCGGACAGACGGACATGGCGGAACTAAAAGGAATCCTTGTAGACTACGAAACTCTAAAAATGAAAACAGCTTGTTAGTTCGACCTACAGTCCACCAATCTTTTGTTGACAGAAAAAAAGGCATATGTGTCGTATGTCCTTTTCATTGCTAGTCAATCCGTTGATTGGCAATCAACGATGGAATAGTTCATCTCTTTGCCATGAAAATACCGATGCCTGAAGATATTGCGATGCGACAAGCGACACAAACGCGAAGCGAAGGTAAAAAAGAAACACTTGAGTTCTGTGTCGTTTAAACCAAATTGGCGTTGTTGAATTGGATAGCATTATTGGCGTGTAAGATTTTTCTACTAATCTCTGAAATATTAAGCAATTTGTTATTGATCAATAATCCTGTCCAGCACAGTTTTGTTTTTTTATGGAACAAGCCGGGTTCCTGGTCTGCGAAACGTCATGAAAGGGTGTTTTTTCTAAACTCAAAGATCATTTCTCAGCCTTTTTTCCAAACTTGTTGCGACCTGCTTCCACTGTATCCAGATAGGGCTGAATCAAGCCCTATACTTGGAGAGACATCATATCTGACCTCTACACTCTAGGTTGTCAGGCATTCGTATTACGGTTACGTAACAACGATGACACATAACCCCTAATTTGGCAGAGACTGAAATGTAATAAAAACAATATTTTTTCCACGAAAATTTCTCGTAGGCATTAACAGACACTACAGAAAAATAATGAAAAAAATCTAGCACTTTCAGGTTTCCTGAAAAATGATGTATGCCACAGCATACATTGCCAAGTCCTATGCTAATTAAAATAATAATAAAAAAGGTGTTATTGCTTAGAAATTGTGAAACACTCAGAATATGGTAGTCTAGCTGGCAATTCTAAGGACTTTTGCAAGTGATGACACACAGATAAACTTGATATTTCATGAATAATTCAGACTTTAGCATGAAACGCAGCCTAAATCGACCTGGTAGGATCTTGGTCAAAAAACGGCCAACATTATCATAACGGGATGAAAAAGAATGTGTCTAAAACAGATTTTTCCGTAGATAGCTCAGAGTGAACTTTGTTATTTGTCTAGGTCGGGGAGTAACAGAAACAGTGGTACATTGCTTTCATGTATTTCTCGGACGTGACTAGGAAGAAGTTGTTGATCTTCTGAGAGCTGCAGCTAAGCCAGGGTTATAAAACCACTTCTATTTGATTCATGTAAGGTAAAGGGTGCAGGGGTGCTGGGTTTCGAGGACTTGCCGGACTAGTGGGAATTGCTGGGAGTGACAAACTGTCACTCAGTATTGGCACTTTCTTAGAATATGGTATAGGGAACAGCTGGAATATTTGTTTTGAAAACTTGGTTCATGTCAAACATTTCGGCTATCGCAGTCGTCATTATGGTCTAAAATATTTAGCCTGTCCGTAGAACTTCTATGGAAGGAGCAGAAGAATACGACATAGAGAGCATGGTGTGCATTCAATATTAGTCATCAAAGTCAAAATTTACGCTTCCGTCATAGGGGGACCACTTTAAGAAGGCACATGTCCTTGATTTCTGCCACCACGATTTTGAAACTTTTGCTACCGATAGAAAAAACAAGAAAACTAAAAAGACAAGTTAGCCCAAAAAAGCAACCTCAAACTGACAATGTATGTTGTGACATACAAACATAATGTAGGGTATTTCGTTACCAACTTAGCAGTGTATGTCACACCATACATCATGTTTCTGATCGAAATAGAACCATTTTATGTTATGTTATTTTCATAATTATCATCACACGTATTCCTTTACACAATAAAGCATAAATTACAATGATTAAACTTTTCCTAAAAAATGTCATTTTCATAATCTATATATATAAAATTCAAAACTGACTGACTGATCTGACAACGCACAGCCCAAACCGCTGGGCCCAGAAACTTGAAATTCGACATAAAGCGTCCTTATACCACGTAGGTGAGCACTAAGAACGGATTTTGCGAAATTCAGCCCCTAAGGGGTTGTTTTTGGGGTTGATAGTTTGTATGAAACTTTGCTACTATAGGTGCTAGGAATTCCAAATTTTGCATGGGGTGTCTTCTTAGAACGTAGATGCTCACTATGACGGGATTTTGCGAAATTCGACCCCTAAGGGGTTTGTTTTTGGGGTCGATAGTTTGTATGAAACTTTGTTACTGCAAGTGCTAGGCGTCTCAAATCTTGCATGCCGGTTCATTTTAAGATGTAAATGCTCAACAAGGTAAAAAAAATTGAGAAATTCGACCCCAGGGGTTGTTTTTGGGGTTGATAGTTTTGAGACCTAATTTTTTACATATGGGTTCTTTTTTGGACGTAAGTGATACTAAAGACGGGATTTTGCGAAATTCGACCCCCAAGGGGTTGTTTTTGGGGTTGATAGTTTGTATGAAACTTTATTACTACAAGTGCTAGGAGTCTCAAGACGTAAGTGATAGTTAAAACGGGATTGATGTATTGATAGTTAGAGGTCTCAATTTTACAGGAGGTTCTACTTAAGACATAGGTTCTCACTAAGTGAGAGGATCTTGCGAAATTCAACCCCTTAAGAGTAGTTTTGGGTTTGTTAGCAAGGAATCCCAATATATTCATTGGGGTTATTTTAAGAACGTAGGTACCACCAAAGACGGGATACTGCGACTAGATAGAAATTTTGTTGAATATTGATTTAGATTTTCGAAAAGTATCCCTTATAGAGGGTGACTGGGAGTAAAAATTCACAAAAGCAATGTTCGAAAATCACGCGGACGAAGTCGCGGGCGGAGCGGCTCGTAACAATATAAATACATTGAACAACACAGGTGACATTTGCCGGGTTATCGTTTTTTTAAATTAATGTCAAAATGGTTATTGCTAGATGTGTATCGTATTTTTTCTTCAAAATATGGTTAATTATTCAATTTGAAAAAGTTAATATTTCACCCATAAGGTGACTTTTTTTTAACAAAATGATTTTCTAAAGGTTATGTATGACAGTACATACCGTGCCAAATTAAGGGATAAACATAATGTACAAAATTACCTTCGATTCTCAACACTATTCAACCGCTCAATTTGCACCCGTAACCGCAGATTACCCGGCATTGTTCCAACACGCTAACGCCACGAATGCGGTACCTATATTGTAATATCGACATAACCCTGCAACTGCGGTGTATCTGTGCTAATACATTCAGTGATGATACATCGACAAGTAGGGTAATAGTCACGTCACTGCAATGTCACGTCTTGTCTGACACCGTTAATGTGGAAATATACGACGTGAAATCTGAAGCGGGAACTACACGATAAAAACAGCTTTTTACAGACGTAGTCGAGTAACCTGATTTCATATCTAATTAACTTGCTACAATAGAGATATTCATCTTAAAGCATCCCTACGTACTAAGGAGTGTGAGGATGATGGTTGAAAAACGGAGTTGGAGTCGCAGTCAAGCTGGTAGACTATGAATGACTATGGCTATGGGCGACCATCACCAAGTTTTCGTGACTCATTAACAGGCTCCACATACTCACATCTTTCCCCGAAGCACTTGTTTGTGCCGTATGTGGAGTGGATGAAGGACTCTTGACACGCCTCTTTGGCCCAGATTTCATCCAAATCGCATAACGGACCACCATATACTCTAAATGTGTATTAGAAAAAAACTAAGTTGTCACAATAACGATATTATTCTCCGTTTTAGCCTCCGTTTTATTTTGTCAGAAATGTAAGTAGTAAGTTCTGACACATTTTTCCTATGAATGTCCCAGTAGGAAACAAACGCTCTCTTTTGAAGAAGCAGCTCCAATTCCAGCACCCGTGAAGTCTCCATGCATATTGCAGCAATATCACAACAGCACCCGTTTGCTCTGTACGGCAGCTTATTGCAGCACATGTATCCGTTTAACAGTGCAGCGCGCGTGAGCAGCGCTGCCGCTACGTGCAGGTTAATGTGGGTTGCGCAGTTATTGCGCTGATACTATGTAGGTAGGGAAATAAATGCTTAATAAGCTTGTGTAGGGAAGGTAGTGGGCGTCGAGTCAGTTATGTAAATGGATACGTAGTTCTGAATTTATTTACTGATGTATTCAATTACACTACTCTACAGTAAAACAGTTTTTGCTCGCAATATAAATGAAAATATTGTATCCTGAACAGTAACATGACCGAAACAGTAACATAACCTGAACTGTAACAGAACTTCGCTATCTCGTCAGCATTTTTATTTTGCAAATATCTTTTTACATATTTATTGGAAAAATAAACTATTTAAAATTGTCGTGAAATTGTTGGTAAAAATGCAGAACATCATTCATAGAAAAAACATTGAATAAAATTGAGTTATGTTTGCTGTGTCGTAAATTTATGGAACAAGTTTTTATTTAATAAAAAAGGATAATAGAGCATATAAAATTTTATTGTTAGTAAAAGTTAAAAATCAGTGGAAAACCAGGTTCAGGCACTAGTTGTGAGGGCCAAAGCCTGCCGGGGTCGCGGGACTGTCTTACCTGGTAGCCGTGGCCCTGGTACGTAAAGGGCTATTGAAGGATCACCGTAGATTTTAGTCAGTACAAATCTGACAATTCCTTTCGTCCCGCCCTGGGCGGGATGACTCATAGGATGATTTTACTACTTAGAAAAAGGCACTAGTTGTCTGGCACTTTACGTTTTGTCACGAAGAAAACTCGCCATATTAGATGTTCGTACCCACAGGGTAACCACAAACGCTGCAACCTTGAACCCCGGTCTGTGTGCTTGTTCAATTATTTCGCCACGAGTTCATCACACATCTCGCTGTATGCAGATAACTATATACAAGTATATATAATGCAACCACTAATTGGATGAACTTCGAGTTAATCACATCATAATGGACATGTCAGATCTCATTAGCGTGACTTTACATAATATAATATTCTCCTGCAATGTAATTTACTTATTTATAAATTAAATACATAATTACAGTTGATTATGCTTAACCAGAGCCCTGACACAGCCAGTAGGCGTCGCGGCAGACCTCGTAGATGATGGCTTTGACCAGTGGTCCACTTTAGCCCTGGATCGTGAAAACTGGAGATCATGGGGAGAGGCCTTTGCCCAGCAGTGGGATGTTATAGGCTTGCAGTATCAGTATCAGTATGCTTAACCAAATAATAAATTTAGAACATTGGACTGGATTGGATACGAACTCTAATCCAGAAAAACTGATTTGGTAACGGTTGAGCTAAATGAAGTTCATAACATACATAATAATTACAATACAAAATTATATCCAACAAACATGACACAACAATAAAATAGGACTTGCATAACTAGTCATTTGGGTGTAGATACCTTTACAATATAAATATGTACTGATAATCGTAAATCGGTAACTCGAATCCCAACCTAACCTACGCATCGTGGTACATCCTTAGTGGAGCAAACAGAGATAAGTTACGGTGACGTATGTCAGCGCTGTGTGATTTGATATGACCGGCAAATTCAAGTTGCAAGATAATAATTATATTTTATTGAATAAATTGTAGAGTCAGTAATGGTGTAGTTTTCCATTTAACAGTACATACATCAAAAGCAACTCGTCATCACAAAACGTTTGCAGACGAACAACGACCACCCATCAGTTCGATATACCTACTCGTCCCATCAAACTGCCTTTATTGGTAACGACGAAATTAGGACACCGGGCTACACATGGCTCTTTATAATTCACACACAAAGTTCAACACAGTGTCGCTGATAACGAAGCTTTGTCCTCCCTTTAGAAGAACACTGGGCTGATGATTCTCGTAGTTGGAAAGCGCAGGATTCAAACGAACGAGCGACACTGTGCATTTTATTTACAATTGGAGTTGATGAGTGTTTCATTTGCCACGCCTGTCAAACATGAGTTTGACGATACGTTTACGTGATACTGTAAGATAGGTGGTGGTGGTCGCGGGTAATAGTTGGATGAAAGTCGCTGATTGGTTGTTCGCCGTGGTCTAAGTACCTAAGAAAACTTTGTTCAGCAGTATTTCGGCTTATGATGATGATGAATACACACATAGTCTTACTTTTTTTCTCATGGGGATTGAGAAAACTAAGGACCGCCAGCAACAACAAAACATTTTTTAAATATAATATTCTGTGCATTGATTTTATAAGTAACTTCGTTTATAAGCCTGATAGGAGGAGCCTTTCCACAAGTAAATTAGACTCGTATATTTTGATAATATTTTTTCCATAAACACGGGTTATCAAAGGCGAAGTATATTTAGAATTACAGCATATTCGCTTGAGAGTCGCCTAAGCCTAATTATGATTCGTGTCGGTTCATTGGCTTATTAAAAAGGCCCATATAAATATAGAGTCTTCTGTATAAATTTATTTTTATAAGTTCCTTAATAAACTGAGCCCTTTTTTGACGGTTAATTAAAAAGAAATACTTAATTAAGCTTTTTCAAAGCTTAGTTAACAAATGGCCTTCCGGGCCTTAAAGTTTTAGAAGAGAAGAGAAAGAAAAGTGGAATAGTACACTTATTTACTTATTATTATGAAAGAGTCAAATGTATTGTATATAAAAAAAACCGGTCAAGTGTGCAAGCATATTTTTTGCATGGGATTAAAATAAAGCAAATATTCAAGGAGGATCCTTAAATACCTATTTGTTTTATTTTAATGTGTAAATGTAAGTGAATATTTAACTAAATATTCTGTGAATATTTCAATCATCTGCCTGATGCCGATTTCAGAGTCGACTTGCTTTATAGCGGCGACAGAAATATGTACGTCATCTCAATTGTCCTGACGATAGATGTACAGACCGATGGACAGCGGAGTCTTAGTTAGTAATAACCCTAAAAGTAGAGGTACTAAGGGAGAAAGCAACAAGGTATAGTTTGGTTGGCGCCCAACTGGGACGTGTTCGACGAGTTCCAAGACGTAGGCAAAACCAGAATAAAAGAAAATAATCAAAAATACTACTGTGAAGTTACGTTCTAACCGCTACTGATGTAGATGTATGTGTCCAACAGCACCTCAATTAATCCATGAAAATAGGCACAAACACGGTTAGCGTGAAAGACCGTGAGGCGTTAAACATTGCCAGGCATCAGAGACATCAATAACTATGGCAGTGGTCGCGCCCAGCAATGGAAACCGAATCGCTTGATTACAGCTGATGGCCTCACTGTTACATCATTCACAGCCGCTTTATGGCTCGGACTTCATTTACTATTGCTCCATTTTATTTTCTACAACGTTTTTGTTTCAGGGATATTCTTTGGATAGAACTTTAGGGAATATTTTAAGTGATTGGAAACGTCATTGGGAGTGAAAAAGTCGTATCGTGGGAGACGTAAATTGGCACGCAAGTTGTAACTCACACTATAGAGCTCATTAACTTGTTACTGTTGTCGTTTCTTCACTAAAATATTATGTCTTTTATTTTTTTCTAAACCTAATTTGAAGCGATATTTTTGGTAGTCATGTTCAATCAATGTCAACATCCAATTTTGTATTTTCTTTTTAACGTCCTCAGTAGTAATATCAGTTTCTTTCCAAGATCTAGGGTAGATCTTATATTTTTTCAAGATGGTATTGTTTTTCAGAATATATTTTTTTAATAAATTACTAATGACAGGGACAAATCGACGTTCACGGTGTGTATACACAACGAGCTATAAGGGACCCAATATTGACCCCTGCGGCATGCGGCACCCCAAGATGTAACCAGAAAAGCGTTCGATTGATATCCATATTTTTTATTTTAGACCCCGACGGATATTCCTCGGTTATGTATTATGGTAAAATTATTATAGGAAGTATATTTACGTCTATTAATTATTTCGTTACATAATAATTGGGTTAAGTCGAGGTTTTATACTTATTTTATTCTTTTTCAATCAGATTTTACCGACGTGAGTTTTTTTCAATTTTTTTAATTTTGCTTAATTTTGTAGAAAGAATCACACAGATTTGAATAAACCTGTCCAGTCCGTGCAAGCATTAGTTACCGTTAGCGCATGCCTGGAGAGGGGCCGGTTCCCGCTTCCTTGGAAGACGGGGAAACTGGTCCTGATCCAGAAGCCCGGGCGCCCTGCGGACTCTCCGTCCGCATTCCGGCCCATCGTGCTGCTCGACGAGGTGGGCAAGCTCTTTGAGAGAGTTATTGCAGACCGCCTCGTCGGGCACCTGAATCGGATGGGCCCGGACCTGTCGGAGAGCCAGTTCGGCTTCCGCAGGGGGCGCTCGACGGTGGACGCCATCATGCGCGTTAGAGCCCTCACGACGGGGGATGCTGTTGCCCGGGGCAGGGTCGTCTTGGCGGTGTCTTTGGACATCTCCAATGCCTTCAACACCCTGCCCTGGAGTTGCATCAGGGAGGCACTCCGGTATCACCGGGTGCCGACCTACCTCCGTCGTGTGGTCGAGGATTACCTGACGGACAGAGCCGTCATCTACCCCGGTCACCGGGGAGAGTGAAACCGGCGAGAGATGTCGTGCGGTGTCCCACAGGGCTCGGTCTTGGGGCCGTCCCTGTGGAACATCGGCTACGACTACGTGCTGCGAGGCGACCTCCCGGACGGCGTCAGCGTAATTTGTTACGCTGACGACACGCTCGTCCTGGCACAGGGAGTGTCGCACCAGGCGGCGGCCGACAAGGCGACACAAGCGGTTGCGACAGTAGTCCAAAGGATCCGGCAGCTGGGACTCGAGGTGGCGCTTCACAAAACGGTGGCCATGTGCTTTCATGGCCGCCTGAACGCGCCGCGGACCGAGTCCCACATAACGGTGGAGGGGGTTCGCATCGGCGTCGGGAGGACGATGAAGTACCTAGGACTCGTCCTCGACAGCCGGTGGAACTTCAGGGAGCATTTCCTGAGTTTGGCCCCAAGGCTGAACCGGACAGCAGCCGCCCTCAAGCGACTGCTGCCTAATCTCAGCGGGCCAAACGCCTCCTGCCGTAGGCTGTACGCCGGTATCGTGCGGTCCATGGCCCTCTACGGGGCCCCCGTGTGGGCCCTGAGCATCCGGACGCGACCACTGAAGTTGGTCGCATGCCAGAGGGTCATGGCTATCCGGATGATCCGGGGATACCGCACGATCGCCGGCGAAGCGGCCAACCTGCTTGCCGGATTACTACCCTGGGATCTGGAGGCGACTGCCCTCCAGCACGTCTATGAGTGGCGTGTGGAGGCGCAGCGCCGGGGCGAGACCCCGCTGCCTCGAGAAGTCGAGGCGTGGCGGGAAGAGCTCCGGCGCGAGCTCAGGGTGGTATGGATTGGACGACTGTCGCAACCGACGGCCGGGCACGCCGCAATCGCGGCGGTAAGACCCCTCTTTGAGGAGTGGCTGGAGAGACGTCACGGCGTCCTGACCTATCGCATGACGCAGGTCCTCACCGGACACGGAAGTTTCGGGAGGTACCTGTGGCTGATGGGAAAGGAGGAAACGCCGGGGTGTCACCACTGCGAAGATCGCCCGGAGGACACAGTAGAGCATACGGTGCAAGACTGCCCAGCTTGGGCAGAGCACCGACGTGTCCTCACGGCGGCGATAGGCGGAGACCTCTCGCGCCCGGCATTGGTTTCGGCCATGCTGCGGAGCGAGACGGAGTGGGAAGCGGTCGCCGCCTTCTGCGAGGCAGTAATGCTCGTTAAGGAGGCGGCGGGCCGCGAGAGAGAGAGGACTGCGTCCTCCCTCCGCCCCAACCGCAGTGGTGTACGCCCACGGCGCCGTACGTCGCAAGACGATCTCCGGCCACCGTAGGCGCGGGCATGCGGACAGCGAGTAAAGGGCAACTCGCTGTCCGACCATGGACCATGCCCGGGTCGACGGCGCGTCGTGTTCCACGCGCGCCTCAAAGAGCTGTCAGCAAAAATGACGGGGCCCCCTCTCAGAGGGCCAAAGCCTGCCGGGGTCGCGGGATTTATTTCTATTACCGTGACCCCGGAACATAAAGGGCTACTGAAGGACACCGTGGATTTTAGTCAGTACAAGTCTGACAGTACCTCCCGCTCTGCCCGGGGTTGGAGGTCTCATTTGATGATTTTACCACGATAAAAAAAAAAAAAAAAAAAAAAAGCATTAGTTACCGTGTAACTGTGTTTTTTAATTGAAAAAGTTTAATGATTCTGTGTACGGAACGTCGACATTATATTAATTAGTTATTCGTACACAATAAACCTCAGTAACTGGTAAAACTTGTGACTAATGTCCCCAATATGACAAGTTGACTACATACTTAAGTACTACTAAGACTACAGAAGTTCGAACTAGTTGAGCCACGTCATATGGGTAGTGGATACAAAAACAGCGATAAACATTTCACGGTACTCGCTTCTCAATGTTTTCTGAGCCTTTGTTTTGGAGTATTTAGGTAACAACAGGAAGCCAATGGTCCTGAGTAGAAGTTAATGAGTTGAATGAAATTAATGGGCAATGGGAAAAATATGTCTAGATACGTGGTTACGTGTCAAGTCAGCGTTATCCAAGTTATAAGAAATTATATATATTAAGTTGTTATAAATCAACTTCAGGACTTTCCATAACTTGGCACTGATGTAGATTTCATCTCTTTTGTCATTGAAGTCAATAACAAAGAAAAGTATAATATAAGAACTTTTTTTTACGTACTTGGCTTTTATTTAACGCTTATGATTTTGATGAAATAGGGATGTTTAATAAATTCCTATTTATTCTAATATAACAGATAAGTTATATTCCACTTGGAGGTGGTAACAGTGCTATCCTAACCTAGCCCAGCCACGTGGACTGCTCTATGATCGAATTTGCGATAAGCTCTAAGTCAGACTTATAGCAAACCGGTTTGACTGGTAACATACCGATGAGACAACGTGTGTATTGATATAAAGTAGAGTATTGTAGTTGATTCAGTATGAAACCTAACATAAACAAGAATGAGGAAACTTCGAACCTAACTTATCCGTATCGGGGTGCCCCAGGTTTCCGAGCTGCCTGAGGTTCGTTTAAGTAAAGTCTATTGAAATCAAACGAACATGATGTCATGAAAACCGTACTTTTATGGAGATCAAGTTGTCCACTTTCCTATCTCGACCACGTTTTCATAACGTTTATATTCACAACTGGTACTGGACATAATTAAAGTAGACAACATTTTAATTATGTCATGATCTGTACAGAGTGTACAGTAGCTAATCTGTCCAGCTGAGAAACTGTCCAGTTACTCCGGATGGGATAATATTTGTATCATTTTGAACCGTATTGTGTACGGTTCAAAATGATACAAATATTATCCTAATTATTTTATAGTAAACAGATTGTGTACCTATCTACCATATCGATAACTAACATACGTATATCATGAACTTGAGATATATGAGAGAAAAACTAAATGTTTTTACAAAATAATACAACTAGGTATATTTTGGTCTATCTTGGTTCTAGATAAAACAACTATTACTCTAACTTATCTATACATATAATAAAATAGTAGGAAAGTCAAAACTGTACATTGAATATTTTTTTAAAAGAATACTTGGGGTGTGATCTACAATCGATACCGAAGCCAAAAATATAGTTTTTAGAATTTTTGTCTGTTTGTCTGTTTGTCTGTTTGTCTGTTTTTCTGTTTGTCTGTATGTATGTCCGGGATAAACTCAAAAAGTACTGGACGGATTTGAATGATTCTTGTTTTGTTGTATAGGTATTAAGTCTGGTCATAACATAGGCTATAATTTATTTTGAAAACTTGAACAACTGGCGCAGAACCGCAACAGACCAGCTAAACTATAAGAGATACAAAAATGGTGCGATAGCAAAAATTGTTCCACGTGATGAGCATTTTCTGCTGAGATAATTAGTTTGAAGATCTGGAACACCTGATGTGGAACTCCAAGAGCCCAGCTACACTATAACATAAACAGGAATAACGTCTCAGCAAAGTTGTTCGGCCTGATGAGCACTCTCTGTGGACATATAAAAATTGAAGATCTGGAACACCTGATGTGGAACTCCAAGTGCCCAGCTACACTATAACATATACAGGAATGACGTCTTAGCAAGAGTTGTTCAGCGTGATGAGCACTCTCTGTTGACGTATAAAAATTGAAGATCCAGAACACCTAATGTGGAACTCCAAAAGCCCAGCTGCCCCGCGGTGGTGGACGCCCACGGCGTCGGACGTCACAAGACGATGTCCGGCCACCGTAGGCGCGGGCATGCGGGCGGCGAGTAAAGGGCAACTCGCCGTCCGACCATGGACGGCGCGTCGTGTTCCACGCGCGCCTTAAAGAGCGTCAGCATAATGACGGGGCCCCCTCTCAGAGGGCTAAAGGCTGCCGGGGTCGCGGGACTTATACCATCACCGTTACCCCGGAACATAAAGGGCTATTGAAGGACACCGTGGATTTTAGTCAGTACAAGTCTGACAGTCCCTCCCACCCTGCCCGGGGTGGGAGGACTCATTTGATGATTTACCACGAAAAAAAAAGAGCCCAGCTACACTATAACATGATTTTTTTCAACTGGGCGTGGATGGCTATCTTCGAAACTATGTGGAATATCGAAAAATGTTGAAGACTCCTTTCAACAATTCTGGGAAGTAATCATATACGGCAAACTTAAAAAAACGTGTATTTGAAAAAAAACTGATCAATCTTAAAGGCGAGGACTGTATATGTAGTCGAAACTTAAGTTAACCTTTTCTTCTTTGAAATCATGCTTATTTTTGTTCAACTCAACGCCCAGTTGAAAAAATCAACCTGTATAGGAATGACGTCCTAGAAAGAGCTGTTCAGCCTAATGAGCATTATCTATTGATGTATTAAAATATAAGATTTGGAACACCTGATGTGGAAATTAAAGCTATGACTAATTTCATGGACTGATTTTCGATGACGATTAATATATTAATACAATTTTTATTCTACTGGCCAAACTCCCATGAATTTTTTACCCGGGCTCTTGGAGTTGGGTATCAGACTTTTTTCAGAAATTCGATTTTGCCGACCCCATTGTCGCTGGTATAAGCGACAAGATCCGCGTACGAAGTCGCGGGCAGAAGCTAGTGATAAATAAAATCTGATACTAACCCACTAACAACATATGGACTATCTTGATCTAATAATAAAGATTTTTATTTATTTTATTTATGTAGATTGAAAATCTTCTTTTTCACAACATTATGCAATCTATTACGAGACGAACTTTTTATTTCACTTTGTGTTTATTTTAAACCCATGTTTCTTTCATCAAACTCTAAGTACCCACTAGTTTTGGCCCAACTTCGATGCATGACGTGTTTTTAGCGAATTTACATCCTGAAGATTCTATTTATAAGCATCGATATAGATAGAAACAGAGCAATCACGTTGTTATGAGATAACTTAAGTTTGAGTCTCCTAGGAAATAACTTGGAATGGAATCAGACTATCAGAAACGTGTTCTAGTTAAGTTTGGGTTAATACGAGTATCTTAATGATTTCCGCGCTGAGAGCTGCACGGACTTTTGACATTCGTATGCCGTTGTAAATGGGAAGATAACAACAGTTTTGAGCCGATTATATTTTTAGAATCAGTTATAATAAAAACAAAGAATGTTATTATGGATTGAGAGTAAAGCGACTTTAAAATAATTGATGCAATACAGGTACATAAAGTGAAACATGTAGTTTAAGCTCAGGTCGACATAGGTAGCCTTATTCATCTTTCATCACAATACTGATCCCACCAGGGGGTCCACTCTCTTAGCCGTTCAACGAAAATACGGGCCCGTACGAAAGTAACTGGGTTAGACCGATGACCGATGTGAAGTTTCGAGTTCGGTTGTCGGGGCAACTGTCTGACAAAACTGTCTCACCTGGTAACCGCGGCCTTGGTACAAAAAGGGCTATTGAAGGATCACCGTGGATTTTAGTCTGTACAAGTCTGACAGTCCCTCCTGACCCGTCCTGGGTGGGAGGACTCATTTGATGATTTTACCACGCAATAAAAAAACAATTCAATAATTTTGTCTCCAATTTTTAGTTCATATCACTTACCAATCTTGTGGCCTCATGTGAAAACAGTAGCCCTCCAGACACATGACCAGCCCACCTGCCAACATTCGTTGATAACCCGCCTCACAGCAATAACATAAACTGTGATTGAGTTGATCCCAGACACGAACAAATTTATTCATGGCATTAGAACTTGGCAGGGATGCCAACTGCACTGGCATAGTGCGAGGTTATAACGACAGTCATTCCGTGAATTTACCAGCATTTTGATTTGCCTAACAATGGAATAGATAATGTGCGCTGATTGGAGCTCAAGATTTGTGGGGTAGTTTCCTAAAAAAAAAACACATTCTCGTTTCCTAAAAAAAATGGGTCATGAAAAGAAGGTAGGTTCATAAATGTTGAGTAAAACCTACATTATACATTGGTCTCACAATTGTCCACTCTTCGTCCACGGTCCAACACTAGTAATAAAACAGCTAAGTTCCACTATCTCCCATAAAACTAGTGCCAAGGTGGTGAAATGCCATAAATTCATATTCCATTTGGCTAGCACAATGCAATAGAGAAGCTATTTATCGATGATTTGATTTATCGGTATCGATATTAAAGTATTACCTAAAGGCTATCGAAAGCTGGGGATAATAAGATGCGCGAGTGAACTGAATTCGTTATGCGGAGTTTAGTATTTAATTTATTACCATATAGTTGAACAACATTATTGTTACTAAATCAATTACAATTTTTAGGTATTCATTGGCAATGAATATACGATGGTAATCTAACTAATCCACTTACTTTTATTAAGACCAGCGTCATATTTAATACCCAACAACTGCTTTTTTGACCAAACAATCGAAATACATGGAGAATTGGAGGCCTCGACGGGTCTACAGTTAAAACGAAAAAGAAATACTAGCTAGCATTGATTGAAAAAGTTCGATAGCAAATAGTTCCGCTACATAACATATTTGGATACTATTGGCGAGGAAACAAGAGTAGAACGTTTTGTTGGGAAGCTTGCAGATTGCAATGGTATTCAAACAATGTAGTTGGAATACTTTCATTAGACTAGCTGGTCGTGCGAGCTGCCAATTCCCAAATATATGTATGCTGCATTTTTTATTTCTACATTCTGTTTGCCTTGGGGCGTGTGCCGTATGTATGAAATATTTTTAAAATGTTTATATTGAGTCCTGGCTGTGCACTGAAGTAATGTAGAATAAAAAAGAACTGCTATTGGTACTGCCACCGCATTATTTAGTCACGCAAGAGTTTTATTTTGGAATTATTCACATTACATTGAAGATGAGTGACGACATTTAATATGATGAATCATTAATAAAACTCAAATGATTAATTCACATTTACTCAATTCAAAAGGTACAATTTCAAGTTTGATGAAGGGTTTCTGGAGAATCTTTAATAAATGAAATGCGACTTCTGTTTTCGTATATTTATGCATAATGCATAAATCACACGTAATCACATTACAAAAAAATATAACGTACGGGTATGGGTCAAAATGATAAGAAAAAATATCTAACTTATGCTGAAAACTGCATCACAAATTGATGCATAATTATTTTAAAGCTATATTTAAATTATCTCATTAAAACATCGATAATTTTTATCTCAACAGTTGATCCCAGCTCTAGACTCCACTCGTAAAGATGACCGCACACGGAGACATTTTACGACGCATTAAAATTAAAGTTCGCGCGAACAGCGAAACTTACTCATAGCTTTATGTAGTGAACTTATATTATATTTATGTACTTATAATTGTTATGTACGTGATAGGTTCGTACTGGGTACTTATATTGGGTTCGTGGGACTGCCTCATCAAGTAACCGTGACCCTGGAACGGAAAGGGATATTGAAGGATCACCGTCCCCTGTCCCTCCGTTCCCGCCCTGGAAGGACTCAATTGATGATTTTAACACTTTAAAAACGGTAAATAATTTTATAATTTCAGATTTTACACTGTTGATTCGATACGGTTGACGTAGTGGCTAAGCGATTAGTGCTGCTTCGCAAATAAATATTTCATTATCCTACAATTACTTGTTCAGAACCTGGTTTTATGTGTGTGTGTATATTTTCATTTTATTTATAACTAGCTGTGCCCGCGACTCCGTTCGCGTGGATGTCGGAATCGAACAATGTATTTTTTTAGTTCGAAGCGCTTAATTCTGGCCACGTTTTTCCACGTTTTTTTTTAGAATTTTCTAAGATTTATCAAGAATATTTGACACTTCTATTCCAGGTTTATGTAGAACTATTTTTCCTAATGCCCGCTCTATGCATTCCACTTCACTCCACTCCACTCCCTACCGTTCCACTCCCCTCCGCCCCACTCCCCTCCGCTCCGCTCCGCTCCGCTCCACTCCGCTCCATTCCAGTCCATTCCAGTCCATTCCAGTCCATTCCAGTCCATTCCAGTCCATTCCAGTCCATTCCAGTCCATTCCGGTCCATTCCAGCCCATTCATATTATGTGAACCGATTACGATGAAACAAAATACATAATGTTTTTTCAACATAAACACGTCTATTCAAGGTTTTCTTTTAACGCCATCTGCCGTGCGTTGAAATATGTATTTATTTGAATAATCTAGTTTTTCTATTCGAAGTTAGATCGCGCGACTGACGTACGAAATCAATGTGTGAGACCAAAGTGCACCCGTAATTTTACTTCTGAAACACATTAAATTCAAATATCTTTTGATAGACTGAACCGATTCCAATGAAACAAAAACTAAATTCCTCTCCAAGTTACGCTTAATCTTTGTGTATAAAAGTTATCTACATTAATTTCGTACATTTTATGTGATACCTGGACAAATACACAGACAAACAGATAAACAGACAAACAGACAAAATTCTAAAAATGCTAGAAATTGGTTCTATTGGTTGTCCTTTAATACCCTGGCTATATTTTTTGAGTTTTTTTTTAATGTACAAAAATATCTTTTCTACAGTTTTATTATATGTATAGATAGATGAAAACCGTACACAACCGCAACTCAATCACCAGTCTTTCTTAACAGATTACAAACTGAGCTGTACGCAGTCCGTAAAGTGATTACTGCGGCTGTCCGGCCCGGACACCGGACACCGGCCGGACGCTTTGAACGCGCGTAATTTCATTACACAACGTATTATAATTTTGCCAGTGAAAAGCGCCAGTGATTGGTTATCGCACGAAAGCCCGTGGATTTTGGTCAAACGCGGTGAAATGGTGGTGGCTTCCACGAAAACTGTGAAATGTGCTTTCATATTTCAGAATTTTAATTATGTCATCACTGACACGTGTTTTTAATCCAGTTAATCACATGTTAGCCTTTTCTATGTGGTAAATTAATACATTTTATTTTAAACAAAAAAATCAGATGCTTTAGTTGTACATACATTCGTTCCATAGTGAAAATTGTCAATAAAAATGAGTACCATGATTTATGAAGAATTTTACGAAACTTTCTATGCGGACCTTTGTAAGGCCACGTTGCCAATCATCGTGGAAAAGTGCCTTTGCACCGTCTGACGTCTCCCGTAGACCGCCATAGCCAGTAGGTTCATATTTTATGGGCAATTTCGTTCGGTAATCGTCGCCATTACCCTCGGATATCTTTTGCGGTAAGCAGACGGGACGGGGCACTTGTGCTTTATAACCTACTCGTGTTGCAGTCTTAAAATTGAGACAGATTTAACTAAATCACATCAAAAGTTAAAAATAATTTGGCGTTATCAATTTCGGAGGTTTAGTAAGAACTTAAACACACCAAATAATAATGGAAGCGAATTTTTATTGAATTGTGTATTGTATATCAGAAATATGCATCTTGATTAACGACTGACGAGCACTTTGAAGATTCAGTTTCATTCACAGTTTCAAGGAATTTTTTACACTGATGTCATTTTTTATTCAAAAAGAGCCGCACAACGATTGGTTTGGTAAAATTTCCAGGTAGCGGTCATCTGCAATTCTGCACATCACATACTATAATTGAACATCGAACTATAGAAAGAGACAATCGGATAGTTTCGGCTTCGTAGAGCGTTGGAACGAAACAGCGAGAAAAGTTACTGCAGTGTGTCGAATAGCAGTTTATTGGCCTTACTTTTAATGAAATGCTCAGGGGACAAGTTATTATATCTATAACAGGTAACACAATATCATTTTATAGTCTATGAATATTATAATAAGAGTGAGATTACTCTAGCACGTTTTACGACTTGCGTCGTTGATACAGTATTATGAACTTGAATATACTTTCATAATAGATATACAATATACATAGCAATATTTGAATATATCAGATTTTGTCCTTATTTGTAACTGCAATCGCAGGGTACAGGAAGGGCAGATCACTGGCTAATAATGTACTGAGCACAGTGCTTTATATTAGAAAAATCCATCATCTGCGTAGCCTTTTCCCAACTATATTCGGGTCAGCTTCCAGTCAAATTAGATACAGCTGGATATCAGTATTTTACATGGAGTGACTGCCTGTCGGACCCGCACAACCCAGTAACTGGATAATACAATACCCCATGGTAAGTCTGTTTGTCAGATTTTACAGCTTTACTAACAGTAACGACTCTCAAAGACTTACAAATGATAACCGGGACCAACGGCTTTACGTGCTTTCTGAGACAAACCAATCTCGGCAAGGGTGGCTTAACCCGGAAAATCGGCCTGTGTGGCTATAACTATTTAGCCACGGGCTCTGAAAAATATATTAGAAAAACCCATAAACCTTTTTTCCATTTTTCAGAACTATTCAGAAAGACTTAAAAGCTTGGTGGTGCCAAACAATTATAAGGTCTATTATACGCTTTATTAAGAAAACCTCCTCCAGAAACCCTCCCGAGGGTCTGGAGGCTTTCGCAGAGGATTATGTAAAGCCGACGGAGATTTGGTACAAGCCTACCTTATTTATCGAAAATAATGTCAAGGGAATTTCTGAGAACTGAGGGGACACTGAATTTGATGTAGATTTAAGTGTATTTTCGGACATTTCCCAAAGATTCTATCTTGATCCTGTAACCAATCGTCTGTAATCTGATTTAATATCTACATGTAACTATTTTTGAAAGAAAGAAAGAAAGAAAAAATATTTTATTTTTTTACAGCAGTGCATGCAAAACTTGAGAGAAAAGAAAATAGCACACAGAATACAACTTACTAAACTAAATCTAAACATATAAAAGAAAAAGACGTAACCAAAAAACAAAATTTGACAACTGCATGCCATGGCTGTAGAAAGAAAGGTGACCACTCAGCATAATGCTGTGCTGTGAGGGACCCACAGCACGGCGCTGGTTTTCAGTGGTCACCCGAAGAAGAAAGAAAAGAAAAGAAGAAACAAAAGTAGGTACGGATATCAAGCCGTTTTTTTCGCACGCACATTCATTCCTGTATCACATATTTTCAAAACTAAAATTGAATATTCTTGATGTTAAATTATTGTCGTTGTCCAGTAATTGGCCTGAGAAAACTACTAAGAAAAAGATGGATTGTATGTAGGAGACCTCTGTTCCGTTCTGACAACATTTTCCGTAAATTAAAGTACGAATCCATAATAAAAAACTAGTTCAAAATTAACTCCTAGTGTCCACAACGTCACCTCTCACCTGGATGTGACTCCACAAAATGTGAAGCTGTTATCTCCTGTTTCCACTTGATCGGGCGCCGCCCGCGCGGAAGCACTTGTTCTGCTCATCTCGGCTCCCACACACAATGTCGTGAATGTATTGACGGGTACCTAGTTTAATGGGGTGCGATCAGCAATCATCAATTTGGGAACAAAATTAAAGTTTAATGTGAAGCTGCGTGTCAAATTATACTTCAATATAATGCAGTCTGCGTAGAAGTTTACATACATTGCCTTATAATACGAGAAAACAGACGTAGTTAATAATAATATAATATTCCACAACTATCACACAACGCCATCTAGTCCCAAGATAAGCAGGGCTGGTGTTATGGGCACTAGACAACTGATAAACATACTTATATACTTATGTGTATTTCTAAATACATACATATTATAGATAAATTACACCCAGACACAGAACAAATGATCATGCTCATCACACAAACATTTGTCCTGAGTGGAAATCGAACCCACGACCTCCGACATAGCAGTCAGTGTCACTAACCACTAGACCAACAGGCCAGTTAAAAATAATCAAAATTCAATATAATGCAGTCTGCGTAGAAAACATAGATTGCCTAATAAAACCAGTTTGCAGACGTTGTTACAAAAAAGATACTTGCAACAGTTACAAAAAAGTTACAACAAAATGTACGTGGACAAGGCGAAAGGAGCACGGTAGTGATCGTAGCATTCTGTGCTAGTGTGTACCTTAGGGTGAATATTATACGTAATGAGTTTTGCTACACAGCGACGCATGCATACATATTGTCTAAATTAGTTTAGATCTAATTAGCACAGAGCAGTAGAAGCGTATAACCAAGCTGTAGTCTATAGGAGAGTCAGCAGTGTATGCACGTCCATTCAGGGTTGGGCAGTATTTGAATTACTTGTATTTAAAATACGTAATTGAAATACAAATACGTATTTTGTATTTGTATTTCAATTACTTCCTTGAAATGTAATTTGTAATTCGTATTTCAAATACCTGACGACGAAGTATTTTGTAATTAGTATTTCAAATACCAAAGAGAGAGCCGAGAGCCTCATGGCTCTAAAATACATTTTAGCAAAATACATTTAAACTTAATTTACTGTCATTGCACTCTCTGCATGATGGTAAAGCAGCTAATTAGAGTTGGCAATACTGCACCTGTTATGTACCGACGTCAGCACATCAAGCTACCTACCACAATCTGTCAGATTTCATTAATAGATTTTGAACCTTATCACAATAATTTCTAGCTTTAGTTTGTATAAATTCAGGTAGGTTTACTATTCTCAACGCAGCTGTTAATGCAAACATAATATATTATTAAAAATATTATTTATAACGAGCACTTCGCCCGCGACTTCGTCCGCGTGATTTTCGAACTTTGCTTTTGTGAAATTTTACACCCAGCCACCCTCTCTATAAGGGATACTTTTCGAAAATCTAAATTAATATTCAACAAAATTTCTATCTACTCGCAGTATCCCATCTTGGGTGGTACCTACGTTAAGGGGTTGAATTTTGCAAGATCACTTAGTGAGAACCTATGTCTAAAGTAGAACCTCCTGTAAAATTTGATACCTCTAACTGTCAATACATCAATCCCGTTTTAACTATCACTTACGTCTTGAGACTCCTAGCACTTGTAGTAACAAAGTTTCAAACAAACTATAAACCCTAAAAACAACCCCTTGGGGGCGAATTTCGCAAAATCCCGTCTTTAGTATCACTTACGTCCAAAAACGAACCCATATGTAAAAAATTAAGTCTCAAAACTATCAACCCCAAAAACAACCCCTTAGGGGTCGAATTTCACAAAAATTTTACCTTGTTGAGCATTTACGTCTTAAAATGAACCGGCATGCAAGATTTGAGATGCCTAGCATTTGCAGTAACAAAGTTTCATACAAACTATCGACCCCAAAAACAAACCCCTTAGGGGTCGAATTTCGCAAAATCCCGTCATAGTTAGCATCTACGTTCTAAAAAGACACCCTATGCAAAATTTGGAATTCCTAGCACCTGTAGTATCGAAGTTTCATACAAACTATCAACCCCAAAAACAACCCTTTAGGGGCTGAATTTCGCAAAATCCGTTCTTAGTGCTCACCTACGTGGTATAAGGAAGGTTTATGCCAAATTTCAAGTTTCTAGGCCCAGCGGTTTGGGCTGTGCGTTGTCAGATCAGTCAGTCAGTTTTGAATTTTATATATATAGATAGAAGGTTATTTTTTTATTGGTAAAAATTGACAGTTTCGGGCAGGTGGACCTGCTGGCGTCTTTATACTGTACGCTATGACTGTACGTCGAACATGGCGAAAAAAACGCAAAAAAATGAACGTTGAATTGAGAACATTCCAGGCAGACATAAAATGTAATTTGTAATTAGTATTTTGTATTTCAATTTAAAAAAGCTAAAATACAGTATTTTGTATTTTAAATACTTTACTTAAAGGTATTTTGTATTTTATATTTTAATTACTTGCGATACTGTATTTTGTAATTTGTATTTCAATTAAAGCAGAGCATGTATTTTGCCCAGCCCTGCGTCCATTCCACACTGAATTAGATTACAAACTGTAGCTTATAATAGCTGGTTGTCAGCTGCAGCCAACATCGACCTACAGCCGTGATGGCCCAGAGATTTAGCACCATAGCTCACGCATAAGGTTGTGAATTCAAACCCAGGCAAGTACCATTGTGTCTTTTTCAATTCATTGTGTACTTTCTTAGTTTATGTTGGACATTACTGATATCTGTGGCGGAAAACATTTTTAAGGAAACGTGGAAAAAATATAAATGTTCAAAGCCATGTCAGAGTCCTGTGGTGTTTCCTAGAGGTGGCTTAATTAACTCTGTCTGTATACTTACACGAACCTGCCGGGGTCGTGGGACTGTCTCATAAGATAACCCTGTGTGTGACCCTGGAATGTTAACAGCTATTGAAGGATCATCGTGGATTTTAGTCAGTACATGTCTGACAGCCCCGCCAGTCCCTCCCGGGTGGGAGGACTCATTTGATGATTTTACCATGTTAAAAAAAAACCTCACTCCAAAAAGATAGAACATTGATGGTGAATATCAAGCTCCAGGTGAGATGCTGGTGGTCTTGAATATAAATAAAACTGCTGCTTGACAATTAAATAGACTGTATTGATAGGACTGGTTACAAGATAGCACCGTTAGTATGCGCGCGCGCGTATCCGCGAGTGAGTGGCGCGTCGCTGTCGCATCGCTGTGGTCGCGGCTGGAGGGGCGAGCAAAGTCATGTCGCCGCCGCGCTGTGTGCGGCCCGATGTGACGTCAGGAACATTGATGATGTATTAGTTCAGCCTTGCTCCACTAAGAAAACTACAAACTTTCCAAAAACACCCCATTCTCCTGAATTTCGTTGTAATAAATAAATACCAACTTCTTAGTCGGTTAGAAGAAGCAATTAAGTCCGTAGGTAAATATTTACTGAACGGAACAATTCCATCATCAACACGCTATTTCTGGGCGAGGTTTCGATGATAGCGGGTAGCGGGGCGATAACGGTTCTGCTAACTATTAGTGTGCAGTGACAGAGCAGTAAAAATGTATAGGATTTATGTGGCTTCGATTTTTCCTACTGCTATTTTTTTTTTTTTAGCCTATATAATAATTTGGTAGCGCTATTACGAAATTTTGTATTCAACAAGTAATAATCTTCACGAGAAAATGCTTTTACCACCTCGTAAGTCTGAATGTAGTAAAAACGGAATGTTCATGGATTTTTTTTTCACTTATTAGATAATTTTGTGTTTTTTACGCCTTGCTATGCGATAAATTATCAATATTTTTTTACTTGAAACGTCAAGCAAGAATCAGACATTCCATGACTAGTCACCCGCCTTGCTAGTGCTAGCCGCTCCGCTACCCGCTATTACCAAGCCCTGAACTTGCAAAAATATGGCTCAAGTTAAAGGGATGGGAATTTTAGCTGTTGATAAGTATCCTTTAAACCTTGAATGTAAAACAGTCGCAGTAGTATGAGGCTGTATGGACAAATTATTTTACTGTGAAACTTTCAAAGTACAATGATAACTCACTGACGGTATGGTTAGCGCAGTGGTTGAGCGATCGGACTGTTGTGCTGCGTGTCGCGGGTTCGATTCCTGCACGGAGCAAATATTAGTATGATCTACAAGTAATTGTTTCGGGTTTCAAGTAAGTGTGAGTATATATGTTTTTAAACGCACCCACGACACAGGATAAATTTCTATTGTGGGGCAACGTTGAACTACTATGAGGCCATATTTTGTGAACGCTGGTGTGTTATCCCTCGTTTTTCCCATAATTTTGAGATTAATCCGATGTTGATGAATCTCAATAGGTATTTTACTTTCAACTTTCTATTTATATTGATACGAAGTAAAGAACGAATATTTTTCTCCCGCAGAATAACACCTATTCCCAGTGACAAGTGACAGAGAGTCTATAAGAGCGGTTGTTCCGGCCTTCGACGTCAACCCTGCTTCCCTCTCCCCCTCTGAGGTCGGCGCGATACCAGGAAATAGGATTTGCGACCATAGTACTAGCAGAGACACTTTGTGTACACCGCTAACAAAAACGCACTGGGCTGAACACAAGTGACGATTTCTCGATGGATGGATTGGACGATGGTGCGAGCAACTGCTGCTGTAATGAGATACAAATCATACGCATGTTGCTACAACAAATAAGTAGGAAAGTGGCTTCGACAAGGAGGATTTCGGTAATCGTTTCAAGGGATCATGCTACTGAAAAAGTTTTCCAATGGTTAATCTAGGATATTTCCATCAAAATCCCGCTTTATTTAACTGGATCTCCAACAGAGGCTACACAATTTCATGCAATTTTCATTTAAACAGGGGACAATACATGTATGCGCTTCCAATTATATGAGACCACGTCATTCACTTTTAATCTAAGTACATTAAATTAATTTCACAAGCTAAAGGAATAAAAATAAATCATAGAAGACTTAAATAATATAATCAAATGGAATTAAACAAAAGAAATAATAATACAAATAAACGATACAAAAAACATAACATATAACAACAATCATACAAAAATGACAAGACGTAAAGAGTAATCAATATTCATCCTTATATATTACTAAAGGAAATAAATCTTTGAAAGTCACAATATAGGAAAATTCTCTCCGAAGACCAGCAGCGTTTGTTGTACCCAGTGCAGTGACTGCAGCATGCTCGGACGCGCTTCTATTTGTTATAAAGGTTATAAAAGACGAGAGCGGTTGCGATTAATTGAATGTGTTGTGTGCTGTGATCTCCTCGTTTACCAACGTATAGGGGCTTCACACACTAGACTCACAGCCAACGACGCAAGAATGTTTTCCATTGATAATAGAAGTTTCCTTATATAAATCATCATCCTTATATAATCTGCGATTTTACTAAAATCTTAAACAAGTCGTGATGTCACGAGAACAGCGCCACCTATAGCTAAAAACATCCATGTGACAACATATAAACATTTAGGTACTGTCATTAGAACTTAAACGGAACTTTTATGCCTATATAATATATAATATACCTATGTTATTTATTTGTAACCGTAGTTTATCTGTGAGCACCTAAAACAATAATAATTATAAAAGAAAAAGAAATATAGGTATGTACAGTCGAATTGAAAACCTCCTCCTTTTTTAAATACAATTGGAGTTCTTTTTAAACACTCGTTTTCATTTTTTTTTTACTCCTTGGATTTTGTAAATGCTTGTTATATTTACAGTGTTGTATTTCGACCAAATAACATTAATTTAAGTACCAATATTTCTAATAACAAAACAAACAAAACAAGAATTCTTTGAAAACTAAATAAACATTTAATTAATTATAGAAAAGCTCAATCAACAACAAAATCAATTTATTTGGAGGGTTTGTTTTGTTGGAGACAAAACAATTTTCCTTAAAATAGAGACAGAGTTAAATTACGTTTAATTATTTCTTTCTTTCTACAGTTTATTTTCTTAAATTTTTAATCGTAACAAAATGTTGAATATAAACCCCAAATTATAATATAAAATGTTTTTTTCAAACAAATTAACCTTAGATAAAATAATTACAACAAAATTGAGACGCAAATATGAAAGATAAAAGTCAATTTAAATTGTGTTTAAGAATGTGTGTACATTTTTATGTCAGAACTATTCACACTGTGATACATAATACACGGTGCTACATCTGACCTGCGACGTCCGCTCACGATACATTTTATGTCGTAACAAGCAAACGTCACATTGAATCGGTGTAACTTAAGGGTGGAACATGTTTTCACAATTTATTTTTAACCAAAAGAAAACTTGGTTTTTCTTTTTCAGTCCACTGTTGTAGTGTCCCGTGTCCTAACACCTGCACTTTTGAGGAATTGACGAATGCAAAAGGCGCCGCATGAGGTGAATCTAGTACTGTTCGCTTCCTGTGTATGGTTCTCTGGCTGGTGACACACTAACTTTATCTACGGCTTCGACCGTATATCGACAGGGATCGATAGGTACCTTCCACGGAAATGTGCAACCATGAAGTAAAACATCACGGTACCAAGCCGAAGTCATCCTATTTATTTGTTTGAAAGGCGTTTTTAAATAAGTTCGAACGTTAAATTTTAACAAAGTAAATGCATTAAACTAAAAACCAATAAAAGCTATAAACATTTAATATTAAACTTCACCTTAATACAACTTATGAGTAAGGGCGTGTGTCCAAGGGCGGTGCGCGTCGAAGCGCGACGCCTAATGACATCGCGTCGGTCGTTAGCGGACCGGTGTGCGCTCACCTTTATCATGCCTTCCGCCGTCGCTCTAGAGATCACCCTGTATATCAAACACAGGGTGATCTCTTTTGTGATCGTGATGCGGAACGGATATAAGTTACTGTGTCCTTCGGTGTTTGATGTTCTTTTTATTTTCTGTTAGGATCTGCAGTTTTTATGTACTGAAATGGATTTATATGTATAAATACATATACTAACGCATATGTAGGTTGGTTTTGGTGTTTACACATATTTCAACTGTTAGATCCAAACAGCCACCAGAAAAATGATGGCCATCAATATATTTGAATCGAACTCGCCGTTTTGTAATATCTCCCAGTGTAGCTGTATCCGTAGCAAACTGCTATCATCACAATAAACCTTATTAGTGTAAAATTAAATTCGACATTCCTACAAGCGACTGTGATCAAGCGTATTATCTTAGCGCTAAGTTAAAGTTTGCTCAATAGATCTGATAAATTAGAGAGCCAGTCCTGTGTACCTACTCTGTGGTAACACTATCATTAATTACTACAACAGTAACTGTACTCCAGCGCTGAACCGTCACTTGTAACTTCCCAAACAATTGAATTAGCGCCAACTAAGTCACTTGTGGCTCGTTAATCACACCCAGAGGACTGTTTTTGTACGTTAAGGCGACCCATGTTAATAACGCTAACGTTGTAGAGTTTTTTTGTTAAGTATAGTGCCCTCAATTATTATTGCTGGGCCTGTGGTCCTTGGTTCGATGCCCAGGTTGGGCCCTGTTAAGTTCAATTAAAATTTCTTCTAACTGGATATTTATCCATATGTAAGAAGACGGAATTGCTTCTATTTCGAATGTATTTTTTTTCCATAATCAACTTATGATGTTCCAACTAAACAAAGACAGGTCTCCCTTCTGTGAAATGCTCATTAAACCACAGCGATCTATCGCAAGTTGTGATGAAAAAAATTACACAAAGTACGCCTAGTTGGTTTTTTTTTCGGTCTTTTTATTTTAGTCAGAGGCACACATTCCTTACAGTATCTTAAAAAATAATATTCAATTCAACAATTTTTATCTGCATCATGCCTTAACTATTTATTTCATAATCATAGTAAATTAGTCATCATATTTAAACCATAAAATTACCTGAGCTTGGTCTGGTCTCCCGACCCTTATTTAACAATTCAGTTCGCATGCCAACTACTAATTTTAAATCCTTACTCAATGGTCGTCGTATCGTCTCGAGTGGATCTTTGGAGGTCAAGACTTAATTGAATAGATAGGTATTGATGGTCGGTTCCTAACACCCTGTTTATGATTTAATGGGACATGACTTGAGTCCCGAAACGATTATACTAGAGGTTATTGTGTTATTCAACAGTCGCCGTGTTTATATGATGATGATGATGATGATTGTGTATCGACCTTGGGGTAGGTTCATCAAGATTTCCACTATAGTGATTAAATTAAAAAATTAGGTTGAAATGTCAGCCTCTGTACATAAAACCGATCTTCTGTTATGTATCTGTTTTGTGTCGAAACTGACGAGGGTAAGGGGTATCAAGAATTTATGATAATATTATCGTTAAAGGGATATTACTCGTATGTACAATGTATCAATGTGCTACGAAAGCGTAGCTGAGTGCTACGACGTAGCGACTTGTTACGAAACTAGCTACGAGTTCAGATTTATCTAGGAAACTCGACTGGTTGGAGTCAAACAGACTGATATAAATAGAGTAAAATATTAAAATAGGGAAGTCTTTTCCCTAAAGGACACATCAGTCTGACAAAAGCATGTACAAATTATTTGTTAAAAAATTAACAAACAATGAACAAAATCCCTATTTTTCCGCACTTATCGTTATTCCGGGTCGTAGCATCCCGTTTTTTCTTTCGATCCCCTGTCAAACACCCCTCTATCATTTACTCCTTTTTCTCTCATTCATCAAATCATTTCCCACTGAATCCATTTATCAGTTCTTTTCTCATCATTTATCAGAACTTTTTATTTATAAGTACTACTACTGCTGTGATCAATGTCAGCTAGTTCTTATAAAGCGCAGACAGCGATTTGTTCCGCTACTTACAGCCGCTTGCAAACATCGAACAATACCCAGCTTTACTTGACCGCAGACTTGCTTTAAGCGGCTTTTTTGTCGGCCACAGCGATTCAATCGTTTTTACCGTCATCAAGATGAGGACTGGGTTATGTGTGAATGATGTGCCTACTTTAATTTAATGAAGAATCGTATTTTCAGCGGCTTCATCATTTTCTATTCCACTTTTTGCTCACAACAAACCACGATTTGTTTTGTCTAGCCATAACGGGACAAGATCCAAGTGAAAAAAAAAATTACGTTAAATAAGTCCTTTAAAAAAAAACAAAACGACGAAACATCGAACTGAAAAGAAAAAAATAAATTTTGAGGCGGCGCCAATCAAACCAACATATAAATTAACAATGTAAACAGCAGAATAGCTCGTTGTATAGCTTGTCGTGGTTGAATAGCTCGTCGTAGCTATTCGTTGATTGTTTCTTTGGCGCCGCCTTAAAATTTATTTTTTTCTTTTCAGTTCGATGTTTCGTCGATTTGTTATTTTTTTTAAAAGGACTTATTTTTTACTTTTGAGTTTCCTCGTGTCATATTATATAGCAGAGATGTGGAGAACTTAACGTGATGGCGTCTATACGCCAGTGAGACATTGTGGCGAGACACATAAAAGCGTTATTAAGTCGACACTTGACTATGACGGTTTTGTATCTCGCTAATCGCCAGCACTACTACACTTGCCTTACTTCGGGGGTGAGAGAGTATTTTGTTTCCACGTACAGTGCTTGTGCACCGGCTGCACTCGCTTTGTAACCGTCACCTTCTGAACTGAACTCGATAGATTTCATTTTTGATATTAATAATAGCTTCAGAGTTTTCAACATGTCAATGTGTCTAGCATTTTTCTCCTCTTTTCTACGAATATGTACTAAAGAGTAAAAGTTAATAAAGGAATCGTCAATAAATAAATAAAATCAATGAAACGTGAACGACTTATGAATTGTAGGTTTGAACCCAGCACGGCTGTGACGGCATTACTTAACGTATTTACCTATATTAAATGACTTACGTTATTTATTTTATCACCATTGCTCTCAAAACGGTTAAGGAAAATATCGAGCGGAATCGCTATATCCTTTTTTTTTTTTTTTTTTTTCGTGGTAAAATCATCAGATGAGACCTTCCACGAGAGGTACTGTCAGACTTGTACTGACTAAAATCCTAGCCCTCTGAGAGGGGGCCCGTCATTTTCATCATCCGTCCGTCATCCGTCATCGCTATATCCTAAAGCCAAAATATCGAATACCTGTGACATCTACCAAACCGCACTGAACCCATCCATCCATGAAAAATACTGGTACCTATTCGACCACGTTGATTTGACAGGAAGCCGAACCCGATATAGACAGTACAGAAGACTAAAAAGCAATTCATTTATTTATTCATATAACAAATTGCATTGTGTCTGAATTACATTAATTGTCATACATTAATTCATTTATAACAGCAAACAATAAATATTAAATTTGTAACAATAAATTAACACAAAAAATTCAAAAACAATCAACTAAAAAAATAATAATCAATAAGAATTTTACTAAACAATATTTGAGGTGAGGTGACTAATGAGGTAGTATCGCCGAAGATGGCTTGCCTCCAATGATTATTTGAAACGTTTAAAAGCTACTAGTATAAACATACTAACCCCGAATTTTCAATCATTTCAAATAGTCATAACTGTATTTTTTTTAAAGTGGGCTATCCTAGGAGTCGGAGCCATCTTCAGCGATACTACCTTCCTTTCCTAACCCGTGTATCAAAGGCTTTAATAAACATCCTAAAAAATAGCATAAATAAGTGATATAAAATTCTAAAAGTATCCTCAACGCACCGACTCGGCCTTCCGTAATGAAATATGCGAAACTTTTCAACGCCATAACTCGTGACGTCAACAAAGTTGAAAGTCATCTGAATTTCACACGAAAACAGTATCACAGCAATTTAATACTCGTAAAAATCCGAAATTCGCTCACAACAGGTCCTTGAGTACAGATTAGGGTTGCCACTTCCGAAGTATCGAAAATTCTGATAAATGTCCTGAGTTTTTAAGTATAAGTCGGACATTTTAATTCTTAATCTGAGTTTGTTTTAGTAGAGCCTGCTCGTAGCAAATTACTGTGTCTTGAAATCAATGACAGAGCCCGTCAAAGCCCTTATGGAGTGCCAAAAGATCCGGAGTTTTTATAATAAATCCGGTACAGTACAATACCGGAGAAATGGTACCCCTAGCGAGCTCCCAGACAGAGACCCCCGCCACCCAAGCACCGTCAAACATTAAAATACGTTCACCGAAGTTAAATTGCCTCCGGCGCCGCATCGAATTTAATCGGGAAGAAGAAAAAAATAGGCGTGATCTTTGACTTTTCTCCCACAATAGGGGATGGGGGATGAAATTAGAACATGACATAGTTAGCCAAGACGCCATATTGATTTGTATTATATCTGATGTTTTTGCTTGATCGTCGGAAATTGATGGGAACCGAAGAAGTGCGTGTCATAGACAGCTGGGCAGACAGGCTATTTTTATTTGCGCTCCTATTAGTGTGTTTATTTTATGGTATTAAGTGCTGTCACCAGCAAAATCTTATGTCAAACTGGGTAAATCTGTACCTACTTTTATACTTCAATAAAAAATCAGTAGGTAGTTGACACTTTTCGTTACTTTATACAGCAAACCATGTGTGTGTGTGTGTGTTTTTTTGGCATATTTGATTGGTAATAAAAGGGACAAATTGGAATCTAAAAAAAAAATACTCAACATTTTAAGACCGACGCCTGCGTCGCAAATCGTGTTTTTTTTTTAATTTGTATTTTTGGAATAATTTGATTGAAAGCAGGCTCTGAACCTGCGTCTATCTAATTCAGTACATCAGAAACTTTCTAACCGAGCTACCAAATCGAAACAATTAATTCTAATTGAAGACTCATTCACCGAAATAACAGAATAAACTAAAGCGAGATAACTCAACAGTTTACCTTTGCGAAAGTTTGTGAACAAAAAGACAATTTGGCACATCAAACAATTGAGGACAGGCATTTGGAAGATTAAACGCAGTTTTTGTGGCCCCACGGGATGACTTAAGGCTTACATCAGGACTTCAGACGATCGACAGATCGAATTCTGTCCATCCTAATGTTTTTTATTTATTTTATTTATTTATGGTTTACCAACAGATGTTACAGCAATACATACAAAAAATATGACAATCTTAAATCCTAGTTCTAACTGCACACCCAATTACAGGTAAACACAACATGTTAGTTCTATTTTATAAAAGATAACAAAAAGAAAAAAAGTTGACAATTCAAATTCCAGTACAAGGGATTTGGACAGAGATTATTTTAATATATTTTTTTCCTATTTGCATAATGTTAAGAAGGTGTTACATATTTTATGAAAGTCACTAGTGTGTCATTGTGGATATCGTTGAGGTGGCTGTATTCGTTTACTAACTTGCACATCCGTGGTATAGGGGAGTTAGCACCAAATTTGGTCCGACGAAACGGTGGAGCCAAAGGAGTGATGGGTCTACGTGGTGGTCTACGTGGAACTCGGATAGAGACGGTATTTAGGAGACTCGGGCAGTCGATTTTATTCCTAAGTAGTTTGTAAATAAACCTCAAATCCAAGATATCTCTCCGCTTCTCAAGAGATTTCATTTTAAAAAGGGCTAGCCTGTCAGCGTAAGACTGTCGTTTTAGATTTTTTCCTATTGAATACCCGAGGTAATTTACAAATCTTTTTTGAACACGCTCGATTCTCAGAGAATGAACAGCATAATGAGGTCGCCAAGCAGTACTACAGTATTCCAGAATACTACGAGTTAGGGTGCAGTATAATATAATTTTTGTTTCTAATTTTCTGAATACTTTGCTGTTACGGATTACGAATCCCAAAGCTCTAAGTCCTCTTTTTATTATACTGTCTGCATGAGGGATAAACGTTAACTTGTTGTCTAATATTACACCCAGATCTTTTACACAGTTGACTTCCGTTAGAGGAATTCCATTAATATTATATGTTGTGTCAAAATTACGCCGTTTCCGACTAAACTTTATATGTACGCACTTTTCGCTGTTCAATAGGATACAGTTCTGGGAGCACCAGTAACTTAGTCTATCCAAATCCTGCTGCATCAAGGAGGCATACTCGCAGGATGATATTGTTTTTACAATTTTGATATCATCTGCAAACAGGAATGGAGTAGTACTAGAAAAGCATGTAGTGACATCGTTAATAAATATATTGAATAAGACAGGACCTAAATGCGTACCCTGTGGGACTCCTGACGCGATCGCGTATGGATCCGAGCGGAAACCGTTAACCACAACATAAAATTTTCGACCACATAAGTAAGATTGAAACCAATTAAGAAGTGCACCGTGGAATCCGTACATAGAAAGCTTGTTTATTAGCAGTTTGTGGGGCACCCTATCGAATGCCTTGCTGAAATCCGTATATACAGCATCTACTTGACTACCTGCGTCAATTGCGCCAGATAAAGTCTCGATGAAAGAAACTAGATTTGTGCACGTTGAACGAGACTTGACAAAACCGTGCTGGTCTTCACAGAGGATTTTTTTAAAATATCGCTGTATATACGGACAGAGCAAGGATTCCAGCACTTTACCAAAGATGGACAATATGGAAATCGGTCTGTAATTGCCGACTACACGACTATCCCCATTCTTGAGTACTGGCACCACTTTTGCGAGTTTCCATGCTTTTGGGAACCGGCCCGTGCTAAAAGAGTTATTAAATATAGTTGCCAATGGGTCCACTAGATTTTTTGCGCAATTAACAATAAACATCGGTGATATTCCATCAGGACCCGGACCCTTAGATATGTCCAGCTGTTTCAGTTTTTTTAATATTTCGTCCTTGCTCACCTCCACGAATGAAAAGCTGTCGGTAGTATGTTGATTGCTCGTTTGGTGGCCATCGCCTGTCGGCCCGTAGACACTGTCGTAAACCTTAGCATATGAAGATGCAAAAAGGTTACAAATATCAGTGCCATCAGTCGATTCAGTTAAGCCGTCGGTCATTACAGCGGGGGTAGTTACTCTCACGAGCACGCTTGTCTTTAATGTACGTCCAAAAGTACTTTGGATTTGCGGTTATGGCTTTTTCCACGCTATCCAAGTAAGTTTTATAGCAAGTTTTAGCGAGCAGATCACATCGTCTAGCCAATAATTTGATTGATAAAGCATCTAAAGGATTATGATATTTTTTAAACCGTGTTCTGATTTTATTCTTCTCTTTAAGCATCTTTATTAAGGCTGCACTAAACCAAACAGGGTAATTTTTATTCTTTCTACGAACAAGCGGGACGTAAGTCTTTATGGTGGCCTCTAAGACGTTATAAAATTTATCCACCATATCATCCACATTCTTACAGTCTCGAAATAGTTCAGTCCAATTGATATCATTGAGATGTTGATTTACTTGTGTGTAATCGGTTTTACGGAAATTTCTTTGCTGGCTATTCTTGTTTGATTCTAGTTTCGCGGCGTGGCTAGTTGATAATTGTATTTCTAAAGCAGGATGGTGACTATCGATGGGACTTAATGGTACAGCTTCATACACTTTGCAAGAAGGGGCATTAGTTAATACAATATCTAGAATTCTACCGTTGTCATTGGTGATATTGTTACATTGCTGGAAGTTATTTACAGCTACAAAATCCGTTAGCACGTCGCTAAGAGCGGATGTATTGTTTACCGCAATTGAACTATTGACGGCAACCCAGTTGACATTAGCTATATTGAAGTCACCAATGACACAGGCATGAGCATCAGATATATCCAAATATCTATTACAATTTGCTACGAAGTAATCGAGTGTTAGTTTGGAGACAGGCGGAGGAAGATAAACTGCACAAAGTTCCAGTCGACACGGTTTACTCCGAGAGTTTACATTCAGATCTATAGATACCCAAATATCTTCGCAATCGCTCTCTCTATTTGACAATCGTTGAGAATTTAGTTTTATAGATACGGCAATCAATACTCCCCCGCCGTCTTTTTTATTATTACATCTTACGGTCTCTCTGTCTCTCCTATAAACAACATAACGGTTATCGAATAATTCACTACTATAAATATTGCTGTTAAGCCAAGTTTCCGTTAAAATTATTACATCATAGTTTATAATGCTAATAGCAGTAAAAAAAGTTTGTGTTTTACTGCGTAACCCTCTAACATTTTGATATAATATATTAAGCATGATTAAAAATTACATCTAAAAAGCATGCGAATAATAAGAAGAAAATACATGTCCTTTATTGAAGCTTATCAAGATCTGATTTATCCCTAATGACCTTATACTCAGAAGTGGCATCTTTACGCATTAGGATACGGCCGTCTCTCACCCACACGAACTTATAGCCGATAGCCCTGGCCTTAACTCTTGCAGCGGCGTGGAGAGCTTTATTTGATGGCGATAGGTGCTCCATGATAAAAATCGGTCTTTTCTCACCAGCTATTCCCAGATGAGATGAATTCAACTTGTCGTCTGCGTTCCTTTTATTATATTCAAGTACAGCTGCCAAGTAACCGTCTCGGACTCTGGGTGAACAAAACTGAACTACAATCGACCTAGCGCGATTGGAGTCACGGTTCAACTTCGCGACTCTCGTACAATGTAGTATATGCTCATCTTCTACTCTGTAGCCTATAACAGAGCCCAGTTGTTTAGTTAGAGAAATTAGGTTTTCTGATTTAATCTCTGGTACGCACTGCATCTCAATATTGCCACTTCTTGCATATTGCTCTATTTGACTTAAGCGATATGTCAGATTATCGATAGTACCTGACATATTTTCATTTTTTGCTTCTAGATTCTTTACTAAATCTGAGGAAATTTTCAATTCTTTTTTAAGGTCATCGTAGTCATTACTAATGAATTCCATAGATTTTTTTACGCTTTGTATTTCATCCTTGATTGTCTTTAATTCCGAGGTGATTAAAGAGTTTATAGTGCTTCTTAACTCTGAAATCATTTCGGCTCTTTCAGCTCTCAATATTTCGGTGACAATGACGCGTATTTCTTCCGTGGTTGCTGGACTGGAACTAGCAGACGGTGGCGAAGAAAGCGCCTGTCGTTTATTTGAACGAGACATGGCCTTGTCCTTAGATGCTACACATCTTATAGGAGTGTTTCCACTCGTTTTATTTCCCTTCAACATCTTGGCCCTGCATAAAGAGCAACGCCAGTCCGGAGCCAAGTAAGCAGTAGGGTCTGCTTGTTTATGTGTCGATTGCAGACAAGTGAGGTGAATAGTAGATTGTTATACAAGGGTGGAAAGAAATCAATTCCCATACGAGGTATTTAGACGCACGAGCGAAGCGAGGGCGGCTATAGTCCGAGTGGGAATTGATGACTTTCACCCGTGTTAAACACTCCACTTTTCATTTCAAATATAAGGAAAGTAAAAAATAGTCTTTTTTAATTTAAATTTCAAATATGGAACACACCGTCCGCGTCACCGCCGCGGGCCATCCCACTTTAATAGGTATCTTTTTTTTTAATTCACATTGGCCGTATACATTCACAAGACCACAGCATTTTTTTTAATCGATATTTTTCTTAATTTTGTAAAAACAAGATGAAAACCCGGCTTAGCTCGGGTGAAACGTGTGTCATACATAATACACATCTAGGTACTAAATGTAGGTGTCACGGTAACTCATAAGTTTATAGGTTATTCTAAGGAGGTTTAGTAACTACATATACCACATGACACTGGCCGAAAATAAAGAAAAAAAATAAAAGCTTCTCAACATGATAACTGATGTCAAAAATGGCGGCTGCGATCTCTCTGGTCAGAAAATCATTAGAAATTTACAAAATACTCGACTATCCGAATTTTGCGGATATATGTTGTCGACTCGAAATCTTTATTTTTTAATGTTTTATTATTCTGGTTAGCTTTCGATCGAGTCCGTAGCCTTGCACGAAATTATTAATATAGAAAATTATAGCCGACTAAATAACCAATTTTAGTTCTATTTTTAAAATTCATTCCCGCCCTAGGGAGGGAAGTAATTACTATGAGTCTTTCCCGCCCAAGGGAGGGAAGCATCGTTTTCGACCCGCTGCTTAGATCAAACAAACACTACTTTCCGAGTATGAGAAATGAAAAATAATTTTCGCAGTGGCAGCAGATAGCATAATCTTCCTCCTTGTCCTCACTACAACAACTCCATTTAGAAGACATGGTGCAAATCAAATAGACAGAGATATTCAGAAAAAAGATAACATCCAAGTAAAAAGCGTTTATAATAACGACTGTGGTTATAACAGTACAACACTTTATAAAACGATAATTTTAACGGCACAAAAAGAACTAGCCGGGCGATCGTGATTTGAACCCAAGTCGTAATGTTTGTTGCGTAGGTAAAGCTTTAAACCGCTCGGCCACGCTGTACTTTGAAATACGTAGTGAATTAGATCGCCATTTGATCGACACTTAGGTAGATAATTAGCGGTGTAATGACCTTCCGCCGTCGCCGTTCAATGTCAACACGCGCACTGTTTCTTTTGAACACCGGTTATTTTTTGTATTATTTTTGCTTATTACGTGACAGTTACATAACACTTCACTTAGTTAATGCGTTCAAATTGTCAAACACCATCACAGGTACACTTTGGCGTAAAGTTTATAACAATTTGTACACTTTTTTCATTTGTTTTCAATTAAAAACGTTGACGATAAAAGAGATACGTCCTTTTGCAACAACTACCTCACATATGCCAATCTATTCTATCTGGGTATCTACACTCCACACTATCCACAAGCAAGGAGGTCAAACAAGTACGTATCCCACTAAATTTTCTAAACCACAGTAATGTGCAGATATGAGCACTTATAGTATGTCTATATCTAACATAGCAACTATTATCTTGGTATACTGATTTCAATTTCCTAATGTTACAAAGAGATTTTCTAAACTGGATACCGGGGCTCTAGAACGCAAAATGTATGTGAAACAACATGGTGGTTTTTAGTATTGCACAAAATGAATCCTCCCGGGATTCCTTATTACAAGAATAGAAAAAAATGATATTTCATAAAATTGGCAATTTAATTGTTTTCAGCTTTGTATAATCGCATATTTTCTCAACTCATCGACTAACATCAAACGACAAACTAAAAATGGGAGTGCAGTAATCGTAATAACACAGTGCCAATCATTTTCGAAACTTTATCACATTTATTTTGCTAAATAAATCGCTAATGTTCTAATAAAACTAGGAACTACATCGTAAAAGATAATCGAATAGTCGTTCATCTGAACAATCCCTTACACATTACTTTGAGTTTATGTTCAATTTGTGTTGCTGAACTTGAAATTAAATGGTCTGTAACGGTCGTGAACTCAGTAATTCATTGATTGAAAGCCTTTTTTCTTATTGATTTAAAATGTAATTTGAGCCGATTATATCAAACTTGTTTTTGTAATAATGTATGGTTACTAATTGGCTAGTCATACAAAAAGTTCCAGTTCATGTGATTCTTAACTTGCTAAACGCACTTCATGAAGTATTTATTTGAAAAATAAAAAATACCTTAGAAGACTTTTACCTCGCCTGAAGCAGCCAACCTTGCGAGCGTCAGGCGTTTCGGGTTCAATTCGCTGATAAAGCAGTGATTTTCCATAAGTGACCGGAAACTGAACGTATACTCGATTGATAAATACAAGCTTATTTCCTCTTACACGGAATTTACATAAATACATGTGTTATGTAATGGTGATATTAAGATGGCAAAGTTCTCACATTGTCAAGGTTTCTAAAATAATAATAACCATTGACTTATTGATTCTTTTCTTATCACATTGGAATCCTATTTATGTATTGCTAACTTCCTAAGGAAAATTCTCACATAAATAATAAATTGTTATATCCGTATCCTTGTTTCAGCCAGATTATCCACGTATAATTCCTCCATTATATCCGTCATTAATATAAATGGGAAGCAATAATGTAACGGCCTGTGTTCGCTGAATGATCCCGAGAGCAAATCAGATTTTTTTTTCGTACCCGGCCGGCAACCGTTGAAACGTAAAAGCCTTTCTATTTATAGATAGGATTTAAAGTGTGTATCAGATTTATGTATGATCGAGATCATATATTATGAAACCCTTTCACTCCGTAACTGTGAAAAGATCATCAAAATCCTCCAATAAATAGTACCATCATCGTAGAAATACATAGATCACATAGTGTAAAGACAGACCATATACAAGAGCCGAAGCAGTTAGCAATGTTGGGTAAAGGTTAGGCACGATTATGTGTATGAAAGTACAAACACTAGTAGTGTGTCACTGCAAGGTGACAACTGAAAACCAGCGCTGTGGCACAGGCTGTGGTGTCTTACGCCCAGCAAAATTATGCTGAGTTTTGTGGCTAACTTTTTGTGTGGATGTGTATTTCATCTTCAGGCTGCGTTTCCACTGCTGATGCACATGGTTGGCCACGTGACATATGTGTATTCAAGCCATGTGATTGGTGAATCACGGCACAGTTCGTCTCCGCTCCACCTCAGTCGAACCGCAGCCTTATTATAGTTGTTGTTGAGTCCAAAACCAAATTTTCTATTACACAAGTTTTTGGTTTATTTACGGATTTTAATTTGTTGAAATGTAAACGTTTTATCCGCATAGAGACCAACGTTCAAATTTTTTGCCAAGGATTGACATGAGATAAATGTTTTATCTTGAAAAAATGTAAGTACGATTTCTGTGGGTTTCATCTAAGATAAATTGTTTTAAAAGTAGGACACGTCTCGGAAAGAAAAAGTGGAATAATATACAGAATCTGAATGAAACCTTCAGAAATGAGCTCAGAATAGAACGATGATAATAAATATCGTATTTCCCTCTTCCTTTAAATATACATGAGGATATTATTGTCTTTATAAGATCGCTTTTTTCGGGACTACCCTTGTGTCACTCGAAATTGTAAAATGTTTACATCTAGCCTATTAACCTATTATACACTAAATATAGTTCAGTTTTCAGCCAGAACATGTAGGTAGCTAATAAATCGTACACCACAATAATTAACAAACTAGAAACACAAACCCCTCTGAGTTTTATCTGTTGGCGTCCATTTCTGACCGGTAATGGCGGACCCGGCAGTCGTAAACGTCGCTAGTCTGTCACTAACTGCTGGAATACTGACGAATATGGTCACGTCTGTGATGGATGATTTGTAGCTGTCAGCTACTGGTCACATCATGGCTTTTCTTCATCCAGACTGCCTACCTAAAGTTTATGACAACTCCACCAGGAAGTACTCCTGTATGGTGTGTGTATTTACAAAATTCACACACACAAACAGCCAGATGACTGCTATGTAGTGGTATAGGTAGGCCATACAAATACATATTTGATCCTTATGAGAATCGAAACAGCACCCTGCGCCGCTGCCGCCAATGCCTCAGTCAGACATTTATAATTTAAGAAGGAACTCAAAATTACCAGTGATACTAGTAAGTATCACCGTAGGTGCCTACGGTGATACTTACTAGTATCACTGGTAATTCTGGAAGGCGACTGGCGAGTGATGGTCGAGTCGCTGTCGGATCATGAACCATGCCCGTGTTCTATTTGCCCTTCAAATAGCTTTCAGCAACATAACGAGGGCCCCTTTAGAAGGTGGCCTGCCGGGGTCGCGGGACTATCAGATAACCATAGTTTTTAGACAGTAGGAACAAATCTAACAGTCCCGTCCCGTCCTTCCAACCAGGGCAGGTAAAATTACCACGTAAAAAGGGATACTATCTAGTAGATAAGTAGGTAGATAAAGTGTGTGTATGAATATGAACAAGTTATTACGTGATCGAAGCGAAAAAGGTGTTCACTACGCGTACGTTTATACGACCTAAAACAATCTGCTGTACCCCAAGCACGAATAATTGTAGGTTTCGTGTCGTCGCCGTATCGTACAGCATTTTGTATGGAAACTTGAACAGCGCCTCTGGTGAGCGTAAATTGAACAAATTTTGAGAGCACGAGCAAATAAATGTAAGATTCGTATCGTCTTCGTACGTAAACGTAAACGTATCTTGAGTCATTTGTATGAAAATAGGTAGCACGAACGCAAAAAATGACGGGTAGTTTCGTAATTGTCGAAGGCTGGCTTTCGAGTTTTACGAATATTTATTCACCTTCAATTTGACAGTGAGAAAACTTTCGTCGAGTTTATATTAAGCATAAAATTATAATTTAAGTGATTGTGTTGATATATTTTGTTAGAAATTGAATGTGTACTCCAATATTTATTATATTAATATGTAACCTTTCTATTTATGCTGCCATAATTGACAAAAAATAAGCACTTACTTATTGCACTGGGTGCGGGAAATATGACAGGATTATATAATCTTTTAGCAACCACTGATTGATATTATTGTCATGATTAATAAAATAAATAAAAACATCGAACACAGAACATTCGTATTAAAGCTTTTCTTTATTTTAACATCACATTTTACCATTAAATGTCATGACAAATAATAATTATCCTTAGCCTACCATCGTCTCGATTCACTCTGTGCTATTCGAAATCGATTCAGCAGTTTACAATGAAAGAAGTACAAACAAACTCACATTCGCATTTATTAAGATTTAAAACATTTTAAATTAAAAATACAAAATAAACATGTTGATATGAAACACAGTTAAATGTATTGCTAGTTAGGACCTCAAAAATAGGAATTTCTTCATAATGTAAGCCTCATTGAGAGCTACTGCCTTTGAATCAAGCTCTTCACTGAATCTCCAAACGAGAGCCTCGTCTCATCATTGAATATCGTGGGGGATCCTTCTGTTCAACCGTTTAACAAACTCTCTTCTTGATCAAGGTGTCAATTACATATTTACTGCATTAAGAATATTTCAGTTTAGTTATCTCAGTTTACTGAAATAGCTTACAGACAAATAACGAAATATATCAACAAAATCATTGAATATTGATTTGAAACGTCATGACAGCGGAAAGATTTGACAATTTAATATGATAGACGTTCGTTTAGGAACGCAGTCAAATCAAACGCGTCTTTTTAGGAATTAGTTTAATTATTAGGCCATTTATCTAACTGAATATTAACTGTTGGTGCAGTTTCTTTGTATTGCGTCATAAATTAAACAATAATAAAATTTTAAATGCCCTAAACTCACTAATTTTCTACCAAAAATCCAGTTTCTGAACGAAACATTCATTCAAGTGTAGGATCATTCGTTCTATTTTTCCCAACCCTAGTTACGTAGTATGACGTCACCAACGTTTTCGTACCGCACCCTCGATACTCATTTGAAAGTGCTTCGTGCTTCCCACGGCTGATAATCTTCATACAACGAAACGCTCGACGTAGCGCCATATTGTTTTAATGATGACTGACGTTTGTGGTCGTCTGTGATTGGCCTTCACAGGCGCTGTTAGGGCGCCATTTGTTTTTGTTTCATATGACGTGTGCAGACGTGTGTCTGACATTACTGCTGTGTTAAATTGATCTTTATTGTTTATCCTGTCCGCTTTTTCTGTAATAATAAATCCCCAGTGTCTCTACTATTACTTTTACTAATTGCAAAATGTATTACAAGTGCTCTGTTTGTAAATTTTCGCGACGGGACGCTATTTGGCATCATTTCCCGTGTAATGAGAAAAGACTCGCTGTGTGGTTAAGTGTCTAAACTAAACCGTGATGATCTGCAAGACTGCAATCGTTATCACCTGAACAACTTCCGAAGCTGTTTTTTTGTCAAAGCACTTCGAAAAGAAGTTCATTACGTCTAAATCTCGTCCAAGTCTCGGCAGCGCCTATCCTTTCCTGTTTACTGAAGATGAGATTTTGAGTGGAACAACAACTCGGCAGTATAAGAGGTAAATATTATGATAAAACATCAGCTATCATTACTTCTTGCTTTCTTAATCTTACTTCTTACAAAGTCTGTTAGGATAGATGGATGTTTGTTACTCAGATTATTATAACATAATAGGATACCTTTTATCCCAGGATTAAATTCCTGTCTAATTTTCATCATAAACGCGGGCGAAGCCGCTGGCGATGGCTAGTATAAAATATAATAATATGTTTTTCATCCTAAATTGTTATTTAGTATGGTTGCTAAATTTTAACAGCGCCAGTGTGGTAGGAGGCAGAGATATATTGTTCCTTTAGTTTAATAGATTTTTTTAAGATAATAATACAGTTACATGATAAAATAATATGTTTTTCTGAATACATAATAATATAATGTTTTCATAAAACTCAACTGATTTACACTATGTGACTACATAAAGCACCCACCTCATTCATTGGAGTGGGTCCGAGGTTCATAATATTTCTTTATAATAAACATAGTGTTTCTTCTTTTCCAGCTCATTATGCAGATGGAAGACATGTGAAAATCTAGAGAATAGCAGTTGTAGAAAAATCAGCTCACCATCGTTTTGGAAAGAGGCGATTGATAAACCATCAAGAATATACGGCAGTAACAAAATACTAAATTACCCATCCAAAGGTGCAGTGAGGTGTTTCGGTACAGTGATAGTAGCTCTTAAAAATAATGTTGCGTCAAAAGGTTTACAACAATGAACTGTTACTATGATAATTTTACATTTATTTAATGATTTTCTTTATTTGCCTACGATGCAAAATCAAGCAATCGAAAAATTTAAAAGGAAATTGAAAAATAAATGTTTTTAATATGTAATTGTTTTTTTATTTAATTTTTTTCCCAAAATTATTTTTCAGAGAAGTTTCAGTAATATAGCAATATCGAATACGGCGTTTAGGCTGTATACGATTATTCCTTTGCCATTGAGCAACAGTGATTTAAAAAAAAAAAACAAACGTCATACACCATTAAAACTCAAAAGCTGTCAAAAGCCTACAGCGAAAATTTTTGTTCCGAAGTTGGCAGTCTGATACGTAGTATCTCTAAGTAGTCTGTGGTGCTTCCAACTTTCGTTGTATTCTGTTATTGTATCGACGGCACGATACGGCGGCGACACGAAACCTACAGTTATTCGTGCTTGGGGTAGTCATAGAACTTAAGTAATTAGTTAGCAATATTCATTAGCTGTGATTATTGTCACGGACATTGTTTTACGTCCTGCGTAGGTTCATCATCAGCATAAATGAGTGTCCGCTACTAAGTATCTACCTAAGTTTGTGTTCTAGATTGTTTTTTAGGGGCGGTTTTTAACGGAGAAGGTACGGATTGCTACACTGAGATAGCTAAAGTTAGGTCCCAAAAATGAAGATCTTATCTAGGTAGTACCTACCGTTCTACTTTACATTGTAAAATTCACGTCTGTGTGTGTACAGGGTTCTTGATGGAATAATTTATTACAGAGAATACTAGTACACTTTGATATAACGCCATCTATTGAAGATTGCTGAAAGCTACATCAACTTCAACTTGACGCATGTACAAAACTATTCAACGCTGATAAAAATCCAATAGATGTCTCTTGTATAAAATTCCTATTAAAAAATAAATTTACTTGGAAAAGTAGGTATCTACTATTATTTATAAACAGTTATGTCATCATGAATTTGCAAGTCGTTTCTCAATATTTAGAAAAACTGATCTTTTTCTCTCTTCCTGGTACAAACTGATCCATAGCACTCAAGTCACGCTTACCATATCTAATAAAAGATGGCGCTTTCCAATGTAACGTTGAAGGTTATCCAATTCAATCAGAAATGTAATTGAAATAAATGTATTTAGACTGTTACAAAATAAATATATTATTGAAATCCCAAAACACAAATAAACAAAATATATAAATCGTCAAAACTAAATATTTTCTTTTTATTGTACGACACATTTCACATTGCCCCACTCCATTTTTAGTCTGTGGGCCATAGAAAAAAGAAGTGAAAATGTCACTATGGATTTATATTTGTGTCCGATAGAAATACGTCGAGAGCTACGCCGGCGGACAATTTATTTCAATTATCATGAATAAGCTCAGTGGAGACGCTGTGTGTTATCGTTTGCTCTAGACAAATATATCAACTGTATTATTCGTCTAGCAAAAGGTTCATAGCGAGTGTCGTGTAACGAATAATGGTTTGGGAAAAAACTACAGTGACGTCTCGCGATTCAGCCTTGGATATTATGGTTACGAGAAAAAGTGTATTTTGAAAATATACCAAGTGTTTTCTTGTAAAAAACGTCTGTGAGGTATTCATCGACTGTGTGGTGGTTTTGTTCGACGTTTCGGTGTTATATATCGGTGTTATGTCGGGTGGCAGGAGCATCGACAAGGAGCGAAAGTCTCCTCGGGAAAGCGGGGAGGATTCGGAGGATGAGAGCGAGATCCTCGAGGAGAGCCCCTGCGGCCGGTGGCTGAAGCGCCGAGAGGAGGTAAGCACAAGCTATCACTCATTAGCGCGGTTACGTGGATATATTTAGGGCAATCAGTGAGACAAAGACCGTCGTCAGCTGATTCACAAGGTTAGCTCATGCTATACAACTAAGACGTAGTTCAATATGTTTTTACTGAAATCGCCAAGGTTTGTTGTGATGTTTCAACATTGAGCAATATGATGACAAACTGCAGGATCATGATTGATTTCACAGCACACCTAACTTTCTACTGATGACACAATCATGATTATCATTGAATCACACATTATGGTCTTTTGGATAATATACTTCTCTTCTTTGATCCTGATGTAGTGGACATTCCGGAAAATAATTGTAGTGTTCATTTATGCAGACAGGATGAATATGAATTTCCTGCTTATCTGATAAAACTTTGTTTTATCTTTTAATTAAATTTTTGCAATTTAACTTCAAAGCAAAATCTGTTTACATTAATACAAGGATTTATTTGGATTCATCATTTGCAGGAACAATTGTTATGTTATCTTGATTAAAAGATAGCAATATTCATATAATAAACTTGCACATACTTTATGTTAATATGTTTGTGATTCATAAACAATAACAAACAATATGTAGGTTTTTAAATTAACCATAAAATTCATAAAAATAATTTAATTTTTAATAAAAATCTTAAGATATTAAAACTAAAGCAGAAACATTTTATAATAATAATAAGTGGAAGCCGCACTAATTATAAAGAAATTCACAGATGTTTTATCAAAAAAAGAGTTAATTAATTGCTTGCATATGTGCAACAGTCCTTATAAGGCTTGGCAGAGAGTTATGGTAGTCGTAAGCTGCTGGCTTGTAATTAATATTTTTGTATAGATGTTTGTCTTGCTGGTGGCCCTAGTAAGGATGAACTTTAGCAAAGAAACTGTATGTAAACTGTAAATTAATTCTGGAGTAATGACTGACAACACTTTTAATGAATGTGTTAATCAATCTCCAGTGGTCCAACTTAACAGAATAATGAGTTAATATCAATTTGTACATAGAGGGTCTAAAACTGCCACTTTAGTCTTCTAATGATTCACTTCCCAATTAAAATTGCTGTAATATTATCAAATTTCAAATTGAATCACGAGGAACATTGCTTAGTGGCCCTTTTCAACCCGCTGATCAGATTTCTCTGAACTTGCATCTCGGAAACCAACTTATCAGTTTAGTGTGATGCATAAGATGTCAAAATTGCTATTCGATCATTTTTGGATGTGTTGATAGTTTAGGCCAATGCTTTTTTTTAGTTTGTCATGAATGAAATCTCAAAACTTCCTAGCTATTTTGATAGTTTTTTCTGAAATTGAATTTTATTGGAAAAGCAGAAATCTGACTTTTCTGATGATGCTTATAGCCCATCGCAAACTAAACTAAAATTTTAAAACGGCTATCTTCAGAGGATGATAATAATTCAATCAATGAAAGTAAGAAGAAAGCTTTTTCATATAATTATAGTCTGGTACTTGCCTCTCACTTGCCTAGTACTATCTGCCAGTGAAAGTTAATGTCTTGAAATATGACGCTGTTAAATGTTGAGCAGTCATTTGTTCTGGAATAGGCACTTGTGTTAGTACTTAAAAACTTTTTTTATTTATTTTTTAATTTATTAAACTAGCTGTTGCCATCGGCTTCATCTGCTAAAACCTTAGAACTCTTTCACAGGAACAAATCAAAATCAAATCAAATCGTTTATTTCAACTAAGCCAAATATAGGCACTTTTGAAATGTCAAGACAAAAAATAAAACTAGTGCTAAAAATAGTTATGGTGCTACAGTCCCAGTCACATGACATAAAAACTGTGAAAGTACCGTAGGTGCTCATTCCAAAGCGTAGATCTAATGGAGAAGAATGAGCAAGAAACTCCATGGACACTCTTTTTCAATCGCCAAAATGATTACAGAGCTTATGTTACATCATTCATCATCAGGTGGTACATTATGTGAGAACGATGTGGCAAGTTATTAGTGTCCATAGTAAATATAAAAAAAGACGACAAAAATAAAGTTATTAATTATTAAAATAGTCCGTGGCAGCTAAGAGATGACCAGTCCCAACTGACAGCGCCCGTTCACGAACATGACACATGTATCAGTGACATGTATCATGACACATGTGAACAAAACACGGGATAGAAACTGTCCTATGTATTAATCCAGGCTACTTTCTGTGTACCATATTTCATCCAAATTCATTCAGAAATTTTTGAGTGAACGAGTAACGAACATTCAAGCAAACTTTCTTATTTATTATATATTAGTAGGATTAACATAATATATAATTCAATTATTTAGATGCATTAGCATTAGCTGCATTAGCTTGTGGCATATAGCAGATACCTACCTAAATAAAATGAAACAAATAATCTCATTTTGTTGCATAATGTGAAAACTTGAATAGACATGTTACTGCTAGGATAGACTATCTATCTTTTGTCTGATCTATCTTATATTAAATACTTGTAATTATTGTTTCCTTATCATATCATAAGAATTGACCTCAAATATATTATATAATGGCACTTAAGAAATCATTCTCTCTCTCAATAACTTATAATTTAAAGTAACATAATGACTATAGAACAACCAGCCATGCAAACTGCACCAAAAAAATGTCCGCTTTTTATTTTTCTGCAACAACAATTTAATCTGAACTTTTTTAAGCTATGTTAAGTGCAAATTCTTCATAGATGCCAAATATCTTATATTTCCTGTTTATTTTTTTCTTTTAGACTATATTTCATAAGCAAGCCAAACGGAAGTTCTAAAACCGAATTATTAATTTGTGTTAATTAAATACTTGCTTTTACTTTTCTACATAATTAAAAATGTTTACATCATAGTTTCTTAATTGTTAATGCAAAATTCTCAAGAATGTTTCTTGATACATCTAGGCATTCATGAAAAGGGTAAACAGTATGTTTTTCTTGTAGTTAAAAATTGTACCTTTTTATTCAACTTTTTTTCAGTTACTTGTCAGCTAAGCATATATTTGGGAATTACTAGTTTAGTTTATTATATTAAATATTTTATATATTAGTAAATATTTAACAAACCAGAAAAACTTCGATCCCGTATTTCTTACATTAAATAATCATTTAAAGGCATGTACCTATCTGATTAAAAAGGTATTCCTTATAAAAATAGATAGACCAGTCTCCCGATAAGTGCAAGGTATTTTAATGACCATTAGTTAAGTATTCCTCTCCTGTATTTATTTATTGTGTGCAGTGGCAAGTAGCAGCAATTCTTAGTAGTATTGTAATAGTATGGACTATTAATGGGTTCACAGAACATTTATGCTCACAACTCTTCTAGTTGTGTTAATCTCTTTTGTAGAGCAGTCGGAACAGTCAAAGACTGCAATTTGATGATGATAATATGTCTTATAATTTATTCTGTATTCCATGGTGTAAGGTGTTGGTTTTCTGTGAACTGTTTCATATCATCAGCTGCAACATCACTTTTTTCAAATTTTTCTCTTCTGGTTCACGTTGATTGGTTGGTAATTCGTTTTGGTAATCTTATTGTTTTCCAATTAATTAGGCTTGTTTTGCAATAGCATTTAATAAAGCTTCATAATCTATAACTAATTAATCATTGTGTTTCCCATAAATTCATTACCTCATTTAAAAACATCTGATTAGTAATTGATTTAGGTATTGTAATGAGTTTCCGACTTGAAATGTTTTACATGTCATGACTTTTTAAATTTTAATTCTAAATATTTTATCTCAAAAAATGTCCTAAAATAAGCTGTTACTAGTAAACCGTTAATTTTTCACAGTTATCCTGTTTTGAATTTGGCACATGATTTGATCAATTGATAAAATCAATAAGATAACATCTAAATGTCAATCTGATACAGAATTTAAATTACTTAGTAGATACCTACTATAGATAAGGATGTTACAATAACCGAAATACTTGTAGTCTTCTGGCCTTAAATATGCTATAATAAGTCAGTAGGTACAAGAATAAAAATTGAAAGTAGATGTGTCATTTCCAGTTTAGATTTTTTTCATTTCGCATGAATGGAGACCACCTTCACTTGACAAGTGGTTGACATGACATACAGCCACTTCATGCATTAAACTATTTTAATAATTTGACACACCTTAGTTACTGCTGAGTGTCAAGGACAAGAAGCGACATTTTTATTAATTCTTTTGAAAAGGTACAGACACCAACACATCAACCTACTCAAAACCGTTAAATGTTTTAATAGATTTTCAACTTTATCACAAAGAACATGTTCAGTTGGGAAACTAACTGATAGGGTGCTGTGCTGACGTCTGTACAATTTGAGGAAAACAATAAAGTCATCTAGTAATTGTCATTGGCAGCCTATTAGCTTATTGTAATTACTAAATACCACATTGACCTATAATTCCTTCGTGATAATCAGCTGACAAACGCGTGTTACTTTTGACGGCTCAATTTGCGCAGTGGCGGTGGACAATCTATGCTCGACTGCTCGCCAATTGCGCGTTAAACCAAATGTTTTGATGGTTTATCTGTCCTCTACATTGTCGAGTGTACAATGAGGTAAACAGCCTATTATTTAATAATATTTCCTTACTGATGGGAATCATACTTCCTCCAGTGCAGTAACCAATATCTCTAGATTTTTTGCTAATCAGTTTCATCTTATTTGTTAACATTATTTGCCAGTGATGTTCAGTGATTTTTTGTAATTAAAGTCCTTTACCAAATTCCTCTGCTATACATGAAGTCTGAAGAATTCAAGAAAAAGGAAATTTCCTGAATTAAATTGAAATATCTGGATTTTTCTCCGGAATTAGGGGCGAGTCCAACAATATTAATTATCTTACCATAGTTATTACACAGTTCTTAAAACTTGAATGTCTCTAACAATCTTTTTGCTGCCTGGCTGCCATTAAACATTCTAAGTGAATCTCTCAGTCAGCCAGTAACAATACCATCTACTTTCTACGCTCCATCAAGCTAACCCTCATCTAGTGCTCGCTCAATGCTCATCGGATGTCGGCCACATAGGTTCTAATTACCGGCAATACTTAGGTACGCCACTTTCGCCGCGCCCGCCGGTCGTCGACCTGCGCTTGCGATTCGGCGCTTACGCAAGTAATCACTGTCGCTTTCTAGGCTTAGGGTGATGGGATCGGGCTGCTGGATGGAGAATAGGTGCTGTCTGTACAGTTGGATAGTTTTGGCTTGCTTGATTTACGTACATTCATTAAAGTAATTCAATTTGTTCTGCTGGGCGCCAGTTGGTTAGGCACTTGTGATGCTTATGTGTTGCTTATGGTCTACTTCTATCCTATCTACTACCATCCTTTGCTCTCAATGTTTGTAACGAACACAACCTAATCTATAAAAAACAAAAACTTTTCCTATCCGTAACAAACTCGTAAAATCAAAACTCTGTAATCATTTCATCCTCAACACTTATGCCAGATGAATCAAATTGATTTCGTCAATATTACCGCATCGACCGTAAAACTATAAACCTGAATGGCTTGCTTGGAGTTTTATTATTTAACTAAATTACAACTTGATACATTGGTTCTACAATATATGTATAATTTATTTATTGTAATTTATTTATGTAAGTAAAGATAGAAAATTATTTTAACTAGACTCGTATAATTATGTACACAATACTCTGTCTCTGTGGCAACGGGTCTTTACAGCCCAGCTTCCCGAAAAGCGCAGTTTACTTTATCTAAAATTAATACGTGATTTATATTACCAAACTTATCCAAACTGAGGATGTTTAACAATGCAAAGCTCATGTTTTCCGTAAACAAATCCATGTGGGCGTATGATACTTACTGAAAATGACACCTTATAGTTTTGACGTCATCATAATTCGGGTACGGCCCGTTTAGTTTTCCTTTTATGATGCCATTGTCCCGTAACGGGAGGCTCTTAAACATACTGCCAAGCTGAAGATGCGACTCCTAAGAACACCTTGTTTTGCATTTGGCATTATTAAATGAGTTTTTGGTGTTTTGACTCACAAGAAAAAGGTTCGGAGACATAATGGCACTGGTTACGTGAACGGATTTCTTGGAAACATAATATTGTGGCTTGTAATGTTTGCTCACAATGGATGCAGCGACATGGCATGTTTAAGCAATCATATTTTGGAAACGTTGTGCAACGGTAAATGAACATCGATCGTGTATTCCAAGAACAAATGACAGGAGCACTTAACTGTTTTCGCAATGTAGGAGGCTCAATTATCGAAAATACTAAAATATTGCACACAAGGCCTCACAAATACACCGGAGCAAACACAGCCAGCTAAGCTAAATAATAGATGAAGCCGAAGTGGGTGGCATTTGTGGGCAAATGTGCGTTAAAAATACAACGTGCATTCTTTGTTCTACCGTCCACCACAGAGGTACGACGGGAATTTTAATTTGTGGATATCAGCCGCCCCATTGTAGTTCCATCAACATTCTGACGCATAAATGCGAAAATGGACGAGTACAATAAATTCTGTACCTCTCGTATCACCCCTGAGGCATTCCTGATGTAGGCTATCATCTATATTGTAGGTCGCACCTGCGAGAAATGGAACCTTCTATTCAGAAAAGCTTTACAATAAATATTTGCGGGTTCCGTAGCATTTCCACAGTTCCAAACATTATGGTAATAGGCGCATATAAAAGTAAAGTATGTTGTGGAGCGCGCAAGAATCTCAGAAACATTGCCTAAAGGTTACCTCAGCACATAAAATTGAGGCTTCACGTCTACAGCATTACTTCAATACGCATTGCAGGCAGTGATGTAACAACTAGCACTCAGATAAAATTGCCGTTTCTTTTCGCGGTTTCAGAAGTTTGAGGGAAAAGAGCTAAAGCGAGATCCCGATAAATCTTCATTGAGATGTAAGTAGTGTGTACTTGGGTCTATTTTCGTGTCGACCTCGCCGGTGTAAAGGTCGTCTCATGTCCAGCTTTCGTCAATTGTCATATTCGCGACAGCGACCTAGACGTGTTCAATGTCATATTCGTTTATATTAGGCTCCGTCGATATTGATGAGCATTTAATGTCGTCTTTAGCTATCGGCAAAATATTCTTTACTTGAAAAACTGATACTCAGTTATTTCTTAGAAAAAAAGTAAACAAAAGATCCCTTACGGGCCTTTATACGTTAGCGAACCCGATATTTCTGTCTGCGGCTGTAGAAAGTGCCAATATTATGCGGAACGCGACATCCCAACGCCAAAGCGTGGCCAAAGCTCGTAATTTCTGTTTTTAATTAACGTGCTGGTACTGATTGTTACTTGTCCAATTCATTTATATTCTCTTAATGAACCATTAATAATAGCATGTCATCATTAAATACACTATTCGTATAATTAAATCGCAACTGAGAGCTAGTCGAGACTGTGTATTTATGCGGAGTGCCCACTACGACTACGTAGTTTATTATGACGTCTGTGTCTACCGTCTCCCCTCTTAACTCACGAAGGACAACCAAATCAATCTCTACAGATATAGTCGTGATTACAGAATAAAGAAAACCATTTAATATTTCAGTACAATTTATGCTCTTTCCTTGAATCTGAATCGTGTTCATTTCCTATCTCCTTTCTACCTTGCTCACCTTTGAAATCGTCATAGCGGAACCAACTGACTCATTCATCATAATAAATAATCATCTCATTTTTTACTCCTTAGTTTTTATACGCACAGCGCTCGATTTGCGATCATTAACAATTGTATAGCGACGGTATAAGAATCATATTTTATTGAACGCTGTACACGTTGGGTTTGTTATAGGTAACATACTTTCATCGGTGGGTCATCGACACAGATATTAAACTCTATGGCACCTTTTTTCATCAGTTTTTGTTCGAAAGTGAAAATTATTTTACATGTAGGAAGAGAGTTGGCAGATTTGCATACCGCGTTTTTGCAACTAAGAGAAAGTGCTGCATTATTGGGAAAAAAATCACATTTCCGCATTGATAGATATACCTAGGTATAGGTAGGTAACTAAAGTTCTATGAGAAGAGAATTTGAATGAGATGTTGTCAAAGTTGGCCGCAGAAAATAAAGTCAGCCACAAGGAATAAAAGAATCCCGAGATTCACGGAACATAATCTCATAAACCAATAATGCCGTATAGATACTTTTCAGCTGAATAAAGTGGGTCTTCATTCATAACTGCCCAAATGACGTTTGTTTATTTAAATTCTAATTCCAGCAAGTGTTAACGATACTGTTAAAATATTGCTTTCGTTTAGGATGTGTCACTACTTTTTTTCTAATGAATTATTCTCTCGCGCCTACCTACGCCAGTTTTTTTTTTCGTCGTTGTTATGAATGGGCCGGGATTGTGTTCCCGGGTGTAGGCCTGCATCATTCAACACGAACATTAGTCATAACACCCAGAAGTTGATCCGAGTCCAATGATTCCACGGTTTATGTTACAATCCGGTTTTGAATGAACTTTTTTTAGCAAACATCTGTGCCCATTTGTTGCCGTGCATTTAATTTGTCAAAGTAAAATTTTGATTTCGAGCAAAAGAAAGTATCTCGTCAACATGTCCAAAATGCTACTCTTTGTAGTTCGTCTGCTTAAATAATGGTCTCTCATCACAAATTACTGACACGAAACAGTACCAACGTACGCGGTAATGAAGCCATTTTACACGGTAACGAGGTTGCCTCGGAAAATTGTATCATCGATGTTCGCAAGTGTGGTAACCCGGTGTCGCCTAACTGCGTAATTGGAGACGCTGACGTCGCCATTAGCCAGACAAACAACGACCCGATGCCCCCGACAGCCTTATGGGATTTGTAGACGAAAGTGTCACGGACATCATAATGATTGTGTCGTTAATAGAACTGGTTTTAGAAAATGTCTGTGTAAGAGAGCTTAACGGTTCGGGGATTTTGCTGAAACATGCTTGCTTATCTCAGTTGTTATTAGAATTTATAGTTGCTTTTTGAATATTTATATAAATGCACCATGTATTCGTCATTAATACATTTAAGATGCGTCATGCTTTAAGGGTTTTTAACCGGAGTAATCTGCTCTGGTGTCATCCGAATTATTACTATTTTCTGCCCTGATTTTAAACCTGCATTGCGCGCTCCCGTCTCTTAAATACTAATCTTCGCCATTCCAATATTTCTAACCCAAGTGCCAATAAAGAGTCTGGTATGTGTAGTAGTTCTGTGCTTACAAGATTTTATTGTACGAAGTCACATTTATTGTGTTTTTCCTATAGTCCAGTCATTAAAGCCAAAACCCGAAAATAATTAGTAACTTGCTGAAATTTTAAGGGGTTTTTAAAGAAGGTAAAATAACTTACCGGGTGATTTTGCAGCGTTCGGGGGTGTACGGAAAGGGTTGAAAAGGGGTGAAAAGTGCTTTTTCGTTAATAACATTGCCAAAAAAATTAGTAACACGCTGCAAATTTGGAATTAGGTTGTTCTTACCGTTTTGTAACGTGTATCAAATTTGCAGCGTTTTGCAACATACGGAACATTGTTTATTTTTTAAAAACAATGCAATTTGTTAATAACAAGGGTAAAGAAATTAGTAACACGCTGCAAATTTGGAATTAGGGTGTTCTTACCGGTTTCTAACGTGTATCAAATTTGCAGCGTTTTGCAACATACGGAACATTGATTATTATTAAAATTATGAAAAAATGACGACTTTAACACGTCGTATCTTAAAAAGTACTAACGTTAGACCATATGTTTGTTAGTAACTAATGTTCCGCTTTGAAAGCCCTATCCAACGGTGTGTCACATGTTACTATTGACGGTGGGCCCAGATTTCATACATCGGTTTCCCAATGTCCTTTGATATACGTTACAAAACGGTAAAAACAACATCATTACAAATTTACAACTTGTTACTAATATTTTCCACCCCTTTTATGAACAAAATAATTGTTTTTTTTAATAATAAACAATGTTCCGTATGTTGCAAAACGCTGCAAATTTGATACACGTTACAAACTGGTAAGAACAACCTAATTCCAAATTTGCAGCGTGTTACTATTTTTTTTACCCTTGTTATTAACAAATTGCATTGTTTTTTAAAAATAAACAATTTTCCGTATGTTGCAAAACGCTGCAAAATTGATACACGTTATAAAACGGTAAGAACAACCTAATTCCAAATTTGCAGCGTGTTACTAATTTTTTTGGCAATGTTATTAACGAAAAAGCACTTTTCACCCCTTTTCAACCCTTTCCGTACACCCCAGAACGCTGCAAAATCACCCGGTAAGTTATTTTACCTTCTTTAAAAACCCCTTAAAATTTCAGCAAGTTACTAATTATTTTCGGGTTTTGGCTTTAATGACTGGGCTACTATTTAAACATTAATTTGACCCACTTTATAACATTGGTTCTGTTATGTTATGTATGACACGCTACTCTGCCATCAGTAGTTTTAATATTAAAAATAAATGCTTACTCGCCACTTCTGTGAACTACTAATTAGGTCTGGTCTTCATGATCCCCCTATAAATTAATCATTGATAGTCTCTTATTGGAAACTACTGGAGTTTTCCAAAGATTTTTCCTTCATTTCCTACTCGAACAAGACTCCAATTTATCGCCCCTTTACAATATTATAACACCAACTTTTATTCATCCAACCATTTTATTAAATTCCTTGAATGAATATTAAACTGAAGCTCGTGTAAAATTTTCCTCCGGGCAGCCCTAATTTTAATAAAGGCGTATGTACCAGCAATTTTTAATCCTTACTTCCATATTAATCACCGTTAATGAACCTCCAGTTGTATCTAGCTGGATCCCGTAGCATCATTATGTAACCAGTTGCTAACTATTAGCAGTTGCTCATTAACAGCAGCAAACCAGTCGTTTGAGCGGTATGTGTGTTTAATATGAGATGTAATCCGACCAGATCTAATTGCCGAGTTAAATGATAATGAAACGGGACCGCGAGCCCGTTTTGAAAGTGGTTCGTGGAACGCCTTTTTGTTGCGATCGGTTCGTGGTAAAAAGTGATAGCTAGTCGATTGTGTCCATTATCCTCGTGTAGTGTAGAATTTCAAGTGCCTTGTTCTGTTTTTGAAGCATAGATTGATAAACGTTACTTAACTCTTGCCTTTGCCGTGGCTACGTTATTATCGCCTTTATCTTCTACTTGCAGATTTTCAATGACAAAAGTTTTTCTAAGGTAAATGACATGTTAAGTAATTAATGGTTATTTATATCTGTCTGAAACTTTAACTCTACGTAGAGACGACGTAAACGCTGCGTCACTGAGGTTAGTGAATGAGTTCTCGTTTGTATTAACTCATGAATCAAACTTATCGATTATTTACGGGCGAATTTCAGTCAATATGTAAATAGTATGTTTATGTAAAAGATAAGAATATGAAGACCCGATTTTCTTTTATCTAATCAGTTGTAAGCGTTTGAAACAACAACAGTTATCTTGATAATACAACAATTAATTGATGACCGATTTCGCTGTTCTTACGTCACGTCACTATTCGCAAATATTAGAAGGCCTCTTACATTAGTATAATTACCGATAAATAATTAAATGCCTCATTTCTTTGTATCTTACCGGATACGAAATTGTAGATTATGTCATTGATTTTTAGGCTTATTTTACAGTAGCGCGCCTAGCAGCCGGTATCTTATCCGCCCTAAATATCCATCATTGATTGTGCATTATGTTAATCTTTTCCAAGATAAAGGGAGAAATTGATATTACATTACGTAGTAGAACGTATGGAACGTTATGGCTTACCACACGATCATTCCCGTATTACTTAAATCAAATTCGAAGCCGCACGGACCTTAACTAAAACTCCTACAACAAAAAATGCTATTCATTATCTTCGTAATTCATTTACGATCTACTCCAGCGTGCTCAGATTTATAAGTTAATAAAATAAAGGATCTACTTATATTATTTATGATATCATTCTTATCATTTATTTCCTTAAAGGCTTCTAGGCAGAAAAGTCCCTGTAGTACACCACTTAGATTATTCGTTAGAACTCCATGTAAGAAAGGTCGAATACTTTTTTTTAAAATAACAACAAACAAAATCCAAAAGTAACTTTGAATCCACTTGGAAATTTGCAGATCCACTCTCAAAATTTTCCCAAAACTGGCATTAGTCAGTACAGAAGTTGTTGACATTTGCACTGGCATGTCTATTTCGGCACTAGTCATACAATAGTGGCATTGTTTCCGAAATATTGCGACAATGTCGAACACTGCTTCCATTTTGCAGATGTTATCTTGATGAATAGCACGGACGCAAAAATTACAAAAGAGCGACTGGAATCTTTTTTGGATGTATGAATGGCATAACTGATGCTGTGGCTTGGGCAGAGATAGCCATGTTTGGGTCTGGTAATACGAATCTCATTGGCTTGTACACCCAGGTTATTTCTGTACGGGCTGGCTATAAAAGCTTGCTCATCTACCGAGATTTATTAATATTTTAACAACATTCGTAAAGGGTTTCTTAAAAACAACGGTTATGTTGGTGCGGTCTGTCAGTGCAATGAGCTAGCTTTGCCGTTGCTGTTTGCGGTCTGCGGTCACCATTGATTTTTTTTCCTTAAAACGTGCGTATCAGCGCCTGTAGAAATTATAGCACTTCTAGTCTGAACTTCGTTATGCTATCTGTCACTTATTATGCAATGTATATTTACTCGGTAATGGCTTACAGTCTCTTATTCATCTAATGCTGGTAAACTGCGCGTAACAACTTGGAAAAAGTTTGAATATAAAATGACGTATACTTATAATATTATACTTTTACTGAAACGTCGCGGGTGATCCCTAATCTGTAATCTGAATTAGATTATAACTTTTTTATCATCCTTAATGCTGGTTTTTTGCTTTGCTTCAACTCCTCTCGTATCTACAAGCTCGTGCACATATTTTGGGTGCTCTGTCACAATTTTTCAACTCTGTCACGGAGCAGCTAAATCCTTTGCCTTTTAGTCTGAAAATGGAAAGATGACTAAAATTATTATGTTAATTGATGTCTAGTGGAGAGAAAAGTGACACAGAGGATTCACTTCGATAGGAAAACGTTAGTATACCAAACGAAGAGGACAAACAGGAAATAAGGAAAGTGTAGATAAAATTAAAAAATTACTTGCAACAAATTACAGAACGACCCACTAACTGAAAAAGTACAGACACAAAAAAACTAAAAAAGCTGGTGTACCAGCAAATCGTAGCCAAGTGAACAATTTCCACGACTACGTCCAATTCGTTATCATCTGTTGGCCGTGTGGGCCAGACGGCCGGTAGACGAGAGAAAGGCGTGACTCAAAGGTACGGTGCATTGACTCGTTACGTGACCGATGTAGGAACTTAGGAACGTCTCGTTACAACTCTGAGGAATGTACCGAAAAAACGAACAGCTTGGAAGAGAAGCCAGAGGAAATGTTACATCGATCGAAAAGCTATTTATAGATGTATCGATGAGTCAAGCTTTGTGTCTGGGAATTGAGTAATTGGGAGTACCTTTGAGTTTAACCTACCTAACACCCCGTCCACAACTTAGACGACTAGCCTTTCATTATTAGCAACACGCGCATTTGTCACCTATTCCCTTCTTTTGAGCACTGTTTCGCAACAGAGACTCGTGTCCACGTGTCCGACTCTAAGCAAATTCTTTTACGTTAATTTTCTCCGCAGTCGTCGTAACACGCGTGTCGCCTAAGCGTTTATCTCGTGGCCAGGCAGTAACTGCTGCGGTGCACCGTCTAACCGCAAACATTTCATGACACATTACCTAATAGGAAATTGTTGTAATTGTTTAGTTATGCATCAGTGGCAGTTACAGGATAATCTCGTCCTGATTTTAACATAATTGTTGTCATGCATGTAAGTACCAATTTTTTATAATCAATACCTACCTTAAGAATACTCGGACAAGTCCATCAATCAATGGCGCCTAAAGTAATTTGGCAAATTCCAAGATAACAGTACTATTTTAAACAATGACATTGAGTGGAGAAAACTCATTAGCTCATTTGCCAATAAATCCATGTAATCTTGTCACTGTGAAACTGAACAAAGAGTGCTGAATCGTAGATTTACCCACAGTATTTCTCAGCTTCCAAGTATGTTAAACTTTCATTTGATCGGAGTAACACGGTTTCTGCATTAATCGTTTGAAGTTGGGAACTTATCAAACTCTGCCTTAGGATTACTAGATTGCCTAAATACCGAAGTGGTGCCGCGATTGGAATGGCAGAGCTCACAAACTATGAATCATCTCTGACATTGCTTATTGATTTATCAATACCCACGTCGGTGCTCACATTGTTAGCGTGTGGGAAAGCCTCAATACCCAGTTCAGTGTTAAAGGTCTAGAAAGTAAGTTCACAAGATTAAGTAGTACTATTAAAATAAATGGAATGGGAAATTGTGCTGCCATCCGCACTGTGTTTATGCTAGTCAAGTGGGACCTTGGGAATTGATCCCGCCTCTAATTTAAGTAAAGCTTTCAGAAACTAAAATAGCACAACTGGTGTTTACTCCACGGTAATTTTCAAGCTTGTTAATTTTGTGGTATTGGTTTACCGTTTGAATTATTAAAGATATTTACATTTTGACTTGTTTCATAATACTCATCTGTTATTTCTCTATTCACAACAATTGTTGACTAAGTGCCAAACTTTTTCATTTCAGGAAAATCCAATACCATAAGCCCAAAATAACCCCTATAGGAGACCATTGAGTTAACAAGATAGCAAGTTTTTGCAAGTAATACTGTAATAGTCTGGTCTATAACAACTTGAATGTAAGCTGCGGCATTGAATGTGGCCAATGGGCCGTGACAATATCGCCGTTTGCCGGATCTCGGGCACTTGTCCCACCGGCACCGGGGAGCGATAGCGAGCAATAAATAACGGAGACACTGGGAAGCGACGGTTTTGCGAGGACAGCTATAAAACACAGGGCAACATGACCGAGAGATGAACGGGCAACGTGCACTGGAGAATTAATGCGCTGTCACACCTCGCTACAAGTTACCTAGTATCTTTTTGCTCGTATCGTTACCTAGTATCTTTTTCATGGCGTGTTTCATGCAACAAGAGCTTTTAAAGGTGAACCATCAACCTTTACCACTGGAATGTTACCATCTACCAATTCTTTTTTGCTTAAGGAAATCCTCAACGGAGTCTCCCCCATGGCACCATGGGGTGCGCTTAGGTGCCCGTCAGACTCCTACTGAGTTAATCTACACGGTGTTTCTCTAAATTACTTTTGGCTAGGGTAAAGGGGCGCATTTTTATTCTACACAATCACCCAAACAGGCGAAACCAGGAGTTTATCTTTCTTATAGTTTCCTCGCTGTCAGTGAGACAGACGCCTATAACATTCCAGACTAGCTAACTAGAATAAAATAACACGAATACTTGTATATTCAACTTCTATTCTATGTTGATCAAGAATTTGCAATTGATATTGCAAATTACAGGAATTAACCAAGGGAAGCCATGGAATGAGCTTATTTTACAATGCGTCGTAATAGAATTTAAATTGAATGGTTAATGCTTGCAGTTGTAACAGCATTTGCTTTGTATAGTAAAAGGAAACGTCGAGATGCATAAACATGAAAAAATGCTTTAGTTACAATGCATTCGCCATTGCATTCTAGTGTGCCGAGAATTCTTGGTGGCATTTTCTTTACTAACGTTTACTTAACTATTAAACGCCATGGATTGCAACAATTTTCTCAGAAGCATAGTAATGTTTTAAAAGTTTGCAACTTTTCTGGCAAGCTAACGAACAGGATAACAATCGAATTAATGAATATGTCGTAATAACGCCCCTTGGATCTCAATGGAGGCAAAACAGAAAGTTAGACTCTTTGTTTATTACTTTCAGCCTGTTCATCTCTGTGTCTTTTGACGGAGGAATGTCAATGTCGTGATTGTATTCTTATTGGATTTCAAAAGAAATATTCACAAAACAATCCATTTCAATGTTATGCCCTATATTGACTCAGTTTCTTTAACTTTCCGAAACCTCCTTTTCACGAGTCTGTTTTGGAATCTTTATCTTTACACATATCACAGCGAAGATCAAAAGCGTTCCCACTTCTGATAGATGAGCTTTTTCCTGCCTCAATGTAATTCCTTGACACGTTGACAAAGGAAATTGAAAGCCTGGATTACGAACGGTTTACCGATTTTCTTATGAAGTCTTTGCCTTTGGATCTCCTGAAACCAATGGGGATTTACTGGCCCCGACTAGTCATTCGCACACGTGACATATTTTGTTCTTTTAATTTCTATGTATCTTGCCATAAATCATAAATGAAATTTGAGTAATCCGCTTGAATATTTCCAAAGCAAGTTGCATTAAATGCACATTTAGTAGAGTATTCTAAAACAAACAAGACAGCAAAGGGTTGCGTTACAGATCAAGTTGAAGGCGCCGATAAATCGCCGGCCGGCGAGGCAGCTGACCGCGCAAATTGCAGCGTAGGCGATGCAGCGCCAAGCGTGTCCTGCGGTGTACATTATAGGAGGACACGGTTTTGTAGCATTGTGCCTAAAGATACTTGATCTACAATTTGGCTGGAGAGAGTAATCATAAAACGCGCATAAAATAAGGCGGTTTATCACATTACTTATGACATGGTGTTGCAGAATAAGACAAATCAGGTCTTGTCTTCAACCAGTATGCATTTACCACTAGTTTCTAGGCCATTTTCCATAATTTACGAACTTGTTAGTTAAAGTATGCTTTAATGAAAAACACCTCCCATAAAGAACCCGCCTCATTAGTTATAACGCTGTTCGTCCATACCTCGTCCCACAAGAGAAATGTATGTTCTGGACATGTGGTATGGCTTGCTTGAACATACACCGCTTACAAAATGTACAAGTAACTTATATTCAACACAACTAATTTATATCTCAATTAAAAAGTCACGCTTGAAACGCACCAGTGACATTTAGATCTTTAATAAGTCTGTTCTCGGCAGACACCAGTTGCGAACCGTAACAGGGTAGGCTGGGGATATAATTAGTTACTATCTTTGAGCATTTCATACTGGTGTACTTAAAATGAAGGTCTACAAGTTATCCGATTAGCGCTGTGCATTCAACATTTTCCTCAGGCTCGTGAAACACACTACCTTTCTTCTGTCGCGTTTAACAGCTTCGTAAAGACAAGTATGACTAGTGCACTTTCTACTCGTTTGTTAGCTATAACAATTTCCTAATCAGCATTAAAGCTTAACTTTATAACTGCAGTTATTATTTTGAATGGCAGACGTTTTTCTTTATTTATTGAATTCGGAATATTATCTACTAATGTAGAAGTAATCTCGTAATGATTTATAGCAAGATCTTTGCGACTCGCCATTTCTCTTTTGATTCATTACATTGTATTTCGTTTTTCTATTCTATTCTTGGGCATATTTATTGAATAGATAGTAGAAATTACAGATATAGTTGGTCAAAGTTCCCATTCGTATTATCGGGAGCGATTGGGAGCGGACGCGCCCACGAGTCGTCCGTGCATTGTGCACGCTATCTGCTTGTGGACCGTGGAATCCGGTACATTTTCTTTATTGTAATTTATCGATGTTGCTCCTCGATACAAGATTTATGATTGCTCCGCTATTTCTATGCTGATTAGGTATAAGTTATTGACTTTGTTAGTGTTATAAACTTTTCAAGCAATACATCATAAGAATTCAGTACTGTTTCTTTTGTGGAAAATATTTTTTTTCTGTTCCAAAAATTTTGTTGTTCTCCCCAATTTATTACTCTGAGGAAAGGCGTGACTTGCGAAACTGCGTTTTATCCCCAACTCCTCCGACTATTCCCTCAAAGCTTATATCTTATTCAACACAATCAAGCCTGAAATAACTCCTCGACGTTTTAATGCTCCGTAAAAATACCTGCGTCGAAGTGCAGTCAGATTACTCCGTTTGGAATGTCACAACTCTCAGTCTTGGCGTAGTGGTTACCCTTAGTACTACAAACATACAAACGTAATTAAATATGATTCTTCAGTCGTTTGTCAAATTGCTTTTTGTTGCCACCTTACAATACTTTTCCATGAAAACTAAAATACAACCGCCGTGAAGAATTTTGTATTGAGGCTGGAAGGAAGCGCGGGTTTGCAGGTTACAAATGGCATGCCTATGTTCAGCAGTGGACGTCTTCCGGCTGATGATGATGAAGTGGCATACAACCTAAGTTCTATTTCCCTTTTTTCTACTCATTTTTGCACCTCCACTAAGTCCCAAGAATCACCACCCTGACTCACTAATCACAATTTCGCGTCAGGCTTCCCTCAGAGCGTCTTAACGAGCGAAATATGCAGTGTATCCTAATTAAGTATACGCCGGGGTGATTTGTAGTCGCCGTTTATTTAAACCGAGTTATTTATAGCACGCCTTAGCGTCCTCGCCTCTCTCCTCGCGACACAGTATAACCTTTTAAAGAATCATGAGACGAATCTCACACTTGTGGATCCGACATGTTTGGAAGAATATTGATGATGCATAAAAAATGAACTGTCATCTTCTTTCCTTAAGATAAAGTTTGCCATACAAGAGCTACCAAAATCATTTAATATGAGAATGAGAACCTAATAGTAAGTTTTCTAGTTTGGAACTTACACGTTATTCACATTCAGTCGCAGCTGTTGTTCGTGTTTTCCGAAAATACGAGCTCTGTTAGTTATCTAATTCAAAAAGTCTGGAAACTTCTTGCGGTTCCGACAGGCAAGTTCAGAATGTCAAGGTCGAGAAAATTGCAATTAAGTTTACCATCTGTACGTTGAAGTAATGGCGGCAGACATGCAAATAACGTGAACGATGGGCTTACAGACGACGCTGGGTTCTCGCTAAACTAATAACGGTAAGACATACCGTAATTATCGCAACAAATATTTAGTACTTTGTCAGACCAGACTTAACTGCTACTCCCAGTGAAAATTTTCCAGGCTGTATTCACTGTCGCAAAAGAAACAATTAGTTTTGGAGACTTAAATTGTTATATCTATCTGCCACAATTTTAATTTGAACTTTACCGACCTTTAGTTAGAAATTAAGTTCAAACCCTATCATGCCATACACAATTAGTTCAAAAGAAAACCAACAATAAACCCATAAAAGGAATTATTAAAACGCAATCCAATACTATCTTTGATTCACAATATCCTGTCGTGCTGTGCTGTCGTGACAATGCGCTATAATTTCCATCAGCTCAAAGGAAATATGAACTGATTTATAAACGGTCTAAATGCCTGCTCATTAGACAGTATGACCTCGTCGCTTACGATTAATAATGTTCTGTCCATCGCTACTGTTAATTGGACACGCGACTGAGAAAAAAGAGATGAAAAAAGAGATTAGATGTCCAGTCTTCATTCCTCTTTCTTGAATGCCTGTTGTGTCTAGCACGAAATGTTCCAGCGTTTTCCTTTCAACTGCTTTAAAATTAGAACCAGTTATGAAATTATAAACAACCCAACTAGTGACACGGTCTTGTCATATTATAAACAAATTAATATTCTAAGTAATGGGTAGCGAGTCCAGCTGCGTAGCAACATCCTAAGCGATCTCTAATTGCTAGGCAATCATGACATTAACTTAAGGTCGTACTTCGAAACGATTAAGAAGTGATGTTGACATTTACTAACATGATGCACTAAAGACAGTTATTTCCTTAATTGCTCTATGTGTGTGGTCTATTCGTTCGCTAACCTTTCTTCATTGACCTTTGTATTTAGGGCGCTGAACTATTTGTAAAGCGCGACGTCTGTCCGTGATACCTAGGTTTAACAGCTGTTGGTATTTCCGTTAGCCGTTTACAGGTTTCATCAAGGAAACATTAGACTAGAAATACTTAAAGCAAGAAAATGTTGTTGAATCCAAATAACTGACGTCAAATGGTATAAGGTGTAAATTGATCACTTATGTATGACTGATTACCAGTCATCGGGCGATTGGATGCCCAACAGGCGTCGCCATAAAATTACATAATAGATTGCTGCACAGAAAACCGAATCTTCCACTATAAGAGTCGATATCTCGTGACAACATCACATCACTAGAAAATTGTGCATAGAAAAGCGATTCTGACAGTATAAGAGTCAAGTTACTTTGTAAAGAAAATGTCTGCAAGAATCTTAACGACTAAAGCACACCATTCCTGGTCCCACTTCACCCATAAACGCATCCAAGTCCATGAGCTGTGCGCCATTAGCTCCCAATGAAGCGTTTACATGGTAATGTTGCGGAATTTTCTCATTGTACCTATTAATTGTTGTCTAAGTATAGACGCCATTAAGCAGTCATCGCCTTCAGCGTGTTGGGAATGCTAAGTTGTTTAGAAATAGAAGAGATGGGCACAGAAGGCTCACATCTTGCCCACTTCCCTTTCTAAGTGCCGAAAGAAAGAAACAATTTCTAGAGACAGTCTAGCTAGATGTCCTTAAGAAATCAAAAATCAATGATTCCTTCAACCTAGAGGAGGAACTGTAGACGGTTAAAGGGATGTACCAAATGACCAAGAAGTACAGCCCCAATAGAACACCCATTACGTGTTAACCTTCTCCACTTCCCCAATGAGTGTAAACGCTAGGCGTCGTCACCTCGTGAATCATCGTCAGCACCTAGATCCCCGCGTCTTGTTATGAATAACAATTGAACAACTGATATGGTTTTTTCGGTCTAGTTATTTTGTGCGCCTTTGACGTGGCAGGTCACGCGGGCTAATCTTATTTGCTTGATAGAGTTCAAATTGTTGAATGCCTTATGTTATTATTAGTCTGCGAATAAAACCTTCGCTGCGGCGGGTTTGAAAAGCTATTTAATAACGATGGGAAAAGGAATAGATTCGAAAATAGAGCAGCTGCTTGTTATTAGATCTTACTAAGCATGATTTTCATGATGCCATACAAGAAGTCTACTCGGTACAGTTTCCACTTTCGACGTATGCATGAATGAATAGATTTCGGTAAGTCAACAAAAAAGCCTAATACCTACTAAGGCAACAAGTGTTAATTTTTTTCATCGTTCTGCATTTTGCAAATAAGGTTTTTATTATTATGCTAAAATTCAGAATCATACGCTAATAAATAATTAATTCAGTGCTGCTACAGTAAGTAAATTACGAGCACTGCAAAGATAAAGGTATAAACCAATCTGATCAGCGGTGAGATCGTTAAAGGATAATAATTCATATGTATTTATAGATTTGAATCAAACACTAGTTATTCACAATTAGCATACAGCATCAAACATACTATAATCTACGCGTAATGCTAATTCTAAAGTGGGTATAACCTATATTCACCTTCTTAGGTAATCTGATAACCTGGCAATAAAGGCTAGTTCCGCGTACAATAATACCTATTACCTATGTAATTAGCCACTGAATCAACTACCTGTTACTATTGAACATAGAAGGAACAGAAGTAACAAGAAAACGCAAATGAAGGTAAATGCTAATCATGTATTTCGAAATTAGTACCAGAATAATTTCAAGAAAAATAGTTGTTTTACACAACTGCAAGGATCGGTAAAAAAAACTTCTCGAATGTTCTATAAAAGTAGATAACTATGACGTTGATGAGGGCTAGAAACACCAAAGCAAATGAATGAATTGTGTACTGAATGATATGAAAGAATAAGGGGTAAATAATAGCGTGAGGACGCGGAGAATAGAAGCAATAAAGATATTGCGTAGATCCCAAATAACATGAGACGAGGCCAATGGATGATGATTGACAAAGGTTGAAATCTGACATCAGAAAAAATTAGAACAGTTACTGCCAAATTAGAATAGATTTTAACCTACTAATCAGTGGAGCTTCTAAGCCTTTAACATGCTACCTAGCAGTTTACTAGTAAGGCGAGCTGATTCACCGTCGTCGTTGCCGTGTTCATGATTCACACCATTAACTGTATTGTTTACGACCCGACGACACGTGTAAATGGAGACTTTTATAATATGTTTGTTTGGAGAATATTCGTTTTCACGCTCGTTTGCCGTGGCGAAATGGATAGAATCGTTAAAGATACCGACATGGAAGATTTGCAAACATTGTTTAAAATGTGCGGAACAATTTTTGTTTGGGGATAAGTGACTGGTGCTGGTGATATTACATTTTTTTAGATAATTTCCTTTCTATACTGGATCCCTGTCTAAACATACAATAACAGGGACCCTCATCAATATTCGAGTAATTAATCCGAAAAATGTAACTGAACTGTAACAAGCGTTAAAACGTTCCAACAGCTTCTATTTGATGTTAGTCGTTTATAAAATACTACACATTTCTATTGGAACCCCAGTCTCTCGTTAAACAAGTAAAACAGTAAGCAGACATTAGAAAAGTCAGTTAATTCAAGTTGTATAGTGTTGAACCATTCACTAGCGATCTGGAAACCCGTCGGTTTATTACGCTCGTGACCTCGACGGTACCAACGCACTCCGTATTAAAGTTCACGGCTACGTATGAGGCGCGTAATTTTGAACATCCCATAAATCGAATGGACGTGGGGGCAAATATTCTTGTATCTCTTTAACCTCAGTCGGGATTCCAAGGCATGTCACTGTCAAGGTTAAATGCAAAGACATGACAAATTGCCCTCTTTTATTGCCTACGCGCGTCGCAACGACCTGTATCCTATCGTTGGAGCTTAGGAAAATACCCAGGATGTCGACTGACGCACCAAATCGTTGAGATGGATTGGTGTAGGTATCCTGATGTCTAGAATAACTAGATTAAATTGGTTGATACAATCTTGACCGTTTTGGAATTGCCAATCTGTTTATTTTACGCATATCAGTATTTGGAATATTTAGGAATGAGAGCGTGATGATATTACATTCCTACCTATTTCACTCCGCCACCTCTTATGTTTCGAGCTTCCTGATGTAACAAAATCCATGCCCGGCCGGAACAGATCCGCCATTGATACAAAGCCAACCGTATCACATGATCCCATCAATCCCCCATATTTTTTTATTTGCAATACAAACAGCGCATGGCGTGAACGGAAACATCCCAAGCAAACAGTTGAATTGGAAAACAAATTGAAATATGATTCAGTTCCATACAATGGCAGGCGAATACTAATCGCAGGATATACGTAAGAGACGATGAACTTTTATGGGATATGTATGAGTCTGTGGTTGATTTTTCCATAAAAACAATACGCCAATGCCTATGACGTCTGTACATTGGTAAATAGAGGAAACTACTGTCCTGATCTATAAAACTAACCTTCCTGTTGATAAATATAAAGGAAAATTGACTTCTTTTCCAGATTTTTTTATGAGTTAGTTTCACTTCGATATAATTTTCAAAAGAACACCTTTTTTTTTATAATTTTAATAAATTGTCAATTACGATTGACAATAGTAATATACAATTACGTAGCAAGTTTGTTGGAAATTGCACAATGTATATTTGCTCAGTAGTTGATTTTGTTTGTTCCTACAGTACACGAGTATCACACTCTGTGTAAAAAAAAATACTAAAAGTCAAGTACCCGCTAGTTTTTTCTGATATTATCATATTGAATAACAACATCACTTTTTGGGCGTGCGTAAAAACTCGGCGCCGGCGCATGAAAAGATTATCAATACAAAAGATTGCGGCAGAAGGATCACTTTAAACAGACTACTTACAAAAGCCTAAACACATAACAAGAGCCTATAACTATCTCCTGAAGTGAAAAATATCATAATCTTCACTCATCATAATTTTTACCACACCTTCCGTCGAGGAACTGATTCTGCCCTCTAAGGGCCTATTCACACCACGTTTTTTAAAAGCGCCCTCGACGCTCAGTTTGGAAACGCGCATCAACGGCGCCTTTTTGTCCATCAGAGCAGTTTGTTGTCGTAATACAAAGTGTCAAACGCGCGTTTGCATCGCTACAAACGCGCGTCGACGGCGCGTTTAAAAAACGTGGTGTGCATAGGCCCTAAGCTTCACAACATGCAACCAGTGACTTCTGCACTGTCAATTGTAGTATGAATAGCCAAGCTGTTGTCATTCGGCCTTCTGATCTCCTCCTTCCGATGAACCCAGTCATTGACATGAATCATTAATCACGATCATTGATCGGCCAAGTCTGTTGATCATCTGTCGTGAGTCGCTGTCTCGTCGGTATAACTGTGTGGGGAGTGAAAATTGTTGTGAGATCTCACCATTCATCATTGGAGAAAATGTTTACGATATGTTATTTTAGTAATCGATATATCCAAGTATGGCAAATCATGTTCAGTCTTGTAGTCTGTCTTGTAGATCTTTGATGCCAGATCTCGGAAGTCTGAAAGTCAGATAACTAGTATTGTTAAAGGGTACCTTGTGCAGAAGGGCCTTTCAGGGATTCCATTTCCCTAAGGTTTCGTTTCGAGGAAAAGGCTAGGTGGATAGATATCCATATCAGTATGGTTTTTAAGATCAAGCTTTAAAAGTACTGCGTAGTTGATCAATTTAGACATGGTTTTGTGTTGAGTGGCGCCAGTAAATGTGGCAAGTCATCTAAGGTCTTTAAAATTCTCGAGACATGCAATTATATTTGTCATTATACCTAGAAGTAGACCAGGAAATGTTTTGAAGTATGTTTATATTGAAAACAAGCCTGATAAATAAAAATAAGAATAGGTATTTAGATTTGTAATTTAAATAATGACCATTTTTTTTTCTTTTCCAGGTAAGCTTGTCGACACCAGAATCCAGTCCGCCAAATGCTGTTAAAAATCAGTATGTAACACTTTCAAATTCTGAGGACAAAATAGAAACCGTACACAGGTCGATAATCTTCGAGGCAGTAAGGCCATTGGCTACAATGATTTCATACGCGCATTACGGTAATCAGGACAATGAGTCATCGCACTACAGCGCATCAACCTACTTATAAATCTAATTTTGATTATGTTCATGGCCACACGATTCAACGTAAAGAATATAGAAGAAAAACTGCAGTTTTTAAAATAAAAACAAATTGTTTTCTTATTGGTGTAGGTAAGTGACGGAAAATAGACATAGATACGGGGAAACCATATCTTATGGCACCTTATGGTTCTAGTTTGCGTTACCATGCCATTATAATGAATGCCTGATATAATCGTGTAGTAGCTAAGGGCACTTATAACACGCACGCAACAAAATACCGTGCTGACTACTCAACCTGCTAATGTAATAACGTTTAGAGTAGCCTCAAACATTTTACCTGTGGTTTCCAATCCCACCGGACCTAACTTTGGTAACTTTACTAATCCCTCAAGTAATTGAACAAAAACGAGGGATATTTCCCCAAGGATATTAACACGTTCACTGCCAACGCGGTCAATGTTGTCCGATGCTCGTATACGCTATCAAGCCAAGTAAAATTTCTCATTTTTATCATTTTTCACATATACTTTTTATTCATTATTTAGCCACCTTATATGTTTAAATAACGTGTTTAAATGAAAACACAATGATTTTATCCTTTTATTATTAGTTATTACGCATCGCACAACACTGGCCCCCATGGCCTCACAGGGGCCTAAGTCTACTAATTTATAAACGTTACAATGGTCTCTCAATGGTGTGTTTTTGACAGTTTTTGTATGGCAAATCTGTCAAAAACTTACCATTGAGAGACCATTGTGACGTATGTAAATTAGTAGACTTAGGCCCCTGGACGAAAAATCAAAAATTCGTTAAATAGAGCCGCGCGGTCAGGTTGCCGCCCACCGCCACACAGTGATCCCATTTCGAAAATTAATGGACATAGGCAACAAAGTTCCAATATCGATGCGATTTTTTTTTATGTGATTCTTTATGACATTCCTGACAACTTTATTCTTGTGAAATTTCTGGTAAAGTTGATAGATTGTCTGAAAAAAAAAAAGATTTTTTGTATGGAGCGAATCACGTTTAATTTTTTTTCTTCAATTGTACTAATATGTTGGGTGTATGGCGTGAGTATATGGTAGCTAGGGTCATTCACTATCTACGAAAAATAAAATCAGCGCCAGACATCTGCGGCCGCGCGAGTTATCAAAAGAATCCATTAGCGGAAAACAATTATATTATAGTATGGTACCTGTCTTGCTTACGATAAGCTTTTAAGTTTTGTTTTTGTATAAGTTCATTTTAATTGCATTTAAGAGGCTCTAATTGACATTTTTTTCTGTAAGAAACCTTTTTTTTAATTTCCTTATAATCTCTAAACTATAAGTGATTTCATTTTTCAAGAGTAATGCGTTACAAAAACCATATTTTTTTTCCTAAGTGTTTCCTTTAAAAACCAAGCTATGTAGGATAAACTGAAGGGCCGCGCGGGCCACATTATAAGCGAATTATCTCGATAATGCTGTCCGTTGGCGCAATAGAGAGTTTTGAACATAGGCCTGACGCGCGGTCAACATTGTCAGACGCGGCTTGAATGGAAAGTTTCAGTATCGCTCAACATTGTCCCCCATGGCCTGAACGGAAAATGTGCACTTTTTTAGTGGCAGTTAACGTGTTAATATTTAGTTTTTGGACAGCTTCTTGTTCTACAAAATGTGTTTGCTTTATTTCGTGATATAAATCTGATCTGCCAAAGTTTCATAATTTCACACAGCTCTAACGACATTGGATGAAGTAAACAAGCAAACTTTTGCAATTACAATGTGAGTTTTAACTCATATTTCAAAGCAAGTCCAATGTTAGCATAGGAGTTACGTAAATATGCGACTCGTTTCCACGGAAATCACAAATCATTTCAATAATTTGGTTTTAATTTGTGATATTAACTAAGTTATAGAAATGTTTGTTAATTTTCATATTCTTTGCAACCCCACTCACCAATATTTCATGTTGTACCCGCTGGTCATCTCATTTATTTCATTTTATAAAGTTATTGATTTACGAGCATAGAAATGATTTACACCGTCAATCAAGTCTCTACAAATCAATCACTTGAACGAGTTACTGAAAATGTTCTGACTAATATAGATCCATTGGGATTTGATTTAGCTGGTACTTCTAATGCCAATAAAATAGTCACCATCCAATCTTAGATTGTCTTAAACAAATTGATTTCCGGAGTCTTTTTCGTTTTGAATATCATCTGTATCCATTAAATCATCGACATTTAAAACCTTACTATGGATATCAGTATCAAACAGGATCTCACTTCCTCCACGCATCCTTCTAATCGTTAAGTGTAGACGTCTAACATCCATCAATATAATTCTCTATTTATTTGTATTGCATTCTGTCTGCTGAATAATTCATCAGCGCAGCTCCGGCTTCGCACCTCGCACTGTTAACGATCGCCGATACGTTCGCAACTCCTGTTCTTTGACAAATTGGGGTGCACGAGCTTTCTTATTCGTTTTGCAGAAGTTAGGAAAATCCGTAATTAGATGGTTGTTATTTATAGCTACGCTTTAAGACGTATAGTTGTATGTTTCTTCCCTCTTTTGGGAACCGGTTCGTAATCTTGCTGATTAAGTTAAAGTTATGAATCATTGTGATTGATTTTCTTTTTGCAACATGGCGTTTTAAAATCATTAGTTGCAGTTTAATGACTGATGTGTTCACAGTATTGGCAAATTGTTAAATGTTCAACGAAGGAATAACAGTCGTGTCGTCCAACAACTTTATTGCATTAAGGTTATGCAATTAAATAACAAAAAGGGTTCAAACTGCAAATTCGTGGCGTTCAAATTTCCTTATTACCTTCATCAACGTCAGCCTTGACTTTCAAGTTTTATTCATGGCCATCTATTTTAAACTGCGGTTCTTTCTTACTGCCAATTATGAAATTTCATCACCCAACCATTAGCTTCATTCATTATCTTCTATTCTCTTTCCTTCCCCACCAGAGTTGATGATTAATGGTAAACAATGCATAGAATCAAGGGCTCGACAGCATCAATATGTCCCCCTGCATCCCGTCAGTTGATAGTGACAAACGACGTCACCCCGGGGCTCATTGTCAGGGTCTACGTGACATAGGACACGATACGACGCACTTTTTTTTGTTCTCCAGTTTTGGAATTCAATGAATCTGGTTCGGGAGATGATTCGGAAGTTTAGAAACCGCGTTTTGTTAAAACATGTGAATTAATCCGGGACGTAACTATGTTATACGATTCTAATTTCTAGGATCATTCGAACAGAATGGTTTTGATATGATTATCCAAATATCGAATCATTCCGTACATCTCGTGCTTAATGTATCTACTGCTTTGTTTCTCTAAGAGCGAAAACTAAATTCTGGAAATTCTTCCTTTAATCCTATTACTATGTTCTTAAAAAATGTCTCATCCATCATCAAACCAAAAAGCATAAGTATCCTATCGTTAATTGCTTCCGTATACTGGTACTTATAGTACAAGTCTAATCTGTTTCATTTTGTCTTCAACATTCCAATCTACGTAGCCTATATTTTTTTTATGCGAATGTCCAGGTTTATGTCGACACAAATCAAAAGCCCGCGTGAAACGTATCGTGTAAACGGCTGTTTTATATGTTTACATACTTACTCTTATCCTGTTTCTCCGCTCGTGTGGAAGTTGTGGATCGTAGGCCCTTTCTTGTGGGAGTTTCTTTTTTTACGACGCGTTATATCGTCGGAGCTCCTTATATGTTACCTTATTGTATACTCGTGCAGATATAAAATTTGTTATATCTAAAATATTGCAAACCACGTCCTCGTCATGTTGTGAAAATTAGAAGCAGTTGTTCTGTTTTCCCCTGCATCAATGCGTGATGTTTCCTTTCATCTTATGTCAGGTGATAGTGACAAATGACACAGGGAATACAGAGGTGGCATACGTGACTCTAAACACGGTGGCATTCACTATTTCTAAGGCCTTTTAAATATGTAGAGCACGTGGCTTTATCCAATGAATTATGTTAAAATATTTGTCAATTTTTAGTTTTTATGTAAAACCACTTTATAGCACGGCCTTTCATATTATCAATTCAATATGCTTACGTATGCATAAGACCACATTCAGGCATAACTGCACGAATACATTTCAATGCGCAATTTAGTAGTACTAAGCTCCTTATATTGTAAGCTTCTTAGTCCTGTCTGACGATCGTCAAAGGCAATGAAAGAAATAACTTTATAACAAGTATAAAGGCTTTTCATTAGAAATTTTACTGAATATTACAGCATTTACTTCGAAAGATTATTAAGTATTCTGAGAAAAGTGCATTTAAAAGTTCTCATGAAACATAAATTATAAACGAGAGGATATTTATCGTTTGAAAAGTACTCAATATTGCAATGTACGACGAGCAGAGCTGTTAATAAATACTTAGTGTAGCTAGGTATGATGAATATCTCTGAGGGAAGCCAATATCAAGCGAATTCGTCCAACTGCGCCGTCTGTTCGTAAAGCTTCCGAGATCCCATTGGGATTATTAGATAGTTTCACAAGCTATTCGAAGTTTAAATGGCATTTAGTTAAAGTTGCATTTTGCTTGCAATGAACAGTTTAATGCTGCTCATTTCCTGGGTTCGCTTTCATTAGTAAACGTTTACTATCTTCTTCAATGTGATCGTCTTACAGATAATAAATTGCATTTTGCTCGCTATAAACCATTTTAAATAAATTGTTATTAAGTGGATTATTAGTATGATTGTACAGATATGATATCCGAGATTGCACGACGACAATCTTTGTACAATGAAAGCTTGGAAACTTTCATCCATTAATTATTTCCACGCCAATATAGACTTTCGAGAAAATCATAGCATATCTGCTCATCCCGCACACGTAGTAATAACTAGCTAAGTGAACGAAACTGCTTATTATGGGGCTCATAACTTATCATTACTTATGCACTATGTTGCGTTAATGCTTAGTAGTTAAAACTGAAGACAGGCAGCTTGAAGTAATAACCGAAGAGGCTGAGTAAATATAATCATGAGTTATGGATTGATATAGACACACAAAAAACGAATGTTTTATCTAGGATTGTATCAGTGTCATTGAAGCCTTTGTGTTCACCCACCACCCGGTAATCAAACATTAGTAATGTGTTTTTTGTTGTAGTTGACTCTTATTTAAAGAGTAATCTTAACAAAAACACCATATTTATTGGTATTTTTGTCAATACTGTCTCGGTTGTCAATGTTAACCAAAAGCCTTCCATCTTCTGTGTTATGAAATTTATAATCTCTGAGTCTTCATATTTTAATATCCCAAACATGTCACATTCTTCACTCCCAACCTAAAATGTCCAAAAATAAAATAATTTCTGCTTGCCTCATTTTAATCCGTCCTACGGCTCCGGATTTTGTAGGTTGCAAGCCTTAAGCCGATTGTGGAGGTATTGTATAATGAAGAGCGATCGTATTACCGGTCCACTGGACTCCTGAGTACTACGAAGATAGAAATGGATGCATGTCTATGTGTGTAGTTGATGTGTCTATGCTTTTGTTGCCAGTAGCTCCGATTGAAAATACAATGGGAAAATTGAAGTCTATTGTTGGAGGAGTGGGCGCTTTGAGTGCTTGTTGTTCTCCTTTCTAGGTGCTTTCAGGTATAGCTGAATTGTTTGCTTTCAATGTTATAGCTTCTTCATTATTATTAAAATATACATAATTACTGACTTAAAACTAGATGTCAATTTCAGTTTTTATTTTAATCTCTAACAATTAATCATCACCCACCTAGATGTATAAGGATACCCTGGGGTCATTTGGGCAGGCTGTCAATCCAACAGGGTGCAGCTGAATGAAGTATTCTTCTTAGAGCGATTCACTATCTGTCCTTCAAAATCCAATAATAGTTTATTTAGTAATTATAATACATCTACAATATTGTAGATGGAGAACATTCATTCTCCATTTTTTGCACAGAAAACTTTATATTGTTTTCCTTTCAAATTCTTTCTGTTCACTATTACATCATCTCTCAAAGTGCATTCAAAGAATGTTCGTCTTATATATCTACTCTAATTTCAGACATGTTGGATCATCGAAACGTTTGCGTTTTATTGCGAATTATGTTTACGTTTATCTTTATTGACGTAAACTTTTGCTACGAAATTTTTATAGCAGAGTTTTCTAACACTGTTTCTATTTACATTGAATTCTCATAGCCGTAGTACGCGCCTCATTTACAAGACTGTTAAAAACATACATATAATTTTGACTTCATCTCTTTTTACCCAATAGGTACTTGTTTGGCATGATTATTTCTAAAAAACACCACTCAACTCTTCGATTACTACAAATAAACCGAAACGCACTAGATTCTTATCAGCAGCATGTTGCAGCAATCAACTAGTATAGAGAACATGTTTAAACACCATGTTCAAAGACAATACACTCACTTTATAGGCTATTGTTACCATTGCAGCCATTGCGACGAGAACGATAACAGTTACAGTTACTGATTAGAGTTAAAACTCATACGTGTTGTTTTCACTCCCAGCTCTAGAAGCCTTGAGTATCTACACACACCGGCAAAATTAGGGGAACATTAAAAAAAGGTCGCATTTTTGTCAAATATTTCACTGGTTCGATCAGTGTTTACATTTTTTAGGTTCCTACCCTGATAATATACGGCATTAGGACACTTATTGACAGGTTTTAACAGTCCAACAGAAATTATACCCTCTTAAGTGTTTTTAGATAGTCAGCGCTTTTGAGTGTTTTTGTTTTGAAAGTTCGTTTTTGCTGTTAATTTTTGCCCTAGCTAATGTTGTGGTGTCTGTATGGTGAGTTCACATTGTATTGCATACAAAATGAGTGATTTAGCTGTAACAGAAGTCGCTAAAGCTGTGACAATGATCAAGGAAAGTCATTACTACCGCTCAGTTATTCGAACATTGGGTGAATTAATATCCATGATCTAAACTCATGTGCAATGGTAGGTACAGACAGATTGGATTTTATGTAAAGAGACTCAGACAAGGCAAAAATCGCGCAACGAGTCCCTTATACTACCTTTTTATAAGAATGCAAACTCTGAAAAATCGTTCTCTATTGACTGTTTAGACCCAACAACAAAATCTGGGCCTATGAATGAGACAAAAAACATTACATAGAATTTTAAGATCTCTGTTTCATACCTGAGTGCAGTCAGAGAACCGCTATGATTGATAATTTAAAGCTGTGTGAGCTTTCAAAGATACGCCTCCCCCACACCATAACATACTCTCCAATGTATGACACTGTATTGATAAAATTTGCGTGATTCAAACGTTCTCTTTGATATATCCACATCCTTTTAGTCCCATTTATTAAATTTAAACAAAAACGGCTTTCATCAAATAATAAAACTCAACTCCATTCATAGGACTAATCTTGTTGCTGACGAGCAAACGCTAATCTTGCATTGCGATGATCTACAACAAAATTTGGAGCTTGTTCTGACGCGTTTGACTTCAAAACAACTTCATCTAACCTTTTTCTCATTGTTTAATCACTAACATGCACGTCGTGCACTTATTCAAGGAAATTTAGGGCCTGAACAGCCTTAGAGGACGATTTTTCAAAATTTACATTTTTATAAAATGGTAGTCTGTGGGACTCGTTGCGCGATTTTTGCCTTGTCTGAGTCTCTTTACATAAAATCCAATCTATCTGTATCATTGCACATGAGTTTGGATCATGGATATTAATTCACCCAATGTTCGAGTAACTGAGCGGTAGTAATGACTTTCCTTGATCATTGTCACAGCTTTAGCGACTTCTGTTACAGCCAAATCACTCATTTTGTATGCTATACAATGTAAACTCACCATACAGACACCACAACATTAGCTAGGGCAAAAATTAACAGCAAAAATGAACTTTCAGAACAAAAACACTCAAAAGCGCTGACGACCTAAAAACACTTAAGAGGGTATAATTTCTGTTGGACTGTTAAAACCTGTCAATAAGTGTACTAATGCCGTATATTATCAGGGTAGGAACCTAAAAAAGTGTAAACACTGATCGTATCAACGAAATATTTGACAAAAATGCGACCTTTTTTTAATGTTCCCCTAATTTTGCCGGTGTGTGTAGATGCCTAATCAGGTTCTTCGAGTGTATGTTAATGTAATATTGTGTTAACAGCCCAATGTCAATCGTTCACCCTAGTTTACCATTAATGCTAATTATGATTCCGATGAAGATATTTCATGTGACCAAAGAACTAAAGATTATGAAGAAGCTTGTCAAGTTCCATAAAGAAGACACTTCATTACAAAATTGGCTAATAAAAACCTACATCATAAAATAAAACTTGCCAAGAAAACTAAACCACGCAAATAAATGGTGCATTAATCCGCCAATCGTTTGTTTATTTATAACTGCATTTCGCAGCTTGTTGCTGGTGCAGATCTTGACGTCATGGCGCACTTGCGCACGCGCTGACACCGCACGAAGATTCTTACATGTGTGGTGAATCGCGGACTTACGTACATACGTCAGCTCAGCAGTGTCAGCGTTTATGCGAAACAATTAAAGCTGCTGATTTTAAGTAATTATTGTACTTTAACCCTGCTTGCAGCTGAATGAATTACGTCAGTAGACTTTAGGCTCAATCAAATTTAACCTGATTAAATGCCTATGAGGTCTGTTTTGGATTAGAATTGTATGTGAAGGTTTGTAATCCGCCAGTTATCAGATCATGATGTTTATCCTAATCTCTCTCCACATTTTCAGTTAACTGTTCAAATTGTAGATATCAATCAATCTATGAACTGCTGAGAACAACTCAATAATAAATTAATCCCGTTTTCCATTACAACCTAACCTAAACTAACTTCCTCTCCTAAGGTTATCAATCTACCTGGAGGTTTCACCACACCCTACTACATTCTTTCCATTGCTACAGTACCCGAGGATTCAGTAAAGAGCGTGTCAAATTCACAATAGCACGTAACTAATATAATACTAGTAACTTCATTGCCGGAAAGCCACGAACCTATTTCACTGCAAGATTTACAGCTTGCACGAAATGGCACACATCTGTAGCACTTTCCGTCACTTCGGAGTAGCATGTGCTACCTACCTACATACTGCGGGAAATGCATTGAGAAACTTCTCCGACAACTATACAATATAGATGAAGCAGGAATTGACTGACTACGTCGCAAATCCGGGGGGATGCAGTTTCTTGCCATTTAGTTGTCGTCATTTCATTTTATACACTGCTGTTTGCAATTGCTTTTCCGTAACTTTTAGTTCTACTTATTGATTTGAAACACGTGAAGATTTTATTTCTGCATGGTTATCCAATCATGCCTCAGGCTATAACTCTCTGATAATGAATAAAAATTCGATGAAGGCGACCAGGTGTTGAAGCATTAGCATATACAAGATTGTGATCTCCGTTCGTACACCCCTGCAAACATTCGCAACTGCAACAAACATCAATCTCGTATTATCATTCAGTCTATCTTCCATGTCGTTCACCTTTGCAACGTTACGTCGACTGCTTATGTAAGCATGTTCGTCGATAACTTTATAGCTGATTATACTCTTTATATAATGTCATGATAAAGTGCAGCTCCATTGGTTTCGCTCCGGGTATCACGATACGCGATATGTGCATTCGACACCCTTTTCATTTTGTTCGGTACGTCATTAAAAACATGTTTCTTGTTGGTACATGCGTGGACAGTGTCGGTTACACACTTTTTTATTTCGCTGTATTGACTCATGATATCAAATACGACACGTAAAGCTGATCAAGTTCGGCTTCCATTTTCATATTGAGAAACACTAGCTCTTATGTGTGGAACTGAATCCAATAAATGGTCACAGTCACAGCGCCTTGGGAAATCATATAAATCTATAGAAAGATGCTTTTAAAAGTAAAAGCAAACATTTCCCGGCATTTTATTTCCCAGAACGCGTTTCCTCGCGTGCTCTTAACTATTTCTACAGTAAAACCTCTAAAATGCACTACTTTATTCCATCCACTGAGACGATTTCGAATTGTTCCTCGTTAGTTATTAGCCAATAAGCGATAATCATTTCTGAGAGGTAAAATTAAAAAGTAAACTGAAATTCAAAGCTTTCGACTGTGTCTCGCAAGTTCACGCGTAGGTGTGATTCTTCGAAGTACCACCTTGCATGGTGGGACTGTTTCTTGTACCGTGTCATATATTGCGAAATGAGATGATTCTCATAATTGAATACGCACATTTGCGGTATTATTCAGGTTGCAAATCGCGTTAGCAATTAGTTTTCAAACTAAACTATTTAACAACAAATGCCTTCAGCGATATGCGGTTTACCGTATAGGATTCCTGGTAATAATATTAATGCTAAACTTTACATCCAATGACGTGCCACAAATGCCACAATTAGAACAAACGCTTTGAATCTATTCACTAATTAGCTATAACCAGAGTACAATGAAATGCAAGAAGTAGCTCTAATAATGAATTGAGAATGCGCCTGTGCGAATGATTAAATACCAATTTGGGAGTATATTTTCGCACATGGTTGTACTATTAACATCATTCGTTTGATTAATTTCATTGAACGTGTAATACAATAACAGCTTGCAGGTTTGTTTGTTTGATCAGTTCTCAGAATATGGATTTGGAATAGTCTGTTAAACGGACTATGTTGATTTATCGTTTAATACTAAACACTCCAAAACTTCATAAAACTAACAGATATTAGTTTTATGAAGTTTTGGAGCAGCAGTATCTTACATGCGCTTAATACTAAACTCAGTTTATTGGATTCTCTGATATTGTCATCAGTTTTATTGATGGTAACACAAAGTAACGCAGGCAATGTGTTTGAACAGGTGCATATTCGAATTGAATAAATAAAGATTTGCACAATACAGAAACAGATGATACAGATAATCGAATAACATAATCATTTACCAGTTACTGAACTTGATAAACTCACCTTGCAGTTTCGGAAGGTCAATCAAAGCTTATTATAGATGTCGAGTTTCTGTACTCTGTAGCTAGGTCCCAATCTGACCAAGGGGAGTTAGAAGAGTTGATGACTATAGATAAAATAGTTATGATAGCGCTATAAGTTTCACAGTTATCGTCCCCTTTCACCCAGTCCATCTTTCACTTTGCTCCCACTTACGTACTGCTTCACAATGTACAACACATCGCACAAGCACTAACAGTCGTACCGTGATTTACGATAGAAATCCTCTGACTACAGCGCATTTACATTTAACAAGCCGAATAAACACGTTCGGACATAAATCGCCCTGTATAAGGTATTGAATGCGACAAACGCCGTGCCCGCCATGTTGTCTGGGTGACCGGGTGTTATGGCCACTCGTTGGAATGTCATAGTTGTGTACGCTTGAAACCTTACAGGGTAATGTGTGGACTTGATTGTTCTTTATTAACATCATACTAATAGTGTTGATCTGGAAGACCATCGTTCAGTTGTGGTTGGAAATAAAGTGATAAAGAAATACCTACAACATAAAAACCTTGAAGATGCAGGCATTAATGTTAACTGCAATATATTTTTAATGAATTGCAGTATAACAACTGATTACCATAACAGATAACATTTACATCTAGCATTTGACTAAAATGAACACCAAATGCTTGTGAAGATGTAAGTGCCATAATAATTCATGCAATAAGATCTTCCAGTGACATGGCGTGTATAACAAACCTTGTTACCCGATGGTTCATATCTCGAATTTGTATAAATGGTAATTCGCTACGCGAAGTTGCACTGATGACGTCATGATGTGACGTCTACGGCGAAAGGCTACCACGCTAATTATCTTTCCGCAGATCTCTCAACATTAGGGTGGCTAATAAACTGTTGCAAAAAAATTAAGTTGCAGAAAAGTATAAATGAATTAAAAACCTTGCCAGGGGAGATAAGTTTCTGGCTTTGAGCCGAAATAAAGAGAACTGGAGGATGCAAAATGCATTAAAAACTTTCATTTGACTGTTCAGCAGTCGGCATCTTGCCAACCGGAAGAATTACGCACACTTAAGATTTTTAGCCAGTAAAGTACAATTTCCGAACACAAATATTATTTCGGAATTATTTTTGTTACTTAGTATCTTTTACATAATGTCTTGCTTTTTCTTGATTCTTGAAATTCGTAATGTTGTTTCCCCTTTATAATTCTCAAGCAATTCTATATAACACATAAGTACTAAGTTTGTTTTTAAAACCATTCCAGGTGTTATTACAACACAGTCAAAAACTAGAGTATAAACTTGATGAATGGTTTCGTACTTATCTCACCATTTTCAGTTGCTTTCATAATTCCAGACTTTAGAAACTCGATTAATACTAATGTCATAAAGTTATTACTGGTCATAACTGATGTTGAAGGATAACAGCATCTAATTTTGTTCTGGCATGTTGTAAGTTCTTGAACATTGTAGGCATATGTATTTCCTTATAACTAAGATAAATTGAATATTAATATGTTATCCTAGGTCATGACTGTTTCCTAGAATAGCGTAATTTATATCTCAATCGTGTTCGAGAATTACTTGCAATCGGAAATATGCCAAGTTGTGACTTTTGGCGCGACCTACGAATTTATGGTAGAAGAAAATTGAAATTGAATTCCAGAAAACTGTTCATCTGTTAAAAAGGCATACACACGTATGAGAATGTGGGACAATAAGTCGGTGGTGGTCACGTGGTGTGCATTGTGCACTGGTAATCCGACTCCCGCGCACAAGTGCGCCGCGCGTCCATTGTTGCGGGATCGCGGTCGGCCGGATCGAATGGCCGATACTCTGGCGATACGGAACGACCGCCGTGTATCAGCCGCCAGAGATCCTATCGCGTTATCTGATTTGAAGGGAAATTGTGTGGGGTGCGTTTTGCTTGTCTGTGTCTTTCGATTTTAATGATAATGTTTATGGCTCTCACTTCTTGAGAAACTTTCGTATTTTCTATAATATTCTGTACAGCTTTTGGACATCTTTATAGAATAAAAGGCAGATATAAACTGAAGAAAAATTGCAGATAAAAACTGCAGTAGTTCATATTGCGTGACTAATCGGTTATCGATAACATCTACAAACGAATTTTAAAATGTGAGGTAACAAATTCTTAGTTCCTACCGGACGTTTCATTTTCCCTTCCTTTTTACAGTGTCATGTTTTCATTAACTTAATTATCATTACGAACTCATCTTCTCAATATTCCAATAGCCTGGTTTTTGCCCAAAATCGTGAGAATCAAAGATGTATAATCAGAACATTTGTGTATTGTCCCGTTGATTCCGACCTATTGTGCGATATTGTTGGCGATAAAGCGATGTATAGAAAACTGAACGGTTCTCACGGCACAATGCCGCAGCCCGTTTGTTTGCACAGGAGTGGCACAGGTCCTATTATGCTTTTATTCTGGGTACATTACTCTTTCCATCACTAATGCGGTGAGCAAAGTTATCGAGTCCTTGACGTTGTTGGTCATACATCATCTTCTGAAAGTACATATCTATACATACTTCAATTTTATTGTTAAATCAATAATTTTCTTGCCCTCAATTTTATTGTTAGCTCAATAATTTTCTTGCCCTTATGAATCTTATTTATTTTTATCTGGCAACTGAAATATTATTTTCCCCTACTGATCAATATTAGCGGCAGCTCTGAAGTATCTATTCTAAAAATGTATGATAAATATCTTTTCAGACAACAGGTTGGTCATGAGAATAACAAATCCAATCCATCCATCACTCACTACTATCTTTCTAAAAGCCTACCCTATTATATATATAGTTTTTATTCGTTCTTTTTTGGTTTTCCTAGCTTCGCACAATCTGTAGTTCTTTATAACATTAGATAACTTTTCCAGGACCTTCTACGTCTTTCGCAGTACGGTTAGCTACGAAACTCTTAAAATATAGATGTTATGTCGCTCAGTCTAACGCCAAACAAAAACAAAGGATATTTGACGTTATATTGTCTGGCTTTTTGTGTTTTTCTTTAAAGAATTATGTATTGTTTCTAACATAAGTTGATACAAAATAAACATACTAACGAAATATTAATCTTTGTTTTTACTAATTTCTATTCTCTTAGCTAATTTAGCCAACTTATCAAGTCGTCTAATAGTTTCTTAACTTTTGTGTTTCTGGTTTATACGGGTAGATGACTATCTTGCCACCCTCGGGATTCATCGAGCTTAAACCAAGTGTCGTAACGTAAACCAGTCTTAAACTTTATGACTTACTCCTGACTGGACCGTAAGCCTTACAATTTAGCAGTCTATATACAATTTCAGGGTTTGAAATAAAGCAGACGATGTATGTTAAGCTTTAACAAGTATGAACGGATCGAAGATAACTGATCGACAGCTGAAATATAAAGGATCTAATACGGGTCTAAAAAAAGCCACTTAGCAATATTCTTAATGATTGATGATGAAGTGAAAATAGAAGAAAAACCAATAAAGTTGAAATTGCACGAAGTGAATCATAAGAAATACTGCTTGGAGTGGCCGTTTTAGACCCGCTGTTCCAGAATTAAAGGCAGATGTGTCTGGTTTCAATTCTGGAACAGCTATAGATACTTAAGCAAACAGTTTTGTCAAATGCGTCACGTTTTTGTGAAGTTACTTCTACAGTATTCCCCTTAAAGGTATGCCAGATTTTTAGTTTAGCAAACACTGGAATTTACAAGTTGTTAAACACTTGCTTCAGTAGCTTTACAATGTATTCAGAAAACTCCAGTTTCCCACACAAAAAGTAATCGATATTTACAAATAACAGTCCGTTACGTCTGCACGTACTCGTATACTAATCGCGTGCTGGGTACGCCGTGCGCTTCATGCTTCCATACTCCCGTCTAATTAACTTATCAATTAGCATATTGAATTGATAATTACGCTTATCTATTTATGTTATCTAGTCCGGTCGCTAGGCAGGCGAGCTTAGGTGCTTTTAGTATTAGCGGTTGTCACTTAGGCGAGTACGATTTTGGTGCTTGTCTTTAACTGTGGATTCTTGAATGGCTTGGCTGTCAATAAACAATTCACCATCTTTATCTATTGGATCAGTTATTTCTTTACTAATGTTCATTTTTGTTTATTTGTCATGGTTCAGTTCAGAAACACCATAATTCATGTTGTCTTTGACAGATCCTCTTTCCATTACTGTTCAGTTTGTGATCGTCCTTTTCTTTGATTTGGCACTTGAATTTAATATTGTGAAATACTTTTAGACGGCACTCTATTATATGATGTTGATTAATAAAGACAAGTAGGTGTTTTTCGTCTCTCGTTCCCAAACCTAACATACAAACACCCAATAGGCTTAGTCCTAATTGCCAATTAAGTCGCATCAATCGGATTACTATTGGGTCCTTGATCTCTTCACGAGTAGACTTTCCTCATCTTTTGAATATCACCTCCTCCATATATTTCTTCTTCCTCTCTCGCTATTAATACAGCCCCACTTCACCGGTGATTGTACAAACGTTCATAAACAAATATTTGAATACCTGCAATAAAAATGATAATTACTCCAATTACTTAATTGAATGGATTCGTAACAACAAAGCTATCGTTTAAGTACACTGGAATTAACGGTTACATTCTGTTTAAGTAATTAATTGTTGAGTAATTGTTTCGGTAGAACTTCTATTCTTTTGGGAATTCTGTTGAATTAAATAAAGAATACTCGATTTGAATTTTATATCTTTTTAGATTGAAGACTAATGCGTCCTCCTATTACACAATGTAATGTAATTCTTTTATCTCTTTGTTAACTAAATTTTATGTGACATTGATAGTACATATCTCGGATATTACTGTTTTGATTTCCATGACGTCAGAAAAAGGCTATAAAATTAAATTCTCCTTAATTTTATAAATATTACTAGCTGTGCCCGCGACTTCGTTCGCGTGGATGTCGGAAATTACCAATGTATTTTTTTGTGCGAAGCGTCGGGTAAAAAGGTCTCCCTCCAAAATCCCACCGTATCCCATCGTATCCCACCGTATCCTATCGTATCCCATCGTATCCCATCTTATCCCATCATATCCCATCTTATCCCATCTTATCCCATCTAATCCCATCTTATCCCATCTTATCCCGTCCTGTCCCGTCCTGTACCGTCCTGTCCCGTCTTGTCCCGTCCTGTCCCGTCCTGTCCTGTCCCGTCCTGTTCCGTCCTGTCTCATCCTGTCCCGTACTGTCCCGTCCTGTCCCGTCCTGTCCCGTCCTGTCCCGTCCTGTCCTGTCCTGTCCCGTCCTGTCCCGTCCTGTCCCGTCCTGTCGCGTCCTGTCCCATCCTATCCCATCCTATCCCATCCTATCCCATCCTATCCTATCCCATCCTATCCTATCCTATCCCATCCTATCATCATCATTACATGAATTATTTGAATATGTAGCAGAATCGAAGCTAGATCGCGCTATGAACTACGCGTCTTGGTGTGAACTGACCGTAATTTTATTTCTGAAACACTTTATATTCGAATAACTTTTGATAGACTGAACCGATTGCAATGAAACAAAAACTAAATGTTACCTCAAGTCACGCTAAATAGTTGTGTATATAAGTTATTTACATTGATTTCGTGCATTTTACGTGATGCTCGGACATATAAACATACAAACAGACAAACAGACAAACCGACAAACAGACAAAAATTCAAAAAATGTTAGAAATGGGTCCTATTGGTTGTCCTTTAACACCCTAGCTATTTTTTTTGGATTTTATTTTGATGTACAAAAACGATTTTTCTACAGTTTTATTATATGTATAGATAGATATCATCGAAAAACAACAGTAGACGCATCTCGCTATCAACTCTCAGTTTTATTACAGTCGTATTCGTCTCAAAACAAAACGATAACTTTATCGATACCGTTGAATCGATAACAGTTATCGAATAATCGGGATACAGATGTTCTCTTTGTTCCGTTGATACTGTCATCTGATCCGTCTGCCTGTCTGCCTGATGTAATTGTACTGGGAACGATACCGGCTTGTTTCTGTCGTTTCTCTGTATAGTGTAATAATGTGTTCTCGAGATTTCATGTCCATTTTGTCGTGTTCAAACATTAATTATATCTTTCGTAGACGTACCTACTTATTAGTGACAACATTCTAATGGACATTGATTTATTTACACATCTGTTGAAGAATTCATCTGTGGGGGTTACTAGACTCTTGTTTGTGTCGACACATTCGATTCGGTTGTACTTATTTGGTATTTGTTGATCAACTATGTCAATCTAAAAACAATTGCTTTACACATAATATTCGGGTTTGATTCCGCTTGTGCTGATCGGCATTCCACACTCGGCATCTACAAGTTTTTAATCATATTCGGGATGGCTCGCTAAGTCGCCTGATAATTGTTGCCGCCCGGCTATTCTAAAATCATGCCGACTTGAACACTTCTGTAGCGTCTCTTTACGTCTACATCGCGAGTGGAAACATATTTTTCCTACTTCTCCACTATTCTTTTCTAATAAATTTCGTTGCAGGATCCAAGACTGGTAAATTCATTCTCCGAGCTTCATTGTCTCGGCGCTTTTCAGGTGGATGCCACTGTTGATTCTGGCTTTCAGTTCTTCCCCATCTAAAAAAAAACTGCATCGCGACGTTTCAAGTAATTATGCTTATCACATTTATTCGTTTGGCGCAAATCTTAATGAGCGTTGCGTATCCTATAGCATGCGACCTCCGCACTTCAGCGTTGATTACGAACTGAATTTTATACAACAGCCTGCTCATGCATAATCAGTGAGCGAGCAAGGATTGATGTTCTCCAAAAGAAACATCAGAAAAACAACTCTTTACGATACGTAGTGTCGTAAAGTACAGGATAATATGATGACTCAGATGATTATCCGAATATTTTGCAATCCACTGCGGGTCGTAGGCCTTCCACACACATGTCCTCCAACCACGACCCACTAATCTTATTATTATTGGCAGTCTTGATCAAAGCGTAGAAGCTCCATTACAATACAAATATACTAAATTCTTAAGAATCCTTCGTGATCTCTGTTCAATGGCTGATATCTTTTGTTTTAGCACCTTCTGGCGCTTTGCATATACCGATTCCTCTGTCAATATCAATACCTTTCCGTAGTTCACCGAATTCTCCGTGACGTCACAGCACACACGGATACGTATCAATTTGGAAGCGCCTCGTAAAACACCGCAGTATATTTATACAGCACATTTTCATATAGATCGGCGGCACGTTTTCCTTTTATTATAGCTTCACAGGCCTTTCCGATTTTTATACCGTCGTCTTATCTTCCCGTGGTTGTGATTTGCCAGAAACAAAAAAGGACTTAAAAAACTATCTACCAAAGGACCTTACCATGTAAAGTTACTATATGAACCTGTAACTAGAAATTAATGAACCTGAAATAATAACAGTACAGTCTAGATTTTCCTAAAGATTTCAGCGTCTTTGACCGCCCTTGGCTTTTCAAGTTCAATACACTCCATCGGGAAATCTGCTAACAAACTATTGAAATTACAGAAAAAGAAACACCAACAGAAGGTCCATATGGATTTTGCCAATTATGAGCTTTGATAGACAGATGCATAAAATCTATGAAAATTCCAAATAAAAATCACAATTTGGGATTTACGTTGATGTTATCTGAATCGCTGACTTAACTGTCCGAGTGAAAAAGACAAAAATAATTTGATGTGAAAAGATTTAAGTTTGCATCATCCTTGCCCTGTTTTCTCAAATTATCATGAAGAAATCGGGTAATTTTACAAATTACGTACGTATTCACTATCCAAAACATGTTTATTAACAAAGCTAGTCAAATCCAGTCCAGCACGTGATTTTATTTACTACGCCTTTCCTTGAAACACCCACTCTTATCAAAACAAGCAACGAACGAAGAAAATTAAAGTTTATGAGGCTTTAAACCAAAGATATAACATGTGAGAGGAATCCGTTTTATTTGACACCAGAATATATTGCACTATCCTTCGAGGAAAAGCTATTCCTTGCAGCTTTCATACTGCGAATATGTCTTTGTTTTGTTTGTGGCTTGTAAAATAGACAAGTCTATTTTTACATGCAAGGAAATAATAATTCGTTATAAACAAAAAATATATCGCCTCAAAGAGAATCCTTGATGTGATGTAAACCAAAAAATGCAGATACCCCAGGTGGGTATAAAACGAGAAAAACTCGTATTTAAAAAAGCTTTCAGGGCGAGTGCTGCTTGAAAAGTTAGTTAGTAGCTAGTTTTCACTTTTTTACCTACATTTCTACGTTAAAATGCAGGACACCGTGTCAAAGCGAAACGATTCGAATGTCGACGGTTTCATTTGCAGCTGAACGCACTATTAGCTCGAGGTTCGAGATTTTAGGAATTTTGAAACGTGTTTCTCGTAATGTGTCCATTTGCGGAAAAAAACATTCCAAATGGCACTGAACTTACAGATAATTTCAAAAGAAAATTCAGAGCTTAGTAATTAACAGACGTTACAGAAATTCTAGATCGAAAGTCATAGGCCTTTGCCTCGCCACTAACAAACTAAAAAGCTAACATCGTCACATGTCATATCAATAGATCTAAAATAAACATAGTGAATCGAAATAGCCACACGGCACACGCACCTCGTATTAATTACGTAACTTATTTATGTGAGAAACACAACAAAAACAATCGTGCTATAAATACAAGTCATATGCAAGGAATATAAACGACGTAGGTGTCGCGGCGCCAATATGCAATTTGTTTGCGAAATTATACAATTTAGAAGACGAGAATAGAATAAAGAGGATTCTCTCATCTCTCTTTGTGGGCGTATGAGCTGCCAAGGATCATACAATTGGCTGTTTCCTGCACAACACACACAATGACTCCTGACATCACAGTTGAAAGAGTACATTCGTGTCTCCGAAGGGCATGGTCAGAATTGTACAAAAGCAGCTTGCTTCAAATCTAAAAGAAAGAGTACCAGTTCCTTACTGAAGAAAAACATGACCTAATACAGGTATTCAACTGCATGCGGTTAGACTGGGAGTCGACTGTGACACTGTTGGAAAAAGACAGGCAGACCATGATGAATTGCCGATAACATCAGATTGCGAAGACAATCTCACGCTGAATACTCAGCTGACGTCAGTCTGACGCTAAATTATAACCACAAAGAAGCGTACGACATTTCTTACACAATACTCTAGACATTAGTCATTTGAACAAAGTATGTCATTTTGTTTTTATATTCGAAGCTGTCGCGCCTAATTTACTTTTATCTATTGTATTTAGACTTTGGCAAACATTTGATAGTTTTTATGTTTGACAAGGAATGAATAAAAAAGTTTACCGCTCAGTTCACACGTAAATCATTAGTGTCAAAAAATGGGTTAGTATTTTAGTGAACTAAGGTAATCTTTCAGCTGTATTTCTAACGTCGACTCAATAACTGTCTGGTTCGACTGGTGAAACAAAAGTAGTTCCACTAGAGTAGACTAGACGGACGGAAATAAATGACGCCATTTGCTTTCAGAATCACTTGTCAATACCAGAGGCGACTTTTCAAATAGTCACCTATAACGATTTACGGCTTTCATAAAGTTAGTTGCTCTACATTGACCCTTATTATAACCTCAGACTTTCACACGTTGCATCTAAAACTAAAACTACCCACTTTCAATGATTCAGTTGCATACATGATGACCAAAGTTGAAAGTTATGCACTAGTCATACGTTCATTACATTACGGGTCTAATTGAGCCCAAACATGACGTTCCGATATATTATCTAAAATTCCAGCCGCTTACTCTCCACGACATTACTCACATCTCGATGTGAATCACGACTCTTACTCATAGTTAACTCGTTTTACTTTCTTTCCCGAGATGACTAGGGATGTTCTATTCCGGGACACAAGTCACCGGGACGGGGATGATTGTGTATACCACAAATTGAATCATAAGTGAGTCAATACTGTGGATATCTTGTTACTTTATGGAATTGTTTGTACTATATCGAATCTTGGTGTATTTTTGGAGCAGTGTTGGTATTGGTAATGTGCTGTATTCGAACAATTAAACTATTATTTCTTATTCCTAGACCTAACTTTGTCAACACTTTCTAAACAAAACCATCCAAGGCATCCTTAAACAAAACCCTGAACAAACCCAATAGCTATCTCCATCTGCTCTTGTTAATGCAATTCCTATCCTTGAATAGAGCAGTTGAGTTGCAAACGGAGCAAAAAGGCGAAGTATTGACAAACGCCGTTCGTCTCCCGGCGCGATCGACCGGGACACAGAGCTGCATTGCATGCCGCGCATACAGCCATCGACATTGCTAACAGATGCTTTTGTACACGATAGAATTTATCATCAAAGGAAGGAGGATATACCTACGTAGATCACTTGTTTGTACAACTTATTTACGATGTTAAGACAGGCTCAAACAAGCTTAGAATCTGGTTAGAGACACCAGGAGCGGTTGTTTGGGGACTTCGTTTGGGCTTTGGTAAGATTTGAAGTTTCGTTTGGAAACGAATCTGCGAATCATTAATTTAAACTGGAATAACTTGTGTTTTCCTACAGATAACATTCAGCTAAATACTAAATCAGTTGTGTTAATCGTTCAGGTTCCAGCAGTAGCTCAAGAGGTGGTGCCTTTTATGTTGCCAGATGTTTAAATTTATGTGACACCAGAAATTAAAGAGGTGACAAAAAGTTTACTGTTACTGACTGCTATAGTCTGTCAGTTTTGAATTCTAATGATTGAAAAAATACGTACATTCATTATTTTATTCCTCAGTCAGTATGACTAAGCATATCTGTCAGCTGTATCATCAAAGAATGCTACTTCCAGAAATGTCTTTTTGATTAGTTATCATATCATTTGACGTCACAGGCCATCTGGCGAGGCGACACGATACCTTGACCCGGGCGAAATGAAACGACCTGGAAAATATGTATAGAGACGATAACTATGGACTTAACTACCTCAGTCCGACACGGAATATGTGCTAGATTATAGAGCTGTCGACTGCACGTTTCATTACAAAGTGAAGGACGTCTGATGGAAAAGTTTTCACTGCAGTCTACGACGGAAGCACATTGTGAGGATCGATATGCAACTATAGCCATAAACCTCATAATATGTATAATATTGACTCTTTTCAACGCCTAAAAAACCCGCAATGGAATTAAAATATTTCTCACTCAGGTAAAATCTGCTGTCCATTTTAATACGATCCATTAGTTGGTCTTTTGAGAATAATGAAACGTGATTGACCACTCCGCTCTTGTCCTTGTCCATCAACGCATTCTTATCGGATAATAACTGCGTGAACTTCAGAAATTTGACAATAGCAGACTTCTGGCTAGATTTTCTGCACTTGATGGCTTTATGGTCGCCCCCTATTATAATGAAATCAGACATAACTGGCTGAATATAAGTCTACACTTATGACACATCTGGCTAACCCTTCGGAAACTACAGAAGCGATGTTATGCTATGTAATTCGATTGAAATTCCCATATGCTGCCATACATTTTCCATCATGTGATGGAAAATCCAACGCTCTAATACTAATTCTTCCGATAAGGGCTGTAATCTCACGTTTGGAAAACACAGTCTAACACGTTCAAAGTTGTTTAGTGAACATAATACTCATAGTATTAGTTATCATTTTCATTACCTATGTCAAAACAATGGAAGCGACAAACTGCGCACAATTTTGAAATATTGTGGTAAGTCATCTGTGAATAAACAAAGATCCATCTTTGGTCATCAACAAGAAATTTGTTCCACCTCGTAAATATCTTTGAAATTTTCTGACAAATATGAAAACTGAAAGATTTCCAGACTTCAGAAAAATTACTTCATACTGAAATTCGCTGGGTAATCGGAGCTTCATCACTTGATACTTCTTTAACAAGAACTCATTATGATGGCTAAATTGTGTAAAAAAGAAGTTGAAATATTATGACACGTCATTGCGTGGTCATCTTAACACACATCACGTCCTCCACAGCACCTCTTAATAGTTTCAAAGACTTTAGCATGACTGGCTTGTTCGGTACAGTTCCTAATATCGTCATAAAGACACTCTGGCCTTTGATCTGCTTCGTATTTCATACACAAGTAGTGTAATATAACCGCAGGGGCCGTGATATATGCCGACGTGACGCCTCCAAAACTATTTTCATTCGCACGTTTAAATATGAAATTGCAGCTCCGTAATATTACACCACAAGCCTAAATGACTTCCTCGACGTTTGTAACATCAAAGGACAAAACGCTGCAGGCGTTTTCGCTAATTTACCGATGTACAAACTTTATATTGCTGTTCTAAAAACTCTAAACATCTTTACGCTTGGCGCTAAAGTTGAAGATTGGACGGAAGATGGCGGTGGCGCAGTTTTGGAGGTGAAAACGTGTGTTGGTGTTGCATGTGCAACCGATGTATCGACGCCATCCGGCGCTTGGAGCGCTGCCAGCGTATTGTCGCGAATAGTGCGCCAGGGCCGGCGGGTCGACGACACCGGACACGTCCCCACGACAGATCCACCTCACTTTACTTTTACATCACAAATCGCTGGAGCCAAACCAATGGAACCAATATCTACTGAAAATGAGAACGATCAGTTTGTGACGAGGTCAAAACTTATGATTCAAAATAATAATAGCGCACATATAATAGTAACCTTTGAGAACAAACGAAAGAGGAAATAACTTTAAGTACTAACGTTGAACTTGTGTAAGGGGGCCGATAAAATATGTAACAAAGTTCCCGCGTGAACGTTTTCAGCATAAAAGAATATTGAATGACATTCTCAAGTGCTCTCTCGATATACGTAAGGCGAAGGAGTGCGTAACGGAAAAGTTGTCAAAGGAAAATCGCGATTTGACACGATTTAGCACCCTTACGTCACGAGCTTATAATAGGATTCGCCGCACATCGGACACCATTAATCATAGCATGTGACGCGTGTGCGCCTGCGACGTCACAATACGTTATCGTGTATTAATAAATTGGTTAATTCTAATCATCGTATCTGCACGGTGGGCGTATCATGCAGCGGACTATAGGGTTGCCCGTGACGAGTGACGACGCCGTGACGCAGGCAGCAGGCCGCGTATACACGCACCGATAGGAATAGATCCGCACTTGACATTGAATCGTGCCTCTTTCTGGGGTTGATCAAACGCCGGGCGTCATGTAGAGGTCAATGTCGTGACCTTCGCCAGTTTTATTTAAAACGCGTAAGGAATTCCGCTCGGTATGTCGCGTGTCGAATAACTCTCTATCCACGATCGATACGGCTGTTTTCTCCCTCAAATATTTGGGCCGTTTATAAGATGTGTGTAGGTATCAGTTGATGTTATCGTGCGGACGTTAATGATGCCGTTTGGATACGCATGATTGCGGACGCGATTAATAGCGCAATCTTCGTTAAGCTGCTGTGCTTGCCAAATCATCTGCAATTCTATATTAAACTCAGTGTTTGCAGAGTCTTGTTGTGAAACGATTTGCTAGATGTTAACACATTAGCGAGTGTCGGTATTGTCTCAAACTAATTAAATATCCATGTTTGTGTACATTGAGATAAGTGTTAAAACGTGTTGTCATCTATGTCAATATTTTTATTGAATTCTGTCAATTGAGTTCCTGCTAGAGCGTGAAAAATTTGCAAAAAACTGTTTGCATAATTTAAAGTGTACGAGTACAAAGAAATATTGGCACTTTTGACATACCTACGTACTTAAAGGTGACATTTACACGAATCATTTCAACAGACAATAACAAAAGTTGTGACGAACAAATAGACGGATGAAACCAATATTGGTTGTTCACGATTGTCAATACGTATCCGTATTGATTCGTTTTGCGAATTGAAATCGAAAGTACACTAGCTTATGTACCTATTGTATACATAATGTCGTATGGAGTCATTGATGTTTGCTTTTCAAATGCTGAGGCCAGTCGAGTGATTGACCAATGCAAAAATGTCTAATATTTGATAATGCTCAATGTACCATCACATCTTCAAGACATTACTCAACCGAAAGAAGTGTCTACTACCACCAGGTATAAAATGTATGTACGAATTGCGTGAATGTTCAGGGTGATTCTTAAGAGAGGGCGTTCTTTGAAATGGGTGATAATAGACCTAATTTGCAAACGATTTTAACCCCGACAACATGGGGTGACCCCGACAACTGACTTATTTTAGAGATATAGAATTATTTTTTTTGCAAAATTTTCAACCTCTGCGCTATAAACTGCTTATTATTACAATTTAAAACGTCAACGATAACCACTTTGAATAGAAAGAAAAATACTACTTTCAGTTTTTTTAAATAGCCTAGTTTGTGTCCCACTGCTGGGCAAAGGCCTCTCTTTTTGCCTTCCAAACCTCTCTATTTGGGGCGGCTATTTCTGACCACGACTGCCTCGCGAACATGATCAGATCGTCACACCAGTCACTCGTCTCTTCAGTATTATTAACGAGATTCATTTTTAAGTAATATAGTAAGTAATATATTTAGTATAGTTTTTGGAAGACATCCATATCAAAGCCTTTCTAAATTAACGACTCTGCCCAACGCAGGAGGTTTCTGGAATACATACCACATTCGCAGTCTGGTCAAGCACTTTTACTTTCCTATCGTAAAATTTTTATTTTATCCAAATTCCCATCTGCGCTAAAAGAGTTTTTCAGCATTGCAGCTAGAATCTAAATAAAAATGCAGCGGCGTACCACGGTTTAATCTAATTCGGTGCACAGCAACGCGACGTCGCGGCAAGTTAATTACTGTCTCCACACGAACGCAAACAGTGCACGAGACTCAATCAGTGTCGCTTTCAATGTTTATGTTCTGGCGAGCGGCGGCACGCCTGCCGGAGGCCTCAGGGAACAATGTTTAACTTAATAAAATGGTACATTTGTTACGAAACCTTCTTCTTTATTAGTGGGTGGTGCAAAATAAGGACCAGATCTATCACAATTGAAAAACTGACTGTAATTTTTGAAGGAATGTTGGTTGTGTTGGACGTAAAGTTTGATGACGGTATAGCCAATCAAAAGCTCTTTTATAAGAATGGAGCGGATAAGCAAAAGACCAAAGGTACGAAAGGACATGACGTATTTTCCCCTGAACGTACGTCACAACTATTAATTACCATCTTCTGTGACGCACTTTGGAAGAAAACGATCAAGATGTAGTAGGGTGCACGGGCGTATCTGTCGTTCTTACAAATTACGTGTAAGATGGCTCCAATTTCCCTCCGTGAGCTGCCTGCCAGTAAGTAATTCGTCAAATGAACGGGGAAGGAAACTCTGTCTGATTAGATTTCCTCTCGATCGTCCCTTACGCCAACGATCCTCAGGCATTTGGAGACTGGGAGACAAGGCGACGAATTTAACATAATCTTATAAGATATGTCGTGAAGATTAGCGTGTTGAAGAGAATTAAGTTAATATCGTTATTGTGTTGGAGATAAGGTAATAGCTTAAATCTCACAAGACAAAATATTTGGAGAAACAAAACTTTCCACTGAAAATCGTTCAACGATCTAATCTACGATAGCGGCCTCTCCAATTTGTAGACCTTGCCAAATCGTTCCTGCAAATTGTCTATTTAACGTCGCTCGTGTGAAAGCTTTATAAATTTTTTACTTTTCTGTTACCCTGGCCACAAAAGTTGTGCTATAAAACTATATTCAGTATACATTTGTAGCAGTTATCTGTATGCGTTTATCTAGAAGAAATTGGGACATGACATCACAATTTTCAGAACTTTCCAGTGACTCAATGTCGATTTTGTGATTACATTCACATTTGTTCACAAATTAGAACAAACACGTAACTACGAACTACTGTTCTACATTATTATCGTTAACTTATCTCTAATGGAATCTAGGCTTTGATAAACGATTAGAAAATGATTCATCATTGTTTATGTGAGCGCCGCAGATGTAATAAAAACGTAATTTCCCATTCATTATGGCGCCTAATTAACAAGTCAAACCGCTTTGTCACGCGGTACCTACCTACCGCTTGTTATCAAGCCTGCCATTAAAAGAGGCCCTAAGGAATCGCGAATGTTCTCATGATTTCATCGCTGCTACACTTTGATTGAATTTCTTAAATCTTACCCTGTCGAAACTTCACTCGATGGGTTGATCTTTCAAGTTTGTTAATGCTTCTAGTTTAAAGTGCCCGAGGGATCGTAGGCCTACTTTAATTTTAATCGAGTTCGTGTTATTTAGATATAACAATATTGTACACTTTTCAATCATCCAGGGTAATTATATCACGCTCATCAATATGAACGCCGAAACTGTATAAAACCATAACAAAAAATCTGTGAAATCACCGGGTTCGGATACGGCAAAAAAATCACTCTACCTCACTCACCAGCCTTTTTATGTCTCCATCCAAAGTAATACAGATTTGATCCCACAATATCGAAATTACAAACTGTGAGACTCCTTTTGCATTAAGCTCTTCATTGTATTGTATGCGCTCGCCTACACGAGCTATGTAAGTAATACAGCAATCATTTTGTCCCGTTGGTTAATCCTATAACAATATTTTTAAGCTTCCCTGTGTGCGAACATGGACGACAAAGAATTTAATTAGGCGAAAGCTCTAGGCTATAGAGTCTGGTTTATACTTTATGGGGTTTTGAGGCACACCCTGTCTGCAGGTGGCCATTTATCTTAGGTGCTTCTTTTATGGTAATTGCTTTCAGCGAAGTAGTTTGTTCTGATTAGAATGTCTTATTCATGTTTTGAGAGCTTTTATCTATTTTATGTGGCTTTAATGTTTTTATATTTTCATTTAGATGGTTGCATGAACAATCGTTCCTATTTAAGTAGGTATTATACCAAGAATATCCTTGAATTGTTCAGGTTTTCGTCGTAAACGCTGCATTTATAAATTGAAGTCAAAATTATCATTCAAAATGCATGCAAAATATTAACATTACGCACATCTTGCAGTAAACCATGACATGGTTTGTGCGTGTTTCGTGTCTCCTCGTAAAGTTCGACACTTGCTTGCTTCGTACAAATATTGATCGCAGCGTCAACGTGCGCTTGCGACATTTCTGAGCTAACTTTGCAGATTTTTGAAATGATTCCGATATAAAAATAAAACCTACCTGGAAATATAGAAAAGTTCAGACTGCTTCTTTTGCTTGTTTTCACGCTCGTGTATCGACTCCAATTTTCTGCGTCCATCAGCATATGAAACCGTATCACCCTATACAGTAAGGTTGTTAGCCCTCGCAGCCGTATCAGATTCCACAACATCCTGTGCGGTGTCCAAACACAAAATAAATCATTAGTTGCATGCAGTTCAAGTCACAAGTACATTCCTTCACACAATGGCTACACAAAGACACATTTCGTTATCGTTTCGCGTAATACGTGTGTAATAAACGTTATCAACGCCGGCGCAGAGTTCGTTCACTTGTCATTACTTAAGGAATTCCAGAAGTCCTATTTAGAAGTCTGAGCTGTTACTGTTAGACTTAGTTTCGAAGTACGTACAGTCGTACACTGCACTTGTTTCTACGCGACTAAATAAAATATTTTGAGCAGAATTACCTCAGGTACTAATAAACAGGTACCTAATTCATCGAATTATTCCCTATAGTCCCCTCTAGCCCTGTCCTCCGGGGTGATAGCTGGGAATTGTCTTCCCAGTTGTCACCGGGGTGACAATTCGTTGTCATTGGCAGTTGTTCTGACTACTGCTGACTATAAGTCATGCTTCTACCCTTATCTGTAAGAGTTCCCACTTGATCTGCGGTACTATTGAGGTCTGGTCTTGACACGCTTTTTTAACAAGTAACCATCAACATTAATATGTTGATGGTTACTTGTTAAAAAAGCGTGTATGCAATATAATTATTGATCCAAACTTATAGATGTTAATTATTTCATCTCTCTTTCCTTAAGGATGATGTTGTTGAATTGAAACTTCTGTGACTTTGCATTTAGCACACAAATTAGCATACATAATGTATGTAAAGTAATTGAATGAAGGTACACGTAATAGTATAGTATGTACTAACGTGGCCTCTTCCCCTACTCGTAATGAGCATGGCTTGCTAATCCTTTTGTCTGATATAATTAAACTAAACCTTCGTATGCAGAAAATAAAGGCATTATTCGTAAGTTGCATCATGAGTAATGACTTTCAGAGCTAAGTTCCGAAATTATTATGACTTATTATGTGAACTGACATCCTCGTCAATTCTGAGGCATTTTCTTTTCCGGTACTTTACAATTTGTACTGCTAATTGCAGACTTAACGTCGTCTTCACATTGGCACTAACTTTTCAAAAATTCTAAAGTTTCAACAGGACCTATTCTATTCGCAGTTACTCGGAGGTCACACATAAAGCCAAGTTTGCAGTAAATGTGGGCCATTACGAAGAGTATTACCATAAAGTTGTCCAATGAAGCGTGCTTGAATAACAGAAAGCATTACAGAAATAATTGGGTACTATAAAGTTATTGAAAGCCTGTTTCCTCAACTATTTATAAGATCTAGGTCCCGCTAGAGCTTTTGACAGCGTAGTGTTCAATACTAATGCAGGTAACTTATAACAACCAACTTCGAATAACTTTAGACTTTCGTTTTGAATGTACACCTTTCAGACTAGAATTATAAAATTATAACTTATTGCACACTTCAAACTCAGGATGTATGTTATGTATGTACCATGCACAATCAGTGCATTTAATCCTTGTCCTCTAATACTCTTCATCCAAAAATGAACTTTAACAACAGCTCACGTGGGTCCATCCTTAGATCTATGCGCTTCCAGTTACCAAATACCATTCTTCAATACTTATGAAAGTCTCGTTACTCAACTCGATTATTAAAAGATTGTACCATCTGTAGTCTTCATATTTATAGCGTACAGCTCACACCAGCCGACCCCGGGGTTAATCTACAATAACTTATTGATAAGTATTCAATTATTTGTTTATTCTAGCCTCACATGATAATTGTAACGGTGCTCACTTATCGGTGAGCCAGGTCAGTTGTGTAGGTAAAACTGCTGTATTAATAGACAATACTCTGTTTGTTTTCCTTTTCTTGAGTAAATTGAAGAAGCTATTAAAATTCAATTAGATGTGTTTATCTGTTGTTCAACTTGGGACGCTTGAACTGACTGTTGTCCTGTTCGTATTGTGAGTCCTTTAACATCTTTTGGGATACTATTGTTTGTGTTTCTTGCTTCCTAGTGCTCATTCTTACTTTTGTGTGGTTGAGGTCTAACAGTTTTGGTCTATCACTTGTTTATTTAGAAAAAAGGCACAAAGAAGGACTTGGGCATCAAAGTGTTTAATGGTCCTTAGGAAAACTGTTCGACGTTTGAACGTATTGTCTTTATAATAAGCTTTCCCAGGATTATACTACCATTTTACTCTATTTTTAGTCTGCATTCATCCTTCATCCTGGTTTTTTCTTGGAAAATAAGGTTTCTATTTTTAGTGTCGTCAAACAAAGTCCTTTATTCAGCAAAATATGGACATAGCCCCAAAAATCCCTTTGTGTCGTTTACACTACATCCTCGTATCGTGCGGAAGTTTTTCAGTTAACTAAAGGCTGGCTATTATTTGCTCGTAAACGAAGGGTTTGTGTGCACCCTTCCCACATGTTACCTAAATAACCAAAATGAGACTTGTTTATCAAATATGAGCACCTTGTAGGACACTGCTTATAACTTTGTGTAGACGCATTTAGGGCGAATATAATAAGTTTTCCTACCAAGGGTAATTTTAAAACCTACAGAAATCTGTGAGATTCTCAACATATAAACCTTATACATGTTTGATTCGAGTCGTTTATGTTCATACACCACACGCAGGCCTCCTCCGGCAATAACCATTACGTTTTACAACTACTATGAAAACCCAAAGCGTCCATCTAACTACCACTCCAACATAATGGCGGGAGCAATACCGCGAACCCTTTTCACTGCGGAAGATACAATAATATCAATTTAAAATATCGTCGTAACAATAAACTTGGAAGGCTGCGGCCACACCTCGCGATTACCGGCCGACAGTAAAATGTACGTATCCGTATAAAATCTGCAACTTAAATCATTGCAGCGGACTTGCTCGCCCACTCGCTGCTTCGCCAGTAACGAGCGGTCTGGAGCGGCTTTCTTCGCACGATTTATGGCGCTGTCTGTGCGACTAAATTGTCGGCCGGTGTATTGCCCGCCTAACTAACGAGTACTAGATTATCTTCGTTAATAAATGCGAAAGTTTATGTTTTGCTAAGATTCAGTGCATGTGATAGGCTTGTATGGAGCCAGTGAAATTGTGAAAGTGAACCAAGTAACTTGATCGTTTATAATTTTGAAAATTTCCCAATGAATATCATTAAAGAATTCAATCTATATTGTTTTAAAATAACTATAGTGATTTATGTAGTCAATTAGATGACAATAACCAGGAAATTACCAGAAAAAAAAATGGATAAACCCAAAGTGGATAGTTTAATCTCAAATTCCAGAAACCTGAACGCATTTGTGATAACAAATTAGTAATTAATCTCATGAACCCTACTATCTACGATAACAGAATGAAATCTTTACATGAATCTGATTGGTGATAAAGTTATCGATGTCAATGCAATCAAATCGATGCAATCAAAATCACTTCGATGATATCTTGGGATTACAGACAAGCTGTTTACGGTGTTTCTAAAGGAATTGAGAACTGGAAGGGTTCCTACTGTAACTTTTATTCAGATACAAGAGAGAATCTTGCTCATCACAGTCCTACAAGTTTACAAATCAGCCTTCTGAAGCAAGTATTTTAGGTGGAGAACTTATGAAATATTTTTTTAGCTTTACTCAAGTGTCCTGCGAAGTTGATAATTTCTCAACGTTTTTAGAAAACTTACTAGTTTTAGGTATGCCAATTCATGGGGTTACTCCTTAAAACATGAAAATAGATCAAATTACAAACAATAAACATCAAACGCCTTTCATGAAACACTTAACAAACGTAAAGCCCAGAATGACATCAAATAAGTTCTCGTGTCTCAGCCAAGTGAAATTCAATACAGTGCACGTTGTTTGTGAAACTCGAAACTGTATACATTGGTCAGTTGCAACAATCTTGCTATACCTGCACTTATAGCCACTAACTGTGAGTTGTGGCGTCCTTCATTTGTTATTTACTCTGTGGTAGTCTGTTGGATGTCATTAAAATCTCATTCTCTCATTGTCAACTCATGTTGACAATAATTTTTCAAGCAAGCCATCTGACTAATAGGTAGTCCTTCTGTTCTTTTCTTGAATTGTCCTTTTCGTTCTTAAGTCACAGTTCCACTCTTAGACAGCACTTCGAATCCAGCTACCTGAAGAAAGACAGGCTACATTTCACTCTAAATTGCAGATAATGTTGTAAGGAAGTTTTGAATATAAATAAAACTGACAACAGTTACCATCGCCATGAACATCAATGAATTGGAAGGCAATAAATAGAACACGGTACCTACTATTACACAAAGTTCTGGAAAAGTTGGGTTATTATAAACATACGCACTTTACACGTTATCAATGAGCCTCTAAATTCTAGAAACAGTAAAATTGGCAAGGTTACGTAAATACTCGAAAATAAAACTCAGCAATTTAGCGTTTCATTCATAAAATGTTGCCGGCACCTGCTCCCATTGTTCTTGTTATGTTTCGTACGTGTCTACGTCACACGCTGATTTATGAATAGAAAACTACTGAAGTTATTTTGATGCAGTTTTTAAGTGTGAACAGGTGGGTGGTTTAAAATATTCTTCTGATAATTATTTGTTTAATTTTTCATAGCAATTTTTCGCCTCTGCAAGTATATTCACCGCTGAATTCTCTTAGTCCAAACATCTTCTATGTTGATGGATAAAGAGTGAATGGTCAAACCATTTACTTCAATAAGACTATTATAAGGCTAAGTGTATTTTTTTTAATGGTCTCGTCAACGTCAAATATGGAAAAACAAATGAAATGAAAGTAACTGATAGGGGAGAATGTAATGAAGATACAAGAAGATAACATGGTGAACCAAGAAACATTGATTTGAATAATAATTTCCACAAGATGTGGAAAAATAAAGATAATGGATGAAAAGTAATGAAGAGCTCTGTTTGAGATTTTAACAATACAATACAAAAAGACCACTATGACCTCATAAAAGTCGAAATAGCAATTGTATTGCACAATCAAAAACCCATAACATTTGATTTCCATCTAAATGATAGCTGTTATTATTCAAGAGATGTGTTAGATTCTGCCAGTGCGCAGTATCGACGTCACTAAACTGCGCAGTCGCAGTAGGCCGGTGGGCGTGTTCTAAAGACAATATTTGACCACACTGTCATTCAATAATACAGAAAATCTGCTCAGAACAATAATCATGCCATGTCGTTCTCAATTTTGGAACCAAGGGCCTAGGATTTCCCGCATATGATTGGACATGAAATAACGTGTCCTGGGATTATCAAGTTTAGCCACGTTTTAATTAAATGTCCATATTAATTATTGACTATGCTTTTCTAAATTAGCTGGTTTTACGTGAAAGTCCTAATCTGCCTAAGATCTTGCTGATTGCATCCGTTAATTAACATGTCGTCCACATTATACCGAGTCTACATTGAGCTTCTGTATTTATTTACTCTGTGGTACTATTTTTGCAGCCTTCTTGTCCTCAGCACTTGGTATGTCAAATATGTTTGTTTAGTTATGTTAATGGTCTGGTCAGCAATTTGTTTTGCCGTTATTTTAATTAAGTTTATCTCTTTTACATAACCCGTTTTATAGGAATCTTGACTCATAGCGGCGTGAACGTGATACATGCGAATTTTCTATGTTTTGGGAACACAAAACCTCTACGCTGCACAGTGGTCCGGATTTTGAAAAAGGTGGACATAGGATCGAAAATGCATATTTAACTAAACAAAAAATTGTTTCGAATAGGAAATCTAACGCTGATTAATACTTATTACTACAACTTTTCAAAAAAACAGCTCCTTCATGTCAAAAAAAAATATTGAAAAAAAAAATGTATGGGAGAAAATCTATTTTATTTTTTTTCTCCGTTCAGTATCAAAGTATAGCAACCAAACCTTATATTCTGGTAAGTACTTATTGTCCTTAATACGACGACATATAAATTGCTTGCGTATCCCTGCGGCCTTGGCGCCTACGATGATTCAAAGTTTAAAATTTCAATGTTGAATTATCTTAATATTTTTAACGAGTTTTTCTATTGAAATTAATCTAAAATATCATTTTTCATAAAACAAGCCCCCCGCGCGTCCCTTCCGTGTATTAGGCTCGCCCCCTATTACTTGGGACTTAAATATAACTGGCGAAATGACAGTGTACTATAGTGTAGTATAAACCATTGCCGAATCCTTCGGGGAATATAAAACGTGATCTTATGATAAAATAAGGATTGCTGCTTTTTTTTATTGTAAATAATCTTCTGTTGATTATTCTTTCATCTTCTAAATATATAAAACTCAAAGGTGACTGACTGACATAGTGATCTATCAACGCACAGCCCAAACCGATGGACGGATTGGGCTGAAATTTGGCATGCAGATAGATGTTATGACGTAGGCATCCGCTAAGAAAGGATTTTGATCAATTCTACCCCCAAGGGGTTAAAATAGGGGATGAAAGTTTGTACGAAACTATGTAAAGTTTAAACCGATTGGGCTGATACTTTGCGTGCAATAAGCTACTATGACGTAGGCATCCCCTAAGAAAGGATTTTGATGAATTCCACCCCTAAGGGGATAAACTAGGCGATGAAAGTTTGTATAAATTCTCCTTGATTTTGGACGGAAGTTCTACATATCCCAGTTGAAACATGTCCAGAAGATTTAGAAATAATCAAGACCTTTTTGAAGAACTACATCAGTAATATCAGCGCAGCGCAGCAAGTGCTGCGTGGCTACACTCAAATATTAGTTGGCGAAATTGCCCTACTGTTAATTTATCCGACATTTTTCAAGCCCAAGACGAAGTTATCGAAAACATATCGTCAGACAATACTTCAGTTGACATCGATACTACAGCAGCTGTGATTCCGTCGACATCTAGTACAACAACTGTGGGCCCATCTACCGAAGTTCAGATTAGAAGTAAGCCTTTTTTGACCTCAGCAACGAACAGAAAAAAAAGTTCAGATTCTCTTTTGGACTATTCGCCGGAAGAACTTACTTTTGCATTAGTCGAAAGACTTAGGATAGACAAGAAGAATGACTTAGCTATCGTTCAAGACACATTGTTTAAGAAAAATAGGAAAAAAACTGTTGATGAAGATCGTGCTCTTGGTCTTTATACATCTTTGAACCACCATAAATGTAAACGTGACAGCTTTAGTGATGTTGTTTTTGTTCGAGTTGAGTTTGTTAGTCATTTTCAGGACTTCAGAAAAAGTTTTTCAAGGCTAAATCTGTTTCTTTTAAGATAAGTCGCTACGCTAGTAGTATAACCAACGATCAGTCGAAAATGTAAGATGATTTATACAAACTGTCATCCCCTATTTTATCCCCTTGGGGGTAGAATTTATCAAAACCCTTTCTTAAGGGATGTCTAGGACTTGACATCTACCTGCATGCCCATCCTGATCCGTCCAAAATCAAGGAAGATTTATACAAACTTTCATCGCCTAGTTTATCCCCTTATGGGTGGAATTTATCAAAATCCTTTCTTAGGGGATGCCTACGTCATAGTAGCTTTTTGCATGCAAAGTATCAGCCCAATCGGTTTAAACTTTACAAAGTTTCGTACAAACTTTCATCCCCTATTTTAACCCCTTGGGGGTAGAATTGATCAAAATCCTTTCTTAGCGGATGCCTACGTCATAACATCTATCTGCATGCCAAATTTCAGCCCAATCCGTCCATCGGTTTGGGCTGTGCGTTGATAGATCACTATGTCAGTCAGTCACCTTTGAGTTTTATATATTTAGAAGATGAAAGAATAATCAACGGAGATTATTTACAATAAAAAAAAAGCAGAAATGCTTATTTTATCATAAGATCACGTTTTATATTCCCCGAAGGATTCGGCAATGGTTTATACTACACTATAGTACACTGTCATTTCGCCAGTTATATTTAAGTCCCAAGTAATAGGGGGCGAGCCTAATACACGGAAGGGACGCGCGGGGGGCTTGTTTTATGAAAAATGATATTTTAGATTAATTTCAATAGAAAAACTCGTTAAAAATATTAAGATAATTCAACATTGAAATTTTAAACTTTGAATCATCGTAGGCGCCAAGGCCGCAGGGATACGCAAGCAATTTATATGTCGTCGTATTAAGGACAATAAGTACTTACCAGAATATAAGGTTTGGTTGCTATACTTTGATACTGAACGGAGAAAAAAAATAAAATAGATTTTCTCCCATACATTTTTTTTTTCAATATTTTTTTTTGACATGAAGGAGCTGTTTTTTTGAAAAGTTGTAGTAATAAGTATTAATCAGCGTTAGATTTCCTATTCGAAACAATTTTTTGTTTAGTTAAATATGCATTTTCGATCCTATGTCCACCTTTTTCAAAATCCGGACCACTGTGCGCTGCCACGCATCGTCATCGATGGCCTAGTACTAATTCAATTTATCAACGATCTGTTAATAGATGTTTGGACAATACACTTACTGACGATAATGACTAATGTTTCAATTAATTTTGACATAGTTTTAGAACTGCTCCATGTCTTGGTCATCCTTATTCAGGTTAGTCACGAAGACGGTCTGGTCTCTTTGCTGCTCATAATAAATTCTCGTTGTTTTTATTATTTTCATTTGATTATAAGCTTGTCATAACTTTACGAACTAACAACCAGGCCTCAGTTAATAATACCCTCAGCAACTAAATTCAATAAACAACACAAAGTAACGGGGCGCGAGCGCACGCAAATAGCACACTTGTCATAATTAATAAACATTGGCTATTCATTACGCCGAGATAACAGCTATAAACAACGACTGCAACGAGGGTCACTGACCGATAACAAGGTAATTGCACATTTGTCGATTGTCGCGACGAGATGCCGACGACTCGCCGGCGACTGTACGATTAATCGCAATCATTTGTTAACTTGCACGGCGGCATTTATTGGTGTAGATTTTAATTAATCGATTACGATTGGTCAATTAGGTATTTGGATTTGAGGCATGTCTGGGTTTTGTCGTCTGATATGAATTCCAGGTGATATCAACAAAACAGACTCCTTATTCCGTTAAGTATACATTTACTTACACCAGAAATCACTATAATATGCATTACACACTGACTCTTGTATCGTGGTCGTACGATTTAAGACAACGAAATATTGCTGTGTTGCAATCCAGCCCTAATTGCCAAAACTTTTCCAGTCATCTGTTAGTCGTCATCACTGGCCCACTCTGCGGTCAAGGAGCTCAATTGAATGATTGGCCGGTTCTATATCTGTGGAAGGGGGAAGTCTGAATGTTTGCTTGACAATTTACCTCTAGTGCTTTCAGCAACAATTGCTACTGAATTAACTGGCCGTTTATTTATGAAATGAAGTTATATCTACTGCCCAAGCGCACTGGTACAAGACTGTTGTTTATTTGATTAAGCTTCATACCTACTTATTTTTAAGTACAGAACCAAATATTATGACTATGGTGCATAACATTTTTAATAAGTCCAGCCTTCCCGTTTAATCAAACACTTACATGATAAGAGCATCGCCCAAATAGTAAATACCATTTTTTAAGAACAGCTAACACTTCTTTAACACGCGACATAAATATAGTTGCATTCCTCAGCATTTCAGTAACGATGAACAAAATCAAATATCTCAAACCTACTCGAAAAATAGGCCAGAAAAATATTCCTAATTCTCTCTTTTCCATTTTCCAGGTGGAACAGCGCGATGTCCCGGGTATCGATTGCGCAAACCTGGCCATGGACACCGAGGAAGGCGTCGAGGTGGTCTGGAACGAGGTGCAGTTCTCCGAACGCAAGAACTTCAAGGCACAGGAGGACAAGATACAGATGGTGTTCGACAACCTCACCAGGCTAGAACACCCCAACATCGTCAAATTCCACCGCTACTGGACGGATACACACAACGATAAGCCTAGGGTAAGATGGACGACCATTTTTCTTATCAATATCTTTACAAATTTCTCCTCTTTGAAGGATTGTCGTTATCATTGTTCTTCAGAAAACGTTCATTGGAGAAGGGGCGCCAGCGCACTAGAAAGCGGCAATCGCGTTAAAGCATTTGATTCCTCTGCAACAATTTTCAACATAATTATGTTTTCTAGTACCTTGCTTTTTCTGTCATCGGTTAATTATTGTTTCTTGTTAAAGTCCGACTGTTTCTTATTAAATTCGCTTCAGTTCAGAACAGATCATTCTTAAAATATTGACTATCCAGTAATATTTTCTACTGAAAGGGCTACAAATTCATAATTATAATGAAATATGCCACTAAATGTCGTCGTGTCTTGATTCGTCAAAATGATAGAACTACCTACTAATTATTATCAATGTAATTTCGTCAGATAAAATTAACAAGTTTCTATTTCTGTGCGATCTAATCAACATTATGTCATAATCAAATAAGATAATTTTGTTATTTTCAAGATGTTTCAATTACTTTTAGTAGGCAACTAAACCAAAAATCTAGTAGGATTGAGTCACATATTCAATTTCAAATAGGTTCTTATTTCAGTAAAATATATCTGCTCTTTTATGGGAATTGCTTCACTACCGAAATACATGAGTACTAAGTTTCAATGCCTGGCCGTTTCAGGTAATATTCATAACGGAGTACATGTCTTGCGGTTCTCTGAAGCAGTTCCTCAAGCGAACCAAGCGGAACGTGAAGCGTCTGCCGCTGCAGGCCTGGAAGAGATGGTGCACACAGATATTGTCAGCGCTCAGGTAAAACCTATATTATTCCTCTGCTAAGGCGGAAACTGTTAAGTCTGTTCACTATTTAAAAATCGTGTCTCGATCTAGTCAGCCCCGACTTTGTTTTCATCCCACTACAAGTCTCATCATTCCCTATCCAGCTATCTACATGGCTGCGTGCCTCCGATAGTCCATGGGAACCTCACGTGCGACACCATCTTCATCCAACACAACGGTCTCGTAAAGATTGGCTCCGTGGCCCCCGACGCCATCCACCACCACGTCAAGACTTGCCGCGAGAACATGAGGAACATGCACTTTATTGCACCGGAATACGGATGTAAGTACCATCAACTAACAAATGACTCTGAAGAAGGGACCACATAGTTTCGACTGCCTTGATTTGTCGGACTTTTGCCTTTTCCTTGTTTAGGAAGTTTGTTTTTAATATTTTGGAACGGGCAATTCTCGTGTCACAGTTAGCATACTATGCAGAAACTTGTCTTATCGTTGCCCAGCTCTCGCACACATATGCATACCTAGGCTCGTTCATGGAATGCTATGTGGAAATCGTGACTTTGTGAGTGAGTTCACTGCTTTCCCAATGAATACCGTGTAAACAAGCCGTGCTTATGACTGCGTGCGTTGCGTCCGGATGTCAAGCTCCTGTATAGTGTGTACTGTGCACATGTCCAAGTATCACAGCAACCGAAACTATGTTGTCCATTTTTTTGCATTCATTACATCTTTATTTCCCCCCGTATCAGCATCACAAATGGTGACGCCAGCGATGGATATCTACTCATTCGGAATGTGCGCATTGGAGACTGCTGCACTTGAGATTCAGGGCAATGGCGACTCGGGCAGCCACGTCACGGAGGAACACATCATACGAACGGTCGAATCGTTGGAGGAGCCGCGACAGAAGGACTTTATATACAGGTACTTGTCTTACAGGTGGGCGTGACGGTAAGTCGCTTTTGTTGTATGATGGGTGCACGAAGCGAGAGATGGACTGCTCATGTGTGTCACTGAGACTTGTGACGAAGCAAACGTTTTGATCGCAGCGGAGCTTTGGTTTGAACGAGGTGTGAGTACTCAATTGTTTCAAAACAACGCATTACTGCAGTCTCTGATCTAAGACTCAGAACACACATAAGCTTTCGATCCCTCAGTAACCCTGTGTAAGGGTGACTGCCTGTGTGTCGTCTCCCCCCGGACAGTACATAATGCCGCCATGTCTCGACAGGTGTATAAACAAGGACCCCGCGAAGAGGCCGACGGCGCGGGAACTCCTCTTCCACCCGCTACTCTTCGAAGTACACTCCCTCAAGCTGTTGGCAGCGCATACCCTTGTCAATACCACCGGTAAGTTTAAAGATGTATGTGTTGTTAAATATATCCTTAATTCCTCTTGTTGTTTCATTTTATTGGGTTTCAAACAATAGCAACTCGAAAAGTGAGATGTTTCGAATATGGTTTTATCTTTCAGGACCTAGTTTTCAGTGCCAACAAAGGCCCTATTTCCTATTTTTCGATTTTGTCTGGACAATTACCCAGGTGTCCCCGTTTCTTAGACCCATTTCCGGACATCGAATGCATAACAACTCAGCCAGACGGGTAGAGTTAGTAGTATCGATGCTTTTACCTGATAAGGTCTGTTGAGTCCCACCTCTACCTCACAGCAGTTTATTAAATGGATCATGTTATGTCGTAGCGAACATATCGGAGACAATAACGGACGAGGTGGCAGGCGGCAGCAGCGGCGAAGCGCTCGCGTGGTGTGTGCGCGGTGGAGAGCGACTTGAGCTCGCTGCCAAGGACCTGCAACCGCACAACGAGAAGCTCGAGAAGTTCGTTGAGGACGTCAAGTGAGTGCTGAAGGATTCGTATAGAGTGCGTCGCAGACACCGCATTGTGTCGGCAAGCAGTTAGCGGTGTACTAACGGCTGTGTGTCCCCAGGTACGGCATCTACCCGCTGACGGCGTACGGCTGGACGCGCGGCGTGGGGCGCGCGGCGTCTCCCGCCGAGCGCGCGGCCGAGTCCCTCCCCGCGTCCCCCGAGCCGCGCGACCTGGAGACCAGACGTGTGGTCAACATGATGTGCTCCCTCAAGCCGCAGCCGCACCCGCACCCCGACGCGCCGCCCGCAGACCTGCTGGTGAGTACACCACACATTGTGGGACCTGGAGACCAGACGTGTGGTCAACATGATGTGCTCCCTCAAGCCGCAGCCGCACCCGCACCCCGACGCGCCGCCCGCAGACCTGCTGGTGAGTACACCACACATTGTGGGACCTGGAGACCAGACGTGTGGTCAACATGATGTGCTCCCTCAAGCCGCAGCCGCACCCGCACCCCGACGCGCCGCCCGCAGACCTGCTGGTGAGTACACCACACATTGTGGGACCTGGAGACCAGACGTGTGGTCAACATGATGTGCTCCCTCAAGCCGCAGCCGCACCCGCACCCCGACGCGCCGCCCGCAGACCTGCTGGTGAGTACACCACACATTGTGGGACCTGGAGACCAGACGTGTGGTCAACATGATGTGCTCCCTCAAGCCGCAGCCGCACCCGCACCCCGACGCGCCGCCCGCAGACCTGCTGGTGAGTACACCACACATTGTGGGACCTGGAGACCAGACGTGTGGTCAACATGATGTGCTCCCTCAAGCCGCAGCCGCACCCGCACCCCGACGCGCCGCCCGCAGACCTGCTGGTGAGTACACCACACATTGTGGGACCTGGAGACCAGACGTGTGGTCAACATGATGTGCTCCCTCAAGCCGCAGCCGCACCCGCACCCCGACGCGCCGCCCGCAGACCTGCTGGTGAGTACACCACACATTGTGGGACCTGGAGACCAGACGTGTGGTCAACATGATGTGCTCCCTCAAGCCGCAGCCGCACCCGCACCCCGACGCGCCGCCCGCAGACCTGCTGGTGAGTACACCACACATTGTGGGACCTGGAGACCAGACGTGTGGTCAACATGATGTGCTCCCTCAAGCCGCAGCCGCACCCGCACCCCGACGCGCCGCCCGCAGACCTGCTGGTGAGTACACCACACATTGTGGGACCTGGAGACCAGACGTGTGGTCAACATGATGTGCTCCCTCAAGCCGCAGCCGCACCCGCACCCCGACGCGCCGCCCGCAGACCTGCTGGTGAGTACACCACACATTGTGGGACCTGGAGACCAGACGTGTGGTCAACATGATGTGCTCCCTCAAGCCGCAGCCGCACCCGCACCCCGACGCGCCGCCCGCAGACCTGCTGGTGAGTACACCACACATTGTGGGACCTGGAGACCAGACGTGTGGTCAACATGATGTGCTCCCTCAAGCCGCAGCCGCACCCGCACCCCGACGCGCCGCCCGCAGACCTGCTGGTGAGTACACCACACATTGTGGGACCTGGAGACCAGACGTGTGGTCAACATGATGTGCTCCCTCAAGCCGCAGCCGCACCCGCACCCCGACGCGCCGCCCGCAGACCTGCTGGTGAGTACACCACACATTGTGGGACCTGGAGACCAGACGTGTGGTCAACATGATGTGCTCCCTCAAGCCGCAGCCGCACCCGCACCCCGACGCGCCGCCCGCAGACCTGCTGGTGAGTACACCACACATTGTGGGACCTGGAGACCAGACGTGTGGTCAACATGATGTGCTCCCTCAAGCCGCAGCCGCACCCGCACCCCGACGCGCCGCCCGCAGACCTGCTGGTGAGTACACCACACATTGTGGGACCTGGAGACCAGACGTGTGGTCAACATGATGTGCTCCCTCAAGCCGCAGCCGCACCCGCACCCCGACGCGCCGCCCGCAGACCTGCTGGTGAGTACACCACACATTGTGGGACCTGGAGACCAGACGTCTGGTCAACTGATGTCATAAGAAATCTTATCCTCTGCTTTAAATAAAATTTGTTTTAAATTAAAACCTCTCCAACTTTAATTCGGGACATGTCAACATACTTTTCGATGCCAAATTGTCATCCCACATTTCATCACATATGAAATAAAGTCTCAGTCATAATCAATTTATGATATGTTCTGATCTTATTTATTAATATTATGCTTATGAAATAATATTTATGAATATCCAAATCCATCATAGCTCTACAAACTAGTGACAGCTTTGTGGATTTGTTGCAGCAATTTTTGCAACTAACTTGCGAGCTTTTACTTAACACAAAAAAAAGATTGTTGTTATAAGCGAATGTATGTCCAAGAGACAACCGGATGGCTACGGCAATAGTCCCCGCCAGATAAATCTGGAATAAAGGTCATTGACCCTAATAATGCATCGTTAGAATTCCATTATACCATCGTTCGAATTTCAAAATAAAATATAAGGTCACGGTCGCCTCTTACCACGATACGTTTGTTTTGATAATGTTACGACACTTTCTTAAAGCCGCGTACAGACATCGCGAGGCGTGCGACACGAATGGTTCGTCTCGCATGCCTCAACCTGAGGCATACGATGGTACATTTATACGTGCGTCCCGAACGAAACATGCTCAAGCTGAGCAAGCAAACCACCACGCACGGTGTTCGTCAGTATAAAAATGGCTCCGACAAGGCGAGACGTGCAGATTGCAGCTGCGGTCTTCCCTTTTACATTTATTTATTTATTTATTTAATCATTTATGTACACACAAAATAAAATAAAAGAACATACTTAAACTAATAATACAAAGGTACTGCTTATTTCAAAAGATTATTGTTATTGTAATAATCAGAATGTTTAGAGTCCCACAACACTCTATTAATTTCATAAAGTTGAACCAGCTCACGTTGTGACTCGGTATTGGCCTCCATGATGCATGCGCGCAACGCAAACAACACCTGTCCGTCCACACGGAGCGCACGGCTCGTACTGAGGCGGCGTTCGCAACGATCGTATGTCGCGAATGCTCACTGTGAGCACACACGTCCACACAGCCCGAGGCATGCGAGACGAACCATTCGTGTCGCACGCCTCGCGATGTCTGTACGCGGCTTTACATTTTTTCGAACGTTTTTGAAATATTGGAATACATTGGTACCCGTGGGGTCAACGAATTTTATTCCACACTTATCTGGCTCAAACTTTAGTGGTAATCTGGGCCTTGGAATGGTACAGAACCCCTCGTATGGACCAAACTGACCGAAAAAGGACTGGGGCAACAAATTTTTTTGCGTCACAAAAAATTTTGTCAGGAAAGCGCTTGAAAGTTGGTGAAAATACTTTTGTCATAATACGAGTACCAACCGATTGGTTCATTGCAAAAAAAAATGCTCTCCTTTTTGGTGCGCAGTTTCGAAGAAACAACCCTTCAAAGTCGCAGATAGGCAGCTATAATTTTTTAGCGCTACAGTCCACTTAGCGACTATTCGGTCTACAAGGAATCTGGGTCTTGGAGGCGTAGGCGTACAGATACCTCCAGGCTCTGATTAAATAAATAATTAAATTAAATAAATTCTTTATTTCACCAAAAGCCATCATACAAACAATATCCTTAAAACTATTAACATTAATGATAGGCTTATTACTAGGTCATGCATAGGTTATTACTATGTCTAGTCTGGCTCCTAAACAAGGCGTAAGTGCCTGTGACTTAGGAGTCAGTGATTCTCCGTAAACATCAAAGATTACAACTCGCCCTCCGGAAAACTTTCCTATATACATTTGAAGTGCAGGCCGTTTTGCACGTCACGCGAACATAAATGACATTATTCGACGAGACTTGTTACCGTCGGTGTTCCAGCTGTTTTAGAACCCAACGGCTTGGCACGCGACGATGGCAAGAGACCGGACGGTATGTCATTGTTTCCTTGGAAGATGGGTAGGCCTCTAGTGTGGGACGCCACCTGTGTCGATACTCTTGCGCCATCCCATCTTCCAAGTTCATCGTGCTCTGCTGGCGCTGCTGCTGCGGTTGCTGAGAACCTCAAGCGGCGGAAATATAGTAACTTGAGTAGTAACTTTATTTTTGCGCCGTTTGGGGTTGAAACTATAGTGCCATGGGGTCCGAGTGCTCACAGCCTCTTCAGAGACCTTTCCAAAAGGCTTGTTGACGCTTCCCGTGACCCAAGAGCTGGCTTTTACCTTGGTCAGAGGCTAAGCTTAGCCATTCAAAGAGGCAACGCCGCCAGTCTCTTGGGCACTTTACCGGCTGACAGCGTTGAGGAGGAATTTGTCGATGCTTTGTAATATTTTAATTTAGTTTTTGGTTTATGTACAGTGTATTTTTTTTCTTTTCTTGCTTTTTTTTAAAATTAATTAGGTGTAATTTATTTATTTTTGTAATATATATCCAAATACGATTTTCATTCATAATAATAATAAAAAAAAATATTATTTGAAGTGCTATTACCTTAAATAAAGATCATGTTTGCGACCATAGCATCTATTTCTAAAACTGCCGTTTCGGATTTGTCCATAAAAAATAAAACTGTTAAATGAATACACGATCCTGTGGTAGTCATACCGAAGCCTACCTGCAGTAGCATTGTTTCTTGTTTTGCATAAGTGTCACTAAGGGCTCCCACACAGGCCCTATAATCCCGAGGCAGTAATTTGTTTGTCCCCTTCTCCCTCAGATGACGATTCTCCTGCGCATGGACGACAAGATGAACCGACAGCTGACGTGTGCCGTCTCCAGGAGAGATACTGCGGCTGCGCTCGCGCACGAGCTCGTGCAGCTCGGGTTCATACATGAGGTACGGGGAATTAGACTTTTTTGTGTGGTTTATAGTTCAGTTTTAGTTGTATCTTAAAGGATGGACCTTCCCATCAGACATATCTTTACCATATTGTTTCTATGTATTCCAGGCTGATCGCGACAAGATCTGTCGCCTCATGGAGGAGTCTCTCCGCAGCAGCTTCGGCGTCCCCCCCGCCCCCCCGCGGGCCCCCGCACACGTGGCCAGCTAGTGACGTCACAGGGACACACAGCGCGGCGGGGAGCGGACGGACTGGGAGGGAGGATATCACACCACATGATGAAGGTGTAGGAAAACTGACACAGAGTAATTGTGGACTGAACTTTGGACACCAGATTTTAATAGATGAAGTATTAAAGTTTTCCATACGTAGTCCATAGTCAGTTCACAGTCTAATCTGGTTGGTTTAACTACATCTTTACTGTTTGTAGTCGCTTGTACTTCTTAGGCCACCTTAACATCGCCCCCCCGGTACTGATGACGTCACCTCGTGGTACGTACAGCTATACTTCCGGAGCACTTTAGCTTTTATCGATATTTAAACAAGGTTCTTAGTCAACTAGTTGCGGCGACGTCGCCGCGGTAGTCTATAGATTAGAGTTAACGCATATTTATACGTAGTGACGATGGGTCTTATGATGAGATTTTGTATTGCCGTATCGTATATTTTTGCATAATTATGGTACGATATACAGTGCGAGTGTACCGCGAGCTCTCGCCTCCCGAGGCTTGTTTACGCGGGGATCGCGGTCGGTTCAGAATGTTATTTATTTTTACTTTAATGTTAGAACTTAAGGAATGCGAGTGAAACATCACTATTTAGTTTCTTTAACCAATATTTTAACTCTAGAATCCTCGCATAAACAAGTCGTTAAATCTTCCGTGTTGGTCACGACTTCTAAACGGCAGTTCCAGGCAATCCAAATTGTTGAGAGGAAGTATTGTATAGTCTTCATGTGACTTAGTTGTATGATACATCATCTGCGTAGTACTGTGATCAAAGTAGACAAATATCTGGAACATTATAAGATGATGCCCATATGTTCCCCAGAACGTCCAGACTGCAGATGTATATATTTTGATTGCTCTTTAACGGTACTTTTAAAATATCTAGAGTGAATGTCATACAAACCACCGGTTAAAAAATTATAGCAATCAATAAATTGTAGCTCTGCACTGATGATTTTATCATAATTTTTGTTTCTTCATAAACTTGCCATTGAATATTCACTAGGCACTTGATAATATTCTGTATCAGAGCACTACGTGGATGATGTACGGGTTAAGGTACCTTCTAATAGTGCATTTCACCTCCCAAAAAACTTACTAGTCGAGTGTGAATCTAAATCGATCAGCCGAATCGTTCGTTTAAAATTAATTGTTGCGCTTTCTTAAAGGAAATTGTAAAAAAATAAATTCACTTTAAGACGACGAAATGTAAAAATTGTAAAGTTATTGAAGATTCGGAACGGTTCATAGTTTAGTTGGAACATCGAGTACGCTTTAGTGATGTAGAATTTTGTATGAATGTGTATATGTTATAAATGATATTTAAAAGAAAAAAATATTTAAATTAAACGTTTACTTTTAATTATATGTATAGTGAGGCTTCCTCTTAGAGCTTTATGGATGTGGTTATAAATAATAAGTATACGGAAAATTGAACATACTCACTATGAAGATAAGGTTGAAATTTGTACTGTACTCGCGTCGATTATTACTTTTTACTACCGACAGGTGAAACTGGACTTCGTTTGTTGACTGCAGTCACGATATTTGTTAAGATTTTATATGAGACGCTTATGTAAGGATTCTGTTCTGTGAGGACGTCTGTGCCTGACTACGTTCTGAACTTGAACATACATTTAATCAAGTTTCTTCAAAATTGCTTTTTTGTCATTACAGTTGTGTGAGGGCGACAGGCGTCCTGACACATTATTATATGCATGATTGAAGTCAATTGTCCAAACTTGTGATGTTTTAATGTAAATTAATAACTTTGTACTGGGCTTTGTATTGGTGTCTACAAAATTTATAATATCAAAATTATCTACCTACCATACTTTAAATTTAAAAAATAATATTTATTACTTTTTAATAACTCCAGTTTTAATCACCCACACATCAATACAAGATCCATTATAAGAATATAATGTTTTGCATTTACACATACATTTTGGTTTTATACAAACGGTTGAAGTTTCAGTTATTATACGTAAAGCTATAGTGGTGCTAGTATGTATGTACAGCATTGTATAAAATTCACTATTATATTGTATTTTAACAACATACATAAGTACGGAACGGACACACACAACTGGCAATTTGAAACTAGGATAAGAGTATTGCTATCTTTCTCTACCAGGCAGAGCGAGAAGAGACGGTGATAGTTTATAACTGTCAAAAAACTACACCGCTGTGTTTTAAGGTTGTAAAGCCGGCCACACACGTTGCAGTATACTTGCGCAAACCTAGACTTGCACAAGTATACTGTAACGTGTGTGGCCGGCTTTAGAATTTTTAGTGCAACAAAAATTTGACAGCTCTAAATAATCTTCCATCTCTTTCTTATTTGTTCTGCACGTATGAGATAGCAATAGTTTTGATGTGGAGTCAGTTCTATATTGCGTGCTGTGAAATATCTGTTCCGTGTTATGTATGTTGTGTTATCATGTATATCGTGGTAGAGTATCTCATCGGCACCGGTTCCTAGTTCGTTAGTTATGTTCTAATGTTTTGGTGCTCACACACGTTTTGATTTGTTGAGCGAATATTGCGCTTTTGTCCGTAAACATGTAACTTACAAAAGGGAGTACACTGGATAATAAACTAAGAAAATTAAACGAAATGCAAAATTTATTTAAATCTCACTTGTAGTCAGAATATCCAATTATACCACAATATTTTTAAGTGTACGGCAGTGTAGAGCCAAGTTCAAATCTCTTTGTCAGTTACATCAATACGGACAACAAGTTTCACATTTGGTTGACGCTAGTGGTGCCAAAAATGTAAGGTGCCAACAATTTTACTTTCAAAAAAACAGTTTACTAAACTTAAGTTACTGAACCTTCAGAAGTATTCACAAGTAACGGCTTGCTAATTGACAATATAAACTCATTCACTAGCTAGACAATAGAACGATGTAGTTAGCAGGGGATATATAAAATAATAATGTTCGCGTCGCTAGATTTTTGTTTCTTCGACCTTTGAGTCCTATCTATGGCCCCTTTTCGTGTTGATAGCAACCTATTACAGTAACACTGAAGTCAAGGTTACACTATGGGACCAATGTCGTGTGGTCGTGTCGTTGCTGGACTTCGGTCGACATGTCTGGCAACATCGCGCGTCCCGGGTCGTCAGCGACGTCAGAGATGAAGTCGTGCGACTTCACAAAACTTCGCTTTACATTATCTGGTGACATCGCGCGACTTATGTTATTTACGCTACTTCACTCGATGTAGTTTGCAACACGTCGCGCGACGTTGCCAGATGTTATTTGAAGTGAAGACCAGCAACGTCGCGCTAGCTCATTTTACGTCGCAGGCGACCCGTGTCATGCGATGTTGACAGATATGTCGATCGAAGTCCGGCAACGTCGGGCAACAATGCAGGCGACATTTGTCTCCTAGTGTATCCTTGGCTTGAAACATGTTTTTGCAACATAGGTGTGCAACTTTTGTATACAAACAGGGCTATGTAGTTTGGGTTAGAAACAATCAGTTCTCCAATTTTTCTTTTCCCACATCGGATATACACACGTTGCGACCCGGTCCCCTCTCCCCTCACTTCTCTCAGTTCATATTGAAAGATATTCGATTACGGAGCGTTCTCATCGCGTGGTTGTGTAGGACCACTGTGTGACATAACTTCATACAACATTGTACACTTAAAAAAATATTTCCTACTAATAAAATGTTACTGTATTAAAAGAGATACCGATATTATCACCAAATTTAAAAAAAAAATCAAAAAAGTGTGCAGTATGTGTCACACATTAGTCCTCGTGTCGGCGTCGAAGGCTAGGAGTTAGTAGCGCAGTAGTCTAGAGTAGTGGAAACGAAAGACTGGCTAATGTAAAGAGTTAGGTTTGTATGGCGGCGACGTGCGGACTGAACTAGCGATACTAGAGGAGTGGAGCTAGGACGGAGGTGATGATACCACGGGTCAGATTGAATAGGACGTCGGCTCCTTACAACGTTCTTAACAGATGCAAGACATGTAGTTGGTCGTGGTACTTCTAACACGGTACTAACATTGCCATCGTAAAACAAATTTTATGGGCATATAAATAAATTACCAACAGCCTGACCATGACATGAAAGCACCAAAAGATAGACGTAATGTACGTACAGTCGATCTGAAATAAGTAGCCGACGCTGTACATGACGCGAAATTCGTTGTAAGGAGCCTTCTGTACAATCCTACTCCGTGGTATCACACACTTGTAAATTATTACACTACGCTAAGTGTTACAACTCGGCCTTTTTAAAACGCGTATTTTTGTCTTAAGATTCTAATTTATTAAGGGTGCGGGAATTTTCGTATTCGTTACCAAAAAGTTATGTACGCTTACTTATGTATATTAGGGAATATAATTAAATTATAAAATATTAGGAAAATATTAAATTGTTCACCTCTGTCTGCCGGTACCGCGCGTCGCCATGGGAGGCAGGTTTATAGCTAGGAAAGTGGCGTGTTCTTTGTAAATATTTGCTTTTAGTCTAAAAACTATACTTATAAAATGATTATTGTTGTAATTGTAACTGATTTACGTACCTACTTATCTACCTATAGCATACAAACGCCGCTACATTACTGAATTGCTTCTATTTATGTATTCCGCATTTTATTTAATATTATTTCGGTTGTTAATTGTTTTAAAATACAATGTACTGTTTTGGCTGTGCCGCTTTCTGTCTTTCTTGTTTATATACAGGTCATTGTTATATAAATACAGAACTTTGCTAACTGAAATTCAACACTGAACTTTTTAACATCACACGACATACCAAAAGGTATGATTAACTTTTTGAAGCAAGCAAAGACAGAAGTTTCATATCCAATCAGTCGTACCAGAACATTCATCGTCGAAGGCTTTCAGCACAAAAGCCCATCACAACGTTACCGACATGCTTTTGCTATTATTTAGAGAACTCTCACCTTGTCTATGTTCCTAGACGTACCATTTTACTTCGACAGTGCTGCCACCTCTATTCCATTCTAATTCCACGAACTAATCACTAAACACAACAATACCAATGCAAGCTTTTCTGAAAAATACCTAATACTGGTGCTAATTACATATTAAACTTACGCTCTTGTATTAACTCAGAAAATTGTCAGAGGCTCCATCACTTAACTTTAGCGATTTAAATCTAAAGACGTAGTAGATAAGGCCCACTTTCACTTGTATCTTAAACGTCTAGTGATGTAACGAAAGTTATAGATGTTACAAGTTGACTGTATTGGTGTTCATTGTACCCGACAGATGGCGCTGAGGAGTAGAATGGTACCAATTATTTTATTAAATTAATTTAACGTTGTTTATGTATATTTTAGTTTCACTCAGATTATTTTTTTTCTTTTGTTTTAATTTTTTATTTACAAAAAGTGGACACATTAATGGAGAATGTTTTAGTTTCATTAACAATTTTATTGTTGTATATAATTACCCAATCAGTGTTCTGGTTTTTCTTTTGTTTATCCAAAGAGAAAAATGTGTTCATCTATGAAAAATATTTTAATTTGCGTTTTTATGAGATTGTAACATAATTATTTATTGGATCCAGAATTGCATTTCCCACTCGATTATATGATTTCGTCTACAGTAAACCTGTGCAAGTATGATTTAGCTATAGTACATATGATTATTGTAATGATACCTATTATGATTATGCTCAAAGTGACTTGTAAAGAATCCATAACAAAATATGATCGAACGATCGAGTGATGTTTGCATACTATTCTACAATAAAGAACGTCAATAAAGTGTATTTTAAAAAAGTATTTTGTGTTTTTAATACGTTTTCCTTTCTAGATCAAATATTATGACACACCTGTGAGTTAACATAAACAGTTTAACATGATTCTGTAAATATTGAACGAAAGGCACACTTATTAGAAAATTACAATATTATTACTATTTTACTTACGATGATGATACACCCCTCGGCTCTAAACCTATTCTACCTATACAGTTCAGCGTGAAAGATTACAATCATTTCCAGCTTACTAATTCAAAACATTGGTGAGGTTCAGAGATAAGTGTATAAACATAGTGACACGTAATTTTCTATGAGCAGAATAATCTGCCTATAATGTCCCAGTGCTGCAGACACAGACCTTTCTGTGAGAGAGGGTTGTCATCGCCATTGGAATTTTAAATAACATATAAATAAAAGATCGACTATTCGATCGAACCCTACAAACATGACTCTAACTGTAAGAAGCTGGTAAATCCTGTATTAGGGTATCACGATTTGTTTGGTGAAAAAAATAATAATAATGATAATATCAATTCAAGTATCTTGATCTGGCTCGCGAGGTTGTTGACATGTGGGATGTGAATACGGCAGTTATTGTGCCGATAGTCGTATCTGCCAATGGCTTAATTGCCAAGAGCCTCGACCAACACCTAAGGAGGCTCTCGCTGGGTGGCTGGATCAAGCGCTTGATTCAGAAAGCAGTACTCATGGACACGGCGCGTATTGTTAGGAGGTTCCTCTCTCAGGAGCCCTGACCACCGGTGGCCCGGACCCTGTTCCCGGTACTAGTGGATTGCTATTTTTTATATTTTTAAATGTTTTTTATTTCTTTTTTGTAAAAATATTTGAAAATGTAATTTATAGGGTATTAAGATGAATAAAGGAAATAATGATAATATAATTTTAAAATTTAAATAATTCTTTGAATTCCTAATATTTCGACACTATTGCAAACGCCACGATCGCGGAATGACTGGAGAAGTGGAAAATGCGGGTGGATGAAAATAAATTGTTAAGAGCAGACAAATCTGTCTACCCTCTTTTTCTGTGTGTTGCTACGCGCACTACTGGAGTTCCAGTACATTCTCCAGTCATCCCGCGATCATGGCGCTTGCGACAGCGTCGAAATAACTGGAACTCAAAGAATTATTTAATCACGGTAGATATCCCGTAAGTGACATTTTAAAGCTGTTAGACTTCTCAGGGTATTTTATCTACACATACATTTTTCAATGGACTTCTTTACATCAATGTTGATATTTACTCATAAGATAAATTGCTGTTGTATTTAAAGGTGAACACTGAACATGCTTGCTCCAGGAGTACGAGAGATCCAAGACGATATTAATTGCCAACTGCACTACCACGTCTCATTGGTAAGTACTTGCCAGTTATATTTTTACTCAGGTTTTGTATGCAAGGATATGCCATATTCAGCGTATCGAGTGCCCACTGCTGGGACACAAATTAGATCTTTGTGAAAGGCCAGTGTGAAGTGACGAATGTCACATTCCATTTTTAAAATTCACAAAGTGCCTTCTTGGGTTCGAATTTAGTTCAAATCTAAATAGGCTGGTACCACTTGGCCACCTCTGCTCACTGTGACTGCTCTATGGAAAAGGATACATGGTAGACACAATAAAACACGTAAGCTATATAAAATTGTATTTACTATCACACAAACACACAACGCTTGCATCAATATTTGTCTACAAGATTCTTACATAATACGCGACACATGGAGTTCTGCGACGAGCGGAATTATTTTTATGAAATGAGCGCACGCGTCACCACTTATGGCCTGCGGAAATTTGAGGTACTACATTTTTTTAATGCAATTTGACATATTGACATAGACACTAGCGCCGCGTCAAAAGTCATGAGTGGTGGCGCGGATTCGTTAGATGAATTGATGACACATGTAATGGTGCTTCTAGATCAATCGCTATTTTCATAATATAATTATCTTAGCTATAATTGACACTGCTACGTTCTATGTACACAACAGTTTACTATGTAATACAGGCCTTCTTTTGTAACTATTCGCGTTTTAATTTATTCCATGCAAATAACTTTAGTATACATCAGGCAATTATTAATCGCATTGTCTAATCACTATATAATACATGAAATAATTTTTAAACTGTTGATTGTAGAAGACCCAATGACTTAATTACCTATGTGAACCTCATTTTACAAAATATCATAGCCTTATCAAAATTACATCTTTGGCAATTTGGCAGAATACACTTAAATAAAGACACAATTTTTTTACGAACGACTTCAAAATAACTTTACATTTGACTTGCTGCAAAACCTGCTCACAGATATTTTACTTCAGGTTATACCTGAGTATCAAGTACATTTATTACCTATTATTTGTTGGTGCTATTACATTTTTGTGAACAATAATAATTCAAGTCCCATTTTCACAGAGCAATTAAGTTCTTACAACAAGTACTTGATTCGCGATATCATTACTGTTTATCTAATTACTATTCGCTCGGACGATCATTATTGGACATTCGTTAACTACGACAAGCACTAATAAATTGTTTTTTATTGTCATGTACAGTCCGCGCAGCTCCCGACCGATCAACTGTTGCATTACCTAACAAACACACGACGCGCCTCTCATAATCTGTATCGATACGGCGGCGTGATGGACCGCGGTTCTATCTCTTCCTTCTCCTCTTCATCTGGCACGTAGTAGTGCAGCTCGTACGCGGGCGAGAGCTCCACGGTCTTGTAGCAGTGAGGCTCGCACGGCCTCTTCAGGAAGTTGGAGGGACGCGGGTTCCCCACCTCATACAACCTCTTCATGAACGCAGACGACGACGCCACTCTCCCGTGCTCCGGCGTCTCTCCGTGCACAACACTACTGTTGTACAAGATCGGGAAGTCCACTTTGAACCTCTCGCTGTTCTGATTAAAGTTATCGACGAACCGGTTCATGATGTCTTTGCGGAACTTGACGTCGTACTCGTAATCCTCGTCGCCCTGCGTGCTGTCCCGCGGGCTCATCTTCGCCAGCTCATTGACGGTGACGCCGCGGACGGGTGGCTCGGTATACGTATACTCGGAGCTCCTTTCGTCCTCGCCGCCTTTCGCCGCCTCGTTGATAAAGTCCCGGTAATGCTTGATTACATAAGAGGCTCTGTTGTAATTTCCGTCGTTTACTGCAAGTCCGCCGGGAGGAGGCTCGGTCACGCTCGGCTGATTAGTTAAGTACAGGTGCTTGTCCAAGTTGTCAGTTCTGTACGTTGGAGTGTAATTAGGCTTTACTGTTACTTTTTTTAATGGTTGATACTTTTCTGTTGGTCTGGGTGAAACAGTGCCAAAAGATACATCCAGAATGTCTTTAGGTTTACTAATGTCGTACAAGTTTACTTTTCTATTAAAGTTACCATCGTACTCATTTATACTCACTTTTTCGACAACTTTCTTAGTAGGTGGGAAATACTGGAGAGTAGCTTTCCTCTCAGGCTGAGATTCTCTCATTGGTTGTGTTCGTAGCCACTCAGGGAGTTGCGTAGTTACCTCCTGGGGTTTAGTTGATTTGGTGAATTTCTTTAAATCAATTTTATACTGATTTACATAATCGGCATCATACTCGTCAGTAGTGTCGTAATATTCTGCCAAGTTGTACACTTTTCCTGGTTTATTTGTTGTTATAGGAGATGTCTTTTCGGTCCTGAAAAGGTCAAATTGTTCTTTAGATATTGAGTTTACAGCGAGATCAAACGCTGTTGTACCAGAGGAAGTTGTTTGAGGCGGTGGAGGCGGGGTGAAGCTAAACGTTGATTCCTCGAGGGCCTTCATCGGCGTGGCCAGGTTTTCTCTAGAAGTATTCGCGTTTTCACTGGATTCCTCGTAATCACTGTACACAGTATCTCCAAACTTGTTAATCTTTTTTTTCGATTTTCTAACTTCAGCTATCTTTTCTAATCTAACCCTTAAGTCCGGGAGATCATCTTTGCTATCTTTGTCAGTCATATTTCCTAACTCTGTCTCAGTCTTATTTTTCAGGACTTCTGTGAAAGATTTTGAAGCATTCTTCGGTTTGAATACTATTCCCAGAGAGCTGATGCTTTCGTTTCTCCAGCTGTTGTCATCCGGGTCGCGGACGAATTGTTTTGGTGGTTGAACGTCAATTTTCTTAAGAGGTTTATAGTTTGGATTGACAGCATATAAAATGGTGTTTTTCTTTTTTTCCATACCAATGGGTTTGACGCTAAGCATGTCTTCGGGAACAGACTCAGACACCCCATCAATAGTCCGCCCTTGTTTCCAATGAGTGAGCTTTGCATTCTCTTCGTTGTCGTTAAGCATTTCCTCTCTTAATAACTCTTCTTTGATCTCATCTTCAGCCTGAAAATGTTTACAAAATTATAGTGGTGGTATAAAAAAACTGTCTAAGTGAGTATCTAAGCGCAATGAGAGGTTCCGCAGATGAAAATGATTTATGCTAAACGAAAACTGTTGCGGCAGCAAGAATGTTTTGATCACTCCTATATTTTAAATTATTCTTGTTATTGGCGCGAATCAACAAATTGTCACCGATAAGCATTTTGCAAAAAACACATGAAAATTTTAATTTCGCGGACTACAGAGGAATCACCTTAACGTTGTTGAATATAACTTTAGTATGTACGTAGGAGTTCGCATAAAATAACGAACGAGTGTTGGTTCACCGATTCTCTCTTATTCTTATATTATTACCACGATGCAAATGCGAGAGAAAAAGAAGAACAACGAAAAAAATTACTATTGATACTTTTATGTAATCAAAAAGTAGCTAGACCAGATCATCAGAAGTCTGGGCACGAAAGCGTAAGTAACAAACTCACATTATCATTGACATTACCACTCACAAAGTGAGAGATAAAAACTTAAATGAACTCACCAATTGACTTTGCGACCCATAGACACTATCAGTCTTGTTTTTTACCACCTCAACATCAGTTTCATACATGTTAACATACACGTCTGTCTTATTCATGGCCACGGTAGTTGAGAACTCTGTGGCAGTGGATTCACTAGGCTTGGCACTTGTCGTCTCTCGATTGTCTTTGTAACCGGCTCTTCTAGAAACGAGCTCTACTTTGTTTGGTTCTGTCTCAATCTCCGGACTCATCTTCGATGTGGATGTGTTTGTTTCAGAGTCTGAAACATTGCTCACGCTAGTTGACACAACCCCAGTTGTTTTTTCTAACTGCTTTGTCGTTGACCCCTGGGATTTAATAAGATCATTCCTCAATTTTTCTAATGAAGGTATGGGTGTATTATTTAAAGCTTTTTCAAGACTTATACGAGTTTGACCTGTTTCCGCCCGCGTCAAATCTTTATCTGTTGTTGTGGTGTCTTCTGTGCTTGTGCGTTTCCTATCAATCGTTGTATATTTTTTCCAAGACGGTAATGTCGGTGGAAGTATATCAATGGTAAAAAAGTCGTCACTCAAGGTCCCTTCTGCTGAGGCCGAGGTCTGTGACTCAGACGGAACAGTCGTATGTGTATCTAGTGTCGTCGTATCTGTGGTCGTTATCGTACTTGCTTCTTTACCATTTGTTTGATCAGCTTTCTGATCAGAAATGTCTGTTTTAGTTGTAAGTTTACTTCCAAAATCAGTAACTGTTGTTATTTTATTCATCTTGACTTCACTTTTATAGACATCATCATTATTTACTGGAGATGTTATAGAAGAAGTATCGTTCGTATAACTCTGATGTTCTGCTGCTTTTTCCGTATTTTCTTGGATTTCTTCTGCTGTAGTTATATTTGAAACGGTATACTCAATTTGAAAGCTAGTAGCAAATGTGGTCTCCTCTGAAAATATAGTAGACAGATATTCAGTCGTGCTTGGCGCTATAGTGGTGAAAGCAGAATTATCTGTTTCGGTCGTAATTATTGTCGTTCTATCGGATGAGATTTCGTTATATCCTGATACTTTTGTTTGTGTATCGTCAGTGTGGGTGACAATCCGCTGTTTCGCATTACCATAGTCATCGCTGTAATTATTAGTGTTATTAATTGCTATTACAGTAGAATTGGAGTCTTCACTGGTCTTGTTACTATATATTGTTCTGCTATCATTTAAGGTCTTCAAATCATATCTCACTTCCAGCTGTTTGCTTTCTCCGGTTTCCAGATCTGGTGCTGAATTCAAAATATCCCGAGCTACTGTGAAGCCACTGGCTGGTGATTTGCTTATTACTATCGCGATTGCCAAGGAAATCACGAATGACCTGAAAAGAAGAAAATAAGATTGCATAATAATAAAATAATACGCGACTACACATTAAGCTATGCAAAACCAGTTTAAACTTATCGTTGAACGTGCGGAAAGGTCGTACAAAGTGAGACCAATAAGGATGGCACGGCTGGCGCAAAGTGAGTGATCGGACATATCAAACATATCATATCGAAATATTTGTATGATCTTCAAGTAGTTGTTCCGGGTATAGGCGTTTGTGTATGTGAGTTTATATGTTTAGACGCACCCACGATACAGGAGGGATTTTTTTATTATTACAAAACGATAAACTGGTTTCGTATATCTAGTTTGATGGGTAGCTCTGTGTAGTTCTATTAGCACATTTTTTAAAACCTCTTGCTGTGACTGCGTCTGATGCTAGATGCTTCGAGAATACTATTATAATAAGTTCAAGTGGAGATCTGAATGTTTGCGCTGTATACTGCTTACCCAGACAACATATCGCGAGGTCGACGACGACACGACTTATGTGGTGGACGAAACTGATAGTGTCTGATGTCATGCGCAGGCTGCGCGGGAGTAGCGCAGGGCAGGACAATGAGCGTGTTATCAAACATAGCGGCCACGTAAACGACTACGACTGTTATTATATAAGTTGTATCATAATTTATGTTTGGATAATACACAATTCTGCATCAATTGTTTTCGACATGTTTTGATAGCTTTACAGACGAAACATCAATTTTATTTTGTAATGTTTAACAATGATTGGAAAATGCGATCTTTCTGTTTCACGCATGAGGAAATTAATAAAACGTTGCGTTGGAATGTAATGACTATTTCAATTGTCGGACCTAGTATTTCGAGGGGCACACAATAGTGCACGTATTGATGCGCTACAGTATCGAACAGGTTGCCTATTAAATAACAGGTGATGCAATAACCAGAATAGTCAAACAGTAAATGCCTGCTACCTTAACGAGCACACAATAATTCTCATACGTGTTTCACGAAACAGTTTTATCAACAATATCAACTAAATAATTTATGGAGCTGTCGCTATTATGACTGTGTTTACTTTGATTAATTAACGCGTATGAAATCAAGCCAAGCTGGGGATGCTAGCTCTCTAGTAACGTGCGCGCGCGCAATCACTCAATGGTTTCTATTACAAGAAAACCGCAAAAAAGCGTTGGCCTTTCAATTTTCATTTTGTTGTTAGATGTTAGTTGTTAGAATTCCAACTGTTAGCCACTGTTTGCATTTTACCTAGGTAGTTTTTCTAAAACTGAAACGTTGTAAGGAATCCTTGATATTGTTAGATTGAATAAAAGTTGAAAATGCTGTGAACATACGAATATGAATAGCCAGATATCTACCTACTAGAACAGGATACTCAGAAATATGAAATTCCACTCATAGACTCAACAAATAAAGTAATCACTTTTCGCAATTTCAATCAATCGACGTGACAGAATGATGTACGGGCATGTAATTTGTTTGTAGGTTTTTTTTATTACATCCTTTTCCTGTCCGGTGCAGCGTTGCCCTGAAAACGCAATTTGAGAATTGACAGGCACGAATGTCGTGCTCGCACCGAGTGCCAGCGACCACTGTCTACTATGTAAATAGTTGTTATTACGTCCCTAAACGTCGGTCATGCGTACATTTCTTCGGATTACCATATTGCTCTAATTTCTTAGCATTTTGCAAACTACTACGATTAATGCATTGTAATTTTTTCTTTACGTGCTTCATCGGTCTTGAGTTTATACGAATGTTGATGTGGTTCTAGAGTCAATCTGCGTTTTTAGTGGAATATTTGAACATGTTTGACTAAAATGCGACCACCTCGTGGTATTATAATGCGTCTCTCTCCTCTGTCCGATGAATTATTGAAAAATAGGTATCCACGAATTTCGATTAGGAAAATGAATAAGAATAAACCGTAAACACTACATTTAACACTGAACGTAGTGTAAATCATAGTGCAAATAAACACCTGCAACGGATTTCTAAAAGAAGATTATATTAAGCGGATACTGGGACTCCACTAAAACTACAAAAACTCAGCTCGCGTGCACCCTTGAACACTACTTTCGATAATTCCGGACATCAGTGATATCCCTCAAAGTGGGTTAATGAATATTTCACATGGTAAGTAGGTAAGTAGTTAGACACACCGGTGGATTCCTTGTAATCGCACGCAGGGCTACATGACTTAACCTTACACGTCGCTGTGAAACGTTTCCGAACATTTTACATAATTGAAACATTCCTACTGCACCCCTTTTATGTCTGACTGCAGAATAATTGGTGCTGAATACTGTAATGAGAAGTTCCGTGAATTAAAAACTAATGTTTTAACAAAATACTACAAAATGGATGTCTTCCTGATACGTTTAATTTGTAACACCTCGCAAGACCGGCACGATTAGTGTAATTGAGGACAAACAAACTAGAGGTGCGTCTTATCCGGAGACGGTATCAATAATAATTGTTGCCGTCGATTCTGAAGAATATGAGCAAGGTCCTAACAATTATCTGATTGCTACGATGTCAGTGGGCAATGGCCTGGCAAGTGACAACACGCTAGCAATTAGCTAAGCACTGCGCTAATATGTGTTGCCTTACAACAGCGGCGATGCTACTGCAAATGACGGAATATGTTGGACATTACAATAATATGAACATAATTCTTTAACTGCAGGTGTCTCTGGTACAGATCAGGTGTGTTCAAAACAATGAGCAAACATGGACCGACGTCGGAACCAAACGTGAGAAGGGGTTTTTTCACAATGGCATTCACACCAAAAATAAAACAAACTTGTCAATGTGATAATTATGTCAAGAAGAACAATAACTGATAAACTGTGCTTGTAACCAATGAGAAACACATTCAGATACAAGCTTGGAACAAGGTTCCACCTATCACACAAGTTTCACATGGCAGACAAATAGCCAAATGTATGAAATTCACTTGAGCTGTGGTGGCCCAGTGGTATCGGTCCCGACTTACGAGTTGTAGGTCGTGGGTTCGAACCCAGCTTGGCGCATTACTTTGTGTAATTTATTTCATCACCACTGCTCTCAAAACGGTGAAGGAAAACATCGTGAGGAAACCGGCATATCCTAGAACCATCAAATTCGAAGACATGTGACATCTGCCAATCCGCACTGGGCCCGCGTGGTGGATTATGGCCCAATCCCTCTCACAAGAGAGGCCTGTGTCCCAGCAGTGGGAACGTTATAGGCTGATGATGATGAAATTCACTTTACAACGACCAAACAGGCTGTAGGAAACTGAAATGATGTTAGTTCCGAAAATTGATCATTTTTACACGTTTTTTATCAACAATCTTGATTATGACTCTCTTTTCCAGGGCATCTTGAATTGTGTGCGATAAACAAAAATATTTACTGCAAAAAAATCACTCTATTTTCAAGCAATTTTCTTGAGAAAATAAATGCCTTAGAGGTAAAAAGATGGAAAATGACCTCTCCCATGCCCATGTTCAGTTTGATCCACAATTTTCGGGTCACCCTGTTTAAGTAAAACATTTTTTTTGGTCCGAAAAATAGTGCTTATGTATCATTAATTAGGATCACTGAAACATTTTCCAAACAATACCATCGCATCGATCCAACGATGACAAAAAGAGACAATAGTCTGTGCCATCGTATCTTGTGGATGAGGTCGAGCTCAACTATTGTAAACTTCAGTATATTTCACGAAAACAAAAGTGAATAGCTCATTGTTGTGGAGGAAAGAAGACAAGTAAATAAAACACTAGCGTGTGACGAACATGATTCTGCTCAAAGATTGGCCTTAGGTAGCAAAAGGAACCTAAAAATTTGTTGGATGGAAAGGTTTTTGTGATTAGGCACAGTAATGTAACGTTACGAAAATCTAGCTTTACAAGACGTACTGTAATGATTGAAAGTGTAGTACCTTGATACAACGTGTAACATCTATGCGTCCACTTGTAATTATTATTTTTACGTCACAATCGAATGCTCGTCAGTCAGGGAGGTAGTGCAGTATTGTATTGTAGTGAAATTGTCACGAGAATGCTCACCATTCAGGGAGGTAGTATTGTAACCATAAAATCCACCCTATACCTACAACCTACTGAATTCTTCGTTGAGGTTTTTGTGTGAGGATCTGAGCATCTTCTGGTGTCATAGGTATTGGGCCGCTTTTGGGGAACCTATAGACCTCTGTCATAGCTTTAGACTTATAAATATTAATTATTATATAAGTCCAGGTTTCCTAAAGTTGTTTTCATTCATCGATGTCAATGTTTACTGCATTGAAAACAAGCCATTGTCGCCATTTCGGTATGGTCATGTACGATGCAGAAGACGAGTATCTATGGGTGACCTTTCTTATCTGAGGTCAAGACGTTCATAGATACTTCCAGAACTTCTGCGAAAATCAAATAGATGTCAACGTCAGTTTTTTTTTAGTTAAGGTATTTCTTGAAAGGGTAGACAAGATTATCGTGTCTACGTTAACGTTGATTGTGTTACCTACTTGAAAATGCATAACACGAGAACTGAACCCACTCTTATTTACATAATGCAGGTTTACCAAGTTGCAGAACACTGAATTTGAATCATGGGACCATTACCATCGGTTTACAAGGTGAGTACCTACAGTATTGATAACTTAACTTTCTTCAACAACTATCAGTTTTCTTTATTTCTAGCGGCATGGGGCCAACAACAACAACTCTATTGGATCATTAAGAAAATACAAATCTTCCATGTAACTTCAGGCTCGGAAGAAATATTGTAGTAGGTATCACACTTTCAAGATATTCTCTCAGCTATTTCACTATCAAAATTTAACTGATTAGAAGATGTCACCACCAGAAGGTCAGTCCTCAGTTCACAACACAACACCTGCAGTTGTACTTACCCTCGTCGCACAAGGAGGCTACCTCCCATCCTTACTGACCGCTCGCTAACGCAACACAACACAAACGCAATACGCGAACCAATGGCGCGTGCCATCCTACCTGAGTGTGTGGTACTGGCTCATGCTGGCTCCAGTTCGGGGACGCACGGCCGCGCTTCGCGGTGACCGCTCCATGACTGGCGGGGCATTACCTCAGCGTCGACGACGACGCTTCCTTCCATTGAGCAACGTTGGACCTACCGCTAAGGACGAATGTTCTCGCGTAATTCGATGCTTCCTCAAGTTCCGGAGAGCGGCCTTCGCGAATCAGTTTCACATGATTATTAAGTACGCGTCATAATTTGAATAGGTAATATTAATTAAGTTTTGTCGTGTTTAGCATGCATGCTTGCAATTTTTATGTGATTCGCTAATTGCAGGTACCTACGATATATCATTGCTCATCCGTAGTTATTAATTAAAGGAACCGATGAGGGGAAACTGGCAATTTCAATGTTTGTAAATGATAGGCCTATTGTTTACTTGGCTCGTAGTCTGAACCTTAGCATCTGTCATTTGAAAATAAAGTGTTAAATTGTTTAGACGGCTGGCGAGATAAACATCTTTGGGACCTACAGCTATATGGAGGGGTACTGACGATAGAACTTTTGTTATTATGTTCCTTAAGTTGAAGTGCACGGATTGAAATCTTAATCCCCCCCCCCCCACTTTTTGTGTGATAAGTAAACTGATATTGGCTTGAATGACTCTGGCGGTTGAGAGTATGTCATGCTCACTCAAAAGTCTCGCTGATGGTGGCGTGTATGTCGGATCATTTGGTTCCCTTCAAAATGGTTGAGTCAGGCTAAGCGTTAGATATGGGTTTTTATGGGTTTTTTAATTGCAGTAGTGTAAAAGTGTAGTCTGGATTTGTACCTGGTTGACGATAATATGCGAAGTGTTCTTAATTATGATTAGCTTGCTAGTTACCACGACTGACTGCTCAGTGGCCCAGTCAGCCTCATTGTAGGTTTTGATTGGTTCTGCACCTAATCTTCTATGACCGATTCAGACATGATTCCGATCGCGCCAAATATTTTGTTAAGAAAATATTGCGTTAAGTGAGTGTAACTGCTACCTAATACCTACTAGGTATAATAAAACGTCGTGTCGTGCATACATCATAAGGTACAAGTTCAACGAGCATAGTACCAAAGAACATTATGATACATAGCTGTAATCAAGTGTTATAAAACGTAATGATTACATCGGCACTCGATTTACTTGTGGAGTTGTGGCCGGACTTCTTCGTCGATGAGTGTTATGTCGATATAATAATCGGCGCCCATTGAAAATATATTCAAACCTATTATTACTTTTCCTTCCTGCATTGAACATAACATTATGGTGGACAAGACTGTATCTCAGTGAAAAGAAAACGTTATGTTTAAGTTTTCCAGCGTAAGTTTAAATGCTCAGTCCTCCCATTTATTCATAATGTTACTGTAGTCCAGTCGACGAATGCTCAAAGCAAGGTATAGAGGGAAATTCTTGGAACAAAGTTTTTGGCAGGTGAACATATCAAAATCCCCCCAGCCCTTGAGCTATATCTCAGAAACCATGCGTCGTACCGACATAGCATCATGAAGTTCATAAATAAAATAAAAGTTGAATTTTGCCACACAGTTCTATGCGTTGTGCATTTTGACATCTTTTACAGTTTTCAAAATATCAGGCCTCCAATTTTGGGAAAGAAGCTTTTTTACCTTTTCGCGTTTATTAAGTTGTTTTTGAATTCGGCAAAGATCTAGGAAGCAAAAGCAGTCTTTTTAGATATAGTCTTCCTCCAGCACCAACGATGAACAGAGCCAGGAGCTAGATAGGTCTGTCTTGATAACACGTAAAAATGATTCTTGAATTCGGTGACCACCATAAAGTTTCCAATCTGTGGTCATCCTCCCACCGAGAAAGCAATAAAAACTACCTTAGAAACTTGATTGATAAAGATTGTCTGTTATTTTTTTTCCCTCTATAACTTTTCGTAGACTGGGCTATCTTGTTGTATCTGGAAAATTGGACTAAGAGTAGGACGACGCCGATAATGAGGAGGGCGACGCCGATATGAGTAAGGCGGCGCCAATAATGAGTAGAGCGACGCCAATAATGAGTAGGGCGACGCCAACAATGAGTAGGGCGACGCCGATAATGAGCAGCGCCAATAAAGAGTAGGGTGACGCCAATAATGAGTAGAGCGACGCCAATAATGAGTAGAGCGACGCCAATAATGAGTAGGGTGACGCCCACAATAAATAGCGCGACGCCGATAATGAGTAAGGCGACGCCAATAATGAGTAGCGCCAATAATGAGGAGGGCGACGCCGATATGAGTAAGGCGGCGCCAATAATGAGTAGAGCGACGCCAATAATGAGTAGGGCGACGCAAACAATGAGTAGGGCGACGCCGATAATGAGTAAGGCGACGCCGATAATGAGAAGGGCAACGCCAATTATGAGTAGGGTGACGCCCACAATAAGTAGCGCGACGCCGATAATGAGTAAGGCGACGCCAATAGTGAGTAAAGCGACGCCAATAATGAGTAGGGCGACGGCAATAATGAGTAGGGCGACGCCAATAATGAGTAGGGCGACGCCAATAATGAGTAGAGCGACGCCAATAATGAGTAGGGCGACGCCAATAATGAGTAGGGCGACGCCAATAATGAGTAGAGTGACGCCAATAGTGAGTAGGGCGACGCCAACAATGAGTAGGGCGACGCCTTTAATGAGTAGGGCGACGCCAATAATGAGTAGGGTGACGCCCACAATGAGTAAGGCGACGCCAACAATGAGTAGGGCGACGCCAATAATGAGTAGGGCGACGCCATTAATGAGTAGGGCGACGCCTTTAATGAGTAGGGCGACGCCAATAATGAGTAGGGTGACGCCCACAATGAGTAGGGCGACGCCAACAATGAGTAGGGCGACGCCAATAATGAGTAGGGCGACGCCATTAATGAGTAGGGCGACGCCTTTAATGAGTAGGGCGACGCCAATAATGAGTAGGGTGACGCTCACAATAAGTAGCGCGACGCCGATAATGAGTAAGGCTACGCCAATAATGAGTAGAGCGACGCCTATAATGAGTAGGGCGACGCCGATAATGAGTAGGGCGACGCCAATAATGAGTAGGGCGACGACAATAGTGAGAAGGGCGACGCCAATAGTGAGTAGGGTGACGCCAACAATGAGTATGGCGACGTCATTAATGAGTAGGGCGACGCCTTTAATGAGTAGGGCGACGCCGATAATGAGTACAGCGACGCCAATAATGAGTAGGGCGACGCCTTTAATGAGTAGGGCGACGCCAATAATGAGTAGAGCGACGCCAATAATGAGTAGGGCGACGCCGATAATGAGAAGGGCAACACCAATTATGAGTAGGGCGACGCCATGGGTGTAGAATCATTCCCATCCCATCCCATTTCCTTAAGTTTAATTTATGCGACGTTTAAAAGTGCCTCTTTGATGGCCTAATTGAATAAATGATTTGACTTTGACTTTGACCAATAATGAGTAAGGCGACGCCGATAATGAGTAGCGCCAACAATGAGTAGGGTGACGCCAATAATGAGTTGGGCGACGCCTTTAATGAGTAGGGCGACGCCAATAATGAGAAGGGCAACGCCAATTATGAGAAGGGGGACGCCAATAATGAGTAGGGCGACGCCAATAATGAGTAGGGCGACGCCGATAATGAGTAGCGCCAATAATGAGTAGGGTGACGCCGATAATGAGTAAGGCGACGCCAATAATGAGTAGAGCGACGCCAATAATGAGTAGGGCGTCGCCAACAATGAGTAGGGCGACGCTAATAGTGAGTAGAGCGACGCCAACAATGAGTATGGCGACGCCATTAATGAGTAGGGCGACGCCAATAGTGAGTAGAGCGACGCCAACAATGAGTAGGGCCACGTCAACAATGAGTAGGGCGACGCCAATAATGAGTAGGGCGACGCCGATAATGAGCAGCGCCAATAAAGAGTAGGGTGACGCCAATAATGAGTAGAGCGACGCCAATAATGAGTAGAGCGACGCCAATAATGAGTAGGGTGACGCCCACAATAAATAGCGCGACGCCGATAATGAGTAAGGCGACGCCAATAATGAGTAGCGCCAATAATGAGGAGGGCGACGCCGATATGAGTAAGGCGGCGCCAATAATGAGTAGAGCGACGCCAATAATGAGTAGGGCGACGCAAACAATGAGTAGGGCGACGCCAATAATGAGTAAGGCGACGCCGATAATGAGAAGGGCAACGCCAATTATGAGTAGGGTGACGCCCACAATAAGTAGCGCGACGCCGATAATGAGTAAGGCGACGCCAATAGTGAGTAAAGCGACGCCAATAATGAGTAGGGCGACGGCAATAATGAGTAGGGCGACGCCAATAATGAGTAGGGCGACGCCAATAATGAGTAGAGCGACGCCAATAATGAGTAGGGCGACGCCAATAATGAGTAGGGCGACGCCAATAATGAGTAGAGTGACGCCAATAGTGAGTAGGGCGACGCCAACAATGAGTAGGGCGACGCCTTTAATGAGTAGGGCGACGCCAATAATGAGTAGGGTGACGCCCACAATGAGTAAGGCGACGCCAACAATGAGTAGGGCGACGCCAATAATGAGTAGGGCGACGCCATTAATGAGTAGGGCGACGCCTTTAATGAGTAGGGCGACGCCAATAATGAGTAGGGTGACGCCCACAATGAGTAGGGCGACGCCAACAATGAGTAGGGCGACGCCAATAATGAGTAGGGCGACGCCATTAATGAGTAGGGCGACGCCTTTAATGAGTAGGGCGACGCCAATAATGAGTAGGGTGACGCTCACAATAAGTAGCGCGACGCCGATAATGAGTAAGGCTACGCCAATAATGAGTAGAGCGACGCCTATAATGAGTAGGGCGACGCCGATAATGAGTAGGGCGACGCCAATAATGAGTAGGGCGACGACAATAGTGAGAAGGGCGACGCCAATAGTGAGTAGGGTGACGCCAACAATGAGTATGGCGACGTCATTAATGAGTAGGGCGACGCCTTTAATGAGTAGGGCGACGCCGATAATGAGTACAGCGACGCCAATAATGAGTAGGGCGACGCCTTTAATGAGTAGGGCGACGCCAATAATGAGTAGAGCGACGCCAATAATGAGTAGGGCGACGCCGATAATGAGAAGGGCAACACCAATTATGAGTAGGGCGACGCCAATAATGAGTAAGGCGACGCCGATAATGAGTAGCGCCAACAATGAGTAGGGTGACGCCAATAATGAGTTGGGCGACGCCTTTAATGAGTAGGGCGACGCCAATAATGAGAAGGGCAACGCCAATTATGAGAAGGGGGACGCCAATAATGAGTAGGGCGACGCCAATAATGAGTAGGGCGACGCCGATAATGAGTAGCGCCAATAATGAGTAGGGTGACGCCGATAATGAGTAAGGCGACGCCAATAATGAGTAGAGCGACGCCAATAATGAGTAGGGCGTCGCCAATAATGAGTAGGGCGACGCTAATAGTGAGTAGAGCGACGCCAACAATGAGTATGGCGACGCCATTAATGAGTAGGGCGACGCCAATAGTGAGTAGAGCGACGCCAACAATGAGTAGGGCCACGTCAACAATGAGTAGGGCGACGCCAATAATGAGTAGGGCGACGCCGATAATGAGCAGCGCCAATAAAGAGTAGGGTGACGCCAATAATGAGTAGAGCGACGCCAATAATGAGTAGAGCGACGCCAATAATGAGTAGGGTGACGCCCACAATAAATAGCGCGACGCCGATAATGAGTAAGGCGACGCCAATAATGAGTAGCGCCAATAATGAGTAGGGTGACGCCGATAATGAGTAAGGCGACGCCAATAATGAGTAGAGCGACGCCAATAATGAGTAGGGCGTTGCCAATAATGAGTAGGGCGACGCTAATAGTGAGTAGAGCGACGCCAACAATGAGTATGGCGACGCCATTAATGAGTAGGGCGACGCCAATAGTGAGTAGAGCGACGCCAACAATGAGTAGGGCCACGTCAACAATGAGTAGGGCGACGCCAATAATGAGTAGGGCGACGCCGATAATGAGCAGCGCCAATAAAGAGTAGGGTGACGCCAATAATGAGTATGGCGACGCCATTAATGAGTAGGGCGACGCCTTTAATGAGTAGGGCGACGCCAATAATGAGTAGGGTGACGCCAATAATGAGTAGGGCGACGCCAACAATGAGTATGGCGACGCCATTAATGAGTAGGGCGACGCCGATAATGAGTATGGCGACGCCATTAATGAGTAGGGCGACGCCTTTAATGAGTAGGGCGACGCCAATAATGAGTAGGGTGACGCCCACAATGAGTAGGGCGACGCCAACAATGAGTAGTGCGACGCCAATAATGAGTAGGGCGACGCCGATAATGAGTAGGGCGACGCCAATAAAGAGTAGAGCGACGCCAATAGTGAGTAGGGCGACGCCATTAATGAGTAGGGCGACGCCTTTAATGAGTAGGGCAACGCCAATAATGAGTAGGGTGACGCTCACAATAAGTAGCGCGACGCCGATAATGAGTAAGGCTACGCCAATAATGAGTAGAGCGACGCCTATAATGAGTAGGGCGACGCCAATAATGAGTAGGGCGACGCCGATAATGAGTAGCGCCAATGATGAGTAGGGTGACGCCGATAATGAGTAAGGCGACGCCAATAATGAGTAGAGCGACGCCAATAATGAGTAGAGCGACGCCAATAATGAGTAGGGCGTCGCCAATAATGAGTAGGGCGATGCTAATAGTGAGTAGAGTGACGCCAACAATGAGTATGGCGACGCCATTAATGAGTAGGGCGACGCCAATAGTGAGTAGAGCGACGCCAACAATGAGTAGGGCCACGTCAACAATGAGTAGGGCGACGCCAATAATGAGTAGGGCGACGCCGATAATGAGCAGCGCCAATAAAGAGTAGGGTGACGCCAATAATGAGTAGAGCGACGCCAATAATGAGTAGAGCGACGCCAATAATGAGTAGGGTGACGCCCGCAATAAATAGCGCGACGCCGATAATGAGTAAGGCGACGCCAATAATGAGTAGAGCGACGCCAATAATGAGTAGGGCGACGCCAACAATGAGTATGGCGACGCCATTAATGAGTAGGGCGACGCCGATAATGAGCAGCGCAAATAATGAGTAGGGTGACGCCAATAATGAGTAGAGCGACGCCAATAACGAGTAGAGCGACGCCAATAATGAGTAGGGCGACACCAATCATGAGTAGGGCGACGCCAATAGTGAGAAGGGCGACGCCAATAATGAGTAGGGCGACGCAAACAATGAGTATGGCGACACCATCAATGAGTATGGCGACGCCATTAATGAGTAGTGGCGACGCCATTAAGGCGTCGCCCACAATAAGTAGCGCGACGCCGATAATGAGTAAGGCGACGCCAATAGTGAGTAAAGCGACGCCAATAATGAGTAGGGCGACGCCAATAATGAGTAGAGCGACGCCAATAATGAGTAGGGCGACGCCGATAATGAGAAGGGCAACACCAATTATGAGTAGGGCGACGCCAATAATGAGTAAGGCGACGCCGATAATGAGTAGCGCCAATAATGAGTAGGGTGACGCCAATAATGAGTTGGGCGACGCCGAAAATGAGTAGGGCGACGCCAATAATGAGAAGGGCAATGCCATTTATGAGTAGGGTGACGCCTTTAATGAGTAGGGCAACGCCAATAATGAGTAGGGTGACGCTCACAATAAGTAGCGCGACGCCGATAATGAGTAAGGCTACGCCAATAATGAGTAGAGCGACGCCTATAATGAGTAGGGCGACGCCAATAATGAGTAGGGCGACGCCGATAATGAGTAGCGCCAATGATGAGTAGGGTGACGCCGATAATGAGTAAGGCGACGCCAATAATGAGTAGAGCGACGCCAATAATGAGTAGAGCGACGCCAATAATGAGTAGGGCGTCGCCAATAATGAGTAGGGCGATGCTAATAGTGAGTAGAGTGACGCCAACAATGAGTATGGCGACGCCATTAATGAGTAGGGCGACGCCAATAGTGAGTAGAGCGACGCCAACAATGAGTAGGGCCACGTCAACAATGAGTAGGGCGACGCCAATAATGAGTAGGGCGACGCCGATAATGAGCAGCGCCAATAAAGAGTAGGGTGACGCCAATAATGAGTAGAGCGACGCCAATAATGAGTAGAGCGACGCCAATAATGAGTAGGGTGACGCCCGCAATAAATAGCGCGACGCCGATAATGAGTAAGGCGACGCCAATAATGAGTAGAGCGACGCCAATAATGAGTAGGGCGACGCCAACAATGAGTATGGCGACGCCATTAATGAGTAGGGCGACGCCGATAATGAGCAGCGCAAATAATGAGTAGGGTGACGCCAATAATGAGTAGAGCGACGCCAATAACGAGTAGAGCGACGCCAATAATGAGTAGGGCGACACCAATCATGAGTAGGGCGACGCCAATAGTGAGAAGGGCGACGCCAATAATGAGTAGGGCGACGCAAACAATGAGTATGGCGACACCATCAATGAGTATGGCGACGCCATTAATGAGTAGTGGCGACGCCATTAAGGCGTCGCCCACAATAAGTAGCGCGACGCCGATAATGAGTAAGGCGACGCCAATAGTGAGTAAAGCGACGCCAATAATGAGTAGGGCGACGCCAATAATGAGTAGAGCGACGCCAATAATGAGTAGGGCGACGCCGATAATGAGAAGGGCAACACCAATTATGAGTAGGGCGACGCCAATAATGAGTAAGGCGACGCCGATAATGAGTAGCGCCAATAATGAGTAGGGTGACGCCAATAATGAGTTGGGCGACGCCGAAAATGAGTAGGGCGACGCCAATAATGAGAAGGGCAATGCCATTTATGAGTAGGGTGACGCCATTAATGAGTAGGGCGACGCCATTAATGAGTAGGGCGACGCCAATAATGAGTAGGGTGACGCCCACAATAAGTAGCGCGACGCCGATAATGAGTAAGGCGACGCCAATAATGAGTAGAGCGACGCCAATAATGAGTAGGGCGACGCCAATAATGAGTAGGGCGACGCTAATAGTGAGTAGAGCGACGCCAACAATGAGTATGGCGACGCTAATAGTGAGTAGAGCGACGCCAACAATGAGTAGGGCGACGCCGATAATGAGTAGGGCGACGCCAATAGTGAGAAGGGCGACGCCAACAATGAGTAGGGCGACGCCATTAATGAGTAGGGCGACGCCGATAATGAGTACAGCGACGCCAATAATGAGTAGGGCGACGCCGATAATGAGTAGGGCGACGCCAATAATGAGTAGAGTGACGCCAATAGTGAGTAGGGCGACGCCAACAATGAGTACGGAGACGCCATTAATGAGTTGGGCGACGCCGAAAATGAGTAGGGCGACGCCAATAATGAGAAGGGCAACGCCAATTATGAGTAGGGTGACGCCAATAATGAGTAGGGCGACGCCAATAATGAGTGGGGCGACGCCGATAATGAGTTGCGCCAATAATGAGTAGGGTGACGCCAATAATGAGTAGAGCGACGCCAATAATGAGTAGGGCGACGCCAATAATGAGTAGGGTGACACCAATAATGAGTAGGGCGACGCCAATAGTGAGAAGGGCGACGCCAACAATGAGTAGGGCGACGCCATTAATGAGTAGGGCGACGCCAACAATGAGTACGGAGACGCCATTTATGAGTACAGCGACGCCAATAATGAGTAGGGCGACGCCGATAATGAGTAGGGCGACGCCAACAATGAGTAGGGCGACGCCAATAATGAGTAGGGTAGCGCCAATAATAAGAAGGGCGACGCCAACAATGAGTAAGGCGACGCCAATAATGAGTAGGGCGACGCCAATAATGAGAAGGGCAACGCCATTAATAAGTAGCGCGACGCCAATAATGAGTAGGGTGACGCCATTAATGAGTTGGGCGACACCGAAAATGAGTAGGGCGACGCCAATAATGAGTAGGGCGACGCCGATAATGAGATGGGCGGCGCCGATTATGAGTAGGGCGACGTCGATTATGAGTTGGACAACGCCAAAAATGTGTCGCCATGTATGTGCGCCGCCAATAATTTTGTTGTATTCATTTTAATTTATTGTACTTATTTACAATTTTGATGTTGAATTTAATTTATAATCTTTTAATTATTTAATTGATTTTGAATTTATTTTTTTTATGGATTTTTATTTCATATTCTTTCATTCAATTTATTCATTTTATTTTGTTTACGTTGTGTTATGTGTACCTAAACTATTTTATTGTTTAATTTTAATTTGTCTTATTTGCCTTAACTCCTATTCGCGGTTCGTCACATTTGTATATGGTCCCTTTGGGGTTTTGTCTTATTTGCATTTGGTCCCATTTGTGGTTCGTCATTGGCGCCTTTGGTCCTATTTGTTATTTGGCACATTTGCATTTTTCCCATTCGCACTTTTTTCGATTTGGTCCCATTCGTGATTCGTCGTTTTTGCATTTGGACCCATTACCGGTTCGTCACTTTTGCATTTGGTCCCTCTTGCAATTCGCCTATGTTAATATTTGTTACATGTACCTACTTAATTAAAATCTATTACTTTCTGAGCTATTTTTACTGCTTTCTAGGTGGGAACAAGACAAGAGATGTCAAGCATGATGGTAGTCACCAAATTCAAGAATCACTTTAAATGACAGACCCCTTTAGCTGAACACCCATGCCACCTCAAAATGCAGGATTCAGGTGGTGGTTTGTCATAGGTGGTGGAGGTTTAAAAAGACTGCTTTTACTTTCTAGATCTTTAGTGAATTCCAATATATTTTCTTAAACGCGAGAAGTTTAAAAATGTTCTACCCAAAATTACAGACTGTGTTTATATCTTGTGGCTTTTTATTCAGCTTTTATTTTATTCATAAATGCTATGACTCTTGGACGTATGGTTGAGCCAAAACCAACGACGATATATTACTAGACTCCTAATAACAGGCGACCGATGTCTGTCTATACATTAGGCAAAAATGTCTTATATCCGTCTTATTACGACCACTCCTGTGAGCCGTAAACATACCTTGAGACAGAACAGACCTTGAGTTAGCCAATCACAACGCAGTACCCCGTCCCTCTCGCTTACGTAGTACCTCAGCGAGTTGACAGAATAGTTTTTGTCCCTTAGATCGTGCATGCGGAGTCTAGTAATATATCGTCGTTGGCCAAAACCAAAATAGTCAAAAATTGTGTTCCGAGATATTCCCTCTATAACTGTTCTTTGACTGGTTGTTGATAATTTTTTTTTTCACTTTTGGAATATAAAAGCTTTTTTTCTGAACGACATTAAAATTATCAAGTTATAATAAAAACTTAATTTCTAGACGAATGTGTCGCATTCCATACCACTTGTAAGAAAAAAACTATATAAATTGCATAATATTTTGGTTTTATCTCTTTCTTTTTACTCCAATTAAGGAGAGACAGCAACAACATTTCATCTTTCGTTATTATGTTGGTAGCTCTGCTGCTATGTCAATTGTCAACCAAGTAAATTCAAATTTCAAAACAAGCGTTTGAAAGTTAACGTTATTGTTCACAAGGCTTTGAAGAAAAATTTAGTGCAAATATGACTGAGTTCAAGACGCCTATTAAAAACAAAACCCTGGATATTAATGACAAAATCACAATACCTCCTTCACCGTTTCTAAACAGACTTGGATATGGGACAGGTAAAAATATATCATCATGTTTTATTATGTCGCTACACCGCGTGCTTGAAATTTATGCTTAATCCTTAATTGACTCTAATTTCTAGGTGTAAGTGTGATGCAGCTAGTAAGATCTCCTCGTGCGGGACAAATTCGATCGCCTTGGGCTCTCAAAATGTTGAACAAACGCGTGAAACCGAACAAAGTTTACACCGACCGTATAAAGGCCGAAGCTGATCTTCTGCAGCGCATGTCACACCCTAACATTGTCGGGTTCCGTGCATTCAGCAAGGACAAGATCCTATACTTAGGGATGGAAGCTTGTGACCTGTCACTTGGTGATATGATTGAGAAAAGGATCGAAGATGATGGTGAACCATTCTTGCCAAAGCAAATATTGAAAGTAAGTAAAAAAACAAGTTTATAGAACCTCCCCCTTTTGTCCATAACGTTGTAGATACCTATCAATTTAATATTAAAATCCCTTTCCCTGCATTTTTATTTACTTTTACTTAATCCATGTAACAGGTAGCAGCAGATATATCCAGTGCATTGGACTACCTGCACACTAAGATGCAGATCCTGCATGGCGACATGAAGTCCTATAACATCCTTGTGAATGGAGACTTTGTGATCTGCAAGCTGTGTGACTTTGGAGTCACCCTGCCACTCGACGAGAATGGAGTGTTTGACAAGAGGAAGGCAGGGAAAGCTGTTTATTTTGGTAAGTTTTTGCTGCAGTATTTTGAAACTTGGATGGTGATGTGATAGCTACCTTGAGCTGTTGTGCAACAGTTGACGATGCAAATATAAAAAGATCCAAGAAGTAAAATGGTACAAACAATGATTATATTTAAAAGCTGTATACCTAATTAAGAAAAACAATCATTAAAAAAGAAATTAGTTTGAGGGTCATCTTAGTTGCAAATATATGGGGGATAAAAGTTATTTAGGTATTGTTTAAACAAAATCATTATAACACAGTCTGGTGCTCATAAGCGCAATCTACATTGCAATACAGATTTTAGAGGTCCCCTCTTTTATATAAGCCACAGAAATAAATAAAAATTTAAAAAGTATGTTTTATGACTCATTGACTACATTTTTAAAGTTACTATGATATCTCTTAAATATTTTTTTGCCAAACAACGTTGCCATACTTTGGGGAATGCAACTCATTTTATTGGGTAGTATAAGAATAATAACTAGGTATACTAGTTTGAGTAGTGTTGTGCTGGTGGGTCACAAGTCAGAACCAAATCTCCGTTTACCTTTTCTCTTGTCTGCAGTTTTACAGTAATTCAATGCAATGCACTCTGAAATTCAGCTGATACATTCTTTTTCATCTTGGAGAAATTGATTAACAAACATACCAAAAAAAACATGAACCCTGTTTTCAAATTACAAACTTTTATTATAGTTTTTACTTGTTGTCAAACATCCTGATGTTTTGAATACCTTTGTAATCAATTGGATATATTTAATATATATTTTGAGTACTACATATGAAATAAAGTATCCAGTGGAAAATTTTAACAACTTTACAGGAAAAAATTTGGTTCAGGAGCAGAATTTTATACAAAATAATAGCTGGCTTACTGCCTTAGGTATCAGTCATTTTTTTAAATGGGTGTTTCTAGAATGATGTAAACACTTTACAAGCCCTTCTCATACTTACCAAATATTATTATAATTCAAGCCATTTTGAAGCACTACAAACACAGCTATATGAGCTCTTTATAATTCTATTAGAATTCATCACTTTTACCTATCTTATTTTCAAAATTCCAGGTACAGAAGCATGGAGTGCCCCAGAAGTGATCCACGGTGGGGAGATATCCTGCAAGACAGACATATGGCCTCTAGGCCTCACACTGTGGGAGATGATGGCCCTCATGCCTCCTCACACACAGACTGATGATGACTCCATGGAGGACAGTGTCCAGTGTCTGGATGATAGTGTGGATAGCATTGGGGATTACTTCTCAGATAGATATGGTAAGTAAGTCAGTAGTCATGATCTATGTGCTGTGTAATTTTACGTACACTTGTGTTGATGTTATTTTTGTCAACTGTCACATCATATTTACTGATTTACGAAAATTCTTAGAGGATCATCTTTTTCATACACACGCGCGTATCTAGTCAAATGCGCGAGAATTCTGTTGAATTTGATGAATTTTAATTATTGTGGTTTTCACACTTTTTTAAGTATAAAATCGTTTAAAAGGCGCTTTGACTCTGCGCTAGTATGCTCTGTGCTTAATAGCACAGATTTCATCTTGTCTGCTTCAAAAAATAATGTGTCAAAATCTTTGTTTGTCAGGCACGAGGCCTGCAGTACCAGTGAACATATCAGAGAAGCAGTATGTTCACCCGCTGGCTCTGTTCTACTGCTGCACGGAGACAATGCCGGCCATGCGACCCACCGCGCTGCATCTGAGTGTAGCTGCGAAGGATATGTTGGACCAGTGTGACAAGACGAGATAAACTGTATGGTGTATTATAAGCACCAAACAGCCATTGTGGTCTGCTTGTAATAACGATAAGCCCATATTCTTAGTTGTTTCATAAAAACACCTCAACTTTTCTTGAACTACGACGACATTTATGTGATTCTATAAACAACTAAAAGTATGGATTGATGTATAGATTTCTACCATTGTGAAGGTAAAATTACTCATTTGTATTTTACTTTTTCGTTTAGTACCTTAAAATAATTATGGAGTATTTATAATTGTAGAATAATTAATGTAATGAATGGACTGATTACTTTGTGACATGGTATGCTTGATCATCATACTTATGTATGTTACTTTCGTAGATATAATACTTATTTTTGTGTTTTATTATGTTATTTTCATTAATATTGATATTTATTCTTCAATCTACCTTGTCTGGCTACAAAAAATAAAACAGATTTTGTAAGTAAAACTTTATATTATAAAAAAAAACAACTGTACTGTTCATATAACATAACAACAATGTTGAAACTTATTCTAAACCGACACGTATTATGCTATGTATTAATACAATTTTTATTTACTAGTTAAATAATTGTTTATTTGGTGGAGTAACCCTAAAACATTTTAATTTAAATAATTGACCATTATATGGAACTATGTTGTGTTGCTACAGGAACTTACTATTGGCAAAAATAATAGTACAAAATCTAGAATATTGTCCAATCTTTAAAGGTCTCAACCTTCATAAAGTTAGATATATTACTGTAATTGCTATTAAAAATTAATCTGCCCTATACCAAGATTGAATTCATGAAAGTTAAAAATACTGTACTTAAGGCGCAACGATATGGAGCAATGTATTAACTCGTTGGATGCAATAACTGGAAGCTATGTTTTAAGAAGAACCATCTCAATATCTGGAATTCTGGACATTGAAATAAAATCATATTTATGACACCATTTACCGACAATAGACAAATAATACAATTTTATTGCTTTGCGCAAAAAGGGTTTCAATCTTTACATTTCATGAGATTCCATATTGAGATATCGCCCAAAAACTTGATACAATTTATAATACAAATTGAGCGATGACTACACGTCGTGTCGTATGATACAAATAATAAATAAATACTTGGCTTATCCTACGCTACAACGATATAACAGTTATCCTATAAACTAATTGTGTATGTGATTGTATGAAAAATACATTTTTTTCGATTCTAAGCTAGTGATTAAAATGAATCGCGGTCATGTGGTTTTGTTTATCAAATCGTATAATTCTGGGAGTAAAAAGTAATGAAGTTATCTAAAATAATTTCGATTCATACATTTTGTGACCGCGATAAAGTTGACTAGTGTAAAATTAAAACATGTTTAAATATCGCTTATTGACTAAATCAGCACCAACGATAAACCCAATTGTTGTCTAAAATTTCTTCAGTGTAAACAGTAGCAATAGAATCATTTCTATCAACTTACGTAGGAAAATGTTGATTTTATGGAAAAGGAATATGGCAAATATTCAATTCAATCATAATAATTTCTTATTATTTTAGTCGATTCTATTGCCACCGTGTACATAATGATAATATGTATATATTCAGTATTGAGTGAGGTATTGCGTAAGGCGAGTGGGTAAAGCTATACAAGTATGGCTGCGAGTATATCATACAAAATAGTCGGTTAGTAACTATAGTTAGGAATACGAGATTGTATGCAGATCGATTACCACGTGAGATTTATAACAAATGCAGTCTTTGTTAGTTGGGTGCGTCCATTTACTGACATGTATTTTTCGTCCTTATTTCTAGGTAACCTGATAGACCTGCTACAATTTTTCTCAGGTTTAAAAAAAAAAATGATGTGTTGTGGAGTCAACGAAGTCCTGTCTTCTCGTTACATATTTTAACAAATATTCAACGAATATACGCATAATTCTATTCTGACACACACACACTCGAAGACACCACCCAACTAACAGCACACACCTACATACGATCAGCCGCACACTATCATGTGTGCAGTTCCTGCTCGAGCCTCCTGAGGTACTGCACCACGTCGTGCTTGCGCGCGGCGGCCGCGGCCTGCAGCGCGGTGAGGCCCGCCGAGTTCCGCAGGGAGAGCTGCGAGCGACGCGACAGCAGGCGGACACACGGCAGCTGACCGAACATGGCCGCGCCGTGCAGGGCTGACTGACCGTTCTAAAATGGGAAAAACCTTTATTAGGAAATGTAACACAGCATTCGTTGTAAAAACACATGACCAGAGCGGTCAGCAGTAGTAACTGAGAACTGTACACAATTCTGGCAAACCTTTTGGCTTGTAATCTGAGCTTTTGGAGAAAACAGACATGATTATTATATTGTCTAATAGTTTCGATTTACCACAGCGCCATCTGTTAGCGAGTAGAAGCAACTCGTCAACTTGTAACAACGCCATCTATCGATGAGTGGAAAAAGCAATTAATCGTTAAGTTTACAGAATTACAAACTAGATGTCGCTACAAGTATTACAGCCGGTTGTAAGGCGCGTTTGGTGATTTAGTGAATAAGTAAAAAATAAAATATTGTCCTTACGGGTAGCAGTCCAAGGTTTGGTTTATATTTGAGCAATTCTACGACCACAGCAGCGTGGCCTTTATGTGCAGCTTTGAACAGCGGTGTTGCGCCGTCCTGGAACATATAAATGTTAAATTTATAGAATGAGAATCCGTTATATGCCTTGCTTTCACCAGTTAGTCGGTTTTTGCATAAACTTGTTGGTTGAGTACAGTTATTCTCTATAGATAAGATCATAATATGATAAGTTTTTAACTGGAAGTCGTAGTAGACAGTGTTCAGCAGTTTTCACATACCTATGGAAAAAATATATGCGTTCTACCTATCCTATTATAGATGATTGGACGATATTTAGAAGATCACGGGTAAAACAACTTGGTTAAGATTTGCTCAGTTTAGAGAAATATAGCATTGATGATGATAATTATGTATGTAGGGTCCCCTCACCTGTCGCACATGGTCGACCCTGGCTCCGGCGGCCAGCAGCAGGCGCGCCACATGTTCATGTCCGCACTGCGCCGCGATCCACAGCGGAGTGGCGCGGTCGGCGCGCGCGCAGTCCACCGCAGCACCCGCCGACACCAGCGCACGACACACCTCCTCGTGCCCGTTCTGGGCCGCGATGAAGAGAGGAGTCGCTTTGTCCTGGAATTAGAGGGAACATCATCATCAGCCTATAAACGTTCCCACTGCTGGGACACAGACCTCTCCGTGAGAGGGAGTGAGCCACAATCCACCACGCGGGCCCGGCAGTGCAGGTTAGAAAAATAACAATTGAAAATATAACAATCAAGAAAATTAGAAGTCATGGAAAGAGGCTTTTGTTCAGCAGTGGAATGGTTCAGGATGGTTTCGCGTTCAAATTTTAGAAGAAAAGATTAAAACGGAGAGATACAAACCAACATACCTTCATAGAGGAATTGACGTCAGCTCCCCGACGGATGAGCTCGTCGACGACCGGCAAGTGACCGCACTGACACGCCACAAACAATGGCGTGCCACCGTCCTGGAATCACAATATAACATTATGTTGATAAACCTTTCATCAATGAAAATTTCCTGCACTTTTTGAGGTTCTTGGAACCACTGGTTAGCCGAACATAACCATGTTAGGTTAGGTTATAATCAGTGGTTAAACTGGAAACCCACTGGATATCTTAACATTCCTTAAAGAACATTTTCATATTATTTAAATTAAGTAACATGTTCATCGCAAGGCCATCAAAGGTATGACTGATTGTTGGTTACCATGCTGGGCGCGTCGATGGCAGCTCCCGAGTCGAGCAGTAGTCGCGCGATATCAAGGAAACCGCCCTGCGCTGCGAAGAACAGCGCGCTCGTTCCCGTCTGAAATTATAGAGACAGTTTTATTTAATGAGGGGTTCTAGCATTTACCAAGCTGAATTTACAATGACCAATTAAGAACCGGAGAGGAGACTATCAGCTAGCTCAGCGTTAGGCTGCGTTTCCACTGAGGCGGAACGGAAAGCAATTCACCAATCACATGGAATTGAAATCCACATCTCTTCTCCACTCAAGCCATGTGATTGGTGAATCGCTCTCCACTCCGCCACAGTGGAAACCGCATCCTTAACGCGTATACCCCCGCTAGATGTACCGACGATGTTCAAAACCTGACTGAGGTAGACTGGATGAAGTCAGAGAGCCTTTACCAGCTGTTGGACATTCCACTACACTAAAGTGTAAGGGCTCAATAATTGAAGGTCGACTCTAGCATTTCCAATTTGTAAGTTGACTTGGCAATAGGCAGGCCACATCGCTTCTTGAACTGATAACCGATGGGGAAGAAAAGTTCACGAGTGGATACCACGGACCTCCCACTAGGAGGACGACCGACGACATCGTGAGAATCGCGGGAAACCGATGGATGCAGGTGGCAAATTGTCGTTCGGTGTGGCCGTCTAAAGGGGAGGCCTATGTTCAGCAGTAGAAGTCTTCCGGCTGATGATAATGATACTCTAGTGCTATTTCTGATCATCATTGCTTTCTTAAAATCTATGGAACAGTATCAATATACTCGTAGAAGCTACAATTACCGTCCTGCTGCAAGCCGGGTCAGCGCCCTGTGCCAGCAGCTCGCGCACGCACTCCGTGTGACCCATCGCAGCTGACAGGATCAGCGGCGTCGTGCCATCCTGGGGACAAGCGGGGAAGATAAGAATACTGGCAGATTGACAAGGAATATGCCGTTTTTAACCGCGATTTTAGGATCCACGGTGTAAGGACATTCACAAAACTAATTGAGGAAGGGAGGTTTTATCTCGATCTTTATAACGAGGTAAATACTGCCCAATGCTAAAGCAATGGCATGCGTGAAGAAAAAATGGTCCAGTTGTTGACTTTGGCCTCGTGCAGTTTTGTAAATGCTAAAAGATGTATGTAGTTTGCAAATCATGAAGGAGTATATTTCTTCACTTTGTTCAATATTGTATTTCACCTTAAAGATTAACAATTCTCTGTACCCGATTTGAGTGTCTTGCCTAGAGGAATCTGCATTCAACGTGTCAAATTTCTACGAACACATAATAATGAGAAAACTTTCATCTGCTCTATCGTTATCTCACGCAGTTTCCTAGTGATATAAAATGTATCTCGTTTGCATATTTTAGATTAGATTAGGTGAAATTATGTGTCTTACTAAAAACAGAACTGTAATTTATTCGCACGTAATGCAATGAACTGATACTTCATATATTAATCTTATAGGTACGTCATTTTGTAATAAGATATAGACAATGTTTTATTAATATAATTTACAAAAATATTAAAAACTTATAATTGTAATATTGTATTGCTCAAGGTGAACCATAAATAGTTTCAATTCCGTCCCTTTCCAAACTTAAATCTATGCAAATAAATGGTTTGGCCAACGTTTTCCACATTTTCCGCCGTAAAAGAAAACTCATTAGGAACTTTCATTTGCTGCTTTTTGTCGGCATAAAGCCTCCATTTGTGAATGTAGGCCGGCTGTGTTTTACGCCGCTTTGATGAAAGAGGCCGGGTTTACGTTGGCGTGAACTTTTTACAAGTTTACTTGAGAAACCTAAATTGTAAAAGTTCTTTAAAAAGTTTTTATTCGCACTTGAAAAGTGGAAGTTTTAAATCGAGTTGAATATAAAGCTTTTATTTCGTTCAGGCAATCATTCAGTAAATTTTTGGAACAGGCAGTATCCTACGCTTTTGTATCCGTGATTACTGGTATGTCGGAAAGACGTTCTTTTGACAAGTCTCGTAGTTTTTTTTTTCATCTTTTCCCCACACACACTTGAAAGTTTTCATAACTTCGTAGGCTATACTTATGTGGTCGCGGGACTTATTCCATCACCGTGACCCCGGAATATAAAGGGCTTTTGAAGAACACCGTAGATTTTAGTCACTACGAGTCTGACAGTCCCTTCTGCCCTGTCTGGGGTGGGAGGACTCATTTGATGATTATACCACGTAAAAAAAAGGCTATACTTATGTACCTATGTAGTATTTGTAGCAAGAGATGATACAAAAAAGGAATTCAAAGCTTGCTGTAAACATACTGACTTATTCAATCTCGAGATGAATATCTTAACACACGAACCGCGTGATTTGCCAAATAATAAAGATGAATCTGTGGCCTGCTTTCAACTCGGACTGAATCGGACACACAATACATAATGTAAAGAATCCGAGATGTGCACGCATGAAAAACATTAACCTCTTTTTTGCCATCAATCGGGTAAATGCCGCAAAAAGTGAATGGGCCGGGGTCGGCGCCAATTTGGTAACGACAAAAACTTTTAGGAAGTTTGAATCTTTGGATAAAAACAAAGTGAAAAACATATAGGGGAACCTGTTGTACCTTGGCACTATATGTACCTAGGCCATTAGGCTCGTTTTAAATGTTGCCGCAATGCTAAATTGTTATAGTTTTGGTATTCGGTACATCAATACCAACTATTCAATGTGCAGTTAGTCACTTACCACCATAAAGCAGGTGTTTGGTGTTATCGACGTCAAAACTTTTTATCACGAAACAAGTAGGTTTTCCTAATTTACTTTGCAGTCTGATAGCTCTCAACGTATTATAATTGTCACTTAACTTGTATATGCTATTGGTTCCTTAGATTAGTAAGTGTTAAAATAATCATAAACTTGCGGGATAAGTAACTCCAAAATATTTGAAATCCACCCGTTTTGTTGAAGTTGGAGTGGTGTTGAACCTCGGTCACTGTCGATCAGTTGTACCTTGGCGGTGGCCAAGGTACAATTGATCAAATTATTTCATATTCCGGTAATACATTCCTATTCAAATACATTTATTATTTTAGGAATCATGCCTAAAAGCAAACAGAAGAAGAAAAGAACGCCAGTTGAACTATTTAAATATTTTTAACTGACTTCAAAACAAAAAGTAGGTTCTCAGTTCGACCTGTTTGTTTGTTTGTGTGTATGTCCGTGATTATTTCACGATTGGCTGAATCGATTTTGATGCGGTTTTCAGATAAGTGTTCGTTACCTTCTGGAGAAGGTTTTAGTACATAACACTAATGGATATTCCGTGACGTTACCCTTAAGGCTCCATGTTTGTTCACTGAGATTGTAGATTTTAAAAGTCGATTGTATGTTTGTCCACTATTATCTCGCTTTTGGCTTAACCGAAAAAGAAATTTGACAGATTTGGGTAGCTTGATGTACTGGCGTATGTATGTAATAATTTAAAAATTTGTCATGTGATAAAACAGTGATTAAAAGTTTGTGATATTTTTGTTTAAAAATTTTGTTTTTTTAAGAAAATAAAAATACGATTATTGCTTTGATTTTATTCAAAATTTGCTAGTTATTTTTTGTTAAATATTTCACTAGACCGAATAAGATGATTTTGGCTATGAAAAGTTAATAGTTTTCTTAAATTACCCCCCAATTCACGTTGTGTCCTAGGTACACCGTAGTACTGGCCGAGGTACATAGGGTTTGTTGTACCTCGGCCTTAAATACCATTTCTTTTTAAGTATATAAAACACATGTAAGTATGGCATATACATTCTCGATATTTTTGTGGTGAATACTCAAATAATTGACCTTTCAAAATATGCAAATATGGTTTGTATACAACACGTCGAATCTCAGTAAAAAAATAATATCTGAAAAACTGTCCTAGGTACAACAGGTTCCCCTATGTATTATATAACAGTAGTCGATTCATTCTATACAATAGTTGTTCAACATGAATTTTGTGTGTTGTGTTGTTGCCAGGTAAGCCTGAAAATCATCAATAACGCCGACAAATCATCAGTCATTTTGTCCATAATTTTACTTATTTTAGCTAAATTTTGAAATGACGCCGTCACAATAAATTGGATTATCTACCTGCCGCCGATCACACGATGCCTCCTTCAAGTAAGTTGGCAGCCAAAAATCCGCACTCATCAAACTTACCTAGCAGACGATGATTTGTAGTAAAAGCATGACATACATTCCCAACTAGGCCTGACAGTTGTAGGATAATAATCTACAACACTTGCTTATCATAATAATCTACACACTTTCTCCGCGGTACACTTCAAACCACCATGCCAGTCTACAACTTACTAGTACCAACATAACCAACACTAGACAAAAATGGTGACATCCGCTACCTTATCCAGTTAATACGTAGACAAATATGGGCTACGATGACAGCTTACTATCAATTATACCGGATATGGACTGTAATAAGAATGTATTTGGTTAGTATGTTGATATTCTTATGCTTTCGATTTGAACTGTTGATATTTTTAAAGACAAGACTATTGAAATTGAACGCGATCAAAGTAATCTTAAACTAAACTACGTTCAAGAGTTGTCAGAAGCAAGCAGTATTCCGTAACAATGACAGTTCGTGGCTTAGGGCAAGTTACTTGATTAGTAGTTAAGAAAACTACAGTTAAAATGCTATACATTTTAACCAATGTTTGCCTACTGCTAAACATTTTTTGACAAATTGTTAAAAATGTATAAGTAAGTACTTACTTCCACTTAGCATTTTAATTGTAATTTTAATAACATTTAAACTAAGACGTATTTATCGCATTTTTTTATGTTACATCAGCTGTTCATTTAGCATACCTAGCTATTTTAGGACATAGATAATGTAAGAGAGCTTTTCATAAAATCGCCTGGGGGATTGTCAACAACTTTAATTAAATTCCTTTGCAGAAAGAATAATGGCACAAGTTTTTCAGCGTCAGAAATAAATCACTCAGCACGAGAACACAAAATCCAGTAGATAAAAATCACTGTTCTCTTACTGCTTGTCAAAAACATCTAGATAGACACACGACATAGTGACATCACAAATTACAATGTATTGCAAGTTAATTGCAGCTAGTTATTATATTGTCAACAGGCTGTATGTCAACGTTTAATCACTGGTTAAGGCAGCGACGTATTCAATTGTCTGTGAAATGCATAGCTATTTGACTGCAACTGCAAAGAAAATTATTGACTGATTGACATAACACGATTTGAGGCTTGACAGAAAGTATTATACAATGCAGACTACTAAAGTCTAATTAAAGTACAGACGCCAGCAGGTCAACCTACCCGAATCTGTCAAATTTTACCAATAGAACATTCAAACCTTTTTTTTTAGCGTTAAAATCATCAAATGAGTCCTCCCACCTCGGGCAGGGCGGGAGGGACTGTCAGACTTGTACTGACTAAAATCCACGGTGTCCTTCAATAGCCCTTTATGTACTGGGGTCACGGTGATGGAATAAGACCCGCGACCAACATTCAAACCTTCCACTATTGTGATAAGGTTGAAAATCTATTAAAGAAATATGACAGATTGAGGGAGGTTGATGTGTGTCTGTACATGAGTGAGCACTTTGCAAATAATGTTTTAAAATCATCATCAGCATCGTCGCCAGCCCGACTATGGATTACTTTTTCTAAATAATTAGGTCTACGACACAGTAGCTTTTAAGTTTTCAGTAAGTTTGTTCACATAAAAACTCCTGATCCATCATTAAAGAAAATAAAAAAACAGATGTTAGGAGGCTACTAAAGCTCTGTTTTCACTGATTAACCAGGGCTTTTTTCAAGTGTAATTATAAAGTGTTGTGTTTACTTAAAACGCAGCGTTAACGGCAGTTAACTAACGAGCTGTCAAGTGTGCTCTGTTTAACGGACAGTGCCGCTTCACGCTTACTTTATACTACACATAAAAAAGTGTTAAGTTAGATGAAAGTGGAGCAAAGTAATGTAAGAGAGATGTTAGTAGTGTTTTGGAATCGAAAGACGCTTATTTATATTTCATTTTATAAAACGAAAGAGAAAAAATACTCGTGCCCCATAATAGTAATTAACATTTTCACACATTAGGAATTTCTCCTGTTTAGTGGGTGCGTTAACAAACATTTATAGTCACTTACACAAACGTTGGCTTAGAAACTTGTAGGCCATACATTATTTCCGTGCATAAACGCAGCAACAAAAATTCTAAATTTTCGTCTGTGGGATTTAATTTGATCTCGTATCAAGTAAAAAGCTCAAACATTACAAACACAGAAACAACTTAGTATAAAAGTCATGCCGAATGTTCGTATCTGTGTAAACATAGATCACTATCACACCACTTACATCCTTATCAAATATATTATCTGTTATCACCACATTGTAATAAAAGGCGTGAGCACACAGCTTCCCGCTAATAAATCACGTCCGTTCAGCATCATTTCGTGTGTTTAGCTTACTGTAACCGGTGTGCACGCAACTTTAGGCTGGTTATACAATCGACATGCTATGGTGAATAGTTACGTTTGACATAACTAGTCTCCACGGGAAACACTTTTCTCATTACTATTATCTACATGTTTTATAATTTAAAAAATGGAAGACAATAAACAATCTTTACTTACTAAAATAATAATAATACTGAACAGTGTGAAAGAACGAAAGAAAATTGCGTTTATTGGCACTTGTACTAAAACTTAAACAATACAAACTTAATAAAAATTAATGCCAAAGGGCCTCAGCTCAGCATAATTTCAGTTGGCAACACAAAGTTTGCCAACTGACGCTGATTTTTGTTCGGTTGAACGCGCTAATCTGACAAACTAGGGGTTCAAATTAAAACTGTTTTTATATGACATGGACATCACACTTTGACCAAAATAGTTCAAGCAGTAGGCTTGCAACAATGTGCGATTTAGAATGTTATTGCGTTGCTGTAAGTCTGCAAGTTTTAAGATTTTCAGAATAAAATAAAAATAAGATCCCGAGACAGCAAGGCGAGGTCGTAGCAGACAGAGTAGAAGATAGCGTGATGAAGTCCACGATCGAGAGAAGTGGAAGGAATAAAGGGGAGGCTTTTGCTCAGGAATGGAACACAAAAAGCTAACAAAAAATAAACCTATCTAAATCCATAATATTACTATGGAAATCTACTAAATACTAGATATCCAATAGCGGTGACAATTATATAAGTAGAGACAACCAACCAATAAACAAAAGAATTTTAACAAAGAAAGAGTTGGTGTACTACAGGCCTAAATAAACTCCAATGCTAATTGCACTTTGTAATTATTCAACAATTAACATAACAATTTGAGAATGTTATGTGCATGATGCTGATTTATGTAAAGGTATGTTAATCCGAAAGAGAAAAAGTAAACACGAATTAAAATTGATTGATTAATCGTTCCGCTTACTTCGTGAAGAAATTTTATAGAAGAGAAAAGCTGAATTCCACTAACAATGTTAAAAATAATTGTACAACATACATACATAAAGTTCACGCCTTCTTCCCATGGGAGTAGGCAGAAACTACAGAGCGCGACCTGATACAATCCTTACGTACTTACTCCTGTCGCCTCATCCACATTGATTCAATCGTACAAGTCTAATTATCCCTAATAGGGATAATTACGCACAAAATCACCCGTTTGTTTTTGTCAAGAACGTATAATATTATTACCCAGTAAATTATGATGCTGAAATCCACCAAAACTTTCCAAGGTTGTCGATTCCCACCTTAAGTTCACCTTTAGGTAAAACGTCACATAAGACAAATGATCCTATGTCTCACCTTTTATATCAGTCTACAAACACTTACACATCCATCTGGTATTTCTTGTATTCCATCAGGCAAATGAAAAAAAAACAAGAAATCAACAGGAATTATACAAAAGCAATCCGGAGTCAGAATACTATTCCCAGCTGATGGCAAAAGGTTCGACCCCTACATCAATGGCGAAATAGAGATCCCTTTGAGGATTACAAGAATAATGTTATCTTTACAAGAAACCAGATCCTCATATTATGTTTTACATAAACAAGGGGTTTCGTCCACTAACGTAATGCGTAGTCTCCCACACTCAACATAAACAATACATGGTCACAATTCGCACGTTATTACGAAGACCGCATGTTCTCACAACCATTATATTTTCACGTTTACGTAACGTTCAGGAGCTGTTTATAATATTATGTGGAGTTAACGCTTTGTTGTGGATTCTCTAAGTGAGAATGGTCCAAGTTATACGCGGAGCGGTTTACGAGTTGCTTCATGATTAATGCTCAAAACAACTCAAGTCTTAATTGTTTTTTTTTAACGCATGGTATAAATCATCCAATGAGGGGGCAGGACGGGATGGACTGTCAGATTTGTCCTGACTAAAATCCACGTGCCCTTCTATAGCCCTTTACGTTCCGGGGTCACGGTTACCTGATAATATTGTCCCGCGACCCTAGCAAGCTTTGGCCCTCTAAGGGGGGCCCGTCAGACTGCTGAAAGCAGTTTGAGGCGCGCTTGGAACACGACGCGCTGTCGTCCCAGGTCTGGTCAATGACGGACGGTAAGTCGCCCATTGCTCGCAGTCCGCAAAAAAAACGAAGACTATGACTTAGACCGATGAACATTTGCCAAAGTTTGTCACATCGCATGTGGTTTACTGTAATGACAGGAGCAGTTTATGAGTTGCCCCAACTGCCATTCACATCTATTACGCGGTTTAATGTAAGAGTGACGTAGAGGGACCGCTGTTTATAATAAAACATGACAGGTAGCAACTTAGTTGTGAATTCACGACCTTATTGCGGGCCAAGTTATGAGCAGAGGTTGGGAAAATATTTATTAGAAAAGAGGCTGATGACATTAACAACGATTGACAAAATATTAATTAATTCCGTGACAATACAAGAAAACCATGACGAACATAATGACGAGCATCCACAATATACAAAGTAGAGCCATAGACTAAAGCTGATGTTCTCAGTTAAACCCATTGTCTGCACCAATAAATGTTATTTCTTCTATATTAGATATAGATTTTGACTCACTCTTACAGTGAGGAAGCTTTTGACCTGGTAGTTACGCGTTTATAATAATGCTACTCATGCCACTTGGCAAGGTTTTAAATCTTTTGAACATCAGTTATGTAGTGCTCAATCTATTATTTAAACAAGCAGGCTAGCAATTATTTTCTTTAATGAAATTTCAAGGTTCAACAGACTCCCAGCGATATACAAAACGCTTCAGCTCATAACTTGATAGCGTGGTAACGTGAATTTCATATCACTCATAAAGAATGGAGACTGAACGAAAGTGGGCCACTAATTTTACGTTACTATAAAACCATTAGAACTACCTGCCTTTGTATAGTGAACCATAGTGGATTGAGCTTTGATTAATGAAACTCTATGGTACAATCAAAGGAAATTGATTTATTAATTACAGTTATTGTGGAGTAGTAACGTAGTACTTTTAGATTTTTTCTTTAATTAATTTTGTTAGATTGGTTCTGTAGAAAAGTTCTCACGGTTGTTTTCTAAGGTAAATGTAAGATTTCTTAGATTAGAATTTAAGTAAATACTTTTCTTAGCTATTATAATTTTATGTTTTTGATCTTGCACCCATATGTATACGTGATACAGTAAATCTCAAATCAGTGCTTTACATTTTCATTGGAAATGTATTTTGGTTGTGCGATTTTACGAACGATGCAATTGGTGACATGATTTTAGCTGTACTCAGTACTTTTACATTCAGACTTAGTTCCCAAAAAACAATACAATCAATCTTCTACAAACAAAAGATCTTCACAGAATCTAGGCCATTGATTTATTCAGGCGCCTAAATAACCTTTTTTCAGCTATCGAGGTTACGTAACACCCCATCCGTCTTTTTTCTAGCCCTAGTGGGGATCGGGGAACGTTGCGTTGGGGGTCTTGAGGGGCCCGTCATCAACGCGTTTTATAGGCAAAGCGTGACACTTTGAACTGCGACGAGTCATCAATTTTGCTTGTGACACCGCTAATCTTAGTGAGTGATCTTGAAATGAGGTTTATAGGCACGTTTTCATATTTTTAGTATAGCGTTAGAGCGAAAATGGAACTCTTAAATTCTTCGGTGTTTTGACATACAATACTTGATAAAAATAAGGAAATACGTGAATAGTTGGTAGAGAATCGACACTTATCTAAAACTCCCAAGTGAAATATATTCAAGACTTAAGAAGAATTAATTATAAAAATAATAATAAAATCTTTATTCAGAATGAAAATCGGTAAAAATAAAATTACAAAAGTAGCAATGAATAAACTATGTAGATCTAAGAATGTTAGATTGATTATTAGATTTGATTTATTAGAATTGATTTAGGGTTGTTACAATCTTTTATCTATGCTAAGAGCGGACTGTTCGATGATTACATATTTAAAGTCTAACTTAATAACAGCGGTATATAAGCGGACTACGGATCTTATAATCATTTAGGGACATTTGAGTCAAAAACAGACAAAAGTACATATGAGTAAACGTACCTAATCTGTGTCCCTAACACCCTGAACTCATTTGACATTCACCTGATATGTTGAAATCGATACATTCTATATTGATTTCAATATATCAGATTTGTTTCCAATCCAGTGTCAGCCGAGGTGACGATTTGTGATCATTTGGCACAATAATTCCAAGTTGTTAATTTGATCAAATATTATGTCCATTAACAGCGCTTGAATGATTGTGATGGATATGGACAAAGAGATTATTCTATAATGTCTATGGATATGGACTACATTTAATTTCTTTAGAAAAGTTTATTTAGGTAATTGATGAGACAGAACACGGAACCTCTTCCTAAGCTACTCTTTGGTTAGCAACCCTAAAAACATAAATACTTTGTAAACATTGCATTTATGGAATCTCGAGTGGTCACGCGCGATCTCAAGTACATAGTTGATTTTGCTTCAGATGCGCGTGCTAAAGATCGGGATCGTGATGGGTAATTCAAGACTCCACGACTACAAGTACTTACCTATATGTGAATAGCCATTCAGATGGACTGATATTAGGACAACTATCAAGTTTTACCAACAAGAAATTTCTCAGTGGGAACCATGTAATCTGAATTTCTAGCTGATTGATGGTAATTGGCTCGCGAGATGTCTATTCAGTACAGAGTACCCATTGTTCTGATCAGATGACTGACTCACCCTGTCTCTGGAGTCGATGTGGACCTTCCCGGTGTCGAGCAGCTGTCGCAGCCTGTCGCAGTCTCCTCGCAGCGCAGCCAGGTGGAACTGCACGTCTGTGCGAGATTCTTTCTGTTAACAAAGAAATAACTGCCTTTAGTAAACGACTAGGTATCGTCCAAACAAGCGTATAAAAAAATATTGAGTTTGATCATTTGACTACGAAAGTTATGGTTCTGAATGGAGAGGAAAAGGAAAGCCAAAGAAAAGATGAATGGACTGTGAAGGAATCATAATTAAAGAAAAAGGGGTAAATGATGCTTTGAAGTCTGACAAAAATAGAAGAAATGTTGCGCCGACCGCAAGTAAAAATGGAGTGAGGTCAAAGAAATTTTGATGTAAAAGCCTAGTCTGATGAATCAAACTGAGTTCCTATCAGTTGCAAGTTTGCAAACATTACGTTAAGCCAGAATCACTCACATTGCACATACCTAACCACAGTTACATCACAAAACAAACTTCAGAAAATTATTTTCAGTAACCTTGAAAAGAAAAACCGACCTCTAAAACGTCTAAGCAAACACTGAAAGCGCAAACAAATTGCATGCCTTCTTTATCAGTAAACGAAAATATCTGCCAAACATTGCTATCAGAACTCTGGCACCACAGACTATACAGGGTGAATTTTTCAACTGGGCGTGGATGGCTACTTTCGAAACTATGAGGAATATCGAAAAACGTTGAAAGGAGTCTCGAGGCCGATTTAGACGAAAAATAAAACTGCATCATAGGATTTTAGAAAAATCAAAAATCTTGGCCAGGAATCGAACCCGCTGATTTTGGAAAAAAAATCACATTCTGTATTATTACACCGTTCGATAGTGTTAATAATAAGGATCAAATTCTGGGAAGTAATCATATACGGTAAACTTAAGGAAATGGCCGATTTTTATGAAATTGCTATTTTTCCATGTTACTTTACATCTACTGAGCCATAATTTATTCGAAATTATAAAATTTCATTGTTTTCAATGTCTCACTGGGTTTCAAATTCATCCTGTATACTGCAGTACTGATTACAGACAATTGCACATAACAACACATAGCGTGATAAAACATCGCGTGTTTGTCACGCTGTAATTGTTGTGTACTGTACCTAACTGCTATCCTACAACTAATTGTAATTACTTAATGTGATTTACGAGAATGTACGGAAACGGATGTGGTATTCCTTTCCAAGTATTTATATTTATAGAGCATACCTTATGGTCTAGGCAATGTGGTATTGTGACTGTGAAATGTCTTGGATTATGCACAGCTATGCCTATGGAAAACCTTACGATCTTTCGGCTTTCGGCCTGACGAAATTCGTCGGGAAATGCGAAAAATTTGTAAGTGGCATCATGCAGAATGGCAACCTTGCATATCTTACCTACCTTAAAAATAATTTAAAATAAAAACATCCGCATTTTTATCATTTAAAATGCGAATCTAGCTGATTCATTCAAACGCTCTTATATGAACTGACCTTGCACGAGAGCGCAATTTAAACAATTTAAAATATTTTTATTAAAACCATATCAAAAAACTCTGGCAATTATTTACTCAGTAAACACTCCATCTTTGCATATTTACGTTCTTAATGCCTCTTAATTATAACTGCATTAATTAAGTCCAAGCGCCTACTTTAGAAAAAAATAACAGTTCTTTGCTTACTTCTTTAAAGTAAAAAAGATAAAATCCGGATAACTTGATTTCTAAACATCGGATTCCTGCATCATTGTTCTTATTTTTCAATCAATAAAGTCTTAAATTGAATGCCTGTCAAAATTAGCACGATTGTGTTATTTTATGAATTCAGCTGTTGCGCATTTTAATCAAATTCGACACTGAATCTGGCAACGTGTTTTTTAGCAATGTCAAGGTATAATACAGCGAGTCGACGGCGCGTTGTGTCCCACGTGCGCCTCAAGGAGCTCTCAGTAATCTGACGGGGCCCCCTAACTAAGAGGGCCAGAGCCTGCCGTGGTCGCGGGACTGTCTCACCTGGTAACCGCGGCCCTGGTGCTTAAAGGGCTATTGCAAGATCACCGTGGATTTTAGTCAGTACAAGTCTGACAATAGGGGCGGGAGGAATCATAGGATGATTTCACCACGTAAGAAAAAAGGTCAATAATACATATAATTGTTAAGCTATCAATACATAAAATAAGAAGTTCCGTTGCTACTCAAGAGCACCAATAAAAAATCAGAAGATCAAACGGTAAATCTTATAAAACCAACATTTGTATAAGGATATAATGTGGATGACATTACATATGTATGAATGTCAAATAACGGTTGAATCTGACAAATAAGGACGTTTACATCGTCTGCGGCAATATCAAGTGAGTCGATAGTTCTTAACCTCTTGTTGACTGATTTGTAGACTTGTTTTTTTGGCGACTGTTTTATGGTATAACACTTTATTCGAGAGATGAATAAACTGGGTTAAAACAGAGATATTTGTTTTGGTTATGAGCAGATCTATCAACAAGGTTTGAGTACGTTCGGGCAAGATTCAGGACGATGAAAAAAGTAATAAATATATTATAATCTCGAATACCCTTACTTTTAACTATTCTGCAACAGATATTCGTAACTTTACTTTTAATGCCCTGTGCCCCAACTGAACATTCCTATTAATTTAAAAGACAATCCAAATCCTATTTGTGAATCTGTACCCTTAGCACGAGTTTTCAGTATTTGAGACGCAAAGTAAACAGAAACTCTGACAATTTCAAATTGTCAATTTTCAAGGAAAAAATTAGTTCCTTCTTCGCAGACCAGAGGCGCTGTTTCATTTTTTCATGCAAAAAACGCTGTAAATACTGGAATCCTTTATAACTATGAAGAACCCAATCTACTCGTGAAATGAAACAGACTCTAATTTCTCGTTATTTCAAACCAAGAAACAATTATGTTAAAACCATCGTTCTACATTAGGTGAGTATTCCCTACGATCAATCTTCATCTCGAAATCAAAACACCGGTCCACAGCTCCCCACAAACAAATTCGCAGTCAATTTGCCGTAACCGTGGCGATAGGTAACGCGACCAGGCGGCGACGACGCGACGAGTTCCCTCCGCTGAATATTAGATGACTGAACGCTCTCTGATTACCGTGCACCGTGCGGAAAGGGGATCCTTCGATTATTTATATGTTTAAGGGGAGATAGTAGGGGAAGAATAGAAATATGAAGTTAGAAGAACCTTTTTCATAGCAAATAGTGTTGTATCTGGACAGCAAATATGATTTTATCGACTTTTGTATGTGCGAAGATCCCATTACATCGGGAATAGTTGCAATAGCGCATAATGGGCCACGTTAGAGTCTAAATGCAGAAAAGGGAGCCCTTAACAATAAAACAGTTTCAATTTAGCCATAGCAACTAATAGCGTTATCTATGAAGGAAGCAGTATCTATGTACATTGCAAAGGACAATCCCTGAAAGCTTTAAAGTCACATAATTCACTAAGCAAATAACAGCCCTTGTTGTCCACTAATCAATTTCTAGGCCACCATTCAACGTAATCGGAGCATTCCCCATCAGTCGTAAGAGCAAATTCGTGTTTTATCGATAACATCGAAGCATCGAGTCGAAAGCTCTGCCCATCCGATTAAGTCGACGATCAGATCGATCACGATTATTTTCGGCGATTGTTTGCTTATGTAATCGCTGAGTGCATTACTGTAAGTTTACATTAGAAGATACAGATTGATGAGGTGCCGAATGATATAAGAGTAAAATGTTATACAGAAAGAAAACTTGTTGGAAAAATAATCAAAAGAAAGTTTATTAACATCGTTGAAAATGAACGTGAGGCTAGGAAAGATAAACTAGATGGAAAAACATACTTCAGAGTATCATCTTTTTCCATCGAAGAAAACATATTGAAAACCGATGTTATCCAGGATCCGTAACATCAAAAGTACGTGAAGAACATATCGAATGCCGAGGAAATGTGACAGAATTCGGAATTAGCGTCTTATTTTCGTCCATGTTGTGAGTATGGACGCGAATTGGGTTACGGTGGCGCACGTAGGCGAAAGGCAAGCGAAGTTATTACAATTTGAGCGCTATTGCCATAACTTGAACCCAGCTAGCTTCATACTCCAACTAGTCTTGGCGAATTAGTATTAGAATCTACTTTGAAAGCTCCGAGTGCAATGATGAATGAAGGGCAAAGTTCACTTACACTGTGGTTATGTTCTGCAGTAATTATAGTTTCTCCTGCTATAATTTGAGTGCTAAGTATGCCTTTAGTCACTGCTCTTATTTTAGGTATGGTGAGATGGATGTTGGCAAGATAGCATTGTGCTTCGAAATTATAGGTTGCCCTCCCATTATTTAGACTCATTTTGCCGTAGTTGGTTTCATAATAAGGGGCGTTAAGGTTAGAAAAGCTTCTACCTATAGCATCTTTAATACTTATTTTGTATGACTTGGTTGTTTGTGTTTCCGATTGAGCCAAATTTTTCACTTGTGCAAATACCTACGCTTATTTAGGACGTATAACAATACAGAATTTTGAGAACAAAGGAATGAATTATACTTCTTTAGTAACCGTGTTGTTTTGGGTGTATAGTACTTATTTGCTTTTGTTGCGAATATTTTTGCGGAATCTATGCCTACATTCTGGGAGCATAATCGACAATTAGACTGGTTTTTAGCATGTTTTACAGCAACCAAATAGGAAAAATTGGCTAATTGGTACAAATGCGCGTTCTTTTTTTAAACTAAAAACTCTTTTTCCTGTCATTAACGTTTATATTTTTTCTACCACAGTAATCATGCAATGCATTTCTTATGTGATTATGAATTAAGTGGACAGTTTTCACATTGCAACCACATATTCGCCCGCATCAATTTTGCGGTATCCGATTATTCACAACACTTTAAATATGGAGAAACTCATGTGGAGATATGATGCAGAATACGGAATGTTAGAAAATATATATTTGCGGTTGAACAAGAGTACTCTATGGGTTTTGACTTGCATCTATATTCACCTGTTCTATTCTAAATATCTTTAGTATTATACATAGATATTATACAAATAAACTCCAAACATTACATGAATATAAAAAAAAGTTGTCATAAAAGCAGATCCTCATGTTTCCAAGTGACAATCATGAAGTTACGATGTTTTTTTCATTTTCAGGGATGTCAAAATCTAGGATTTAGATGGAATTTATATGGTTGGCGACTTGGCGCACAAAAAATATCTCCAGGATTTTCGTCGCTCCAACTTAATTTGATATAACGTGGCGACTTAGAAGAAAGTACCTACTTACTATTCAATTTATTCAGTCCCAGATTATGACGTGTGTGCTTTAGCTGTAGGTATTTTAAGGAAGCCTCTACCTTGTCCTTTACAAATTTTGTTTATTTATGAATCAATCGTATCTTATTTTCCATCACCGTCTGGACATAGCTACTTTACTGTAGGTACAATAATTCGTAATGAATGCAAATGTACTAGTATCCCAAAAATTACCTTACTAGAGCCGTGGAGGGTCTCAAAGATTCTTTCATACAGTTGTCAACCCTGTAATTGTGAATCAAGCGGTTAGTTTCCAACACCGACCACACATAGCCTTACAGTGGCTACAATCATTTGCACTATCCCGGGAAATTGCCTTAGCGGTACTCAAGCCGTTAGACAACCTTCAACTAGTGATTAGAGGCGATTGCACTTGATGTATGCGATGCAAATGCGATGCTGTTTTCTACATTTTACTTAGCTAGATATTGATGTGAAATTGATTACACTTGATTGATTAAGATCGTCGTGTGATTAATTAGAATTGGGAGGATAATTTTCATCGTGTGGAATACTTACTTGCAGGATATTCAGAAGAATAGGTACATGTATAAAGTATCGTTAATAATCAATTTGTTTCTTACACAATGTAGGCTGCGAGAGCTGCTGAGAGTTATGGCTCTCAAGCCCTTCTTAGGTAAGTTATTTGACAAGAGTTGACGCGGCATTTTTTTCTTCTTCGAAGCATTTCCCGTATACATCATCTCAGGCGACTAACAACGGGGTGGCGACTGATTAAAAACGGGGCTACTTTTTTTAGTCACATCATCTTTCACACATCCCATCCATCATTTTTATGTGAAACTAAACGACCACATATTATGGTAATGACTGATGTTACAAAAACTTTCCTTGTAATATTTCTGCAGCAATTATAGTTCCATTCAATCGGTACGTTACTTGAACTTTTGTATTCGTCAAAATCGTGTCTGGTCACTACCATTTTAAGCATTACCTGTCTTATGTCGCAACTACTGCTGTCAGCGCATCAGTTAGTGCTCCAAACGTCGGCAATGATTGATGTGTCGTGTCGCTTTCTATTTGTGAAGATGTAAGTGAGGACTGAGGACTGTCTGCTAATGCGTTCAGTGAGGAAGTTGTTACTGAAGTGCAGAGGCTGGTATGATGTGGAAAGTGGCGGGTAATGAGGACGAAAATTGGTAGTTTTTGAAACAATTGTGGGTAATGGAGATTGTATACCACTGGTTTCTACTTTACAAAATAATTTAGATGACAATATAGGAAACATGGCAAAACGTCAGAGACTCATACTGACAAAAATCCACGGCGTTCCTCAATAGCCCTTTACATTCTAGGGTTACCTGTTTAGTGTCCCGTGACCTCGGCAGGCGTTTGGTCCCCTTTGGGGGGGCTGTTAGATAACGTCATACCTACGTTTAGATCTCATGTAAAAAGAGGTATAATAGTTATAAATCGGTCACCAAATCTGAACTCTGTTATAAAATAGGTTGATTAAATTACAATTGAAAGATACGAGGTACTAATAGCTCATTTTTTAACGCGCCATTTCTCTTTATTATTCACTTTAATTATTAAACTATTAAGAACGGAACACGAGCAATCAATTAAAACAGTAATATACAACGAGCATATACCACCAAGACACAAAAAAAACACGCGAACAGAAAATAAATTTTCACAAAATTAATTGCTGGCGAATTAAAACAACACCTCGGCTTATTTACAATAACAACAAAAAGTTTATTATTTACATTTAACTTACGGAAACTTGACTTGAATAAATTGTACAATACAATGAACATGTTTACTAGAGCGGCACTAACAACGTTATTCACAGTTTATTGTGAACCACTCAGTACTCGAGGAATATGTTAAGAAGTAAGAACTCGTGCGCGACTGATAAGTTGAGCGATTGTTGCGCCACTAATGTCGGCTATTACTAATCCTACCTGTACAACATTAAATACTAGCTGTTGCCAGCGGCTTCACCCGCTACAACTCCAAAATTATCTCACGGGAACATAAAATCGGGATAAAAACTATCCTATGTGTTAATCCAGGTTATAAAAAACTATTTGTGTACCAAATTTCAGACAAATCCGTTCAGTAGTTTTTGCGTGAAAGAGTAACATCCATTCACACATACAAACTTTCATGTTTATAATATTAGTAGGATACATGCGAAAGTATTTTTGTTTGTTTGTTACCTTTTCAGGCCCATACCACTGAACCGATCGTTCTGAAATTCTAAATACAACTTGCTAAGTGTACGGAGAGTCGTAGAAAAAAATAAATGTACTTTTCATTCCGAAAAAAAGCACTGTTCCCGAGAAAATAATAATAATAACAAGTTTCATATAGTAATTGACGACTAAATTAACGCGAATGAAGTTAGGTACGGGCAAAATCTAGTTATAAATATTGCACGGTTGGAATTACAAGTCTATATGGTGAGTCGTGGTGGTTGACGGTCTACACCTTGTAACAGAGAGGATGCTCTCTGTAACAGGAAATGGGCCGTAATCCACCACGACTTCTTTCCTTGTGTCCCAGTCATAATTATATCAATCGCAGGATGTCCACTGCTGAACTATTGCCTTCCCTATAGATTTCCAATAGGACCGGTTGGAAGCGGCTTGTATTCCGCGCGATCGTGTGGTTTTCATCAGGTTGTCTATGTACCTTGTAGGTGGAAGTCCTGCGCTGCTACCCTTGGCCACGGTCCTTGGCGGTCCCAGAAATAGAACATTGTCAGCTGATTATGAAGTTGAGTTGAGTGTCAAAACTTCAAGAGCTTTATTTAGTGAATATAGAAAAAAAGGCATGAAGTATATTAACGATAACTTTATAATACGAGTAAGGAAAATTATAACATAATTTGTTATTGTTGTTATGCATGATGTTATTTATTATGACCACTCAATCAACGATGACACAGAGAAATAAATGACAGGAAAATCGATAATAGCCTGTTTAACTACTAGGCGGTTAACATAATCCTATCCTAAATGGTTTATTGGAAGAGCGGTTATTGTTGATAAACGAAAGAACCCTTTGAAAAGTTGCGCAACATCCAAACAAAGTAATTATACTGACAAATAATAAGAAAATACAGAACTGCAACTCTGTACAGTTAGTATTAAAAGCTCTTGCAACGAAAATACTAGAATTGCTACAACAACAGAAACTGTACAGTGAGATTACTAGCTTCTGCTTTTTCTAATTTTGACACCATCACAGCAAACCAATGCATCTCCTAAAATCTGGAACCAATAGCGGCAATCTCCAAAAGACTTTTGTTAAAGTTTGACAATGGAGAAAGATTCAACTGTCTTGGATCCTGCATCAGAAAAAAAAACCGGAGAAATACGGAAAACAAAACTGCTACTCCACGATTCTGTATAGTTCAATACTAATAAAAAAGTATGTACTTCAAAAAGTTACGCTAGCTTTGAAATGATTTTTCCTAATGGTCCTTCTGTACCAATCTAATTACTGGTCCAACCCGAATATTTTTTGCCGACTACGTTCAGACGTAAACAACTCTCTATTTCGTTGGCGGTCGTGTCAAAATTGTACGAAGTCATTGTTCTTTTGTGTAACGAACCTACAGGTATTTTTAGACCACTTGCATTTGTTACCATTTTAGTATTACGTCACACTAATGAAAATAGACGTTTATTTGGTGTTTACTTACTGTAAGGAAGTGGGGTAACATGGCATGGAAAAGGTGAGAGCCAGGCTGAACAATACAGAAGTCTAATGGATTTCACAAAGAAGAGTAAAAAGAAATTCGAGGAAAAATAATAAGATGGGTAGAGGCGAGAAGTCGCATTCTAATTTTAAGGACAGGACATTGACAAAGGATCATTCATGAAACATCTGTTTTATTTAACCTGTGTATGCAGATCTAACCGCACAGCAGCCCCAGGGGAAGTTCCTTAAATTTTGCTGTTCCAGATCCTGCTACCCATCAGCATACCAGATCTCTTGGCATGTGCTGGATGTAGGGCTAGGTTGTCCTCATGACCTTGATGATAACATTTCTATTCTGAGTAAACATTATTCACACGGGAGCATAGATTCTTAAAGACTATTTACTGCATTCTTACTAGATTCCATGCTCATATCGAGCATTGACAGTTTAAATATCAATGAAATTAAAGGAAATGCAACATGTTCCCACAGCTAGAAATTATGGAGCTATTAGTAACAGTTACATACTGCACGCTAGCTAGCTAATGGTATTAGCAGATGATTACTTTCTAGTTTCTACATTCATGTGCAATGAGCGTTCCGTATTGTTCTCAGTAAAATAAGTGTGAAAATTGGTAATTGTGACGGTTTAATGCATTCGGAATTGGAGAAAGATTAACGGATGTATAAGCTGCGTCAAGCAATCGCGCATCGGGAATTCGTCCAATCAACGTTTTTCTTACTAATTCATATCAATCCTTGTTCAGACTAACGTTAGCAGAATTACTGTTATAATTTCAGTCTATATGAGTAATTTTTAGCGCAACTGTCCTTTGGTTTACTTTATTCTCCCTTATTCTGAAGACTTTACTAAAGTTGCCCAAAGAACGTAAAAGCAACGATACAATCTTGCTTACTTTCAAACCAACCTCTAGTCTTGCTGCAATTTCACATTCTGTCTTGTTTCACAAGAGTTCTTATCAGCCTTAAGCTAACTGTACCAAACCTTATCTGAAGGGACACACGCCGCGGTTGCATTAGCCATGTGTAAGACAAGAATCAGGACAATTCTACAAACACCACCTCAGAAAAAGAAAACAAAAAAAATCTGTCGTCAAAATGATTTTACCCCAGTTGCATTTGTTTATTTGTTGACAGCACATTTGCCAGATGGCCAAGCTGTGTGTGTGCCAAACACTACTGGACTACTAACACGAAACTGGACCGCAGACGGGCGAAATGTAGAACAGACGAAGCTTCTAAAATAAGTTTGTTTTCAAGTTCCAACAATAGCAGTCCCAAATCTTACAACAAAACCTGCTATTTCTAAAACTGTCAACCTAAAAGAATAGACAGTACTAATGAATTGGCCAAATCGGTACTGACAGATTGTGGTCTAGATTCTCAGAGATCTGTCATTGTCTGGTGTCCGTATTCGTCCTGCAATCTGTCCATGTTTTAGTTTAACCTTAAGTCTAACACTTTCTGTCTCAGTAATCCCAGGGGGCTTAGACAAAGTAACATCGCTTTGTACCGAAACGATATCTAAATTCGTCATCGTCTCTGAGATAACGACAAACATTTCGTAGCCAATGTAACATTACGGTCGCGATCGTTGTGTCGAATTGTTTGTTCGATAAAAAACAAAAATATTGGTTATGGTATCGAAAATTTAGCTGTCAGCTGTCAGTGACAGTCAAGAAGTTTAAAAAATCAAGTAAGTGAATAGTGTTATTACTTTTAGATCGCTTCCAAAACTCATTTTTATATGTGACTAGTGTTCAAACGATGATTAAATTTTTAGTGATACACTATGGAGTCTATGGAATCAAGAGTTCGAGCAAGTCCTGAGCAATAATTGGCAACGCTCGCTGCTTGAATATAAAGAAACGTAAGTAAATCAAAGTTTTATTCATGAATAAGTAATTAAACAATGGCTCTATCTAGATCGAAGACTACAGACAAGTGGAAAAAAGTAAGGATCTAATGAACATTTTTTGATAGACTGGTGTGATGGTAGAGTGGCTAGCAAGCTACTTTCTCAAGGGTTTTGTATAAGTGGACATAACCTTGCGGTTATGAAGGTTGGGTTGTAATCAATTCTCTGTTATTACTAGACTGGGGACTTTTGATAATGATGAAGATGATCAACCTCTGACACCCATAGTAAGAAAGAAAAAACGTTTATTGGCACATGGCATAAAAACACACAACAATAATAAAGAAAGCAAATATTTGAGAATAACTTACAACTAAACATTAACCTTCTTACTACAAGAAATTAAATATCAACAAATAATAAAAAATTATAGTACAGTACAAGCTATGGTGTCCGATGGCCACATAAGAGAAGATGCCCCACAATCTTATTGTTATTTTTCAATTTATTTGAAAAGTTCTTACCATATTGGCTTTTTATTCTCATTTACACTTTTAACATAGGAACTTATGACTACAACTGATTTTTATTCATTATAGGTGTGGGCAGATTGGAAGTCAAAGACAAAAAAAAAGGCATTGACCATTCAGCACCATGCAACTGGGACTGGAGGTGGGCCAGCAAGCGGGCAAACCTTGTCAGCTAACGATGAACGCATGCTGGCTATAATGGGTCCTTTAGCAGTGGCAGGACAAGTCCATATAGAAGAGCTAAGATTTAATGTAAGTATTTATTTATTTATTAAACTTTATGCACAACAATGTACAACGGTGGACTTAAGGGGCCACTAGTAATAATACATATAAAATACTTAAAGTACCTTCAAGGCTCCTGCTCAATAATGAGCTAGTTTTCTCTAGTACTTAGACAGATGCTGCATGATTCATAAGATATTACTATTAACATTGGTTAATAATAACCAACATTTATGTTAGTTAATGACAACAGTGTAAACTCTACTAAGTCTGTGATGACAACAAAAGTTACTTATCTGACATGAAAGACACCATTTCATTTTTTGATAAATTATTTTTAACTGGGTTAAACTGGTTAATAATTGGTATCTATTTACAAAATAAATATTATTTTCTGACTGAAAAAACGTTGCTTTAATTTTTACACAAAAAAATAAATACACTATTTCAGTAATACAAAATTTCATTACATCTACCACTTGTTTTTATTAAAACTACCACTGTCATTTTTTTTCAGAGACCTCTGAGTACTACACAAGATGATCCCACACACGTCAACCAAGCTGATTCAGTATTTTTTGAAATTTTAGATGGTAAGGCTTAAAATGTTACTTCTTCTTACTCATATTTATTTATAAACGTGGAATTTTGTATGGATGGATGGATGTTTGTTACTCTTTCACGCAAAAATTACTGAACGGATTTGGATAAAATTTAGTACACACATAGTTGATAACCCAGATTAACATTATAGGATAGTTTTTATCGGCGAAGGCGCTGGCAACAGCTAGTATTATATTTATTTGTTATTATAAATATTTAAAATATAAAATTATCTGATATTCCTAAAGAACCTCAGTTTTGCTATATTCCATTATATCTGTATGCCAATTTAAATCGAAACCCGTTCAGCCGTTTTTTGCATGATTGAGTAAGAAACTTACAAACATCCAAACCATTTTACAAAATAATAGCAGTATCTGATTTAAGAAACCATTTTGAACAAAGGATAAACTATCCAAAATAACACTAATTTTCTTTTTCAGGAACTCCACAAGTGACTTCATCTCCTCAACTTTCTACTTCAGAACCCTCAAATAATTGGCTTCCGCCTAACTCATCATACCACACACGAACACCATCACCCCTTCCGCTCGTGCTCACTCAGACTTCGGCTCAAGAACGGCAGCCTGTTGCGCCAGACCCGCCAGCCACACCAGCCCCTGCAGCGCCTGCGTCGCTGTCTTAATCACTTTTGGCGCCTCTCCCAGACGTTTTCATTGTGTGCAGCCCGCAATACATTTAGAGAATGCATAATTTACGCTTTTATATTATAGTCAAGGAGATTAAATATGTATTTTAAGCTTCTTGATTCTAACAGAATAAATACCTACTATGAGAACAAAATAAATCTTTATTTTAAGAGAATTGTGGTTTTTTTTTTGTTTTTATTACGTGGTAAAATCATCAGATGAGGCCTCCCACCCCGGGCAGGGCGGGAGGGACTGTCAGACTTGTACTGACTAAAATCCACGGTGTCCTTCAATAGCCCTTAATGTTCCGGGGTCACGGTGATGGTATAAGTCTCGCGACCCCGGCAGGCTTTAGCACTCTGAGAGGAGGCCTCGTCATTATGCTGACGCTCTTTGAGGCGCGCGTGAAACAAGACGCGCCGTTGACCCGGGCATGATCCATGGTCGGACGGCGAGTTGCCCTTTACTCGCCGCCCGCATGCCCGCGCCTACGGTGGCCGGAGATCGTCATGCGACGTCCGACGCCGTGGGCGTCCACCACCGCGGGTGGGGCGGAGAGAGGACATTGTCCTCTCTCTCGCGCGGCACGCCTCCTCCTTCGCGAGCATGACTGCTTCGCAGAAGGAGGCGACCGCCGAGAGGTCTCCGCCTATCGCCGCCGTGAGGACACGTCGGTGCTCCGTCCAAGCGGGGCAATCCTGCACCGTATGCTCGACTGTGTCCTCCGGGCGATCTTCGCAGTGGTGACACCCAGGCGTTTCCTCCTTCTTCATCAGACACAGGTACCTCCACATCCGTGTCCGGTGAGGGCCTGCGTCAAGCGGAAGGTTAGGACGCCGTGACGCCTATCCAGCCACTCCTCAAAGAGACCCCTCTTTACTACTTTACTTACCGCCGAAGAGAATTTTTGCTAATTTATTTATTTGCTTCAGGCACAAGTATCCATAACTGTGTTAGTACTAAATGCTTATAAAATAATATTAGTAAGGCAACAAGTCAATTTCATCGTAAGTCAGCCACTACAAATTTTAGATAAATATAAAATAACAATAATTCAGAAAAAATAATAATGTAAAATTGAAAATTAATATAAATCAATAAATCATAGAAAAATTAAAATAAAAATGTCAAATTAATATAAAATAATTCAAAATAATAATAAACCACTAAAAATTATAATAATATCATATTAAAAGGTAATGCGTTAATATTTGTTTAAAACAATGAGTATGGAGTATGTCATCAATCAATATCAAAAATCTGCTGCCGAATGATGAAATCCGACCATTTTTGTTTCGTTAACTACGATAACTACAACCTTTTGGCATTCGTTTCGTTATCTTTTTTGACGATCACGATCGAGGCGATGGCGAACAGTAAAAGCGCTACTTGTCTACGCATTTGTACGGGACAAACATGATAACGATTCGTTACTCTATCGTTTCGTTACGAATTATAACATTGTCTACCAACTTTCGATAACGATGACGATTGACCACGTGACTTAACGCTGCTAATGTCATTCCCATACATTTTTGTCATAACGAAGTTCGTTATCGTTTTTAAATTGTTACTTTGTCTAAGCCCCCAGGACCTATGGCGTCAGTACCCGCGACCCGCAAGGAGCAATCGGTGTCATATGTACTTTCTCCACGTTGACATCAGCTCGCGTGCAAATATGTTTATCTTTCGCTGCAATCGTTAGAAAGTCGCTGTTTAATGCATAATATGCAACACCAGCCTCTGTTTTGTTCCTCAGTTAATTGTTGTTAGTGTTAAATAGTTTTCACTGTTTGGATTGTTCATCACAGTTACAAAGGTACAAATGTGTGTCGATGATGATCCTACTAGCATAAGTTAGGTATACGATAGACTACCAATGTTTTGTAAATTAAACATGCTATAGTAATAATCTAGTTTTGTTTGATAAACATTGGGGCTTTTAGTAATACTTAAATATTAACGACAACCAACAAACTTTATAATTATACAACAACCTTAATAAACTTCTTTCAACTAAGCCTCTAAATTGCTTAATGCTCACATTCGCAACAAATGTTACATTCGTTATTGCTTCATCTGCTACACTGCAATAACAAGGAGGGACACACCCTGTAGTTACTCTTTATTGAGGGGTGTGCCTACAATCTTTATAATACCTTACGACGTAGCAACGGCTCAAATAGCTCAGGGGTGCAGCGTTCATTCCCTGCTGTTACTGTTGAGGTTTCGATTACCGCGTGTCGTAAAAGGACCTATTCTGTAAGTTTTGCTTCATATACATGAAAAGGTACTAAGACTTTTTGTTTTTGCTCAAGGTTTTATATTTCTTCACCACCATCGCTTTTCTTTTGCCATTTCCTAAATGTATTTGGAGATCGTGCGACAAGTCTTCTTTCATTTGCCGAAATTTCAACCCTTTGTAATCCTTCATACAGTGCATTATACATTTCTTTGACATTCCCCTTCTACTGCCATCTCTTAATGGCAGAATAATCAAAGACTTGTGCCATAACGAAGCTTTGAAATCCGAGAGTTAGATGTCTCGTCCGATAAGATTACAGAAACTGACAAGTAAATCACACTTTCAACAAACACAGCCAACAACATGAAACTACCCACAATAAAGATCTCCATAATGACAGCTGCGGGGTCAGGTCACTGATGAGTCACGAGAAAGTCGCCCCGTCACTATCGAGATGAAGTTGCGACCGTAATGCAAAGCTTACTCAATACACCGCGGGAATATTAAATGGAAATTGATAAGGGGAGTGATGCAGCAGGTTTGTGGTCGGGCTTTGATGGATCGCGTGTGATTATGGTGAGTAAAGGCTTAGATGAGATTGATTTGGGCTTGTATTGTTGTATAATATTGTGCGGGGATCGTGGTTCTTTAAAGTAAGCTATAAGAGATTTTGACCTGAAGCTGCGAAGCGTCTACTGTTAACTTCACATGATTCTATTGTACTTGAACAGAATCCAATGAAAATTAAACAGCAATGTTGTCGTTAAGCTTTACAAAGTGGTCCTTTTGACAAACAAATGGCAGTTGCCTCACAGTAAACTGACCCAACAATAAACTCATTTATCCATTCAGAACTTCCAAACCTTTCAACCGAGGACAGTATGCAAGTGAAATTATTCAGTAACAGTACAGTATTGTTTAAGGCTCCATCTCGGTACAATGCGGGGTCAACGGCCGTATGGCGAGCCCAATTTTTTTGTTCAACAATGCATCGCCTGTCAGAATGCAGTTGCACAATGCCAAGTGTATTTATTGCAGCAATGTTCATGGAAAACGATGGGAATGGGCTTTGTAAGCCCTTTTACAATATGAATTGTTATGAAGTTTTTGGGAAAAGAGGAATCAGGTGCGCCGACAGTGGTTTTAATATGTCCTTTGAAGATTTGGAAACCAGTGATCCAAAAAGGTTGTTTGAACAGTCAGATCAGATCATTCGTTGATGACAAAACCGATATTATCAAGGGATTACTTACTCTAGTATGCAAATCCTCGTCATTAGTATTGAAAAAGACAAACAAACAGGCAAACATTGAATATTGTACTAACAATTATTCAGTAACCATATAACCTCCAAGATAGCAAAACGGAGCTTACGAAAATCTCAAAGCTTAAACAAATAAATCAGACTGAAATATCATCTGCTCAGTAACAATGATTTAGAGCGTGTTAACGTCAAAAATAAAACATTGTTGAGCAATGTTTTGGATGAAGCAATGTTAATTAGCTGAGATGAAGAGAACGGACGTCTCTTTAATTATAAAATTAGAGGAACTTGCTACACTTTAATTAACATTTGAAGCTAACAAAGGATGAAATGTTGATTTTCTGTGCTCAAATAGCGAAGCTTTATCTAATTTTGAATAGCGAGACAGTATTCGACATTAAATTGGATTCCAAAATGTAGATATACACATTAGTTAAAACAGTTCTATTGGGAACTCTATAAACAGGTATCTCCTCAACCATTCATACAAATTCTTCGACACAAACTTTTAGTTATGTCTCTGTCAGCACGAAACTTCTCACGTTTCCATTCAAAGCCAAGACTCGTCATTTCGAAATGGCCCAAGCACGAGACAACAACTTTTTTTGCCACAAAAAGCAGTGAACGCATTGCGACACCGGAACGTGGCCAAAGGAAAAAACGCGGCAGTAATAACGGAACGAATGGTGTGGCCTTGAGATGAATGCATAATGCAGATCTAGACAGAGCATAGCCACTTCTAAAAGACCTTGACTATTGTGGCACGACTTGTTTTTTTGAACATGGTGTTTATTTGCAAAACAATCAATATTATTAGATAGGGGAATATCAATTCAAGATTCAGGGAGATCTGGCATCGTTGAATTTATGGTTCAAGAATTAGGACACAATAAAATGCAGTATAAGTGAGCCAAGCTCTGTAATCTGTCCGTAATAAGGACATCTGGTGGCACCATTGAGTATTGTCCTACTAATTTAAATTCACACAAGGTCTGAGTCCAATTGAAATCCTTTAAAACCCAGTTGCCAGAACCATAGCATCCCGGATGCGGGCATTCACTCCGTCAGGTACTCTAAGCTTTCCTTTCACAATCCGTCAGCAAAAAAACCTCAATGAGTAAGCCACCATTTCGTCACACCATCCAGATTGCTAGATCATCAGTGACGTAATACCGGCGTATCGTACGAACTCCCGCGCAACCGAGCACCACGGCTACGGCTCCCCGGTTGCGCAACGGTAACTAATTGGCAGATTGTATTTCTGCAATTGCCGCTCGATAATTTATTACGTGGCTTCCGTTTGTTATTATTTCAAGGTCTATTTTTAACTTGTGAATGTCGCAGTTGATAAGGACAACCGGTAAATGTAGTCATAGAAATTGAAAGGTAACTCACTTCTAAATGGCGTACGTACGGAAAGGTAAATGTTATTGAAATTATTCATAGTATGTTAAAACATTGAACACTATGCTAACGTTAAGTGAATTCCTTATGTTTTTGCAATCGTAATTTCGTTGGCAGGAAGTCCATTATGCAGTAACTGAAGAAAAGACAAAGCGTTAATTGGATTAATGGAGGAGGTTATAAAAAAGCAATCACAATAAAAAGTATTTCATTAAGAACCGTGAGCAACTGGCAATTTGGCATTGATTCCGACTTCACATACAGCGTCGTCTCCTTTTGAATGCCTGAATGTTTTCTTGATCAAGTAAAGCCTGAGCTTGAATAGGAGCTTTAGTTTTACCGATAACGTCTGAGACGAAAAACGATGTCAGTAAAATTGAAAATATGTAGGCTATTTGCTCGATCGTTGATAAAATTCTTCAGAAGGAAATTCGTCCTAAATTCCTGCAAACGGTCCTCCAGTCCGTAGAGCTAAGTTCATAAAATTCTCAATATTTTTCAAAAGGAATATGCTGAGGGATCGTATTTTATCATTTTCTGAATAAAATAAATTGCAGCTGCAAAATATTAGACTCCTGGGAGCCCTTGACAATGACATTCAAGTTACATTTAGTTTCTTGGCAGTGTTGCCAACTTTGTCGTATATTTTTCATGGCTTATGGCAAGGTCGTGGCAGAGGCTGAATAATTCTGGCTGCCACCATGTTAATATGGCTTATCCAAATGTATATCAGGATTAAAACATTTGGAGGAAAAATATGGTCACATTATTTTTAGTACAAATATAAGTAAGATGTTTATCGTTAATGCTGTTTTAATGTTTCTTTTGACAAGTGCTCCAATAAATTTACATAATGAAAAACAAAAGTTAACAATAAACTCAAATTGGAAAATAACAGACGTGTTATAAAGGCTAGTCAGTTACCACAAAACAGGAACATTTCTCAAACAGTCGACACGCATCAAATAATGGAAACATTTGCTCATCCCATCCCCAGTTAAGCCAGATTGAGTTACCAACGCCTACTACTCTTCATCATAATAACGAAAAGGAAGCCCCCGAAACAGGATATTTGGAAATAGTACAAAAAGCTTATAAGGAAATTGCCTAAATGTTTCCCGTAGTAAAGTTAAAATGTTTGACCGACAGACGGGCACCATTAAAAACGTTGGAACTGAGTGTTTTAGTGATTTATTGCTAGGAAGATTCGTGTATGGCATATTGGGAAAGATGAAAATTGAGGGACTGGTTGTATAGATCTTTTTGTTTTAGAGAGTATTTATAAAACTGTACAAAAGAGAGAGTAGAGGGTTTTGGAGCGACTATTGCATAGCAGTGAGACAAAATAAGTTATAAAAACAAGGATTTCATTCATGGCCGCGACTGGAAGGACCAAAATTAAGACCAAATTTTCGTGAAATCTTCCTGTATATGAATTCTATTTCATTACACGCCTAATATAATGTGTCCTAAAGGTTAAAATATTTAATATCTTACTTTTTGTTTCAAGTAAGGTCAAGGTTGGCGTATTCTAGGTAACTTGTTTCCAAACTAACAGTTAATTTAGCCGCTGTCATTGACAGTGCGTGGTGCGTCATAATTATAACTAGATCGTTAATTAGGATACGAGCAAACTTCGTTGTTTGAACAAATAGAACAGATTGCCTTGAATTCTGATTTATTGCACGATAAATGGAATGATTTAGAACGTGTTTTTAAATAAATATTGCAGGTCCGCTAGAAGAAACCAGCTTTTTGATCTCTGGATGGATTCTCCCAAGTTTAAATGTATAAAAGAGAATCCGACTAATATTGGCAACCTATCACAACCCTTCCCAAAATTGTCCATGTTTGGAAAAGTAAACAAATGACAACACGAATCAATTTTTATGAATCAAACAAAAAAGCCATTCAATCTTGAAAACGTGTAGCAATAACGGCACAAAAACGGGACAACAGAAAACAAACAACGCGGTAAAATAACTCTCAAATCCAATTGGCTAACAAATTAGTTTGGCAAGGTCGCCTGTCAAAATACTGTTAATTTAATTTCAGACAAAAAAGAACTGACAGTGAAAACAAATATGGTTGATATTTGGGGCACGACAGAAATACACTGTCATTTGTTCTAAATGCCGCCATGAAAGACTTCCTTAAGTGCAAAGTGCAAGTGCAAACTTTTTGAAGGAACGAGAGATTTTCGATGATAGGGTAGGGACCCATAATTGTTCGAAGTTTATGACTTAAATTCTCTAAGGCAGTCTTTTTATCACCGCTTCAGCTCTTACAAAACCTGACAGCCAAGTTTTTTAACGCCTATACCTTGTCATAGCTAATTTACTTGCAAGAGTTGAGAATGTCAATACCACCGAATAGAGTTAGAAAGACAACTTTTTACATAAATTCCATAGCGAGTTACTAACAACTTTTTACATCAATTCCATAGCTAGGTAAAAAACTAGAAAGCAAGTAACGATAGCTGATATTTCACGCATAATACCCTTGAAACCGTAAAAGGGTAGGAGCAGACGGGTCGATAGTAGAATGCGGCAGACAGGCTTTCATTCTGGTTTAACACCCAGGTGCATATGGTGTAAACTGTTCCTATAAAGCATTCATGTGCACCTGGTGTTTGTTTACGGCTGATAGCAAGAACCGAGACGTAAATACAGATAGACATTGCAGAGATTTTGCACAGGTTGGAATCTGTTTCTATCATTTATTCGTTGCTTTGTGGAGGAGTTTTTGACATTTCCAGGAATTTGTTAATAGAAAATGGAATCCAACTAAGTGGAAGAAGTTTGTCCAATAACTTATGTTATCTATAGTTATTATTTACTCTACTCTTGCCACCATCACAGTATACTTAGTAGTACTACGCCACTACACAGTAATTTGTTTTTTCAGAAGAAATAACATGACTTTTTTATTTATTTTTTTTGCGGAAAACTCAGTTTTACCATAAACTGATGACAGCCCACAATTAAATTACGTCGCAAACACCAATTTAATCGCATTAAATAAGGAAGACTGAACAAAAACACGTTTAGTGATGTAACTCGATCTAGCGAGCAAGGTTTGTCGAAGGAAAACCGCTGTTTGACAAAGGCAGGGTCAAGTGTAATGTGACTGCTACTTACCGCGACGCGACCGGGCGGCGGTTTTAAAGGGAAACCCGTAATGTTGCGTATTTATTTAAAAGTATACGTTGCGTGCATTACAGGGGGTAAGTTGCCATTTTATTTCAAGGAGGCGTATTTGATATGATACTTTACCTAGAGGTCTTTCCGATGCGGCTATCAGGGTGTTAGACATTACCCTTGAAAGAGTTGTAGCCGGGCCGTGGTTGATGATGAATGGAAAAATAATAATTCTTACATTGAATTTTGAAGGAAGTGCAATCCTTCAAAATTCAATGTAAGAATTATTATTTATAACTGTAGTATAAACTGGGTACGGCTTTAAAAAATGAAACGTGACAAAGCGTTAGAAGAGTTACTTTTGTGTCAAGTGGAACCCGACCGCTACTTACCATGTAGCGATATCGACATGATGGCTATAGTAGGGGAAATCCAAAGGGTAGTGGCACGTAGTGGCCTTTTGTTCCCTTTGTCGACTAGTCGATAGTGGTGCTTTAAAATGCATAAGCAAGCTTTTATAGGGCTGTTAGATATTTAAGGGGTTTTCGAGCTGTTTTGGAGACCAAAGCCAGTCTTTTTGATATTGTAACAGAATGCTATTTGAAAGACAAAACCGGTTTCGTGTTTTCTAGAAGTGGACTTGTTTCGGCTGTAATGATGATGTACTTTATATTATCATAAAAAGATCAAGTGATCAGTGATGACGATGACAAAATAAAATGCTTTACTAATTGTCGATATATCTAGCCAGAAAATCAAGATATTACTTGATTTCAAATCTCAGTCATTTACTGAAGAGGATTTAGAGGTTTCTTAAATTCTCGTAAATTCATTTGTGTCAAAATGTCATACAATTAAAAAGTTATTATTTTTTACTTAGTAGTTAGCAACAAATATTAACTTTTTGTATGACATTTGCCCTCCATACAACCTTAGATTTAAACAACTTTAATGAGTCTTTATTACTATGTGCCAAGCAGTTTTTCTACTTATGTATTGTCGTGAAAAACGTACGTACGATGGAAAATCCCACATAAATAGCCAACTTATGTAACTTATGTTCTGTTTAGCGGTTAAAGGTAAATCCTTAACCTCAGTAACCGACGTTGACGTGTGAGTTAAAAATAAACTATTATGTGATAGGTATGTTATCGTGAGTAGTGTTGCAGTTTATAACCGTCGTGTTTAATACTACGTAAGTAACAAATATTATGTCACTGTTATTGATTGACCTGTTTTGGTCTTGTTATCAGTGTTTTAGATTTATTCTGGATTGATGTTAATGATCATCATGTAATCATTATGTAAGGCAAATATTATCTGTGTTTCTCAATCATCATTAGATACCTGCACATTTCGCTAATACCTATAAGTTGCATATGAACTTAAATTTGGAAATTCTTGAAATATGCAAGATGAATTGAAACGACCCTCTCCTCTCCTTATGATTTGCCTGTAAACTGTAAATATAACACAGAATACATACGGACATTAAGGAACAAGTGTAAGATATTTGGTAGTCTCAAAACACTAAAATTATTTAAAAACACAAGTAAAAAAAAAGTCGTAGCCAAACATAACAGATTTAAGTAGCAGACAACAAAAATTACATGGATAATTCTAATTTAACTAATTAGATTTAAGTAATATTATTAGGTAAGTCGACTCAAGACATAGTTTATAAGACCTCCTCGAAAATATAACTACTGGTTAACACAATAGTGACACGCACTATGGTGGCTACAACACTATTTAATGTTCTGTCATGTGCTAGCACGTGCAATTTAAAATACTCATAAAAAATTAAGTAGCCATGCAATCATCAACACGCAGAGCCAAGGTGTAAGAAGATTCTTGATCAAAATACATTTTACAATTTCGATCATAGCGGCATTACCTTGACCTCTTAATATTGGAATGACCCAAATATTAAGCCCTTGAGTACCCTTCGATTACTAATTGCGTACCAGAGTTCAGAAGACAATACTCCTCAAAAAAAAGTTTTATCAAAATTACTAAATCACGTCGGGAATTGGGGATGTCAATGTAAAAATTTTTTTTTTTTAACGCATTAACGCATGCCATGCGCATCTTAAAGATGATTAGTTAAACACTAATCCAAGAGATGGCGCCACGCTACCATAAAGCGTTAACGAGGAAGAGAGAATTTCGGCTTGCAAGTGTGGATTGCAATGGCCTAGTTGGTTAAGGCGTCTGGAGTACCTATCCAGAAGACGCGGGTTCGAATCCCACTTGCAATCTAAAACTTTTCTTTCCTCAAAAAATTGTCAATGTAAAAGTTGTGGGAAGCCTACGTATGTCCGATATATCCGGAGGAAATTATGATGAAGTGCCAAAAACAACAATTTCAAGGACACGTCGAGCTTCATCGTCTCAATGGTTGCCACTGTTGATACTGGCTTTCAGGAGTTGCAGTGGTTTGGCAACAGTGTGGTAGGATTGTCATACGTGAAATTTTCAAGAAAACATTTGAAAGAATAAGCGACGTGATGACGACAGTAAAGATGAAAATAACAAATCTTTAGAAAGGGAAGCTGAAAGGAATCGTGATGTAGCTGAAGCGATTACTAAACTAATAAATGACTTGCACAATAATGAGACTATGTCGCAAGATTGTATGCCTATATGGAATAATATACACAAGCGTTCACGTGTAGACGAAGGTAAAAGCTAATTAGCAATAGTGACCATGATTGATAGTGATGGATGTAGACGCGCAGTATTGTGCAGTCACCGGTTGTGAATGTAAAGTGATGTAAATCATAGAGCCTTGCATCAATTTCATCACATTTTCATAATCTTTATAAGATCTTGTTGCTAAGAATAGATCGAGACCTTTCTCTTCCTGTGTTTATAGATTTATTAAATGTGTTTTTGAATAAGCAATTAAGTATGTTCTTTTAATTCTTTAAAAGTAGTCGATAGACAGGTAGCTCTCCCAGAAACGTTAGCAATTTTTGAAGTCATACTAACTGGTTTTTCTTACCTATTGGGTTTCCCATAAACGGACAATAAATATACACTAAAATCACCTGCACTGGAGTTTCCAAAGGTCGAGAGAGTCCAAGCATTTTATGAGGCTTAGAAGGTCAAACAACAAAACCTATGTGACATTCATATGACAGCCAACCATAGCACATAATGTATTGTTTCAGTACCCGACCAAAGGGTACCTAAGTCGTTAACCTTTGCGGCGTATTGCGCTTAGTATCCAATAAGAAATAGTTTTCCGACTGAGCCAATATTAAATGCGAAAGAAAAAGTTTTGGGGCAAAAATTAAAAATACTTGATGCCAAAAATATTTGGAGCAATTGTAAGTCCTGAAATTGATGTACAAGGAATGCTTAACTCTATAACTTGAGTAATAAATTTTAGGGATTTAATAACACTGTACCCGCGTATTGACTTCAAAAACCGTGGGTTCAGTGAACCTATGCTACGCTGAAACATTCTTCTAATTAACAAATGCACGTTCATTGTTGACAATTGAATACCAGTTATTTGGCCTTTAGCCCCTGTAATACGGGATGTCCTGGAAACCAAGGCCCGGGACTAAGACAAAATTGATGGAATACCTATCTACATTGGAAGTTACAGTTTGTTATTACAAGTACCTACGGTTTTAAGCAAATTCACAACATGGACTAGCTCTACAAATAGTCGAACGAAAGATTAAGGGAAATCGTAAAAAAGCGGGTAAACAAAATAAGAATGGACAATGAGAACAGGGGAGTAAATTAAACGAAAGGCTAAGCTAGGTAGCCAAGGGAACAAAAACAGTAATCTGTGAAGACAGTCTGCCCGTAAAGAACGGTGTATAGGACTAAATAAAAGTAAGAAGAAAACAAAAAGAACGTGTTCACGAACTGAAACATGCCACTGGAATAGCAGTGACACAAATAGTACAATCACACACAAATGGGACGTCATTTAATCAGGTCAATAACAAAACTACAACAACATTAACAACATACATGACTTCATCTGGTCACTACTAAAAATAAACTAGCATACATTTGTCAATTAGATTACAGATTATGACTAGTTGAAGTAGAACAATTTGCTCAACAAATCGGTTTAGACACGTTTCAAGTATTTGCATACAAATAGATCAGTGACGTCATGGTTATTGAGTTGCTTTCAAGTCAATGGGTTTGGGATGCTCTTTTTGCAATACTTGGTATATCTATTAGATCGTTAAAATTACAATAGGTTTGCTTTCTTGGGATAATTTGGCTCTACTTTAGCTGCATCTATTACAGTAATGCCGTCTGATTCTTGTTGCTGATGGCTTGTTTCTGTTGTGATCTGATTGTACACTCACTAAATCCAATCTGGAAATATGGGGTAGCATACCACAAGTGGGTGCTGATTGCTATAAGAGTTTCACTTTGTTCATTACAAATAGTTTTATGACGTACACTATACGTAATAGAATTCTAAATATTCTAATGTTGGAATAAGACTATACTAGTCTTAGCTAGCGTTATGCTCATGTTCTAAGACCCAGCATCTTTCCACGTAAAAGATCATTACCTGAGAAACAGTACATAAAGTTAGTAATTCAAGTTAACTACCACTGTTACCGGTTTGCCAACACTCGTAATAGTTGCGTTTACCTGCGTTTAGACGGGCGTTGTGCAATTTTGTTCCATGTTTGGATTGGGTGGGTCCTGATGATTTGCATTTTTAGTGCATTGGGTATTTGCGGTTACCTGATTTCGTAGCAACTTAGGAAAATCAGAATATACCTGTTTTAGGCGTGGGCATGTGAACAGAATTTGAGATGAAATAACTATGTCGTAAAGGTTTGAACTCCAAGAACTACGGTTAGATTTTATCGCGAACATCTGGCAGCCAAAAACTGGTCTTTGAAACGGTGAAGTCTGGTAAACAGACGTCATTTCCAAACATTTACTGGCATAATGTTTCCTAACAACGCCATGCTAACTAGCAGTCTAGCGACAAACTCATAATTGTGCACTGTTGTAATTATAAAGGCTGCGCTAAACTGCAGGTCAATTAGAATGGCTTCTTTAACTGTGTCTTGTAAACTACGGCTAAAGATTGCCTCATTAACGTGCCCGTAATTAGCATTGCTTCGGACTGCTAGCTACTGGCTTGCTGTTCCTGTGATTAATACCCATATAGTGTAGCTTCGAACAGATAATAGCTATTCTTCCAAGTCTTTTAACAAATAGACCAGCCCGTAGCCACTATCGGACCGGCTTTTAGATATTAAAACCATTACGCATCAATAGAGTACACTCTTCGCATTGCTTATCTTTACCTGAACATTAATTTAAGTTTTGGTATTATCTGTTATGGAGTAAGATAACACTTCAATAATAATCTTGAGCGTTTCACTGGTCCTAAATACCACATTTACAGTACCCAGTACATCTCTAGACCCCTGGGAACAGTAAGCGTAACCTTGTTATACGATAACAATGTTCACCTCCGCCGCATCGCATGTCAGACGAGTAATTAGGGAAAGTGCTGTGGCTAATTCTAGTTCATTAACAAGCCGCATGTCAATTATAAGAGGTTAGTGCATACGGTTGCCCGTAGTTGAACTGCTTCCGTTACTGGCAGAGAATGCAAGATGCGATCAGGGGTCAGGATTATAATATTTTTTCATGGGTCTCAACTCTCATGTGCCGGTGGCTACATCTGGCCATCTTTCCGCTGGATTGGATTGCCGTAATATTGTAAAACCGTGGTAAGCAGTGCGTTATCTGTGATCTTGCAGATACCGGAATTGCGGAAAGAAGCGGTGACTATGCTGTAAGTAGTGACGCATTTTAGGTTAAGCCTATGTCTAGCAGTAGTGTTAGGGTACGACGTTTATGTTAATACTTGAAGCCACACAACAGTTCAGACTATAAATAACACAATTGCTTATAAACACTTGTGCTCGGAAGACTTTGAACACACTTACTTTTACCTTAAAACTTGTAATTTTCCCTGTCGGAGGGAGATCAAAGATGGTTTCACCGAGATTTGACACATCGACCTATGAATTAAAGGGAACAGAGCTTACTAAAATCTAGTAAAGGGCGAAAAGCACACAAACGACAAACAGCCATTATTAGAAGTTACAATTTTTGTTGATTTTCCAAGAAAAAGGGAAGAAAATAAACTATTATAGGGACTACATTAAAAGCACATTTCTATTCAATAAGAGGGTCAAAACACATAAGTTATTTACGCTCCATAAAAGCCATAGGAGCCGTCTACCGTCTCGCCGGGTTACGGTCTTATAAACAAGAGCACATAACTTGCTCCATGTGGTTCTAATCTCCGTTATGTGCTGTAGCTGCTGTTCGGTCCGATGCACTTATTCGAATCAATCTGCTATTACGATTCATTGTGGTTGGGGAGGAAAAATGTTACAGAGATTCAGTCGTGATAGAAAACAGGAAAGGTCTAGCAGTAGGCCGAAATGACAAAGAGGATGTTCATGACTATACTGAGAGACTGAAGCGGTTTGATTTACCTTACTTATCATTAAGCTGAAAAAGATGCAACTCCGCAGATGATTTTTGGACTTCTAGATACTATCACATCTTCACTAGCTATTAGGCGATATATTGTTCAAACGCAAGCCTAAAGCTAAATAATAAAAACAAATCCAGGAACTCTTGAGGACTCAGTTTTGATGAGCCGAGTCGTAGGATTCAAGATGTGTGTGATTCCAGTGTTAAATTTTGAAAAAGTCAATCAATTGAAATTCAATCTTATCACCATAAAACATAAACAATACTAGTGGGTCACAGATTTCAAACCGTAAAAAGCAACGGTTTAATTTGCAAAACGAATAGTTTAGATTACGTATTTATTACAGCCATTACATTGGGATCGTAACATTTGTAATTGCCTATAGTTTTAATGGGCCATAACTTATGTAAATGGCTAGGCATGACGTCATAGTTTATACTATTGATTTGTTATCGCGGTAGTGATAATGAATCTTGTTTACTCGCAGAATTTTATATGCGGGTGAGTTTTCAGCCAATCAAAAAGGCGAAGAGGCAAGAGGCCTGTGTCCCAGCAATGAAACAGATGAAGTTTGTAGGCTGATTATGCTTGTTTTTCAAAAAGTATTTAAAGTACTGGAAATTATGGGTTCCGCTTAGTATTTTGGAGCTCAGAAATAATAAATTACTAGAGAAAGAAAATTGCCGTGAAGGACGATCGTAAAATGTTTTACGTCGAAAAATGATATTACTTTTCTTCATTCCAGTTTGACGTACATACTATCGTACTATCAATATTTTTCTAGTACGATAAAAATATTTCAAGCTCAGCTAAATTCTCTTCGTTCGAAAATCGAATCCATAAGTCAAAGTTGCCTTTATTTATAACGTCTAGACCTAAATCCAGACAAGCTGGGATGCAGAGCAGCGGATGAATACTTAAACAGATTATATTTAGTTTAGTTCAGGCGGTAAATGTCGCAGTTATAGGGGGTATCTCAAATGGTGGTGGAAATAGAATCGTCTGGTGATCCGTTATTGGAGATTTTGCAGTGAATGAGCGCTGAAAGTGTTCATTTGAACATTTAGATCGCAGTGTAATGTGTTTTGAGTTTTGTAAATTGAATAAAGTTAAATCAAGTTTTAAGGAGAATGTGGCGTAGTAGGTAGAAGAGGAAGAGGAAGTTGAGGCAGTTTTGGTGAAATGCAAGGCTTCCTAATTGGCAGGTGAATCACGGCATTTCTTCTTAATTCAAATGTTTTTTGCAATAATTATCAAGACTATGAGCCAGACTGTCAATACAGCAAACCATCACTTTACTTTCAGGCCATTAAACTACTTTTGAGGGCCTGAAAATTAACCATCAGTTTTCTCTGTTAGATCTGACATTATATTATCGTAGGGAACATCCGACCCTGACCTCCGCTAACCTTTAGCACGCCAATAACAACTTGCAATCCCCAAGGGGGCTCATCGCAATGTGTACCTTTATAGACTGATCAAGTATGTTGCCAATGTGAATGTGTACATGCGATTTCTGGCCGGTTCCCATTAAAGGTCGCAGTGTAAAGAGATATGTGGCCAGCGTTGCAGACTAGCAGCTGTGACCCACTTTCTTCGTATTTTACAACAGACTGTCGGGAAGCAGATGGGTTTCGTTTTTTTTACAAAACAAGTTTTGGAGTCAATTTAGTTCTAGTATCAGAAACTTGGTGCTACAATGTTAAAAGGATGAATAAAGGTAGTTCCGCTATGAATGGAGAGTTTGAGGAAGTTTTTAAGACCGTTTCTGAACTTAGGAAGTCGGAATAGGGAAACAAAAACTTTGGATTGTTTAGCAGCGAAACTGCGAGACAGCGAGAACAAATTGTCTACAAATCGGTTACTGCAAAGCGCAAATTGAGATAACAATCATCTATCATTTTGATTACCCTGTCTATTTTAAATTGCCATAGGTTACTGCTCAATTTCGCTCGACTTACCAATATTCCTCAGACCATTGTAATTTTAACTATGATTTACAACCGGCTACTTTGTTACGAAAACAAGGCTAGAATCTGCGCCAGCTAAAAGTAGCCATTATGTCATTTATTTCTCAGTACTCTGTGGTAATACACCGCAATGATAATGATAGTTAATGGTGCTTCTCGAATGTAGAATGGACATGTTATGGACGCTAAAATTATAAGAATACGTAATAGAATATATTTTACATGCTTTAAGTAGGAGGAAGTAAAAGGGTAACTAAGAATGAGAAAGCAAAAGTTTTACTTTTCCAGTCATTCTAGTTGCTCAGGAAAAAGGATCGCCCGGGTTAAGTGTTTAGCATACAAAGAGAAACTCAATTTTCTTTTATTGATCCTTGGAAGTGGTGACTTGGTGAATAGTAAAGAACAGATCACAACATGATTTTTCAAATGATCGGTACAAGCAAATGTATGACGACAATCACGACGCGTTATTTGCAGAAGTGATTATGAATTATTATCATGGGCACGACACACGAGTTTTCAATGTGACCTGCAGCACATAAGTACAGACATCACCTGTCTAGGTTTTTCATAGAAGTTAATTGTTGTTTTGTATGCAGCATTACTTCCGGACAGTGACCGACTTTAATTTTGGGCTCCATTCATCAATTCAACTCGGATCTTGTTCCAATTACTCTCAATTTGGGAAAATGACGGTTAATTCAAAAGGCCCATCTTCGCTTTTGCAAGCCTTTCATTTTACGTCATCGGTATGATATAGCGAATCTCGACCACCCTTGGTTCAGTGACACCGTGACTGGTACAACTGGTTTCCGTACCTTGCCGGCGGCGCGCTAAATATGGACCGTCTTCTGCAACCACCGACCGGTTTCAATGCAGCCAGTAATAATTAGATGAAGCTTTGTCAAGCGAATTTGATGAGGAAATGTGTGGGATTACTTTTTAATTGTCTCGTAACCGGTTTGAGATTATTTGATCTTCTCTTCTTCCCACATATCCTTATTAGATTTAAAAATTCATGCGTTATTATGCGAATATTAATTAATCCGTTACTTTGGCATGTTTTACAGTTCAACTAGTTGATTAAAAAAGTAGATTTGGTAATTAAGATAATAATTTACTTTTTTTTTGGCGTGGTAAAATCATCAATGAGTTCTCCCACACAGGGCAGGGCAGGAGGGACTGTCAGACTTGTACTGACTAAAATCCACGGTGTCCTTGGATAGGCCTTTACGTTCTGGGGTCACGGTATTTGTTAGTACCGCGACCAAACAGTCAAACTTGTTTGCTAGGGATCTTTTCGTCAGTTTTATTTCTACCTATAGAAACAGGCTTATTATTTTATATTTTTTATACTTCCCAAGAGTACAATTTTCGCGAAACCTTCATAATGCTACGCTTTCCTATTACATTTTCTTTCCTTTTTACCTACTCAATTATTTTTTATTCCTCTCGACGAATTGCCTCAAAGATTAGATTTTTCCTGGTATGTATTCAGTGTTAAATATTTTTTCATGTTCATTTTTTCGTCGGAACATACGAATATGTTTTTGTGAATTAATTGGTGACGTGACGGTTGTAAGGGGGAAATGGAAAATGAATACGTGTTGACAACAGCACTTCAAGTATCATGGGACGAAGTAAGAAGATGACGAAGACGGAGAATGTAAAATGGATAAGCAAGTTTCGAGATAATATTTTTGATTTGGCATATGTGAAGTAACTTAAATGTCGATAGATACGTCGATCGAAATTGACTGTGGCATCGAAAGCAAAACTAGGTGAGCTAAGCATAGTTACTTATTTCTGCTGAAGAAATAAGTCATATTAAGTGCTTTTACCATGATTTCTTTGTTTCCACTACACTATCTGGTGGAATGAGCGTCACTGTACGGTAGGTTGATTGAAGAGTTTATTGTTTCCAAGAGTTTTATTATTTAAGGGTTTAATAGAAGGAAGTTGGTAATGATGATGGTAATTCAGTAATATTAAGCCTACATACTGTTTTAAACGCAAGAAAGAGGGTTTACTTGATAGAAGTATTCATCGAAGATACAAGATTACCAAATAAATTTCTTTTACCATCATTTATATAACAACATGGCAAAAGTCACAATCAAAATGTGAACCAAATATTTAGTAGGCATTGCCCTTGATAACAACTTACCATTTCAATAGCAAGTCCTTGACCTACAGCGAGCAAATAAAAGCAAGTCATGAAAGATACTCAGAAAATACTTTTTTTATGATACTGCCATATCGAGTTAAAATAAATAAATTTTAAATTTGTGAGAAGATAGGGCTGTATATTATATATATTTAAATTTAAAATTGTCGTTTTCAATTTATTTTACCAGTAACCCATTTAGGCCCGTTAAGTAATAAAGCCTTTTCCCAGCCCCAGAGAAGAGTTTCTTTTCCAACACTGGGAATGACTAGAGCATACTATTTACTGTTTATATTTTGCATTTATTTAAATAATTATGATATTGATCTTGACATTCAAAGTACAATGCATTGTTGCAATTTGGACTGTCTTTGCAGATAGCACATTCTTCAAGTAACTGAATCAGCATAACTAAGTGATACAAAGGAATGGTAATCAAAACATACTTAAATAAGCTGTAAAAATTAAAACAGGCAAACTCTTGGCATTAACTTTCTATGAAAAATAGAGTGTGTAATCGGGATGTTTTTATCAATTTGAGTAGGTATGTCAATGCATTATGTGCAATTTTATGGTCGTTTTTCTAGTTAAAAATATGGTGAAATAAACCCCTGGATGTTTGTTTACATACCTACTCTGAATATGCAATATTTTTTTTTTATTGACACCCACCTTTACGAACACCCATCTTCACGAAAGAACGACGACCATTATTTTTTTAAATAGAATATTCTCAATTATTTCAGGTTTTTCCCTCTACTTGTTATCATAAAAATTAACCCTGACCTTCTGACGCACATAATTACTTGGGTTTTTATTTAAATAAAACGAGAATGTAATTTATAAATAACCGCGATAATGCAAAAATAACTTCCGATGAAGCGACCCTCGATAACAGGTCGAAAGGGTACTCTACCCACGCAAAAAATAATTATAGCACGATCAGAATAGGTATCGGGTATTTTATAAGAAATCAATAATAACAGCACTTACCTTCAGTGACATTATGGATGTAAATCGATTCCCAGCACCACACGTGTACTCAAACAGTCATAATTCGGCAAATTACGATTAAAAAAACACTGCACTATTTATTTCAATATTATTTTGAACACATTCTATCTAAAACATACTCTAGCACGAATTACGTAACAGATTCTTATATTTGTGTGTTTTATTTACAATTGTTTGTGTTAATATTGTCGTGTTTCACAGCTGAAATCGGTTGGGGATTATTTTTGTCGATAGCGAAGAAACGGACAGACGTCAACAAGCCAACGTCGTATTTTTGACTCTGTGATTTTTTCCCTCGCTCGCGGAGTTGCGCGCGTTTTGACAGTAGGCGCGTTCCAGCGCCGTCTTACTTTAGTTAGCATCATAGCATCAGCTATCAGCTAATAACATACTTTGATACCATTACCAGTAACAAAAATATCGAAAATTTTATATTTTAGCTTGGAGAAGGTGAATTTTTTTATGAATGGAAATTATGAACATTAATTTTGAGGAGGAACATTTATTTCTTTAAGCTTTTATTAGACCAAATGATAATCAACAGACGAATGTACTGTGTGTGGTGGTGTTGTGTACCTATTTACCTAACTGGATTTGTTAATTACAGAATTGGTTCGTTTTAACCCAAGTTGGGAATTAAAAACGCAACAACTTTTAGATATTACAAAAACCTTATAATTCTTATCACAAAACATGCACTATCATTTATTATCACTTATTTTTAAGTGCATTTTCACAGCCTCAACAGCGCTCTTGGAGTCATATTTGTGTGCATGGGCAGTAGTTAAATGTGCACGCAGCTCCATTGCTGTGTTGGTGTTGTACGGACACAATCGGCAATGGTAGAGGTATAGACCTGGATGGCGACCACTTCGAAGAACATGTTTGCGAAGGTTCTCCTGAAATAAAAGTAGAAAAAGTTAGAAAGAAAACTGTTTTTAAAGTTAAATTGTATTAATAATAACTGAGAACGCTAAACTTGGGTGAAGAGATAAAATTAACATTAACCTTTAAGTATGGACGTCAATTTTTCTTAACACTACCGTGGACGTGGAGTCTCACAGGCTCCTATATGGACACACTTTTTTTTTGGGAATTTGATATAAGATCGCTTTAAAACCTATTGAATATTAAAGTTATGTGATTTAGCAATAAAATAACGTGCTTATATAATCAACTTTTATGTCAAGAATTATAAAATATTAAAATATCAAAAATTATGGCACTTTTCAGTTTAAATCTGCTTAGTTTATATTTTTAGGTGTTAAAAACAGCAAAACTAATTACTATAACAAAACGAGTCTCTTTTTCCCAAAATATAATACATAAGAAACCAAAAACACAAAACACCTACTTCAGTTAACAAATATAAAAAAAAATGACAACAGTCTAATAACGTAAATTTATTGGCAGTCAGTGCACAAAGGCTTAGCACATAGGTTTGGTGCATCCAACACAAAGATGGGTAGTCATCCTATATTTTTTCGCGGGGCTTGATCGTCATCATTGCCACTTTCATGATTTTGTATCAGTTCAGACTCCAATACATAAAAATCTTCAATATTCTGTTCATTGTCAGACTGATCCGAAGCTAACAACAACTCACACTTCTTGTTCGAAACATGAATCTCCTACACGGAAAATTTTTCCGGGAAGCCCCGGAACAGAATTCGTAGATGGTCGTTATGATTTAGAACTACCGTTTTTACTGTTTCCTGACATTTTGCACAAAAAATCGGAAAAAAAACATAATCGCCCTTATAAAATATATCATAGGGCAACAATGGACGTGTAGCCTGACAGGCTTCGGTCAATATTTTGATGGTCATTACTTACATGATATGCATCGGAAGACACAAACTCCTTCGTCGTTGGCAGTTTTACAACTAAAACAAAAGCTACTGAGCCGCCCAATCGCGGGGAGTTGGGGGAATTAGGTGAAACTAAGAAAACGAAAACATCGAGTAGCCTGGAGGCTCCACGTCCATACTTAAAGGTTAACACTTTTCAGTTTTTAATGAATTCAATCCTTCTTGCATGGGGTAGGCAGAAACTACAGAATTACTAGTACCTAATAATGTTACTACTTTGTACATTTAATGTTGTTGAAAGCAAGACTAAAAAGCCATACCAAACATAGTCATGTTGTTTGCTGTAGCGATTACTTACCAAGCTACCACACCTAAACGAGCAGTGTGGACAGCCATAGGGTCTGATTCCTTGATGGCACAGCATGTGCCGTTTCATGTGACTTGCTTGGTCACTCTTGAACTTGCACAGGTGGCACTCGTGATGTTTAACTTGGTCCCCATGAGTTCTACGATGTCTGAAAAGTTTACATACAACAACGCCATCTATTATCGAGTAGTGAAATCACACACAAATACAAATTATAACTCGATTTTGATTAGTTTCCTTTCTAAACATGATTTGAAATACATTTTGAAAAGTAATTAAATCTATTATAGATTTTATTGTGAACTGTAACCCAAGCCCTATCCTATTTTATTTTCTTTAAACAAACGCCATCTAGGTTGAGAATATACAAGCGCAACTTTTTTACTCTAGTTACAAAAGGTTCTACAAACTATTCATAGGTGACGCTGTTCGCAAAATGGAATAATTAATGGAATGGAATAATTAATGTCAGCATTATCAGACAGAAAAAACTGGGAAAACTGTAAATAATAAATATGCTTACCTAGCTAGTTGACTAGAGTTAGTAGCCACAAATGTACATTGTTCATGTGGACAATGGCGTGCAGTGGCAGCACTGGCGCAGCTGCTGGCGTGGCGCGATAGAGCAGTTCTAAAATAAGAAATATAGTTTACATGTAATTAGAATACTTAAGCAATTAAGAAAAATGTTTATTAAACATCTCTATTACGTACTGCGTTAGTTATCCAGGTACGATTCTTTTGGAACTAGAATGTATTAGTGAAATTCGTATTTTTATCATTGTATCGCCCTAAAAATCCCCGAATGGAGAGGCAGCTTCATCATAATCTGTTGGTAGGTACACCGCGTGTCTACCTATAGACAGACAGATGCAGTACTGTCACATTTTACCAGTTAAAGTTCCTTGCAATAGAGGCAGGGAGACTCGACTACCTGTCCGTATATGTTGCTACGAAATTCTTTAAAGAAAAACCCGGTAACACTTCTCGGCCTGGGAGTGGGAATTTAACACAAGACCATACGGTTAGCAGTGGCCCTTTGATATTCCTAGATCAATTAAAGCATAAATTACAATGAATTCTGTTTATTCTCACTAGTCTGCAGTTCTAAAAGTTTACTTTGGCTTGGGATATACATAATAGATTCTTTGATCCTTTTGTTTTATCCTATATTGACTTATTACACAAATAACAACCAGTTCTAAGTAAGTTAGAAACTTATCTAATTCTGTGACTCGCCTAATTATAAGATACTACCATATGTATCAGTAATAAAGTTCAAATGCGTCTGCAAAATTTGGGGAGGCTCGAGTGAGCGAGATAATGACAACTAACCGTTAGTTGTTCAGGTATTTCAAGTAACTCATTTCACTCGTACAGCCCCACGATATTGCTCAAACCAAATATCGCCGAATTAGGCGAGTGACAGAATTCGATGAGTTTGCAATACCTAGTTTTAGAAGTAGAAGTAGGTACCTACCTAATCGGTTTTTAAGAGTGTCCATGGAGTTTCTTGCTCATTCTTCTCCATAGAGATCTACGCTTTGGAATGAGCACCTACGGTACTTTCACAGTTTTTATGTCTTGTGACTGGGACTGTAGCACCACAACTATTTTTGTACTAATTTTAATTTGCCTTTGACAGTTCAAAAGTGCCGGTTACGGCCTAGTTGAAATAAACGTTTTTTTATTTTTTTTTGATTTTTTATTTCTTGAAAAAAATCTACTCTGGTTTTCATCACTTAGACCAGTAATCCAGTATCTACTAATTACTTACTTACAGTCTTCCAGACGTTCAGAATGCCGTCTGCTAGCAGTTAGCGGGGACAAGAATGCGATGGGACACATTTGGCCGTATTTATGGCTTGTTACGGTTAATGTGCAGCGACCTTAGCAGCGACCAACATCTAAGGAGGTGGCGAAAAATGGAACTACCGCTGATTTTGATTGCTACGTCAGAAAAAGAAAATGGCGGGCTTGGATTTTGTTTTAATGAAGGATGCAAAGGTAATCTTGTATCTAATTTAATTTTGTTGCTTTCGTAGTTTGCTGTTACCAAATTCATGTGTGTTATTTTTTTGCAGTAAGGTTTAATTTTGGAGGCCTGCCAGTGTCGCGGGACCGTCTATAAAAGTAACCGCGATCCTGGAAGGCAAACAGCAACGGAAGGAAGGAAGGAAAAGGGTTGGTTTTTTTCAATAAGAGTCTGACTAACCCTTCTGTTTTACCCAGGACGGGAAGGAGACATTAATTTGATGATTTAACGAAGTAAAACAATAATTAGGCGAAACGCTAAGTTGTTTCTAGATTTGGGCCTTCTCCCAAAAGTGCTGCCCTCAAGGCATCAATCCCGCCAGGCCGCCACGGTGTCATTCGTTTAAAAATCGATGTCTTATTTTGGTGACAGAATTAAACTCCAACCACCCATGTATTTAAAGAAGTAATTTAACTTAAATCGTAAAATATCGCGTCGGCCACATTTCAGTAGCGTGCTATTTCACTCTGTACGCTAATGAATCACTTGCAAGCGCTAAGTTTAGAAGTAATGGATTGCGTTTAAGGACACACGCACTGACAAACTGGTAACACTGACAACTTGTCAACATTTCATAAAAGTCGTCGCTACATATCTACTGTAATTAGGATTGTACGGTCGAACACGGAATTGCTTAGCCACTTTGGTCACCTTTGGTTCTAATCTCAGATTGACTCCTCTAGATTCATTGAGGGTAGTGTGAAAAAAAAAACGATAACCCGAAGCTCAAATGCTGCAGAATTTCGAGAGCTCTGAAGATAAACAGGACACAGAATTTACATGACACCAACGTACCTACCTATAGATGGAAGGACATGGAAAAACCCTAAGTTTCTCTCTCTAACTACTACAGGCTACGGTAACTAGCAGTCCCTAATTAAAAATTAAGCCCCAAAAAGCCATTCCCCACAAAAACTCTTTCAAAACTAATAAGCATTACAGTAATAATTTCGCGCGCATAATCTGGCAACACTGGCCCACCGCGGCGACAGTTAACTCGGCGGTCGCATTACAGTTGCACTGCATTAATGCAAGGCGTCGCCATAACGCGTAAGATATTACACAAGTTAGATCATCAGCGCTGTTAGACGGCCCCAATGGCGCTGCTATGTCCTACAATTGTCTAGATCCGTTGAAAGTTCCCTTAATGACGCGCCGAGTTGATTCATGCGGTCTGCGGTGAACTCCCAACGTCTTACGGCTGTGATTTTAGCATTAATGGAGGAACCAGGATTGGAAGTTTCAATTTATATTGGCGTTTCAATCCACCGACTATTTGAACTTAATTATGTTATAAAATACCTTCAGAGCGATTAGATATTCAGATGTCTGGTTAGTCTAGCTCCAGTTTACAAAATTGCTCGTTCTAGACACGACACCATTGTTCGTGTTTCAGATACGACTGCCACAAAGGTTTATCTTTCTAATAGCTTTTATGAAAGTATTTGCGCTAAAACATTAAACGCTGAGGACAAACAGCCGTTAATTTTAACGAACCACATTCAGTTTAAAATCGGCGTCGTCAATCCTTCGTGACTGATCCCAACTATTTATAGAGTGACGTTAGACATATAAATCGTGACGCTCACAGCACAAGTGTCAAAGCAAATAAACCACACACGATTTAGCGCCATCAAACTGAACGACAGATCAAAATGCAAATCCCCAATACGTTACAGGGACACGTGCTAACAATAAAATTCAAGCGTCCACTATCTCTCTCCGACACTAATATTTTGATCCAGCACTCTCTCAAAATACCGCGCATCCGGGCACAAATTTATTACCACAGAGTATAAAAATGTCATCGTTGGCAACACCGCGGTCGGGAATGTGGTGCGCGCGCGCATAATCAAAGCGCTCTTGTCAAATTATGAATGTATCCCGATATTTGTGAAGGAGTTGTGTGACGTGTGACATGTAACGCATCCGCTGCGCATACGCATGTTATTGCCGCAAATTGATGTCGACGTGACTACGCGCTGATGCGCCGTTTATTTCGGTTGTATGCGTTTTGTTTGCGCTTCCGTCTTAATAAATTCTGATCGCTTATTGATTCAAATTGACTTTCTTTTTTTTCCGAATAATGGTCGAGCTATCGTCAGCCAGTTATTGTCCGATACGAAGATGTTAGAGAAGTTATAAAAATAATTTGAGCCCATGAATATCTCCATCCAAATACAATTTATGATTGGGGACATAAAGTTTTATGATCACTTGAGGACCGACTTTCAGATAAAAAAGTTATTCAATACCGCTTCATAAAAGTAAATGTAAATTATAACAATACTAACTTGCTAGAAAATCTGTTCTTACACTTCCCGCACTCCCACTCTTCAATCCGCTCCACTATGGTCGGCAACTTCGGCATCTTGGCCACTTCTGTGCTATGCTCATTCCTGGAATGATTGGCCAGGCTAGTCTGTCTGGTAAAGTTAGCCCCACAAGTTGAACAGATGAACGGCCTTTCGAATGTATGCTGTCTCAAATGCTGTCGTAATGAAGCCTTCTTAAAACTCTTGGGACAAAGAGGACAAGGATACTTCAGCACAACTTTCTCTGTGTCCCCAACTTTGAGGAGTTCTTTCTTCGGAGTTGTGTGTAAGACCTCGTGGAAGAAGCACTCGGCTTGGGAGTCGGTGGTGAAGAGGCACTGGCTGCAGTTCCAGAAGATGGAGGAAGTGATCTGGGCGTTTTGGGAAAGTTGGCAGGCGTTGTCTCTGACGTGTCGAGTCACTTCCTGGGAGAGTATGAAGGACATCCCACATTTGGGGCACCTGGAAATAAGTAAAGTAATAGTGTACCGTGTTAATTTATGATTCATGGTCAGGTGCGTAACAGTTGTGCAGTACTCATAACTGGTGTGCGTGTATAACATTTATAATCAAAAATAGTCATATAAAGAGACGTCCTGTGTTCTTTGTGACCGACAATAGGAGAAAAAAACGAGAATGGTTTTCTTTCATATGATTTCATGTACTTACTTTTTCCGTATATTAGGATGCATCCTTCGAATATGATCCTTCAAAACCAAGACATTTTTCAAGATAACATTATCAGTGCAGTACGGGCACTTCTTGCTCATATCCATTGTCGGCACTCCTTGTTCCCTCAAGTTTTCCTTCCTCTTGATCCTGTGCTCTGAAGTCTGTCGATGACGTTTAGCTTCCTCTGAAGATTTGAAGTTCATTGAACAAACAAGACATAGATATGCTCTCTGTTTGTGCTTAGATTTTAAATGAGCAGCAAGAGTTAGAGAAGATTTAAACTTTGCTTTACAATGCTGGCATTTATGTAGCTCCTGATAATTGTCAGCTGCTGTAATCGCTAATGGATGGCCAGTCTTCTGAAAGTGTCGTTTCATCTCGATATTGTACCGAAACTCTTGGGAACACGCATCACACTTGAATACAGTCTTCTTTCTTATGATGATTGGCATAGATCGGTTGATGACAGCCACCACTTCGCTATGGTCTGAGCTAGACAAGTGGTCGAGCATTTCTTGGGACGTTTCGCATTCGAATTTACAAAAAGAACACCAGAGCCTGCCATCAATTGATGCAAGTTTTTGTTCATGTCCCTCGGAAAACCAGTGCTGCATGAATGTTGAGAGCCAATTCGTGTAAAACTTGCAAGGACTGCATTGGAAAGGGCTTTGATGAACTATGGCATCCATATTGTTCAAAATAAGTTCCTGGTACAAGCTTGTGTTTGTATCTGTGGCTTTTCTAAAGTGATAGTGGGATATTAAATGCTTTCCCATCAAATGTTGTCTTACTCGTGACTTACAACCAGAACAGTGCACGAAATTAGGCTTCCGCTTTCTTTTCTTCTTCTCAATTTTGACGTTTAATTTCTCTTCTACCTTACCCTGTTTTTTTCTTTCAATTTGTGAGTAAATTTCATCGTTCACGTATCTAGATGGACGTGCCATTCGCTTGTCTGTCACACTCTTCATCGGCTCTAAATGGCCAGAGAATTCCAATTCATGCTCTGGCAGAACTTTCTTCAAATGTAAACTAGATCGTAGATGTTTGTCATAAATCGCTCTGGAGTTAAGTCTCCTATTGCAAGGGCCGCACCAATACTGTACTAAGCCCTTTGTCTGTATAGTCGTTTGCATTATTTGAGTTTTGTCAGTAGCACCTGGCACCCACTTGCCTTTAGTGTGTCCTGGAGGTGGTGCATCATAATCTTCATCACGTTCGTTATTATCAGTCATGATCGGTTTCCATTTCCCACCAGTGTGTTCTTGTTCGTCCCTCATATCCCAGTCTTCGTGATCTGGTGAAGCTGGTCGCCATTTTCCTCCAGTATAGTTTGGAGGTGGTTTCCATTTAGCAACACTTGGGTGTTCTTCCTCATCATCATCATCTGATTCATCAGATTCATCGCTTTCTTCATCGGCTTTGTAATCATAAGTGTTAATGCTGTATGATTGAGTAGGTATATCTTTTTTGACTGCGCCGCTGATGCTTGCGACTGCGTTAATTAGTTTTGTTTGATTGTCTTCATTACTTCCGATTCGTAAGCTATGGCCTCCAATCCAGTCTTCTCCTCTGAGGTTGTTTTCTAAAGGGCTCATTCGTGGAATATCTCTTGATGTCGATGGAACCACAATGGAACTCTTCCTATCTAAATTGGGTTTGGGAATCGGAATTGGTGGCGTAAGCCTTGATAGGGAAGTTTTCTTGACCGAGCTCTGTAGTTCCAAAGATTGAAAGAACACATCTGCTCCGAGGCTGTAAGATGGTTCCAAAGTATCTATAGCTTGTAGTTCTGATTTTGCATCTTCATTTTTTAACTTCCCACATCTTTGCTTCCTGTGTTTCACGTAGTTGTCCAAGCCGACAATTGTGGTGTTACATTTGATACAGAGATGGTTGTCGTCGTCATCATCTTCACGAGGAGACAACATCTGTAAAGAACAAAAAATGTTCAGATTTGTTTTATTATACCATTAAAGCTCGCAGAATTCTTTTCAGGATACATACAAACTTTTCAAAACAAAAATATTTAATATATTTTTGTTTTGAAAGGTTTTAAGAGACTATGAAGATTTGTCAACTTGGGGAGATCATAACAAGAAAATCAGTCAACTTGGGGTTGAATGATTTCGTAAGGAAGAAAAGCCGTACAAACAATATTATACAGCACCACAATACAGCAACAGCCATCACAGACCTTCATTACAAAACTTAAATAGTAAACGAGTATTCAAACTACTAAACTAATAATTGGAAGATTCGCAACCCAGTTTAAAGTGTTATGGCGACGTCGGGGCTAATCGCGTGGTGCACAGGCATTAGCTCTGACGTCAACCGTCACCGCCAACCAATAAATATACCTGCGACGCGAATTAACCGTAAATAGTTGTTCTGATCTATAATGTATGCAACGAAAGCAGTAATAAGTAGTTAAGTTACGCCGCATACTTGCTGCTGCAGTCGATTGAGTTATGGAAGTATTTCTATTGTTTTTACTTGAGCCCATAAATTAAATGATTGTTTGTGCATGATCGAAGTTGGTTGTGGAGCAAAAATTGTGTGTCAATTGTTTTTACTTTGTGCAGTTGGTTCAAGTATTGGTGCTAGAAGCTTCTACTGTTGGTTTCATAATTCGTAATGCCGTAAAGGCAATAATTTTAACTTGATTGATATGTAGTTGTAAAGTTAGTTTCAGCGCCATTTCTGAGTTCTAACATTTCGCTACGAAGGAAGTCGTAAAAGAAAGTGTGGCTTCTTTTGATTTCGTCTCGAGGTATTCGAATATTTTATCCAAGCACTAATACTCCTGCACTAAATACAATCATAATTTGCTTTATCAACTTTTATGATTCTCTATGAATCTTTTGAAGTGTACAAAAACTAAGAACTCCAACTACTCTTGTCTAGGCCCAATAAGACTCACTGTCAGAACTTATTAAGGTAGGCAGGAGTACATCAGAACATATTGAAAAATCTATAACAACTGTACACCTTATAAAGCCTAACACGCTTGAACATGCAGTAATGAATAGTATTTTTCAGTGCGACGCAGACGGTCGTCAGGGACAGAGGAGGTGTGAATCAAGCCATCATTAATAATTCCGCCGCACCTGTCCTATCACATACAACTTTCATTTACCACTGGTGCTTAAAAATACTCGATTGTTTAACGATACTATTGATGTAGTGATTTTATGTCATGGTGTTCTTGAAAAGTCATATTTGCCTGAAGGGTTTGGTAGATGTGCCTTTGGGCTAACCCACTTTTCACCAGTTTTGTTGGAATTTCAAGTTCCAGTCAATGTGGTGGCTGCAAATGCCAGGCTATTGTTGTCCATCTGGGTACAAATCCAGGCTCTGGTAGTTGGGTTTAATGTAAAATTCTTGGTTGAAAACCAAAATAGGTTTTTGTTCTACCTGGGGATGAAATTAGACCCAAGATATCAACTATGCGTTTGCATGAACGAAGCAATTTCTAGGGAATAATTTTAATCGATTTTGATCTCGTCTGCTTCCTGTTTCTAACTATAAGGATTATCTAGTACCGTCATGGCCTGATAGACTTCTTGCCATAAACTGTCATGTCACCCATAACGCATTTGTTTGAAAGAAACGCATCACAAGATGCCATGAAACTTTAAAAGACGTAAAACATATTATCTGTTTTTTTCAGTTGCTGAAATCCAATACCGCCAAAATATGTGGCATATAGAGAGTCACAAACAAGTGTCATAAACAACCAGAGTTGACAGAGCTCTGTTCCAGGAGTCGAGTTGCATTCGACAACTGGTAGTTCGTGCTATGAGTGACACGCGTCAATCGGCCCCGCACCGCCTGACACCATTGTGGCTGACAAACAGTTGACACGTGACGGCTGACAAATGGCTCCGCTGTCAGCCATGTCGTTAACGTCACAGCAGTCATTACACCGCTGTTCGGGGAACTTTTTAATTATTAGAGTCGCCGCTGAACGGATTTGTTTATTGATTTGTCGGGTTTTAAAATAGTCGCTTTTCAGTGTGAGCTGATGTGTTGGGGAAATGAGAGTAGTTTAAGAGCTCGTTTGGTTGCAAATGGGGTTGACAGTTAGTCGGTTTAAGCCAAAGGTAACACGTCTGCCTCCAAGGCAAGAACTGCAGTGGCCGGTCTGTACCAGGTAGGACATTCTAAAAATCTAGCCAAATGGGGTGTACTAGATCCTTCTCCCAACAGAGCCAGCCCCTCCAGAGGATATAATTTCTTTCAGGATTCAAACGAAATAGCATCTACATACTACTTAGTAGAATATTTCATTCTATCGTCCCGCAAAGAAGAATACAAAATGATAGAAATGTCAACCCCATTATAGCATAAAATCAGCCTATGTTTCCCATAGCTGTGTTTCTGTATGAGACTCAGAGCTGTTTCGTGATTGTCTCATGTCCTCGATTTTTTTTTTCGAGGACCTGCCTGTTTCCTTATGATGTTTGTTTTAGCATTTTGAGAGCAGTGATCATAAAGTAAGACATTTCCGGATGAAGATACTGATTTAATTCATCCCCTGAAAATATAAGTACTATGTGTGCTAGCAAGTCATTATTTCCTTCTCAAACCGTAACTGAACCAAATATCAACGCAAGATTTACTATAACTAGTCCACGATATGATATTCATACATTTCACCAAACCATCCTGAAAACATAAACTCGAGTGACATACGAGTACTAACACTGGCCGAACCCAAACCGTACGAGTGACGTGTCAGTTACAAAAGATCACTGTACTGCGCTAGGACAGCGCGCTAGTAACTGGTGACAGATAACTGGCTCGCCGTGTGCGGACGACACAATCATGCCAGTGAGTGTGAATGGTCCTTCAGTTTACTACGACAATTTGGGTGCTATGACTAACAAGTGAGGGATTTTTAGTTTTTCGTCAAATATGAGAATGTCGGACTCGGCTTCATTTTTTTAAAGTGTTTTTTTTTTAATTTAATTACAGGTTTGACCACTATCTTGCCTGGTAAGCGAAGATGCGATCGATGGTAAGGCACGCTTGCCTACAAGTAAATACACTACTTTTTTTCTACTCTTAAATTCTCATCAATAGATCACAGTCAGTGAACTTGGAATAATAGTCGCAAATGTGACTGTTGAGCATGTGGTCCCAGGTTTGATTACCAGGTCGGTCAAAGTGTTATTGGTTTCCCAGGTCGGGCAAAGTGTTATTAGGTCTTTTCATTACGAATTGTTTATCAGTCTGGGTTTGTGTCCGGTTGATGACTGTAAGTTCGCCCCCTGTAGTCTTTGATTACAGTTTATCTTTTCTGTCTAGATGTCACTTGTCGGTCACTACACATTTTCTACTGTTGAAGTACAAAGGTCATTGACGCCGCACATTTTCTAAATGCACAAAGCGAGTAGATTATAGCTAATCTGTCAATGCAATTGTGGAAAATGCTCCAGCAGGATCAACATCCATTACGTCATCATCTGTCCAACGATACAGATGTTAGGGTCGGCTTCCAGTCCAACCGTTTGCATATAATAAGATAAAGAAATTACCAGTGTTTTACATGGAACAACTGCCAGTCTGATCTTCGGTCCAGTGTCCTACTGGGTAACACGATACTCTTCCAAAACTAAAGGCCAATCAATAATTTTAGTAACAAAACCGTTGAAAGAGGACCACTTCCAAAGAGCACCTAATTCAATAAGTTGCCAGACCCAAGAATCAATTGGTGCTGCCAATCACAAATAGGAGCATAAATAAAACTCTCAGAATTCCATATTCAAACATTCCCTCGTATTTTTCGCGGCGCGCGCCACCCATCACTCTGGGCACACATCTGTCAAGTGTCAAAACGTCGTTTCGTGTATACATGGTGTTGTGTGGGTGACTGTGTGTATAGAGGCTGTTGTGTTGGTGTGTGGGTGAAGTGTGTTGGTGTGCGGACGTCCGTCAGTCACGCGTCCGCGGAGGCGTGGACCTAGCTCGGGTGGGTTCTACTTGGGACTGGACGGAAAGCTATTCTCATTGCTAAGATAACAGAGGTTTTTGGAATTTGTTCAATGATGGTGAATCAAATAGCTATAATTACAACTTCAGGAGATGATCATTATCTGGTGAACAGTTACCACGAATATTTAGTTAGCAAAACAAAAACTTTTTCGTCTCACGCCTTAAACTGCAGTAAGCATAAATAGAGAAAAACTGCAAGTGAATGGGGATGCGCAGGATTCACGCAATCTGAGCTTGCTGCTGAAAAGATGGGATATAGTCACTGTTGCATTCCCCTCTCATTAAGCAATGGGACGTCATTGAGAATGAAGTATGTCAACTATGAGTATCGTACGATTCTCATATTTGGCCTTAAGCTTTGTCAAACAACATCATGTCGAAAATACAACCAATTTTTCAGGAAAGTAATAAGGACACGTCAAAGGAAGAACTTATGCATAATCCATGACAGGTCTTTCCTCCAAAAATACCCAAAGTCGCAACAACCTAATTCCCTCAATCACAAATCAGCATACAAATGAAGAAATTAAAGAGAAGCGGTCGCAAGCGGAACGCACCCGCGACGTCGTCAAAGGCTGTCGCCCGAATAACGACGTCGCCATCGATCGAGGTGCGCCCCGGTGCCCCCCGTCCTTCACCCCCTGCTTGCACCCCCCGCCCAAGCCCGCTGCACCCCGCAGTCACCTTACACGTGCAATACAAAATGATACGCTTTTTCAACACCTTTTGAATTTGGAACTAATTGTGACAATGTCATGTCACTGGTTAGCAAGGAATGGAACGCGCTCTCGTTTTTTTCTTTTGAATTTCGAACTACATAATTGTGATGTCATGCTGATTGGTGCACGCGACTTCACTGTTTTCTATTTGATTTGAATTTTCGAATTTGAGCTTATCATGACCACAGATTATGACGTTGCAGTTGCCAAGTATAGCTGCAATAAGTTTGATTAAATAGTTCTGATTGCTCAACGCTTTAATGGCAGATAAACAAAAATATAACCTTTTTGATCTACCTGTGTTACTGAAACCATAGATTTTGATTCACTCTTAAATTCACTAGCCATAGATTCGATCCTCGAAGAGTTGATACACGAGTCAACTTTGGATAGTCCAATATCAAGACAGTACTTCTTACTCATTAACTCAAAGATATGTCCTCAAATTTCCTTTTTCTACAACAAATTTGCTACCTTACAGCATTGAAACAGACGTTCTTACCAATCTACTGCTGCGCTACGCTACTAGTTTATCAATAGTCGTTAACTTCTGACTAGTTGGTTCTTCTCCATTCCTTTATTACTCGGGATGGGCTTCATTGATGTTTCTGGGTGATTGTCTGTTATATTGCACTGCATTAAGTATTGAATGCCCTACAATATGTTGTGTAAGCCAAACATCATAAGTAAATTATTTTTCATCCCCCCACCTCGGAAAGAGTACTTTTGCTCTTCGATATATGAGCGTAAAAGCCGTTTTTATCCTCAAGTGAGTAAAAGTCGTTTTTATCCTCTAGTGAATAAAGTAAATTTGAATTTAGAACATCGTATGAACAAAAGAGTAGCAGCAGTAATGGCGGCCGGTGACCGCAACAGCTGATCGCTTGCTGTGGTGCCCACTTGACGTTCGAAGGTTGTCGAGGAAACAAATTCTATTTTTAAAATTTGATGTGGTACACAGGTGGGAAAGCAGAGTACGCTCCTCGGCTGTAAGGCTGCGTTGCCTTGGGCTAACTTGAATCCCTCGCTTCACTAAGGATTTTTAACTTTATTCCCTCGTTTCTTTCGGGTGTTAACACTTGAACCTTCTCGCTGCGCTACGGACGGAGGTTCACCCCCAGAATCCTTAGTATCGCTTCGGAATTCAATACGCCTCCCTTGGAGCGTAATCTACAATTATTATGTTAAAATCTCAGACCCGAAACATTCTTGGCTCAGTACTTTGTTTTACCTTTTTTATTTGCTTTGTGCGGTTTTCCTTTCACGTCTTATTGTTATATAACATAACAGACAGACAAACCAAGATAAAAATCAGTAACTACCTAAGTATTATTTGTTTTAATTTAAAAATTATTCTGTTCTATAATAATGTCTTAGTTAATACCTGAACTGAAATAAAAGCCTATCTTGTGTTTGTACAATGTACATCTGTTTTTATTTGTTTTTCCATTTAGTCATTTCCTCGCTGAGGTGGGATGAAAAGTTACGTGTTGCACTCGAGTGCAAAGATTTTTCACCTTGTGCTCTTTTGATTCCCTCGCTATCGCTCATGATTCTAATTTTGAATCACTCGTTGCACTCGTGATTCAATTTTAGAATCATTCGCTTGCTCGGTCATCAAACATGAGCACGCGGTTAAAAATCAACTTTGCACTCTTGTATAACAAATAACTATTAACCAGTAAATGGTTACTTCCAGATTTGCTAGTGTTCTCAATTTTTTATCTGGATATATGTTTATCTACGTCCCATGTTTTAGTTATTGTAAGACTGTAAGTCACGTCTAATTAATTATTAACATTTATTTAACATGGCTAAATCATAAAATGAGTTCTCGGACCCGGAGCAGGATGGGAGGGACTGTCAGACTTGTACTGACTAAACTACGGTGATCCTTCGATACCGCGATGTATGTATGTAATTATTTTACCAGTAAGTGGACTTGCAAAGTCAAAGCCAGCAAAACAAAACATTTCTTCTGCAAACATACTCTATAATCTAACCTAGAGGTGCCTGAAGTTACTTTATCAGAACTTCAACGTTACATATCCAATTAATCAAACAGTGCGATTTAATAAGCTCACACACATAGATACAGTACTCCAATATTTGCACAAAGATACACCGACAAACGAATTTAAATCCAGCATTACGATCACAAAAACTACCTAGCTTGGGAGGGAATCAATTATAATTCCCATTAGAGGGGGGCGGGCCCTTTGATTTATGTGGGTAGTTGGAAAAAATTACGTACGCTTGCAAGTGCACCTTGTATTGAAGGCTCGCTGATAATTGCTTATTATAATTTCTATTTCCGTGGTGGTTGGACGTGCGACTGCTGATTAATGCTGCTAAGCATGTGCTGGTGGCTAGATTGTTCCAGGAATTGGAGTACGGTGAATGGAGAATTATAAGTATAACAGGTGTTCAATTTGAAAGGAATAGGGCGGGATGTTTAGGCATGATTATCCCATGTTTGGGCCAAAATAGCATTAAACGTAAAAATACCAAAATGTCGTAGAGTTCACGTCACCACTCATATGACCTGCGGAAAATTCGAGGTACCTACTAATTTTTTTTTAATGTAATGACATAGACACTAGCACCGCATCCAAAGGATTTGAGTCATGGCGCGGACTTTTTTTGTACAGCACACAATTATAAGAAATAATGCTGAAACGTTTGGCAATGCAATTAAATATTATATTAAAGATCAATTGCTCGAAAGAAAAAGTGTTTACAGACATCGAAATTGGCTAAACACTGTGTTGCCATTTTCCACTGTGTAATTTTTTCCATCGCAACAAAAATCATTTTTTTTATTTCATGTAGCTTAGTTACAGGTAAGTACTTTTGAATAGTCAAATCATATGATGAAAAGTATGATGCTATAATTCTATGGTCAGTCAAAAGATATATTAACTGTGAAAGTACTGAAGTGTAGATCTCTTTGGAGAAGAACGGGCAAGAAACTCCTTGGACAATCTTTTCAACTGACCACATAATAAGGTAGTATTTTTTCTTTACTCAAGTCACTGTCTACCATACTAAACAGTATTTACATCGAAGTAATGTACGAGTGTCAGGATGGCGCAGTGATTTGGGATAGTAGTGCAGTGGGTCCGGGGTCGGCCCGGTAACTGGGTCAAGGTGGGTTGGTTCTTGTTAGGTATACGTAGGTAGCTGTTATGGCTTCTTGGCTATTCATATGAATGTAATGTCTTTATTGATATGTAGAAGGTATGCCATAAAGAGGGCTTGTGGCTTTATTTAATAGTTTAAGGATTGGAATTCCTTGCCGGGGTCTTTGTTGCTCGCTACGACCTTGGGGTCTTTAAGTCAAGGGTGAAGGTTGCTTCTAGGCAAGCGTGGTTCACCGTTGACCAAATCATCGCTTATTATCAGGCGAGAAAGTGGTGAAATAAGTTATTCTGTAATAAGGTATGCTAGATACATTGCTGGGGATTAGATACCACTATCAGTATTATAGGACCAGGCAAGCATAGTACATAAGGGAGCAGGCTTATAGCTAGCACTGGGTAGACTGCCAATGATAATTTTATTTTATTTAAACTTTATGCACAAATTAGTACAAAGGCGTATTTAATGCCATAAGCATTCACTACCAGTCTACCTTTGGTGATAGAAACTTCAGGATAAATATTTTTAAATTGCCTGTACTTGGGCTTCTTAATTGCAGAAATACTCCAATTGCTGATTAATTTGATGCCAATATGACAGTTTACATCAACCACAGAAAAAAATAGGGTGTCCCAATCATCGTCACAAAAAATCCGGACAAAAAAAATCTGCATGAAAAATATTTTCCACGATATCATTTCAATATTTTATCAAATATAAAATCCTTAATGCATAGTGTGAACACTAAATCCGTGTCCTGTGTTAAGACGGTCTCAACTAGGTCAGAGCACTTGTTGCTGACTCCTTGACTAATGTTCCTATATGTAGATGGATGGCGCCATGCCTTTGTGGTGGGACTTCAGAGCTTGTCGCTGCATTTTTATTTTTTGAAGATAGGTTTTTGAGGTTGAAAATGTAGTATTTATGAAATAGTTACCAAATAAGATGTAGCAGTAGTTAGCAGGGGTGAATATATTTTTATTATGGAAAGTTGCACGAGCATAAGTTAAACTAACAATTTGTTAAAATAATGTTGATCATAAACTTTTCAACTTTTGTGTAGTATTTCAAAGATGAAAATGATTTAAAAAAACAAAACAAAAAAATTGGTGATTTGCGTCTCTACAGGTTTTTATGAAAAAACTAATGAGACGTAATTTACTAAAAAGATCCGTCAAGCCGGTTAATTATTGTTATAATTCAAACCGATATCTATCAACGAAAATATAAAATCACACGGGGACAAAGTTGTATAGGTACTTAATCAATTAAAATACAAGCAAATTTCCGAACTAATCAATCTTGCCGGTAAGTTGGCCACACGTCGCCATCCGGCCGGACAATGTATGCCTCCCGGGGGATTGATAGATTCATTAGTACCAATCTAACGATGACATACAGGTTTTTAACTGGACTGAGGTGAGGTATCTGAAGACTGATGGGGATTTTGGGTGTGAGGACTTTGGGAGTTTTGAAGATGGTAATGAGTTAATAATTTAAACTGAAGGCTTTTGGACTGCATTAGGAAATTATCGAAAGTATTGGTATGTTGTTGCAAACTGTGACACGGTGATTGAAATTGCCAGTTGGGTAAGACTTAGGCTAGATGGTGACTGGCTTTTAGAGCCATGCTATTCGGTTCAGTTCTTTTTCATGAAAAACCTGCGTGTAGTTTGTCTTTTCGCGATTGCTGAAGCTACTGTTATAAATGTCCTGGTCACAATGAAAGTAAAGAAAAACTTGATTTTTCTATTGTTAATGTAAGAGAGCGTGGTTGCTTTTTCTTGACATAATTTAAATTTTGTCTCCAGACGTCGCCGTTGGTTATTGAGGAAAGGAGCAAAAAGAGAAACATGTTATCGGATTACCAGATTGTTGTAATGCGAAATAAGATAAAGTGTATAATCGTCTTTTATTAGTTTGTTGGCAGCAGATTTTTTGCGGATTCAGAGCGGATTGACCGATAAATTGATTTTGCTTAATGTTACCTGTCACGCCAATTGATTAATACTGGCTTATAGTTTTTTGTATACCTGTGCAGCATCGTCACATAATATTATGAGGTTTAATCTCTATTAAATCGTGCGGCAGCTGAATAGCTGCACAACATAGCTATCATCAAACGGAGCTGCAATCTTTTTGTTATAAATTATGACCTAGAATTAGTCTTGAGCTAGCCGTTGTGCGCAGAACTGGCAAATCGACGTAATATTTCAACGCCGGCGCAACTCCTATATACCACATACACAATAGGTTCAGAGGTGCCTATCCGTCATTGGTTTACCATACAGCAGTCATTAGTCTACGTCACAGTCGTACTTCGAAAACGGAACGTCCGCGCATGGAGTCATTACGCGGGCCAATCAGCGCTCGGCGCGCGCGCACCCCGCCGCGTTCTTTATAACACTCGTGCGCAGGAATATATCACGCGTCAAGACTCAAAAGGGTTTTTTACAAACGTATCTCGTATTCGTCATCGTTATAGTCCCGTCGGAGGCTGGCTTGCGTGGCGTCCAATAAATAATAACATGTGAAAAGGAATTATTTATTAAAGCTTCGTGTCAGTAGGATAGCTCCTTTTTTTTAAAACTCCACTTCGATTCTTGACACGGATTTGTGGAAATGTATGCGTCCGTTTATTCTTGACTTGACCTACAGTTAGGTTGAGTTTATTTTAGACGTTATTGTGTTGAGTTAAGCGTGTATTTTGCGAGGCAGGAGCTGTTTTGTTTTTCTGTTTGCGCGTGTAAGGATTCATAATAATATTATTCATGTAGGAGTAATAAAGAGATGTCAATATATAGATACGCAGTGTGTATACGTTGGTAGTGAATAAATTATTGCTTTTAGTATGAGATTATCAAGGGACTGTTGGTTGCGAAACACAAAGATTGAATTACAGTCGCACACGACATCAATATCTGCGTAGATGTATGAATTAAAATGCCAAATAAACGAATGAGTTATGTTGGCCATTCACTTTGAAGGGAATTAATACTCGATACCGTGGACACGCGATACCGGGGCTATTGACGAAGCAGTAATTATAAGCCTCTTAGCTCTTATAGCTACTTGTGTATTTGTGAAATAGTCTGCGGTTATTAATTTATCTTGGGCCTTAGTAAATAGAAGATAGATAATTGATTTATACAGTCATAAACAAATATTTTATATTTTTTTCTTTAATAAAACTTTTAAATGGTAAATGTTTCTATTTATACATCGTAATGGGTATCTTATTTATTAAAACAACGATGTTAAATAGATTGCCCGTATCCCATCAAAATTCTATAAAAGCCACTAAAACAACGGCGCCATAATTGAGCCATCAACGAGACCACGCTCGCTCCGCCGCTGCACCGCGCCCGGTACAACACGATCACCCACCGTTTAAAATCAACAAAAACAAACATCCAACTTTTAAACACGTAATCAAACAATGTCTATTGTTATTGAGTCCGTAGCCGAGAGCGATGGCAATTGAAAGTGCACCGCTATCGGCCGTCCGCTTCGAATAAATGGAATAAATCATGCCACCACAATAAACTCGACGATTTCAATTAAACATAAATCTCCTGTGACGGTCGGCTAATGGACTTGATACGTCTATGAGTTTCTTATGTTTGGATTTTACAACCTTTACGAACTTTACGAAGTAATAAACTTACGCCATGGTTTTAATTTTTATTAAAAAAAAACTTTTGCTTTTTGGTCACCCTACTTTTAAGATTAGAAGTCTTGAAGAATTCATTATAGAAGTTAGTTAAGTTTTGAGAAGAAAGAATTGTCGATATTTTTTCTTAAAAAGTAGTAAGAAGCTAAGAAGGTATAAGGGAAAATTATGCTGTAGATGGCGCTAGTGAAAAAAAGATAGAACAGTATCGAAGTAGTCGTAAATTAGATAAATAATAAATCTATAAAATAACCTCAGATCAAAGAAAATAACATTCTATGATTGTTCGATATTTTCTCCTAAAAGGATAAAGAAGGTAAAAGGTAAAATTATGTTGTAGATGGCGCTAGTGGAAAAAAATAGAAAACTATCAACGTAGTCGTAAATTAAATAATAAATCTATAAAATAACATTAAATATTTAAAAAGAAAAGAGAAAAATGATTATTGTAAAATAATAAATACAAAAAATAATTTCTAGCAGAGCGTGGTTTCGATCCACGGACCTCTGGGTTATGGGCCCAGCACGCTTCCACTGCGCCACTCTGCTTCGTGTTCGGCTTGTCGAAATAGCTGTTCGCTTGGTACCGCTGTAATGATCCGGTAGTTTAGTTTTTTTGATTTTAGGTCGTTTACTTTTGATAAAAAATTTTGTTTATTTGATAAATATACTGATGAAAATTAAAAACAAAAATAAAAAACGTTTTGTTAATCTTTTACATGGAAATGTCTACAAAAAAACTATAGCTAAATTATTTTACAAACAAGAAAGTTAAAAAGAAACTATTGTTTAATCATTGTTTTTAGTTTTTAATAAGTATCCATTATTAACTAATTACTTAATTTAATTTCTCAGCTTACTCCGTCTAAGATCCGACTTTGCTGATAAGATAATCAAACTGATCCTCAATTAACTCTGCAGAAAACCTAGACTACTAATTAAAACCAATTAGTTAAAACAAAATTCCTTTCTAAATGAAAATTGTATTCTTCCATATTCCTAACAGTGTTATGCCTCAATAAAACGGCTGATATTGTTCGAGACGGCAGTTGACGTCCTTATTAACGGGAAAATTGAAAATTGACTGAACAACATGATTGGCAAGGGAATATTAGCTGGATGCAATTTTGCCGGCGAGCTCTTGTTTGCGTTTTTAAAAAAGAAAATACTCGTGTGACGTTAATCCATCATTTTGGCGCGAACGCCATTGCTTGCGCGGGAAAATGCAAGCTACTTTATAGTCAATTAAGTCGCGTGAAAGACGTGTTATTATTTCTTCTTTATACATTTTAATAAGGATAACTTTTGTGTTTTTGTTTGGCAGTGAGAATAAAATGTTTGGTTTTATGACTAGTAATAAATTAGTTCTCAATGTACTTACTAGATGGCGTTAGTAGGTCGACAGTGAATAGAAATGAGGGACATTAAGTAATAATTTTGTATTTGTTTTAATAAAATTACATTACTCTATTCGACTTATGCAAATAAAAAGTTTAATGTTCACGAATGACTTTTAAATATTTTTTAATTGGTAAAATATACCTAAGTATTTTAAGAAAAGTTTTTCATAATATATGCTTATAAAACATTAATTGCGTTTAGAAAGTAAATATTTTTGTAGAATTAGGTAATCAAAAAGGTGTCAGCAAAAGCTGTTATAACAAATTAATCAGTAATATAAATAACTTTTATTGACTCGTTAATCACGGTCTAGTTTTATCACCTCGTTGAAATAAATCCATATAATATTTTGTTGTTACTATTAATAAATCTATGATCAAACTAGTTTCTTACATCATTATAAAGTTGTAAAACCCAAAATAAACATTAACTATCGCTTTTTCAGCATCCATAAAAATATTATTGTCGAATAAAATTAATCGACTAAAATAAATTAATCGATTTAACTCGGTTTTAATCATCGATGAGCGATAAAGCGCGCTGGTAGCGCCCCTAGCGTCGGCGGGCCGCAGCTGCGTACCGAACGTTCCCCTATTATACGTTTATTATTGTCGCGTGTTATTTCCAATATTTTTCGCCATCTCATTACTCGAGCCGCACTGACGGCGCTAATCCGTCGGGAGAAGACGCGCCTTAATGGAGGTGATCATGTGTCCTAACGCGTAACGTATTGAAATATGACGTATTGGATGTACCTTCGGGGATTCAGCGTTAATAAACGAAAAAAAAAACACTTCGATTATGGAACGTTCTCCCCGGACGGGCACGCATCGCAATAATTCTCTCTCGTATGACAGCCCAATGATAAATCAAGGCGACTGTGAGAAGAAATGCCAATAAATATCGCGCCGAAATCCAATAATTACGAGGCAATGAGCCGGTCGGCCACAAATCAACGGACGGACGGACGGACGAACGCATACTAACGTCTTATCCTAACATCAGATTAAAAACATCAATACTTGTCAATAGAGGTCGCCTCCCACGTAATTATAGCCAACAATATCCCGGGGAGGCCGAGACCGAAAAGGATTAACATATATCAAGGTGGAATAATTGAAGGAATCGATTAAATGAAGAGTATTAATTGCTGATGCGCCCGCGCAGGCCGAGATCCCATCGCGCGCCGCGCTTTGATATGTTCTGTTGTAATGTAATATTAACTGACCGTCCGCAGTCCGCCGTCCGTCCGTCTTTTATGGAATACGATAAATAAATAACATTATGTGTAGGTAACATAACTTTGAAACTTGCTAGGGGGGGCCTTCAGCAAAACAACATCGCGATTAACACAGTTAATTCCCCAATTTAAAAACCGAACAAACAAATGTATGTAAATTGCGCAACTCTATGTAAAAGCCGACGATAACCTTGCAAAGTAATGTAAGTGAGGAGTCCTCTCAATCCCGACCTTAAGCCTGGGCGAGTAAGAGCGACTGACTAGCAAACTCATCGTTGGCAAATTGAAGTGAACTCGAAACAAGCACGTTCAGAAACTGCTTACACGAATTAGCGCATCAAAACGGGCGCAGGGGGCGAAATTAGAAAACTCTTCCCCTTGCCCCGCGCCCCCCCGGCCCCGCGGCCGTTCCGCACGTCATAAACTGACAATTTACGATAACGCCGGGATTAGCCTGTTTGTCTGTTATGCATTCGAGTATGGAACGGAGCGGGTGGAGTTACAATGTCGACGTGTGAAACGGAACGGCTCACGGCTCTCCCGTCCCGCGTCCGTCGTTCACAAGCGGGTAGATGAAATTGTTTTACATTTACATGCACACGACACGCGCCTTCATAACACCGAGCTTGTACAAAGGTCTCGACTCCACTCAAATGCTTCCTTGCTCATTCGTTTCGTACATTTCATCTAATACATTTGGCATCGTCATTGGCAGAATACAATAAAATGTAGGTCAATGGGTCTATAAAACACTTCCTGTTCTTATATTTTCGACTTTTATTTGACGTAAACAGCTTCTGCTGGCAACATTTTTATCAAATCAAAGGGACAGCAATGTTCTAGTTGGTGGTGAATTTTTAATGCATCTTACAGTTCTAAATTCTTGCCACTTAAAAAAACAATGCCGTACCCACAACACTCTAAAATTTAAATTTTGGAACTAATTAGTAATTACACGAGAAATTTATAATCGACTATTGTATTAATTGCTGTTAAATTTTAATCGATATAAATCGATTCATTTAGTTCCCCAATAGTAATCGTCTGGTTTATAAGTTCCATTAAGTGAAATATTGAGTTTGGACACGACATGAGCGCGGTGCGAGGTAAATAATTACATACTTATCATATGACGGACTGTGTCGAACGTCCAGTGTTTTAAATGAATCTTCATTAATTTGCGAGGGGAAAAATCCTGTGGCGCGTTTACATGAAGGTGCTAGATTAAATGTCACGACACAAACAAACAGACAATATTCACGGCATCATTTGCATGGATAATTTTTTATCTAATACTCAAAGGTCATTAGGGGATGGTCATTTTTAATTAAAGAACACGTTTCCGTTAGAGGAGGCAAGTCGGTCCCTGTTTATCGGCAAATTAATTTATTGGTGCTAAGTCGTTAGCTTTGTCCTTACCTACTCGTAAAAGCACTGTTATGCATGTATATCGTCCATTAAAACTTACTGCGACCATGCTTAGTATTCGTTGGGGACATAAAAAATAAGTGCGGCGTTAGCTAATGTTGCCAGCGTTGCAGTTTGTGCGTTTGTAAATAGTTTTAATAAGTTCTTATGGGACATTCTTACGTATCCTCGGAAAGGGTGAAAAATGTGGTATTGTGTAATTTTCTACTTGTTTACTCGTAAATAATGGTTTATGAGACCTCGTCACTAATTATGTAGTTTACAAGTCCTTATATGGTTTGCAGTTTTTCTTTCATACTTAAGGGAAGGCTGTATTTATTTCCGTCTGAATAATAATCGTGTTTGAATATGCAAATACTTGATGCGTACAGAATGAAGTAATTCATTTCAATTATATTGTAAATCAAATTTTTTATTCGTTTCGTTCCCACATCATCATTTATAATGCAATATACACATACTTAGATACTTATTTGCATGTATGTGAGTACTCTGTCTTTTTTACAATGAAACTAGCCACAAGAATCCTGACAGTTTATTCATTTATTTTGTTCCGGATAAGTACGCTGACGATTATCCGTATCCGTAAGTGGGAGAGACGAGACAGTTCCCGCGGCAGCATGGTCTCCCTACCGCTAATTTCTTAAAGGGCGAGCCGCGACCGCACACCGTGAATAATTGTCGCGCTAAAAGAAAACCCAGCAAATCTCCACGATTAGCATAAAAACCATCTAAACAGCCCAGAGGAAGCCAGCGTCTTCCTTCCGCAATATTTGTGAAAAAATTACACATTTCCTGCCGACATTTTGTCTCTACACCGCGGTCGCTGAGCGCTTGCGACGGTAAAAAAGTAACTAATGTTAATTGCACCGCCCGGCAAAATAAAATGGTAATTAATGAAGCGAATTGTAAAAAGAAATTGTTATTGCCTAGATGGTAACCTCTTTAAAAGCAAAACAGGAGGAACGTTTACTATTCGGTGTTCGAATAGTCATTTCGCTCCCTCTAGTCTCATCCAGACATCTGTTCCGATTCCCAATAAAAGTAGACGGCAGCCGAAACATAGAATTTTATCACTGCTGTGTCCATCATAAAGCATCCCTCGCGGGCCGGGGCGGGGGGATGAGAACAGAGGGGCGCATAAAAGTTTACAGGCATTCGGCTAATAAATCGTGTCAAATAAATAAGTGTTGAGTCGGTTGGCGGCATATTGATTCGTCATGTGCCGCCTTAGAGCGGCGCGGGGGACGGGGGCTGGGTGGCCATAAAGGTGCGTAATGGCCGCCGTCGGAAGACAGCGCAGTGGCGCGCATCGATTAGCGCTCGCCGCCGCGTCAGCCGCCGACGCAACGCGCCTCACTAACACTCCGCTGTCCAAGCCTGGCCCCATCACTACTGACACAACTATTTACGAAAAGTAAAAAAAAAACAACCCAAAAATCCATAATCGACTATTTAACCCCAGAATACTAACAGACTAAATAATTTGTAGCTCAACTCTAGCGAATGTGGACTCATTAGTTTTTTATTGCCGTACTAGATGGCGTTAGTAGTGGCATTGGCTAAGGCGGTTATTTTATGATTACAAGTATTATAGTTGGTACAGTTTCCGCATAAATATTATAAGGATTACGAAAGATCTTTTGCTTGGAGTCGATAACCTTCTATGTAATCTGGCAGTGGGTATAATACTTTTAGCCGAGCTTAGTATTCAAAAAAAGCTGTTGGAAATATTGTTGATGATAAATGTGCTGTAAAATTTTTATTGGAAAATATATACTTTTAACACTTGTTTGATGTTTTATTACAGTTATTGTGTATTCAATAAGTTGATATGGTCGGCGGCTACTAAATTACAATTATTACAATAAATTACAACATCATTACTGCGGTAATGTTGTTCCTGGTGCTATTATGTGGACGATATCCTGTGATTAGTGGCCATGTTTTATATACAGGATGGTATTTTTTTTTTTTTTATTTTTTAGTATTTTCTGTTCTTTATGTTAATAATTCTATACAGGATGGTTCACTTTATTAATAATATTAAACATTGTTTCGCTTTCATCCAAGATGTCCGTCGCAGTGACGTCATCTACATGACCTAAAGGACGAATGCTTGTTACTTTGCTTATCGATGTATTGCCCACTTAGTTCGATGGATTGTCCAATGAATAAAAATGGACGCCGAAACATAAAGTAAATTAAAGAAAAGATTTATTCATTACAGTTAACAAGTCGGAAGCAATTCGTAAAAGTATTAAATACATTTCGACTTACAAATACATTCCGACATTTTAATTTTCACTCAAAAATACGTCTCGTCTTCAAGAAACTGATATACATCTGTATGAAGAAATCGTTAATTAATCGTTTAAACTCAATTAATCGCATCAACCGTCCTGTACAAGCCGGGAATCGAACCGGGCCCCTTATTGCCGTTGCATTTGGACGTTGATTAAAATCTCTCACTACATTCACACAAAGCCTTACTTTGATATATGTATAAATCTTATGAAACGTCTGCCCGTCCCGAGTATATGCATGCGTCAGGGGAAAAACACCTTTATCCTTACGGCTGTTGAGTATTAATTAGTGTGTAAAAATAAAAATGGCTGCCTACCACCTGTCAAGTGATATATTGACTTTAAATAACATATCTTATTTATGTTGAATCGGAAACAAAATCGTATAAAAAAGGGTTTTATTATAAATAATCGTGTTGGTCTGGAGTGGGTGTATAACTAAATTTGTACGCAGCCTTGTATTACAAGTTATTGTTTGCGTGCATGTGTGTTTGTCAGCCTAGTGCCCGTACGGGGTACGGCTGCAGATAAATTGTCGTAGATAGTGTTTCTTTCTCTGTTTAACAAGCTGATTGTTTCATGTAATTTAACAATAGCTTGTCTATATTAAGAAGGTAAGGCACGTAAATTGAGGTACATTTGTGAAGTGTTGTCGGAAATAAATCATTAGACGTGTTGTAAGTAAGTTACGGCTTTATGGGTCTATTTTCTTTAAGGTCAGCGGAACTTCAAGCTGTATTTTATGGCTGACGTTATAGTTACATACTTGTGAAGCTTCCTGGTTCCCATTTATTTTGTTAAACGTAGTAAGTAACATTATTCTTGATTTTTACTTTAAACTTCTCGAAATTTTTTGATGAAATACCAAGTGTGTATATTCCTTAAAATTGATGATGGAATCTTTTTAGTTACTGGTTGATGATCTCTCCCAATATTAATGCAATATTCAATAAAGAATTGAAAAGCTTAAAAATTAAAAAAGAAAAAATACTTCAAATCTATGACATTATAAATACATTAATCACATTTTATTACCATTTCGTTAAGTTGGTATTTAAATAAATTTTTAGACAAATTGATTATGAGACTGTATTATTTTAATATATTCAAAATTCCACAAATTTCTTATTTTACATAATTAGTTTTTGAACAACTTATGACTAAGTGGTCAATGGTAATCTACCATTTCGCAAGAAAGCATAGATGGAAAAAATTTGGTACCAATATCAAAAATATATACCAGGAACATTGCAAAAAAAATACAAACACAACCTAAAATTCACTTGTCTGCCGATAATATGAATTTAAATCACACAAACACAATCCCGCCAATACATTACCGCAACCTTTTTCGACGTACGAACCGCGAAACCATTAAAAACGTACATAATTCAATTCAGATCGAGTTTTCAGCTCCCCGAGTCTATGACACACTCGCTAAATCTCACGGAAGGCGGTCTCGACGACCATAAATTTTTATTTCGTAAATAAAAATAATAAAAATAAATAAAAGCCGTTCCGTGTGCGACCGGAAACATTTGTCCCGGCGCGTCACCGTAATCCGGGACACTGGATTTATTATTAATTAGCTTAATATGTATCTAAATAAATGTGCGTTTGTTTTTGAACAACCTGTAGGTATATGGTGGGGTTGTATGCCAATTTGATTTATTTATTTAGATTTTTTATGAAATGTTATTGTTTTATATAAGTATATTTATGTTAAAGACGACGATTATGTTTGAATGCAAGTAAAATATTACTTCAAATGTATCAGTTTTTAATCTGGCTGTGTCACCTCGGTCGAGCGAGAGCTTTGTCTGCTTTGATATCTTCAAAGCAGACAAAGCTTAGTAATTTTAATATCTAAACTAGTCAAACCTGTGTTCCCTATAAATCTTTGATGAAAAAAGAAACACGTTCAGAAACGTTAAAAGTTCCAAGCATTGTCATTTGCCTAGGACTAATTTAGAATTGGAACAAACAAGAAAAATAAACTTATCTACTCTAAGCTTCGTAGAAACAAATCAATAAATCTACAAGATTTATCATTCAAGTTGACCTGTGGCGAAATCTTTATCTTCTCTATATTTAAATTTAGGTATAATTTGAATATAGTCTCGTCAAAAGGCGCCATCGCCGTTGGGAAAACCCTTGACAACTTTGACGAATTTTATGAAAAGTGATAACTTTTGAATTTTATTTCTGATTGCTTCTTATATAATTAATAATACACAGGCTAAGGTCAAAAATGTTCTGATGTTTCTTACTTTAAAAACATTATTTTTACCTAAATTATTATTAAAAGCATTTCTAATTTACATAACATAGAACTGGCAGCTTTATCACATTCTAATTTCAAATCACAAGCCGTTGGTTCAATTCTAATTTCCAATTATAATTACTAAAACCGTTTTTATGAATGTTTGAATGAATGCAACGTTTTTTGTCCATGCACAGTTAGCTATTATGCAACAACTCGTAAATCTGTCCATTACTGACAGACGTAATCTGTCCATTATGACGAGTGATGCATTACTATCATTGTTTGTGACGATCGTAAATTTAAAGTTTTTGCTTTCATTAGAAAAAAAGTGGTGGCATTTTTTCGTGCAAGAAAGTCGGATCGGTTAGCCATAAATTTTGTTAGGGAGTTTTGCTTTTAAAAGGATGTGAAATGATCGTTTTGAGGTTACAGGATTATTTGCTACTTATCTGGTATTAGTAAAGACAGGTTTGAATTGTGTAAAAAATACAGGATATGTTGAGACCGAACTGGTTTGTTATTAAAGTAGCCCGAATGGTATAATCTTAGAAGTAGGTAAATAGTTTGGTTTTGAAAAAACTGTAAGTAACAGATGGAAGAAAGTTTAATTTACAAAGTTAGTGTGCTCAACTGCTCAATCTACGTTTATCGCTATGGAATGAATCGTTTTTAAACTATTTCTACAAATAAAAAAGTTTAAGCATTTACCTTATAAATATGTGGGTAGAGATCTCAACGTCAGTGGACAGTCACCAACATAACTCAGGTGTCATAAATAAAAAGATATCAAAAACGTTTTATAAAAAAAGAACAAAAATTCAATCGGTGGGATTTAAAAGAATTTCAAACATGGAACGATTTAATTTTCGTGAGAAGGGGATGGCGTGCGGGTCGCGAAGGGCGCGGGGTGCAGGCAGGCGAGGGGGGAGTGCGTACGAGTAACAGCCACGCACGCCATAAATCTGTCAAGAGACGGCCCCCAACAACGCCTTGGACGGTCCGCAAGGCACCGACCGACAGTTTTTTGTTTAAGTAGTATTATCATTTTTCTATTTTTGGATATTCAGTATCAAGATGTTTAGTCTACCTGTGGACTGCTGACAATGTGACCTTTGAATAACAAAAAATAAGATTGCTGTGTTGTGTTAAGGGTATTTAGATGAATATAATCATATTGTATGTATCGCTAGACATTAACACTGATGGAGAGAATTTGAATTATTTTATTAATATTAAACGCATACTTAACGCAATCTTTGAAATTCGCAACGCATGCGTAGCGAATTCCAAAAATTTTCTTTGCAAAGAAAACGTCAACTTGCGACGACGTTCGAAGTCGATTGAAGAAATCGACGCGGTAGGTGAGAACCTCGTTGGCTCGGTTGGAAATGAGCATGTGATGTACTGAATACGAAGGTCGCGGGTTCGAATTTTCAGTTAGACATTTTGGCAGCTGGTCGAGTTTAAAAATCTGATCATTTAAATAGGTGTTACAAAGAAACTATGAACACATAAAACACTAAAAAATTTAGTGTTATACATTTTTAAAAACTCATTTTTCTCTGACGACGCTACAAAGGCAGAGTGGATCAACGTTGTACGCACTCTCGACGTCTCAGCTGACAGCGAACAAGTGAAATGTACTACGAAGTTTCTTCTTTTTTAGCGAAATGCATCAAAACCATAAATTCAAGTCAACATTGTTCCAAGTAGTAAATTATTTTCTAAATAAATATTGCTCAAGCCAAATATGATAAGAGCAATAAATAGCTACATTCACTAGATAAAATTAAAATATACGATAAAAAATTAAATACAAAAGTTATGGCGCCGACTGTATTTCATTAAAACAAAAACTTATCTAAAAATATATTATAAGCAGTAAATAGAGGGATTAAAAATACTTGTCTGCCAATCCGGAACCCCATATTTACAACCCAAAGGGGGTGAACGGGGGTGATCATAAAATAAACAACGCTTATCTAAAATTTTCGACAATACTGAACTAACCTTCAATTATCGCAAATGACATACGTCCAAGCTAGTGTGGCAGTTAGCAAGCTCCTCCCCTCGCACCCAACGCCATCTATTGAGTAGTAGCGTATATTAAAAATGTCAAGTTGAGGTTATGTTAAATATTCTTCAATGCAACTTTTTAAATTGCCGTTCACACGCAGTTTTAAGTTCTAATCATAAGCCAGACTATTTTTCTGATTATCATTCTAGTTTAGGAGTCGTAAAACACGATTGAGAAGTTTGTCAAAACACTTAAAAAGTACAGACGCTAGTTGAACAATAACACAACCTTGTTTGACGTCTAATTTTGATAATACGCAATGAGCGTACTCAACAATGAAGACAGACACGTTAAACACTAAAATATTATTACAAAACCACTTACGAGTCCTTATTTTTCTAGGAACACACAATAAATTAACACTACGTGAGCGTATTGTCAGTTTGTGACTCAGCTCACTTCGCGATCTACAGAGTGAGAAGTGCGCTCCGAAGTTAGCCGAATATATTCCGAGGCCCGTCCCTTTGGCCCGCCCCCGGTGTTTGACGGACAACGTTAGCTTCGGCAGCAGACGCGCGGCCCGCGCTCTATGATAAGTACGCGCGGCGCGAATTCGAATTCCGAACGTCGTCGATGCGATATGTAATCGAAACGGAATGAACGAAACTTAAACTAGGCTGTATGTAGGTATGCCTTTACCATATATCACGATAATTAAGAATGTCTAGTAAAAACAAGATGGCTGGTTGTGTTGTTGTTATTTGACACACCTAAGTAAAAAAAAATCTGCAAACTATTAAAAACATTGTGTAAAAGTGATGAGAAGTGTGGAGGATATTAGCGAAGATGATATTTTTAGGGTATTCCTTATGTGATGAATGATTCGTGTCGTGATATTTTGGTAAATAAATTTTGTTGAAAATAAAAGTCAGTTGACAGGCCGGTAACCGGTTGCGGGCGATTTAAATCGAGCAGGTAAGTCGGACAATGGCCATCCAGCCACGATTCTCTTAATTAAACATGAATAAATAAAAATTTGCTTGCAGATTTTTGCCTACAAGCATATTCATGATTTTTTTTCTTTTGCTCGCAGGACCCCTAGGGTCATTTGATGTTACCTGCATTCTATTTGTTGTATGTAGCTTAGAGTAGTTGCCTAATTAGTTTAGATATGAATGTAAATAATCTAAGAAACATGTAGTTTTCTGAGAACATGTTTTCAAAAAAAAAATGTTTTAGTTGCACATCTATTAATTAGGTATACCTACTTTCAATATTTGTATAGCTTGTTTCAAAACAAACTACCTTCAAAACTCTTATTTTCGGTGTGTTTTCGGCATCAACATAACTATTAGTTTGTTTCCACACTACTAGATGGCGCTGCCAGTATCGAAACTGAGCTTCTACAACTTTTATTGTATCTAGAATGCAGTTCGATTATTGCTACAATGTTCAGTAAGTTTTTAATTATTTTATTAAAGTAATTCTTTAACTAACTTATCAATGACATTGTGATTATTTTGGTTTTTGTGAATATTATGAAAAAAAAAGACAAGAAAACTGGTTATTACTATTCAGAATTAATTTCATCAGTAAATTAATTAAAGTTAAATAAGGTTTAAAATCAGCAACCGAGACATCTCTCTCTTTAGACTTCTCCCAAAGAACTGAATCAACAACATAAAAGCAAAACAACAAACATTTATGAGTTGAAGTGGTCAAGAAACAGAAACACCTGCAGATTTAACGTCCTTTCTTATCTTGAAGCTAGCCCTTAAACTTGTGCAATGGACTAGCATCGCGAACACGTCGGGACTTCGGTACACGTCGGGATGTCGGTACAAGTCGGGACGTCGGTACACATCGCGATGTACACGTCTCGATACAAGGTGTCCAGTGCGATACCAACTTTTGATTCTGGCCATCAATAAATCAGTATCGAGTTATCGAGATCTCGTGAGAAAGTTACGTAGATGGCTAGATATAGTTTGTGCTATATAAACTTGAGGTTATGAGGAAGAAAGGTTTTTTGCATTATAGAAATATTATTTTGATTCAAACAGTATTTAAGTACCATAATCATTAGTACCTAGTTATAAAGGCAAATAAATAGTTGATAATGATTCAACTTCCTCTTTAGTTTAAAAAGCTCGATATTGAATTTTTCTGGATTGATGATGGTAACAGAGCTCATTGCTGTTAAAATACTTGCTTCCAAAGAATGTTTGAAACCCTCTTTAGTGAAGGTGATCAATAATTTAATAGTCGTCAAAACGGGACGTTCAGCGACCGTTTACAGGAAATTTGGGAAAAAAAATTACACCAAAACTTTTCTCGTTTGATTGTTGAATGCTCCATTATGCACAATCATTCCAGCGAAGTGTTAATACTATAAAATGTCTTTGCCATCTACGTCATAATAAGGGCCAAAGGGCTAGTACTGTGGGCTCTTTAGGTCCCAAAGTTATCGATGACGCATAGCAATAAGGATCTCAGTATCAAAATTACGTAAGAATTAATTTGTCCATTCCAAAGTTTCCGACCCTTTGCTCGTATCAGGACCAAAGTTCACGTATCTCCTTTATCTTACACATTCAAGACACCGCGTCGCCTTTCATCCCCGCCTTATTTATTAATAAAAACATTTACTACCCAAATTAGATTATCCGCGTCAAGAAAAAAATTCTAGTCGACATCTCGCAAACACCTCTCATCTTATAGGGGAGATTGAAGTGGAGAAGCGGGGTTATGGCCTCTTGCAATCTAACTTTGGCTCGTTGTCGCGCCGTTAGTGTTGCCAGTCGAGAGAAAATTCTACCATCCCGGTATAAATAGTAGGTGTTGCGACGAGGTCATCAGCGGGAAAGTTTTAATGAATTGGCATGAGCTGTGTTTTTGTTTAGTTCATTTCGGCACGTTAGTTGTGAGCTCGTTGCAATTTTTATGAGCGAGCCAAACTTGCGAGATTCGGTAAAGTCGTAGTGTTCCAATGTTTATTAAAATAGTTTGTCGCAAAAATCTTATGCTCTGAATTTTATAGAGAGAGTAATTTTTGGAACTGACCGTAACTTGAAGAATTTATGTTAAGAGAAGAAGAATAAAACACTGTTAGGTACATCGTAATGCAAAGGGCATACGAATATAAAATTAGATAAATAAGATTACACCACGTCAAACACCAGCTTACCCAGTATCGATTTCGTATAGAACGTCGAAGTATGCAATTTCCTTCCAGTCAACAATTATCTTTCAAACTTAACCCTATAGCAGTAACTCACGTATCAAATAGTAGCTAATTGAGGGCGCTCAGACGAGGCTCGTTCAAGGCCCTCTATTCTAGTTGGTACCAGCCTGAGCCTGCCAAGGTCGCTTCATATTACAATAATTTACCCAAAAGCCTACTTCGTCTGGCAACCCCCATACTCCACTGAAGGGAAGTCGTAAATTTCCTATGTTATCGCCACCAAATGAACTTACAGTTATAGTATAACATACGTTGAGTACAGTCGTCTGTCATATTTTGCACGATAGTTTTTTCCACATGGCAACATAAATTTTAATAGGTTGTTGCTGGTAGCTTTATCTTGCCGGCCAGTTGTTAATTAGAAATATTAAAGTTTAATTTCTTTTATAAGCTTCTTTAAATTACTTCAAGGTATGTAATGGAGATAACAGGTTTTATTTTTATATGCATTTTTGATAAGCAGTCGAATGTTTACATACACTTGGCAATTCGGATGAAAAATAAGTATCACCTGCAAACAACACAAGCATTACATTCCGGAAGAAATGAATCAGGATCATGAAATTCTAAAGATGAGTCCCCCGCCACCCCTACCTACCTGAAAATAGGACAGAACAGTTAGGCCGCCTGTAGGTAGATGATTTTCTTGGAGCAGAAAAAATATTTTTCATTTCTCATACTCGGAAAGTAGTGTTTGTTTGATCTAAGCAGCGGGTCGAAAACGATGCTTCCCTCCCTTGGGCGGGAAAGACTCATAGTAATTGCTTCCCTCCCTAGGGCGGGAATGAATTTTAAAAATAGAACTAAAATTGGTTATTTAGTCGGCTATATTTTTCTATATTAATAATTTCGTGCAGGGCTACGGACTCGATCGAAAGCTAACCAGAATAATAAAACATTAAAAAATAAATATTTCGAGTCGACAACATATATCCGCAAAATTCGGATAGTCGAGTATTTTGTAAATTTCTAATGATTTTCTGACCAGAGAGATCGCAGCCGCCATTTTTGACATCAGTTATCATGTTGAGAAGCTTTTATTTTTTTTCTTTATTTTCGGCCAGTGTCATGTGGTATATGTAGTTACTAAACCTCCTTAGAATAACCTATAAACTTATGAGTTACCGTGACACCTACATTTAGTACCTAGATGTGTATTATGTATGACACACGTTTCACCCGAGCGAAGCCGGGTTTTCATCTCGTTTTTACATAATTAAGAAAAATATCGATTAAAAAAAATGCTGCGGTCTTGTGAGTGTATACGGCCAATGTGAATTAAAAGAAATAGATACCTATTAAATTGGGATGGCCCACGGCGGTGACGCGGACGGTGTGTTCCATATTTGAAATTTAAATTAAAAAAGACTATTTTTTACTTTCCTTATATTTGAAATGAAAAGTAGAGTGTTTAACACGGGTGAAAGTCATCAATTCCCACTCGGACTATAGCCGCCCTCGCTTCGCTCGTGCGTCTAAATACCTCGTATGGGAATTGATTTCTTTCCACCCTTGTATAACAATCTACTATTCCAATGCTAATGATTTTTTCATACAAGAACTTTCAAAGCATATGTCTCCAATATAGAAATAGATGCACAATCACAATAAAACACTTTAAAAAATCGTGTTTTCTTCGAAACGACTTCTGTAAATCCATCCAAGATCCCTTACGATAGGGCGCATTCTGTATAAACGACACACACAAATAATTTAATGCATTACACTTAAGCTCGCTCACATTAGCGGGCAACAAGTAAAAAGGTAATTACTATAAAAATGGCAATAAAAACATTGCGTATTTAGTAAATTAAGCCTATATCACGTCATTAATAATCATTAGCTCGGTTTAAGTGCTAACTTACACACACTGGTACATTTTACAGCATTATTTTATTTCTATAAACGATCGCTCTACCTTCAGGTTTAACTATTTTTGTTAATTGAAGTCACCACATTATGCCTTGGCATGGCCATGCTAATGTTTCACCAACTTATGTTAAATATTGTCATGTTGGTTCACCCTTTTTTTTACACGATACAAGCAAAACCTAAGACAATAATAACAATAGAAAATCCCATAAAGTATGACAGACATCCCTAGTTTCATCAATTCAGTCTTCTTACTTATATAATCCCAGCAGTTTTCCATACTTCGATAGCTAAGAAATTATCCACCTTTTTAGCCAAATCAGAGAGAGACCCAAGCAAAAGGAAATCTTAAATTTTACATTCAAGTGCATCCTCCTATCAGTTCCAAAATACTCGACCTTCCACTTATCTCTGCGCATCATATGAGCATCACTCACTTAGATACTGTCGACCGTCAATCACTAAGTCAATCACTGAGAGAATCTGATGTCTAGATACTGTGGAAGAATCTAGTACACGTGATATGTCGACTTGATGTGATAGAATGATGTTTTGTCAGTTCGACAAGAAAAATAACAGGTAATCTTGTTGATATTTCAATAAATATCATAATTTTCATTCTTCTGACTTTATCAAATTCATAGGGGTCTGCGCAGCATGTCTTCTTCCATATTAGATTATTTTAGCAGTCACCTCGTTTATAGCCATCATCATCTGCCTAGCCTTTTCCCAACTATATTGGGGTCGGCTTCCAGTCAAACCAGATTCAGCTGGATATCAGTATTTTACATGGAGCGACTGCCTGTCGGACCTCCACAACCCAGTAACTGGGCAATACCATACCCCATGGTAAGACTGGTTGTCAGACTTTAGAGCTTCTGACTAACAGTAACGACTGTCAAAGATCTACAAATGACAGCCGGGACCAACGGCTTTACGTGCTTTCCGAGGCACGGAGGAAACTCGCTATGACAGATGGTTACCCATCCACAGACCAGCCTCGGCAGGCGCGGCTTGACCTGGAAGATCGGCCTGTGCGGCTGTAATTATTTAGCCACGAGCTCCTCACCTCGTTTATAGCCATAGCAGTCCATTATTTCTTTGGTCTTCTTCTTCATTTCCAATCGAGGTACGGAGACATAATTATGCCTCTATGAGAGGTGGTATTCAAATGGTTCTTTGGGTAATCTGATGCCTTATTTAGAAGACAGGATGACTCCAACTAGCTTCGGTGGTAGTTCATAGGACCATCGACTCTCATAAGGATATTGTCATAATAAGACACCACTGGTCTATAAAGTCGAGTGGCAAAGCGGGTCTACGTCGACTCAGTTTGTATGTTGGAATGTCAACACACAGTGCGACCATGGGTTACTCGTATTACTATTGCCACATTATCCTTCTCTAGGCACTACCTTCCTCGATGGAAGAATTCATATAAGAATTGCTTCAATATTTAAATTTAATAGAAGCTTTAGTTCTCTAGTAAAATAATTATTCGTGGTTAACATTATTAGACCTGTCACAAAAATTCCTTAGTGTCACTTTTGCCTCACTATTATTTTGCTATATGAATGCACTGACCCATATTTTTAGTTGTTATGAATTTATAGACCGTTGCAGTATATTTAAGGCCGCGTCCCATAACGCCATGGCCAAGGCTAAAGCCTCCCATAAGTGCCAACCGTAGGTGCTTATTGAGTAAGGGACCTTTGGGTTGAGTGCCAGCTACAGTTATATTAAAATTGATTTCATTAGTAAGTTTTATGAAATATTGCAGTTTTAGAGACATGTACAAACTAGTATGAGTATTTACAATTAGATTGACTGGAAGCAGTTTTAATGTGTGGTGTGTTGTTTTTCGATCCTCTCTTATCTTAGTTTTTTGTACTTTTGAGTCGTTTCCGTTCTTGATCCTTGTGTGGTCACCATTTGAAGACAGCCTTTTTTCAAACGTAGTCTTACCATCTTTTTGGTATCTTCACCAGTTAGATGTACCGACTGTTTTTGTTTGTCTTGTCAGCAACTTCGATCATCATTCCCGTAACTTCCTGTAAACAAATACCCAAAAAAATACATTACCATCCACACATCCACTCAAAGGTTAGTACCGCATTAAGCTAAAACTTAGCAGTACACGTGTGCGTTAGTTCTAATTAGCTGCTGTAGTAAGTGGCCTTTAACCGGCCTTACACGCGTAGTGCCCGTTTTGGTCTATTACCGGCCCATTATGCGCCCTTTCAGAGACCCACTGCTGCTTACGTGCTTCAATGTGTATGGGATTTATCGGGAACATTGAACTTGCTGACAGATTTAAGAAATTGGAGTATTCAAAGTTGTAGTAAGTAGTAGTAGAAATGTAAAACATGTGAATGGTCACGCAACCTGCCCTGCAGCCGCATCTACACTATGTAAAACAACGTTAAGCACGTAATATCAGTCAATAAACTGAATGCCAGGTATTCAATACAACCGTGTACATATTTACGTTCCATTGAACATGACCTTTGACCGCTTCACAATAAATTCCACGTCTTACATGTTTCATGGAAATTATTAAACTTGATTTCGACTTAACTCACGGTAATTACTTCCCCCGAGATATTCTAAACTATCGGGTTATCATCGGTAATATAATATGAATAAAGTAAATAGTAATTTCGTCGAGATCTGTTGCAATTATTGCATACCGCTGGGCCCTTAACTGTTATTACAATGTTGGTTGAAATATCGCGTGTTCACTATGTACAGACTTACATACGTTATTTATCGATATTCTATAACCGAAACCGAATACTTAATGCTCAATAAGGCAGACGATTAATTTTCTTTCAACATTAGCAACGTATGCAAATTATGATATTTCCTAAGATAACGTGTCCCTTATCGGGTACAGCTGTAAGTGAAAATAAAAATAAAATTCTTCAATTTCAGCATTATCAGGGACTATTAAGGGACACTTTATTTTAATGGCCACCGCACTGTGGCAGATTTAATCGATCCCTCCGCGGACCAATACAGTCGCCGCGTCCGTTCCCGATGACAGATAGCGACGAAATGCGTTTAAAATTTTAAAATTGGAACGTGGGCATGCGTGCGCACGCGCATCGCTCGCTGAAATTCCGTAATGAGCAGGTGAGCAGCGTATCGCGACGCGGCGTGTCTACTTAGTGTCGAGAGGTAATGTTGAGCAAAATAATTAGCGAGTAATATTTGTTAGTTCACTCAACAGGGAGCCGTTTGTATAAAATTGTTTATGTTAATTTCAACTCGATGCTATTATCGCGTTCAATTTTGTTGCTCCTTTAGTTAATAATCCTTTGAGAATTATTTGTGTGTCAGGCCGGATTGTGTGCGACGACTTTATTCGGTTCTTATTCTGATAATGTAAGTGTGTAATATCGTATTGGCATACTGAATAATTATTCGTTTTGTGAAAGAGTTTTATCTTTGAACATCGACGACACATTGACGTTTAAAATAGTGGTATCTAAACAGATGGACGAGCCAGCACCTGCTAACAGCAGATGCTTCAGGTAAAAATAATCAACGGTGTCAGATTTCGCTACGAAGACTAATAAAGCATAAATTTAAGTTACCTTTTTGTGCTATTTTCTTGTTAATTAGAGGGTAAAAAGTAAAAATAGCAGTTGTATGGGCGAGTCAGCCGATCGTCTCAGTATTAGCGCATGTGGACACAAAACAAAAACAGTCAGACGAAAAAAGATGCAAAAAATGTCTGCCGCCGCGCTATCTGCAGCTCGCGATCCTGTCTCAAATAATGGCACAGGGGAACCTGTAGATTCGATGACGTGTTATTTGTAGTTTTTTTTCTACTAAAATTTGGCCAAAAAAAAATTTTGCTACATTATGTAATTATTAGATGAGACCTCGTTCATAAGATGCAAGTTTATATCACATAAAAATGGCAAATTATTTATATGCTAAACACTGTTCGTTCAGAGGACTATTCTCGAATTAATTGCTATGTTATAATTAGAATTTTATTTCATATTTGTTTCAAGTATAACATTATTTTTTAATAGGCTATGTTGCAATTAAAGCAATAATTTACAAAACTAGTTGAAATTAAACATCAACATAGTTTCTCCCTATACCTATTAGATATTAAATTAGATTATTAATGTAATAAGTTCTAAGTATACATTTATAATTAATATCTATTTGATGCTGCTGTTTCTGAGTAACCTTGCAATAAAGATGTAAATAGCTTTAATTGGTAATTTGCAGTTTCTAAGACGACATTCCTGTGATGCATCAGTGCCACATTAGTTTGATTTTATTGCCTAACAAGTTATGCGAATCTTGATACTTTTGTAAAATTAATTAACTATATATAGGGTAAAACACCCAATTATTGACCCTTTAAGCGGTTTTTCTTGCTTCTTTCGCAAAATAAACTAATGCATGAGTTGCAAGTGGAAATGAATGTTTTTGGAAGATAAAATAAACATTGGAGAATGTAACTAAAACATTATAAACAGTAATACAAAGGTAAAAAGTGTTTTTTTTCTCGAGTTTAGCAAAAACAGGCTATTTGACCAGTTATCAACATGCCTGTACCAAATTTTCATCATGCAAATGACCAATTTTTGACCTCCTGTAGAATAAACTCAAATATTATTTATTAGGACTATGATACGAGGTTTTATTTGATAAAAAACAAACAAAGGTAGTCTTATTGCCCTTCTCATTTTCTTTTTTCACACATTTTTGGTCTACAGTCTTCAAACGCGATCTATAATATTCTTGCACTTATTTTTGAAGTTTTCTTGTAGTTTTACCACTTCTTGTCCAATTTTTCCTCTTTATTAGTAGTTATTTAATTTATCTGTATTATGCAGCAGATTAAAAATGCTCGCCGGCAAAACAAATTGAAAGAATACGGCTTTAGTTCTTCAAAGTGAGTTTAAAAAAGTTTGAATTAATATTTTCCCAATTACATAAGACTGTTTTAACTTTTTCAACTTATGTAGAAGATCCTCAGAAATGAAGAGAACATAGACACAAATAAAAAACTAGCTAACACTTTGCCTCGAATATGATTTAAGTCAGTTTGTTCAAATATACAGGTTAGAGTAACTTTTCTCATAATTTTATGCACTAAACCAACTTATGACTGAGGCATTGCCCGTGTTACGTTCGGCAATTGTCGCACGGGATCATATACCGACATAAAAGGTATCCTGCGTCCAGGTACACCCACCTTACCAGGTTTTTATATTATCCGCTTGCTAAATTGTATCAAAATCCATTAAGCCGTTCACTTTTCCTATAATTGTAGTAAGTTTAAAATAATCAGGAGGATCTAGAATGTGACAATAGACTGAAAATTTAAGTACCTCGCTCAAATTAAGCTAGGTTCTTAGGTTACAACGTAAGGTATTTTTTTGTTTGTGAGTATGCAGATACACACCTTTAGGGGTGCCAACACCCATGGGCATAATACAGATGCATTAAAGTTAAGCTACTTCACCATTAAAATGAACTATACGTATAAACCGTGGTGTTAGTAACTGGTATATTCATACATATAGTTCATTACCAGCTATTGACATGTCGTGTCAAATAAATGGTTATTCATACATTTGAGTCTACCACATATTGACCTCATCATTTTAACTAGTTAAGGCTCATTAAAACTTGAAAATCATGTGAAAAAGCATTATGTCTCTCTTAAATAACGAAAAAATACCAAACTCTAAGGAATCTATCGTGTAAAACTGGATTAAAATGACATTGAAAACAACCTTCAGCTTAGCAAATTGTTAAATTTCTTGATGATTTTAGCAGGGTATTTTATTATCATAGGTTTACGGACGCAATATCGCTTTATTAACATTTTCTGTGACGCCGATATATTACAAGATAAATAATTTTTCATTTTCTGTATTCTTTATGCAGCACTGCAAGAAGATTTATTATTATTTTTGATAAAAACTGTTAAGAGGTCAGTAGTTGGTGGGAGGTCGGCAATTGGGTACTTTACCCTATTATTACTATGTATAAATACTACTTTATTGTGCTTTAATTTTTTTTATCTTATTTTGACGAATAAGGACATCTTCTGATAACTAATCATGTGTTCAAGAAACCGATTGAACCTGATAAATATCTATATAAAAAAATCTTAATAGGAAAACTTTTATTTATCATTAAAACGATAGGTATCTTGTAACTTGACATCACTGATTCTTCAAAATCTCATATTCAACTGACGATGCAACTAAAAACTAATTTTAAAAACTTTTTAGTGCTAACACTACTCCACTGTCGTTGAGCGGTCAGTCGGGCCAGTAGAGCACGCGGGCCAGCGCGTAAATCAGCATCAACACAGTGTCGCCCCCTCGTTTTGCTCGCATTCACTTAAGGCTCGCAGCCTTACCCCCCTTCCCCCCGCACTTACCTCCGAACACCCCCGCGGACACCCTGCGAACACCATGATGCGGTATCAATGGAGTTTCTGATGACATTGTTTAGTAAGTACCTGCTTTTATGGTAAGGTGGCGTTCGAAGGGTATTTCTTTACTTACTTAGGAGGTGCACTGCAGGTCTAGAGAGGTAATTGCTATTTCAACAGGGGTCTTAAAACGTTACCTTAGCGATGTTGCTAATATAATTGCGGTAAAATGTAATTGTTCTTTATCAATTTTTAAATAATAAATTTTAATATTTTTTCCGAATACATATAGTCATGTTGTTAGAGTAGCCTCCGCATGATTAGCATTATGTTTTCGCTGGCTTAGTTAGATGAGTCGAATTCTATTTGACTTTACCAGTGCCTTTACTGCTCATAAAAAGTTTCTTTTACACTCAGATCAAAGAAATAGGCTTTTACCTTGGTCCTGTGGTGACTCTTGAGAAAAATTAGTCAATGGGTGATTCGCAATTATAGAATAGAAAATGAAATCGTCAAAGATCATCAATACGTAAGTGCAATGATGGTTATCTTTTACCAGATTTCGATGACAATTGCATTCGATAGCTTCCGATCTTGTTGATTTCTGAACGTAAAATCAAGTTTCTTATCTATGATTAGATAGATATAGCGAACTCTAATGATAACGGTTGTGATTGTTTAATCAAAACAACAGCTACCAATCTTGTTGAAATGACATTTGATTACAGATTTAATTAAATAATACATAAACTTTTGAAAGTGTGGGTAGTTGAGTTATTTATTCAAGTTATTAATAGCTACTATGCTTATGCTAAGCATAGTACCTTTTCTCTCATACATAAGTCTTTAACTGTGATATTATCATTGGGAAAACATTTTTTGACATTAAACAGGATGTTTCTTACCGATTTTTCTCCATAGAAACGAACAACCCGTACCATGCGCCTTTATTGCGAAATTCCATAAGTGTCCTCGGAGATCTATGTAAAATAAAATATTTTGATTATGACGCTAAACAAATTGCCTTTGTCTGAACCACTTCCAACTACTAACTGTTGAAAATTCGATTCTGCACGTTGCATTAAAATCGTGGTCGTAATAGTAGTCTAACGTTCCAACTTCTGTGATACTGACACTGGGGGCCTATTATTCCGCTGTATGAAAGGGACAGAGCTATACAAATTGTCTAGTGCTATCTCGTTCCCACAGTGGAACTGCTCTCGCTTCAAGATGTCATGGTATTCCGCCAGGACTACTTTCTGTTCCCTATCGCTTAGTTAAATCCAGAATCTCAATTTTGATAACATCACGATGTGTACACAACATTTCCTTTCCTCAGTTTCAGCGTAGTGTCACTTGTATAGCCTCTAGACCTTGTTGGAGTCGGCGTCTAACAGTGTTACTGAACAGGCACCAGAATTATACATGGACCACTGCCTATCTGACCTCCACAGTACTTTTAAGAACCCCATTGTAAACCTAAATCAGGATTTCGAGCTACTGACTACCTATCGATTACCTCATAAAGTTTTTGCCAGCTTGAGTTCGAACCCCCAACCTCCTACTCGTAAGTCGTTGTCTTACTTGCCTTATAGTAACTTATTGACTTGATAAATTCCAAGTTCTAAAAATACCCACACTTTTTCCATACGGCATTCGATACCCTTGCAAATCAACTGGTAGCAAACAGTATTGTATGTAAATGTCATGCATAACTGCTATTGTGCAAATGTGCAGTGAGAGGTGGCTCTGTCTTCCACTAACATACGAACCCGTTCTGCAGTCAAACAGTTATATTAATTACTGTCTGTATGAAGGTGATCAACAATTAAGGGTTATTTAATCTTAGGAGATTCTAGTTTAGAATTATTTGGTATTTTGTTGCTAAAGGCATTGCTGCTAAAGCATTTTTAGCGGCATAATATCCTCAAATGAGTTCTCCCTCCCAGGGCAAGGCAGTAGGGACTGTCAGACTTGTCCTGACTAAAATCCACCGTGTCCTTCAATAGCCCTTTACGGACCGGGGTTATGGTATTCGTTAGTCCCGCGAAAAAGGCAGGGATTGCACTTGACTATGGTAATGCACTGCTGTCTAATGCCCAAAGAACGGATAAAGATTTCTAAGTGCATCTAATCACAGATGCGTAGAATCGATTTTCGCGTGTGAATTTGGAAATGGTTGAATTGTATAAGGCGTTTTGCAACTTCAGGAAAAACGATGACGCGTATACATGATACCTAATTAATTAAGTATGTGACCAGCAGTGACCCTCGGGGGTAGACAGTTACAATAGAACACCACCTGCTATGAAATGAAGCTCTAAGCCACTTTCGGTTCAACCCATCGTAAATTTGGTCATCCACCCAGCCCGAATCAATCAATCCTACCAACTTGTATGTACAAGGAAACATTACCGGCCCTAAAGCATATCTATAAGCTGAGCAATTTCGTGTTTCATAGCAAAAATAGTATTCAGTTCTGTATGCATACTAAAGTTCGTCATAGCTAACAAACAAATCATGACGTAACAGCCGACAAATCCTATCCAATGCACGTCATATACAATCGTCAGCGTCACAACCGCGCTCGTCACGCAGCTGTCACGCAGACGTCCCGCAGTCGTCACGTTGCCATATCGCGTCACTGTCGATCGCTTTATATAAATTTAGAACGAACGCCGCTTGACTGGCGCCCGTCAGACAATTTTGATGGGTTATCTAGTAAATTGTGTGCAGAAGGACCACTTTTACGTGATGGAATGATTAACGTTGTTGAATTTACCTAAGTAATGATAGCCGCGTAGGCCATTCTTTCAGGTTACGCTGCGCTTGACTAAGTTGGTCTGTGGGTGACCATGCCTCGGGATGCACGTAAAGCCGTTGGTCCCAGCTGTGATTTGTAGATCTTTGATTGTCGTTACTGATAGACGGAAAAGCTCAAAACCCTGCCAACCAGTCTTAGCAATTATTGTAAAACCAATTACTGGGTTGTACTTAGATATCAGATATGCTGTCGCTTCATGTAAAATATTGATATTCAGGTGTATCCCATTCGATTGAAAGCTGATCCCAACATAGAGAAAGGATAGGCAGATGATGAGTTGCTACCATAATCAAACTTATCAGTATCATCTTTACAAAATACACAATCGTGTGTGGTATATGAAGTACACCTTCTGCACAGATATATTATGACTGCGCGCTGTCAAAATGACGGCTCCCCGAATTGACGCCTGCCGATAACGTCCATCGGGGAATTCTAAAATGCTGATAGTATTTTGTTTGGTTTAATTTTGCGGAATAAAATTGTTCATGTCGTTTGTGTTAAATGTCCCAGTTAGTTGCAAACAGGGCTGTTAAACTTAGGTTCTAGATACATGTCTATGTGTCGAGTTTGAGAAGTTAATTGTTTGTAAGTAGTCGCTAAACGTTGGTTAACAGTAATGAAGAAATTCGTTTTGACGTTAAATGTTGTTGCCTGTCTTTCTTTGTTGCGTTTTGTTGACTGTAGTTAGGTTGACTTTTAGTTTAACCAGTAGCAAATGAAGTATGATGTCTTCTTCAGTCATTTTTAGTTACATTGCACTTTAATTCCTTGCTGGAGATATTTAGATGGACTATTTGTTACGATAGATGGTACAGATACTAGATAGGTTATTTGCATTTAAGTTTTTTTTTCTCTTTTTTTTTGCGCTTCGATGGCATCTTAATTGAGTAAGTCCAAAATTTGGTGCGTTTTGCAGTATCCCTCACTATGTTTGGGTAACGTACAGACGAAACGACACGAACCATTGTAAATTATCTCGTCGTTTCAAATTACTACTAATAATTGACGAAACTAACGTTTTACAAAAATTATAAAACCAAGCTCTGAACTAAAAAGCTTACAGAGGGAGGACAGGTAATCGTTGGCAATATTATAAACCCAGCTAAAAAGAAACAAAATGTCACAAACTTCAAGAGAGTTATAAAACTTTTCAAAAATACTAATTGTTTTAATTTGTCTTAGCCTTCCTTGTTGATTACGATCAAGATGGCGACTTCTGTATATTATTTTAACATTAACAGTAGCAATTAGTACTTTTTATAACCACAAATCAAAATAAACACTCGTATCATAAAACCACTATCTTACATCTTTATAGTTTCAAATTATTATTTTTCATTTTAATTAATTTTAACATAATTTTGTATTGTGTATGGCGTAATTAGTCCTTATCTATAGTCTATATATATAAAAATGAAACCCGTTTTCCGTTGTCACGACATAACATGAAAACGGCTTGACCGATTCGGATAATTATTTTTTTGTTGTGTTTGTTAACATCGGGACCTGGTTTTAGACCGGGTCCTCCACCCGTGCGAAGCCGGGACGGGCCGCTAGTAATATAATAATTGTGAAAGTAATTTTGTATGTTCATCTGTATCCTTTTGTGTCCTAATGGCTGAGCAGAGAAACTGCTAAATGAACTACACTCGCGAGCAAAAGTATGGATCACTGACCCAGATTCCGCGCGATTTTGAGTATTTATTAACTAGTTAAGAATAATAAAATCGGTACCATTTTAAAGGTTTAAGCTGTTAACTTTAAATTGATACCAAATTCATTCAAATCACGCCATTATTTAAGGAGCTATCCCGGATCAATTCCAAGTAGGTACCTAAGTGATTCCATACTTTTGCTCGCTAGTGTAGGAATGTGGTGGTCGCGGGACGTATCTCATTATCGTGACCCCGGAACGTAAAGTGCTATTGAAGGACACCGTGGATTTTAGGGCCTATGCACACCACGTTTTTAAAAATCGCTGCCGACGCGCGTTTTTATCAAACAGATTAGTTTGTAGTCGCGATACAAAGTGTCAAACGCGCGTTTGCATCGCGACTGTATCGCTACAAAGGCGCATCAACGGCGCGTTTAAAAAACGTGGTGTGCATAGGCCCTTAGTCAGTACAAGTCTGACAGTTCTTCCCGCTCTGCCCTGGGTCCGGACTCATTTGTTGAATATACCACGCTAAAAAAAAAGGTGTAGTAGTAGCCGTGGCAGGCAGAATCTGTAGAACGCTTTTTCCTAAGATCCTTAAATGGTTAGTTCTTTTTTTATACCAACTATGAAACGATGTTTTGTTGTTTTTTGAACTACCTTTAATTGTAGTAACACTGTGCAATTGAGAAAAAAATTCATCTCTTTTTCATTAGGACTAATTAAAGTGTCCTTTCCGGATTATTTCATTTTATTTGGTTTTAAAAAGTTGCAAAAGCGGTAGTTGTAGTATAAATTAATAATTATTCAATAATTAAATGAACAGAGGAATGTGTTTTATCAAGACATCTGAAATGACATTAATTTTACAGCAGCTACTAATTATTGTGGAAGTGTAAAGGTCACATCGTCAGTTAACGACATTTACATACTTACAAACAAACAAACTGGACTCACTGAACAAGTATGTGTTTTATTAGTGTACGTTACTCCAACAAGAAAGTATCTCCTAGAGTTATAAGAGTAGAACGTAAAGTTTGTGCCTTATGTGCTGTAAATGTGCCCCCACATAAAAAATGTGTGCCCCCTGCCGTTTTGAAAATAAAACGGAAAAACGATTCTTGCTGGGGTAACGTTTTTCTAGCAGGAAAATTCTAAACGAGTGATCGGAGAAAGAAAAATTGTGCATGGCCAGAGAGCTTATATGTGTGCCACAATGTGCCCTCAAAAATAAAATCTGTGCCCCTTCAGATTTTCGAGATATTGCGTTTCCTGCTGGAGTAACGTTTTGATGAATCGTATATCTCTAAAACCATTGCATGTGCCCCTGTAGAATAAACATACACGAGTAGCTCTTAATGTGTGCCCCTATGTGCCCCCAATTAGATTTTAGAAAATATTTATAGTTTTCAAGTTATCGCGAATTTACGAAAATCCGAAAAAACATCGCAGCGCCTAAATGAGGCAAGTTATAAGTTTGCTGAAAACTGTAATCGGTCCTTCTTGACGCTAATAATAACCGTACAAAGTTTCAAAACGCTTCATCCATGCGTTTTTGAATAATCTTGCTAAAAGTCAAAACGATAGTGTCATAACTTTGACGGCAAAATACAAGAAACTGGCTCAATCTCAGAGGTGTAGGTGTAAACTAAAATCATGTGCCTTTAGTCAAAAACATATCTTGAAAAAATGAAGCTTGAAATGTTTCGCAATAAGTAAATATAAACAAAAAACCAAATTAAGTAAACAACGGCTGATTATCCGACCAAATTTGAATGACTACTAAAAAGCGACGGATTCATACTTATCGATGACCTTCTTTACTTTACTCACTAACCGGTTCACACGTGTTGTGCCTGAGTACATTGAAGTAGAAAAGTAATAAATAAAAAAATAAAGTTGTTATTGGATTATGTTCTACTAGCTGTTTCTATGACCTTACTCATATAACTTAATCTTTTTAGCAAATTACTCGTAAGAGAATTATTTATCTGTGACTTAATTTTTTTTTACACAATACTAAACTTATTAATACTGATCTGTGATTTTTTTGTGATGTGAATTTACGAACTATACGTTAGACTTATAGTAAGATTTTTAATTGTAGTCAGTAAAATGACAAGTGCAACTGTCACTGATACAAGGAAATTTAGTACATTTCTATAGTGAACAAATGTCATTATACTGTCATTTTACTGACTACAATTAATAATCGTACTTTAGGTGAAAAACTGATCTGTCATTTAAATAATAATTACTCGTGCAAATTATTTCTAATATTTATACGTAGGAAAATTTGATCTGTGATTTGATGCAATAATTACTTTTAAGAATTAAATTAAGGGAAGTAAAATAATAATTTCCACATCAACAAGCTGTTTCATTAATATAGTCACAAGGTGCATTTAATATATTTTTAATTAGCCCCCAGAACTTTTGAACGCAACTGTACGGAAAACAACTTACTTATAATACGTCCATTAAAGAAGGTCATCGATAAGTATGAATCCGTCGCTTTTTAGTAGTCATTCAAATTTGGTCGGATAATCAGCCGTTGTTTACTTAATTTGGTTTTTTGTTTATATTTACTTATTGCGAAACATTTCAAGCTTAATTTTTTCAAGATATGTTTTTGACTAAAGGCACATGATTTTGGTTTACACCTACACATCTGAGATTGAGCCAGTTCCTTGTATTTTGCCGTCAAAGTTATGACACTATCGTTTTGACTTTTAGCAAGATTATTCAAAAACGCATGGATGAAGCGTTGTGAAACTTTGTACGATTATTATTAGCGTCAAAAAGGACCGATTACAGTTTTCAGCAAACTTATAACTTGCCTCATTTAGGCGCTGCGATGTTTTTTCGGATTTTCGTAAATTCGCGATAACTTGAAAACTATAAATATTTTCTAAAATCTAATTAGGGGCACATAGGGGCACACATTAAGAGCTACTCGTGTATGTTTATTCTACAGGGGCACATGCAATGGTTTTAGAGATATACGATTCATCAAAACGTTACTCCAGCAGGAAACGCAATATCTCGAAAATCTGAAGGGGCACAGGTTTTATTTTTGAGGGCACATTGTGGCACACACATAAGCTCTTAGGCCATGCACAATTTTTCTTTCTCCGATCACTCGTTTAGAATTTTCCTGCTAGAAAAACGTTACCCCAGCAAGAATCGTTTTTCCGTTTTATTTTCAAAACGGCAGGGGGCACACATTTTTTATGTGGGGGCACATTTACAGCACATAAGGCACAAACTTTACGTTCTACTCTTATAACTCTAGGAGATACTTTCTTGTTGGAGTAACGTACACGTTTTATTATTTTATAGCAATGTCCGCGACTTTGTAAAATATTTTTTTACATTTTAATACTTTGAACTTTAATTATTGTGTTCTTTGTGAAACTGGAAAATTATGAGATGTCAAAGGTGGAAGTTTCAGGTGCTGTTTTAAACTTGTATTTAGATTGTAGTACAATAGCTTATATCCAGAACCTTCTAGAACATAAAATTCGAAGCTATGTTGCGATGTCCATCAAACTTGTGTGATGGATTGCTTGCCCACAGAAAGAAGGATTGCGTCCCAGCCATGGGAATATGATACACTGTCGACTGGCTTGTTGGTCTAGTGGTTAGTGACCCTGACTGCTATGCCGGGGGTCGTGGGTTCGATTCCCACCCAGGACATATGTTTGTGTGATGAGCACGATTATTTGTTCTGTGTCTGGGTGTAATTGATCTATAATAAGTGTATTTACAAATATATAAGTATGGTTATCAGTTGTCTAATACCCATAACACAAGCTCTGCTTAGCTTGGGACTAGATGGCGTTGTGTGATAGTTGTGGAATATTATTATTACTGCTCTCTCCAATATAAAACAATAAAATACTTGCTCTACATGACACAAAACCTCTGCCATAAATAATCTTCATAAAAAAAATCAACTTACACGGTTTTACGTGCGCTTTCCATTAAAATGAATGGGTTGCCATAACCACCATCGCAAGTGCCCAACATGGAAAAGTGAAAATAAAAATGAAAATCCAAGCAATAAACGTTATCCTGTAGTGTCCTTTGATATGTAGTTCATATTTTTAACCACAGATTACAGTAGTTCAACGACGATATATTACTAGACTCCGCATGCACGATCTAAGGAACAAAAATTATTCTGTCAACTCGCTGAGGTACTACGTAAGCGAGGGGACGGGGTACTGCGTTGTGATTGGCTAACTCAAGGTCTGTTCTGTCTCAAAGTATGTTTACGGCTCACTGGAGTGGTCGAAATAAGACGGATATAAGACTTTTTTGCCACTTTTTTGACTTTCACTTTTTTGACAGATATTGTTCGCCTGTTATTAGGAGTCTAGTAATATATCGTCGTTGCAGTAGGTACAAGGTAGTCAGAAATTCAAGGGTCTGCTTAACTGTCTCACCACGGTATATCGCGTTGGTGAGGTAATGGAGGTCAGATAGGCAGTCGTTCCATGTAAGAGACTGCATTCAGCTGCATCCAGTTAGACTGGAAGGCTAGCCCAACATAGTTGAAAAGATCGCCAGAAAATTTTCAAGCCTCTGAAAGTAAAGCTCTGTGTAGTACTGACACTGATTCACTTTAAACACAGATTCGCTCTGACAGATTTGCTAATAAGTAGACCATGGTTTTCCAATATTTCCTTCATCAATACTAATGACTTCATGTAACATTTTTCTATACAATTTTACTTCTAAATTGACTATAAAAGATTTTAATTTTAATCGCAAAAGGTGTAAGCAGTTCTATATTACTGTAACCATTATTATATTCTAGGAATACTAAAACAACGGTTGGAATAGGATAATGATGACAGGTGCGAGCGGCAACACTGTTTAGCACAAAACTTTGAATATTATATTACACGTCGACTTAAGGTCAACGTACACTTACACGCGCGCATCAACTCTGTTCATTGGCTGGTTGTCAACCCATCACAACCGTCAAAGTAACTAGAGTGGCCGATATCTCATATTGGTTCAGCATAATAAAGAGGTATCCAGACAAGTATACGCCTCACGCTGAACTACCTTGAGCTGTTGTGAAAAACAATAGACCTGGACCATAACCTAGCTATGTTACACAAACTCATGCGTTTGCTCACAGGTCACATGTAAGCACAGCATGGCATATTAAAATCCTAGTCTCAGATATTAGCATAGTATCACTTTGGGGACACCACGTTTAGTACTCATTTATTACTGAGCATTATCCTGCTTACTGACGGACTGAGCCTAGCTGACCATCCACTTGAACCTGGGTATAGGAGGTGACGACACCCTAATATAAGTGAGGCGACGACTCATCGTAAGTAGTGTGAAAGGTTCGCTGTAAGCTTGGCTAGTGTTTCCTAAAAAATCCCGAATCGAGGCGATGCAGTTACAATTTTGCTGTATGAAGCTACATAATCCCGAACAGCTCGGGTTGAGGCAAAATAGTGTCGCACTTTTAAAGCCACGCGTGCTGCGAAGTGTGCGTTGACCTGTATACATTTTATCAACGCCATCATATACTTAACCTACTAATCACAAACCCAGCAATTAAAAAGTAATGACGGAATTTAATCGTTATTTTATATCAATTAATTGGAAGTATAGAAAGTATTATAGTGTATATTAAAAGGTTTAGTTTGCAGTTTAAATCGATTACGTTATTGTGGATATTATTTCTGTAGTGTTGATAATTCTGCGAAGTTATTAGCATACGTATCGAAGGGGTAAAGACTGGCTTTGGTATGCAGCTGTGTCAATTGTCTTAGAAATTAAAATGGTATGCAGTTTTAACTGTGCTTTTAGAATATAAAATTATGTTTCATGTATTTTATTCTTTACTTCACACTTCGTTGATTAGAGCGTGTGTCCAAATATCTTGGATTCTTGGTAAAATTTCAAAACATTCTCATATTGGTGTTTTGTCGTTTTCCTAATAGCATTTTATTTGTATTAATTGGGATCGTCTTTTTAACAAAACTATGTTACTAAATGGACACATAATTAAAGTTTTTCACCAAGAACTTTGACTTCATATATCGATAGTTATGTTCTCGGTAAATCATAACACTACGGTTTTTTTCCTAATAACGTTAGGGTTCGCCCTATACATATTATTACATAGGACCTAATAATAATCAAGAAGTAAAAAGTAAAAAATCACGTTCTAGATAAATAAAACTGAAGAAAAGACTAGTGGTTGTTATTATTTTGTTACAATATGTGATGGCTTATATCCTGCCTACACTATTGACGTATACTGTCGTTAGCAAATCAGTACTATCACTTTGATTTACCAATCAATCCTTGCATAATTCCCTAACCAAAAACTTGACAAACCAGCTAAGGCAGTTCCCATATAAATAAATAAATTAAAGCTACCTTGTTCCATTGCTCTACATAAGCGAGGTATTAATAAATACTATGTAAATAGGATTACTGGTATCACCGGCTATGATCAGCTGTCGATACAAGATAACACTGGCTTGTCACGATTCACTAAACATGACAACAAAACATTTTGTTACTACAGAATGAAGATACATTACCGATTTTTATCATAAAACTATTAACATACAGTTTTCACATTTTCTGCCTCGTCGCATCCTTAGTTCATTATCAGCTCATTATGTTAACACTAATAGGTTACAGACCTCTTTTGTGTTAGAGGGTGCTGGTCCAAATCCACCAAGCTCAATTAGTATTGGTTGATGTCACAATTGTCTTCCATCTATTGGTGTAAAGACATGCCGTTTTGGCACATTTCACGCAGCGAATTTAGAGTAAAGTAACACAGGCAAACGCACTTTACTGGGTTCGAATACATATACGACAATAAAATAAGATTAATCAGTACCGTCAGCACGAGTTTTCAGTATTTGAGATGTAAAGTAAACTGGAACTTGGACGACTTCAAATTGACAATTTTCAAGGGAAAAATTGGTTCCTTCTTCGCACACCAGAGGCGCTGTTCCATATTTTCATACAAAAAACGCTGTAAATACTGGAAAAACTCTGTAAAGTAAAATAGTGAAAACTCGTGCTAGGGGTACAGGTCTTATTCTCAGTTAACGTAGTACCTGATTGTTAAAACAGCGTCGAGATAGTGAGACCAAACCAGCGTAATTCATTACAAACGATAGACGAAAACGTCCTGAAGGATCTGACCTCTTAGTCAGTTTCCATCAAGAAAACCAACATGTGACCACTCCGCATTGGGGTAGCTTGGTTTCAGCTCCACTGGTACATACATTATAAGTTCAGTATGTCTTCTCTGAGAAATACCAAACCTCTCAAGATGGCGAGGTAAATAACAATAGTTTCAAAATCAAATGCTAGTTTTAAATATATCTTTGTTTATACCATGAAGGTGACTAACAAGCTTACGGCTCTCATAATGGTGAGTGGTTACCGTAGTCTATAGACGCCTGTAACACTAGAGGAACGCACCCGCACGTTGTCAACCTTGCAACTTTTCCACGTCTTTTTTGAGGGTGTGAAGAAAGTAGGATACAATTTAGCTTCGTCGACACCATGTTCCTTGCGTGGTATAGATAGTTAAATTGTGTCACTAGCTAAAGGCTATTGACAACACTTTCTAGTGTATGATTTGTCAGTTACAGCTAAGCCCTAGTGGGCCGCTAATTATTATTGTAACAGCTACTGGTCCAACCTGCGAGCAAGCAATCAAAGGCGCGCCACATAATTTCAATTCATTTCCGGATGAAAACAGATTTATAAATCATAATCTTATAATCGTAAAGCAATCATTACCAATTTCCGTGTTTCCGCACTTGTTATTAGATTTCAATTATGCACCACGTTAAGAAAACATGGAGTGTTTGTGTGTCTGTGTGTTCGTTTCTCATGGCTCACTACACATCGTCTGTCAGTCAGACGTCAGCGTGCAGCTCGTAAATTATGACGTTTTTTCTGCGCGCGCGCACGCAAATCAGTGTTCATAGATCTATGATAATATATGATCGATGAAAATGCAGTCAGGAAGTTGGAACCTAGCTTGTTGGTGTCGCAGAGATGCAAGATTTAATATTTCAATAAAGGATTACCATATCAACGAAAGTTGCGGTTTGCCACAATTTTTTACATAAAAAACTAATGAATAATAAAAAAAAATGTGATGAAATATGAGGCGAGTGGTCTGGTAACTGTTGTTCAATGGAGAGGACATTTGAAAATATGTAAAGTCTGAAATTAGAGAACTGCATCATAGCGCGAGCTATTCAACGTTCAAACATATTAGAACATGTCTTTATCACTGATAAAACCCAATTGAAGCCCATCTCAAGAGATTCAGTCAATACCAAGACAGTAATGTCCTAATTAAGTAAAACAATCAAGTAAAAAGCCTTCATAAATCAGTCCTTTGTTGCAAACCGCTCAAAAACATCTCATATTCTTTGGCATCCACCGACATGCTTCTCACGTACGCAAGGGTGGGCAAAGCTGTGCCATTAGCATATTAATTATCGAATCCTACGATAGTCATGGACTCCTGGTACTCATACCGGTTCGATCTAACTGTTTGCCTAGAATTAAGTCTGTACTATTAACTTTAGAATTGAGACTGTACTGTTGTCGTAATTTATTGCTATGTTTTGATTGGATGTCGATTCGGCTGTGGTTGGCTGTGAATTTATATTAGTAAGTTATTGGTCGGTTAGATACGATTGATCAATAGTTGGAAGTCGATTTCAATTTGCTTGCTTGCTGGTTTGATTACAACCTTCTCGAGGACGTCTACTTTCTTGTTGATGGTTTTGTAATAGATTTCTTATTGCCTCTTTGCGCTTGTTCAAGATGTAGAGAACTTTTTGAAAAATCATAAAAACTTTCTTGTTCTCGATTAATAAATTAGCAATGATTCAGGTGGAGAAAAGTACAGCCTACAAACAGAATATACTTAAAAAAAAAACCGCACATCAATTTTAATCCTTATTTAAATTCGAAATTGATCCAACAAGCGTATCATGAGTTTCATATTTAAATAATAAAATGCAGTCATGTGGTTGTAATGGATATTTACCAACACATTTCTGTTCTATAACTGACTTAACCTTCTTAGAAACCAAATGACACTTTCATGTCACTTCTATTACCATTTTCCTTGTAAATTATTTCTTGAAACTCGCTATAAGTTCCTTTACTACATTGACTTCGTAACCATTAAACCAGGAACCCGTCCGCTAACTCCTACCTGAACCAAGTTAACTCAGCGACAACTAATAGAAACACACAATTTTCCCTTTCGCGTGCAACTGAAATCACTTTCGCGCAAAAAAAGGTCCTTGAACACTGTACCGGCGAATCCGATCGCAGATAAAACAGCGCTACAACAAAACGATGGTAAGCAGGCAAGGAGGCAGGCCGTAATCTGCGCTCGGCGTCTAATAAATTAGATTGTGTCCATAAACATGCGGCGTCGGGCTAACCTCGTCATCTGATACCGCGGACATTGTTTGGCGGGTGTCCATTGTTGGCAGGCACGCGCACGGTTTGTTGTTAGTGTTACGATGCGGTGAGTGGGTTGCCTAAAAGAACTTACAGGAGGACGTATGATTTGGTCTTTTAGTTCTTTATTTAGATGTTATTGAACTTGTATTCAGTATGATCAATCATTTTAATTATAAGTATCTTCCTTATTTTTTTATTCCTTACTAAAACATAAGGAAGTGGTTAACGACGGATGTTTTAGGATCGGCCCTAACTAATTTTAAGTTTAAAAATGTGCTGACTCTCAGTCCTTTTGCAATAAAACATAATGCTTTAACAATTTAATTTAGTTTTAGTTGTTTGTTCAGGACTAAATTGTTTAGGGATAGGGATGTCTGAACATCAGAACCAAGAAAATAGACACCTTTATCTTCGGCGTTAAAAAGTAGACCAAAAAAACCTGCCTTACTTTCTCCCCTTTCCTATAAGGAAATTCGGTACAGATCCTAGTCCCGTGCGACAGTGGACATCCACCGCTCCATCGACAGGCGGCTGCTAGTAACGACTGCGCGTCTGTAGGTGCCGATATCTTAAGGAGCTTGTTGTAATGAAGTGCGATCTCAGAGCCAACAGCCTCCGAAACCTCTTCAAACTGATTGCTCTGCTTCTGGGAACAGTGGCCGTATTAACTGGCAAATTATATTTTTGGGGAAAATTTGGCTTGTATGAGGGTGAGTGTCTCTATGTAGGTCACATGGCATTATTTGTAGTAAAAAAAAAGTTTACTGTATTGACTATGGAGTTTTTTATCGGTAATTCTTCGTGGAAACAACCAACCCAAACCGATCGCCGTTTTATAAGTGTCATGGGACTATGTGAAGTAAAATTTGACTAACGGTTAAAGTCAGGTATTTAAGTATCATGAACCATGTGTAACATAATTATGGTATGATATTTTCACTTCTGGGTAGCAAATCTCCTCTCTTTACGACGTAGAGCACATGCCAATTTGGGTGATGAAAATTTAGAATGTCCTAGGCCAAAAGATGGAAGATATGTGATCTGACTCATAAGTTTCTGCAGGGCAAAAGCCTGCCTTTCCATACATCATCGATTCCAAACACTTCTGTTCCCTATTCTGCAAAAGACAGCTATGGAAACATTCATTGGAAAATTATAGAGGATATGTTTTCTGAAAACTTTTTGAACTAAAAAATGGATACCTCAGGCATAACCTACCACGATATTTCCGTATTTTACCATACAGCATAATTGAAGTATTTACAGCGTTTACCGAACGGGAAATGAAAAGCGCGTACCGAACGAGAAACTATCTTTTTCCATCAAGTAAGCGTCAAAGTTCCCCTTTAATTTACGCCACAAAAACGAGAAAAGTCACACTAGGGCCCGGTCATTTCGTCTCGTATAACAATGGACAGCCACCTCTAAAGTATCCATAGGCGGCTGATAGTGTTCAGTCGATAGCGGTATATTAAGGTGCTCAATATTAACGTGGGGACTGCCGTCTGATCGGCGGCTACTATGTTTCTACCATGACGAGATGGTGAACGACTTTGAGCTATGGGGAGCATGGTTATGGATGCTGTGCTGTATGGTACGGAAATGTTTACATTAGGTGGTGTTTGTGTTAGGTTGAAGTTTATGAGTATGTGATCAACTTAGATGTTGATACCTGGAATGGTGAAGAGCCAAACTACATCATTATAACTGCTAAAAAAAAAAAACAAAAAAAAATCTTTGTGGACTGCAAGAACTGGGTCCTAATCTGCTTTGAGTACCTAACTCTGGTTGACGGATGCGGATGTTTTCAAAACTAACGAAGAATTCATAATGCTTTTTTTTAACGTTTTAAAATCATCAAATGAGTCCTCCCGCCCAACTAAAGTCCTGACTAAAATCCACGGTGTCCTTTTTGTGTACCGGAGTCGCGGTATACGTATGTCCCGCGACCCGAATTCATAATGCTCGTAATTATGATTTACGAGTAACATGAAAAAATTAAAATCTAATTGCAATAGGTAGATAACAGTATCTATAACCGAATTACTAGACATATTTAAGTACTGGGTCTCAAAAGTTACTGACTTTTACCTACCTAAAGACCAGAATGCAGTACTGTGTGTACTGACTTCAAGCAGCCAGACGTATGGCAAATGTAACATGACGTGATATAATGGAGCTTCATACGAAGGCACCGACAGACAGCGGCTAGTAGCGGCCTCTGTTCGTGTTGCGATGAGATGCCAGACCGTCAACATTGATCTATAGCGGATCAGCGGCGGCGGGGGCGGTCGATGAACCGGGTAGCAGCTTCGATTCCCGCTCCACACTGAACAGGCCATAATTAATAATTATGATTCGCGAGTTATGGGAATGAAAATCATGATGGTAGCAGATTGAATTTATAGACGTAATAAGATGATAGGTGATAAGTTATGGCGTGCTTACGAAGACTGATAGGTGTTTGTAATCATAATCTGACTGGTGAGAGCTCGGGTTTCTAGTTGGACTATAAATTACTTCATCTTAAAGAATTATGGGCACGATTCTCACATCAAAGAAAAGTCTAATTGCAATACTTTTTATTTTAAGAATAGAACAATTTAAGGATATTAGCAGATTCTGTTATTACTGCCAAACTCTAGGGTAAAAAGCGTAGTTTTACATGCCTGTGTTGTTATTATTTTTTAAAACCTCGTCTTCATGACAAGGACATCGTTTACATTAGAAACTCTTTCAAAGTCAAAAAACAATGCGGGCGACGAGTAAAGGGCAACTCGCTGTCCGACCATGGACCATGTCCGGGTCGACGGCGCGACGTGTTCCACGCGCGCCTCAAAGAGCGTCAGCATAGACGGGGCCCCCTCGCAGAGGGCCAAAGCCTGCCGGGGTCGCTGGACTTATTCCATCAACGTGACCCCGGAACATAAAGGGCTATTGAAGGATACCGTGGATTTTAGTCAGTACAATTCTGACAGCAGGAGTGAGAGGACTCATTTGATGATTTTACCACGTAAAATAAAAGTCTACTAACAATCGGTACTTTTGTTCTTTATAGGTAAGCTTTATTAGAAACGTCAACTATAGCTGGTATCTTTACTAAAACGCTAAAGGCAATTGTAAATTAAATTAAGGCATCATTATCTAACAATTTATGACTACCCTTTACAAGACTTATTACTTAGTGTACTTTTTGATTCTACCCTCACGCACTTAGACAAGGTTAACATGCGAAATTATCAAAAAAACTGTCAAACTAATGATAAACAACGAATTATAGGAACACGAGAGTAATTAATTAAGATAGGCAGCTTATTTAAAACGTCCGTTTTAGTTCTGGCAACACTCACGTATTCTTGTTCCTATTTGACCACGCTGTCAATAGCTAATTTACCTCTCACTCGCACGTTTCGACATTTTGAAAGATATAAAATCACTGATCCCATTTTTAAAAAAATGCAATTAATAATATTATGTGCAATCACACAGTTTAGTAAAAAAATCACATTTTAATCGATACAAGTAAATTTTACCTACTCAAAAGTTTGCTTTACTATGTAGTTTTAGTACTTAAGCAAACTTTTGAGTAGGTAAACTTGTATTGTCTTGTTTTTTACTAAACTGTGCAATGTGATTGCTCATAAAATTATTAATTGCAATTTTTTTAAAATGGGATCAGTGATTTTATATCTTTCAAAATGTCGAAACGTGCGAGCGAGAGGTACATTAGCTATTGTCAGCGCCTTAAATAGATTGTACTTTTTTTTAACATGGCAATACTTTCTTGTTAGAATTTCATAAAATGTTATGACTTAATTTTAAGACCTGCTTTCCTTATACGGATCTACGTTCAAGTTTTTTTTTTAATTAAGGCGTACTAATTGTTGTTTGATGTAGTAGACGGCCATGCTGTCATATTTAATATTTATTATGTACACATTGATATACATAATGAATATCGCTTCTTTGCAACATAGAATACAAATACATAGTCAATTCAGCGTCCTCAAATAATGTTATTTAAGTTGTGGAATTTGGCGTTATTTTCCGGAAATCTTTTTGCCTTGTAGAATTAAAACTAGATATATTTTCCCTTGTCCAGCAGTGGGATGATGTAGGCTAGCAGTATTAGTTTTTTTTTAACACAAAAAATAATATTATAAGTACTGCCTTTATATGGGCAGGCACATCCGACCTTTAAAACTTTAAGTTCCATTTCCTAACCAGGAAGTATCCACCATTAGATTCTTTGCAGGAGCAGTTGGGCAGGAGCCTAGGATTTGTGGTCAGAGGCTTTTAGATCCCCTAATGAAGGCGGTAGGCTATTAAACAAAGGTCTCTGAAAACTAAGATATTCTCAGAAATCTATACCAGTACCTTTAGCACGAGTTTTCACTCTTTTACTTAACAGTGTCTTTCCAGTATTTACAGCGTTTCTTGTATGAAAAAATGGAACAGCGCCTCTGGCGTGCGAAGAAGGAACTATTTTTTCCTTGAAAATTGACAATTTGAAATTGTCAAAGTTCCAGTTTTCTTTACGTCTCAAATACTGAAACCTTTGTTAAGGGTACAGTCTGCTTCTCTGTTTTCCTCTTTGGGGATACAAGCATTATGCTACGTTATTATTCCCACCACAGGATAGATCTGCATCAGAAACAAGTTGAAAACCAATCAGAACTGTATTACAATGTCTCGTATTACCGCGGGATCCAATTACGCGCGTTATAATTGCGGCGCGCGCGCAGCCGCCTAGTAATAGATGGTGTCTCTCTGATCGATTTAGTGCGCAAGATTGTGCGTTGAGCAAATTGTTTGATTGATTCTCGTGTGTATTGAATTTACATGGCAGGTGCTTGTTTAATCGATATGTTGGTACTTCTTTAATATCAGTCCATTTAGAAGTATTTTATAGTTTCTAAATTATGTGAATACCTTAAAGGCATATCACTAACATTGGCTTGATTGGTTGCTTTGAATGGTGAGCAGAAAATGAGGATACTTTGACTCATCAGAGGCATCAATAAATAAATAAATAAATATTCCACAACTATCACACAACGCCATCTAGTCCCAAGCTAAGCAGAGCTTGTGTTATGGGTACTAGACAACTGATAAACATACTAATATATTTCTAAATACATACATATTATAGATATATTACACCCAGACACAGAACAAATGATCATGCTCATCGCACAAACATTTGTCCTGGGTGGGAATCGAACCCACGACCCCCGGCATAGCAGTCAGGGTCATTAACCACTAGACCAACAGGCCAGTCAATGTACTTAACCTTCCGGAAAAAAGTTAATACGTTGTAATTAGCTCATGATATTAGTTCAATTAAACACGGTTCGACATCATGTCATTGTCTTTTCTTTCAATAAAGACAAGTCAATAAAAGTTACTACTCATAATTGTAACATCTTTAAAACTCTGTTAAACTGTCGCAAGTATACTTATGATCGTTCAAAAACTGGAGTTCCAGCCAAGTACCCGTTCTAAATTTGAATCATAAACCGTTTTAAAAATATCCAATCATACGAAATGCTAAAAACCCTATCAATAGGGGTATCAAGTTCCACGTTCAATAGCATCTATCCAGGATTATTCGTGATAAACTTCGCTCAAAGGCCCGCTAATATCCATGACCTTTAGTTCCCCACCTGTCGGACCACACAGTCGCATGCGCAACATTAGTTTCAAACGATTGCAGATAAAACGTTGTTTTATTAAAAGAATAAACATATTTGTTAATTAAGATATGGAGTATCGGAAACATGGAGTATCTGTCAGTGGTCAGCTGCTTGTCATAATTATTTTGATATGCTTCTGTTTTGAGTTTTTATGAGGTCCTTATAATACGAACGGTTTGAAGATAGTTTTGGTTTTAATATCGAATTTTCTTGCCTGTATTATTCTTGTATTGACTTTGTAATTATTTGGTTCGAGTTAAATATCAATTATATAAGGGAAATTTGTAATATATCTTGTTCACACTGTTAAGATATATGATGCATTTAAGTACAGCTTTTACGCATGCATGTACTCGTATAACCAGTTCACAATTATGGAACAATTCATTTCTTAATTTAACCTAAGAAATATAGACAGAGTAAGTTGGCAAAGGCAAAAACGGAGTTGGAAAAAGTAAATGATGGATACGCGATACCTAGCGATGAACCACCAACTTATCATTGCTAACACACATAATTTCATTATTATAGTTTTTTGTTCCCATTACGTACGCTCACCTAGGATACGAAACACCACAATTACTGTCACTCACCAACCTACCTACCCTCATAAGGATATAGCGTGAAGTTGCACGTCCAAAGGGTTCAATCATCGGCATGATTTATGATTGACTGGAGCGCGAATAAAAAGCGAGTGATTGTATGCGCTGGCGCATGATCGATGGCGTACAATCGAAGCGCATTTCTTACGCGACCGTGTTGCAGTATTTTTATTTATGGATTTATGTAGCAGTGCTCAAAATGCATGACACTACACAACAGCTGGTAATTATGAAAATAAGAGCTCACTCCTGTGACAAGACTTCACTGAATTTAGTTTACATTTACGTAATGGCCTTTTAAATGTTGAGTTGTGTGTTTTATTCAATTTATTTCCAAGAAAATTATAATGCAATTTAAAACCACGTAATTTTTTACTGTGACGTTGAAAGTTACAACGGCTTCGATAAAGTAATGGAACCGTTGATAATTCTAGGTTCCGACCTCTAAAATATGGACCCAAGACGATCTCTAATATTAAAGACATTCTAATTTGGTTGCCAGACTGTCTAAACAGGTAAATGTGACACTGGAACGTAAAGGCACAGTATAATAATCATACAGTAGCGTAACTCGGCCGCCAGACAGATTTAAATACCTACAGCCGCGCGGTACGTAAACATGCGTTAGGGCTACCCGTCTACAACATTTTAATAACATTTGCCTTTGCGTACTTTCTGTTTCTATTTTAGTTTTGTGATTGTAAATATACTTTTTTATATAAATAAATGAAATACTTTGTATAATGAATAGGAAGTGTTCAATAAAAATGCGTGTTGTTTTTTGATTGGTAGATTTCACTTAAAAAATCATGTTTTTGTTTGAAAAACAAATCGGGCTTATAAAGTCCGATTTATTATAGAAGTATTTGAGACCGAAAAATATTTGCGCCACGACTGAGTCGTACGAAATGCTTTATTGTTAAATTTTAAAGTATAATAAATCCGCATTTTAATATAAAGTTTAATTAAACTACTCGTCTTATTAGATATGTACTCGAACTGATTTTTAGAGATAAAAACACGCGGTTACTGTTAAAAAACCAACACACCGTCCGCTCGACACTGCGGTACAGCCGTGACTGTCTGCACCCCGAGCGCGCCCCGACATCGAGGCGCGTAGGTATAGCTCGCTTTTCGTCCGTTTGTATGAAGTTGGAGTACTGTATGATTATATTACCGTGGTAAAGGGCAATTGTAGGATCTCGGTGGATTTTAGTCCTTACGAGTCTGATAGTCCCTTCCGCTCCAACCAGAGCAAAATCATTTGATGAATTTATCACATTAACAAAAGATCATAATTTTGTAGATCCTTATAGACGCTATAATATTCAATCAACACATCCTATAAAAACGTTATAACATAACTTAAACAAACATCCACATATATTACAAAAATATCTCAAATCCATCATTTGCAGCAATAACGGCACACCGTGAGATAGTCTCGCCGCCCGGATGCGCCTGACTTTGACGTATAACGCCACTCATGCGCAACTGTGGGACCGTGCGATCATTTTGCTGTCAATCATAGCATGCCTCAGTTTCTCACTGACGTAAAAACTGCAAGTAAATCATATGTGTCATGCGTTTCCCGTTCGTACGGCGACTTGCTTCTGAGTAAATTAATTAATAATTACTGGGTTAGTCCGCGAATCTGTCCACGTGAAATGATTTTCATTTACTTTGATAGAGAAGACGCCATTTTGCGTAGCTTTACTTAACTACTAAGCATACAAGTCAGTTAATACGTTAGTGTGCTGACACTAGTATTACTTCTTACTGTACCAATTAAGCTAGTAAGTAGGTACAATAAATTTGAAAACAAAAATAAGGAACCTATCAATCAGTTAAAAATTTCATCCGGTTCGAAGGACCAGTATCATGTCCGACTCCTTTGAAACCTTTGGACGATTTTTAGCTCTAAACTTACTGTTTTGCATAATTTATTTATTTTATGGAATAACTGCAAATACATAAATGTGACTGCAGCAAGTGCGGTAGAAACGTAGCCAGCAATAAGTAAAGATACCGGTCGCCTGCTATTGTTTTCCGATACCAGCCCGATGGCGATACTTTGGAGGGGTCGCGTTGTACGAGCACCTACATATGTAGGTCGCTGCTGATGGCTCTGTAACGTGGTTCAAGTTTGTGGGGTTATTTGTGACATATTATGACAACACTGCCTTACATAATATTGCAAATAGAGTCATTTGCCCAAAAGTATCCAAACACTGATGTAAAGTGATCGGGATTACTTGATGCCCTTGGTGTAGTGATTGATGTGATGACTCTTGATTGATTTTATAGTGACTTACTTAACAAGAAAGCAAATAAAGCTTTTGTTAATCTCTGCCGTAGTAATTAGCACTTAGTAATAACACAAGATGGAGAGTTTCGACGGCCATAACTAAGATAATTTAAATTAATTACTTTCTAAACGTTCACGATCAAACACGACCAAAATGACCAAAGAATTCTGCAGTTTTACTTCTGCAGCCGGCCATATAGTAACCCCTAAATAATTCCCAGCATTCCCATTCACTCCATCACTCATATTCCCAACATCCACCACTAAGTTTTCTAACTTATAGCTTGAGTGTGGAGTTAAATGCAAGACGAATAAGACTCATTGCTCGACCAGTATATTCCACGTAGCTTTGGGATGCAAACCGATAAATGTATAGCATGGGGTGGTTGTGAATAAACATGAATGAGTACACTGGCGGCACGAAAATTTACTCGTGAACCACGATTGTTTGAAATACCTTTTGGTAAAAATTTTGATGGCATTGGCTGGTGTTTTCTATTACTAAGGTAAGAAGAAAATCGAGCGAAAAAGTAAAGGGGTTTAATAAACTAAAAGGCTTAGAGGAAGAAGAAGGAACATCGACAAAAATATGAAAGTTCGTTATCTTATAAAATGAATATTCATTTATTTTAAAAGCTTAGAAATTTTTTAACATTTTCATAACACAAAAAGTGCACCTTATTATATTTTCACCACATGAGTAAATAAATTCAAAAATAGAACACAGAAGCCTCCATCACATATTCATGGCGCAATCGCCAAAAAATTTACGATATCGAAAAGGAAAATATCGGGATACGTTCACCGAACAAAAAAATTAAGCTATACCCCAATTTTTGGCCGACATTGTATCAGCTCATTCCTCGGAAGACAGGCCTCACTCAATATCTCGGATATTGTTGGCGAAAATGAGTATTTATGTCATCGTTTGTATAAAATGTACTGCAATGTGGCTCGAAAGCGTTTTTCCTGCGATCTCGCCTCGCTTTGTTTATTGAACAAACTTTAAGGATATTTCTTCGTTTTTCCTCTTTTCTTCTTGAGGTTATTTCGGCTTCTCTTATTGGATTCATGAATTCGGAACAAAGTGTATCAAGTCGTTTATCAGTTTGTTTCCTACCTGTTTTTTGTGTGGAAATGTTTGTGGGGCGCATCACTTACTCGGTATGAATTTTCTTTTTTATTCGGGTTGGGCCACAAATAAATTGATGAAAGGATATTGAAAGGCAGGTAAGTAACGGGGAGTGCCTTGCTATTATTTTGTGTTTACCTATCAAAACCAAAATATGTATATTGAAAATCAAATTGCAACTATAAAAAAATTAACCCTAAAATGTCGGTTTGCTATTACGCCATTCAGAACTAAAAAATTATAACTAAAACAATGATCACTAAATTAACTCTATCAACCTAAATATTCAACTATTTCTATAACAACTTTCTTTTACACCTCTACATTAAATAAGCAATAATAAACACTATCGGGGGTCTAAAACTAACACATAAATTTCAATTCCGGCCATTAAAACTAGAAAGAAAACATGATAATATTGTTTTGTGTTAATATTGTTTGTGTCCGTGCCCCCTGGGCAGATAGACACGCATTGTTTCAAGTATTCATAAAGTGACATAAAGTCACCTTTGACATCGGGCACACTTTCTATTGCCATCTCTGCTAGATATATTTCCATCAATCGCCTCTGTTTTTTTATAGCCTCTTGTAGAGATGTTGTAAGTTTGATGTGTTATCTGTATTTCAATTAGGAAACATCTAGGGAGTTCAGTATCATTTCATCATCAATATCACATTCTACTTGTGATCGGCGCAACTCGTTTTCTTCTTTTATTTTCTCCTGTCAGATGTCACAGCCTCATTAACTCCTTTTTCTTTCATATTATTTCTGACACTTATCTACCTAGATAACTCAGTCGATTTAGATCACATTATCTACTTCTTTATGTTTGCCCACTCAATTATATTTATTTATTATAGAAAATAATAACATCAAAATTCTCTTCCTGTTTGCGTCTAAATTCCTGCCACAAGTCAGCAAATGCCATTCAGTGAAGCATCCATCTATCACGTTCAAATAGTTTCGCCTCACGAACGCGAACGTTCAGAAACAAAACCTATCACATTATGCAGACTCGCGGCCTGTCATAAAATCACGAATACCATAGTGGTATGATTAACACGTATGGGGTGGGACAAGTTACAGGCGGAAGCGGGTAGCTAGGAGGAAAGCGATAAGATAATTTAAAAACTGTTGGGTTTTTAAAAGGTAAAAAATCAATGAATAAAATATTCCTTACATATTTGTATGTTTGGTAACTTCTAAGCATTTTTTATTACAAATCCATCACTCTATGCCCAAACCACTGCAACTCCTGAAAGCCAAAATCAACAGTGGCAACCACCAGAAAAGCGCCGAGTCAATTAAGCTCGTCGTGTCCCGTAGAACGAATTTACCTGTCTTGGATTCTGCAAGGAAATTAATCAGAAAAGAATAGTGGAGAAGTAGGAAAAATCTAAGTAGGTTTCCAGTTCCCACCTTGCAAACAGGAGACAGAACAAAACAAGGCCAATAGGCACAAAAGGACCCTTCATCATGCGTTGTAAAATGAATATAATCTGGTTCGAAGATTTAGTTACATCTTCATGAACTTTCTACCTATTAGCTTATGCTGTCTTTAAAAAGATGAAACTTTAAAAATCGCCTCATTTTCCTCCCTTACACCACCCCATCAACATACCGACTGCTGCGAACAAAGATGGCCGGCCTTACATAAAAACTGTTTAATCGTAACTCGGCACTGGCTATCGCGATCTGAACATATTACCATATATTAATCCAATAAGGGATTGAAGCGATCAATTTATCTACATTACGGCTCGAAGGACCAAGTCGGAGTAAGGTGCTAACTTGCACCAACTTATGGCCCTCCATTAGACCGTACAACGCGTTTAAGGGTTAATATTGGGTGCCATTCGATCTTTATTTATTTGAATTGTTTCATTTTTATGTGATTTTTTTTAGAATTAAATCTTTTTGCGTGAATTAGTAAACGTCTTGTCGTAACTTAGTTGGAACTTGGTTCAGTGTGAGTGAGATGTGTCTTTGAAGGTTTCCGTTCAAATATTTTAGTTGGATTTTTGAAATTTGGAAATATGGTCTAAAGTATAAATTCTAATACTTTTTGTTTGTGTAAAGAGTATCAAAAATGCAACAATTAATTTATTAACACTTATAAAAAGCTTTGACCGGCATTGACCTTAACCCTACAACTCACAAAGGACAAAAAAAAACATGACAGTATACATTAAATATAACAGTCTTGTAAGCTTGTCATTCATTATCAAAACATCGCGATTTAAGGAAAAGTACAAACGTGCGAGTTACTGGTATCATACGTCGGACAGTTATAGAGACTTGTAGGTTTTGCGTAGGACGCACTGCCGCGAGCCTAATTAGGTGCAAATAAAAAAATAAATGCATTCTTTAATAATATGGTGACATTCTCAATTATAGTGCGAATTAAAAAACTAATAAATGTTTCGAAGGTTAACATTTAATATTCATTAACATTTTGTAGTTCATGGAATTTTAAGATGTGAAATAATTCATTTTAAAGCTTCAAAATTAAATTAATTGGAAATTTTTTGTCGACAAATGAGTCCTCCCTTTACACGGCAGGCTGTTAGATTTGTACTGACTAAAGTTCACGGTGCCCTTCAATAGCCCTTTACGTTTCGGGGTCACTGTGAATCCTTTTTTTACGAACCTGTCACCTCTTAACTTTCTCTTAATTTAATTCAAACCAATCAAGGGTACAAAATCTACCAATAATGTGACTAAGCTTACTAGATAATATTGCCAGAAAAAATGTAAGTAATTCATCGATACCGCGATAGTAATGGTTATTGTGTATAACTTACACATTTTGCTTTGTCACAAAACAATCACTAGCTGTAAAAATCATAATGTCCTATGTCCATATTGTAACTCGTAACGTAGGTGTCGCCTCGGCCTTGACATTAGCGAGCGAGTGAATGACTGAACGGAGTGAACTCATTCATAAATTGAGTGAATGGGACGCACCTACGCGCTCCGGCCGGCAGTGCACGGGTTACGGATCGAAGGACCAAAAATGTGGACGCGATATTTTTCAACCGGATGCTTATATCTAAAGTTTTATTTTTGAGTACTGTGACAATGACTGTTTTCTGACAAAACACAAGCTGTTCTGACCAAAAAAATTCTCATATATTTTTAATTATCTGCCTTATAAAAGACTTAAACATTACTCTTGCATGTCCCACCCGGACCTTACCTATCACGGATACGGAAGAAAAACAAGATTTTCTTAAAAAAAAACAACACTGATTTAAATTAATATTAAGTACCTATGTAAGCACTTATTTACCAAGCGTTTAAAGCTCTTATTACTTAGCATTTACCTGTTAACCCACGGCTTATTACACGCGTGACTGTACAGAGTAAATATTTATGAACGAAATAAGGCTAAACAAGTCTTTGTTAGCGAAACCTCTTTCGGACCTCTTAACCTTGACCGGAGGAAGGTTAAGCACAGCCGGAAACTCCGCTTAGCGCAACTTGACATATGAATCATTCTATTGGTACTGAAGTTGAGATGAATCACACTTCGGATAACCGAGCCAATTTTTCTTCGGCGTTTCCTCGAACAATTTTAACTGGCATCTAAGATCTTGCGACTGTCTTGTTGTTCTTGTGTTTGCTAACACGCTGTGTGTGTGTAGATATTGAATTTGAATCGCAGGTTGGGCTTTGTTATTGTGTTTTTCTACTCGATGAGTTTTTTTATGACTTTGCCCTACACTAGGAATTTCTCCTGTTTCGTGGGTGCGTTTACAAAAATTGAAAAAGAGGCGAGGTGTAATGCTATGTTTTAATGATATTAACAAACATAGAGCTTTCTTTATGATATTCTTAAAATAAACCAAACAACACGTCTTTATCGGTTGAACAAATACTTTAATCGCACTTTTCTTTTCTTTTATCTGACGTATGTACATATATAACGTAATCTCAATTCCCATTATTTACATCCTATAAAAGTATAAACTAACCAAGTGAAAGTGACTATTTAACATTCAACATCGGTACCTTGAAATAGATTTCTTTATTTAGTGGGGTTATCGTGGAGCGAATGTAATTGTGAGTCACATTTTTGATAATATGTTCTAGTCGACCCGGGCATGGTCCATGGTTGCACAGCGAGTTGCCCTTTACTCGATGTCCGCATGCCCGGACCTACTTACTCTCTTGGAGACAAAGTGACTTGCGTTCAGTAGTAGTGAAAAGTCAACATTTAAATGAATTTTACCAAAAAGCTGTCACTTCCAATTCCTTCTCTCTTCTTCAACCTTTATTCACCCTATGCTGAGTGTAGGCATCTTCCTTCCTTTCCAGGTTTTGTGTTATGGCTATCCAGTTTCTGCCACTTTAACAAGATCGTCTGTCCACCTAGTTGGTGGTCTCATTGTTTAAATCCCGTTGATAACAAGTAAAGCCTGAAACGCTTTCAAACCGATGGTCTGTACCCTAGATTCTCTTAAACCTAGTTAATCAATCATGAGACACAAAATAGTCCCACGAATTCTTGTCACGATATGGACTTCAGCGGCCCTAATTTAACCTCTAATCTTAAAACCACTAATTAAAAAAAAAAACTCCATCAATTTCCGCTCATCACTCTAGCTAGTACATAGGTACCTACTACTAGCTGTATGATATACCTACATAAGTATGTAAATAATTTCTTAATTACGACTGATATAAATCTTGAGTTCGACTGATCGCGTTATTACCGTCTTAGTGGTTTTTCGACAGGCATTAATGAATATGCGAGCTTGATTAGACTGTACCGTGGGTTATTAGTAGGGGGACCATGTGCGTATGTCCGTGGTGAGACAGGTTTTTAAAGTGGAATATTTCTATAACTGGCGACCTCTCAGGCCTTATCACAAGATTGTTATGCTATTTACAGCATATTTGAAGTATTTACTGCGTTTATTGTATGGAATTTTTTCTTCCATTAAATTAACATCGAAGTTCCAGTTTACATTACGTCTAAAAAGCCGGGAAAATCATGCTAGACCTCTGATTTGTTTTTTTTTTAACTATGTATGTATTAAGTTAATATATCTTTTGGTATAAGCGTCTACTTATGTTTAATTTTTTTTTCAGAACTTCACTGAATGACCTCTGTATCAACCTCTCCTGAAAGGGGGATGAGCGAGTAAGTGAATCCATTATGTAACTAACATTGATTGTGCATGAGGAGCTAAATAGTTATAGACGTTAGTCAATTAGACAATTATAAACACAATTAATTCCACAAATTGTATCAATGAAGTTTTATTGTCATTTAGATTTGTTTTATTTATTGTAAGGTTAGTCTATGGCGGGATACAATATCAAAATTGACTTATTGCTGGGCAGACTTTATATTCCTCATGTGTATGGGCCTTTTTATTGGTTTTAATTTTTTTACGTGGAAAATAAATACCAGATATTGCTGTGAAGAGGTTTAGAAAAGCTGAAGCGACACGGGAAAAATACTTACCTATTGTTACCTTATACAAGAGGAATGAAAAATAAACCTTCCTATCCCATACCTTCTCAAGAAATGTCCCACTGTTTCATGATAGTTGGTCAACCTAGTTCCGTGCAATCATTACTGCAGGCGACGCATGGAGCGTTAACTAGTTATGCGCATCGCGGTTACGTCGTCCATCACCGTCCTTCGATATTATGTATGCTGCTTTGTTTGATGTCAAACATTTTGTATTATTTACTCTTCGGATCTCATGAACACCTCTGCTTAACAACTTTGGGAATACAAACATAATGTTATGAGCTCATGAGGAGGATAGATTAAGGAAGAACCTTTTGCTTTACTTATTTTTTGGCCCGTTTGGCACCAAAAGTTCAAACGAATTTTTGGTCTTGGACTCCAAGGCAAATTGTTTAACCGGTCATACTCAATTTTCATAAATTTGAATTTAAGTTCACCTCAAAAACATCATTGAAATCGATAAATAATTTATTAAGCTCGTTAACCAAATGAAGTCATAAACAATTCTCCATTATGCAGTCTGCCAGGCCTAATAAAAAAATGTCAACAACTTTTCAGTTCGCAGCAGATATGCATAACCTTTGGTGCACATTCATCAATTACACTACTATGAGTGCGTGCGAAGACCATATTTATTACCTGACCGGGGGGGTTGAGGGGCCGGGGGGTATAAGCAGGGGTAATTAAAACCGGGTTGCATGCAGCCTGGCTCACCCTTCCGACATGGTTTCCTTTATGAGAAGTTCAGCGTTCATTCGGACAGCCCCAGTAACTGTTGCATTGGAAATATGCTTTTATTTCTATTTATCATATGGAGGAAACGCGCTTGACTTGCCGCTTGCAAATGAAGCTTGACGGTATTTTTCTTGTTCAAGGCAGTGGGCTTTTTTCTGGTTTTGATCGGGTATGTGAAGGTAGGTGGTCTGTGGTGAGTTAAATTAATTCCTGTCTAATTTATTGAGCTTAGAGGTAAAGTTCTGTGAAATCTTCGCTATCATGAACTACTCTAGCGATAGCTACTCTTTTTATTTTAGTCACAATATTGTAGTACGCTAACACTTGAAAATTTTAAAAGTCGATGAAAGGACTGTCGGTCTATTCATGACTCCTAAATTACTGAATGATTCCTAAAGTACTTAGTACTTGTAATAGTAATGCATCAGTCTAAATAGTTTTCTGTACCACCGACATTTTTTACCATAGGTAATAAAAGAACTACGTAAATCCGCCGACAAACAAGCACTCAACAAAAAACAGAGCAAAACTAACAAAATCCCAATGAAACCCGACCCGATTGACACTCATTATTGTCTTCAACCGCTCAACCTCACCCAATTTGCGTGCAACTGGTTCAATGCAAGAAAAACGGTGCGCCTGCGCAGCGTGTATAATTTAGCGCCATAAAGGATCCCGCGTGATGACAGCGCAGACATGGCGAACCGCGAAAATTACCAATTTTATGATCCGAAATTACATATAGACTGGATTGTGGTACATCTAGAATTTAGTCCTTCGATTCGAATTTAGACCTTATTCTTTGGTAATAGGAGTTATGGGGTCCTTTATAGTTTGTAAAAGGGTTTGTCCAAGTGCCTTCGTGTCATGAAACTTTTGACTGATTACTTTTGATTGACGAGCACTCTTGTTCGTCTGTTTGTCTGTCTGGTGTCAGATTACTATATCGATTACAGCAAGTTTTATTCTCTCTTACATATTTTATTGGATCATTTTAAATTGGTTGAAAGTGTAGGTGTTAGGGTGACCATTAAGATTTGAACCAGGGAAGTGAGTTTACGAGGTTGTAAAACACAACCTACGTGCTTTTATTTATATTTTATTGGTTTTGTGGGTGTTGTGTTTATTTATTGGCAAAAATAAGAGGAGTATAGTTTGAATATCTTTGCCTAATAATGTTGATTTTAATCGAGAATTATGTTTTGTTTTAGAGGCTCATGAACTCTTACTTATTTTAAGGTACTAATTTAGGTTTAAGAGTACTTCAAAGAAAAATAGTCCTTCCTTGTTTACTGAACCAATCTTGTGTTGAATATAACGAAGTATAATAGCACAAAGGTTACCTGCAATCAGTCCTATTGACTATTGAGATTTCTGATCCAACCAACAAAAATGGCGATTGTCTTTATTGTCAGTGTAAGTAGTTTATTTTCAGCAATGTGATTTTCAAATTTCACTAAGTCTGAAAATTCAGATGATGTTTTAAATGGCGTTAAAATTCCCTTGGGTATCAGTTATGTTTTGGCATCGTAAACAAGACTGTTAAGTTTGTCTCGTTAAGTGATTAACGAAGTTAATACATATTATAACTCGTCCTCGTATGGTTTCTAAAAAGCGAAAGCTTTATAGAAAACCACATTTATTACACATTTTATAATACCTACGATGTAGCATCTATGCTTAGTCTAAACAAAGAGTGCGACTGACCTCTCGAACCTACGACCTCTCGTTTGCCATCCAGACGTGAGACACTCAAACTATTGAAGAGCTAATAGAGACATTAGCTCCCTAAATACATAGTTGATAGATAGGTAGATATGTTGCCTTTAAATGTGGTCACAGGCAACTGCTGGGACACAGGCCTCCTCTCTGTAAGAGGGTGTGGGCCATTACCCAACACGCGGGCTCAGTGCGGGTTAGTGAATGCCACATGTCTTCGATTTTTTGGTTCTAGTTCCTTACGATACGATGGGTTCGAACCTACGACCGCCACCATTGCTCTATGATAGATAGATATCCTTTTTTAATTAATGCCAAGAGCAATGAACTATTAATGCTTCTGTTGCTACACTTGCTTCAAAACAATCATAAATTAAGTATGGTCGAAGATAGACACTAGTCATCAATGTCGAGTTTGATAGATTACTTCAATGCTTTACTCGCCATGCGTGTCTCTAGTGCTTTGCCTGGGGGCTTTAGATTGATACAAGCTACTGTTCACGACTTTGCTCGCTTCTTTCATTTAGAATTTGACAATAACTTCGCGTGGCGTCATTTATTATTAGATTTATTGTTAATTTTCTCGAGAACAGTACTTTTTTCGGGATGAAAGTTAACCTATGTCCGTCTGTGTACACACTTGAAAACGTATACTCGTATAATGCAAAATTTCAGGACCATCAGTGGTTTGGGTATGATACGTAACAAAGAAACAAATATAGGTATTTAATTTCACATTTATTTCATTTGTTGGATTAGGATTAAACACTAGTAAGTAGCGTCAAAGATCCTGATGAAAACCTCAGGATCACTCTCGATTGAAGCCAGTTCTAACTGGTCCTATTGGATATCTATAGGGAAGACCTATGTTTAGCAGAGGACTGACATGATGATGACGGTGAGGGAGCGTCAACCTGATTCTTAGTTACCTACTTACCAAGAAGAAGACAGAAGGTCTCTTTATGCAACTCCACCTGCATTTTTACAACCTGTTCTGAGTAAGCAACGCCTTTGAACCAATTTCGAGTTGAAAGGATCCTGCATTGAAAAAGAATTGAGCGATATCGAGTGTGGCTTTAGGATAGACTAGATATGTGTTGCTTTATGGTTTGAACCCTCATAGATTTGATTTTGCAGTCACCTACTTTAAAATGAATCCTTTTTTCTCTAGCCTGCGCTGTCCCGCTCCTGGGCAAAGTGTTCTCCACTTTTTCCACCTTTTGCAACACCGTGCTTTCTCCTTTAAAAAGATACCTACGTCATATTTCTCTAAAAACGAGTACTTTTTGCTTGTATTTATTTAGGCTTGAACTTATATTTTTTTGTTTGCATCGAACAAAATACAATTCCAAATAATATTCAAATGACACCCAGTTCTAATTTATTTCACCGAACATTCTATTATTCCCACACAAACAAAAGGAGCGACTGTCAAAAAAAAAAAAAAAGATTTACTCGAGTTCATTAACCTCTAACCCTCAAACGCGGGGCGATTAAGTCGCAATCAAATGTTGCCAACACGTCAGGAATCAACATAAAGTGTGTTTGTTATGGTAAGATCCGATTTTTTAGAACTTATCATACTACGTATTAAAATTTATGATATTATGTATAGTCTGTGGTGCTACTCAGCGGGGGACTGATAAAGATGACAGTTTATTGTAAGGCTTGACTTTAGGGTATGCGTTTGTGATGATGATGATGGCAACACTGTGTAACACTATGGATACTATTACTTTTTAAGTACTTATTTATTTACATAGGAAATTGTGATAGTAAAACTTGAAGAATTGATCCTGTACATAATAAAATAAAATAAATAAAAAAAAAAGCCTTTATTGTTGATCTTAGTTTGAGTAACATTTTTTAAGTACGCCTAAGAACTCTACTATTATTATTTTTTTTTTCTAACTAATTATATTTTAAAAACTGGTATACTATTCTAATACTCATTTAACTGATTTTTATTCGGCAAACGGTAGTTATTTATTCCTCAACTTGTCTTCCGACAAAGGCCTCCTCTAAAGATCTTCATTCAATTCTGTCCCTTGCGGTTCGAGTCCATGTTGGACCCGCTATTTTCCTGATATCATCTTCTTTCGATCCTGTACATACATACTGTAAAAAAGTGAAAATTTTAGTAGAACAAAAAAAAAGTTACTTAAGTACTTATCTATTTTTTTAAAATTGATTTATTGTTTGCATAATGGTATTTAAAATAATGATAAAATAAAAGTGAAAAAATTAGATCTTTTATAACTCTAATACCAAGTACATTTTTTAAATTTTAATAAGATAATCTGAGTTACTAAGTGCAATTTTTTATACGGACATCCCCAGGTTGGTAATTTAAATAATTTATTACTAAAATCTTCAACAAATTCATCGTATTTTAATAATTTTATTAAAATTAAATGCACTACGTAGCTGTTGATTTTTTAAATTTCAAACTTATGATTTAAGATTCATAAAAATAATGTTTTATTTATGTGTCTATTCAGAAATGGACATAATTTCTGTATTTTATGAAATTATGACAGTTGTTGTAAAGTTGTTTAAAATGTCAATAAATAATATGTTTTCTTATTTAGTTGCATGTTGTCGATTTACATAAATATGTAGCAAGTAGTGAAGTATTCATATTAAAGAATGCAATCGATATCTACCTAAGTACTTAGTATTATAAAAGTAAGTAAAGAGTCGATTTTTTCAAATTATAGGTTGAATGCCTGTGTAGTATTTTAAACTTGTGGTTTTGTGGATATGACCTTCACATGTTTGTCAAAATACTATGTAAGTAAATTGTAAGAACTTTTGTTTGAACTGAGACATACCTAAGTACAAAGTGACAAACACCTTTGTAAATATTTTAGTTACCTTGTTCTTTTTTGAACGCTCTAAAATTGTATCAATTAATACAATTTTACAACTATGTAAATAACATTTTAGCTTGTATTTTTATTTGTCAATACTTAGGTGAACAAAACAAGCGAAGTAATTAAGTAGGGGCAGGCATAAAAAAACTGTTTTTGTATATCTAATCTTTAGTAATGGCCTAAGAAATAATGTCAAAAAGTGTTAAATTAAAAGACAGTAATACCTACTTAAGGTATCATTTGAGAGAGCAGGTATATACATAATACCTGTTTCCACGGTCCAAAGGACCAACATCACAGTCATCAAGTTAAAAGCAACTCAATAAAAACTCCTTAAGTTTATCAGAACTTCGTCAAAATCGTTCTTAAAAACCGAAAACAGCCACATCTCGGCTTAATAAGCGAACTTAAACGCGAATAAAATTATATTGGCGAAAAAAAAATCGGATTTTTACGATTCCGATCGTAAAATTACGCGTGTTTCGGGTTATTATTGAAATGTTGTTTTACTCGATTTTCGACCTTATTTCTATAGTAATATAGTGCTATGTAGAAGTTGTCGGTGATGTTATGTGAGAACATAATGGAAATATGAGATTTTTATGGTGTAACGTGTTTTACTAAAGAACAGTGAATGTGTAAAGTTTTTTTTATTATTATTACGTGCATCTAATGATTTTTTTCTTACTGAACTTGTTGAATACCGTTTAACAGCTATTAAATTTTTCATCTTTGCAAGTTATTTTGTTGAACTTTTAAGGTTAAAAGCCTGAGGTATTGAAAGAAATACTTAAAATTTAAATTTGAAATATCTGATTTTAATTATAACAAAAAAAAAATGTTTAAAACAATATAAGTCCTTCCAATTTCACAGCTTTCCCTACTTTCTCAGCAGCCGTTTGTTCTCCAATATTTAAATATCTATTTATTTATAAAATGAAATATAACCATACCAATATCATTAAAAAAACTAAAATCGTCTCCGTTCACCTAAAATTTAAATTATTATTTTATTACAGAAGATAGAGAACGCAGTGAAAATTAATATCAGTCATTATTTAGAAAAGTTAAATATTTTCTCAAATTATTTAAATATAAGTAATTATGGTATTATTAAATGTAATTATTACTCACAAAAAAAAACATTGAAAAATTAAACGTAAGTAAAACATAACCAACACTACAAAAAAATAAAAACTAAACAATAAAAATAAAAGTTACAAAATGAATAATTAAAAATAATTATTTTAATAAAATGTAGCATAAGTAACGTAGGTACAATCGTAACGAAAGTGAGTTAGCAGCGGGCAAAAAGGTAAAAAGGCGGCGCGGTGGTGTGGGCGGGGGGCGGGGGGCGGGGCCTAGTCGCCGCGCCCCGCGAGCGGGACGGCGACACTGCACGCGCGCCCGCCTGCACGTTGCAAGGTCACGTCAGGCCCACTGACTTTTTGCAATGTTTTGACATGTTCGCATTTTTTTTAATTTCGATTTTTTTCAGGTTTTTGAAGTAGTTCGATTTTTTATGTTTTCTTAGAGGTGATGTAAGTAGTGTAAAGTTTGAAATTAGTTTTATTAAGGCAGTTTTGTGTGAGGGATTTTATTTAATTCTGTTGATTGAAGTTAAAAATAGAACTTAAAAAAATGTTTTTGCAAAATGCTTACCAATAATTTAGGTTTTAAGACAAGATATTGTTTATTTTGATTTTTGAATAAATTTTTAGTAAATACAAACTATAAAAGAGTTCTCTAAAACGTTAATTAAACACCGATACAATATCAATAATAAGCAACCATTTAATTTCCAAGATCAATCACAATAAGAACGCAGCACGTTGCAAAAAAGGCAGTTGCATCTTATCACGGCTGGACGTTTGATTGAGTACGCTAGTTCCGATCTCGTCCGCTTGGCGCTGTCGTCGGCGGGCGGCCTCTCCGCGCGTCATTCCGGCCGCGGCGCGCGACCACTCCGCATCGCTCCCGCGCTCGCTCCCGCGTAAACACGCCACGATACACGCGCAAACGATCCAACGTTCACGTGCTGTGACAAATATTGTGACCAGTTAACTTAGTGCCAGTTATTAAAGTGAAGTGACCCAACTTGTGCGATTCCAGTAAGCATTGTCAACGTATTTACTCGACCGACACACCGTCGCGGCCCATCTGTTCAAATACGGCTGATTTGTTTAAGTTTACTATTGATGGATTGGAAAGAGGTTCAACGACATCGTACTTAGTGTTTGATGTGCTGAGGAATTCGTTTCACGTATTTCGAAAACAAATAGAAGTTTAGAAAACAATGGTTATATGAGAAGGTCTCGAGTGGCATTGCTTGCTTAGGTGCTCGTAGTGACAGGTGGAGCGGTGTTCTTATTGTCTGTCAAATAAGAATATTCATTGGAAAACGAAGGTGAGCATACTTTTAGTATTCACGCCAAACAAATGCTAACACTACGTTATTTTTATTAACGCTTTTCAAAAAACATTCACGCATTTTAAACTGCTTCTTTGAAAAACATGCATAGAATTTTGTATATTTAGAGGGAGTAGATAGTTTTGTGTAGTACTGTTAAGTTTTACAATGCGTGGTGGGCACTGAAAACTTTGTGACGGCTGCTGAATTCAGTGAGGATGCGGCGACGGCCCGCGACGGTACTGTGCCGGGCTGTCGCTGATAAAATGTGCTGTAACAAAGGAATAACTAGATGAAAATGCTGTAAACTGTTGTATAAACATTTTTCAGTGTGAATAATCTTGTTTTTCATGAAAAGGACAGGCTTAGAACAGTGTAGAGTAGTTATAGAATGAGTTCCAAGGGACTGAAGCTGTCGAATAAAGTTTGCGAAAAGTTTCTTAAGTTATTCGGACTTTAAAACGATTGACAAAGCTGGCATTTTTTAACAGAAATAAAGCAATGCCGATTAACAATGGGTTTGATATTAAAAAATACTGGAAAAGGAGAATATAGAGCAAAAATGATTAAATTTGAATTCTTTGGTATTAATAGCCAACAAGATTGATATGTTGCAGAGGTTACAAAATCAAAAATTAGGCATCTAATTAGGAAATAATTATATAATTTATTTTTGTTTAGCTTTTAATAACAACAATATTGTTGTTTTGCAGACCTACCTAATTAACCAATTATGAATCATTTTAGGAAATGAGAATTATACCCAAAAAACTGCATCAAACCCTGAAAGCTTCATCAACAACATTTCTCAAGACAAGTGACCCTTCACAAAAAGTTACATAACTTGGTAAAAACTTGTGCATTACTTTTGCATCCATCAAGTTCAAATAAGAACAAAAAGCAGCAAACCACAAAAGAAACGTCCAATATTTTTGCATCCAAGGCGTCCTTTTCCCCAGTCCGCCATCTTTATTTTTGTAAAGCAATGCACACAGTCGTCATTTTAAATAGTCGAGAGGCGCGCGCCCCAAGCGTCTGCAGCGCGTCTATGCCGGGAGCGAGGGGGAGGGGGGCGCGCGTGCGGGGCAGGGGGCGGGGCGCTAGAGCAGGACGCCGCATCATAAACATTGTGTACATAAAGACGTTTTGGAAAACGCAATATTATGCCTAGTGCATTTTGGGACAGATTTAAGAAAAGAGAATAATTTTTAAGAAATCGCTATATTTTATTAGAAATTTTTGTGTACCAATGCCAAATTTTCTGCTTTCCAAATTTTTAGTGTAATGAATAATTGACATTAATTATTATGTATCATTTTATTATTTTTTTTAATAAATTCCTTTCAATATTAAACAATCTTACAAAAAACACTATATGCTTGTTATGCGGGTATTTAAATATTCCATTGATGATACAATTTTACTGCAGTAACCCTTACTTAAGTAATTACAATTTAGTGCAGTATAAGTTATGGCTTTATTATTGAGCAATTATTCAAGAATTTTATGATAAAGAAGGTCCTACTAACATTTTACTCAACTGCTGTTAAGTAATAAGAAAATAAATGGGTCTAAGTATGAAATAAATAAAATACTTTACATTTATTGTTAATAAAAATATATGCAAGTTACAGAATGAACCTTGGAATAACCTAGATTTTTAACAGAAGGTACTGGCATTTTTTACATAAAGACATGCTTTAATGCATCAAATATAAGTACTTACCTAATAATTATAACAAGAATATAACAACTAACCTACCTAAGCAATGAGTAAGCGATAGTAAAATCAAAGGAAAATAATTATTATATTAAGAAGAAACTAATTATATACTAGTATTAATCTTACATACATAAGTACCTACAAGCAAAACCTGCAAATTAACTTCACCTTGGCAAACAACAAACTAAAGAAAATTTTAAAAGTGGTCCTTCGAGTCGTTTCTCTAAAAACGCCTGTCACATTTAATAAATTGACAGGCATAATTAATTAAAAGTATATTTTAAGAAAAATTTGGCATCCTTTTTCCTGTCCTAGTCAAAATTCTTATTGAACATTTTTCTATTTATGTCATCCTTCACACAGTCCATTTACTGAAAGAAAATTATTTGCATAAATAATAATTAATTAAAATCAGAAAATAAAATTATTTAGGTAACTATGCATTTTTCTCAGTAAGAAAATATAAATACATATATTCAAATTACAAAAAGGTGAGACGTAACAACGATTATGACGCAAGAGTCACTTGACAATCAAATGTCATAAATAATAATACAATAGACGTCAATAATAAAGCTTCATTGCTAATTTCGCAATCACGAATGACATTGATTAATTATTTATTGAAAACGAAGCAATTTTTAATTACAATATGCATTATGAGAAAATTTATTGGCGAGTTGCATTTGCTTTGTTTGTGTTTTTAGTATTTTTATTGGGGAAATAAATTATTGATATTGGTTCGTAAGCAGTTTAGGAAACTATTTTATGTAAATAATAATTAATTATTATTAATGGTTGGTTTTATTTGTAAATATTGAAAGGACATGCTTAAATCTGTTTAAAAATATTGTTTAGATTTCTACTGCCTACATGTTTTTAGTACTTATTCAAAAATGTAATTGAACAGTATTTTTATTTTGGTTTTTCGTGTTCAGAATAAACAAATGAATTTTGTTTTAATCATATTATACGAAATACAATACACTTACCTGGATAAGACAAAATTATATCATCACGCATTAAATGAACAAGAAGAGTGGCACGCTATGTCAAATTTTCACATAGCGTGTCACTCTTCCTGTGAAATAAGTGCTTATATATTTTAAATTGTGTGTACATAAATGATTAGTAAATTATTGATATTAATTAAAAACAACCCAGTAAAAATCTATTTGATAAGGATAACACGGTCATAAGAACTAAGCTTCCAGCTCAGGTAGCTTTTTTCTAATTAATTAAGTATTCCCAATAAATTCCCAAACATAAACAATATTGATTCCCATCTTAAACATTCCGTACACGAAAGCTATCAGTTATGGATATAATATTAAACAATTTGAAGCCGACATTTTGAATACGACAAGTTAAAATTTATAGATGCCATGTGACGCGACATCTGCTAGATATTCCATAACTTTGACTTGTTTATGGCCGAGAATTTATTATATTTATGCTTCATTTTTTAAGGATTTCATTATTATAATAATCTTATTTATGGGAAAATGTTTCTTTTAAAAATTAGGTGAGGAATGGAAATTAGATCTTGTAACTTATGTTCTTTTTATGTTGATATCAGTTAAATTCAATGTAAAATATCTCTAGTTTACCTACATGTTTTATAGGTTTCTGACATTCCTAGCTAATCACTCTCAATAAATTAGAGGCTAGATAAAAAAAATACAAGAATTGACGGTTGTTTCATACATTAGTTCAGTTTAGAGATATAAAGGAGAATGCTCAGGCTTCATAGAAAAAAAAACCCAGGCACCGGCAGAAACGAGTTGTATCTCAAATTAACAATAGTTTAGTGTAATAAAATAATAACCGGGTATGACCGTGATCCTTACTGGCAAACATCTAAAAATTTACAGTTTTGTTATTCAGTCATCCATAGAAAAAGTACTTCGTAGTAGTAGTTCGCCCTATTTCTCAAAGACGCCTTTACCGATTTTGAAAATTCTTTTTATGATTAAAAGGATTTACTTTTCGTAATCAACAGGTCAGAAAAAAATAGGAAAAAAAAAATATAAATATGATTCCAATAATGCTTTCGATACATCCAATATAATTTCCTTACAGTAGGAATGTAATAAGACAAGCGACCTGCAATTAAACTTTATTTTTAACTCCATTAAATTTATACTTATGTCTGTTTGTAACCCACATGTTTTCAAATATATATAACCAATTCGCTGTAATTACCTACAGGACATCTGTCGCAAATATATTTTTAACTTCAATATTATTTACCGGGCCCACCAATCATTCTAGGTATATTAAAATAATTAAAAACGTCATCCAAATAAATAAGTGCATTTAACAAAAGTAATTTATCAAGAATTCTTCGTTACTAGTACCTTTATTTTTGTGACGTAGACGGTTAAAAGATAATAATAAAATAATAAGTGATGGTCGAAAATTAATTGTGAATGCCATCTTAATTTTTTTCGAATGCCCTTAATCTCATGGCTTAACAATAAATTTTTTGTCACTTAATGCAGAAACTTGTGGATTAATTTAATAATAAAAAAAAAACTAAAAAGCTCTCCTGAACGATTTGATTCTTGTCGCTTGTACCCAACACCATAACCAACGATGGGAAATAGGTATGATTACTGATATATTATTTTCTTTGTCATCCTCATAGTATTTTCTTAACATCTTCCTGTTAAGTTACTTGCGTGCTTCATCGCTAACCATCAGACAATATACCCACCTAGTGGTCAAACAGAGCCTATCATTAAATAAAAAAGGCATCACATCCCATTTTGTTTCAGCAGTTAACGTTGTTTTGCATAAACATATTATCATCATCATCCACAACTTGTTCCACTGCTGCATTTTCCTTGATTATGCCAAGTTCTTCCATTAATCCCTATGCCAGCTCTTCCAATATACCTAAATACTTTTACAATTTATCCTGCTTCGGAAAATGTTAAAACTATGTCTAGAGTCGGCAACAGCAACTCTTGTTAATTCGTTCAGATTCAGCCTGTCTTCTGCTCTCTTCCCTCGGTGACGCCTTAAGACGAATTTCTTATCAGCCTTAGCGTGTGGACTGTGGCCGCTTAGATTTTAATTTAGTTTGTTAGCCCCTGACTGGATGTCTTAGACTCAAGGCACCCACAAAATTTTCCGGTTAAGCAGCTCACAATCACCTCAATTTTGGGTTAAACTTTTTTCTCCCAGGTGACAACATCTTTTCATGATCCTGTTCTCCTAGTGCAATTTAAATTTTAAGTTGTCTGCTGCTTCTTACATAGGTGAAAACGTCCACAAGATCGTGGAAGTAAAGTCTCTTTTATTCACCCAGGTGATATGTTTCTCAGGTGAAGAAAGTAGACAACATTGGTATCCTCAATTCATATATTTTCATTGTGATATTTTTCCGAGGCGAACAAAGGACGCCAAAGTTGTCCACTTTCGTCACCAGGGTGGTATCAACTGGATGAACAAAGTGGAAAACCCAATGTTGACCTGTGAGATGCCACTCATATTAAAAAAAAACTCTTTCACACCAACTTTTTTTCATGAATTATAATGATGTTAGAAAAATGACATGTTGTACAAAAATTTTGATCACACGGCAATTAACTGTTGCGCGGTAAGTAAATGAATGTGACCGATTTCCTTACAAAATACATGTTTTATCAAAAAATATCCAAAATCAAGTTTATCTCAGAGTCATCATCATCATCTGCCTATCCTTTTCCTTGTTATGTTGAATTTTTCAGGTCGGCTTCCAATTCAACTGGTTGCATCTAAATACCAATATTTAACATCGTGCGACTGTTTATCTGACCTCCACAACCCAGTAACTGGGTATATAGGACCCCTTGGTTGTCAGAATCTCCAGTTCAAAGATTTGCAAATCTACAAATAACAGCCGGTACCAATGGCTTTACATACTTGCACGGAGAAAGATTGCCATTCATCCGCTGATCAACCTGGCAAGGGCGGCTTAACCAGGTAGATCAGCCTGTAATTATTTAGCCACAAGTCTGCCAATTAGTCAAATAAAAAAATAAGGAAATGTGAAACAGAAAATAAGTGACATTATAATTGTTATTCAAGTTTGTTTTACATCCCATCATAACCCTCAGGTCAGACCAGGCCCTCAGGCCTACACAAGAGAGTGGTTATCGCTTTCAAAATGTTCCATTTTCCTTTTTTATAAATATTTTCTTTTGAATAAACGTCAAATCCAATCTATATTGAACATTTTCATCAACCTTTCGGTTATTAAAATGTCACTTTGGCTATACCTAGTGTTTATTTATAGTTTTACAAAATTATTTCAGTGCTTGACGACATGGCTATCTTGCTAGGGTCATTTGCTATGCACTTCCTCTTTTGTCCCAAAGCTTGGTTTTGTTTTTAGCTTGTATATAATGCCTTGCGCCATTAAATCCGCCTTATGTACCACTATTGTAACATCAAACAGTAAATAAAGGTACCAAACCCTTCGTGCGTAAGTCTGACTCACACTTGGCCAGTATATTTCAGTAAATTTCATAAAAAAATAAGTTATTCAACAGTAACAATAATCACTTTTCATTTTGGTTAAATTATGAAATAAGTCCTCCCACCCAGGGCGGGACTAGGGACTGTCAGACTTGTACTGGCTAAAATCCACGGTGATCCTTCAATAGCCTTTCCAGAGTCACCCAACATCATATCTTTCAAATCATTCGGATGCCGTAAGGACCTTCTAGCACTTCACCTTTGAGTATAAATTCTTAATAGAGCCAATTCCGTATCATCCGTGGAGTGTGACATTCAACACTTGTCCCGAGTGTTCCTACACCTACCGGCGCCCACGCAGCCTACCTCCGATGATCTCAACGAGCCAATACAACAACACAATAGACAAATTAATATCCTTACATACCTTCAACATGATTTGTAGGTGATACTGTCATTCATCATAGCTGTGGTTTGTTCTTGAAATTATTTGTGGATTCAATTTTTTATCATATATAAAATATGTCATCAACATTTAGTTTTACATTGCCTGAATTTACTCGAATTATCTGTATCCTTCTTCCTTATTTTCTTTCTTTTGTTTTTAAGATTAGCTATTAGTCGTATAAATACCAAAACTTAACTTGTATATACTCAAGTTTTTATTTAGAATTAATTTCTAACATACCAGTAAGCACTTTTGAATTCAAAAACAAAAATATGAGGCTAAAATTCAAGTTACAAGGCATATGGATCTTAAAAAATCTGTGGAAACTCTTTTGATATTTATAAAACCAAGGCACTTTCACTAGCTTAAACTAATTCTGAGAAGTGGAAAGAAAATTCTCGTGCTTATTGATAAGTTTTCCAAAAAATCCTACTTATGTATAGTCCCATTCAGAAAATAAACCTTAATTGTATCTACCCATAAGTGTGATACATAATGTATGTAGCTATGTGTAACTTTATGTGCAACAAGTTACCATAGACGATCGCTTCAAGCGGTACCGGTACCAAGTACATTGTACCCGGTACTGCAACGGTTCATCCCATGACGTTTCCCTGATACTTTCCACCGTGGCAACTAATACTAGAATGTAGTATTCCTAGTTTGAAAAAATATTAGAAAAAAAATAAACAAATCAGTATGTCGTCAAGGTAAACCAGGCCGTTTTCGGCTAATAGATTTCTCAATTTCATCCTAAATGAAAAACTTGTTTCCGAGTAAACACAGGAAATAATGTAGAGTGTTTAGTATGTCTTTCAAATACGATAAACGGATAAACATGACATTTTTGCTAATAGCCCACAACATGATCCGAAGCTAAGCACGCTCCATCTTGTTTGATAATTAATAAAAAGCCTAAAACAATCTTGTTCTGGAAAAACAGACGTTCAAACAAATTGATGATTAAAGAGGCGTTACTCCTATTCGGGCCATTTGCATAGACCACCGAGTGGCATCGAATCTATTGGCCTGACGACTTGAAAGTCATCCAAGATTCAATATAATAAAAAATGTAAATTTGCCTAGGTGTCGCCACAAAACAAATATTCAAACATCCGTCTATAGTCGATGCGTGACTGATTTAATGACAGACTGGCAATTAGCTGCCAAGATGGCCGCCTGCGCCCGCGCACCCAATGTCAATAACGCCATAAATCATCCGCCATATTTATTTCGAATGGTTAAGTAATATTTATTTTTATTCGCGTTATTGGTACTAGTTCCTCAGACTGGTCCCATTATTTATGTATTGGTGTACCATTATTTATAAAAATAGTTTTTTTCGGATTCCGTCATTAAAATTTACGTCGGCTGTAGTCCCGATCAATGCGTTAACTGAAGCACGAGACATAAATAACATACAAAAAGTCCCACGTCTCGATAATCAAGAATGTATTAACAGATACGTTTTATGTATCCCAATACGATTATTAACATCCATAGATAGGAGGTACCTCGATACCCCAATAATTTATATTACGTTATTTATATTATTTTTATGACAGCCATCCACTAAAGTAGTGATTGAAATTAGAATTTTTATTAATAATTCAGTTTTGTTGCTAAGCTCTTATACTAATTCTTTCTTATTACCTAAACGATCTCGATATACATAATTTCTGACAACTTCTTAGCCGTTGCTTAAATTCGTTTGACGATTATTATAGTAATGATAAATTAAAAGAATCTTATGTCACATTAACTAATTTACGTTTTGAATATCGATTAATTGGTAGTCGTTTTTGGCAATAAATTTTATGGATACTAAAACGTGAAAATGTTTATTCATCTGATTGATCGGGCTTTAAATAAACCAATGACATTGTGGGTTTGGTGAAGCAAAAAATAAAAAAGAACGTTAACCCTCGAATGCGAAAAGTCAATCATCCAATCAATCAGGTGTCACGCGGCCTCAAGCCGCAACACTTATTTAACTCATTTGACATTTAAAAATCCCCGAGTGTACTGGAGCCGCGTCGTGGTGCCGTGGTGTCGGTCGCATCCTGCCGAGTCTCTTTTTGTGTATGCCCAAAAATGTCCGTCAGACGTCTATTAACATAAATACGACATTAAACTGGAGTTAATTGACACATTTCACGATTTATAAGATAAGTTACCTAGATGTGAAATCACTAGGAATTTTAGTGGGGCGATAAATAAAACCCGTTTTTTTTCTAATGGTCGCTGTCAAATTGGGTGTAGGCAAGGAGTTACAGTAGTAGTGTGATTCCGTGACTACATCTGCGCTGGAGAGATGCATGTTGGTTTATGTAAAAGAGACATTACTGTCAATATATATTATCTTCAGAATCATATACATTTGACTCTGCGTGTATCTGATTTGGTCATATTGAAACATAACATGAAATATCATCGAAAATTAGCATTAACAATCCTGCAGTTGGAGTAGGTAACGAAGACCCGAGATTTACATATTGTTTATAAATTTTTGATTTATCTTAAATGTATCACACTATCTCAAATCAGAGAAGATCAGGGACTTGATTGACATCTGACAAGTGATTATATGACTGACAGAGATAACAATGATGATGAAATGGAAATAGGGAACATGCAAAACAGAGATGAGATAATCAGTTGCTGAAAATTTCATGAAAAATTTACAAAACATTTAAAAAATACAAGATTTTAAATCGATTAAAGTGTACGGTGATAACCCTTGGCAAAGTTAGCAATTTTATATTCTGGTCAGGAAAAACACGAAATGTATGGAACCAACACAAAGCAGGGTAAAATAATTAAAATAGCATCAAATCTTTGAATCATCAATGAAGATTGAATCATGTCATCAGTCCAGTTGCAAAGTTTCCTATCAGCTATGAAATTATTGTCCAAACAATTGCTCGAATATTTGTAAAAACGTCTTAATCTTTCACACATCAAGGCTAAATGCTATCCAGGCCGTCTTTGATCAGCCATCACTGCAACAATCATCGGAATATCGAGAACGTGTCTTAAATGTTACACAATTGAAACAAAAAATGCTTCTCAATCAGAATTAGCGCGATCAGGAACTTACAGTAGAAAAAAGAAGCTTCGATGCGGCAGCAGCGAACGATTGTTGGCGCGGGAAAAAAAACATGGCGCCCACATTTGCATCCGCACTCATCAAAGTCATCTCACGCACAAAATTGCTCCTTAAGCACAGCTCTTAAGAAACTAACGCCCCGCTCCTGATTGCTGTAGATATTTTTGTATTACGACTTTGATCTCGATGGGTCGTAAATTCGTTCAATAATGTTTGTTGAATCGGATCATCTGTTTAAGAATGGCAAGTAAATGTTTGTTTTCTATCATCCGCCGGCCAAATGTTGTTCGATTTCGCTAGTTAGCGTTGTTTTGACAGTCTCAATCGTTGCAAAGCGGTAATAATGCTGTCTTCACTTCATTCACGGCTCTGTGTGGGCATGGACGTAAGTATATGCATACGGAACGAATTTTTTGTATGTGAATATGATTTAAATGAGTCGTATCATGTTTGATTTCCGTCTATTTTCGAATCGCCCAATGTTTGTTTTATTTCAGAATTCTGATATGCAATTGAAACGTTCAATGTGATAAATTAGTTGCTATGAATGAAACGAATGAAAGAATGAATGAATCTGTTTCAATAGATACACGAAAATAAAATTGGGTGATTGTAATTTTTTCAACACTTCGTAATTTCACTGGCTATCAGTAACTGAGTCAAGGATTAAATAATTTTTGTGTAAAACTTTTAAAGACAAGATTCGATTCAGTAAACGTTCATTGAGACGTGAAATGTAACGTTGTCATTGTACGAGACAGTATGACGTGCACAGAGCAAGAATAAAATGACCTCTAGTTATACTACAGAGTGGCGCAGTCACAATATTCGTCTGGCGTGAATAGAATTGAAGCTCCAACATGAGCATCAACCCCGATACAGCGCACCCCGATAGCGTCAATCCAAACAATTTTAATTTTTCCCCTACCCCAGCGAGGCTGAAAACTCGGAGCAAGGCGTAGGTACGCTCACGGGACTAAATCAATATGATATGACAGTTACGGTCAATTTATGGCCCTCAGTTAATTACAAACGGGTGCGGGGCCCTCGGGGTGAGGGGGGCAGCGTGTGGGGGGGGGGGGGGGGTGGCACGTCTAATGACTTGTAAAGATGCTGTTGCGAAGCGTTATTGAGTATGGATGTGTGATTGTTTGTGCTTTGGTTGCACGGAAGTTGTATGTACCAGGGGACTGATTGTTTTTGTGTGTGTGTCATTGGAGCTTTAGGTTCTGCTTATTTTGAGAAAGGGAAAGTTTTTAATGAGGTGAAAGTATGTGCATTGTCCCTAAGACTAAGATCCTTCCTATGAAATCTGCATACTGACAGTATGATTGCGAATGACACAGAAGTTACCAGGAGGCAAACCTAGATGTCGACGATATACCCATACAGGTGATAAATGGACATACATGGATAACAAAACGCCAAAAAAAAACCTAAACAAACAAAAATAAAAACCGACACACAAAAAAATATTAATTTCAATTTAGAGATTTCAATTTGGTCGCGTATCGCGAACCTGTTTACTGGGCTATTACATCGGGAGTGTTCGCGTCACGTGCCAATCAATCAATCTATCAATCAGGCCGGAATGAATGCAGCGGAGTGTTAACTCAATGTACTATAGCTATAGCGTATAATATCGCGCTGCAGATATTTTTCGACGTCGATGTACCGGTAGATCAGTTATTGATTTGAATTTTTTGAAATTGTGAAATATTTAGACTTTTAGAACCAGGTACCGGTGGCCCTGTGTTTCGGTATTGGATATGGTACTTTAACTGAGATTTTTTTAATAAATGAAAAAATCAAGGTTAGGCATTACTTGATTTGGGATCTTAAATGTAACTTTCAACTTTAAATATTTGTTTTCAGCGTTCAGTTTTGTATGATTCAGATTTGCAAAATTTGCTGAGAAAGCATAAGAACCCAGTGCTAAAACTGCGTGTCTTTTTATGGTACAAGATTTTATATTTCGTAAAAATAAAACTTTTCCCCACTCAAAGTATGATTGGAGTACTATTTTTTGCTATGGGTTATAATTGGTCTACTTCTTCTTGCATTTCTATGGGTCACCTCTTTACATTTCTGGTTCTTTGTTAGACAATACATTTACTCATTAGTGTTTACTAATCAAGTACATACTCAGGGTTTCCTGCCAAAACTACTTATCAGTTTTAGAGATAATTCTTTAACAAAAAATTTCATTGAAAAGTGGGATCAAACTCAGCTAAAACGTAATCTTCTTGTAATCTCTTCTAACTAAAACATCTTTAATCTAATTCGCACCAATTTTATTTTTATTAAACGCATGCAATGCTGTTTAAGCTATAGTATTCTGTTTATTAGTACGATTGGATCTATCGTAGATCGCAAGATGGACGGCGCGCACGCCGACGCAATCAAGATGAGTTTAGTTTTCAATCTAATGAATAGTTCTGTAAGCTTTACATAAAATTGGATAAGATAATACACCTGTTGAATACGCACTTACTGATAAATATACGAGCATAAATTTTGGTATTCAGTAGACAACTAAATATGCAGATCATAATATCGATTCAGTTAAGGGAAAATAGTTATAGGGACTTGAAAATGTGGCGAAATGGTTCCAGTAAAGGATGGTACGGCAGTGTTTGCTTTGCGCTCGACTTTGGCTCGGACACTGCCGTGCCACCGGTTTTCTCATAAATAACTAACACATCCCAAGTTTCCCCAAGAAAATGGCCAGAAGATACAGAACGCCTTTTGCTACTATCCTTACATTCACCCCACGTTCATACATCTAGTTGCGAGTACTACACATCCGATCTTCCTGAAGAACCTTACCAATATGGTCAGTGTAGGTCTTCTTAGGGCATGCTGTCACAGTGTTGATACTCACATATCCTTTTTATATTGCTATTGCTAGTCACCTTTAACTCATTCTCTCAATACGACCAAGCCATCTAAGCATACTTCACTATTTTATTTTATCAAATCTGTGGAAGATTTTGACTACCAAAGTAAAAACAACTTTTTTAAACATTGTACTACTAGTCTAGTCTAGAAAGAGACTTTGAAGCCAAGAACCGACTATCCATGACAAAATTATTAAGCGAAGTGAGACAACCCACTCTAATCCAAATCCAAGAAGAACGATGTCGCAGAATGATACTAACTACGACTATAGTACAACTGCCAGCTGGCCAGGCATAGGTTACCAACATTTTAAGACAATAGAAGTAGACGTGTTGACATTGTGCCGCTGCGTCCAATGAAATAACTACCGTGTCATGCTACAAAGAATGTGGCAGGTGCTTTCCCTTTTTAAATTGTAGAAAATGATAAAACAAACAAGTTTCTACTTCAAAAATAAAGGCGATGAAATAAGACGCAAGACGACCAGCTAAAAGCACTTTTTAACACCCAATTTAGTACCGAATTGACTGGAACATCAACATTACTATGTAACCATAACCTTTTCTTCTAAGACCATCTATGATTAACCGCAAACTGACTTGAATAAGTATCTTGTTTGAACCCATCACAACACAATGATTTCAAATACTAAACCCACCGCCACGACTCATAATTTCTAAGGATACTTCACCAACTTACTCCATCTCTTCAGCCAGACGAAATTCAACACTATCACTGCCGAGTAGAATTGACGTCGAAAGCAAATGTTCAGACAATTGTTTATTAACAAAATATGCATCGTAATTATATCCAATCAGCGTGTTTGTCCGTCAATCCGTCAGTCAAACGTCATGTCTGGCATTGAAGAGATCTGGATCAGTGATCGGGAGATACGAATAGATCGATATTGAAGCAAAAAAATGGGTCAGACGGTTTTTTTTGTAAATTAATTACATAACATAATATCACGCCTGGTTTTCCGAAGAATAAAACAGTTCATTGTTACTGTTACTAACTTACAGAGGACTGTGTTTAAGTTTAAAATTGCTAAAAATCCAGAAATTCTTAATGTCTACCTCCTGTATATTAATGCCAGGACGGCAGATTTAAAGTAAATTCATAATAAATAATTAAAATTTGATTTGAAAGCCCAACCTTCCCGTTTGTTCATACTAATAGGCAGGTGGTATCGAATAACAAATGTCAGTAATGTTTCGTCTGACATCGATGTGACGTTATTGACACCATTGACATTTAAGGGTTAAGCGATTGTGCGAGAATACGGGCTAGCCCTCCGAGCCTCGAGGTCAGAGAGGGGGATTAGTGATTGCAGTCAGAGGTTATCAGTAGCTATACAGGTGGATGCAGTTGCGACTAGCAAGGAATATTCTAATTGCCTTGAGTTGAGCATAGATCGAATTATTTATAAGGTTTTGTAACAATGACAAAGAACACCAATTTTGATCGTATATTATAAAGAGCTTTTTGATTTCATTGTGTTTGTAATGAAAAAGTTTAAAAAAAATCGGTGGTTAATTAATTAATCTAACTATCAGATTTTTAAATTATTCTATCTTATTAAAAGTAACCATAAAAACAAGTAATATTTGCTTAACGTTTGAAATTAAAATAAATTTTCAAATTGCTACGTGTGGGTGGCTCTAAGCAATAAGAGATACTGAAATGCATAACATATTATCCAAAACATAATCTAGTCACAGTAAATAATTAACAAGTTAAAGTAAATAAGGCAAAATAACTATAAACTAAACCTTCTAATTACATTGTAATGAAAACGTTGACTTACATGTATGTATGTCCGTTTAAATAAAATTCCCCATTTTCAAATTTCCTTAAAATATTTTACATTTTAATGCATTTCTTAGCAACGCATCGGTGCTTTTCAATTAAGATTACGAATATAAATCTACCAACATTATTTTATAATGTAATTGAATTATATTATAATTAAATTAAAATGGCCGCATACCGAATAGTTGTAAGTTTTTAACATAATTTAATAGGAACGTTATTGTAATAATTGTAGTTTCTGAATTATTATTTGCCTGTCGTGAACGCTGGTGTTTAGTTGTAATTATTGCATGTCCACCGCGGATGGCTCATGAATAATTTTTCTTTTGACTCTCCGATACGTTAGCGATACGATTTCGTGATATCGTATCGTTAAGTAAACTGATATGGAGTGTTTAACTCTAAGTAATTTAGATCCTATAAAAATATACATAGTTATTAATTTGACACTTTCTAAGGTATCGCGAAAAAAATCGTGGTGATGTAAATCTAAAATCATTTCGACCTTTCTAAAGCTTAATACCTATCACGCTACGACATTATAATATCCTATTTTACAGCAAAAAACCCAACGATACGACCACGACCCGACCAGAAAAAATCGTCGCTACTAAAACCGCTGAAACTTAGTGCTGTCGATTTTGTTTTATTGTTTATCGAGTATCGACACGCGTAATTGCATTGTTAACCTTTATCGATATGCAAATAATGCTGGCCGTACATCGCATACTAATGTTTGAAACTTTGGACTTGTGAGGACATGGACTGCATAAAAAATACCTGCTGAATGATTGTAGGTGGTGGCTTTCACACCTGGATGGTAATTGGCTGAGCTAATTATCGATAATTTTATATATTATTGGTTGTAAATAGTTACATTATTAGTTAATATGCCTCGCTATCACTTGACATTGTGACCCACGAGCAGTTTATTTGTAAAGCAAGTACATTTTTTTTATTATGGTGGTTAGCTTTACATTTTTATAGATACATATTTGCTTTTAAGCGATGCGACACTGTGTCACCATTATTTTGCGCGACTAAAGGAAAGGCTTATACTTTTCGCGCCTATTTTAACCGACACTTTTCTATCGACCTAGAAGTCCACCTTGTATGCTGCTTATCTAATAAAGTTATCGATAACCATCTACAGTTTACATTTTAAGTACCCTACTAAGTGATGACGACAAGATTGATTGGTTGAAAACCAACAATTTTATATTCACCATTATTTCTTTCTATCTATTCTACGATCTAAATATCTTATATTAGTCTTGCAAATAGATCCAACGTTTATTCTTCTATTCAAACGGAAATTTTAAAACATTGTTATTTCCTCAATACAAAAAAAAAAACAACGCTACACGAATCTCCATTAAAAATTCGTTTCGATCCGTTTTTTATTAATTAAACAAAACTGTAATAGATGCCATTAAAATTTGCATCAGAATCAGTAATAGTTCCGAAGCGTCGATATATTGTCGATAAATTATATTTTATGTTAATTGCCGATTGGTACGTCACTATTATGTTTGAAATCGAATGGATTGCTATCACAACACTAACATAAAGTTCGCTTGTAATATAGCATGATGACAATTATTGATATTGGGCTTTTTGATTGGTTAAATTATTTTTTTTCTGTTCCGTTGATTAAGTTTTTGGGCATGGCTTGCGATGATTGGAGGATACAATAAATTGTCAAAAGTCAAAGATGGACAGAGCAATAAAGCGGTTTAAATCTTTGACTAAGTTTCCTCAAACTGTACATATATTTATGGCTGATCACATTTAATATAAGAAATGATTCACAAATACGCCAGGTACAAATTTTTCATCTAACCTGTTCAAAGAAACAAATCTGTTTAATTCTAATATCTATTATCGTTGCATTAATATAAACGATAGAATGTTTTCGATTACATTTTCTATTCATACACATATTTATTATTTTCAACATGTGGTAGACAATGCTATTGGACAAGCAGCAGCAAAGAGGCAGAAGGTAAACTCTTGCTATCGCGTTTGGTAACAGCGATACTGAAACCTGAGATCTCTTCCCTATTCCTCTCTTCTTTCATCTTAAGGGATTCGGTATTATTCGTCCCTTTCTTCTAATTAACTCTGCCTTCAATATGGTATACTGGAATTTAACAGAGACAAATCTACACAGAGACATCAGTCCTACCTATCTCACACTTGGAACTCACTTCACTGAAGAAATCAAAGCTATATTAGATAAAAATTATCTATATTTTTTGGGTCGTAAAATCATAAAATGAGTCCTTCTGCCCTTGGTGGAGTGGAAGGGACTGTCAGACTGTCGATTGAAAAAGATTGTCCATGTAGTTTCTTGCTCGTTTTTCGCCTTAGAAATCAACGCTTTGAAATGGATACCGTAAACTACTTTCACGGTTTTTAAGTCTTGTGACAAGGACTGAAGCACCGTAATTATTTTTAAACTTTTTTATTGTCCTTTGATAATTCAAAAGTGCCTGTGGTCTGCTTGAAAATAAATGATTTGATTTTGACTATTACTGATTAAAACCTGACCAGGCAGGCAAATTTGCATTACCTGGAGCCAACGTATAACACATTGTTACGTACTGAACCTTCTGTATCTAAGTTTACAAGTTATTACATTCAGTTTTATAGCATTTTATTATAAATATGTATGCCGCTGCTGCCGTCATGTCTGGCCAAATAATATGCCGTCAATCACCGAACGAACGCAATTTGGATCGTCAACCGCGGTCAACTAATACAATGGCACTGGATTTCATTTGCATGCTCTGATTTTTGACACCATTTTAGATTTGTTTTAAGTGACAGCCATCAATGGTATAGTCTATTCTTTTCTATTGTGTTAAATCTGCACAATTATCATGTATTTTAGCAAGGTTGCACAAACTTATTTCTAGATTGGCATTATTTGAGGACTTCAAATAACTATGTCAGAAAATGTTCAGAAATACGAATAGTATCAATTAGTACTGTTATAACATAAATGTTGGATACTATTTTAATCTGGCCGGAGTAAAAATGGCTTTTTGAAAACATCGATAAAATCAACGTAATCATCACTAAAAAATATGAAAACCTATGTATTTAGTAGTGTTAATAAATGACTTGAAACTAAACATCATTATGAATTAATTAAAGCTTTACAAAGAAAACAACTAGTTACCTAGGTAACTAAGAACTCTGAAAAAAAAACAATAGACAAAATATGTGATTTTGACCGTAAAGTACCTATTATTAGAGGATCCACACAAGAGGAATCTGGCATCTCATTTAAAATTTAGAGCCCCTTCATACCAAAAGCATGTGTCACAATTTCAAGTGGGCTATAACTTAAACATGACCTTTTTCAAGACCTGGCTATTAATGGCTATTGTAAGTAATTAATTATCATAATTAATAGAATATAGCTGCAGTGTGTGCAAGGATATACATTACTCAGTGATGGCCACTTGCTTAGAATTAAGTGTTAGATTACAATAGGTATCTACTTGGTACCAGATAAACATGCGTAAACATGGGTTGGGTAAGTGGGTAAGGTAAGGTAAGGTCAAGGTAATGTTCATCATTTATTCTCCTACTATTTTTTTACCAGATAGGGGAAGATCTCCTCTATAATCCCGTAGTTCTTCCCCCTCCTAGTATTTTCTTTGAGAAAATTTCTACGGTCTATCTGTCGCTTTAAGCTCGTCTAAATCGCCATGCTAGCGTTTTCTACGCCTCCCTCAGCAACGCACCCTGTTTTTGCTGGCCCTTAGGTATTCCTATTTGTTTTTGGGTCGACATAGCACGTCTTAGATGTCATTGCAGTAATCTTACTCTTACTATATATGCCATAAAGCATTTTTTATATCTGTTCCTAGTGTGTACATAAAATGTGGGACAATCTGGTCATATAGCATCTTCTATGTTCAACTTATCTTTTTAATGTTATTATTTATTGCATTTTGATATCAAGTTGCATTAGTGTTGCTTTACTACGAAAGGTTATCTAAAAACCGGTGCTAATTTTTAACACATTAAAAATATATTTTCTGATTTATTGGCAATATTTAAGTGGGTTGAAGAGTTCAGATAAACGGTCGCAATATGTAGAATATGGGTATTTACCTGCATCCGGTTGTACTGGAAGACGATCTCAACGAAATTTTGAAAAGGCCTAAGAAAAGCTATCCCACGATTTCGATTGTTTTTTTTTAATCGTTTCCCTACACTAGGAATTTCTCCTATGTCGTGTCGTGTGCGTTTAACACCCCGACCCGGAACAACATACTTGGAAGTCCTAAAAACTAACTGAATCTATCATAGATTTGTTATATACATTTTAAGAATACTGTAAGCAGCTGATTTTTATGTATAACAGTCCAGCTAAATACCTTTAACAAGTATTTAAATCATACATACAAACATCACTATCTAAGATCGCTAAAAAACCGGTAGGCAATAGTGAAGTGGCCGCGAATGGTATCGATACATCATAGTGTGGGGACGCATTAATCGCCGCGTCCGTGTCTCCGCGTCCAACAGGTTGACGGAAGCGCCGCGGTGACCTCTAGCCCTTATGCTAGGGGTGGGACACTGCTGGCAGATGCGATCTTAGTTTAGTAGGTTTTTGGGCTGGTAAAGGTCTTTGTTTAGTAAGGTCTGACTTATTTTTCGATTGCGGAGGTTCTTAAAGAAAGATGTGTTTCGGGAATGCCATTTCGCAATCTCGCGAGATCTCGTACGAAACTTTTATGAGACTGAATCTCGCAAAACATGATGAGATCTCAGAGAATAAGAATGATCATCGGACTAACAATACATTTTTAAGGATTAAAGATGTAACTTTACTTGTTTCAGGCAACAAATAAACGCAGTTTTTTAATTAATTTAGAACTACAATTGTTAAAATCATCGTAATCTAGGCACGTCACCACGAAGCTAGTAGCTACCGACACGCGTGCACTAAACTCCTATTAGTGCTAACAGTAGCCAGCCGATTAAAGTAAGGACATATGCAATAAAGGTCACTGTCTAGTGTCATTAACTCATTATGGTCATTAGTGTTGGGACATGCGCTTTAAGCGACCGAATGACACTTTTAATCAATTTATATTCTACACGCTAAGAAAGGCTGCACTTGCGGTGAAAGTGAAAGTTAAATAGATACTTATAGTATTTTTATTATTTTAAATTAATATAGAAAAATTTAATAAGCGGTCGTACATAAATAATAAGGTTTAACTGCGCATGCGCCGAGGTTGGTCTGTGGATGCGTGATCCTGATAGCAAATTATTCCTTTCATGGAAAGCAGTTTTCTTGTTCACTACGGAATCGTAAAAATATCACCGGTAAAGGAACACACATCTTGGAATTGAAAATAAGCCCCTTCGTACACAATGCGATGCAAGTCAAATCCATAGACGTTCGTACACTGCCTGTGTACGAATGTCTATGGATTTGTATTGCAATAGTCACCTGGATACCAAAGTTGTAAGGTATCGGAGACTTGCATCTTGATATGTAACGAAGGGGACGAGTCTAAAGCCATGTTAGAAGCCTGTTGGGGGTCCCAAATCCCTTTGATATCAGAAAGTAGCCACAAATTAACACGAAAGAGAAAGATCTCACTGCAGTCTCGACACAATAAGTCTTCTCTATTTGACGCCATCTTGCCTTCAATGTTGTAATTTTTTCGTGTCGTAAAACTACTTTATTATACCACTATTATTTTATTAATTAATTATTATATTCATAACAACTGTCTTGTATAATTATTAATCGAACAAGCTCTAAAATATTTTCGTGGTCAGCCTCCATATCAACAAGAGTTTATGATAATTTAGTAATTAATAATTGACAAATAGCCACTCGATCACTGATTTATAGCAATAAAAGATGGAAATTATAATTCTATTAATAATGTCCATGAAATTATTACTTGTTTTATTACTTAAAGTCAAAGGGGTGTACAAATTTTATGGAAAATCAATAAAATTTTGAATGTATGCTGTTGTCATTTTTCAATAAAATAATTGCATATAAATTATATTTGACATTTATTTTTTATTGAAGTTTGCCGCTGACTTTTATGTGTGCAATAATATATTTTTTAACTACTGTTTCTACCGGTTCTTTCATAAAATCAACATTCCAATGGCTTCTGAATATATAAAATCAATGAAATAGCTACTTATTTGAATAAGAATGTATATAAAGTATTGACGTCATAAAATATGGATTGTTAGAGATGACTCAAGTTACATCTCCGTAATTTGCAATAGACTTCGTCTTCTTCAGTCGAAAGAAGCCCATTATTATGAAGTTTCACTCGAAAATAAGTTATTTTCTGGCCTTCATTAACGTAGAGAAAGTTGATGGAGTCAATTATAATTTTTAATCATGAATATTATAAATATAGTACCGCTAAACCCAGGTATTTTATAACTTTCCATAATATTTCAGCCCAAAAAGAAACTCTGCTAAAATCCACTTCAAAACGAACATTTCATCAACTCTATAATCAATTCGGTTTTCGATCAACAGTATAGAAATCACCCCAACCCTTAAACGGCACTTGAACAGGGGTGTTCCCCTAAGCGGTGTGACTCAGCACATTCCGCCGCCGTCTGTACCCGATCACATGGCGTCTAGTGTTGTGACAAATTCACTTGCGATCCGGTTTTAGTTTTCGTTTTAATGAAAGTTGATCTTTTGTTGAATATTATAAGGATTGAAGATTTTTATACTACCTTTGTAGATTTAAGAAAAAAACCTTCATTGGGTTTTGTTTACAATAATATTCCAATTAAATTATAATGGTCAATGTAGATTAGAATTGTCAGTTTTATACATTTTTGAGTTTTCTGGCATCTCGGTATTCCTTAAAATCTGTCTCTGTCTGGGTCACTTGATCTGTATATTTTATAAGTTTTTATTAATAGTATATGGCTAGAGCTTTCTTATTTCTTTCATTGTCGGTAAGAAGCTATCCTTAATAAAAAAGTTCATTATTAACAGAAATCAAATCCCAGTTACAGAACCTACACACACATACATACATCACATCAACACCTGACACCTCCATTCAGAGTCTCAGCAACTAGTCCGACTCAAAAGAGAGCACTCAAGTCAAATCTCAGCGACCATCTTTCACCATCTGATCCAAAACCGATGACGTCACGTCTCATCAATGGCCCAGGCCATAATACATCACTCCAGGCCTTTCTGAGGCCTTTCTTCAGGCCCTTTTCTGGCAAACAACATCATTTGTTATAGTCAGTGTTATATTTTTCTATACGAATTGGGAGCGTAGTGTTAATAAAATCGCACTTCATTCGTTTTTGTGGATCATCGTCACTTAACGATAGGGTGCCTGTGAGTTTGAAGGATTAGGGACTTTTAAGGTGAACTTCTTTAAAAAAAAAGGATTTATGTGAATTTTTGTGATGCAACAATGGAAACTTCATACTAAACTTACTAGTATAATGACTACATCGCTGAAAAACATACTTAATTGATTAATTTAGACACTTTATTGCCTACACATCACACCATCACATGGAACCGTAGTTAATGAGTATGAGTATGTGTTTACTGGAAACAACAGTACACAAAAAATGTTTACATAAATGCGCAGGGATTGGACGATTTCATACTGGTTCTATAGAAATCAAATATTCAACAGTAATTGTATCTGACACAAGACACAAAAGTGTCCAACGTTTGCGCCCTGCCTTACCTCCCCTATGGCATAGGTCTATTAATTTTACATGTCTGCTATAATATGAAACTCAATGCACTAAAATAATACAGGCAGAAAGACGTAAAATAATTGAACATTATATTCAATTCTTGACTCTTTATCGTTGTGCTCCAAGATCTCAGGATTATCCCACTTGTCAGCTTCCATCTGTACACCCTAGCGCTCAACAGGGTTCAGTCGACGAGTCACGACGATGAACTAGTGCCGCTCGTGTTGATGTGCCGAAGTTGAGCCGAGTCTTGCCGAGTTTACTCGAGTCGGTGTAGATGGCACAGATCACACCTGACGCTAAGAGTTGAGCTGATTAGAAGATTAGCTTATGTAGATAATATTATGATTATTTTAGTAGGAAAATTAGTAGATAACTATCTGGTTATACATGCCAACAAAGTAAGTTAGTTAGGACTTTAATAAAATGGTCTGTAACTTCTTTATTGAATTGGATATTATCGAATAGTAATACAGCTGTTCACCATCGTCATCATTGGAGTTATTTCCCCCAATCTTGACGCAATAGACAGCTCCGTTTGTGTTAGTTTTTTTCCGAGTCATCAGTCAGTCGAGTCTTCACCAGGACAGTCAGATAGTGGATGAATTTTGAAGACCTAATAGAGGCCCTCGCAAGTCAGAGAAACGGAATTATATATCTCCCTTCTTTATTTCTACTAGGTCTCTACCTAGTTAAATCTAGGCGGCAATTTTAGTTCAACTTTCGTTTATTTTTTGGCTATGAGACAGTTCTTCTTTTCAATAAATCAATCTCAAAATCAAATGTCACCATGTCTATCAAACAACACAATTGCACGCAATTTACAATAGTGTCATATTTTTTCTATCAAAGTATCATTTGTTAATTTCGCCATAGCTTTCCGCAGAATACGTGGCTGTCTTGAAATCGATTAGTGCGATGACTTCACATATCTTGGCAGCAATGGAGTGCGTTATTGTTGTGAACATCTGTTTCCAAAATGTTAACTAGATTAATAGAAAAATTATGCCGTGCACTTACCTCTAGTCCATTTAAACCATGTGTTGAATTCACTATAGAAATTCAGTAGGTATTGATTCAAATATGTAGTATTGTTTTCATCTCCGGTTATATGTATAGCATTGTGAGTGACAAGGTTTTTTGATTTTAAGATAAAAAAATTATACGTCCATCTTGTTTAGAATTTGCAATCCATATCCTGTGATGGAATTATGACCAGACCAGAGAAAACTGAATCATGACATCATCATCATTCTTCATCATTTTGTAGCATTGTTTCCTCATATTTCTTTATTTTCCGTAGTTATCTCCTGAAAAATTGAAACACTAGACAACATCTATTTATATCTACTTGTTTAATTTCTGAAATTGGTTTCACAGCATATTTTTTTAATTACTTGATACCATATTTTCTGACTTCTTCCCCCTGCCTCTTCAAAATGCAACCAACAATTGTCTATTATATTTCCCATGACACAAGACAACAATAACAGCTACACTACTTCCAAATTCGAAACCCATTCGACCAAAACATCGAAACTCATCGAACCAAATGTTTTCGATAGAAATTATCGATCGACAATTTTGCAACTCATCGTAAGGGGCCCACACAAAAGTTTTAATTGTGAAAAAAATAACAGAATTGTATGAATAGCAATTAAAAATCATCAATGGTGAATCAGGATTGTCCAATGGTGATTGACGATGAGTAAAAAAATGATGGGATCATTGTGAGTTGTGACTGTGATGATTAAGAGGAAAGCAATGCTATGTCTTTTTTGTGATTAAAAGTTTTGAGTACCAGCTAAATTATTTTGTTTGTTAAAATTTTCTATATTGATAAGCATGTTAAATGACTGACATAATGTTATTCAAAACTGCAAAATATGTCTTGCAGTTTTGGCTAATGTTACTGATTAGTTTCAATTGAAACATGTCAATGTCAACAGAAAAATGCAACGATTTGTATTACTTATACCAAATATATCTTAACAGTTTTTGATATTATCAAGCATTATGACAAATATTACAGTTTTTGTAATGATCAGCCGGGGTCAACCTCAAATTAAGACTTTCGTAACGTTAGTTTGATAAATCTATAACAGTTTTAACTGGCTGCATTCATGTCTTGTCATGTCGTTTCTAAATCTGGTCCTCCGTCCTCCAAGACGGACCGACATAGACACAGTTTACTTAGGTACGCAAATCAGTCCCAAGTCCTGTAAATTACATTTAGCACTTCATTAGCCAGGTATCACCACGCTACCCCGCCGGCAGAGAGGGCAGACAGAACTGCTGTGTCATGACGTCGTTCATTGTGATTCCTTGAGACGACAGCGCTTGTCCGAGCCGGGTGACGGCAAACAGCGCTGGTGCGATCCACTTTAGTCCCAAGGGGTAGCATTTGTGAAAATGATTACGTAATTTTTGGGTATTTTATAGAACTTCTTGTATTTTAAAGGCTGGTTACTTTAAAATACAAGAAAATATATCTATTGCTTATTGCAATAAAAGGAAAAAGCAACCAAATACCATGATAAATTACTTCAATTTATTAGTTTTTGTATGGGCATGTGATAGAACACAATAAAATAAATAATTAATTAAATTCCACAATAGAATTATGTGCATATTTTTTAATAATTATTATGTTTATTGAGCGACGGGTCAGGACCCATTCGTACCCTAAGATTCGCACCCTGTGCCCGTTCGTACCCTGGAACTTTTGAGGGGCCCATTCGTCCCCTGAAGAATATTTATTTTTATTCATTCTTCTAATATAAGTACATGTATATGTGTATACTGCAGCTTGGTAGTCCTGGTACAGTCGCGCAGAAAAGGTCAAAATTGAAAATATAGTAATTTGGTGTATACCATGTTTATTTTAAATAAGATTAAGTTTAATAAAATGCTTCTAGGCTCTAGGCATTGCGGGCATGCGGGCGGCGAGTAAAGGGCAACTCGCTGCTCGACCATGGACCATGCCCGGGTCGACGGCGCGTTGTGTTCCACGTGCGCCTCAAAGAGCGTCAGCATAATGACGGGGCCCCCTCTCAGAGGGCTAAAGCCTGCCGGAGTCGCGGGACTTATACCATCACCGTAACCCCGGAACATAAAGGGTTATTGAAGGACACCGTGGATTTTAGTCAGTACAAGTCTGACAGTCCCTCCCGCCCTACCCGGGGTGGGAGGACTCATTTAATGATTTTACCACGAAAAAAAAAAAGAAAACGCTCTAGGCATTAAGTCAGTCTTCAAAAAAATTAATCAACTTTTGGTTTCTTGTACATTTTTAAATATTTAGCAAAATATAGGATAACTACTACTTTATGTAGTAAAATAAAACTGTGTAACTATTTAAAAAAAATCCCAGTAATAACTGAATTTTAGATTAATTTACATCCAGTGGACAAACAAATAACCAAATATCAATACCAATATAACAAAAATAACAATTAATTGTTAGTACTTCGTACAGTCAATGAATATAAAAAGTAAAACCAGTATTTATCAACTATGTAAAACCAAAATTTTTACTAACAATAAATACAAGTCTTTTACAAAAATCAGCCTTGATTGACCATTATGTAAATCAACTTTAAATATACAAAATGCGAAAAATATAGAACACATATCAACGGTAAATAATCACTTCTTATTTTTTTGTATGTTTACCAACTACATACATGCAAAATCATAATAACTTAAATCTAAAAAAAAAATTTCGTAGAGAATTGTACATCGTAAGCCTATCGACAGGTTATATTATTATCATGACGGATTATCATTCATCATAGCTCTTTCTTTAATGATCTGTTATGATTTATTAAATTAACTCCGTTAATAAACTGTTCACAAGTGTACTATGTTAACCGTTTCTTAGGTAAAATATAGCTAATTTTATCTCAGGGGTCCAATAGGCACCTGAATAGGTGCCGAATCTTTAACTTATAATGTATTTATATTAGAGGGGACGAATGGGTACTTTAAAAATAATATTTTTTATTGAAATATTAATTGGTCCCCTACCAGGAGACCAATGGGCCCTTAAATAGGGGCCGAATCCACAACTTTATGCTGGGGGACGAATTTTAGGGTACGAATGGGCCCTGACCCGAGCGACTATTCTTTGATACGAAATTTTAAAAAACCTGTTAAATGATTTAATTTGGCTTAAACAATGAGAATGCGATCGAAATAACGGTTGCGACATTTTAATAAAAATTCAGCGAAAAAATTTAGAAAAAAAAAGAGTTTTATTGTTATGTTCTAATCATTTAAAATTAACACGATAACGTGAAAAAAGGAATTTAAATTAGACAATAAAATAAAAATTGACAGTATGCAAATATTTTGTAAAGTTGTGTTTCTTTAACAAATATTTGAGCAAATTTTTTATTTTAACACAGCGTCGATTCGCTGGTTGTAACTGGAGCCATACAACCAATGACAGACACCGACAAAGCAGCCGCCGCTCCATACAGCCGATCGTCTAATTGTGTGATTTGATACCAAAACGCTTTGTTAAACCTCACGGAAATCTCTATCGTTATCTGTACACAACAAATTTATCTTTTGTGGCCGTCTTCACGATTTTCATTGGCTCTAATTAAATAGAACGAAGCGGAACGGAGTTTTGATGCCAAAAAGCTAAGAGACCGGGAATGCGTCTAGATGAATGATGTTTTTTTCTGATAATAGTCATAACTGTTATGCGAATAGTTTAATTTTATTTCTGAATTTATTTTGTCCATCATTCATTTAAGCCTTTTGACTGGAATGTGTTTATATGTAGCTAGTTTGGTACTAGTCGCGCCACGTAAAATACTGGTATTCAGCTACATACAATTAAATTGGAAGTCGACCCCAATACAGATTTGGAAAGTCTATCGAATTCTTTATTATAGCTTTTATCCAATGAACTGATTTTGGTTATAGGTATTGGTCTGCTGTGTTTCAAAAAATGAAAATTTAGCTTGGATCAATCAATCGTATTTTCATATTTGACATAAAATTACATAATATTGGCAACAATGAACCAAACAAAATCATAATAAAAAATTGAGACATTATTTTCCATTTTCTTTTCTTCTTAACTGATAGTAATTTTGAAAGTAGCCTTTTTAAACCCTATGTTCAATAAAACGTTGTTTACAAATTGCAATATTAGGTACAGTTTATATAAAGGTCATACAAATATCAGGCATGTCGTTATTACAATATTCTAATTGAACTTCAATAATATAATTGCAACTACGACTAGAAACTTGAATGAAAAACATCCTACTAATATTATAAACGTGAAAGTTTGTATGTGTGGATGGATGTTTGTTACTCTTTCACACAAAAACTACTGAACGGATTTGGATGAAATTTGGTACACAGATAGTTTATAACCTAGACCTACTAATATTATAAACGTGAAAGTTTGTATGTGTGGATGGATGTTTGTTACTCTTTCACACAAAAACTACTGAACGGATTTGGATGAAATTTGGTACACAGATAGTTTATAACCTAGATTAACACATAGGATAGTTTTTATCCCGATTTAATGTTCCCACGGGAGTTGTAGCGTGTGAAACCGTAGGCAACAGCTAGTATTTTATTAATTAACAATAGTCTACAAAACAAATTAGAACAAACATGTCCAACCAATCGTAAATCCATCACATTTACAAGAGTTTAACGAGCGGCTTTCTTTCAAAATATTAATTAAATCGCCAGTATCGTTTGCAATCAACTTTGGGCCTTAATTAGTAATGTGTTCCCGTCACGGGATGACTTATGGCATATTGGATGTGTACCGATTGTGGGGCTCGTAAATATTCTTCCAGCAAATATTGGCTTTTCCTTTGCTGTGCCAATTGGCTGCCTTGTTCTTGGGTTTGTGAGTTAAGAAACTTAAGGCCCTCTGGGTCAGCTTTCAGGTTCAATTGATTCTTTAATTACATGAGTACGTTTCTTATTAAGACTGTGGTGTGTCAAAAATGTCTTTGTGAATAAATCGAAAGTTGATAGATAAAAGAAAAAGCGCTTGTTCTGTTTCGTACCGCCTACAACTAACGAAAATCTTTTGTATGGGAATATAGAAAATGTTGTTTTTAGATTTTTTCATGCAATTTTTTTTTCTCCGTAAGGTACATCTTCGGACTTCAAGGAACATTATTAAAAAAATAATATTGAAATCGGTTCAGCTGCTCTCGAGATTTGCGCTTAGCAACACATTCACCGATCCAATTTTATATTATAGAAGATGTTCTTTAGCATCATCAATTCTTTTATACTACACATCATTTACCTCTTTGGAACATGAATCATTAATAATTATTTTTGCTCTTATCTGATAATTTACCAGAAATTAAGACCAAAGTAAAATTAAGACCATTATAATTTAATTTAAACCTAACCAACTTTACTTACATCATCGTTTCTCCCATTCTCTATTGTCACAACTGACGCTGTTACTCCTTCAATCAGGTCACGGTAATTATTGTCAATTACACTGATATTTACTCTGACGTTAACAGACGTTATATTCAAATATTTGACGTTTATAGACGCCATCTTCATCTGAGTTTTAGAGAGAACGGAACGAAAGCCAGCCGGTTCTCTCTGCATTGTTTTATTGCAAATTATAATGGTTTTAATGTGTTGATGTCATTTTCGTGTTGTTTATAGGACGTTGCATGTGATTTGAAAATGTGTTGGAGATCCTAAACTATATTAGAAAATGATATCATTAGTCGGAATTAACTTTAAGAAACACTTCTGTAATATCTTGGATATAACTCATTTGTATATACAATAAATAAATAATTTTAATATTAAACCAATCACGTATATTATTTATTAACCGGAATATATAGTCTTAGCTTTAAAAGCAAGAAAAAAACAAAATGAATCTGTATTTCATTGTATTAATACTCTTTCTCGCTAACATCCAAAATCTAGCGTGACAAGAAGCTCTTTAACATGAATATAAGAATTATATGTTAAGAATATAATATGATTTTCTATTTTTTAGAAACTATGTATAATATAACGATCACCAAAACGATAAACGCTAATCAAGCACCGATTCTAAATACAATATCATTCTATAACACATACATAAATACAAGCACAAATTGACCAATAAAACGAAAACGCCATAACTTCTATTACTTAATTAAAATGGCGGCATTAAATTACTCATTATTTAATATATAACATCAAATATATGAGAAACCTAACAATGTTTATAATAGTAGTTTATAACATCTAGATCTGTTTATGATCTTAGTTGAGATATACAATGCGTTCGCGTGATGGCGGTTCATAAAACGCTTCTTTACAACTTGTGGGATTACTGTATTAATTTGAATATGAGTGACGAACTAATGTACGTTTCGATGGCTTGTTTATTATATTCGTGTTAGGATGCAGTAGGTTCCTTGTATTATTTGTGGGTGACGATGTTTTGTGGCAAGATTTGCTAGTATTAGAAATATTGGGCCATATCATCACTAGCGCTCAGTCGTTCAGGCTTTTTTTTTGCGTGGTAAAGACATCAAATGAGTCCTCCCACCTGGGGCAGGGCGAGAGGGACTGTCAGACCTGTACTGACTAAAATCAACGGTGCACTTCAATAGCCGTTTATGTTCTGGGGTCACGGTAATAGAATAACTCCCGTGACCCCGGAGTCCCGCGACCCCGGCAGTCGTTCAGGCTTAGAATGTCCCTTTCCCAAACTGTCCCTCGGTTTAAAGCAGACCCTTTTCCGAAATGTCCCCTACTCAAAATGTCTCTTCCCGAAATGTGCAATGTGGATAGTGATACTGATTTTTCTGAATGACATAAAAATTAATTAAACATGTTTTCATTGTTTCAGATTTTATATGCTGTGATAGTTATGGAATAGTAAGGCGGAACAACGTAAGTTTACTGAAATTATATCAGTTTTATCAACCAAACGTATGCTTACTTAGAGGCTACTACAGATAATCTTTTTTGCCTGACGCTTGGCAGCCCTAGCAACTAAATAAACAATGCATATTACCATTTTATAATTTCTCAGCGGGAGAACTTAGTTTATTTGATAATATCTCGCATCTTATCTTAATTATCCTCTGGGTCTGCAGTCACTTAAAGTCCTGGCCAATGCCTTGTGTCTATAAAGCATAATGTTCCCATGTTGCTGGGTCCTGGCGTTGCACACATAAAAAAAGATTGTGATCACTAGCATAAGCTGATTTTATGGAAAAACAACTGAACTGTTAAAGGGGTTTGCAACTTTTAGTACGGACGTTGGCCTCAATTTCTTTTTCTTTCGCCACTGATGAAACTTAGGGCATAATTAGACTACTACCTAAGAAGTCCTTAGAAAAAAAAATTAAGTTCCTAAACCGTAACCAACCAGAGATATGGTGGTTTGTATTTTGTTCTAATCTATAGTTATTTTTTGTAGGAAACCGTAGATTTATTGATGTGCTAGCTTTTGCCCGAGGCTTTGCCCACCCCAACCGCCTTTATGTAAAGCCTGTAACCGTTTCTAGAGTCCATCTCTCTGTACCAAAATTCATTAACATCTGTTCAGCCGTTTTGACGTAAAAATGGAACATACCTTAATACTTAAGTATTTCGTATTTGTAATACAAGTAGGTTTACGAGGAATAATGAGTGGTTTGTTTATAACACTGTTAAGAAGATCTTTTTAACCGACTTCAAAAAAGGAGGAGGTCCCAATTCGTCGCAACATTTTGTTATTTATGTTCCTTGATTTGTCGATGACGCCTGGAACGGTTTGGAAAATTCTTATTTTATGTAAAAACATTTACATCACAGATGATCCTATGGTAATCAGGTCAGAATATGATGACGGGATGTTGAAGAAATCTAGAGAACTCTCTATAAAAATTACATCAAATCAATCTAAACATTATTTACGAATAATCTTACGTATAATCTGAAATAGTTATTTGCTATGCAAGGCTGCAAAGTTCTTGGGCGGGGCACCACCGTGTCCTCACGGCGACGATAGGCGGAGACCTCTCGCGCCCGGCTTTAATCGCGGCTATACTGCGGGGCGAGAAGGAGTGGGAAGCGGTCGAATCCTTCTGCGAAGCAGTCATGCTCGTGAAGGGGAGCTGCGTGAGGGATAGGATAGCGTCCTTCCTCGAATCCAGCCGCAGTGATGGACGCCCATGGCGTCTGACGTCGCAGGACGATCTCCGACCACCGTAGGCGCGGTCATGCGGGCGGCGAGTAAAGGGCAACTCGCGCGCGTTGTGTTCCACGCGCGCCTCAAAGAGCGTTAGTATGATGAAGGGCCCCCCTCTAGAAGGCAAAAGCCTCCTGGGGTCGCGGGACTTACCTGAGTACCATGTTTTTCGTTCTGAAGTTGTAAAATAATGAATTGAGTTCTTCCTCTATGGCTGAAGACTGACAATCCGTAAAGGATTGTCAGACTCGTACTGACTAAAATCCATCCAGTGCAGGGCAGTTCGTTTTGTGGTCCCGTAAAATCATCCAATGAATCATCCCAACAGAGTAGGATGAGAGAGACTGTTAGATGTAAACTGACTACAATCCACGGTTTCCTTCAACAGCCCTTTACATTCCGGGCCCACGGTTACTAGATAAGATGGTTCCGCGATTTGAACTCTGAGGGGGGGCCCCGTCAGGTTGCCTACAAATGTTTGAGGCGCCCATGGAATACGATTCGCCGTCGACCCGGGCATGGCACGTGATCGGACGAGTCACCCATTATTCGCCCTCCGCCGCCCTACGGTAACGTCTGTCTAGGTTGTGGGTGAGATTGAGGCTGTCCTGCCACTCCGGCGCCCGCCTCCTCCTTCGCTAACATGACTATTTCAAAGAAGAAGGCGACACGCAGACGTTTCTTCCTTCCCTACCAGACACAGAGATAGAGTAAGCTCCCGAAACTTCTGTGTCCGGTGAGGACCTGCGTCAAGCGGAAGGTGAGGTCGCCGTGGAGCCTCTTCAGCTACTTCTAAAAGGAGCCCTTACCTTCGCGATTCTGGCGTGCCCGAACCTCGGTTGCGACAGTCGCTCCCTCAATACCGCCTTGTGATCGTGAAGAGCTCTTCTCGGAGTGCCTCGACTTATCGAGGCAGCGAAGATCCGCCCAGGCGTTGCGCCGACGCAAGCCACTCGTAGAGCCGCTTGAAAGCAGCCGCTGCCACATTTCCACCGGTTGTTGGGGACTAGTCCCAGATACTTCATCAACCCGACGCCGATATCAACTTTTCCCACTGTTATTTAGGACTCTGACCGTGTCGCGTTGGAGATCTGTCCCACTTCCACAGAGTTACGCTATAGTTCTAAATTCCTTACGGAGGCGGTAGGTGGCGCCCCCACGCGCTCCTCTCGCTTCTGCCTTTGGTTAAGGCTGCGGGGTGAGATGAAATGGAAAGCAGCCACCTCCTTCCGTGAAGCAGTTTTGCCAGTGAAGAAAGAGGCGAAATGCGTGAGGGAGGGGACAGCCACACAGCCGCAGCGGGAGACGCCTGGGGTGTTGAACGATGTGAAGCGATTGCCGGTCGCCATAGGCACGGGCATGCTGACGGCGGATAATGGGTGAATCGACGCGACGTGACGCGACTTATTCCACTTCGATCGGAAATGGAACTCACGGTGGATTTTTGTCCGTACGAGTCTGACAGACCTTTTTCTCCACCCGGGAGGTAAAACTCACTTTTTGATTAATTTTTTACGTGCAACGTCTAAGCAAGACGATTTTGTTTTATCCTTTTTAGTGGATACAATCGTAATATTCTGTTGTGTGCTAGCGTAAAAAATGCATAGATATGCGATAGCAGCAATCGTAGATGACTTGCTGCCATTTATTGAAGAGATTCCTCGATTTCTATAAGACTCCGTCATGACCTAGTAACCATGGGACCATCTGTTAAGATCCACTTTCAAAAAAAATAAGTATTACCCAAATTGGTCCAGGCGTCATTGACAAGTAAGGGAACATAATTATATTTTTTTAAATGTTCGACGAATTGTGAACCTCCTTTTTGAAGTCTGTTAAAAAGATCTTCTAATCAGTGTTATAAACAAACCACTCATTATTCCTCGTAAACCTAGGTACTTGTATTACAAACACGAAATTAAGATATGTTTCGTTTTTACGTCAAAACGGCAGAACAGATGTTGATGAATTTTGGTTCAGAGATAGATGGGACTCTAAAGACGGTTATAGGCTATACATAAAGTCGGTTGGAGGGAGGGCAAAACCTAGCACATCAATAAATCAATGGATTCCTACTAAAAATAACTCCAGATTTGAACAAAATCAAAATGGTCATATCTCTAGTTGGTTACGGTTTAGATTTTTTTTATTATTTTTTACGAACTTCTTAGGTTGCGGTTTACTAATGACCAAAATTTCATTACTGGCGAAAGAAAAAAAAATTGAGGCCAAAAAGTTGCAAACCCCTTTATTACATTCTTATTTTTTAATAACCTTATAAATGTACACAAAAGATTTCAATTTTCTAAGGTATGTACTTTCTTAAAAAAAATTGCTCTCGAGAAAAAAAAAACATTTCGACAATCATCGATAGGAATTGATTGTCAAATTCTAAAATAACGTAAGCGAAGCCGCGGGGAAATTTAGTGACAATTAATATGTTTGTATGCTGGGTATCTACTGGGTACCTTTGTGCCAAAGACAGTAGTAGGCGTTTCTGAACGGTTTTACCCGTATTCTGTTCATGTATTAAATAACAGAATTCTCTACAAAATTAAATGTGTTCTAAGTTCAAGAAGCTCAATGACAACTGCTCGTGCTAACGATCTATAAGTGGATCTTATTTGATCGACAGCGCGGTGCGCACGCTCATGTGAGGAGTACTGCGATGTCCACGTGATCTATTGCATAGCTTTCTGTTATATTTATGAGGAAAGGGGATTATTATTTGATTCATTGTGGACTGGTATTAATTAAGTCTTAATGAGATTAGTAGTTTGAATTATTAACATGATTTTGGCATTCTTCTGTAAGCGTTTGGCTTGAGTGTCGGGTGTCAGGGCAAGTTTCGGTGAAAGCTAATTGGGCAATAATGAAGAGGATACTGAAACCTATGGAATTTTACTTCTTCTTGGGGTTCAAAAATCATCGAATGAGTATTTGAGTGGAGAGGAAAGGTCTCTGTCAGACTAGTCTGACTTATTACCAGTATAACATATATATAAGAATATGGCCTTTTCAATTAGTACCGCGATAATAGTACATTATGGTACAAGTGTGTAATGTTGGTGATTACCGCTGAGGCGCCATTGAGACCCGAGCCGTTAGGTGAGGGTCTTAAGAGAGCCGAGGACGGTAATCATCAATACACACGTGTATCATACGACGTTTTTCAACACACTTGTGAAGAAAATAATACTAAAAAGCCATTTTATTTAATAAGTAAAAAGTTTATTTAGAGAAACAATTAGTTAACGTGCAGTTGGTAAAACTTATTTGTACTATTGAACACGATCTTTTTTGTTCCGAAACTTTTTTAAAAACAAAGCAACACCTGTTATCAAACTGTGACTTTTTCTTTACTATTATTCACAAGTGAGTTATAGGTTTTTTTTTAATTGGTTAACACTTTAAAAAAAAAACCTATAACTCACTTGTGAATAATGGTAAAGAAAAAGTCACAGTTTGATAACAGGTGTCATTATGTGCCTAATTGCGGTGAAATTAGAGCCATTTTATGAGCAAGTGTGTTGAAAAGGAATATTACCCTAGACATTCCTAGTCTTAAATCAGATCAAGCTTTCTAAAGTGGCTATTTTATAGCTTTTCATCTACAGAGTGAATTCTGTAGTTCTATTTTTCTATCGTCATCTTTTGGAACTCATTTATGATGGTTACATTTCAATCATGATCTCTGTTCTCCACCTGAAACAATCCCGAATACTTCTCCTCCTCAACCGTATATACTAATGATCTATTAGCGTCCTGTTGATCGACAGCGCTGCGCGCGCGCCGACAGATGCGCGCCTGATCTACGGCTTCATATTAACGCTAAATGTTGCGTCCACGTCGCCGTCTGACCTTTCGGCTGAGGCATAGCTTGGCGACTCTGGTGGTCTGTCAGGCATTCAACTCGGGGATGTTATATATTAGTACGTACTTGGAATCTAGTTGTTGTTTTCATAGTTTTATTTCTATGTTTATGCTTGGTTTGGCTTGATGGATGGGGTTTGATTGTTTTATAACTTTTCATATCCCAAGACATACATCATCTTTCTACTCCAGTCCATAGAATTTTCAAAATATTTTAAGTTTTTCAGGAACTTTTCAGTTCTCTTTCTCTGTATGTCTAAAACTGTGCATATTATGTGCACCAGTGATAAAGGTCAGTAATATTACGTCTAATAATGATAAAATATTTTCGAACCCATGGATTCCTCCCGAGTTCAGTAACTGGATTCTGGATATCATAGAAATACTGATATTCAGATGCATCCGTTTCTACTGGGAGCCGTCACCAAAATAGTTGAGAAAAGCAGGCAAATGATGACTACCGAACTCTTCGAGGATAACAAATGCTATGTCAAAATAACTACAAACACAATTTGCTCAAAGTCATAATAATGAGTCAAAGTAATTTGTTCAGTTTGACTCAATGTCGCATTTAATGATGTTTTATTATTTAACTGCAAAAATACTTCTACTGGGGACATTCCTTATCCAAGCGATATATAACACGACAGCCATTACTGTCAGCAGTATAATTCCAAAAACTGTACACTAGTAATTAATAAATGTCGACTTTAAATTAAGTTTATCAAGAATTACTTTTGAGAAACACATCCTTATAGGTACCTACAAAGAAAAACACTGGCGACATTCTAGTCCTCAAAATGTAAGGCTGGACTGTCACAGGACACGTGACATTCGAACAAGGCCCATCAGCGCATAAATCATATGGTTACAACGAAGGACTCGGTGCTACAAGGACCTAAGGCGCGCCGCACACGGGAATAGTCTGCGTAGATACTTGTTCACTGAATAATTGAGCGGGCTGCCTAATGTGGGATGGAGAGGGTGACATTTGTTGTTCGATTGTAGTGGAAATAGATGGACAATGGATAGACGTGTTAGTGTTTACGAGATTGATGTTTTCGGTCCTTTTGATAGGAGTGATCTTATTGGTTCGTGTTTTAGTAAATGATTGAAAGATGTTTACGAAATTCACGAATAAATACCGACACTTACACTATGGACAGACTTACACCAATATGGTCCCGACTCATGTATAATAGGATTTCAGCCCACTCCGTCTTGCGTAGAGGAAGCGTGACTCCTAGCCGTGACATTATTATTTTGTTAAGTTGGCAAATTATGACAGAAATCTAGAACACAATGGTTTAGAAAAAGTAACAAATTAATAATACAATCAAACCTGGATTGTTATTATGAGCTCAATAGGGAGACTCAACTGTGCTATTAAAAGTACTGGTGATAAAAAACTAAGAATTTGACCTACCCGGGAATCGAACCTAACACCTTACTAGAGTCACTTGCGACGCTAGACTGACGAGGTAGTTATTTTAAGTTTCTACAAATAGGATATAAGACACAACACACGTCTGCATACCCCACAACAATACAAGGTTCAAGTAGTGGACGGTGTAACGTGTGTCTAGTCATTGAACCAATTATGTCTGGACATTTACGTACAGACGGACAGCACCACTGAACTATGCATGCAACACGTCTTGTCTCTTCCCTTTAATGAGATAATTCTAGCTTACGAATACGATTGTGTCGATGTCTGTTTTCAGCTAAATTTGAACTTTGATGTTGAATTGCTTTTGACAATAAAAGAACTAACGTATAAGATATTTTTGTCCATTTGGTCTGAAAATCTGTAGTGTAAGAAAAAGTGTCTTGCCGCTACTTAATAACGTCTGTACCCGTAACGAGAACAAGTTGATTGACTGTAAATGCCACGTCAGTCAGTGACTAACGTATCTCAATGAATTGCAAGCAATTGGTACAGTTTATTGGTTTCAAAATAGACAACGTTTAGAACCCAATAAAAACTACGAAAGAATGGAGTTAGCAAAAGTATTCTCAGATATTCGCTCTCATGATTCAATCTGAATGAAGACATGCGTCCGAAACCAGGAAATAACTAGATTAACAACAAATAAATCATTAGTAATATTGCATCACATCAAAAGGGTAGCGGCATAATACACGCGAAACGATCCCAACCCGCACCAAACTTTACGAGCAGATACCGAGAACGAATGACGGACGAAACGGCGTCTTATAAATCAATTTAATCTCCTCAGCAAAGACAATTGGTACACTACTCATTATGATAAACAGCACAACACACAAATTCCAACCCAAAAAATGTAACTCTAAAGCTTAAATTACATCGCAAATTTTTCGTCACTTACGTCGCTTTTCCAATCGTCGCCCGCGCATGAATCAAGTTGAACGTCGCGTTTCGAACGCCAGAGTTGAATTAATGCCTAATGCTGCACAAAGGCGTGTAATCGTTGTATGACTTTTATAGTTGTACGGCTAATATCTCAGCGGTAAATCAAAAGGTACATAATTGTACAAATAGGTCGCTGTGACGGTTATTTGTTGTCTTGTACGAGTGTGTATTGATGCTGGACCTTATTTGGGAAGGGACATGGCATGCTTATCTGGAGACATAAATATTATAAGTGCTGGGACAAATTAGGACCAACTTGTCATAATTCTAAACGGTTTACTAATTCGATTTATGCTTGTGTGTCCAATAGGGCTCTGTCTTGTCTATTTAGGTCTTCAATAAACATCATCCTCTTTACAGACTGAATTGGAAGTGCATTTACAGTATGATTATTTCGTAATGATCTATAATCATCTAAGTTTACTGCCGCAGCTTAAAGCAGCACTCTCTTTGCAGTAACTGCTAGAAATATCAACAATAAATGAACTGCCACTCACGGAGTCAATCTCCAACAAGTCTCCAACCTCGGATAACCCTACCTTCCTTAATCAGGTCGTACTCTGCAGAAAAGGCAGCTACAAAACGGTATTCTTCAAAATTAGTATCAAAATAATAAAGAATGACGGCCGGTATATTTTCGTGTCGCCTACCGCCACTTTGTTCAGAATTAGAAGCGATATTGCCATGTCTAGGTTAATCGATTTCGATATTTTAGCTTTTTGGGACAAATCTATAATCATCATACGACGGGAATATCTTAGTAGAGACGGTTTTTCGTCCGGTGGGCAACGTGGAGCCTACTGGACAGCTCTGAGCATGTAACTAATTTATACCAATTAGTACACTAAGATTTTAAATATTGTTTAATCTATGGATATCATTTAATTTGGTTAACACACCGTCAGCCGTCACGCATAGATAATTAAACATTCGGTTGTCGATCCCGAAATCACATATTCAGATATGGCGTGAGTGTCCACCAACAATGAGGCAGTGACGGTATTTTAGTAGCTTATGCGCTAAAATATCCACAATATTGGTCTTCCTTTTCTGCTTCGACACTCATTTATTCTTCTGCCCTTTTTTTGTTAGCCTGCTCTGTCCTACTTCTGGGCAGAGGCCTCCTTCCACTCCTCCCACTTCTTGCGAACCCGCTGATCCTCTTTCTGCCTCAAAATAATTTAGGTTTAATCCTTGGTACCTTATCTGAACCTAGAATTAAATCTCAGCACAATAACTAAAGGTTTTCAATTTCCCATTCAATCTTTCAGAAAGCAGTCACAGAAATTCGCAAACACAAAACGGTACACCAAAAAATGGGTATCATAACAAAATTTCAATAAACGTAGGGACGACAAAGCGCGCGTTAATCGTCCAGGAATAGGTAGGTACATTGGGTACACGATGATTTGAATCCGTCTATTGTCCCGGACTATTGTGGACCGCGAAACGCAACCAACTCATTATTGGAAGATCCACTCTGGATTTTTGATTGTGTTACGCATTTGGAAGAGAAAACGCTGCGTTTCTTTTTCGGCAGTCATTTCAAACAGGATTTTTTTATATCGCTCTATGCATGTTTCAATTTTTTTGTTTGTTCCATTTGCCTCCCCGTATTCATCAGAACTGTAGACTCGTCGCTTCGGATCGAAATTACACCATTGCCTTTAGGCTAGAGAGCTACAGGAATTGAAACGTTTACTAAAATTCAAATTAATCGTCGAAAATTGACTGAAGGGCGGACAGATCTGATGGACACACGAGTGAAAGAGTTCCGTTTTATCGTTCTGATGTTCGGAACCCTAAAGACAATAATGGGATGCTCTGTGTCAAAATATCTCTATTAAAAAGACATTTTCAAACTCTTAAATCCTACCAGTTAATTGTCAGTTTACGATTTCTGGTCCAAAGTTTTGGCGTTTCAACCGCTTCAAGCAGCGTTTGACCGCCTCAATTTCCTCTCAGTGCGTCGGGCTGTCTCATGAAGTGTTACCTAAGTTGATCTGATAATGACTTGGGTATCAGCATTGTGCCATTGTCTGTGTGTTTGACGGACCTATTGAAATCCCACTGATCCGATGATAGTAATGATTTGTTGTTTTTTCGTGACTTTTTCTTTATATTCCGTGAGATGACGTTATTAGTAATTTTTGGAGATAGCGGGACTTTACAGATCTTAGATTTGGTTTGGGTGTCAGCTGTTGTCAGTTATTTGTCATTTTGGGTGAAGTTTTATTCGGTTTTAACTAAGATGTATTTATATAATTAACTGGTAAGCATTACAAAGCTTTATTACCGTTGTCTGATAAAAATAAAGCATGAATCTGCAAATTAGGAGTAATCAGGTAATCAATAATTAGTTTCATCGTATTGCGCATCAAGGATTTTTATTCCGGATTTTTGTGATCTTCGAAAACCAAGACAGATCTATGTTTTCACTCGAGGGTAACAAAAAATGTAAACCAATGAATTAGATCGAAACAATACTCGTTATTGTCTACTAGGTACTTAATTACTAATTGTCAAATTAGGTCAACCGTTAATCTGCAATCGTTATGTTTACTTTAATTACCAATGTTCTTAAAGTGTGGTGATTACAACTACTTAGTTTCACTAATTACGCTTAAAACCTAGTTCATGCACAAACAAAAACATAATTATCCTTTTATAACACACAACATTATAATAAATCAATAGCACAAACACAGTCTTGAAAATAATCTGCAAACATTTTTCATTTGAAAACGTACAAACAACGAGATCTAATATCTCGCTGTGACGGCGACGTCGCGTCACGTTCGCGTCGCCGGGCCCGCGTCGCGCGACGTCGTGCGACGTCGACGTCGACGTCACTCCGTCGGACGTCTAATAACGACGCGGATGCACTCGTACTAACTTGAGATATTGTGACAATGTACTGTGTGCAGTTTAAGATCTGTTGGGAACTGACTTATTTTTCTTTTCTTGTTGGTTTTTATAAGAGGTTGTGTTATGCATTTTTCAGTTGTTTGTTGCTTAACATTTTCTTACAATACTTACGATTATGAATGCAAAAAGGGTGGATGTGTGAATGGATGGATATTGTTTTTCTTTCGTGCTTAAACAGTTTTATCGGCAGACTGATATTAATTTCCCGTGTAATAATTTTTTGACCTCGCAGGGCGAAACCGCTGATGAAAGCTAGATTATGAAATGTTAGTTTTCTACAGGCCTATAACGGCCACTTTTAACAATATTCCATATGATTCACTACGTTATTTTCAGCAAAGTTATAAGCTATTCTCATATTATTCATTCACGAAGTGAATCATTAGGAATATTGGTAAGTGGCTGTTTTAGACCCCCTGGGTTTAGAAGTTATAAAACATAAGTGATAGGTAATAGTGGTCCTTCATGGGTTAATGCCTGATAAATTGGTCACGACATCTTTTTTTGTGGGTTTTTCACTTGTCTTGAATAGCTAGAAATTATAGATGTCTCCTGAGTCAAGACTTAATAATACCTTAGCTGTAATTCTATACTTCTTTCTACACCTTTTGAAAGGCGTGTCAGCAGTAACATTACAACCAGCACTTTTCCCTCTCGCTAACAATACACGTACAGTCAACCATACAGCCATACACATGCCCTACAAAAACCACCCTTATAACAACGTCATAAAGCTGCATTTTTTGCCAAGAACATGCATTTAACAGTACACCACTCAATTTCAATCAACTCACTTTGTAATTAGCACTCGTAAAATACGCATCATCGATCTTTGTAATCGGTTTAAAGTAGCCATTATGTATTTATCTACTTTTTGTGCTTATTCCTGGGTTGTTGGGCTCAAAGTACAATATGTAATTATTATGTACTTACTTGAAATTTTTTTGGGGTATAAATCGTCAATTATATTATACACTAGCTGTGCCCGCGACTTCGTTCGCGTGGATGTCGGAAATTACCAATGTATTTTTTTGTGCGAAGCGTCGGGTAAAAAGGTCTCCCTCCAAAATCCCACCGTATCCCATCGTATCCCATCTTATCCCATCTTATCCCATCTTATCCCATCTTATCCCATCTTATCCCATCTTATCCCATCTTATCCCATCTTATCCCATCTTATCCCATCTTATCCCATCTTATCCCATCTTATCCCATCTTATCCCATCTTATCCCATCTTATCCCATCTTATCCCATCTTATCCCATCTTATCCCATCTTATCCCATCTTATCCCATCTTATCCCATCTTATCCCTATCCCGTCCTGTTCCGTCCTGTCTCGTCCTGTCCCGTACTGTCCCGTCCTGTCCCGTCCAGTCCCGTCCTGTCCCGAGCTGTCCCGTCCTGTCCGTCCTGTCCCGTCCTGTCCCGCCCTGTCCCGTCCTCTCCCATTCTGTCCCGTCCTGTCCCGTCCTATCCTGTCCTGTCCCGTTCTGTCCCGTCCTGTCCCGTCCTGTCCCATCCTATCCCGTCCTATCCCGTCCTGTCCGTCCTGTCCCGTCCTGTCGCGTCCTATCCCATCCTATCCCATTCTATCCCATCCTATCCCATCCTATCCCATCCTATCCTATTCTATCCCATCCTATCCTATCCTATCCCATCCTATCATAATCATTAGATGAATTTTTATTTGAATATGTAGCAGAATCGAAGCTAGATCGCGCTATGAACTACGCGTCTTGGTGTGAACTGACCGTAATTTTACTTCTGAAACACTTTATATTCGAATAACTTTTGATAGACTGAACCGATTCCAATGAAACAAAAACTAAATTCCTCTCCAAGTTACGCTTAATCGTTGTGTATAAAAGTTATCTACATAAATTTCGTACATTTTACGTGATACCTGGACAAATAAACATACAAACAGACAAACAGACAAACAGACAAACAGACAAACAGACAAAAATTCTAAAAATGCTAGAAATGGGTTCTATTGGTTGTCCTTTAATACCCTGGCTAAATTTTTTGAGTTTTTTTTTAATGTACAAAAATAACTTTTCTACAGTTTTATTATATGTATAGATATAGATAAGGGACTTTAATCACCTTTTAGAACTTGTAAATGGGGTATTACAAAGTAATTTAATTACTGATGATTGATTCCACCACTTTATGAGTCGCTCCATGTAAAATACAGGCATTCAGGTGCATCCGGTAAGACTGGAAACCGAACCTAGTGTTGTTGGGAGAAGGCAATCAGATGATGATGTTTGATGCTCCCAGGAAGTTGTGAATTGCCTTCATTGTATTTGTGTAGAAGGCATTTGAAAACTGAATCATAATCTTTTTTGTTTTTTTGGCTACTTAGTTATGTGTCAGCAACTTGAGACGTTTTTATGAAAACTAAATGCTCCCTGAAAATATTTTTTGGAAAAATAATATAGTTACAACATTCAAACGACTACATGAAAAAAACATCACGTTACTTCTGTAATCCCCGGAAGGTTGGGCAAAGGTGTGCCTAACAGTAAACTCACTTTTCGCCAGTTACGCTCAAGTCCCACTCAGAGCGGACGGAGCGAGTCTAATGCCATCAACCAATAGGATAAATATCCAAATTCCGTGGCTGCTATCAAGAATTTCCTAATGCATAAACCCAATCGCACTTTGTCCGAGCTAGGAATCGAACTCAGGACTTGTTCAGCAGTCGCGCTTACGAACACTATACAAAAAATCATCAATAGTAATAAACTTAAAGATTACTTTAAAAGCACATAATTCTTAGCTATTTAAAGTAACATAGTATTAACAGAGGAGACTCAAACGGTGCGGGGTCAGTGTGGCTTGTTGAATAAACTGCGTAATATACGCTTGTGTGTGCTTATGAGTAGCGCGCTATGTGATGTGGTGCGAGGCATGAGCGGTAGCGGGTGAGGAATGTAACACAGTAGAAATGTCTTGATAGTCAAAATGGCGGGTATACCTCAACGAATCAAATCCTCATAGGTATCAAAAAACTGTACTATTCAGTACCTGGGTTTAATAAAATAGGTACGCCCGCCATCTTGACTCTCACGAAATGTCGGTGGTGTTTGAGAATATAACATTAATTATTATCCAGTTGTGCTAGATTGTTTAATGTTCGATATATTGTATCGAGACTTCATTTACCATGCAATAGAACTTGAAATAAAACGTCTTAGAAATAGTTCCTCTTGAGTTAGTTCTTCATTTAGGTATAAGAATAATGCCTGGAGAAAGTTTTTTTTAAACTTTACTAAGTATCTAGCCTATTATTTCTGTTTTTCAAGGTGAAATAAAAGCTTGTGTGATAAAAAGATAAACCAAGCAGTTCTACAATTAAATGTAATCGCTCCCGCTACATCCTATACCTCGAGCTGCCTCTCTAATAGACCGCTGTCCGCCAACGCACAGTCCCCGTTGTTAAGGGCAGTGTACACGATCCGATCGCAATATTAACATATTCGACGTATTTAAATGTCTTCATCCGAGTGCGGCGAACTTACCAAAACGTAGGCGTTTACTGCCAATAAGGCCAATAACGCCTGAGACCAGAGCCAATACAGTTTTAGGATGTAGTTTCGATGGGATACGGGTGAAATTTGCGAACGTCTATTTACGGATGTTTCGCAAAGGGCTGTGGGCAATAAAGCTTTATCTGTTAGCTACTGTACGGAATTAAATTAAATGTGTGTCCTATAAAATTAATTTAATACTTATGTTCCTATTTTAATTACTCCATTTAGATCTGTAGATAGTAATTACAGCAATTAATTAGAATTTTTATTTTTTTTCGCAACCAATTACTTCAATGTTCAATGTGCACACGTTAATTCGTAACCTAAGGGAAGGTTGCACGAATTCCGTTTGATACATAAATAAAATATTAACATAACTGAGTGAATATTTTTTGTAACTGTTTTAAATAAGTTATCGATAAAGGAGGTTTCTTCAACTGCTAAATAAAAGTGTCGGTTGAGCGCCGGTGGTCTGTCGTATTTGCATTGCGACACACGCGATGTCGCGAAATGTTGCGCTTTCATGTTCCCGGCCTTATGTCGATGCTTCGTCAACCGTGGATACGATTTATTTGCTTTTTAATATGGAGGAGTCTTCGAGTACAGAATTAGCTTCGCAAAAGGATTATTTAAAGAGTTTTAAGTAAAGGATATGTTGGTGGGTGATAAGGAAAACATGTATGTGGAACTGTGGATGTTATCTTTGTGGAAAGTCGTAAAGTTTGCGAGGTGGGTTGATGACTCATTATTTATGTTTATCTACTTGTATCCACATGCGTGTTGAATGTCATGTATACTATAAAGTTAAAACGTCATTTAATAATTTATTGTCTAGTTTTAGAATTTAAAAGGTTTTGGTCGCATGTTAGGTAGGATCATTTCATTTCATTCATAAATTATGTTTTCTGTTATTTAACCTTTTCTAGTCTTAGAGACAGAAAACTTTTGTACACAACTCATATCCTTATGAACAGACAACAAAATTGAATATTTTGTTTATTTTAATGATGATCTTCATTAAGTATCATAATCAAGTTTACAAGCGAGTCAATGATTTCAAATTAATTCATCTCAGCTGCAAAGACGTCACACAAATGCGCTGTTGTGCCGTGACAGAGCAATTGTTTATTGTTTTTGTACTAGTGTTGTGCTGACGATGGCACGCGACTATCGATATAACTGACCTAGGGCAAACTATTAAGTATTCTGTGCCTTAGGGTAATCTGTTAACTTATTTATAGGTATAATAGGGAAATACTTCATTTGATTGACCGATTGTTACAAAGGTTAGGTGCAAAGATTATCAAACAAACATAATTATCTTGGCAATAAACGTAATCCTTGCAAGTACTAGCAAGCACTCGAAATTAACGTCGCAATATTTCAACAATAACATTACAAGTGTTTCGCATTAACTGCGCGAATTGACATAATTTTATTGACAATAAAACTATCGGTCACTAACCACCTCAAGCAATCAACAGATAATACTATCTACAATTAAAACTAGTCACGACAGTAATGCTTATCTTTAAAAAGGGCTACAAATAAATAGGTTTTTTCTTATCCGTTTTATTTTATTTCAGCTCCCTTCGTTAAAACCGAGCTAATTCAGTATCTGTGCGCAATTATAATTAAGGCGTAAGACCTCACACACGCTTAATTAACGACTGTCGATTAAAAAAAAGAGGTAAGGCGCGATTCAGAGGCAGCGTCGATAACGCGACCGGCGACTATCGCGCGGTGAGGTCGGGTCCTAATGAAGCTATGCAAATTGTGCGCGCCCACGCGACTCGCGTTTGAAACGCCGCTGACGGTCGCCGCTACCGATCTCAACCGGTTCGCTTCAGTATTGTCTCGATTGTAATCGATTTTGATGTGATTTAGTTTAATTGGGCCGACAGGAAGCTCGTTGTTTGAATTATCTGTTATCTGATATATACTTACCTAAGGCTTTATTTAAGTTCCGACTGATATGGTAAGTAAGTAAACTGCGAGCGGTTTTAACACCAGGTGCAGGCATGACCCATTCGATGCCACATGTCGTCTACCTGCTTTGTAAGGCGCCATTTTTCTCAGGCGACACAGACAGGTAATTACTGGAATATTTAAGCAGCTGAAGTACATTATGAATTCCTGGAGATTTAATTCTGCCTACCTTATGGTCAATGGTCATATCCTTGTTTACTAGTTGGAGACTCAAGTCATCAACTTAATTTCATCTAGACCCAAAGTTTCGGGGACTTGTGCCAATTCAACTTATGTTTTTTACTTTTTAATACTTTTAGGACTTCGGGCTGCTACTTAGAAAGTAAGAACTTCCTAAGGTACACAGTATTGAAGTCACTTATTAAAACTATATCAATTTCAGTCCAAAATTAAATCTTCTCGAATCAAGACTGTCTTACCAGTCGCCAACATCAGAACAGACAGGGCTATCTTCAAAATTTGGAATTGCATTGGAAATCTGCGCAAGACGCGCTTATCTGATCAGCTGTGATCGTCTGTGCACCTGCCGTATCGGTTTGAACGACAATCGATATTCGGACGTTACCGATTCGCTTCCAAGTGATTGTAATCGATTCTCGACTTGATCTACCCCTTTTGGTGACATCCATGCTGGATTAGGTATTGAAAGTCGGAGAGATTAGACGATGTTGTTTTTTATGGGCGATTTTTGAGGTAACAATCAAGAATGTTAAGGAAAAGAAACAGTTCTAAAATGAAGACGCTTTCTTTCTTTGAAATCCATGCAAATCCTGCAAATGAATAGTCTTTGTCTGTACTGACACAAATGCTGAAAAAATTCTAAATCTGTAAAACCATCATCATTTCTGTCCCTTTTTTTCAGTTTTTATGACATGCGGGATGATAAGTGGCTGTCAATATCACTGAATTTTATTTGCATTATGTTGACTGACGCAATGATGTTATGTTTAGATTTCATGTCATAATTGCTACCATGTGATAAAATATAATTATGCTATAAGTCATTCTCAAAATTCTTTTTTTTATACCATTTGCCTTTGTTTCAACTTTTCGAATCTTTTTTAAAATCTGAACACCACTAGCGGCGTCGTCCTTCGTTTTTTTCCGTCGCGCTTCGTGAGTTTTCGCGAGGCGTAGACGCAACTGTCAAGACGACTCGGATAAGGACAACACCAGGGTGAATTGTCTGAGAATAGGTTAGGAGTTAGACTTCGAATAGAAAAGGTATAGTAATCTTTGCTCATTCATTTTTGGCTTAATTTGAAGCTTGTTACAATATTTTTTGCGGCTTTTCATAATGGAAACACAAACAAATGAAGCATCTTCCACCCACACTTACAACACAAAACATTCTCAAACAACACGGTATCCAATCCCAGCCGAACCTTTTCACATCACATCAAAAATTTCCAATTTAACCGCATACTTTGCCTCCCTAGCTCCTCGACTACGACGAGTTGCACACGTCCGGATATGAAGATAGCATTCGGAAAAACGAAAGCGTACACTCACTCAGTTGTACGTTGTTCTTGCGACTTTTTTTTTGCTCCTACGTTTTGTCGCAGCCGCGTTTTTTTGTCGTCTTTTGTGTGCTGTATCGATTCGTTGGGTGTTGGGCTTGAGACTTTGTGAGATGATGAATAGAAATGTGTTGGTTGTTTGGGAGTGGTAATCTGAGAGTGTAAATTATTGTGGTTTAAAGATATTTGAAGGAATACAGTACGTATAAAGAGTGATCATAAAAAAGAGTTCCAACTTTCCAAGTGCATCTTGTATGGATCTTTAAATACGCACTTATTATGTCATATCAACTAAGTATTTATGGTGTCGTGTGGTTAGTTTATCGTCGTCTGTCGTCTGCTTAGAACAGTTCATAACTATGATCAGTGTTTATCAGGAACTTAAGGGATCTCTATTTTCATAAGTGAGAGAAACTGGTCCTTCTCTATTTTTTTCTGATTAATTTGGTTTTGAGTCCTAAGATTGTTTTCATTCTCCGGGTATTCATCGAGCTTTATCCTTTGTGCGTTCCAGGAGATCATAGATGTTGATTCTGGCCTTCAGAATTGGCAGTTGCTTAGGAATAGTGTACCCTTTTGTGAAATGTTTTAATTATGTGTGTACAATAAAGAATAATAATAAAAGGATTGTCCCACAAAAATGGAAGCTGGGCTTTATACATGAATGCTAATACTCCATAAATTCTAACAAAACTAACGAAATCATTTTGCAAGGACCTCAAACCAGTCCCCTAGGAATTTCAAAGAATGCTCAAGTCTATGTAAGGTAGCTTGCTATTTACCTTATAATGAACCATAATCACAACACGATATTATTCAAATTAGCAAGTTTACAAAGTGAATTATTAGTAGAACATATTTTATCAACTTTTCGTCTAATTTCACGACACTTTTGTCATTTTCTGCCTGGATAATGGACTAGAATTTATTGTTGGGTTGCAACTAAATCAATTTAAATTTAAATTATGTTGATTTATCTCTATAGTTTCGGAGATAAAGTGCCTTTAATCTATTGTCAAATTATTTATAGTTGCATTCATTTTGGTTAAACTCTTGTTAATATAGGCTTACTATGTTTAGTATTATTATTAATGATCATACAAAGGTATGAGAATTAATTTCGTTACTGACCGAGGAAAAAATATTGCATTTGTTACGAATCATAGGAGTAAAGATATAAGTAAAGGTATCGATAAGTTCATAATTTTGTACAACTATCTTGCAAGTCAAAAAGCAACTCTATGGATGTTGCCATTCTTCTTTATAATAATTATAAAATTAATAATAAACTTGTTTTATATTAAACAAGTTTACGATACTTAATATAAAAATAATAATTTCCAAGTAATGACGTGCAATAAAATCGATGGACAGACGTGGACAAGTCCAGTCGATTACTGTTCGTAACAGACATTATGGCCCGGGCAATATTACTCCCGGCGTTTACGAACAATTGTCATTTTTATAGAGAAACAGGAACACTTGGGATGTGTGTGAAATTTTACTTTTTTTTATGTGGAATTTTAATTTTGAATAACCTAAATAAGCTTCTTTGCGAACCAGTCCAGGACCAGACCAGGCCAGGAGGGAGGGTTGGCGCTCTTTGGGGAGGCTTACGTTCAGCAGTGGACGGCAATAGGCAAATAATATAGGCTTATTCGGGATTGGAAAATCGTCAAATGAGTCCTCCTTCAAGCCCTAGGTGGACTGATTTAGATTTCACTGACAGAAAAGTAACCTGTTCCTTATGTTTCCCTTTGCGTTAAGTGGTCATGGTTCAAGGGTTGACAATAATAATATTTTTCAATTTATTGTGTTATAATGTAAATTTTCTTTTTAATGTTTAGTTTTTCTGCATATAAATTGATGAGATTTTCCAAATATAACAGTCTGATAACATTCGGTTGGAGAGCCTAGGGTGGCCTAGGTGGTCGCGGGACTTATTTCTATTACCGTGACCCCGGAACATAAAGGGCTACTGAAGGACACCGTGGATTTTAGTCAGTACAAGTCTGACAGTACCTCCCGCCCTGCCCGGGGTTGGAGGTCTCATTTGATGATTATACCACGCTAAAAAAAAAAAAAAGGGTGGCCTAGGTGAAGCACGGGTCGGCATTCTAGCTTGTGGCTATATAATATGTTTAAGAGTAATTCGCAATTTTAAAACGCTTAAGAATGTCGATGTTATAACCAACTTATTTCTAATTTTCTTTACTTGCTTTCAGCAGAAAATAAAATACACATTTTCCTTCTACTTAACCGGTAAATTCATTTAATTAAACATGTTGTCTGTAATCAGCTGCGTGATCTCCATTTACTACTTTATTATTATAACGTAATTAAACGTTCTTCTTTGATTTGCGCCGAAGCTATTTGCTGTACGTGTCATAACCACATAAAACTTCTAGGAAAAGAGGGTACTGCAATACTGGGTCCATTGACCTCTCGGGCCGCTGGCGGGCCATAAAACCCTCACATCGATCCTGATCACATTTTTGTAACCATCGGAATAAAGCGCATCTGCATTAAGTGTACAACCATCATACGATAACTATAAAACTTTTACAGTCCCATAACTTTCGTATGTGTGGGTAAGTTCACCGATACGCGTGTGCGTAGTGTGCGTACCGGCCAGCCAATCACATTGGTCCGTCACCGGGTGACATTAGCGGGGTAATATATGATTGAGGCTGGACATTTTTCGCATACGCCGATATTTTAAAGTGAGATAAAATCGTTTGGTGTTTATTGCCTGGAGATTCGTTTCTTTTATTACTGATTTGTTAGGTATGTATCGGAGATAAGTATATAAGTTATGTTATGTATGGCGTTTTAATGACGGTTGGTTGACGGTTGGGTATCGAACTTATTGGCGATTCGGTTTCGTATTATTAAATTATCTGGACGAAAGGTTGTAGATTTGTATGTGAGCACAAGCATTAACTCACTTCAGTACGTTGCCAAAGCCGTATTACCTGAATTTATAGCCATACATTATGTACTTCAGTATTTTCAGCTATGAATCATCAAAAATTGTACGATCCTAAAAAATTGGATTTATTATGCTTTCTTTTGAGTCCATATTATTTCAGACTAGCTAGATTGACTACTATTTTATTTATTTTTTTATCAGCCCTAATTATTTGCATTAGGAAAATAATTGGGGCTGATGAATGTATAATTTATACCAAAAGGACAAAAATGATATCAATTGACATCAAAATTAGACGACGCATAACAGTTTGTGACGACCCTGTTCGAAGTCGGTGAAGGAAGACAAAACGTTTTAAAAGACACTTTAGATCCCTAAACCAGTCACCTAAACCTCTTTTTCAGAAACCTACTAAACAAAACAAACTGCTCAGCATGTTTCCACAAATCAAAACTAATAAACAAACAAACATCACAGCAAAACAAGACTAAAAAAGTTACAAAGTTGAGTGTCCTGCCGTCATGATCAGTTGTGGACAATTGAGATTCATGTCCAGCCAAGGGCCCGGTGATTCATGGGGTCGCTAATAAGCGGCGGGCAGTCAGTCAGTTTGTCATAGTTGGCTATTGACATGGTGCGCGTCAGGCTAGATTGGACGCGGTTCTTGATTGTGTCATGCACTGAATTGGTGGTGGTGTTCAAGTTGTCATTGCATCTTTGATGGGTTTGTTAGTTTACTCAGTGACCCAACTTAATTATACAAACAAGACCACCTTTTTCCATAAGGAATAGGAAAAGGTAGAAGCCTCAGTACGCCACCTCTTTCCATCAAGACGTTCCCTGTTGAACAGACTCAAATGCTCAAAATTTCCCGATTCTTGTAAGTTTTTTGGAATTTGTTGCACCAGGAGTATGTCCTTGCCTAGCTAAGACCCGGGCATACTCCTTTCGCCTCATAAACGTTCTTAATACTATACTAATCTATCTTTTACTAGTACGACCAGTGGCCTGCGTTACTTGACGTACCTTCCCATAATCTGCTATATAAAATGTGTCATATGAAGGGCACTCACTATTGCTGGATATAGTGGGTATATAGGTTTTAAGGTTAGTTTTATTGTAATTTTCCAGTTGATTTTTTTCAATAGGCATGAGCCAAAATTCTAGTTTTGTTAGTATATTCGTACACCACTTCCTTATAACCTTTGGAGAAACAGTCGTGATGTTGTTACGTAGTCAACAGTTGCGCTCAGACATTTCATTCCTTCGGAACGTAAGCCTTAGGCACTGCAAATTTGCACCTTTACAAGATTTCAGCGCGTAGCATGATTTCCTCAAGTACTTCAATCGATCTGTGTATAATAATTTCTCTGGAAAAATTTCTTACTTCTCAATGAACGTTTTGTCGAACTTTCTTGCAGTCAAAATCGGTTTCATCAAAGTGTTTGGTAATCATAATAATTCTGAACCTAGAGTCATCGTGTGAGTGAACGCCAACCTCCTTAAAGTTTCTGTAGTTTCAAACGATTTTAATAATTAATTAACTATGAAGAAGATGTAGTTCTTCAATTTATAACACTTGCCTAATCCCGACTTCACCTTTCACGACACCCACAGTCAATGACAGAGTGGACAGTCCAAAACCCGGCAATGACTAATGCATCCAAAAAAACCAATCAAGTCTTAATCCAGCCGTTAAAAGGCCCATCCATAATACATTATAATAAGCTAATCGACGCTAGAATAAATCATTATATCATAAATATCTCATAATTCTAGACGGACGGATCTCGGCGTTGCCAAATGCCAACGGCTGGCCAATTTGTCTGTCTGTCTGTGTGATTTGTGTCGTGACTGCGTAGGTATATAATTGGGGACGATCGATGTCGCGATGCGCAGGAGTCTGCATTGGATGGGTGAACAGGATTGTTGAAGTATGAAGATTGGAAGACTTGTAAAGTCCATGTATTTTAATGTTGATTTAAGTGATCTGGATTTCAAATGGTGTCCACGCCTCCTGAATTAGGGCCGGTTGAAACTGTCTGGTGTAATTTCTTATTTATGTGATAGATGCAGTTGGAAGACAAAAGTGTGGTTCTCTATGATATCACAGATGTATTTGAGATAATATTTAACAAACATGACCTACGATTATAATAATGTTTGATAGAGAATGCTACGACGCATTCAGTTTGATTGAATAAGTGCATTGTTGTAAACAAGGAAAGCTCATACCTAGAAAACAATTCATTTGTAGATCTATAACAGACTGACAACCAGTCTTCCGAAGGCGTATCGTAAAACCCAGTTACAGTATCGTAGAGGTCAGGCAGGCAGGTTAGACAGGCAGTCTTTCCATGTCAAATACTGATCTTCGGCTGCAGAAGGATCTAGAGTAATCACATAACTATTTTTGAAGTGTTTTCGTCTTTTGACAATTCAAAAGTGCCATAACTGGCCTTCTTGAAATAAATGCTTTGATTTGAATCAATAATGTCGAAGAAATTGTAGTATCCATTTCAGTCAAAGTAAACCGAAACAATCACTCCAGAATATGTCCAGTAGCTTTCTCGATTAGCCAGCACAAGCAGAGGTGTCGGTCAGCCTGTAATAATATATTAAATTAAACACGAATTTACCCACTTTCCATCCTATCAAACGCAAGGAAACTATAATGTCAGATATGTATCTTATCGTGAAAGTTATAGTATTGAGAGCAGAGGGTTCAAACGATAGATAAAATATACCTTGCTATATATCTGAGGCCTTTCACTGCCTTAATATTTCATGTTGAACGCACTAAGTGTCGATTAGGGCCTGAATTGTAAGACGGTGATCGTGACTACAGCATTTGTTTGTGAATGTAGTGGTGGTGTTATTGGGTTTTTGATTACTAGTGGTGCTGATTTGGATATTGAGTTTTTTGTCATCGTAGTTGACATTGCTTTTGTTGGGTATCTTGTCGATCGGATTGAATGGTCTGACAGCATTTACCTTGCTGGTAGAATTGTGTTCATGTTTTTTCAAGTTTAGAAATCACTGATGATGACTCTGTTGAAATGAACAGTATGATTCAAAAACTTTCATTTTAGTTGAGAATGCCTGAAAGGTTTGTTTAGAAGGCTTTATTCAATATTAAAGGATACGTATTCCTCGGAAAACACTTTACTATTTAGTTCATAGGATATTAATATGAAATTCTGTGAATCTCATTGAATTCAAACAGTAGTTTCCATAATAAAACTGTGACTAATACAAAGACCTGACACCTGCATCTCTCACATCAAATAAACTTCATTTCACGTCACACAATTCCACATAGTTCTGTGACCGCTCATAAAATATTACATTTAATAGCAGTCTCTTTGATCGCCTCATACCTGCACATCTTACGGAGATCAAACCCCTTCAATTTGCTCGCATGTTAATGAATTCCACTGTTATTAGGTGTCCTGCGGTGAACCCAACGACTGACATCCACCTATGGAATTAAAATTGCAACTTGAGACTTAGGCCGGTTGCACACGACCCTACACAAGACATACTGATTAGTGTTTTGGTATATCATACACCCAATAACAATTAAGTTTCGAATGTGTGTTTTGGCATCGTTAAAATTTATCGACAGTGCTTGATTGGGTTTTCTGTTGATGCATGCTGTTATGTTGATATTATACACATAAATATATACGGATATTTTATATTTACCTGGCTGACATTAAATGGTATTGGCGGATACAATATGGTATAAATATTGTGAAAGTTCCAACATGTGCATAAATAGTCAACAGATATGGTTTTTGCTATGCTCTACGTGAATGTCGCACACAACTTGATATGTTAATAAAATAAGTCTTACGAGGTCGGAATGTAAATTTATTCACAATTTCTAAGTCTAAACAGCATAATATGCTTCGCTGAGCCGAACTAATTATTATTGACATGTTGCAGACTTGTCAATCAGGCGCGGAGCTTGTGCAATTCTAAACTAGAATAATATTTAACAGCCCATAGATCAACAGTTATGAGTTTGTTCTAGGTAGCTTTGTATGCAAATAGCCTTAGACTTGTCACATTGTGCACTTGCATCGCGTCACTCGTCGCGATTGATTCCTGATCGATACACAGCCCATTCTCATCTTTATTGCAACAACTACACAGTTTACAATCGAATGTAACGCGAATAGAATCAGGTCTTATTAACCGAGCAACGAGGCATCAGTATCCATCATAATTTCGCCTCATTTTGTAATGCAGCCGCGCGATGCGATATTTTCATATTCAAAGCAACTTTATGTGTGCAGGCAACATCACTTTTATTACTTTGGACTTAAGATACAATTTGCTGGTTGATTTACGGTGTGTTAAATTTGTTTTTTAAGTGCGTAGGTTGTACAGTTAGATGGAGAAGTGGGAATATAACCTGATGATGCAAATTTTAGTGTGTATCGTATAGAGCGAACGAGCAAATATAACTATCGATTAGGAAACGCTTGTCGATTATGGTGCCTGATTTGTGATTTTGGTGCTGATTTCCTTGTTAGTTTTAAGTGAAGAGATTGCAATGATTTATTTTGACACTTCATCGTTTTTGGAATGGTTCGGATTGAGATGGAAGATTTATGTTAATTATATAAAGTGGTTGTTTTTGTGTTATTGTTAAGTGAAATCCTAAATAGACGAAATATGAAAATGCAACCAATACGAGTAACGGTGTAAGTACGCAGTGCTGTTTTTGCAAAAACCAATGATTAATATCCTTTTTTCAAATATCATCGGTAAGGTAAACAGCAAATTTTAGCTAAAATTACCTACTAGTGCCTACAAAGCGCGATTGCAAAGCCTTGATTTTCGTTTCCCTCCTTTTGAGTTGTTTTATTTACAGGCGTCTTTTAAACTTTAACAGCCATTGGTATATAGCATAATCACCACAACCACCAGTTCTGGGAAACAGATGTATTTTCTGTGAGAGGGGAGGCCGTAATCCACCACGTGGGTTTAGCGTGGATTGTGGTACTAGATATTTTTTTCAATTTCAAAAATACGGCAGACAATATGGTGATATGAGTTGGACCGCTTCATAAACGACTGGTCCACAGCCGCGAGAAACGGAAGAAGTATAGGGAGACTTTTTGCACAACCGTGGCATATTGTGGGCTGATATAATAATGGACTTAGCTAATAAAAAAGATGCTAATCTAGATTTTTTTACTGAAGCCTTCAAAGATTAAAAGCCATTGCTTCCACTTGTGTCCTCGACGCTACCAGTTCCACAGGCTGTTGATGTGAAAGTAGCTGATGTTAGACGCACTAAGGATTTCGTCTCGCTAATCCGTTGGTTTCTCTCCCATTCTGTCTTCATATCTGATATGTTTCGCCTTTTATGGAGAACTGTCGCCGCTTGTTATAGTGATACTCATTTTATTGTTTGTGTGGATTGCTGGTTATTTTAGACTATTGAGGACTTATGCAGTAGGATTAGAAAAGAAAATTTAATGCATCTAGTTCTCGTATTTACTTATTGGTTTATAGATCTGCTTTGGACCACTTCAGAATAGTCAGCTGTTTCGAAGTGGCCCTCGTACTCGAAAAGATTACTTGGAAGGTAATGGGGGAAGCCTTAATTGCATAGCAGTGGGGCAATAACTTCTAATGAAAAATCTTTATCATTAGATAGTTCGTTTTTTTTGTCTTATTTGACGTTAAGGTTCAAATAATGCAATGAATGGTTTCTATGTAGAGATTCGTGACTTCTTACGAATACATCGATTTCAATTATAATTAGATTAGAATCACTGGCATGCAATGACCTAGTATAATCAATGAATTTGGTATAAAAAAATCGTTATTACAATAAACAAAAAACTACCAGTATTCTTTTGTTTCTCATGATGACATCAATGCCCATAATTCTTGACACCAACCAAAACATCAATAATTTCCACTAATAAAGCCAAAATTCCCCATTTCTGCTCAACATAAAACAAAACATCGATTGTTTTACCTAACCCGCAGCTATTTACAAATAGTGTCATCATTTGCGTCAGCCATTCAAGTGTCATCGCTTGATGACAGCGGTTGTACCTGCGCCATGACGGCCTGTCAATGACACCTAGTGCGATGAGTGCCTCCTCATTAGTGCACACCATTGTCATTTTATTTTCAACTAATTTTAATGTGGTTTGGGTGTTATTTAGAGCTGTATTTGCGTGTATGATTTTTTTTCTTCCTGGTTCACCTAGCCATCTGGTATTGGTGTGTGTATGTCCTATCTTTATTTCTTTAACATTTTTTACTGGAATTGTAACTGAATCGTCAAATGTCGTTGAGTGTTCTAGGAAAGGCTTTCATTCGCTTGATTTAGGGTTTTTTTATAAGTTCCTTTCTGACACATGTCCCTCTCTCTGTAAGGGACTTTAGGCCAAAATCCACCATAGGAATCTAGGTAGGTGTCCTTGGTATGTCTATGCTTAGTATATCTTAAATTGGTTATAATTTAGTGTTTTTTAATAATTACAAAGACTTTACTTTGTATCTGCTATTAGTAATATATCATACATTGTAGTAATAACAATATTCTTGTCTCCTATACCAACTTAGCAACAAAAACAGTTAGCTACGAGTACATCACCTTCACAATACAACTGCACTTGTCTTGATTGCCTCTTCATCGTACATCGCTCTTTTCTCAGAAACAATTAACAAAGTATTGTTGAGAATTATCAATAAGTTACTTCACGGGACTTCACTCCAAACTTCAGATGCTAATTACTAGGTACTTACAGATAAATTCCTCTTATTTTAACGACACGGTTAGCGCAGTGGCTGAGCGATCGGATTGCTGCACTGCTTGTCGCGGGTTCAATTCCTGCACGTAGGAAATATTTGTATGATCTACAAGTAATTATTCCGGGTCTGGGCGTTTGTGTATGGGAGTTTATATGTTTGTAAACGCACCCTCGACATTGTTTTTTTTGCGTTGTAAAATCATCAATCGAGTCTTCCCATCCCGGGTAGGGCAGGAGGGACGGTCAGACTTGTACTTACTAAAATCCACGGTGTCCTTCAATAGGCCTTTATTTCCGGGGTCACGGTGATGGAAATACATAAGTCCTGCGACGACACTGGAGAAATTACTAGTGTGTAAAGTTTGTTGTTGTTAGTTGTGGGCTAAGTTTAAAAAAAAAATGAGATGAATCTATTAGTTGTCACTCATTCTCATTGCATTTTTATCACTCTTCACATGATAGTTATATAAACTGAATTCGATGGCTTTCAATGTTTAATAATTGTAAATAGCTTTGGAGTGTACTTTCATGTGCTCATTTCCAACTTTGGCTGAAAAACTGTACAAAAAGCTTTTTATTCTGACAAGTTAGAACACCATTGGTGACATTATACATTAAAACTGTGATCTAACTTTAAGTGTCATGTCTAATTGCGAATTCTTTCATTTTAGCGGCCAATCAACACAATCGAAGAGGCCTCAAAACGTTCTAATCCTGTTGCTTATGACATCTTACCATGGTCGCTTTTGTCCAATGATTTTAAGCAATCACGTAACAAAGAGTTTCTATTGTTGGCGTATAACCCTCTTTGTTAGATTAAATAGTCCTTTATCTACCATCCAGGTGGACCGAGGGTTGAAGAATCTTTTCGACTAAGTACAGTACCGACCAATTTGTATCCAAATCGAAATGAAAGACCTACCCAAACCTACAACTGAAACTAAGGTTATTTTACTCTGAAATAATAATGAAATGAAAATACTGAAAATCGCCATCCAATATACAATCAACGTCATTACATTACTCGCTTGACATAATTGTAATCACGTGTTTATCTGCTGATCATTCAAATTAATCAGTGACGTCATGCCGATATCTTAATTAAAACTTTATTAATAAACTCCATTGGACCAAATAAACTGTACGTTTTTAACGAAAATTCGTACGTTGAAGTTTTAGTGAGGACTGTGGCGAGACGGGGCCGATATGATGACGATCATTGTGTTTGCATGACTCTTAGCTTCCTCCACGTGTTGGATCTTTCTTGAAAGATGCTTGATTGGGCTTTGGTTAACATTCTGTATCTTTACTTACTTAGTCAACTCTATACGCTGCAAGCCTGGTAAGCCGCTAGCCATGCCGTCACATTCTTCCACGATATCAGGCCTGATCTTGTGAGAGGATGTGACCAAGGAGTCTTATTTACAGGGAATGATGTGTCAGTTGTTGTCACAAAGCATGTAACTTTATGGTTGCCAGTCAGTCAGCCGTCAGCCATGGAAAATACGAAAGTGCCTATCATGAGACTTCATAATTTGTTATAGCAAGGAAATATAACTGATTGCATTTATACCGTCTACTATTATTTACCAAGCCATTATTTCTGAGCGTTACATTATGTCATTGCGGCTGTCTGAGAGCTTCTTGTTAAAGTAAGTCATAGATATCGTATCTTTTTGCTATCAAGAAAATTTTTCCTTCGAAATTCGATTTAACATAATTTTACGCTACACCTCCAAGAAAATTCCTTTATGACAACCAAACCAACCAATTTCAATACAAAATCACGTGTCGCTCCCGTATCGCTCCCACAAAACGTCATCGTATCAATATCCGATATCAAGGTAATGAGGGGTCGGTAATTAAATGTCCTCTGTCAAACCCGTCGCCACGTCAAATTATGTATAATCAAAATGGCGGGCGTGACGTCAGGGCACGTTAAATATGAAGGATTTACTTTTATCTCGCGAATAGTTGACGTGTTTCGATGTTGACTTTCGTACTTTAAAATGGAATGATTTTAATTAATTTCTTTCTTTTTATGGACTGTGTCTGGGTGATTGTTTATATGTAATAATGTAACGCATGTATTCAGTGAATATGTAGGCAGAAACGTGTCTGTTTATGGTCATCCTTCTATAGATCTATGTTTAATTCCCTTGTGGCGGGTGAGTCTATGGTCATTGTAACCTAGCGAGCTGAATAAACTTTATCTGTGACTCCTTCTAAATCACCCTTCACTAATTACATTTTTTCTTGCCCATTTCAGTACCTAGTTATAACGCATACCTAGTGTTTAGACCACGAATATAATTCAGACATTTCTAAATAAAATATTTCGTACAAACAAGTACACGTAAGGTTCGTTGAGGGACATTTCTAAAATGCAAGCATTACCCATAATGCACACAGCAAAACTCACGTTCCATACGTCAAAAAGCGGCTCCAGCCAGTGTCGTGTTACGACGTCCATGGACGTTAGACGTTATGAAAGAAACGTCATAAATCTATCAGGCGTGACGCGGCGACTTAAATTATGAATGTGATCTTGAGTGATTTGTTGCCAGAGCTTGGCAAAAAATAATGCCACTGAAATAACTGGAATATGTTGATGGGTACATGGTTTGTAGCTGTGTGGTATGGGGCTGGAATTAGAATGGGTATAATTTTAGAAAATGTTTGGGGTCGATGTGATGATGATTCGTCCTTGAATGTATCAAATTGATGTAAAGATCGTAGCAGGTATTTTCAAATTGTATGGAAACGTTTTAGAAAATGAATTTGTAATTAAGAACTCTGATATAGACAATGATTTGACGCTAAGTGATGTCCATAAGACGCCCAGTGGTTCAAAAGAAAACCTTAAACAAAAAACCAAAAATAAAAACGAATAATTTTTTCACTTAACCCTTCTAAAAACAAAAAGGCGTCCCACTAAAAACTTTTCTCTTTACAAAAATTTACACAAAAAAATACGAAGAAAAATGTTAACGTAACGTTCTAAGTAATCCCGAGTAACGAATTTATGTATTTTTCTTGACTCCATAAAATGGCCGAACGTAGTAAATGTTTAATTAACAAAAACGTCAGACGCTGAGACTCGGGGGGTCGGTCCCGGGACTCGTAAATCAAGTCAAAATAGTATACAATAATTAAACGTATGATGGACCGTGTTTGTTCTTATATTTAGTTGCTTGTTACAGAGATATTTGAAGCTATAATGTCTGTACACTTCTTTGATGTTTTTATTTCCTGGGGCCTAAGTCTACTAATTTATAAACGTTACAATGGTCTCTCAATGGTGTGTTTTTGACAGTTTTTGTATGGCAAATCTGTCAAAAACTTACCATTGAGAGACCATTGTGACGTATATAAATTAGTAGACTTAGGCCCCTGTAATTATGTTGATCATGGGAACTTTTCATATATTTATGACAGTCGCTACGAATTTTCAGGAGCTTGAAAATGTAACATACATAGTCTATTGAAAATAGGTGGGCTATCTTAGTCTATAATCTATTTTTTAGGTCTAGAAAGTCACAACACAACTAAGAACTTCTGCAGGGGTTCTATTGGGCGCGTGCTATGACTGAGTAAGATATCCTGGGGTCGATCTGAATGAAGCAAAAGGCATTTATGCTTTGCCATTAATATTTTCTTAGTCTCTCTCTTTGCAGTTGGTCCCTCAAATTTGAGGATCGTGGCAGCTAAGGAACTGCATCTGAGCTCCATCGTGTCGATGCATCTTGTGCCTATGTGTTCACCATAATAAGTTTTCCAAACTTTCATCGCCTCTACGTATTTCTTGCAATTTCTAAATAGGAGCCCGGGATTCAAATCAAGCAGTTGATGGCAGTAAGCTTGCTCCTTATTCCAAAACACACAAAATGAAGACATGGTGATGTGGACTAAACCTCTGTCAAACGTATTTAAGAAGACAATCAAATGTATCTTATATCAAAATCGCTTAACCAAAGACTTGTTGTATCAGCCTACCTCACTTCAGCTACACCTCAGCCCGATGCTATCAACTAGAACATCAACATAAACGAGCACCACACATCACATTCTAGCTGCATGTTATTTGATCGTGATAGGTTAGACTAAGACTCCAGTCCGCTTCTCCAGATTTATGACCTTATAAATATGTCAGTCACGCAAGTCTTAGATACTGGCCGTAAGTCTTGAGCTCATGTAGACCGATTCGGGGAATACTTTTTTGGGTCCATAGTTCTTTCATTCATGGATAGTATTTTGGTTTAAATTGAATGTTAACTGATTGAATAATAAAACTTTCAGTATTGATTGATTATGTGTTGGGTAATGTTTAGGAGTTTTATGTTTTTCTTACCTCATTTTTATAAGTTCAGTTAAACTTAGCTATAGTCGAAACTATCTAATTAACTCACACATTGGTCTTAAAAGTCAATTATTGTGACGTGAAGTCAATTGATATGACAAGTTAGTGGAATTCAACCATAATGTTAGTAATAATGAAGGTAAGGACTATACTTACGTCTTAAAAATATCACTACACAGCCAGTGTACATAAGAATTAATGATTTTACCTATGGAAGCTATTGATAAATGACTTGAAACTACGTAAACGTTGTTCACAATTATTTAATTACCACCGATCAGGACAAGAGCAACTGTTCTCATCCAATCACACGATCATCTACAAAGTTAAAACAACACGTTTACGACTAAACCTCGCTCCTGGGTACACTCGGGTATTTATGTATTTTTAACTACGTGAGATATGTTTTGACCACAGACGTCGCCCACGATTCCAACTTTATTACCCATATATTTAGTGATGGCCCGATAGAGCCTAAGATAAAATACCAATGATCACTTATTATCATCGGTATATTAGAATTTCACTCAAGCGCCATTTCGAAATTGATCGGACGCTTGACATTTGAATTTTTGATCTTTTATCAAACGAACGTTAACGTAATTTAATTTTATTACTAGAAATAAATTAAAACTTAATTAATTTAAATCAACAGATTAAAATTACAAGGAAGTTACATCTCTATTCGACTCATTCACAAGATGAAAGAAACACAGTGGTGCAAAAATTTGCGAAATCCGGACAAAAAATTCAATAGTTTTTGTTTACGCAACTTGAACAATTTGCACAATTTTAGACAAAGATCGCCATAAATTATGTCGTTGTCGGTTGGGACAATGTGTAACAATAATTTAGAAATACGTAGAAGAGAATAATAGAATAAACGTAGAACACTTTTACTCAAAACTTTCATTGTGATGCAAGAATGCTTTATTTTGTATTAAAATATTGACATTACAAAGACGTGTAAGAGACGTAATATTGAGTTGAGGCGCTTTCTGATTGTTTGTTTTGTTTTGCATTTTAATATAACATGACAATGTATGTTATATGTTTTGTTATGTATGTAGATCTGTCAAAGAAATAAGAAACGTAGATAAATGATCACATCTGCAAACAGGATGTCATAATTGGTTATAGAAACACAACACATAAACACGCCAGTTATCCGTCCCAAACATTATTCAGAGATGATTAAATTAAAACATTAAAAGTAAATTCGCATCCCACGCCATTTTTCCAGAATTCCATCACATATCGGTTCACATTCACACGAAAACCTCTCAGTGAACGTAACTAAAGCACCAATAAAGTGCGATCCGAACCCAAAGAACTATCGCACAAACATTCGTTCACTTTTAACGTAAAGGGTGGCAACACGTTATCTCGAGTCGGCACAGTGGTCCCACCGCATCTGTCCGTACATAAATCTGTCGCATATGAAAAGAATTAAAACGTTCCCTATTGTAGACGGCTGAATAAATCTTACAGATATCTTTGTGAGGGACGCACGACGCCCGCGGCTCTCCGACGAGGAACGGCGATATTTTACAAGTTTTTGACAGCCGATATGGCTTTCCTAAACGCCACCTGCCCACTGTGCGCTGATGGCCGATCGCCAATACTTTTGGCCAAAAAATTGTTTGCTTTTGGGTTAATTAACTAGTAACATTCGATGGAATGTTGTTTCCGTTGATCTATAATTAGTATATAATAATAGTACTACATATATTTCTATTTTTACCTTTAATATTATCAATGTGTTTCCTTCAGAAATGTCATTCAGAACATGCGCACACCATTAAATGTCCATAAAAAAGTTATAGGTGAGCATGTGATATGGCGCTCTTTCGTACCACATAAAAACTCGTGTTGACGCATAATTAATTTTATACTATTACCGTTTTATTATTTATCTAAGTCTTGGATGATAGTTCTCAGCATGTCTTCTCGTAAATCACAATTAATGTTCATTAAATCTTCAAAGTTTTGTTCAGCGTCCTTCATATAGTTTCGCCTTGGAAACTAGATGGCGCTAGGTTGCTAGCAAAATAAACGCCAAGTAATGGCTCCAACTGTTTTATTACAGTAATAAAATATAGCCTAGAGCTTGATGCGCGAATTTATCTCTTTTTAACAAACAACTTGGTATTCGACTTTGCAAGGACAAAAGACGCATTAATAAGACAAATTAATAAACAAAACAAATAAAAATTAAAAAGTATGGAGTTAGTAGTTTTATGAGCTACTTTTAAAGTATCCACATAAGCATTTACGATCAATTAATACCTACTCAAATCAAATAAGTTTAATCAAAGAAACAGAAAAAATGCGATCACAGTGGAACCACTTAATAAATTGTCTGGGACTTGTATGGAGAAAAAAAAGTGTATAAATCGAGTCACCAATAACACTATAGTATGGAGTTTATGGCACTGCCCTTGAAGTGTGTTATCGGGCGACGATTCTTTATTGACACTATAAATGTGGGAAACATACGGGGCGGTTTTATGGCCGGGCACGTCTGTACATGTCTCTGGGTACAATGTACTTGCAGACAGGAATGACAGTGCAGTGTGTAGATGAGTGTTAAGTAGTCCGAGATGTTGGTGAGTTGATAATTTGAGTAAAACTTTGTTGGAATTAAATAAATTAATTAACATCATTTTTTTTCTGACAATAGAGGTTCTTGCAAGAATATTGAAGTCAAAGGAAAATCCTTTGAGCTGTATGTGACTGAAAAGTTCACAATGAAACTTCTATATACATACTTTTTTTTGCCAGCAGGTGTCAGCTAACCAACCAAAAAAGCCATCATCCCAAAAATATCCTTCTGATAAACTTTTTATTACTACAAGTTCTCAATCTCAGAACATCAACCAACCGTCTCTTGCCCGCTCCTTATCAGGCGCCGTATATTTCCATCATTACCCTGACTGATTTACAGGGCTTAAACAGAATATGTCCGCTGGGTTGTCCACTGCCGCCTTACAGCCACCGACCCAATAATCGTTAAGACAAGGCGCGTTAATACCTTGGTAAGATAAAAAAATATATACTCCACATATTGATAGTCCTACAATTGGTTTATGATATGGTCCTCTGTAATGTTCCCTGGCGGGTAGTTTGATGTTTGTTATGAAAGAATTAAGTGGCGATTTATGGCGTTTTAAGGAAGTGGGGGTTATTAAGTTTTTGGTTTTACGATGCAATTTTTTTAAAGTTTATAAGAGATGTGAAGTCAGCTATGGTCTACCAAAAGATGTGGGAGTTAATGAAAAGTGTATAGATTGAAGTTATGAAAAAATTGATGCACATTAGAAGTCCTTCAGAACTTCTCAAAAGGCGAGAGATCCTGCAATTATAAGTTGTGTATGAAAGTGTGAACTAAAGTAACCTGTTCCTCAAATCCATTTACATAAAAGAAGAAGAAAAACACCAATGTGTCATATCAATAAGATATTCGTTTTCCACACATCCCTGACAAACAAACAAAACTTTCCTCTTTATAATATTGGTATGATTATCATAAATACAGTCGACAAGACCTGCCGACTGCTAGTGTGTGTGTGTGCAATTTATTGTATGTCTCGGTATAAACATAAATAAGCACATACACATTAGAGGGAAGAATTTTATTAGTATGCATTCACATTTCCGGTCTCTTGAATCACATTAACACGAACCCTTTTATTTTATTTCACAGCAACAAATACATATTTTAGTAACTTTTTTGGACATGAAAGTTTGAGTACACGAAAAAAGTCGCCCATCACAAATCACTGAGTGGGCCCACAGTGCCCAGTGCTCACACCTACACGATATTTGGGACACATCACGACTTATTATATACCCGTGTATGTATCTTGTTAAACAAAACAAAATTAATCAAAAACGCCCAACAATGGTAATCGAGAGACAGTGTCCGTCATAAATCCAGGGTCCTATCACTGCATCGCACATCACTGTATCGCATTACGACATTGTCTGTTTGATATCGAATTTATTACGAGGGGCTTATTCGAATCACTCGGAACACGTCAGCCGGCATCGCTCGGCTCTCATAAATTGTGTGACATATCGTTCGAGTTCCCAGATTTTTCTGTATAAAACTGTCGACGATGTTATGCGCTCCGATAAGCCAACATACAACCCTAATAATGAAGGATTAAGGTTTAATTTAATTTCTGACAGCGACAAATACAATTTTGCTCTCGATATCTTGTCGTGTCTTGCCTCATATTAATGACGGTTCTTTTTTTAATTTATCGTGCATATTTTCGAATGTGTTTAGTGACTTGAGCCATTGGATTTTTTGATGTTACTCATCGGTTTTAAGAAGTGATCGCCGGTGATCGAGATAATATTTAAAAGTCAATTAAATATGTTAATAAACATTTTTGACCAAAACTCTCCCATATGAGACCACTGGGTTAGTTTACATCACTTAGCCCTTACTGTTTTGATACCATTAAAAAGTGCTTATCTAATTTTATTAAGGCGTTTTACTTTCAATATTATTTTGTATATTTTTCTTCGTGTGGCGTATTTTCTTCTCTCATAAATTGAGGTTTGTTGGTTATTATGAAATGAATATTTTTATTTATCCTGCTCTATCTCCTCTTCCAGATGACAGAGAGTGACCAGGAGGGAAAGTGGAGCGACCAGTAGAGATGCGCTCCAAGCAGCAGCCGCGCCCGTCCTATCGTTGGCTCAACACGAACGAAAACGGTGAGTGCTCTATATCCTTAAGGTTAGGTTAAGTTAGTCCTTAAGGTTAAAATTTTGTGTTTCCATTCGTTCGGATATATCCGGTTTTTCGGCACCCTCTTTCTCCCTTTTAGGAAGGATTTTTATTCTGCGGTATGGTACCTAACCTTATTTTCGTTATTACCGCGTGACATATTAGTTTTAGAATAGGTACCTACTCGTATTTATCTAAGTTTCAAGTAGTGTGTACTGCGGTCTTTTCACTTTCTTGAAAGAGAGCGCGTCTGGAAAAATGATAACTCCTTGTAGTTAAGAAGACTTAAGTCTATTATAAGCTTACGTAATTGGGAAATAACAAACATAATTTATTTCAACTTGGTCTTTCATGATTGACACAGCAGCACCCAATGAATATTTGCAACATAAAATATAATATTAATTTCAAATAATAAACCGCATTGCCTAAGATAACACAGGAATGCAATAAATTTAAATTATAATAGGTGAGATAAAAGCTTAAACAGCTCGATTACTCATTGTTAGGATTTACATATTAAAACTGCATATCAATTACCTCGATCAATTCGATGCAAATCAAGGACACGTCATACAAACGGTTTGAGGTCTCAATTATGAGATTATGACTAAAGACCTCACCTTTTCTCACACTGTGCACGCCACAGTATGACATAATCAGTTAATCCACGCCTATTTAATCATATTCAACTACAAATAGATCCGTTGACTTACTGTTTTCAACGCAACTTTTTTACACTATGTCTTATTTACGCTTAGCTTTTAAACTGAGTGACTCTATACCATTGTTTTAAAGTCCATATTCGCTCACCATGCATTGTCGACCAGAATAATTTGTCGCAGCGAACAATTGAAACCGGGACCGTGACGTGACGATTCTGAATATCCAACTAAAACTCGCAATAAATATAAAGTTATGACCATAGAAAAAAAAAGTGGCATACAAAACGCAAATGTACTAAGTAATAATTCATAGGTCTTTTTGTATGAAACTAAGCCACCGTGAAGCGATAAATAATATTTATTTTCGCTATTATACGGGTTTTTGTCAGTTGTAATGGGTGTAAAGCGGCGAGCGGGTTGGGCGGCGCGGGGCCGCGACAACCGCGGCTACGTCATCGGTTACATTAGTGACGTCACTGTCATTAGTGAAGACGTTGGTTGTCAGGATGACGTCACATCTTTAATAATTTATTCCATTTTTAATTTTACAATCTCAACAAGCATAAGCCTGTAGAAGCTTGTAGTTACTCAATATAGCTATCGGTCAAAAAGTGGGTAACTTTACTAAAGGTTTTTCTTTCTGAAATGTCGGAAAATCTTACAGTTGCGAAATAAATATTTAAATTTTATCATACTCCTTACGCCGTGTCTAACACTTCGGGATGATACGTGTGCATATTTGTGTTGATTTTATGTAGCTTATTCCACAAGAGAGAAAATTCCTAACTTATTTTCTGAAACATTTTAATCTCGTCACTTTCCCCACCCGCTGTCTCTCTGGCCCGCCATGCAATTCATTCGTCCTTGCGCCAAAGTTCCCTCCGTACGTATGCGCCGGCGCCGCAATCATGTATATTAATCGATATATTAATATTTATAAACACTATGTTTTACTTTACTCGGCTTTTTTGTATATAAATTAAGATTGAATATATAAGTATCGGTTTGCCGGAAGATTAAAGGATTGAAGTGTTTAATTTCACTTTCGTAGCATGATAGACAACACGAAAGTGGTAAAGTAAACAGTATGCCTCTCAATTAAGAATAGGACGATCTTGACGCCATATTGCGAAAGCAATTTCGTTTTCCAAAAAATGATTTTTATCAACTCGCAGTCCACTGCTGGACATAGGGCTCCCAGGTTGCGCAACATCACCCTGTCCTCTGCCTTTCGCATCCATTCTGTCCCAGCCAATTTTCTTATCATCGGTATACTACTTGGGATGCGTCCTACACTATGCTTAAAAACAAATAGTTTGAGTTTTAAAATTAATTTTCATGATTATTATTCATTATTAGTGTTTAATGTAAGTGTTCGAAAAACGTTTATGATGTGTGTGCGTGTTTCTACTTAATATGCATATATTATATGGAATGCAACCAGTATAAGCTGGCCTCTTATTTAGGTACTAATATTAAAGTGTTAGGTATTAGGTATGCAACAATGTAATGTATGACTTATAAACATTTTTATATATTATCGTGTTATACATATACTTTATTTACAGAATGAAAACACTTTTTTTAAAATAAATATAATATCGTCAATTGTACAAAGAAGACGAAGTCTTAGAAAACAATATGTTCCAGACAACCTTTGGATGGGTAAAACAAAGTTTAACTTTTGTCTTATAATAAATAACCAATAATCACGAATTCTAATACAATAATAAGTTATAATAGTAATGATATTACAGGTGCGCAAGATAACAATGTCAGATCACCTTGACTGAAAGATTAATAGCTAGATTTAGCAGAGAAACTTATCAGAACCGCTCTGATTGATCAATTATTATTAAAGTTTCTGATGGAATTTATGTAGTTACTGATAACAGTTAAGCATTGATATTTAAATAAAATAATTGTTTATTAGATTGAAGTAATTCTGCTGAAGTTAATTTAAGGAAACCATTGTGTATGGGATGAAAATATAATATTTAATCTTATGCCCCCCTCTTAAATGGCTGGAATAATTCTTATTTTATTTTTGTTCGCTAAAATAAATAAAACAATAAGCAAATTCTATATTTTTCATAACTTACTGTGTTGTATTGTTACTGAACTATAGATATTGTTTGAACCATCATCGTTACCTGACAAACCTTTTCATACCTAAGAATGTTGAATCGGTTTTCAGTCTCAGACGCATTTCAGTGTATGTACGTTTTAACGATATGCGACTAACTTCATTAAAAATACCATTATTTAAATTGATTATGATGTCAAAATATTAACGGTAACCATTGACCGACAAAGTTAGCTTAAATAAAAATGGTGAACAAAATAAAACAATTTAGTAAACTTAGCTTTCGCAGTACTGTGCTACCAAACCGCATAATAATTAACCGATTATAAAAAAAAACATCTAATTACCATACCTTACCTGCCATTACCTGTTTCTGCCCCCGTGAAGCCGACAAGTGACCGAATGACCACACAACTAACAACAGCTGTCCAGAAATCACCGTAACGCAATCACGGACAAACTAAACAATAAAATAATAAAAACTGTCCATAGTTTTGTACAATTTATGGCTCGTTTTAGGGTTGATTTACAGCCTTTCTCTTTGGGCTATTGTTGGCAATTTGTGCTGCTGTTAACCAACAAAATAATGGTTGAAGGGAATCTTGTTGGTCTGCTGGTTTTGGTTATGCGATGCAAATTTTCGATGTGGGAGAAAAAGCTGCCAAGCTGAAATGGGACTGGGGGTCTAACCTCTAAGCATGGTTTTGGACTTTTTGACAACGAGTCCGAACAAAGAATGAATAATATTACAATTTGACAGACGGCTCCTTATAGTGCCAGCACTCATGACCTGCAGACGTATTACATTTTTTTAAATATAATTGGATGTTATGACATAAACACTAGCGCCGCGTCAACATGACTTCAGGTAGTGGCTGTATTATCATTCTGCAAATTGATTTTGACTTAAGTTACGGTACACCTGTATCCATTCCCATGTTTTCGTTAATGGACTCAGAAAGTAGACACCCTGGAATGGCCACGTATATCGAATGCCATACAATCGCTGGACAAAATAAATATCAGTTTGGGTGCTGAAAGGGAGATTATCTTTGTGGCAGGCCCAACCGAAGATGATGAGATCACTTGGACAGCTTCGTGAAAGATTAGACCACAGTCGCAGAAGTGGATAGAGTGGAGGGAGGCCTTTTCTCAGCAGAGGGATACAATGGGCTGATATAATAAAATGGGTTGAGAGATATTATTGGTGTTAGCACATTTTAGTCAGGAGAGAGTAAAAGGAGATCAGAATGAATTGGTAACAGAAGCTCTGTAATAGGTTCAAAAGATGTATTATCAAGTATTGCTTCCATTCTGGGCATTTTCTCGTTGCTAACGTGGATGAATGTTGTGGTGTCAATAACTATTGCAAAATTCAAATGGTGGTTCTGCTGCAATAAGCGATCTGATGACCCTGTAGAAATTTCAGGCTTTTGCAAAAATGCTGGCAGAGCATTCATGATATAATAACATATCATGTAACTTCCAACATTGCTACCAGGCTATACTAGTTAATAACTCCTTAAAGTAAAATAATACTCATAAGATACGATCTATAACTAAATACCTTTCACATAAAGGTCCTTTTAAAATACTGTCCCATTACTTTCAAGACTTACATACTTTTTTTACTTTTTCATCGACCAATAACTCTTTATAAAACAAAAAAAAAGATATTCCCAGGTACAGAAAACCTCAGATATGTTTCCAATTATTGATTTACCGTAAAGCTAATGAATAACTTACACCCTTGAACAACTCGAACAGTTGTTCGGTACTTCGGCCCTTTACGTATTTTTTACGCTTTCCGTAATCATTTGACCGACAAGGTTTATTACCCCTTTTTATGTATGTGAGAAAACAATTGTTTGGCCACAAAATGTCCGGGCACAATAAACCTTGGCGCAGCACTTTACTTGTTTTTACGACTTTAACTTTGACTTCCAGTCTTTAAGTTTTTATTGAGAACCCTTTATTGGTTTTGACAGAAGAGTTGGATGATGGGTCCGTCTTTGTTCGTGAGGCTATTGATGTATTGTGTGAACATTTGCGGTTGAATTGTAAAGGTAGTAGCTGCATTTTGTTATGTATATTTGGAGTATCTTTTGTTTGGACTTAGAGCTCGCTTTTAGACTTCTGCTGTTTCTTCACCATATGCCATCGATTTTGAAATGCCATTACTTCATCGGAGGGTTTAAAACTAAATCCCCGAAAGCAACATTGATTTACACAAATAAATATAAACAATATAAAGCGGAATCAATCACACCACAAGCACATACATTCATAAACCGCCATCATAAAAATCGAAAAAAAAATCTGTCGAATCCGCATAAAAGTAGTGTTTACAAACAGTGAGCGCGGTTAATCTTTACGATCGGCCCCGAATAGGCCCGAATACAGCCGATCGCCTGATTTATAGACTTCGGAATAGCTCCCGTCTTTTAAACGATCGGCCCGATGCCCGCTGAATTTACGGCTTCATAGAGTTTTATAACTGATTTTATCAGTCGTAAACTTTTACAAGGCGATTTGGTCGCTATTCATTAAGGGCGGTGATGTGCAGGCGATTTCTGGATTATAGACTCGACAACGGAGTAGCGAGAGCGTGGGACACGATCAACCAGGTATGACTCATCTTATAGCCACTAAAGCGTACAAAAATAACGATTGACGTACCGATTATCACATTTCTGTTAACAAAATCATAGTTTTTACCGCGTTAATAACTTATTTCCACAGTCAAATATTTATGAACTATAAAAAACCTATAGCATTCGCAATAAACTTCTGATGAACGATTTCCGTATAATACTAAAACTCGTAATAAAAATATAATCGTGTCAAAACACATCCGTTGTTTGAACAGGTTTCAGTAAACTTAGTCCAATTATTGGATAGGGCCATAAAAAGTGACGATTACGTATAAATCATTAAGTGAATAGATTTAGGGCCTGCCCTGAGGCCGTAAAGTGAGTTTAGTTGTCAATAAACGCGCGTAAACAGTTGTCGGGTTAGCGTTAGATCGTTAACTGCGTAATCGCCGGCTGTGTGGCCCCACACGATGCGATGCTACGGGGTTATGAATTGTGCTGCAATTTGTTGCAGATTGTTAAATATTTTGGTAATTAAGGATTTTAGTAGATAGTGGTTGATGTGTTACTAATGTAGCTGTATTTATCTAGCTAGCGCCATTTATGCGTTTTTAACAACATGTTTACGATCTCTGGTTAGATAGATACCTACTATACAATTGCACGTAATTATATTTAATTTTAGTGCCACCAAGTTAGCTATTCCGACTGCGAAAATTGGCACTACAATTACCAATTTGAAAACGTCATTAATTATAACACCATTCTACATTAACAACGACGCTGTTGAGGAAACAGCTATAAGGTCTAAGTTTTTAGACTGACATGGTCACTATAACTATTATTTAGTTTTAAAACGGGATATTTACCATGTTTATTATTTGTTTTGAGTTTCCGATATTTCGGCACTGTTGCAAGTGCCATGGTGGTGAAGCCGAACGCAAAAAACGAACGAGAAGGAGGGTAGACCGATTTGTCTGCTCATAAACATCCACCCGCAATAACTTCAGTTCATCCGTGACCATGGCACTTGCAACAGTGCCGAAATATCGGAAACTCAAAACAAATAATAAACATGGTAAATATCCCGGTTTAAAACTAAATAATAGCTATAAGGTCTTTAGATGCCTTGTCACCTTAAATCGAGGAAGTTTTCTATTTCTTTCAAATCCTTTGAGTGATATCCTGTTAAAAACTGAATATCTATCAAGACATTCATAAAACGCGATTCCTTAATTTTTACATTTCATTAAAACTGTTTTTTTTGTCTTCGATGCTGCATTTTTCCGTTTCCGCCATCAAAATATTAACAGAGTTAATAAATCCTAGCACTTCCTGAAATTTAGCCAATAATTGGAGGCAGTACCACGGTGTGAGTACATCGCAAGTAGCGACGACCTCGTAACGCGAGCCGCCATCGCCGACATCCTGCTGTATGCCACTTTATGAATGAAACTAGAGAATGCGCGCGCGCATGAACTTAGGACGCGGTTATGTTGGTGTTGAATACGATTTGTTGGAGATTTTTAAGAGGTTTAATTTGAAACATAAAGGTAATAAAATTATAGGAAACTTTTTAAGATATAAAATATGTAAATGATACTAAATAGAAAAGAGGCTTTGCTAAATAATTTGGGTCAGGATAGTACGGGTTAAGCCTCGCTTGCTGTGGTTGGTCTGTGAATGGGTCACTATCTGTAATAGCGAGTTTCCTCCGTGCCTTGGTAAGCACGTGAAGCCGTTGCTCCCGTGTCATTTATAGATCTTTGACAGTCGCTCTTAAACCAGACCACCAGTCGGTACATGAAATATCATATTACCCAGTTACTGGGTTGTAGAGGTCTGATAGGCCGTCGCTCCATTTTAAAGTACTGATATTCAGCTGCACCCGGTTCGTTCACTAAAAAGTTAGTATCCAGAGAAGATCAAAGATTATTTTTAAAACAAAAATGCACTATCTATTGCCTCCTTGACTCCCATATGAACGCACCTTTCCCCTGTAACACGAGTAGTGGATTACGCTCACGGCTGATTACGCTGAGTCCGACGGTGACCGACGTCGGACCATCAGTTTTTATACACTTCAATACTGTATTATTACGCTATTTAAAGATATGGGACTTGACTGAGGAGTTGCTTTATTTGCTGGATCAATTTATTGGCTTAGCTAGTAGCTATGTGTTTGAGCCGTTTGGGGTTGAAACGCTGGGGCCATGGGGTCCGAATGCCCACAACGTTTTTAAAGATATCGCCAGGCGTTTAGTCGACTCTTCAGGTGACCAGAGGGCTGGCCTATTCCTCGGCCAACGAATTAGCATTGTCATACAACGTGGCAATGCTGCCAGCGTTCTGGGCACTGTCCCCGTTGACAGCGATGTGGACGTATTCTTGAACGCCATATGAATGTTTTCTCTTTTATTTATTTATTATTATTTTTCCTGTACATATTATTAGTAGGTTTTTATTTATAGTTAGTATAAAGTTAACATAAAATAAACTTTAAGTCTAACAAAAAAAAAATTGACTGGGAGAAAGATCTAATATGTTGGATTGATCCTGAATATCTTCAATTCAAGGTTTTCCGCAAGGGATAAATCGAGTTAGGGATAATCGAGGGATAGTTGTTTTTGGTTTGAGTCTTTCTGCGTAATACAAATATTGAATTTGATAATTTTGCAAACGTTATCAGTCACAACGCACCCACGATACAAGAAAAAATCCTAGTGTGGGGACAATGTTCATTTTAGACATTTTGTTTTGGACTTGACATCAAGTTATGATCGTTATGTTTTGAAATTGACAATGGTTGCTATCAAAACGACGGTGTTAAGTTGCTACTACCAAGCAAAGAGGACGCCTTTTTTTCCATGGACCCCAAACTATGGACATCCATCTTCGATCAGCCTCAATGTAAAAAGGCCTTCCACCTCTTTCGACTCGTCGGCATTCAAACGTCTCTCGCCATATATTTTAATGATTTTAGTTGTATTTTGTGATTGCACTGAAAATAAACAGCTTCAATTAGATGCTAAGACAACACTTGCACTAAATTATCGTCTCACTCTCATCCAGTAGACAAGACTCACATAAACATAAGGACAGATATATAATTATATCCACAAAATTAATCCCACATACATTGTAACATCCACCATCGAAATTTACGCAGATATACTTGCAAAATTATCATCAGCACATTAATATAGCATCCTTGTCTATATGTTAGTGTCGCCAGATATCTTTGAGAGGCGCCTGAGTATATTACACGTAGTGTCAAATAAATACACTATAAATAGCTAATCTACTGTAGAAATTAGATAGCTATGGGAAGAGGTATTTTGAAACGTTAGTCTATGGCGTATGGAGTTTCTGCGAGCTCATGTGAACGGGTATATCTTGTGGAAGTGTGTTTATCTGGTGTGTGCGCAAGAGTTGGTAATGAGTGTTGTTTTCCTCAGTTGATGATGGGTTGTGTTGCCATGGCAACGTTTATAAGGCATGGCTTTCTTTATTGAATTTAAATTAAATCGAAACTCAACATGGAAAATTAATTCAAAACAATAGATCATCATCATCAGCCTGGAATGTACCAGAAGAATTAAAAAATGGGATAAAAAAAAGGTTTTGAAGAATATAATCAACTTCTAAACTTGTAGCTTTGAGTTCGATTCCCAGCCCAAAGTTTTCGGTAGGAGTGAGAATTTCTCAATAGGATTTCAGAGCTAGGTCTTGAGTCCAGTTGATGAAAAACTCGCCCTTATCAATAATTATGAAATAGGGAGATAAACTTTGTTACTTACCTGGATAGGATAAACTTTCTTTCTTTCAAATTGATGATGATAGGTAAACACAAGTTCATATTGTAAACGTGATGACAATGCGTGTACTTGTAGGTTAAGGGACATTAAGCCAAAAGGACATGATCTCAGGGGTCAAAGTGTCATAATAATGCATTCGAGTTATGTATATTGCTAGATGTAATAATGTGCTAGAGTGGTGACAGACGCTGTAGTTGTAGATTTTTCGTATGATGCATTTAGAGAGTACGTACTACGTAGTTTATGTAGAGGTTATTGACAATCTCACGCGTGTAATCCCTCTCATTAAGCTTGTCTATAGGTTGTTTTCGACAAAACTGTAAATGACCAAAGTGCTAAGACGGAAAAGGAAAAGTATCACAAAAAAAAACCAACCAAATCGATTACTTCCTCCTTTTTGAAGTCGGTTAAAAATATATGGCTATAACATAAGCTACCAAAATACAATCCTCGTATAAGTCGTAAGTAATAAAGACACGACGCGTTTTGAAATTTAGAATGTTCTCATCTAGGCCTTATGGACTTGTCACTCCTTTTGACAACCAACCAGAGGATAATGAACTCTATGACGACGTTTGATATTTTTAATACAGAATGAAGAAACGAGATTGACAGCTGCATCTTAACCAACACCAGTTGATAACTCATAAAATATCGCATATATGGAGGTCTTCGACAAGAACTGGTACTTAAGCCAGCTACTAAAACTAGGCAATATTTTTTCATTCAAACGACTCAGGATTCGAGTCACAAATACTAGAAACTTAAAAGCTACTAGAAAATAAAGATATACAATAACAGCTTTATAAAATTATCCCAATTAATCTCATCAAAATAAAATAGATTTAAAAGCTTCACGCTAATATCATTTGATCAAGATAAATATGTACCATAGAAAAATTAATGTTTGTTGTGTAAAATCAATTTAGGATACATTAAGTGTCAGATTTATAACTGTCGTAAAAAGAACATGTTTTAACTAATTAACGTCAACTGGACGCGTCGTCAGAACATGTCAGATCTGTTTTTGGGACACTTCTGAACTCTTTAATCTATGGAAATTGTATTTATTGACATGTTTGCATTGGAAAGTTGCTGTCGTCGTTTTTTTTCTACGCATGGTTTTTAGTGCTTAGTTTCTAGAGGTCAACTTTATTTTAAATAAGGCACGGTAATAAAAGAGCAGAGGTAAAATTGTTAATCCTGTCAGTCACCTTTGCTATATCTATGAGATTGAATATTCATTGGCTATAGACATTCTTAAAAGCTGCGTATTAGAAGGGTCCAAATTTGGTAAATGTGCATTTCATATTTACACAAACTATGAATTTATCGTATCTAATGCAATATACATTGCACACAGCATGCTGAGGCAAGCTTGTAGCATCGCTCTTTTTAACCGACTTCAAAAAAGAAGGACATTATCAATTCGACGGTATGTTATTTTTTTTGTGTGTTTGTTACCTGATTTTCCGGCAATTGTGGACCTATTTACAAAACTATTTTTTAGATTTTCAAACTTTGGTTCTTTAGTGTTCTCGTGTTCTCAAAGCTTTTAATACCATAAAGATGACAAACAATTATTATTGCCTATGGATGCCCGCAATATCAGAAGTACACCACTTTATCCAACTTTTGCACGCCCTTTTTAAGAATATAAAGTAAGTAGGAAGCAGTTCTAATAAGCAAGATCGTAAATTAATTAAGAACTATTAATTACTCGATTTAATAAACTGTATCAGATAGAATTCCTCTAGTTGTGTACATCATAAATTTATTAACAACGACAACATAGTCCGCCATAGCGGTAGCGTGATGCTTGATTCTTGTATAATTCACTTTAATATTTGCATAGGCGGAATCCGGTCGCGTGGTATCATTCCAAATGTATTATTTTATGCTTGGAATTCGTCACTTTACTAATAGCCATATAAGTTACCAACATTTAACGGTAAAATTGTCGAAAAATTGATGTAAAAGTCTCCATCAACAAATATTATAAATATGGGTATCGAGATCATCTTTTCTTCACGAGATCATAAGTCAATAAGTCTTAATCGATTGGATTTACCATTTAAGATTTTACGATTTTTTTATTGATTTACAGGTTATGTTAAAGTCTGTCATTTTTTTAAACATTCTTGATAAAATTCATAATTTAATTTAAATTATTACGTCTGATGAAAAGAGACGTGTGCTGTCTGTGTTTAGACTGGGAAAGATTTGTAGATCTGATTTAGACTTTTAATAGTTTTAAAACGAGGTTATTAATAATAATATGTAGCGTTTAAATTCTATACAATATGACTATATTATTTTGACTGATATACGAAACTGCTAAACATAAATTAGCAGTAAAAAATAATGACTAAATTCAAGTTGTAGACATAATTACACTATGTTATTAATTTACGACCTATTTTCAAACCCAAATATGGCGATAATCGCCACGAAACAGCCTATTACAGTACCAACGGCATTTTAATACGATCTCTAACATTTAGGAGCGAAATAATCGTAACTGTAACATCAAATAAAAATATTATTAATATCGTGCTAATCGATAATAACGAAGTATACTACTTATTACAAAAAAATATCGGATGCAAACAGCCGATTATTATATAAAAAACGGGATCTAAATCGACGATTAACTCGATTCCAATTTCAAATCGATGATTCGAATAGAGAGGGCCTATTCGAATCATCCCAATTCCCAATTCGAACGTTACAACCATAAAGCGATCATTCGATATTGTATTTTTTGAAATGCTAATCAATTTCGAAATCGATTGATTTATCGATATTTAAAGTGTATTAAAATTTCTTTATCTATATTTTATAAACGGTGTAGACTTAAGAGCCGAAGAAATGCTTAGAAATGCTTCCAGTTCTTTGCTAATCGAATTAGAACTTTATTTAATGAATATTCAATAATTATGTTATAATATTGCTGTAAATTAAGTGTTTTCATTAAGATGAAATAGGATATTTGGTAGACTTTCTCAGAAAACATTTCGTATCTGATTCATTAGCGTCCTATTTCCATGCTGATTACCGTGAAATATGACGATGTCTGCCTCGGCGACATCCATGCAAAGCTTAAATTCCTTCTCATGCATCGTCGCTTCCTTTCTTCCCACACGTCAAGATGTTCATAAAAAAAGTTCATATGTATAGTTTTGTATACTTATACAAAATTCCATCAAATACCAACAGTTTCCACTGATAACAAAGAAATAAATCAAATAACTCCGCAACCGTTGAACCAAATCGATTAAAAAGCCGTGAAAACTAGTTTGTAAATATTATGTAAAAACCGTCCGACGAAAGCGCCAAGCTAAATGTCTGATTAATTCTTCAACAAGGCGATTATCATCCGATATACAGATACATATATAAAAGACTGTGACACTCCGTGATTCGACATGTTTATTAGCACGACGCAAATATTCCAATAAATTATTTAAATTATACCTAGAAACACCTATTAATAGAGAATCACCAATTTTCTTTTTCCATCACTAGTAAAACTGCCAAATAAAATTCGAACTTGTAACTCTAACAATAAGGTGCGAAACTGATTATGTAAAACGAAAATAGATCGTTGCAGGCTACACTTAACTCGATTCTCGATTTTCGAGAATCTTTATCGATGGTCTATTCAATAACCGTTCGGTATCGATATAAATTGTTATTGGCGACGTGAGTTACCGTTTCGGAGATGGCGATGTACAGACGGACAGAGAAATAAATATAGAATGAGGCTTATCTTTATACGGTATCGTGATGGAGAGATGTTGATAGCTTGAGTGGGTGATGCTCCTTTTATTTGTAATAGATGTCGCGCTGATCGAATGTTATGTCGACTAGGTGTTACCTACAATTGGTGCTAAAATAATATTACTCTATGTAGCAGAGGTACGGAAATGGCACGGACTATGACGGGAATAATAAAGTCATCCATATACACCTACTGGGCTTAGGTTGATAATCTCTCTAGATCAGATACGATTCTAACCGTTTTGATTTTCATTTCTTCTTAATACCTTTAAGACGCATCTTTAGACTGATGCATAGCTTAATGTCTTTACTAAAAAGCACAAAATGACAAAACATGCATGACAATGGTATTTGCTATTATCCCGTGCATATACCTTTCAGATTAATATCCCTAGACTTTGAAAACACTTGTCTCAACTTTTTCTTTTAGTCCTATAAGTTACTAACCAACAAATACCAACTATCTTCTTTTAACTAACTTTTATGATTCAATGCTGTGAAAACATCTCGAAATATATCAAAAACAAATTCAAACACATTTTGCTATTAGATTCCCATTCCTTATACCATTTGACCACTACACAACACTCACTCACTGCCGGCTCCAGTCATCACACTCATACATTAGTTACCAAAGAGATGGATGCCAATCGCGTGCCATTTCTGCCAGATTGATGCCAGTGGCCTGCCATTCCTGCCAGATTGATCGGCGGCCGCTGATGTGGAACTAAATTATTGACCGCTTTATTTTTAGTGTTTACATACGTCACTATGTATAGCGTGTCAGTCGATAAGAGTGGGTTAGGCTATAATTCTACTTGGGATACTGAGAGGGATTGATTGCAATGAATAGTGTAGTGCCCGTGGATTTTTGTTTGTATTTATTTACTTGTAAGTTTTTTATCAACACGCACTAGACTTCTGTGATCGATTATGAGTCCACTCTTACAGAGTCGATCTCATCTCTCATCAATCTTAAGACCGTTATAATTACAATAATCATGTATTATTAAAAGTTTAATTATCTTCTGCAGTGAAAAGTCCTTCTCAAGTTACCCAAACTATCCCTCTGGAATAAAAAAATAACTTAGTTTAACAATGAAATCATCTCGATCAAATTGATTTTATTCCTAGAGTTCTAATTGGCGTGACCTTTAGTTCATCTATAAAACTTTTGTTTGAAGAGTTAGTTTTCGATTTAATGCATTTAAGTTTTCTACGTTATCGACTGAGGACATCATTGTCTAAAAAATGTTCAAAATTGTGTGCATCTATTTTCAATATAAATGCCAAACGATCATGAACTTTTTCATACAGGTGTTAAAGCACGTTTAAGTTATGTACATAAGGTTCATAATAAACACTTCCACATAAGTACTAGCGAGTAGATAAAGTACTTACTTAATCTAGGTGTCCTAACAGTTGGTGGGTGTCGGGCCGTAACTCACGCGGTGGCCGACAGGTGGCGCTAACTGTCCCGTTCTCATGGTGTCACACATACACACGATTTATTTGTAAATTATTGTTTCCTATTGCGTTGATACGTAATTTTGTTTTTTTTTTGTTTAACTGGAAACGAGAAATGAGGTTGTTAATTAATGTGGGGAAACTTGTCATAATTTTGTTAATAGAATATTTGGTCATAAAAAAGCGTATAAAGGAGGCAATCATATGAAAATAATAGTTATTAAAATTCGTTAAAACAATCGCGCTTACGTCCCATTTTCTAACACCCCTCTAATTTCACTAAAACACACCTTGTCATTATGAGAAAGGGGGAAAATCCCGCAACTATTCTAAAAACAAAAATAACTTAAGTCCTTTCTACCTTAAACAGCACTACATCGATTCTTGCTAGAGTAACTCCTTACCCAGTGAAACCTCAAGGATTAGCACTTTGGACGCGATTATACCAAATGAGCGGGAACAGTCTCCGGGAAGGCAAGGCGCTTGAAGTCCCAGGTATACTCGCTTACAGCGGTGACTGTAACGCGCCTTGACGCCCGATGTTCAGCTCAACTTTGTGTCAATAGCGTAAGGGATGAGCGGAAAGCGGGTGTGTGAAATCGCTTCCGCGAGGTCTCTTATGTTTTGTAATTTTTACTAGTTTAAGAAGGGATTTTTCTGATCATCATTCATTTTAATTAAGTAATTAATGTTAGTTTTCTGCTTCGTAACTAATAATTCTATAAAATAATTTAAATGAAACTCTCGGTTTAATGGTGTACTATTTTAGAGACTTTATAATTCAAGGTGGTCATAGTTTGCAATGACATCTGTGTACTCTTAGTTCTGCGTGGGTGTTATATTTATTATTTTCTTAATTTTAAATACTTACCTATTATAATATAAATAATTCTTCAATCTTAATTTCAAATCAACATCATTTCAGCAAGATGCTTTTTACACTACTGAATGGTCAGTACAACAAAGGAGTGTTTAAAATTTTAGTAGACACATTTAAAACCTTAATACTTCTTTGAAAGTAACTTATACACTCGCTCTTTTCAAGCCCGCTATCGCTCACACCTCGCGCCCACTCCCGAACTCGATCGCTGATAAATTCTATCAATAACATCTTGCCAAGACGTCGGGGCCCTTCAATAGTGTTTACCACTAGAACCGTGTAGTCTAACGCGGCTCTTATGGTTTTGTCACGGTCTCGCGTGTCATGGAGTGTGACGGCTCATAAACCATCGATTGGTGAACTTCCATTACCCATAGGTGTTAAGATGTGGAAATTGACCTGAATGAAAAGAGACATTTTAGACCACTTGACAACGAATCATTCTAGTCATTGCTAAACGAATTCCAAACATCGTTCATCGTTTAACATTGTTCATCTCACTACTGATCATTCTAAATAATTTCATAAATGCAAATGTGTGTTTTGTTGTTGCGCTTTCACGCTCAAACCGCTGGAGTGTATGCTGGATACTTGTTGTGGTTATGGGGAATCAGGGTGGTGAGTGAAGCTGGTCAAAAGCTAGTGTCTTATAAATTCTTTCAATTCAAGGCTGATTCAAGTCACTGGTCATGGTTAAAATGTGACAAAGATGATAATTTAAAAATGTTTAGCGCTAGATATGATTAGATACCTATTTTTCATGCAAAAGAACCTTGTCAATAAAGAAGGATGGACAAAACGTCCCACCCCTTGTAACACTTCCATCTATATATCAAATGAAAGCACTTGGAAAGTGTATCATTTCATTGTATGACAGCAAACCTGTAAACCATGGGAGAAAAAAGTTATTGAGACTTTTATGTCAAAATACCAACGATACATAATGTTAGGCAGAAGTCATGTATGTCTTAAATTATATTAATCCATACTCAATACTGTGTGCTAATGCATCGTTGACATTACTGTATTAAAAAAAAATGTCACATGATATGCAAAAAAAAAAAACTTGCTAGTTTCTTTAACCGATTCTCGGACTACCTTCAGCTCGTCCACGGTTCTGTGCCTTAACGATTGGGTTTGTCGACTATGAAAGTAGAAGACAGGCGTCAACTATGTGTTACGTGTTCGCGATCTTTACTTCGAATCAGAATTCGTCTTAGTATGTTATTACGAGAATACGTATATGGAAGATCGGCCGGGATTCACAGAGTTTATAATGGAACACATTGATTTTGAAAATGTCAGTTTTAATATTTAATTATAGCGTTTTTGAAAAAGAATAAGGCGCTATCTCCACAATCGATAGAATCGCGGCGATATTATAGTCGTGCCACATATTTCCATATACTCTATACGAACGTGTCTCCACACGGCGATGTTCATAGATTTTCACATGGAAATGATGGGTACAAGCGTTGGCGTTGGTACGCATCATTACCATGACAAAAAGCTATTCAGACACTGTTAGCACTTCGGACACTAATGAAGGAAACCAAAAAATGACTTCAACGACCATCCATAGTACACAGGTGTTTTTTTTTTACCCCTTTGCTTCCTCGTTAGTCAGTTGAGTAACGTTTTGGTTGTGGCGGCATGTGACGGTCTTATGGCCATGTTCTTCTAAGTAGGGCCTGTGATACCCCTACCTCAGCTTTGAGCCTCTAAAGCCCCAATCTAGTTTAAATTCATTATTTTTTACTACTAAGTACTATGATTTTCTTTTAAAGAGTCAGAAGTGGGTGCCGATAAGTCAACAATGTTACTCTTTCTCATGATCTATACACATATTATCATGAGAAAAAGCTAAGAGCAATGTGTTCTTCTGAAAATCGAAATTCATCTTTTGACATAAAAGTCCCAATAACTTTTTTCTCCCATAGTTTACAGGTTTGCTGTCATACATTGAAATGATACACTTTTCACGTACTTTCTTTTGATATATGGATGGGAGTGTTACAAGGAAAGGGACGGGGTCCATACATTTCTGCCCATTCTTCTTTGTTTTAAAGTATATGTTGATAGTGTAATTCTTGAGGGATTCTCACTGTGGGTATTACTGTAGCATTTCTGGAAGTGTTAGGAATTGCATTGACGTAATCTATCGAGTTTTCGTTTGATGTATACACGATAATTTTTATGTTGTAACTTTGTGAGGATTTTTGGTTACTGTCCCAAAAAGATATGAACCTGAAATTATAGACATATCCGCGTCATCTGCTTCTTTACCACCCTTTTCCTTTTATTCCTTTACCTTTAGGAAAGAGATAATATTTCAAAGGGCTGTTATTATTTCAAACTGCAGTACTGCATTACCTTATTTGTTTCAATCCAGTGTGACAGTTAGGGCTGCCTACTTGTAACCTTACTCCCTTTATGATAGTGTGGGCTTTTCAACGACATTTCCTTTTACAAATAGTGACGCACTGCATCTGTATTTAGCTTTTTAAAACGAGTACTCACCTAGGAGAGTCATTCTTCATTTGATAATAAAAAAGTCATCACAAGAATGAATTCGCGTGTGATTTACTTTTTTAATTTTATTACTTTCTTCTCTCTGTATTTGTAGAAAGATTTATTATATTTTGGCATTCCCCTTTGACTTTTATAAAATTAAGAATCATATATCAATTTTAATTACCGTATAATAGAAATAAGTAGCTAGTTTGCTGCATCCGGTTAGACTGGACGCTGACGCCAATCTTGTTGGGAGAAGCCGAGACAAATGATGACAGTAGCTAAACTCTGACTTAATTTGATAAAAATATTTATATTTAACTCGTCTACGTCTATGCTTTCTATTCTATAAGAATTTCTCAACCTTCATTCTTAAGTGTTTTATTGCAGAAACTATTTAGTACAAACAATATTAAAAAGATATACCTACCTGTGCTAGGAGATTTGTGTTTTGCTTTTGATTTCATAAATTCCATTGTTATGTTTTTATTTATTCCACGAATTCATACTTACACAAATGTTCGCTAAATATATTTTTTTTCTGAGTACGAATATGGAGGAATCGCAGGTTCTTAATAAGTAGAAAGAGTTTAAGATTTTTTTTTTTTTTTTGAATGGCATCTCGCAGGTCAACCTAGAAGAGGTTGTGTGCTGCTTAACCAAGAGTTTGAGATGTGAATGTGTCACTTAAATACCTTACCACGGCCCAAGAATCGCACCTGTACATCACAGCTCGACAGAAACCCTCAACCTCTTAGATCCGAACACGTTGTAAGTACAATCCAACACACAATACCGTCAAAATATCTCAATTACAGTCCTCTATCTCCTGTCAGCATCCATCTTGTCGACACGTCGTTGTCAGTACATCAGGTACAAGTACAGGGTGCTCGTGACTGGAGCCACGACCTCCGCAACTAACGATACTTAATGTCATCGTGTGTCCCTCGTAATGTATTACGTGGTTTTGTATTAGGATTGCTTTAAAGGAAGGTCCTTTGTTTAAAAAAATCAAGGTCTTTTGTAAGATTTTCTAGGTTGATCTGGTTTCGGTATGTTCCTCAGTAAGTGCGTTGTGATTTTTTTCCAAAATATTATGGTTCTGATTATATCTTCCTCTAGCGTTATCAAGCCTTAAAGTAAATTGATATCAGTTTTAGTTTTCGTGTCCTTTAATTTAACTTTGTTATTAGTTAGTATTTTGTGTCTTGTCTCTTCAACATCGTCAGCTTTCTTATTACCTACTAGTTTGCTATCATCTCAAAAGCAACCACTAGCATTTCCCGATTCATATCAACTGCTTCTAAAAGCTATTCCTTCAACTTCATCATTACCTACTTGTATTCTATCATCAAAATGACATATTGCTTCTAGTCTTAACTGAAATTCGTAGACATCATTATCAAGACATTTAGCCTCCTAACTTAGCGCCCCGTCAGTATCAATCACTTCTCGACAAAGTCCCACTAACTCTAGTACATTAGGTACCCACAGCAGGTGCAGGCGAGTCGTGACCAGTCCTGCCGACCCTGTACAGGTGTCTGACACTGTCACTATGGCTGAGAATGTATTACTATTGTAGTATTATTACCACACTTGGAACAGGCTTTGTTGGGGCGAGGAAAATTTTGAGTTGTTGACGTAAAATGCTTGTATTCTGTATTAATCTATTCTTGATGATAAGTTCTCATAACATAATAAAACATCATGCCCATAATCCTCTAAGGGTTAGTCAGCGGTATACTTTCGTAGTATATCCACATTTCGCTAATTATTTTGTAGTCAAAAGGAGGCGAGCTTATTGCCACGAACTGGGCGGAAATCAGAAACCATCATCGACTATTCCAGAATGAGAGTTATCAGAATTTTGAGTGCGTGTCATAGAAATTCCCACTGCTGGGAGGCAGGTCTCAAAATCTATGAAGCAAATCCGAAAACTTCTACGAAATTGTCTTCAGTTACTCGTACTAATAATGCAATGACAACAAAATCATTGCATTTGTTTTAACTGGCTTAATAAAAAGGTTATTATAATCGTTTGAAAGTCAGTTTATTTATTGTATAGGTCTTGTTTTATATTATGAAAAGGTTAATACCTAACACTTACCCTATAGGACAGTTTAACAAAACAAAGACAGACCGCTACCATGACAAAGAAACTTAAAACATTTGCAACCAAGTCCAAGGAAAGCTACATTCACCGTGGCCACAAAACGCGTCCCAGAAATGCCTATTTAAACAAAACTAATCTCCGATAAACAATAGGAAGACAGATAAATCGCCTTCATCCTGATACCAGATAAATATCGGATCGGCATCGCCTCGTGAACTATCACGAACGAATAACTCACTACGACTGCGTACGCGCAACGACATTTCGATATTCGCCATTTTGATCTATAATAACACGACACGCCCCGCGCCCCGACTTCACCTGTTACTGTGATAAATTGACAGTTTAATTCGTTGACAGCCATGACAGTTTGTTTTGTTGTGCCTTCAGGCTATTGTGAATTGTGAAGATAGGTTTTGTTAATTGAGTAAGTTACGAGTAGACTTTATTTTAAAGGTGTTTTGAAAACTGTGGGTTATTTTCATGTGAATCATTTCGAAGTTTTTACTTAAATGTGTGAGTCAACTTTAGAAAGACCTCACTTTGTTGAGTCGCACGTTTTGTTGGTCATGGGACTTAGTGAAAAGGACACTGGTGGCCCTGGATCGGATAAGGGCAAAGGTTGCCAAAGGAGTAGGCTGGGTTGCCAGTCAGTAAGAGTCAGTCATCATCATCAGCCTATTACGTTCCCACTCCTGGGACACAGGCCTCCTCTCTTGTGAGAGGGAGTGGGCCATAATCCACCACGCGGGCCCAGTGCGGGTTGGCAGATGTCACATGTCTTCGAATTTGATGGTTCTAGGACATGCCGGTTTCCTCACGATGTTTTCCTTCACCGTTTTGAGAGCAGTGGTGATGAAAGAAATTACACAAAGTAATGCGCCAGGCTGGGTTCGAACCCACGACCTACAACTCGTAAGTCGGGGCCGATACCACTGGGCCACCACTGCTCTCTAAGAGTCAGTCGCTTCCGCCTAAAGGGGAGTATTTCTTATAAAATATTACTTGTATTAAAATACCTAAATGAAGAGTCATAAAATTTCAAAGAGAGCCCGCCTTAAAAGTAATGATTAAATATCTACTGTTTAAATTGCCACTGAACTTCAGCATAAAATTATTAAAGAAATAAATTCACCATATACTTATGTTAAATTATCTGCCGTATACGCGAATAAATTAAACACTCCAAAATAAAAATAATTTCTTCTTCAACACAAATTAATTGTTACAATCAAGTGTCAATTTAACATCATACTACCAATTTAGTTGAGTAAAAATTGAGAATTTCGTGTAATAGTGGGTAATGACAGGCGCGGTTTGGTCTGCGCCTGCGCACCTATTAGCCGCCGTAAATCGGCCGAACTGCGCATGATTACAATGCGAACGAAATTAGCGCGAATTGAAATATCTTTGCGTTTATATTGACAGGTGGTCGATGATTGGTTTATTATAAAGATGTACTGTTATTAAGGTATGTAGGTGTCCGTTATATAATTCTGAAGGACAAGTGTATCTACTACCTTTTTTTTTTAAAACTTCATGTAATTTGCACGACGTATCTGTGTGCGCGAAATGAAAGTATTCTCAGTAAGTTCTTTACATTTTTATTTACTTTCGAGGCAAAGTGTATTTTTATTCAGTGATTACCTTGTTACCATTTCTTTAAATTAAAAATCCGTAATTCGAAAGTTCGTACAGGAGGTCATTTGTAATTTTAATGAAAGTCGTCATATAGTATAAATATAATTAGGATTAATAAAAGTTTACTAACGCAATTTGATGAGTAATAATTACTAACAGAGAGCCTTAAATACAGCTGTTTATGAGTTTCTTTGTGTAGCTTCGCAAGCTTCAGCTAAATGGAAAAGCTTAGCCTACCAAAAATATTGTCACACGTGTTTTTAGTTACTAAAAAAAAATGAATACGGCATATTTCAATCTCAATACATAATTCTTTCTTAATCATAAAAAGAAAAAAAAAGACTCCACAAACCTAACCCTTCTCCCGCCGTCTTAAAGACGTCAAAGTGCTCTCGCTAAAGCGGGCCAATCAATCTATCTCGGCAGACTTGTCTCGTGTGATTACTGCGGGTTAATAAGACAGGGGCGCGGGGTGTCTTAGGCACCTGTGGAGCAACTTGTTGCGCGCCAACGTCGCCGGCGTTGGGGGGTTGACAGATTTTGTTAGTCTACGTCGATGATTTTAAGGTTAGAATTTTAGATGTCCAAAATAATTGTAAATGTGGAGATTTTTGAGGTAGTGAGGGTGCAGGTCAGTTATAACGTGTTCCCAAAAATAACGATTATTTTATAGTTCTACGATATTTGTGTAGCTCAAAGTTTAAATTTTCTTCCAGTACTATCTTTATGTTTTGCTTTAGCCAGCTAGAAAACTACTATGAAAGATGTATTAGGGTTATTTTGCTAAAATGCATACGAAAGAATATACTATTAAGGACTCTTAAACATTTATGTGTAAAGCATAAATATGCATAAGTTTTGGAATTAAAATTGCTAAAACACTTTGTTAAATAAACCACTATAAAAGATGTATTATCTACAGTTGTTTTCCCAAAATGCCAACAAAAGCATAGACTAGTAAAGAGTAGAAAATATTAATGTGTAAAGCATTTTAGTAATAGACAAATGATTGTATGATTTTGCCATATGCCAAACATAGGAATTAAAATTGGCTTCTAAAACCATGGGAAATATAAACGAGGCTGCAGCCATAGTGTTTGACATTTCACGAATCGTATAAAACTCAGTGTGAGGTATGACAGGAGCTGTCAACGTGAATGTCAATTATGAATGATTAGGTACGAAAACGATTTACTAAGATCCTGTATTGTCTTCGCATTCGGTAGTGGAATGAAGGAAATCAACGTGCCTTTTGGGTTGGTCTACTGTTTAATACAAGCCTTCGAAGGGATAAGCAGTCAAAGTGGCGTGAAGGTAGACTCGGTTACCCTTCTCTTTAACTTCTCTGAACTCTGTTTATTACTCATAGGTTTTTTTTTATCGTGTTAAAATCATCAAATGAGTCCTCCCACCCCGGGCAGGGCGGGAGGGACTGTCAGATTTGTACTGACTAAAATCCACGGTGTCCTTCAATAGCCCTATATGTTCCGGGGTCACGGTAATGGAAATAAGTCCCGCGACATTTACTCATAGGTTTAAACCTTTAAACTGAACTTTTTTAATCCTTGTAACTTACTTTGGTCCCCTCCCTATGTTAAGAGTTCAGTCCGCCCTGTCCTGCAGGAGGCCTGTAGTGTGTAAAATGGAACGTGCGCCAGTGAGGAGAGCGGAGGGGGGGCTCTACCTCTACCCAATCCTAGCCTATTCCACATAGTATAAGAAGCACACCATGCCGATATCGGTATCCCTGACGCGCCCGGAAAAGATGCACATAGATTCACTATCAAGGGAACTGCAACATTTCAGGGAGTTCTTTGCTCAAAAAAGGTAAAAAAATCGACGTGTACAAAAAAATTTCAGAAATAATAATGTTATTGCCATCCATTATCTAGCTAAAGTTTAAAACCTTTGGAGAAACTTAAAGTCCAGTTAAGATATCCTTGAATGCTTGTACGCGAAGTTTGACTGGGAGTCGCGTGGTCCAATCGAATATCTTTTATGTACTTATCTTCTAGTATGAAACCTCATACAGGGTGGTCCTATTCTTAATCGACACGACCAATAAATAATTCCTATACTTTCCACATATTAAACAGCAATGCTCCTCTATCTAAAACATAAAGCCCTGAACACACGGTACGACGATATCGCTAATAAGTACAGGACAGAATAATGAAATCGCTCGACGCTGGTAGATGATTATCGACAATTTCGCGATATAATTTATAGCGGGTAAACGATCTTAGGAGCTCGGTGCGTATGCGCGTCGATAAAAGTTGCTATTATATTGTAGGGCGGAGTGTGCACTGGCGGTTTTATGGGTTCGGATGGAACTAACAACTTATAGACAAATAAGATGGAAATATATTTTGTCGGCATGACATAAATGCCACTCACTTTTTGAAAGTAATGTCATCGCAAAGTTTGGACAAAAAATGAGAACGTTTCTTTAACTACGATATGGTTGACTGAATCGACAAAAGTCAATAATATCAGTTGATTTGAGTCAAATTCTGAAAATGTCAATATTTTCCTTTCTATAAATTAGGTGTAAATCTTTCTTTGAATCATTTTGATGAATTATAATTATTGAGTTATTTTTTAAAATATACATTTTTACGAGATGTGTTAATAGTCTCACACCCACTCGACTTTATTGACCAAACACCATTTAATTGCCATTTCATTATTTCTAATTTATTTGAGTTATAGCTGAATTAGGAAAGCGGTAGTTTCCTAATTCGATAATAAATTGAATAAATCAGGATCTATTAATTCTTAATGTATGTTTAAACGTTTTAATCTTTTTTAATTAAAATATTCTTTCAACTTTTCACCTTAACACCGTTATGACATTTCAGAATTAAACAAAAACTACAGTTGTCTGGGTTTTAAATGATTATTATTTATTTTGTTATCTTATCTATCTCGAACAGTATATTTAGTATTTGATACAAGACTGAAAAAGGAGAATATTATATTTTCGTTGCATAATTCTAGGTATCACACACATTCGTAAACTTGCACTTTTTCCATTTTAAAAAGAATGCAGAACACTACAATACTCTTTATAATGTATGGTTTTTGATTTGGAAATAATGTAAACCATTTTTGGAACAATTTTGGTGTACTTACCTACACTATTTTTGGGTTATGGGACATCTCGCCCACGAAAAAACTGGCCCTAAGGCCAGATGTCCCCTTTTTCAAATGTGCATGGGTAGATTCACCCGAACCAATTTAATAGAACGGGCCAGATGTCTTCAATTAAATAGTCAAGGGATATTTCGGCAAGATCGTATATTTTTAATTAAATATCTGTTCATTAACAATATAATCAGCAAAAGCACCAGGCAAACATAAGTTCAAAGTGGTATGTATTTAAATAATTCTAGGCAGGAGGATTATTTAAGCACATACCACTTAAAAAAATCGTATACTTCATACCACTTTGAACTTATGCTTGCCTAGTACTTTTGTTGATTATTAATGAACAGAATTTTTTAAATTAAAAATATACGATCTTGACGAAATATCCCTTCACTATTTAATAGAAGACATCTGGCCCGTTCTATTAAATTGGTTCGGGCGAATCTACCCATGCACATTTCAAAAAGGGGACATCTGGCCTTAGGGCCAGTTTTTTCGTGGGCGAGATGTTCCATAACCCCTATTTTTTTCTATCCATCTCTAAAATGAGCAGTGTGCACATAGCCTTACCGCGAAGTACCCTGCCTCCCTTATTACCGGTACAAGCGAACGTTGTCCATTACTCGGACACGGAGAGGTGCGTCTTATCGTTAATTACCGCCCGACTTACCGGTTTACCGATTACCCGCGTGATTTACCAGCGCACACCACTATACTTTACCGATTTCAATTACCGACGCACCGCGTTTCGGTTTTTTTTTGTTTGGTAGTTTCTAATTTGAGATGTGGGATCGATATGACATATGGCAGACGGTCTTCGGCTAGGTTTCTTGTATTATAACATCTTGTTGTTCCATTTTTTTTTGGAATCTGAAATTTAAATAGTATGGGTCACAAGCTATCATTATCATCATCAGCCAATAATGTTCCCACTGTTTGGACACAGGTCTCCTCTCTGTGAGAGGTAGTGGGCCATAATCCACCACACGGGCCCAGTGCGGGTAAGTAGATATCCCATGTCATTTAATGGTTCTAGGACACGCCGGTTTTCTCACGATATTTTCCTTCACAGTTTTTGAGAGCAAAATGAAAGATAAATAACACATAGTAATGCGCAAGCTTGGATTCGAACCCACGACCTACAACTTTCTTTCAACTTTTTTTTGATTAAGTTCGTTTGGCAGAACTTGGTGCCAATTTTCAAAACGTCTTTATAAAAAAAGTTTGCCCATTATAAACAGCAATACATGATCAGTTTGTTCAGTTATTTCTGATAATTTGATTAAGAATAGATAAGTATAAAAAATAACCTGAATACCAAAATTAAACTCTCACATTCTCAATAGCTACCTTACACTCTGCATTTAATTCAAAAAAGGTCCGACTCCATCACAACGCTTGATTCCAGTTTAATCAGCGGTTACAAAGTAATCTAAAGCTGATCGTCCGTCCGTCCGAGCGTCCATTCAGCGCCGAATCTTAGCATAAAAGACGCTATTGTCTTCGATCGACGCTTCGTTAACAAGAGATGGTTCCCTGATTGGTTTTTATTTGAAATTCTAAATGTATGTTTTGTGGAAATATTGGCTTTCATTATAAAGATCTTTTCTTTAAAATTAAACCGATGTTTAGAAAGTTAATCTTAATTAAGTCTTAAAGTGTTAATCAGCACTTTATTATTTAGATAGTTTATTTATGCAATGCATTAACGTGTGGGTCGCGAATTGTATTTTATTTTTTGTTTGAAGAATAATTCGTATGCAAGTAGGATTTGAATCTAACCATGAAACCATGTAATTCAGTAATTCAGAAGCTCTTTACAAACAAGCTACTGCAGGCTACTATGTTCACCGGTTACAATCCTGCTTGTTTGAAATATTTTATTTTTTCCACAAAAAAATAATACGAGTATTATGGTTCACTAGCAAACTTGTTGGAAAAGCTTATAAAAGTAATGGTATTTTCTTACATTTTTTTTTGTGAAAAAGCCAAACTTCTAGTGATTTCCCTGATCACCCATTACCAAACAGCCAATTACCGTTGATAAAATAAAGATTAATCAATGTTTTGACACCACGAGGAATAAAAATAATTTCAATTAATGAAATAAAAATTAATATCTATAAGATAGAAATCATATTATAAATAAAAAGATGTATAATTTTTAATTATTTTTATTAATTTTATGCGAATATAATGATTGATCCACAAGGTGAAATAACTAGTTAGCCAAATTAATTAAAGGTCAACTCCATTAATTAGAATACTTTGACAATTAATATTCTCGAAGACGCCATTTTATCTTAATTTAATGCAATTAATTCCATTAGCACTATAATATTGTATTTCCATCAGATTGTGTTAAATGTCTTCATAATTATGAAGACAGATTTATGTCAAAAATGGGCACTAGTTATGTGACATTCTAGAGAAGATAACAAGTTTAAAGTTTCTATTTTTGAAGCACTATTTATTTTTAGCGTCTTATTATGACAGTTAAAGTCACAGGCCAAGTTTAGCTTTAGTGCCAATTTTTTTTTTCGATATTCCACTCTACAATTAATCTTGAAAACCAATTAAACTCTCCCTTAGTTTACAAACATTCAAATCCACATACAAAAACAAGCAAATCCGGAACAACTGTAGGTCATAAAAATGTTTGTTTCGTACGGGGATCTAACCAGCAACTCGATGCGCAGCAGTTGGTCGCTCAGCCAGTGCGCCAAATCTGCCGTCAACGACCTATTCCAACAGTTTCAAAACTAAAATAATTCAGACCATCTTTAACCTTTTAACCGCCAGACTTCATATCAATTGTCGTGTCTCCAGCGCCAGGCTACGAATCAGTGAAATACAAGTTCCTCTTTTTCTGCTCCTCTGGGGCTCTGATTTGTAAAATATTATGGTGTTCAATAAAAAGTATTATACCCGTCTATCTACATAAATAGTGAGATATATAATAGATGCACTAAAATCAAACAAAACAACAAAAATCGTGAATATTCTCTGTGGGATAATATCCGACTCTGGCGCAATGGGCCCGAAAATATTTGTCGGATATATCCGACGTTGGCGGTTTAAAGGTTAATTATTCATAAATCTCGCAAATCACAACAACAAACTCCTCCATTCCTTTTAATTCTCGGTAAATCAGCCCCTACATTAAAATCCTAGTCACAATTCCCTTCCGCGTCACTGTCAACGTCCTCTCAATCGCTCTGACTCAGCACACGTCATCAACTACCTACCACTGAACAACAGGTATACTGTAAGTTTCCCTCACAATTCCTAGATCTTGATAACCCCTAGTTAGGCCCAGCTGCCTCAACAAATAAGGTGCATTAATACTTCCATTCATCTGAGATGTATGAGTGAGTTTGTGAGTTGTGTTCGTTTGTACGCAATAATGCGTACTTTGGTCGCATTGTTGTGGTTGGCTTCCGTGGTTGGAATGTTTTGTGAATAGGTGTGATTTTGTGTGTGTTGATTTGTTCAGGGTTTTTTATTTGTCTGGGTTAGAATAACGTAAAACTTTTAAAATGATCTGCATATCTATGCAGCTAGTAGCTACTTATTTTTGATAAACCAATCAAAATAAAACACACCATCACTTTATTGACATTAACGTCTGTTTTCCCTGAAAGTTAAGTTAAACACTTACAAACCTCTACGTATTTCGAGAGCAGATTATTAGCATAAGATGACAAAAATAGTTTAATTTCCAGGAGAATGACCGCCCATTACCAGGCCTGGTTCACTCCGCGGCGTAGGTATAAAACTGTACGTAGGGTGGGGGGCCTCTTCGTGGAGGCCAATTCAGTGAGCAGCCACGCGCCACCCGTTCCGCTCGCGCTTCATTTCCTGAATATTTTTGTTTGGTTACGTGTATTTACGCACGTTTACGTATAATTTAGTATAAGTTTTCATAACACTATAATCCCCGCTTAAATTATCATGATTAGGTACGTTACAAGTTTGGCCTACTGGAGGACCAAGGTAAAATAGACGAATATCAAACCTGACATCACCTTATCACGTTAAGCTGAGTACGTAGGTAGGTCGAATTAAAATCGGTAGAAAGTAGAAGGATGTTTATTTACGCACGTTCAAACTCAGAAAATGGCCACACTACGCATTCAAGGTCAGCGATTGTATTTCGCTGCGCGAATTTTTTACCTACCTATCTGCAAAGACACGCAACGCGGGACCTGTGACAGTATGCGATAGTAATTGGTCGGAATGATAAGGACTTTTTTGCCACAGACGATAACAATCTTTAAAGTTATGACTAAATCAAATTAAAGACCAAGAGCCATGGTCATAAAATGGTGTAAAAATGTTGGATAGTTATACATATTTTAATGGGCGAACCAGCCTATAATATAATAATATTTTTTTGTTATAATAAGATTTTTATTAAATGAAAGTTTATTGTGGAATAGAGTGATCAAAAAAAGAAGTACTTATTCATTTGCATACTTATTTCTTTGTTTAAGAATTGGTTTCAAGTAAAACGGTGTACAGGGAATACTTCACATACTTTATAAGCATCAGCTTATTAAGTAAAGTATGAGGTAGGTACAATACATATTACAACACAACATTTATGAATTGTCATAATTTTTTTTTTTTTTTTTTTTTTTTTTTATCGTGGTAAAATCATCAAATGAGACCTCCAACCCCGGGCAGGGCGGGAGGTACTGTCAGACTTGTACTGACTAAAATCCACGGTGTCCTTCATTAGCCCTTTATGTTCCGGGGTCACGGTAATAGAAATAAGTCCCGCGACCCCGGCAGGCTTTGGCCCTCTGAGAGGGGGCCCCGTCATTTTTGCTGACAGCTTTTTGAGGCGCGCGTGGAACACGACGCGCCGTCGACCCGGGCATGGTCCATGGTCGGACAGCGAGTTGCCCTTTACTCGCTGTCCGCATGCCCGCGATGAATTGTCATAATAGGTACATTTTCAAATTTATATTGTCTGAAATTTCACATAACTATGAATATGGATATGCATTGTTTCATATTATTTTATGTTATTCTCGCGAGTCGCAACCCTATTGAGCTTGACCGACGGTAACCTTTTAATGTCCTTGGCGTCAGATAAACCAAAATAAACTTTTGCGCGTAACCATTCAGTACATTTTTGCTTGCGCACGGGAAGTTTAGGCTAATATAAAAGTAGGTGGGCGGTACGGCTGCCAGTTAAAATGTACTTTATTCTTTCGTGAATAGATTTTACATTTGTTTGATTTTTTTTTGGGAGTGACGCTTCTTTACGTAGTAATATTATTTATTCTATGCCATTACCAATCCCGCACACAACAATTTTTCAACAAAAACATGTCTTGCACTTCCAATACAAGAAAGCACCCATCAACCAACCCTAGTTAACAAATCAAATACCTTAGAACTTGCAAGCACTAGCAGTCCTCGCAACCTGCGCAAGCGCTTAATGCGACGAGAGACAATAAATCCTCGCTCATCGTGCACATTGTGCGTTAGAGCGAGACAACGACATATTTATGCGTCGCCCCGCCCACGCGCCCGCGCAGCTTTCGCGCAACTTTTTCTGCAATAACTTCAAGTTAAGGAGACGTGATGTATTTCAATTTGTTGCTGCTGTGTCTAACTGCTGGTTAATTGCTGTTCTGTTGGTTGATTAAATTGTTAACTTGGTTTACAGTGCGTTGATCTGAAGCTTAGATCTTAGTAATGCAGACAGTTGCTGCAGTTAAAATCATAATCGGGCTTTTCCCCTTTATTTTTGTATTAAATAATAACAGTATTAATTTTTTAACAATAAAAATAAAATTAAATAACTAAATTAATACCCTGTCGAATTTCGGCAGTTGAAGCCTGAATCTTTCGTTGTAGACTAACAATATAAGTAACTAGTGGTTACACAACGTGCACAAGTGTTATACTTACTAATATGACCGGCTCTTTCTCCAACCGATCATGGGTTTCACAAATTGTCGTTGGAGGTAATGATCGTTACTTAAAGGTTTTGCAGTAGACAAGACAAAGCAGCAAATCATGCAACCACTCCCATAGAAAGCAAGAATAGAATGATCTATACTTACCAGAAACCTTCGACCATAGATCGGAAGCCATGTAAATTCCAATAAGAGCCTTTATTCATGGACCAATAACAGCAATAAATACCATCAAAGTATCGTTTAAGGAAATACGACCATAAAACGTACCACGCAGCCAACTTGCTCGAATACTATTAAAAACAAAAATCAACGTACATTGTATTGAAGCCTCCCATATCAATCCGTTTGTATTTTCAGCAATAAACCACGTCAGGGCTCAGAATGGGCCTAACTACAATATTAGGCCCTTCCAGTATTATAAAATCAAAATCCTTTGAAAGCGTGTAAAGAAAACGAATGCGTTACACCCACGGTTTAGGTACAAGATGTCAGAAGTACGGTCTGATTGCGAGCGGAAAGCGGGAAGTTAAAAGCGAGTAGCGAGTTGATGTACGAAAACAGTAACAAATGAACACATCAATTAGAATGTGTGTGTGTGTGTGTGTTTGCTCGACCGTCTTTTGGTTCCTCTGTACTTTCAATGAGCTAAGTAGTAGTCGCCCAGTAACTCAGTCGTCGCACAAGTTACTTGATGGCGTTAATAAATGTGAGGTTGTGACAAAGGACCACTCTCCTACGTCAAGTCACACAGCGTCTCGCTAGCATTGGCACCTCGCCCTGCAACTCTCATGTCAGATAACTCAGGCGTCGCACAAGCGACTTGATGGAGTTAATAAAAAGTGAGAAACGACCACTTTTCTACGTCATGTCATACAGCGTCTCGCTAGCAGTGGCGCCTCGCCCTGCAACTCTCATGTCAGATAACTCAGGCGTCGCACAAGCGACTTGATGGAGTTAATAAAAAGTGAGAAAGGACCACTTTTCTACGTCATGTCATACAGCGTCTCGCTAGCAATGGCGCCTCGCCCTGCAACTCTCATGTCAGATAACTCAGGCGTCGCACAAGCGACTTGATGGCGTTACTAAAATGTGAGTCTGTGACAAAGGCCAGTCTCCTACTTCATGTCACACAGCGTCTCGCTAGCAGTGGCGCCTCGCCCTGCAACTCTCATGTCAGATAACTCAGGCGTCGCACAAGCGACTTGATGGCGTTAATAAAATGTGAGGCTGTGACAAAGGACCAGCCTCCTACTATGCACGTCATGTGTCGATGTCACAGTGTCTTGGACCATCGCAGTGTCCTGACACCGTGGGGGAATAGAATAGACAAGATATTTATGTGGGCAAGGAGTCGGAAGGTTTTCTTGGAAGCGCTCATTATGTTTCTAGATCATTGGTTTGTTATTAAAACGTTTAATCTTGAGTTTTTAAATGTCTGTGATTGGCACTTGACAGTAACGATACCTACATGTAATACAGCTTAAAAGCTTGCTACCTTGGAACTTCTCTCTTAAAGCTCTAACATTTGGTATTATGCAGTTTGACACCTGTCGGAATTAAATATTACTTAGAAGATACTACAGCCAGTCTAACATCCAGTGTTACCAATGGACATCGTATTACCCAGTTACTGGGTTGTGGACGTCCGATAGGCAGTCGCTCTTTGTAAAAACAAGTATTCGGGTGCATCCGGTTCCACTGGAAGCTGAACCCAATATAGTTGGCAAAAGACTAAGCAGATGATGAGAGAATACTACAACAACCTACCCACATTGGACTCACATGGTGCATTCCCTCTCAAAGTGAAGTGTATGTTTGGCTGTTCTCTCTACCAGTAGTTTCATAAGCCATACTAACCTAGATATGTAAAATCTGGTTGCGGGAAATACGTATACCGCGACTCCGGTACACAAAGGGCTACCGAAGGACACCGTGGATTTTAGTCAGTACAAGACTGACAGTCCCACCCGCCCTGCCCGGGGTGGGAGGACTCATTTCATCATCAGCCTATAACGTTCCCACTGCTGGGACACAGACCTCGTCTCTGAGAGAGGAAGTGGGCCATAATCCACCATGCGAGCCCAGTGCGGGTTGGTACATATCACATATCTTCGAAAAGTGTAGAATCTACTATTTGTGAAAGCAGGTGACTTCGCTACCGAGCAAGATAAAATAGCCATTCAGTAGCGTAAGACGGCAAGAGTGATGCCGTCATCTTCCTCAGGACCATATAAAGGAGAACACCTTACGATAGGTACTCAAGTTGCTGTAGCAATTTGTAATAGTTGAAAGACAGGAATGATCTATCTTTGGTGTAAAGGGAGCTTTAAGAGAGTGGCTTGTGACTTAGAAATATTGATTTTACCAATCAGTGTAGTTGGTTATGAAGCTGCTCAGGGGGGTTCACAATTGTAAAATTATAATATGAAATGCGATAATATTCATGATTTTTAAAATGGCAGTTATTAATATGATTTTTTTAAATATATTATAAATCATAGGTTGCCTGGAAACGATCGCTTCGATCCCTTTGTATTATAAGATCTACTTTGTAAAAATACCTTTAATTTGTATGGTATACTTATTAAAGTGTATTTTATCTTTCAATGTATCAGTCTATCTGTATTTTAGCCCAATGATCCTACTAATATTATAAATGTAGAGGTTTGCATGGATGTGTGTTTGTTACTCTTTCACGCAAAAACAACAGAACGGACGTGAATGAAAATTGTTACACAGATAGTTGATAACCTCGATTAACACATGGGATAGTTTTTATTCCGATTTGTGTTCCCGTGGGATAATTATCGAGTTGTAGCGGGTGAAGCCGCTGGCAGCAGTTAGTAGTTAATATTTGTTAGTTTGCACGTTTTTCAGATTATCAAAGGTTCTGTCCTGTTTCACCAATATAGTCACCCCAAAAAATATTCAGCTGTCACAAAACTTCAGGTACAGACTTTTCGAAAAGTGGGATTTAGTATGTATGAACTATGCATGTTTGCACGACGTACACACACGATCTAAAGATGTACTGACATAGTAAGTTCCTCTGAAAAGCACCCCGAAGAGAAGATCGCTATATCAGACTGGTGTGAAGAATTATATTATTTTCCAACAAAAATAAACACAAAGTAAGTAATTATTTAAGACAAGATGATGTCAACATTAAATTAAATTCTCACTGCTTTTCTTGTTCCAATTTGTCTTATTATCTTTATTACTGCATAAAATATTTTAAATTAACACTATAACTTTTGTAATATCGCCTTAACTTCACGCGTATATTCTTTATGCCTCAAATAGACTTGTTTAGTGTACTGTCACTTATCATGGACGTTGACGTTCATGCGTGTGCGCACGCAGGTTGTGTTCAACAGGTGTTAGGTAGCGTATCTATAGATCTAGTGTTGGTTAGCTTTATTGAAATGACAATAGGGTTATAAGTTGTTTGTTTATGTCATTTTGAATAATAACTCGTAAGTAAATTTTTAAAAGTTTCGTAGCTTGAAGTGAAGGTCGCGGGACTTACTCATTACCCCGGAACATAAAGGGCTATTGAAGCACACCGTGGATTTTAGTTAGTACAAGTCTGACAGTCCCTCCCGCCCTGCCCGGGGTGGGAGGACTCATTTGATGATTTTACCACTATAAAAAAAAGCTTGAAGTGAAACATTGATTCAATTTTCAGAGGGTGATCGCATTTACTGACGCGGTTCAGTTTTTTCGGAAAATAAATAGTGGTTTAATATGTTTTAATACAATTAAGGTAATACGTGATAAACTTATAGGACAACGCCGCGAAAAATAGACCATAAAATAACAATAAAAAAATGGATGGATTTTTGAGATGAAAATATTTTTTCAGCAATTTTTTCCTACCACGAAATCACTTTGAATATCAGTTAATACTTCGATATTATACGTATCTTAACCGAATCCAACATTCCAAAAAAAAAGTCACTTTAATAATCTTGCTAGACTTTTAAAATAACGAAACCACCATGAAGTTTGAAGATGGAACACCATCGGCCATCACGCCATTAAAACCTCTATTGCCCATAAACTACCAAACTTTAAGCACGCGCCAATCGTCTGATGATCAGTAATTAAGTTCTGTTAATGTCGTCACCCACGTGCTGCGTAGGCGCATGTGTTAGATGTCACAGTCGTGTGGATGGGTGGTCATCTTTTTGTTTATAAAAATCATTATGCTACTGGGTAGAAAGTATAAGATATATGTTGTGGTCATTATTTATGGTGAAATTATCATTTTTATTATTCCAGATTTTAATCTATCGCTGAGATAAATTTTATCGAGTTTCGTTCAGCCATTTTGATGCGGTTGAATTACAAACATTCATCCATCTATCTATCATGAGGGCTTAAATATGTGAAGCTATTAAGAGGTAATGTGTTACCTATACATTTCAATAGTTCAATTCATCTATTTTAGTGTAGCTCTTTCAGATTTTCTCATCCAAAGCGTAAAATTATCTAAATTTAAAAGTTTTGACAATCAAAAGCTACTGCTACTTTCTTAATCCTTGAAAACCCTTAATTGATCACGACAACATTAATAAAAGCACCAACAAAATCCAAAAGAGATAAGTCTAACACAATTTTCTTAGCCCTGCCAGATCTAAAATGACACGGTGTCTGTTTAATACAGTTGGAAAACGCCCCCTTCTTCTATAGATGTATCCGTTACAAAGTGTAGAGTGGGTGTATCGAATCCAATTACCTCAACACAGTGCCGACGCTAAGAAATTATACGATGGACGCGCGATGCAGAAATGAGGTTTATTAAGATGGATTTTTTATCATATTTTTCTGTGTTAAAGTGAGCTAATTCTTTGAAGATGGAATTATCAGTGTATTTTCTCGATGAGCTCGCTCAGGTTGCATTTTCATATGTGATAACTTTATTCAATCGATAAAATTAAATGTATCTAGAAAAACTAAAGATGAAAGCTTTAGACACGATTGAAAGTTTGTAATCAACTGATTGATTGATAAATATTGAAGATTGATTAGGTAAAATATGATTAAGCAAGCTTCTAAGCTTGGCATATTAGTAAAGTTAAAGATGGTTAACGTGTTATCGGGACCTCAGACTTGCAGGTTATTGCTGAAAAAAATGTGGAGGAAATGTTTTAAACACAGGCAAGTGGAATTAATATTTTTACAACATACTTGACTTTATTCCAAAATTAATTGTACATTTCATACAATAGATGGCGTTAGTTGTCATTACTTTTCAAGTTTTCAATTCTTGACAACAACACAAACTAAAATCTTAATACTTAAAATAGTTTTATCATCATCATCATCTGTCTAGGTTTCTCCCAAGTTTGTTTGGGATCGTTTCCAGTCAGACTAAATGCAGTTGAATATAAGAATTTTTAACATGGGGCGACTGCCTACCTAACCTCGACAATCCAGTAACTGGATAATACGATACCCCTTAGTAAGACTGCTTATCCGACTTTCGTTCTTCGGATTACCAGTTCAACCATCCACAGACCGACTTCAGTAAGCACAACTTTACCTAGAAGATTGAATTATGAGGATATCATTATTTAGCCAAGAGATTAATAAAAATAGCAACAGTTTATAAAATTAGTACATACCTAAGAAATAGCACCTCCTAATCGTTACCTACAACAAATCCGTCAAATATCGCAGGTTGTAAACTAAGTTAGTGCAAGTTATGAATAACTTAACAGTTCTTATCAGAACACAATGGACGGTTACGATAACATTTAGAGTAACCGCCGGTGTTTAGCTCAGGGGTCGTTGAACCGGTTAGCGCAAATAATACTAACTAGTAGTTATTGTTCGGTTAGGTTAACCTGTGGTTTGTTAGCTGAGATTTACGGCAAGTGCAACTTAGCTTGAGAATTGAACGGCCTTTTTGGAATTAAGTTTTCTTGAACTCAATAGATACTCGTAAGTTACCTACCTTGAACTGTTTACTGGAGACAAGGGATGATGTATGGGACATGGGAGACTTGCCGTCTGATCATGAACCATGCTCGGGTCGAAGGTGCTGGCGGGTCGTATTCTACACGCGTCTCAAAAGAGCTGTCAGCTACGAGTATCTGCCGTATATCCAGTGTTAAGTTCTAAATAAAGTTTATGAGTAATTCAAATTAAAAAAAGAACAATAATTAATACCCTTTGGCATCGTAGCTCCTAAACGAATGCACCGATTTTGACGCGTTGTTGTTTTTTGCTAATCTTAAATGATGGTTAGGTTTTTTTAATCTACAATATAAAAATCAATTGCTGTTCGTTGGTCTCGCTAATACTCGAGAACGGCTGGACCGATTTGGCTAATTTTGGTATTGAATTATTACTGAAAGTCCAGGGAAGGTGTAAAAGGTTTTTTGAGGCAGTACGAAGTTTGCCGGTCAGCTAGTGTTATATAATTATATAAGGTGCAAATCACAAGTCCCACGGGTCACCGCACCGTAACGCCTCATTCAAGGCTGCATGCAGTGTGTACACGGCCTATAATGTTGAATGTCTATTGTTCTTAGAGGAAGTGCTAACTAACTTACGCACTTGGCTGGAACTTAGGTTTATTGAGCGTGCTTGACGGCGTAATGACGGCTTTCAGTCATTCTGTGTGATGTTTATGTTATTAGTATATTTTACTGTTATATTTGAATTGAATTATTTTATAAATAGTAGGAAAAGGGTCTTTTTTTCTGATGTGGTGCATGTGCAACAATTTTTCTCGTGTTTTCCTGTATCTTTTTAGGATTATTTTATTAGGATTCAAATCTATTTCAAGGTATTTCGTTCTCTGATCATGATCATGTAAGATTAACATGATCGTTCCGTAAATTAAAAATTTTGTTATTCATCATTAACAAAATTTTTATTTACGGAACGATGAAATTAAGAGTTCTACCGTAGGCTTGGAAAATCTTTAATTTTTACCGATCTTATAAAAATCGACAATAACGCTAATTAACAAGAAATTGTGTTATGTAACTAATATACGTTTGTAAAACTAAATGAATCTAAGAATCCAAAGACAACATTAAAACTACAACTACAGACACCTAATATAAATCGATTTTCACCCGTAACTTTATACTGAGTCGAGCAGATATAAATTAAATCTCCCCTTATATTAGTCATTCCTGATTCCGAGCTAAAATCAATTCATTAGGAGACACCAATAAAACGCGAGTGTCCTTCTCTGCAGCGCATTAACAATTCAAGAGATAAAAAAGAAAATAAAAATGGTGAAGACCACCTACACGTCTTGCCGGACTGCGGTAGAGGGGTGCGATTTGTCGTACGTTTTTGCGATTAGTCGTGATGGTAGAAGAGTGATTTGAGTGCTGGAAAGTGCAACTGAGATTGTTTGGTTATCTGTCTTAGTAGGCAAGGTTGGTTGCTATGAATTAAGTGAAAAATAAATTATACTTCTTTGCATAGAATAAACATAACCTCAGAAGCCCTGCGCGGTGCAGGCGTTCTGTCAGACTAGGTTTATGCGTGAACAATTTCGGAAAATCCATCGGTTAGTTGGATTATTTGATTTACCAATAAATACCTTGATGTTTTCATGTCTTTGACGTTGTGAAGGTAACATTTTTTTAAGAATATCGCCTAACGAAAAAATTAAGTTATACATAGATACAGTATATTCGCTAAATAGTGCAATACAAAGGGTACCTCTACCAATCTTCTCAATTATAAAACAGCTGCATATCAGAAACCTGAATTTTAGACAAACACAAATTAATAAGTACCAAACGGTATTCAGAAATATCAATGTTACATTCAAACTATAGCACTAACTATACAGTTTACTGATCAGTTTTTTTGGTGGAATTTTTCCTTAGAAAATTACATCATCATCATCTGCCTAGCCTTTTTACAATTATATTGGGGTCGGCTTCCAGTCAAACCAGATGCAGCTGGATATCAGTAAAAAAAAATAAAATACATCACTCCTAGAAAAAATGTCTCCCTTTTCATACCTATCCGTATTCATATACATCTTCTAGGTAACTAGATTAATACAATTAAAAGAGAAGGAGTCTCACTGCATTATAAATCAGACATACGGCATTTTTGTTCGCGTATTTCAAATTAACTAGTAAGTTATGCCAGTCATTAAATGTACGCGATTGTGAGATCGGATAACCGTGATCGGGGATGGAATGGAGTCGACATTACCGACATTTATTTTATAAAGATTTTTAAAAAATAATTCGCATTTTTACCCTGAATAGTTAGGAGTATTGCACTTTGCAATAAATAAACATTTATTTCATGAGTTTTGGTTAGGTTCTATAGTATTTTGCCTTCCTAATGGCTTTTAAAAGAGGTTTGCTAAAATGGGTTTCATTTCGTTAATGCTTAAACTTAAACATATGATTAAAATATAAATAGTACCAGGACGATTAATAGGCTCATACCAAGAATAACATTATCTATATATTCTACTACTGAAATGATCAAATGCCATTAAACTTCAGACAAAAAAAAACTAAAACAAAAAAAATATTTAAACCCAACTCCACTCCTCTGTCCCGAGACGCCTTCGATTTTCTTTTTCCCCACCGTCAGTCCGAAATGAAGTACCTTCGTCCATACGTTACTCCGGAAGTGGACAGCCGGAGTGAAATGGCCGCTCCGTCGTTTCCGGCCCCCCCTCCCCCCAGCAGGCTTTAATTAAAGGCCCGGTAAGGTTTTAACACGTCTCTACCTTTGAAGGCGAATGCGATTGAATCGGGATTTTTTGCTCGCATTAGGGAGAAAAGATTAAGGGTGTATTACAAAGGGTGAAGGGTTCAGACTGCCTCTGATAGTTGGTTTTGTTAAGTGGGTGAGTTTTTTACCTGAGTCTGCTGAATGTAGCTTATGTTTTGATTTTCTTTTGTTTACAGGTAAGTTTGGGATTGGATGTGCGGTTTGAGTAGTGCTGGTTGAAGGTGATCCGCAAATAGTAAGTAGATTATGTTTACCTATAGCGAAACGTTCGTTAAAGAAGATATGGATTTACACTAATAAAATTAAGGCCAGTTTTGGATTTAAAATAACCACTAATATGTTTCTTTCATTCAGGGAAAATTAGATTGTTCTCGAGAATTTAGGCGATGTATTAATTGTGAACTTAACATATCGCGAGCACAACTGCACCATATTATAATATACCGCAAAGTAGAAAATCCAACAACTGTAGTTTTTGGCTTTTTATGTTCTTTATCATATCGCTTGCGGACATAAGATTAGTTACTGGTATAAACAAAAAAATATGACAACATAATTGGACAGTTGTGTTGTCAAAACCATAAATGAAACCATAACCCATATTTGAATTCAGAACTTATAGGGAGTGGTGGCGAAAGAAACTGGAAACTTTTGAATGCCCTTACATTCAAAAGTTTCGATTTTCTGTCGCAAGGGCCCGTTTATTCGCTGACGGATTAAGAGAGTAGACCCCCAGCTTAAATTTCGAGAAAGGAAAAGTTTTCTACACGGAAATTTAGAATGAACTTGCTAGTTGCTTCTTTTTAATATCTATATCAGTAGAATGCCCAAAAAGTCTTATTAATAATGACGAAAAAACTGTAAAACTAAACTGGCATCCACCATAAAAACAATATAAAAACCATAGCTTTTATGATTCTATTTACATTTTTGGAAATCGTGACTCTTTTAGTGAAATCAAACTTTTATTGTTTAGAGTTTTATGTCTAAATTATAATAGAAGTGCTATTATTTAGATAAAGGTAACAAAACGAGGCCCATGTTACAACAAAACTCCGTAGGAACACTCATAGCAGTATGCGATAAAGTATCACAAATACCTAATTTATGGTTACTGAAAGTAAAACAAAAACATCTAATCATTTCAAATGGGTTTAAAAACATACATTGTTCAAAAATGTCTACAGTACTACAAGTACAGACTAAATAAGTCGTAGCACACAAAATAATAAGTGCTACAGAAATCGTAGCATACGTAACTTGTTGCTACGAATTTTGTAGCACGTCGACGTGGAGCTACGAAATTACGAGTACACTCAAAAAAAATATTTTCAAGGCAATTCCTATATTTAATTTATTTATAATTTTGTGCTACGGTATGTGGTCCTTCGGCACATTAATCTACCTCGTGGAGTCGTGGTCGTTATCAAAATCCGTGTGTGTATTGGTATTTCTTAATTTCGTGACGCGACCTGCGCCTACGCACCTCGGAAGCTATTTTACAAGATCTTTATAGTCACTCTATAGAGTATAACGCCTCTTCACTTTGATGTCGGGCTATAGTGTAAGCGAGTTTATGACCGGAGCGATTTTATTAAGCACCGGGAAATCCGATTTATTGTAGCATTAATGAGTAATTTTTGTTTTTAATAATATTGATTAAATTAAGAGAAGATGAAATTTTTTGAATAAATTACTGTTTAATTATTTGATTATTCGACTACACAATAGATTGATTTTTCAAACAATGAATATTTTAAAAAATAATTAAGCACAACTAACTTTAAATAAATTACGATGATATTTTTTTTAAATCTCATAACATTGATGCTTTTCTATCGTCATTAGCAGAACTACAAGCAAAATTGACGTTATTATTATAATTATTTATGTAACACGTTAAACCGCTGTTTCTAAGACCCCACCCGTACCCGAACACATACATATTTATAGGGAGTCCATTACATCGATTGTCGTTATGATTCTTGACCAAACAAGTTCTGATTCAAATTTTATAATGTAATATAGTCGAGAATTCATCGCCTATTATGACAAGTCTGTAATGAAAGTATGATGACTTATACCGAAATAATCGTAAACTTTACGATTTAATGATCATTTATTTTTTTGTGACTGTTGACAAAATACCGCATCTAATTTATTTATACGTTGGAAATATGGGTTTTATTGCAAATTATGTTCTATATATGAAGTTTTTGATATTAAAGTTTGGTGCTCGAATCAATATTTTGTGTAATAATAAACGTTATTGCGTTTAGTAAATAGTCGATTCATAAGTGACAGAAAACAAAATTGTTGATAAAATATTATTTTTAATGAAACTTTTTTTTTATTTAATTGAGGTCAGAGGTGAGTCTGGACAGAGTGGACATATAAGTCATTCGTTTGTAAACGGTCGAATGATATGTGTTTTGGACTGTTCGTGGGCGTATCGAAGGCGCCACTTTAACAAATATGGCGGAATAAAATTTGGTTATTTCGAGGATTATGATTTGATTAAATACCGTTGATAGCAATATTAGCCTAGATTTTTATTATATTACAGCACGAAAAAGGCTACTAAATTATTTTTTAAAGTTGAAAGGTCAGCTAACTTAAGGCTTTCCACACCTATGTTTGATTTGATTATTTTGTTGTACTACAATACTTTGAAAGCATCAGTGTTTTTCAATTCACGAGCCCTAATGCCTTCTGATCTATCTGACCGTTAAACCATATACCAGTAAGTAATTTTTATTATTTATTTAATGGATCCCTCCCTCTCACAGAGAGGAGACCTGTGTCCAAAGAGTGGGAACATTATAGGCTGATGATAATGATTTAAAGGATACTAAACAGCTTATTATTAGCTATCATGATTTCTGAAATTTCGAAAATAGAATAGTCACTTATAACAATTTTAATGAAAGTCTATTAAAATTCATTTACCTACGTCCATTGTTAATTGCGTCCCCAGTAACTTATAATAGGCTTGCATCGTACGCACACACACACACACATATAGTAATATGGTAGCATATCACGACGCAATGCGAGCGACATCGTCACCGACACTGGCCGTCACCGATAAGCGCGACAAGCTGAATTACGTCATAACACGTACGACATACAGGTGAGAACCGAAGGATCAATTTGGATGAACAGCTGAAATTGTACATGTTACTAGGAGTATTGTTGATGTTTGCTGTCTATTGACTGAGGTATCATCTTGCTTACTACAACCGCAACATTTACAGTCCTCTTTTTTGTGAAAATTCCTGACTCAGTCTTAGTAAGTACCCAGTGGAATTTATAGGAAATAATGTGAAAATAATGAAAACTAACCCTTAAAATTTCTCAAAATAAAATCGATTTAATTATGTCTGTTAAGCCTTTCTCAAACTGACAGGCGAAACGAATGCGTGCCGTAGCGTTTTTGTTTGTAATGTATGGAATTGTTTGAAGCCAGTCACATAGACTATCGGACCGCTTTTGTTTTTCAATGTGACTGGATTTAAACATTTCCATACATTATAAATAAAAATGCTTCGGATCACATTCGCCTCGCCAATCTGTTTGACAAAGGCTAAAGTCTATGCCTTGACGGTTAAACTAGCTGATTAGGTAATCATCATCAGCTTATAAATGATCCTACTGTTGGGACACAGGCCTCCCCTCTGTGATTAGGGAATCATCTGAGCTAAAATACAAATTCATCCTATGAAAAACTTCGCTTGGATTGACGTATGATAATTTTCATACCATTGATAGTTCCTTTTGGATAATTTGTATTCTTCAAATCAAATCTTTTTTTTTTAATTATTGGTCCTTCTGCATCCTCTGTACAGCGTCCCTATCGCCTATCTACCGGCATGCATCGCCCGTCAATTGGCATAACTTCAATAATATTTAGTTGTGCCACGAATAATGATAAATTGTGACGTCATTGTTTGATGTCACTACCCGCATTTATTGTGAAATTGTTATAAATCACAATTATTAATGACTAGTGAGTAATAAGAGACACTAATACGATTTTAAAGGAGTATGCATACGTTAATCGTTTGGTCATTTTGAAAGTATCAGAGCCGAAAGAAAGTATAGAGAGAATAATATTAGGTATCTATAAGTATAAGGCAGCGGAAATTCGAGTGGAAATACCAGAAGTCGGCAAGTTGCCCTGGAAAAACATACTTACCTTCTTGATGATGTTCCTGTAAAATGATGAATGTTGGTCTGTGCATGGGTGATCATCTATCCTATCGTATCTCTGGTCACGGCTGTCCAATGTAGATTTTACACTCGTTGTTGTTAGTCAGAAGCTTGAAAGTCTGAAACCTGTCTTATCCTGTAACATTACCCAGTTACTTGATTGTGAAGGTCAGAAGCCTTATCACAAGATTTCAGTATTTTATTTACAGCGTAGGTACTTGAAGTATTTACTGTGTTTATTTTATGGAAAAATCGAACAGCGCCTCTAGCGTGAGAAGAAGGTACTATTTTTTTCTTTGAAATTAATGCCAAAGTTCCAGTTTACGTCACAAAAACTCAGTCGCTTCATGTAAAATACTGACATTTAACTTGATTCGTTTCGACGAGTAGCCGAACCCAACATTTTGGGAAAAGGCTAGGCAGATGATGATATATGAGTAACGGTATTCAGAATTTGATGATCAGGTTTCTACTAAACCCTGCAGCAAAACGGCGTGAATATGTAGTAGTACTAGTAACATTATAAATTATTATCATTTAGTTGATAGCAAACTGTCGATGAGGTCGTAAGTTCAAATCCATGTTGCACAAGGTTGGTGGTAATTTGATTTTATGATTAGGTAAGGCTTTATAATTATGGAGGTTGTATTTCAAACCCGCTTTTATAATAATCTCAATGATTATGAATTGCAGTTGTAGATATTATTATTATCATTGTAGTAGCTGATAAATGTTGCATAGCATGGAACGTAGTTGGAAGTAAATAATTATTAACTTTATTAGAAGGTAGATTGGCTTTAGAATCAATCGTGTTTAGGTAAAATACTTTGTTGTTTCTCTCTAATGACTTAGTTTTCTTTTGCAAACCTTAGCAAGGGCATTCTGAAAGTAGAACAGCATGTCTTAATAAAGCTCTTAAAACAATTAATTGAGTGTATAACTTAAACCAATGAAGATGATTTTTTCAGGAAAGATAATTTCAGATTGAGAAGTGGTATTCGAACCCGCTATCCAGAAGACGCTGGTTTCGAATCCCACTTGCAATCAGAATTTTTCTTTCCTCAAAAAATCATCTTTACGATACGCGTCGTTAAAATAATTAAACCAACGAAGTATATCAGCACAACATAAATGACGTCTTGTTTGTAAACGCACTCAAGGCCCTAGTCCAACCCAAGGTCCTTTTTTTTTTTAGCATGCTAAAATCATTAAATGAGTCCTCCAACCCCGGGCAGGGCGGGAGGGACTGTCAGACTTGTACTGACTAAAATCCACGGTGTCCTTCAATAACACTTTATGTTCCGGGGTCACGAGGTCCTAGTGTCATAATTAAAAAAAATCCAATCACGAAACGTCAACGCCAGTACCTGACGTCAAAAGACGAGACGTCTCTGTTATAATCCTACTCAATCCGAGTCCTAATGAGAATTCTCATGCACTAATTAGACGATATACATTGCCATCCTACTGAGGACTTTGACAGGCGCATTAACTTGTCGCTGAGCAGTCTATACTGTATTAAGTGGATCTCTCGGAAAATAATGACGTTTTAGTATTTTTTTTTTGAGTGGATTATGAACATTGTGATCGATTTCATATTTCCAGTTTGATCACTTAAATGTATTATAATCACCAATTCCATTCGTTAAAGGGAGATTTTGTATTTTTTTTTATCTTTTACTGTATTTGGTTTGATGTTAATACAAAAACTTGAATTCAAATTCCAGTTTTGATTGTTATAATGTATTGCATTTAATATAAAAACCTTAGAGCTTGTTTATTGACCATTATTTTGCTTATATAGGGTACTTTTGATTTTGTAGACATGCAGACGTGGTATGAATTATTATCGAAGAATTTTTTTTTTTAAATTTTATCAACCTTCGATTTTTTTCTTATAATTATTATAGAGACATTTACAAATATTTAAACTCACATACACAAACAGCTAAACTCAGAAACACAACCTGTAAAATTTTTGTACTGTCAGAATTAAACCTCGCGACACTCGAGCAGTAGTCTATCGCTCAGCCACTACGCCAACAGTACCGACTTTATAAGCTTCTTATTTCCAATTTCCCCACTGATCATTAGATAGATAACCGTGTTACTTACAAAGGTTTAAATCCACTACAAGCAACGCAGTGCGCTTTCACTTGTTTTACGAGCTCATTGTTACAGCGAACTAAAGTTTAGTTTCAGGATCAAACATTCTCACTTTCGATCAGGTTGTTGAACCTGTGTCTGAGTAATGCAGAGTTTGGCTTTTGAATTTTAAATATGCGATTTCTTTAATCCGTGGTACTGCACGGTTTCTGCAGTGGTTGATGCGCTGTTCGATTCCCACTTGGTTTAGTGTCTCTCGACATCAGAACGCTCTGAAATTTATATTATAATATGGTGAAAAATTAAAACCGTAAATTTTCGTTTACGTTACATTAGAAAAATACGGGTGAAATATTTTTAGAAAATCCAAAGAAAATGTAGGTAGTGCCCTTGCGCTTCACTTGGCTCGTCTTGGCGGGGTCACTGCCATGCCCCCAGATTGACAGTCTAAGTTGACCAAAAATACGTTATTTACAATAAATTTTAAATTTATCCATAAACGAAAATGCTTCAGTCTTACTCATTAAAAACCTCTAATATTCACTTACGATGTAATATAATAAATAGTATGTAATAAATGATGATATAAATTGATTTATACGTCTGTTGGTTCACGGAGCAGTACGGCCTCATGGTATCAAGGAGCGTTTACACAAGCCACTGCGGCTGACAGAAAAGAGTGTGGTACAAGGGATAACAAATAAGCGACGAATGAAATTGCTGCAAACTGTATGATACGAGAGTACTGCCGTTGTTAAAGGTTTTCTTTTAAATGATAGTCAAGTTGTCAAAATGAAATAAGTTGTGACTGATTTTAGAATTATGTCTTTAGGTAATTTTGCTGTGGTTGAACCGTTTCTACATGTTTGTGTACATGAATTTAATGTTTGTAAAAGTGCGAAAAATGCCTTGGGTGACCGCGTTTTATTATTTGAAAAAAATGTTTGTCCAACAATGAGACCCACTGAAAAGACTGATGATTCACTAAAATGCGGAATCATTATTTTATAGTTATATTTTTATACGCAATAACACCTGCGTCGTGTCTTCTCAAAGATATTTTCCAAGGAACGAAAAATTGAGCTGCGAGCAGGATTCGAACCTGCGTCTTCTGGATAGGTACTCCAGACGCCTTAACCAATTAGGCCAATTAGGGCTAATGTGTGTGTTTCTTGCCAGTACTTGTTTATAAAAAACGCGCAATTCGAACCGTGTGTTCCATCAACCCATTTTACGTTTCATAAGAGTCCATGTAGGTGATGTAGAAAATAGTATAGTAAATTATTTCACTGAAATGCTTAAATTTCACCAATGAAATACTTTAGTATTTAATCGCTGCTCGCCCCGCTTACCACTCTAACCTTACGCCGCCTTCCAAGACGGAGACAATTGGCACGTCACCGCCAGAGGTCGCCGCTTTTGCAAGTAACCACAAATCACTGGTGTCCGCGCCGGTCGACGGTCAAACGCGCTGTGTGCATGCGCCATTATACGCGGTGTAATGCTGCTTTAATAACTTATATTATTTGGGTTATAAGTAAGGTGCTTTTGGCATTATAATATTAGCTATATGATGGATCTTCAAGAATAAGCAATGCTTGACAAGGTCGATAAGTGATGGTGATCACTCATTTTACACCGAGATTCTTCCGCGTCTCGGAAAGTATATTGAGCCGTTGGTCTTGGCTGGTTATTTGGCTATCTTTGGCATTAGTTACAGGTACTCAAAAGCCTGGAAATCTGAAAACTAGTCTTACCAAAGCTTATAGGTTACCCAAATATGAGTAAGTACATGTAAAATATTGGAATTAAGAGGCCATATCATGAGTTTTCAGTAGTAGTAGTAGGGGCTCAGCTGCATTTGGTCAGACTAGAAGACGATTCCAAAAAACTCTAAAAAGGGGTAGACAGGTGACAATGAACCTAGGTTCTTACTAAATAATTCCATTTTCACAATCAACGATAAGCCTTTTAAAGTGACAGTTTCCACTTGGTAAAAAACAAATGTCAGTGAAATGTTAGAAAGTGACATTTAAGGCACACGTGTTTGATTGACAGAAGTGTCAAGTTAGTAGGTACATTTTGGCGACATACCGCAATGATTGGACATCGTCACCTTGCCAGTTGCACTTTTACTAAAGATAGAGAATATTTTTGGTCTTAATGTCAACTGGTTCACTGTTTGCGCTTAAAAACTTTCCAGTTTTAATGTGGACTTAGTAGCAACATTAATTAGTTGGATTTCCTCTGATGGACAGTGTCAATCAACAGGGCCTATGAAAGTTCACTGAAGGGCGCTCCGTCACCGCGAGCATTCACCTGTAATGTAACGTTACAAATTCCAATATCTCATCATTGACAAGACAATAAAGCATCAAATCGTCCACTTTTATGTTACATTACAGCTGAATATTCGCGGTGAGGGTAAGGCGCATGAAGATAAGTGTCTTCTAAGGCTGCATGCACCCTGTCTTTTGTCCTCCACCTCTTTAAGGTTGTGGGTTCAACTTCCATAGAAACATCATTATCAGTTACAAAATTATGTTAGTGGTTAAATTATGAATCTTGTATTTTCTTTCTTTAACATTCTAAACAGTTATAAGAAAGAAATTATAAATATTTGATACTTGCTACAGTGGACGCAAAAAACATGTTTTATTAATGTTTTGAAATGGAAACAATAATCCAAACAATGTAATGAAAATTAAGTCTAACTTATAAAATTATGGAAATAAATAATGAAATTTTCAAGCTAAGCTTTTAGGCTCTTATATGCTTGTAACTCTACGAAAGCTGGATATTTCTAAGCATTTCTTCCTATCTGTTTCAAGTCATACTGATTGCCCGGTACCATTTAACTGACCATGTCAATGTCACAATGGGAAATTAATCATAGACATGGATATAATTGCCCGTCAATGACTTAATTAAGTTCCAGATCTCTGATCATAATAGTAGGAGTATATCCGATGGAACTACATTCAAAAAGGCATCATGATGACCTACTGTGTCAATCGGGAATAAGTATTATAAACGTTTGCGGTCACTAGAACCAAAGAGGATGTTTAAAAAAAAACATGATTATAGCTGCGGCGGTATTCTGTGTTTTCATGTAAAATATCCCAATAAAGTAGTTACCGTGGACGGTGAGTAATGGGCGACTCGCTGTCTGATACGGACCATGCCAAAGAGCTGTGAGCTGATCTGACCCCCCCCCCCCCCCTTAGAGGGCCAAAGCCTGCCGGGATTGCGGGACTGTCTCATCAGTTAACCGAGACCCTGGAACGTAAAGGACTATTGAAGGATCACTGTGGATTTTAGCCAGTACAAGTCTGACAAGCCCTCCCGTCCCGCACTAGTTTGCCATGATAAAAAAACAGTATTTGCTAAAAGACAGATGATTAAGAAGTTGTAATATAATTAATTATGTATATTCAGATGGACAGTCAATTTGTAACGACAAATTACGCCATAAAACTATGACGAATAGAAAAATTAATACTCTCAGAACTTTATTAAAGAAAAATCTGAAATGCATTTAATATGAGGTCGACATGTCAGTTATTCATATCTCCGGCAAATTGGCTTATTACTCACGTACGACAGTCCGACGGATTTTAATCTGCGTCTGATAAAACGAGCGATCGCAGCGAATAATCGCGAGTGTGTGGGCAAACTGCCTGCGATTTGTCAAGTGTGGGGAGAGCCTTAGATTGTTAGTTTGTTTGTAAGACTTGATATTATAAATATCTATCGTTTGTGAAATTATTGAATGAAGTTGTTCAAGATGAGTGGTTGATATCAGATTACAGATGTTTGCGTTTTTTAATAATTAGAAAATGAAAAGAAATAATTTAAAAAAAACTAATTTAAAAAACTTGTCTTAAGATTACCAAACAAATTACGTTTAAAGAACCATAATGTTGTGTAACAACCACATAGAGATGCATTGACACATAGCACATAACATATGTCGTACTTATGTAAATAACAGTCTGAAAATTGTACATATTAGGGCAAGACTCTATATAAATCAAGAAAATTGTTAACCAATTACCATTTTTCGGTGTTATTAACTGCGGCAATATTACACGTATAAATCGGAATAAATATCAAATGACAACCATGACAGATGTCATATCGCCCACGAAAACATTACCAACTTCCGCTCACAAATTCACGTAGGAAGATAATTAGAAATATACGAATCGATTTATCAATGAAACCTTGCTTCTAAAATAAGTAAAAAACGCTGAAGTGAAACGAAAACCCGGTTCTTTTTTAATCTGAATTCCGGCAACCCCTTTAGGACATATAAAACCAAAGATAAGACCGAACTAAATACCGAACTCGCTTCTCTGAGGTCTTATAAACATCAGTCCGTCCGTCCCAAGGCGGTCGTCACCAGGAATCACTGCAAGACTTGCATGCTCGAGAAGGAACAAGACAGAAAATACGAATGTAACCCAAGTTGGAAGGAGTAAGAACACCGACGTTTTGCAGTCGTCATAATTTCGCTCGGCAGACTAATAATAAAGATAAACCAGGGGTGTGTGCGGGCAACTTGGACCGGGGTACCGTTTTGTATATAAGTTTGTTTTCTTTTGTGGTTCAGTTAAAGGGTTGACTTTGTTATCTAGTTGAATTAGGGATGTTAAGTGTTCTTGGTTTGTTTTGGTTGTGACGTTTGTGTGAAGTAATTGATCTGACGTGTGGTTTGGGATGTGAGAAGGTGAACCCATCTTACTTAGGGTATGTTAAAAGGTGGGTTTGGGTTTAGGTGGTTAAAATTTGAACAGTATTCACCATGATTACTTTTTCTTTACTATGTGCAGTGTTTGTCTTCATTGACATAAATTAAGTTTTAAGATCTTTGTAATTAGCAGAGGCTTTTTAACAATTTATTGTGAGTTCTATTTGATAAAATCGTCTGATACGTGATTAAAAAAGAAATACAGAATTGTGAAAAATGAAATATTGTTTTTCCTCATAATGACTCGAGTAGTTAATGACAGGTCTATTTAGAATCGTTAAATATTCATTTATTTTCCTAGAACAATATGCACCATACTGTTTCCATTTAACACCTCCAATTGTATTGCATAAAACATTCATAATCATTGACGGAATATCGGTCACTAGGTTGATAACTTAAAATAAACTGGATAGTCTGTAATGGATTGGAAAATATTAAACTGTATTGCTAAAATAAGCCTATTGCCGTCCACTGCTGAACGTAAGCCTCCCCCAAAGAGCGCCAACCATCCCGGTCCTGGGCAGTCCGCATCCATCCGCTGCCAGCCACCTTCTTAAAATCATCGACCCATCTTGTCGCGTATATTGCATTCCTTTTCATTTAAAATGCATTTGGTCACCATACCAAAAAAAAGAAAAAAACAGAAAATACAAAATGACATCGTCATACAATCATACTTTTGGCCATCACTCGCCGAGTTTCATCTCCGTTCATCTGTACCAATCTCATTACAAAGTTGCAGTTATTTACATAAAAACACTATGCAGCAAAAAGTTTACAAAACTACTGAATTAATCAGATAGCACAAATACGATAACCAAATGAAACTACAGACATACAGACTTGCACAAGAGCATAAACTGTGCTCCCACATAGGGCACAAAGCTAGGGATGTCGCAACGTCGCAAGTTCTTTTGTTTTACAAAACATTGTTTGCCAAGACTTTTTTTTGGTATATTTTTTATTCAAACGGTATAACGCATCTTCAATATAAAACAATATGTCAATAAAGTTTATATGTATTTATCAAAAAAAAAAAAAAATGTGATAACTGTAATTATTCCTTCAAGAATTTTTATTATATATTTTGTAAGTCTGTAACTGATTTTTTTAAAACACTGGTTTATTAGCTTAAAAATAAATAATTATTTTTGAACTTACAATATCCATTTTCAAATATTTAGATATGAAAATACATTAACATTTTTATCATCATTTTTTATTATTAAAAAATATCAACACAATTTGCATGATACCCTGAAAGGTGGAGGACTGGAGGTCATATCTTCCGCAATCGCTGATGCAGAAAAAGAGGCAGCCCTGCACAGAATAAAATTTTAAGCTACGTCTTTATGAGAGTTGGCGCGAGTTAGGGAGGCTTCCATACTTCCATGGTCGAGGTGAGGGGGGGAGGGAGGTCTTCAAATGCAGTTTGCATTTATTGAAAATATAATATTGTCGCTTTTTACCGATCTGAGATATGGTTATTGTTTTGTTTTGAAATTTTGTAAGAACTTTCTCATCTAACAAGTTGTAAGAGACTGGTGGGGTCGCCTATGAAATCTAATGGTGACAATGAGGAATAGTTTAGATTGTGATGACAATTACCAGAAAGCATCATCTACAATTACGGCATGGTTAGCGCCAAAGACGATATATTACTAGACTCCTAATAAGGCGACCGATGTCTGTCAACACATTAGGCAAAAAAGTCTTATATTCGTCTTATTTCGACCACTCCTGTGAGCCGTAAACATACCTTGACACAGAACAGACTTTGAGTTAGCCAATCACAACGCAGTACCCCGTCCTCCTCGCTTACGTAGTATCTCAGCGAGTTGACAGAATAGTTTTTGTTCTTTAAATCGTGCATGCAGAGTCTATTAATATATCGTCGTTGGTTAGCGCAGTGGCGGAGCGATCGAACTACCGCCACAGATGACTGCACTGCGTGTCGCGGATTCGATTCCCGCACGGAACAAATATTTGTACGATCTACAAGTAGTTGTTCTGGGCCTGGGTGTTTGTGTATGTGAGTTTATATGTTTGTAAACGCACCCACGACACTTGAGTAATTCCTAGTGTGAGGCAACGATTTAAAATAATAATAATTGTGAACCAAGTCTTTCATAAGTATTTAGGAGAATAAATAAGTTTCCTGATTTATCAATTTGTGTCTTATTTGTTCACTGGTCATTTAATAGTCTCATTTTAACTTTAATTTTCTCACTTTTCTGTGGTGTCTTCTTTAGCCCCACTCTCCTCTAAGGAAATATGCGGAATGATTAGTAACTGACATGTAGAACATTTCTCGCCAAGATCACAATCATCATACAATCTACACGCTTGATCTTAAGCAATACAGGCAGAGAACTACACCAATGTTGAGTGTGATTAAGACTACCAGAATTATTATTTGTCTCTCACAAAAATATTGTCCCAGAAAATAAGCAAATACAGACGCAGTTCCTAAATTATAACATTTTGATTTTTAGTCTCTAACAAAAATTGTCTTTGTAAAAAAAAATTACAGAAGCAGCACAAGTTTTCATTAAAAACGTAAATCTGACGAGTGGTTGTCGAAATAAGGGAAACACGTCAATGAATTGAAATGAATGAAAGCTAAACATGGATTTCTAAAGTTATGTATGACAATAAACATACCTCAAATGCATTAATAATATAATTTAGAGAAAATTGTGAGTAACATGTTCTCAAAAATTTAACCGTGGAGTTTCACGCTAGTGTACTTTTTATTTTATGGGATTCTTGATGTTTATGTATCACATATTATGCAGAAACTAAGTGGGCTACTTTGAACTTCAAAGAGTAATTTGGAGTTTAGATGATGTTCATTGACATTATACACGTAGGCATACCCAGGTTAAAAAAAACACACCTGATAATAATAATTGTTCCTAAAAACATAATCCAGCGTAAATATCAATAGAATTATGTAAATATGCGATATTTTCTAAGCCCCGTCACACACGATCGCGCGTCACGTTAGCCGCGCGACGCGACGCGACGTCACACGGCGTGACGCGTCGATCGTGACGCGTGACGTGCGACATGTGTCACGCGACCTGACATGGCTTACTTATTCATAAGGGAAAGCGAACAGGCATGTAATTATCATAGCATTTTGAAATTTATTATACGGATTTATGCGTTATTCGTGCGGGTTTTTGAATGTGGTTGGTAAGGTTCGTGTGTCGGGTTTAATTTATTTTTTTTATGAGTGATTGATTGGGTGGTTTGACGGTTCATGATTGCTCATGATTTTGTGTTTGATTCGGTTGGGAAATAAATATTCTTAATGTAACAATGTTTTCTGCGTAGAGCCGTACAGACTACATAAGCCGTTGTAAGATATTCATGCCGTATTATTTGAATAGGTTTCAATGTTTGGTTTACTACATATTTTGACGTCCGCTGCAACCTTAAAGCCTATCGTCAACTTTGCAGTAAAAAGTAATCATTACAAACACTAACACTTTTTTTAATCACATAATTATTATGATAAACAATAGCTAAAAAAGAAACTAAAAACTCATTGCGAAACGAAATTACATAACCCATTTTTCCGCATCATAATTCCTTTACCCCATTATCGCCATATACGGAATATTGTATCCTTTGCAGGTAAGTGTCGAATGGGTGCAATTTTCTCGAGACGCCGTGCATCATGCAAGCTATCTATCAGGTTTGCCATCAATCATCGCTTCGGAGCGAACTCGAGTGGACGTCTTTGTCGGTGATAGATGTACCAGCGATATCTCCTTCATATGAATTGAAGGAAAAAATTGTATGTAGTTTTACCTGGGATTCTAGGAAAATGAATTCTATTAGTGTATGCATTGAAGCGGGAATAGTGTGTTTTGTTTTTATTTGAGTTTGTATTTGGACTGATGTAACTGGACGTCTGAGGGTGGCTTTACCAAGATAGTAAACATTCAGGTTGTTGTATAGTCACAACAACTATAGCTTACACGTTGTTTGTTTTTTTTTTTTTCTAATCAGCAAATCCCACACAGAATTTTGTCTTAGTGAGTAATGGTAACGTAACGCGTGGCTAAATAAATACAGCCGCACAGGCCGATCTTTCGGGTTAAGCCGTCCTTTCTGAGGTTGGTCTGTAGATGGATGATCTGTCATAACGAGTTTGCTCCGTGCCTCGGAAAGCACGTAAATCCGTTCGTCCAGGCTGTCATTTGTAGATCTTTGATAGTCGTTACTGTTAGTCAGAACTTCTCAAGTCTGACAACTAGTCTCATAAGATATCGTATTACCCAGTTACTGAGTTGTGGACGTCCGATAGTCAACTCCATGTAAAATACTGGTATCCAGCTGCATCTGTTTCATCTGGAAGTCAACCCCGATATAGTTGGGAAAAGGCTAGATGGTTATATGAGTAACGGTATTCAGAATTGATTGCCATAAACGATAAAGATGCAAAATCCTTCTAACCTACATTTAAAACTTGGATTCAGCACTACATTTAACAATAACCATAGATAATATTCTAGATATTCCAGCAAACATTTGGCACTCGATGTTTCACTGCAGCAGTAGTTCATAACATGAGGACAGGTACGCTCAGTCGTCATTCTAAGGAAACTACACTTATCATACAATTTATAGCCGACTTGTGAATTTAAATACGTTTTGATAGAAATAATATCATAGTTAAAGTTTAGTATTGGTATAGTTTATAGAAGAAAATCGTGATAATTTGTGACGTTTTATAGATCGTCAAATTGAAATAAGTAGGTTAGGTTTGTTAGTAGTTTAATTTAGGTTCTGGATTTATATGAAGTGACTAATTGATAATTGGCTGTAAAATTATTGAATTGAAGTAATCACACTCATGTCAATATATTATTAGTAGGTAAATATAGGTATCAGGCTACAGAAGTAACTACCACTGTATAAGATTAACATAGCTTTGTAGATAATATCATCATTGTAATTAGAAATAAACTACTAAGTACACTTTAAAAATCTGTTCAACAATGTAGTGTACGTAATTCACGCAACTATTTTTTCGTTCAAAATTCCTCAGCTTTAACTGCACGCATGAAAAAGTTTCGCACTTTGTTTTATAATACGAAGTGATACCAAACAATGGATAAAAACAAAAAAAAAACTGTATCAATTTCGATACCAGCCCAGATACAACCTCAACAAGGAACCGCACGCGATTTACGCTTAATTAGAACAAACATTACTGACTATTTAAGCCTATTCGCTTTTCTTAATTAATCATGTTCGAAGTGCACCTACGTTCACTTTCGTACCTTAACCGGAAAATCATGTCCTTTTATTTAATTAGCGAGTCTAATGAATTCCATCTCGGGTAGCCGGCTAATTAAAGGGACAACGCGCGACAACGCGATCGCGCGTGTCGCGTCTACTTGCGACGTGGTGCGTGTGAGGCGGCTTTTATTTTGTTTTCTAGAGTTAGGGTAGTTTATGGTGCGAACTTTTTACAAACAAGGCTGGTTATCTAGAGACTGTTGTCTACAAGACTTTGCGCAAACTAAACCGCTCTCTGATCAATAAAATACAATGACGTACCTTTGTTATTCATAGCCTCTATCCATTGCCCCGTTAGAACTGATTGACAATAAAGATTAGTAGGTTATACATCAAACTTAACTGCCAATTTAGGGAGCAGAATCGCAAATCGAATTTAATCGAACAAAATCATAAATCGTCTTCCCATTACCGCAGAAGGCTATCTATACGACTGTGGGTGTTTATCACGCACACTCATATTCTAAACGCTCGTTAGATAGCCCGAGAGTCTCTAATATGATCACACTGTCCGTAAATCGGTCGATACCGCGTCGCTCGCGCCGGTCGTGCATCTGATATGCGCCCGCGCCGCAGCACGCCATCTATCGTCGCGCGCCCCAACCGATCTAAGTAACGAGTCGATCTCGCGGATAAATTGTCGACGTCGCCTTTCCCCGTTCGCCGCTTGTTAGGCACCCGTAATTAATGATCGCTCTCAATCGTAGTTTCCTTACCGGCTATTATGATTTTGTATGGGTAAGCCGTTGTTAATGCGCTCAACTGAGCCCATTTCTCGTCGATTCCCTGGACAGGTTGCCGATAAACTTGCGTTCACTTACAAAACGCAGATACGTCATAGTTGCGCAGCCGCCACTGACAGATAAATGGTCTCGCGAAGGATTCTTACGAAATCGGCAGACACTCGGACGGCCAATCTGACCCGTGCCGGCCCCATAGTGTTCTGTTTTTGTCTCAGTCGTTGTCCATAAATTATTCTAAATCGGGTCCCTATTAGATATTCAGAGGTTAAAACGGAAAGCTGGTGCATTTTACTAAAACATTCCGGAGTCTGATCGTATATCAATCGTTTCGATAGCGTCTCGTAGTTTTGGTTCCAGGAAACAATGCGTGCGACCTGCTACCTGTTGGCTGTCGCTCGCGATTTGTGGTCGCGGTCGCGAGTCTCGCTTGTGTGCACTATCGCTTACTTTCGTCATGATTATAGGGTTGGCGGGCGCGCTTCTGATACCGTGATTTATGTGCAAGCAGTTTATTTCTTTAAAAGCCTACATTTAGATGAACTATTGTATCCTAACGCTGAGGTTTTAGTAGACAAGACAGGTAGTGAGTTCCATACATTTACTTTAACTTTTAAGTCTGTGTTTCATGATTCTGTGCAACGCTAACGTTTTGTTAGATGGACAATATTAAAGTGAACGTAAATCAAGTCCTTATCAATGCTTGTAATCTGTATTCATTTCTGGATCCCAACTGAAGGTTATGCGATACTTTGTGAGTCGTAAGTGATGTCCTTGATATTAAAATTGCGTGTCTGGTAACACGCGTAAGTTACAGTAAAAATTCAAAGCTAAAGCAATGTAGCTATGTCAAACATACCTACTTATGTTGTTATTAATCTAATGTTAATTACTATATACCACGCTTTCTCTCATTACTTTGTGGCAATGTGTATTTTAGTGAGATACTAAGAAAACTGACCCCAGAGCGTCCAAAAAGTATTTTTCCAAGAATTTGGTATAATTCATTTTAACTTTTTTATTGCTGATAAAATATCACATTTTTTAGGCTACTAGATAGCAATATGGTTTCAACTGCCTAGCTATTTTTCTACCTACTAAAAACATCCCTCACTTTTCTATCCATAACTTCATTCACTAATTAATTCCCTAAAGCCGGTCCTGGCAACCCTGTCCCGGCGCGCCACGAGCGCAGTTCACACGGGCGCATTCGCACACACGCGCGTCCACATTCAATGATATCGTCGGAATAAATCTCCGCCATGGTATAGCACAAGATCCCCGCTTTTGTCTTCCCGCGATACTAAGATATACGCGTCGCCGTCCTCTGTATTAAAATATTTCGTGATGCACCTACAGCCAGATTTTTTGTATGTATATGCCTTTATTTTTAGGCAGACAATGGGTTTAGATGTCCAGCGGTGGACGGCGGTTCTTTTGGTCAATTGGATTGGTGATTGCAGTGTGATTGCGTCGTTGTTCTTAGTTGTCTTCAATGAGGTTGGAGATAAAAACACAATAAATGTGCAAACGACACTGGTCAAGAGAAATTAAACTTTTTTTTACGTGGTAACCAATGACTGCTCCCACACAAAGCAGGACGGGAGGGACTATCAGACTTGTACTGACTAAAAGCCAATGTGTCTTTCAATAGCTCTATACGTTCCGGGGCCACGGTTACATGATAAGACGGTCCAGTGAACTCGGCAGTCTAAAGGGGGCCCCGTCGATTCTATCAGGGAGGTAATTTCATCACCACGACATATTTATCTGAAAACATCGACATAATTTGTCTATTAACAAAAAAATACAATTTAAATTTATCCTTGTGAAATAGAGACAGAAAACTTAACGTCTGAAAGTCTGTTGCTCAGATCGTCTCGTGTCTTTTACTCACTTTTCTGCTTAGTGCCCGAACATAATGATGCGTCAGAATGACCATTTCCTTAGCTCTTTACCTTTTCGTCACCAAACTCCTTATTTCCCTCACAATTACAGTAATTCATACCTTAAACTATTCAGTAATGAAACACGACTTGGTTTTCATCTATCGCGTAACTTGTGACAACTTGGTCGAAGAACAAGTGTGAAGCGACAATAATGTGTGCCGCGCGACGTCACACGCGGCGACAACGCGACAACGCGACATGTTTATTCAAATCTTAATGCCCTATCGTAATATTTAAAATTTATAACCGCGCGTCTAAATGCGGACTGGAGCGTGTTAGGATGGCGTCGCACTGACAGCGATGTGGCGCGATTTGTCAGGTCGGCTTGTGTTTTATTAGGTGTAGAATAACACTGTTCCTATCATAACATCGCACTAGCATTTCCGTATAAGATAAGGCAGAGGTATGCACCCACATTTCGATTAGTATATTGCATTCCACTGATTGCTAAAATAATCAAATTTAAAGGTTATAAATTAACCTTTTGATAAACATATTCATTATAAATAACTAAATAAAAGCTCTTACACACGAGCGGCATGTTCCCAACGGCAGAGGTAACTGCAGCCGTCGCTACAACTGCAAATGCCGCTCGTGTGTAAGAGCTCTTAAAATCTGGTTGCAAAATGCAAGTTTCGTTCAACTCTTTCGAATTGTCTAAGAACATTGTAGATTATTATGCCAATGTGCTAGTGTCAACGTTAATAATTTAAAAACGTATTATGGATGTTATGAATTTTAGTACCAAGTTACCTTTAAAATCAAATCAGGTGCCGTAAACCTGCCTAAATTAATTCATGTGTATTCACTATTTAGTAGGTGCACATAGCTTATTCGACGTCTACCTGTCGCTTCATGACACCACTTGCTCAGTGTGCACAGCACCTTACAAATTATACTAAAGAATTTTCTATTTGTATCCATAATAAGTATGAATGATTCGTGATTATGCTTATTTTTAATATGTTATTTGTGATGAGAAGCTTTATTTATAGTAATTATGAATTATGGAAAATACGAAAAGTTTTTGTGTTTTTTCTTTGGAATGAGCATTTTGATTAGAAGTATCTACTAATAGACAACCAAAAGACAAGACTAAAATATTAAATTTAGGACCAGTGACCAGTATTGAGCCGGAAGAGTTGAAATCATGAAGAAGAATTTGCCCAGAAGTGGAGTGTCGCAGGCTGAAGGCATAACTGTTGCTTAACAATAACGTCTAGCTCCGAATTAAAAAAAATCGCGAAAAAAGTATAGTGTGATGTCATAGAGAAGAGAAGCACAGAGGATCTAACATGTAAACAGTTAGCTCCCGTTCGTACACTAGAGGCGCTTTTTCATTTTCCATACAATTTACGTAGTTAAACCTCCTTCAAGTACGTTGCACGGGTAAATACGTAGAATTACTGCTAGAGCCTGTAGCCCAATTCCAAGTAATATTTAAGTGCTGTCCACGAGTCATATTTTTATTACATTCTCAACATAAAAAATCATGAACCGCGACTTCCTGTGATATAAACTTATGACTACGTTGGAGGTCTAAAATAACACTAATTTGGCTCCAAAATACTAACGCTTCTATGTCAGTCTGCTGATACCGTAAAAATAACCAGCGTGAAGTAACAGATACTTTCTTAATAATTACAGTTATACTATAATTATTATGGTCATTGTTTAAACTTTTTATTTTATTTGGTGTAACTAATCAATCGACGGCCAACGATTAATTTATAAACCGATTCGATGAGAACCATGGCATCTTAAATTGCTTTAAAAATTGTAATTTTCCTAATGATTTTGATTGATATTATTGCGTAGGGAATCGTAATTGCTTTAATTACTAACGCCACATTGTTTTTGTTGCTTTTGAAGTACCGAAGCTTACTATTTTTAACGGTACTAGAAAATTTTGGAATCGATTTCACGATTTTAATTCATTATTTGGGACTTCTTGCTATCATAATTAAAGTCTTTTGTGTAAAATAATTATAACGTCACCTGTTTGCGACAAAAACGTGTTAAAACCAATAAAAAGTTATATTTTAATCCAACGATTAGTATTCGTAAACAGCGTAGCAGTTCCTGTAAACATAAGTACCATTACGACTTTACAGTGCCCCACAATTTCACCAACTATCTACCTAAAAATCATCATCCGCCTAGCTTTTTCCTGAAGCTGAAAACAGTACAATGCAAGTACAACAAATGACTCTACAAATTTACGTGCTTTTTGAAGCACGGAGGAAACTCGCTATGACAGATGGCCACCGATCCACAAACCAACCTCGGCAAGCGCGGCTTAACCCGGTAGATCGGCCTGTGCGGCTGTAGCTGTAATTATGAAGCACAAGCACCAATTACATGTGTGTTAAGTCTCAAATAATAGGCACGAGCCTATTGCAACATTTCTGGGCATAAAACCAGAATACAACTACTTTACGTTACTGAAAACTTCCAAATGGAAAACTACCAGCCTCATTTTTTTGTCGACCATACCTTTATAGTGAACTGCTGTCATCCAAAAAGCTGATGGTTTTAATTTACTTCCACTACATTATAAATTCAACGAATTATGTTTCCGTGCGCCTAAGCCGAATTTATTGATACCTTTGAAGAGTTTTTCAATGTTGATTAGTCGTGGCCTTTTTTTTAAAGCGAAACGATGATTTATTAGATTGATTGTTAGTCTATGGAATTTTACCGGAGATACTGATATCGACAGGTTAGTTGTCAATACGTGAAATTTGTAGAGTTTCAAAAGGGAATATGTATTCACAAGATTCGTCAACTGCAGTGACAGATCTAGAATTTTAGAGTAAGATAAAAAGACACAAGGCAGGGGCAGATGATAATGAGCAAGTGTTAAGCATTTTATTTGATATTATTTTGCTTAGTTGTCTCATTTGACTAACCTTAGTCTATGTATGAGGTGACAGAGACAAAGCTTACGATAGAGCCAGCTTACCCATACCCAGGAGACATTATTTGATGATTATTATCATCAGTTTATTTAGATGACAATGTTCGTAGTAATTGGTCCTTCCGTCTGTTACCAATTTTTTTTCAAGAGCAGCAGGTGATGGGATTTTCCTAACTAGTAATGTCTTTTTATTACGTGTTAAAATCATCAAATGATGTCAGACTGTCAGACTTTTACTGACTAAAATACTCGGTGTCTTTCAATAACCCTATACGGCCACGGTTACCCGATAAAACAGTCTCGCAACCCTGGCAGGCTTTAACCCTCTAAGGCCCCATCATAACTAAATGTGTAAAGTTGACAACGGTGACTTTTTTATAAGTACAGTTCTATGTAAGTTTGTTTTGATTTCCGATGCTCATTGATATTTCTAAGAAGTATAATTTTGTATATTAAACGTTTCTCACGGCAAAGGATATCCCAATGTCTTTACAACCAAACAAAAAAAAATATTACTTATTCATTTTCGATCTCCATGATAAATGGCTCTGCGTGATTAGAATCATTGGTAATAGAGGATTAACAGGTGCCTTATTTATATGATGATCACAGGATACATTAGAATGATAAGTCATCTTTAGTTTGTCGGTCATGTAAATCATGTTGACAGGTGGACTTTGTTTTTTTTTAAATCGTAAAAGATGACTGAACTTTTTGCCTCTTGTGTCTGTTTTCATCCTTCTTTTAGACTTTTCAAGGCTTCAAGTAGTAGCTACTGCGATCAGGACTTTGTAGTGCGAATTTCAAAATCGTTATGTTATTCAGGAATTATTTAGTTTTCTTTTGAATGAATTTTCAAAACCTTTTCAGAGTTCTAATAGAGGTAGAAATTATTTCCTACAAACAAACTCAGAAACTAATATTAGTGTAAATTGCGTTGATTTTCAATATTCAATGTATTTATAGCTGTAGTAGTATTTTGGTGTAGATGAATTATTAATGGCTTTGGCATTTTTCAGTGTGGAGAAATTTGTCATTGACCTTGCGAATTCAGGATAGTTTGAGTCAATTGGGACACTTGTTTTACCTCATAATCACATTTTTTGCTTATATCTTAGAGGTAGTAAGGTAGATATTAGTTAGCATCTTTTAAGGGCCAATGAAATCGTAAGGACTAAAATGAATAGCCCAGTTCTCACAGTTGGTCCTTCCGACATAACAAAAACAGTTGTTTATCTGATTGTTTTCTACTAATAAACTTTTAAAGTCGAATCGATGACTTCCTCCGTTCCAAAAGGGTAAAAAATAATAATATATTCTCAAGGACGGTTGAGGAACACCCCTTTTAAAATCGATAAAAAACAAAATGAATGAGTTCGATAAGAACCTCCTTAAATCGATTTGAAATAAATGATGTTTATAAATCAATCGATTCTGGTCCCTCCTTTAAGTTTTATTGCATCGCTCATGATTACTAAAACCCAGAGAATTGACCCAAAATAAATTAATGAGTCTAATCCCCATCTTGATGTCGGCAAATCAAAGACTGTGTAGAAGTAATGCATTTTCTGCTAAATTCGGGATTAAGTCACTTAAATTAACGACAATTTGATTTAAAAAATTAAGCTTTTAAGTTTGCATTTTTTAACCAGTTAACCCATTCATTTATATGGTTGAGGCCGTAACCATTAACTAAATTACTCAAAAAGTAGATATAAGAGAACGCTTTAAAATGCATACTGATTATAAATCTCACCAATAGAGAGACTATAACTATAATTTCACCAATAGAGGTAAATGATGGTAAATGATGACTAGACTATATAGTCATCAAACCAATGGAGCTTTTTCAGTATCCAAAGCTTTCCTCCATTTAAAAATATCCAGTCAAACAGCCGACATTCGGTGATTTAATGTAGACGGACGCACTTTCTTCAAAAACCGTGTAACGCCATTATTCACAGGCTAAATCAAAAGAGAATCTGTGACATCTACTTATCTATTTATACGTAATAGGATGAATCACACCTCAATGTCAAAGAGTAGATAAATACAGAAGGTGCACTACAAAAACAAAAGTTCCGTATCGAACCTGCAACATGCTGTGCATCAGTCGATCACTTACCCGTTGAAAACCGTGCCATTTTTTTGATCATTCTTGGATTATTTTTTTAATCATCGTACGAGTCCTCCCACCCAGGGCGGGACGGGAGGGACTGTCCAACTTATACTGACTGAAGTCCACGTTATCATTCATTCGCCCTTTACGTTCTAGGGTCAAGGTTACCTGAGACGATTCCGCAACCCGCCAGGCTTCGGCCTTCTAAGGTCCCGTGAGAGATGACGTGAGATCAGATGTGTGCATCCATGGTTGTGCGTTATAAGGCTTGATTGCCTCTTACCTTGACGCCGCGTACGGACGGTCGCGTATTGTAGTGAGAAAAAGTAACGTAACATGCGCCGCTGACGTCAGCGTTGCAGTATGTTGCTATTGCTAGATATACACGCGCGACCGTCGACCAGCGTAACAGGAATTCAAGCCTTAGAAGTTAGCTTTCTGTATCATTCTATTCCGTGTCACTTTTGTCATATCTCGCTCAATAGCTCACTTGTCAGTTTCCAGTCTTTGTGCCAAGACTGTGTAGATGATGTTGTTGTCATCATCTGATGATTGGACACGTCTCACAGTTTTATTAATCTTAGTTAGAATTATAGTTAGATAATTAAAATCTTGAGACTTACGGCAGGTGTTAATGACTGTTTTACAATAAATACCTGACTGCATACATGCTGATGATGATTACCGAATCTTTGAAATATTCTGCTGTTTACTGGATTCAATGCCTACCATAGCATAGTTCCGCTACGGGAAGGAGATGGCGCTAGACGACTTGTATAGCTCTCTCTTTCCTTGAGCGTAATTACCCTCGCTTTATGACGTCATGGAAGGGCACTAGATTTCTATCAAACTACTGAATATAAGGACTGATGTGCGATTCCTTCGATTGAAAACCAAACAACATTTAAGAAAAGTCACGCACTCTTACAAGACCTACATTGTTTACTAACTATAAATTATATACCTTATTCTCAATAGTAGCTATAGGTAAAGATAGCACATGATTGAGCTATCAACGCGAACGGCATCTCGTAGCAACCTAAATAGCACGACGATGATGTGTCTCGTCATAACATTAAGGATGTGCTGTAACCAAGCTTTTAGAAAGTGTGGATCTTGTCTCTAAGTCCCGGATTTGTTAACATTAGCTAATGATGGCTTGTAAACCAATGATAGTTTGTATAACTATGTATCTTTTTATGAATGAACTTGCTTTTAAGGGTAGAAATTCTTCTTAAAGTTATTTTTTTCTGAAATTGTGATCCTACAATTCGAAATTACTTATGTATCGTCAAACCTATTACTCGCATCGCAGTACCCATTCGCTCAATCATTTCACCCACTGTGCTTTTATGAAATTCATTGCATTCAGCTATTACTCCAGTAGCTATCATATATTTTATAATATATTCCCCCATTATCCTCCTTCCCCCATCTTGTACGTTGCGCATACGCATCATCGCTAATCGGGTGATATATCAGTTGTCGGTGCTCGACACTGGCACTCCGTGAGTGATCCAGTGCGCCTAGCTATGTGCGCTATGAACCGACTGATTTATTGAGCTATGTGCATTACTATTAGTATGAATGTGGGTTGTTATGCTGGTCTGAGATGGCATTAGGGCGAGCCAATTTGCTGTATAATGGCTTAGGTGAGACAGGTTAAGAATCTTTGGAGTCAATTCGTACTGGGTAATAGTGGAATCGAGAGCACTTCTTTCATTTAGAGAAAGCTTATGTCCCAGAAGTGGGTGTATACTTATTTGGGCTGATCTTGGATATGATGATATTCTAAATGTAAAGCTGTGTATGTTTCGTTTTCACGTCAAAACGGCTGAAGCGATTGCGATGAACTTTGATACTTAGGGAGATTGAGGAAATGGGGAAAAGGTGGAGAGAGCGGGCAACATCTAGTACACGATTATGATGATTCTCTCTAGCCTCCCAATGCATTAGTGAATCGTTTTAGGTTCATTATTCAACAACTTTCAATTGTTGGGAGAATGCAATCCGGAACTAAAGTCTTGTGTCCTCACGATTATTCAATTACAAGATTTGGCACATCATATTGCATTTCAGTTTCGATGGATCTGAAAAGCAACTGATTCAACACAGTTCTACAATTATCAAATTAAACTAAGATCGAGCTCACACTTCGTGGAATCCTCAGCTAATACCAGCCAATCATTGCCCAAGAGCTGTCACTCATTTATCTAACTCATTACGACGGTATTTAAACAACTCCCACTAATAAGCTAGGCATGCATACCGACCACTTCTAAATTCTAAAACAGACTCTCAAAGGGTTTACATAAATACGTCCTTACACACTTGTCATTACCCGACTGACAACTACAAGGCGTCCTGTTCTATCCGACCACAACATTACCATTAAACACAAGCCAGATGAAAATAATCCCTAATCTCTAAACCTCAAGGGTTAATATGAAAGCACGTCAAAAATTGCGCGATTGTTGGAGGCGTAAAACATCTGTCATTGGCTAACAAATGCTGACAGAAATTGATGCGCGCACTGACAGTGAAAAACGCGGAATCGTGCGTCCGGCGGATATTTTTAGTCGCGCAGCTGTCGCGTCGCGTCGCGAGCTATCAAGACGCGCGTCTCTCGCGTCTGAAGTAACCTTTTGTTGATAGACGCATATTGATATCAAAGTGATGCTTCTATTAATCTTGCTCATTTGTTTACGAACACTTCTCTGATTAAGACGAAGTTTGTTGGTCTTTTTCTTAGTTTTTAATAGTATTTTAATCAAGAAGATGGATAAGATAATTAATTGGCTAGTTAGCTGATTGTATCTTCTAAAATTTATTAGTTTTTAGAAGACACTTAAACTAAGAAATTTAAAACTAATTACTCGTCTGTCAGTTTTTATAAAAATACAGGAGGTAAAACTATAAGCTATGAGTAGGACTGTTTTGTAATCATAGAATGAACTGAAGGATCGAAAAATACAAAACCAAAGAATGGCAATCGAGACAGGTGATGACGGAAATGTCGAAAATGCGTAGAACTCATAAGCCTTCGAAAAGTTCATGTATATTCTGTTAAAAGTCGTTTATTAGTACGAAAGCGATATCTGTCTTAGGTTAAAATTTATGAAATCATCAATTGAAAGTCAATAAAAAAACTGGCCAACAGCTAGGTGGCTAGGTATTTCATCTGCGTTACAAACATTTAATTACACAAGCAGCAATACAAGACCCTGAACAACTATCTGCAAACCATACAGATATTTGTTACGTATAGGTAATGTAACCCGCGACACGCAGTGCAGCAGTCTTCTGCTCAGCCACTGTGCTAACCGCATCGTCATCTAATTGTTCCTCAGTACCGTCAACATGATTACAATAAAAGCTATTAACTCAGCACATTATAGCATTTATAGCTTCGAACCTAAGCTTCTAGTTGGCAGACACTCTCAAACGATAAATACTAAGATTTGATGAAATGAGACGTACGGCGACGGTTCATAACTCTGAGATATTTCTCAGATATATACAATTATACATGTCTGAAGTGACGATAATTTTATTTAAATATTACCAGTATTTATATGGCTATTTATTTTGCTTTGTGTGATGAGGTGAAGCTGAAGATTCTAGTGGGTTTTCACGGATAGAATGACTGCCCTTCGTAAAGGAGACTCAGTTCAAAAGAGACTGATGACAATATTTGTTCAGAAATAGATTCGATTTAAGTGCATTAATGATTGCTTGTTGATTTATCGAAAAATAATAATATATAGTGTGTAGAAATCTAAACTCAAGCTCTCTGCGACACCTGACACGAGAGAGGCTGAGATTTCAACAATTTAATTTTCGTTTTTCTGTCTTACATTGTGTGAATTAAAAGATCTTTTATAATGCGTCTTGGTTTTCATCAAAGTCGGCCCAAAGACTCATTTTTAGCATAGGTAGCTTGCTATACCTCTTTATTATAATTTGAGCAAGTAAATCTCTTGAAATATTCACCAAAACCTATTTCATGATCAGTCAAACTATTACAACTATTGCACACACTTACTTCATCAGGGTGTCCTTGTGAAAAACTCTGCCTATAAATTCTTGGTACAGATAATGGTAGATTTTTTTATATTTCTAAGTAAGTAAGTATACACTAGTCCACCCAAGTACAATGGCGCACAAAAGCGCTCAGCCCAAATGTAACTGTCACATATCCATATTACGGCTCAAACATGACTCAAAGACTGGCGGGTCAGTCGTGACTCGCCCGAACACGGTCAAATACCTGAGTCTACATATTTTACTTGGAAATTCGATTTCTATTAGTGTTAATTGTGTTCTAGTGACATCTGATAGGATGGACGCGTGTCGTAAAATTTTATGTATGTGTCTTTATTGGGCGCCAGTTCGGTGAACTACGGAGAAGTTTGGGAGATTATCATAATTATCGTTGCTGGTGTAGACTTATGCGATTGCCTCGTCACGTTTGAGTTTATAGATTTTCATAGCTGCAAATGTCTCCTAATATTTCCCTTTGAAAAAAAAATTGTTCGTAATCATAAAAAGAAGTGGTGAGAAAATATGTCATCAAGTACACTCAAGCGCAAAAATATCTAACCTAAAATGTGGTTCGCAAAGAGAGAGCCCGTCACTAAATTTTACCTCTTAAATGAGATTCCACGGGGCATAACTCTCAAGATATTTTACTGTAACGTGTATTACATAAATATTATTAATACGGGACCCAGACTGAATTAAAGCCAACGAAGCGAACGCCCACAATTTGCCACAAGTCAACATTTTTTATGTAAATGTCCTCGGTCCTACCTGTTTTGTTCTGCGACTGTGCTCAACGATTATAAGGATAATTTTTCGTTTTGGCTAAGACGGCTTTAACTAGAGAAATGGGTGTTAGTAAGTATAATGTTTACGTTTGTATCTCACTTCTACTATTGTTGTAATATCAGATACTGGAAAGTAAGCAGCAGTTAGCTGTAGCATCTAATAGCTTCATAATCAACGATTTTGGAACTTTATTTCTCAAAAGGTAGAAGTGGTTAAAGAAAGTGTCCATGTTTCTAGAAACTATAAGAAAACACCTGTCCATCTTGGTGTATTCTTAGCAAAGAATTTAACTATGATTAAGAAGTGTAAGACGTAGAGAAATAAAGAGTGGTCAATAAATAACATTGGTGCGAGCAATGACAGAGCCCATCGCCTCAAAATCATCAAAAGAAACTCAATTTAGAATCCTACATTCCTCTCCTAGAAAGCACGACACATATTTTATATTTTCTCTCATCCCCATCAAAACGAATTGCCTCAAAAAAACTATATTTATCCCAAACAAAAAGTCCCGACTAACAAACTAACAATAAATATAACATTTGGCTTCAACAATAACAATAAATTACTAAACATTAAAAGTTTCCTAGCATCAGTCACGGGGTCTTATGGTATCTAGCTATCGTCTCATCAATCGGCTAATAATAACATATCTCCGTTTTCTCATTGTGTTTGTTATAATAACTTATACAGCATCTCCGGGCTATATAGCCGCCGACGTTTTATAGCCTTTTTTGACATATTTGTGATGGTTTCAGAGATCGGCCGGCTACACACGCTAGATTTATAGATTTCGAGTCATTTCTTCCGACTGTACCGCGGTCATTCTTTTGTGGGCGAACGTTTTTTTTTTCCTTTTTATGTTATGTTTATGATTTAGTGTTATGTGCCAGTGTTTTTATATAGTTGTGCTATGTAATGTAAGTGATGGATGGAAATGAGTTTTATTATTTTTGAAATGGTTTGATGTTTGAATGTGGAACTGGTCTATTTTTTTATGTGTAACGCTTATGACGATACGCCTAGCTATATCAGTCCAACTTCGAATCCACGACCACAGAAGTCAATTGCATTACAGTTGAGATTGCTACTTATGATAATTACGATTGCACTTGTAATATTATTTGTAATATTACTTTTGAAAGGCGTCATTTGTATCGATTTCATTTCACTTAAACAACAAGAAGTTTCGAAACTTCACATTTAAATATCTTGTTTTTAAAAAGTAATTTGACAAAAATCTCACTTAAAAGACTATCAAAAACAAGAGTTTTACGCGACATTGTTTCACTAAACCCACACTTATATTTACTTTATCGTTATTTTTTACTGTTATTTGTAACTCGGTTATTTAATTATCGTTAAAATTAAAGTTTCGTGTAATATAGATAATGAAAAAATCGGTTTTTACTTTGTATTAATAAAAAAAACAATAAGCAAGATTTTGCGTTACGTGTTTTTTTATTGTAAAAATATTTTGGGTTTTCACTAAAGCTTATTCAATAAATGTAGGTATTAACACACTAAATATTATTATAGGTAGTTTTTATTAATTTGATATTTTAAGAGACTTTTATTCTTTAGTAAAATATTATATAATATCAATTCACTTCGATGCAACTTTCATACGTATCAATAAAAATATTTAACTAAAACAAAGCATTGAAAAACCTTAGCTAACAATCACCTAAATACATAGGGTTTGAGATACTCACCTAGTCTTTCGGGGTATGGCTTAATGGTTGGTAGATTCTCTCGACGGGGTAAGAAAGCTGGCTTTTTTGGCTAAATAGTCAGTATGGCCATCCTACGTAGCAACTAGAAACGCTATCACTTTTTTTGCGATACTGTCTGCTACTTCTTCGGACATATTTTTTATTATAATTAAGAATATATGGTAAATAAATCATTATAAATGCACATAGTTACTTACAAAAATATCTCAACAATTAATCAATCTCCCTGTAACTTGAACCCCATAAAACAAAATAGCAAATGTACAGTCGCAGCGAAAACTCTTCCCGTCCAAGTGGTTCCTTGATAAATATAAATAGGTACAATTAACGTTGATTTATTCGCCGGCGGACGGATTAAACACTCCGATTAATGCCGACATCTGCGGCGATCGATCCTTGGCGACCTTTAACTTTTCTCCGTGACTGTACTTATCGTTGGACGTGATCGTCATTTGTATCATAAGTTGTGCTGACCCACTGTTAAGATTAGATGGGATGAGGATTTGTGACTGTGATTTGTGTTTCTAGATATATGATTGATTTAAGGATTTAGATGTTGTCGAGTCTTTAGATCTTTTCTAATTCCAGATGTGGTTTTTCTATATTTATACCAGTCATTTCTACTACTGGTCCCATCATGCCTTTTACGTGTGTTCAGGTTTATAAGCAATTGCCTTACATGCTCATTTGCTCAATTAAACAGCATCTAAGCATAATTTTCCGCAATCCGTAAGTAAGTTATTATAATTAGAGACATATTTTAGTAGTATGGAGGTATGATAGAAGATAAAATTCTGTTAGAAATCAGGAATCCCTCTTTAAAAAGCTACTAGTTGTAATTGATGAACATTAGGTAAAGTAGATAGTTCATGATTTTGCAAATATAAAATGCGTGTATGACATGTAGGATAAAGATGGATGAAATGAAAACAGTATTTACCTAAAGATCGTGTGTAGTTACTTTTATAGTCCTTACCAACCTAAATGGTCAAAACTCTTACCTAGTACACTACCCAGATGGGCATAGTAGTATATGTATCAATAAGAAGACAAAAACAAAGCAAACTAATACAAAATCATCAAACAAAACGAAACAGAATTCAATAAAACATGCAGGTAATGTAGTGCATACAATACGCAAGTCGACTATAACGAACGCAAGACAGGAGCAACACAAACGGACGCACAGATGATAAAATGCAAAAACTGAGTCGCGAGCACCGACCGATGACGTCACCGCGAATTAAGCTGAAGAGAGGAACTGTGGAGTCGACTTTGTTGTTCAAAAGTTTATTATTATATTATTAGATATGGATAAACTAGATAGTGAAGTTTTCTTTTTGTTTGACGAGACTAAACGTAGAAGCGAAGGTAAAGTCCAAAAGAAGAAAGATTGACTAGAATGAATTGATTAACTTATTGACACCATAGATTACAAAGCTCATTATTTTGAAGCCGTAATAAAAAAATTGACTTATTTCGAAGCGAACGATTTTTTTTTCACAGTAACTGAAAGTTGAACTAGAAAACACTGGCGTGAAGACTAAAACGTGTTTTTATGTGATTCGTTTGAGAGAACTGTTATAGGAAAGAATAAAAATCTTACTTTATCACAGTAGTAGGAAATGAATGGGTAAAGAGAAGAAAATTAAATTGCATTCATCTACTATGACAATAAAAACAATAACCTGACCCATCTGAATTCGTTCTCACCAAATGCATCAATAGCACGTGTCCTTTAAAAAAATAAATGAAAACAACACCATCTCCACACCTCTGTCCACATTCCGCCCACGGCGAGTAGCCCAACACAGCGACACACAGCGATGCAAACGTCATGCCTTGTCTATTCGATATTATTGTACACATGTTATTTCGCGATATACACTGCTGCACACTACTTATATCACGAACACACTGTCCCTTGCTAACCGCCAACGATGGAAACAAAGAAATAATGACGCGTATGTTAAAGGCTCGACAATGTATGACAGCGTCAAAGACAACGTGTTATGATCGTTGAATGGTGGTCCACGCTGTGTTTGTAAGCGTTAAAGGTTTAATTCTGCATTGGAAAGGGTGTTTGTAAGATTTTGTATGGCAAGACTTGCTTTACTCCCTCTAAAAATAGCAAGTGCGAAATATACTTTAGACTTTTTTGTTTTGTTTATTTTTGTATTGTCTATCCGTAACTTGTAACAGTAGTATACATTGCCAGAGTAACGAAAGTACTTTTGCTAAAAAAAAGACAAAATGGCGAGGTATTCCACGAAGGGCACCCGCTGACAATGGCACCTGAGCTACTGACACCTTATCTCTTCCACATATTAAGGTTCCTGTCAAAATTTTTCGCAGGTGCCAGGTGCCCTTTGTGGAATACCTCAAAATGGCTCATCATGTATCAGCCTCCGAAATTAATTGACTTGACAGGTCATCGCTACAAAACTCTCTAGTCAAATGTATCCTCTAATAAAATCCCACACAACATTCCGTTGACTGAAATATAACACATAATGTCATACACATAAAACATACAATAATACAAGCTTGTCCGTTTAAAATCTCCAGTGCAGGACAAACTAAAAGTGACGCGAAATGTCCGACGTCCAACGGTTCTCATTCAATGGTGCAAGTTTATGTGCATGTGACGCAGTCCACTGACACAAGATATGAAGGCTATATATTTTGTTTTTTTTGGAAAAAAATGTGAGGTGGTTCTTTGTTGTGAAGTCAAGGCGAAAATGTCGCGTAAATGTTGAACTTGGGTGTAATAAATTGTAGAAGTTATCAAGACTGTAAAAGATTTTGACTCAGTTAAAAGACTCTTGCATCTTCTTTCGATTTGTATTACACTGCACTTTACTCTTGTTAAATACTAAAAACATAAGGTACCCAAAATTATTCTTCCCTTTTCTTTTTTGAACCAATAATTATCATCTATGGCGAATTTCTCTGGCGTATTCCTTGCAGCCTCTCCTAAAACTTGATATACGTATGACTTATTTCTCTATGAAGCAAGTATTCATACACTACAACGATAGCCCTCAAATATATTCGCAAATATACATCAAACTATACCCGGGTCCGTCTGTGTGTGACCGACAGTTGGAGAGATTGTGGTGTCTTGCGAGATAACTGTCGCTGACACATGGCTTATTGTGTCGTCGACTGTACGCACCGATTGCTCCTCCTGACTGTACGTATGGAGTTTGACTTCACTCCTATTGATGTTAAGGTTATGATCCCTTGGGAAGCTAACTGCCAACAGTATTTGGACAAGCATATCTCAATAGGTATATCTATAATCATTAAACTGATCGTCAAAACCAATTATTACGATTTGCACAGTAGCAACTTGAGGTACAAATCGGGTATCATCAGGTTCCAATAGCTCACTTATATGGACGATGTGATAATTTATTCAAATCAATTGCAAATCCAAATAAAACAATCCAATGCATCTATTTTACAAAGAAAATACGACAGAGGAAGTACTAGAAATTCACCCTATTACTAATAATAAATGCAGTTCTAACTTTACTGGCCATACAGACAATGCCTATAAGCTTCGTCTGATTTTATCTATCTGTGACGATATATTTTTGTCTACCCCGTCAATAAATAATGGGGCAGGTCAAAGTCTGAGAGCTAATGTGTGTTGATCTTAGTCCAAGCTTTTGTGATGCTGGTTACAAAACTACTACTATTTGTAATTCCTGTTCTGGGCACGAGAGTTTCTCGCTTTCGAGTTTAGAGGTAATCTTAAAAATATATAATTTATATGAAAATTCTTCCTCCTTTAAACTTATGCCTATTTGTATAAAAGCGTTTAAATAATACAAAAATGTACGCAAAATAAGAGCATTGCGCTATAAAGCATTATTAATTAGTGAAACAAACACAAGTTTATAGCCCGATACGGATATGGTTATGATTCAATATTATTCCTGATTTTACTACTTTTAAATTACCGGAAGAAAAACCGACCAAAATTTCGATTTCATCATCAAAAATCTTTAATCAACGGTATGAACAATCAACTTATTTGATTCATGTCTAACAAATCGTTATGTAACACCCATTAACAATATACTATACGATTTTTCACCGATTTTAACACAATTTTTCTCAGCTATAAAATAATTATCTAAATCAGTTGATTGGTTACGGGTATCGTAACGTTAATCGGTACTATTTCTGTTGTATATTTTTTATCGATAACATCGTGTGAATCGAGTTTATATTGGTGATCGAGTTTCGAGATTTAATCGGGAACCTTTGGTAGGGGTGTTGTGTGTCTAGTATGTAGCTGAACTAGAGACACTGCATTACTGAAATAACTACATATTGGCTTGATTTGGCGACTGGTACCGAAAAGGACACTTGGCGGACTTGATCAGACGACTGCAGCAATTAGTATCAATTTCTTCTTGAATAGTTAACGGGTTTGTTTTGGTCGTTTCGTCGGGTAAACTTAAACTGAGATATTGATATTAACCGGTATAGGTCTAACGATCCCTACTTTCGTTTATCGAAAATAAATTCCTTACTTTGAGTAATTATATTTTTCTGTGAATGGTACTAACAAAACTATGTTTGAAAGATAGGTGTGATTCATCATATTAGTTTCTTATTTGCTGATATTTTATATCTAATATTGAAGGCAGTTTTTAAACTTTTGCTTTATATCGAATTCGACCTAGTTTTTCACATTCTTCTGTTGTCACTAACTTCGTATACTGTCATTAATGTCTATCTTGTAAGTTGATCAGTCTTAACTTAATATTCAAATAAGCACACTTCATTACAATAAATTTTGTGATTCTAATCAATTAACAAATTTCGAACTGTCCAAAAGTCCATAATTTCTTTTATAGCTTGTATTGTCTCAACTTCCAAATACAGGCGATCCTGTCGGTAGATAAACTTTGAAAATGTCGAACAAACACTTAATCTGAGCAACACATCGGTCTTAAAATGGATATCATGACAAAATATCTCATTATAAATGCAAAATTATTTCTTTAATAAATAAATAGACAACAACAAAGGAGCCCGGCTATGCGCCAACCAACTGGAGTACCGCTACAATTGAGAAACACCATGATCTTTGACATATCGACCGAAATCTAATTAATAGCAGAAAATCAAATGCACACAAAGAACCATAAAATATCGTTTGTGGTAACGTTTATAATACAGTTAAATAAATGCGATTTAAACGGCTCGTAAAAACACATTAAAAATGTACGATTTCTACGTTTTATTGTAATGTTGGCGGCTTGCGTTAAATGCGTGGAAATCTAAACTTTTTGATCTTGTAACGTGATTACTGAGTGGGCTGGATTTTATCGTTAAAGCGTTTTTTATACCGTTATTAATTTATACATTTAGAAACAATGGTGTTAGCGGGGGATTAATTATGTTCTTTGATCAGTTTCTACGTTCTGATTGGTCATTTGAAGTGGTTGTTGAATTTGGAAATTAAAGTTTTATGACTCGACTGTTTCAGAAGGAGGGTTATGTTTTTAATACTTGTCTTATTGATTTAATGAAACTATTTTCTTTTTAATAAGCATAATTTCCTGATCGAGATTCTCTTGTGTTATTAGGTTAAGGTTTATGAAGCAATCCAATATTTGGTTGCATTTGTGTCCAGTTGGTTGTAAAAGTGTCGCCCTCTTTTTCATGGGATTTTGGACATACTTTTTTTTTAGCGTGGTGAAATCATCAAATGAGTCCTTCCGCCCCGGGCAGGGCTCCTGAGGGACTGTCAGACTTGTACTGACTAAAATCCTCTAACCAACTTTGACGTCTACACTTCTCTGCCCAGCCGTTCTGTGATTTCAGGCCTGAATTTCGTTAATGTTATTTTAAACTGTATTTCCGATAATTTAGTATCGAAATTGAGTTTACTTTTCTGTGATTATGTTTGTCAGTCAGTTGGCAGTTTATTTAGTGATTAGGGGTTGGCCAGACGATCGACTAAGTGGTCACCGGTGCAGCTGTCATTAGGCGACAATCTAAAGCTTTCATGTGTCGGCGCTTTTACATTTTGTAGTAAATTCCTCCACTGTTTTGTTTGATTGCAAATCGATCGGAGGTTTTTTCTGTGGTGGATTTTAATTTAGTGTTTTTACAGTGTGGTTAGTGAGGAGTTTTTGAGTTTTTTTAATTGGCAACCCTTGGCTATGAATCTACAATAACAATCTGCAATAAGACCTTTGACAGTCGTTACTGTTAGTCAGAAGCTCTAAAATCTGAAAACCAGTCTTCCCATATGGGGTATCACATTACGCAGTTACTGGGTTGTGGAGGTCCAATAAGCAGTCGTTCCAAGTAAAATACTGATATTCAGCTGCATCTGGTTTGACTGGTAGCCGACCCCAATATAGTTGGGAAAAGGCTATATAGGCAATTACATTACTGTTTTTGCTTAATGATAATACATGGCGCCATGTGTTTGATTCGAAATCATGATGGCATTATATTATCAAACGCAGAGTACAGACAAAGCCGCGGACAAAATCTAGTATTAAATAATAGCCTGGAAGTCGATTGAAAACCGACTCAGACATATTTGGAAACAGGCTAGGCGAACATAATTCAGTTTCCTACATCTTTTCATTACTCTAGACGTTTCTTACATAACATTTCAAAAAGTAAAACATCCAGCGGCATCAATCAGAAAAGCTTCCCTTTGACTATTTAATTAAGTTTTCTTCGTTAAACAAAGATTTAATTGCGAACCGGAAGCGGAAACGTGTCCTGCTAAAGCCTTCAGTGTCACGACTGAAAGACTGAAACTTAAGCTTGTGTAAGACTTGCGTCACTACTTTTGAAGCATTGCGAGTTATTTTCAGGGAGAGGAGGTCCGGCGAAGCTTTTATTTTGCTTTTGTAAATATTTTGGGAATGTAGGACAGTATTTTAATGCTGGAGTTTTATTTTACAGTTATTTCGTGGTTTATGTGGAAATAATATTGTTCCGGCTGAGTTGGGCAGTGGTGGCCCAGTTGTATCGGGCACGACTTACGAGTTAGAAGTTCGATTCCAGGCAGGCGCATTTCTTTGTGTAATTTATTTCATCACCCTCAAAACGGTGAAGGAAAACATCGTGAGGAAACTGGCATGTCCTAGAACCAAAAATTCGAAGATATGTGACATCCACCAACCCGCACTGGGCCCGCGTGGTGGATTATGGCCCACTCCCTCTCTCAGAGAAGAGGCCTGTCCCAGCAGTGGGAATATTTATAGGTTGAAGATGAATATTGTTCCTACTCTTCCGCTGTTATGATTAATTTCGTTTCGGGGTCTAAGACCGTTAAATTCATTCTGTGGGACTTCATGAGGCATCATAGCCTTGACGCTTTTCTAGTGAGCGATCTCGAGAAAAACGCCAATAACTTCTGATTTTGGTTTTTGGGAGTTTCAGTGGTAGGTATTATTGTGGCGGAATTCTCTAAAAGATAACTTTTTTCGTGTTACAATTTTGAACACAATTTTATTCTTCTTTAAATCTCTTCTTTCATAAAGTATTGAAACAATAATAGAAAAAGTAGAAAATGTTTTTTCTTACAATTTATATCAATTGGCTTATTACTCGTACATAATAATAAGCATTTGAAGATACTAGTTTAAAGTATACATGTACAAATTAATATTTTTTTCTGTTTTTTTACAGGTAAGTCCAGTTTAACAAGGATCGGAGATACGGTTTTATTGTAAGTATTACTAATAGCAAAGATCAAATGAAAAGGAAAACGTCCTAAAATAAGTTTTTAATGTTAATTGTTTGGAGTAACTGATTATTTTACTCAAATACATTAACAGAACGACAATACGCATAAACATTATTATGTATTTGAATTTTTATACTACGCTGGGTTAACAGCTTTATCTCTTCAATATATTGAAAATAAAAATAATGCAGCGAGAAATCCAATCATCGTGATAAATTTTATTACCTCAAGATCCATCGTAATAAATTCCTCGTCATGTCCAATATTTGATCTCAGGAACGCCAATAAAATAGTACCGAGAAGCTTCAGAATTTTACTATAAGTAGCTCGTACTAAAACTCTAATGACCATCAATTAAAATCGCGTTAAAACTTCAAAGGGCCCGAAGAGCTCTAAACCAATCAAGACCACTGATAAAGTCACATACATTACAAGTATTTTATACATAACTCCCCATTACCGTTTATTTTAAACCATAAAAAATTATGGGGTTTAAATATTTTCACCGCTTCGCGATGGGCGTCCGTGGTTGTAAACTTACTCGTAAAGTTCCTACATAAAAAGGTAATAGTTAGTGACAGATGTAAGGTGCGCGCGCGCAGCTCCGACCAATCGCGGAGGGCCGACCGCCGCCATTTTCCCGCCGACCAGAGGTGCTTCCGGGTATCGATATTCTACTCGGATAAATCGTCCAGATACGCTATCGAATAGTCGACACTTATCGAGTCCGATGCGGGTAGTTGACTATTTCGAATGTGACAGTGACTGTTGATATACAGTATGTTATCTTTTGTGATACAGACTATAGTGCATGAGGGCATCATGCTAGTAATGGAATTTTATTAGCAAGTCCTTTTTTATTGCAGCTAATGCGTGTGAATGTGCACGTAATATAAAACGGCTAGCATTTATTCCTACTTAAGTTTTAGAAGCCACATTAACGCATAAAACCTGTGCGAACGCATATAATAAATGTCTAGAGCCTTTTTTACGTGTTGCGGCCTCTACAAAGGTTTTTATTTTATTGCTATCAATAAAAAAGTAAAAAATCATTTATCAACGCGTTAATTGCACAAAAAGATGTTAAACGTTGCAATCGCGAATAAGAGCACAAAAACTCGAAGCATTTACTTGTAGACGGAGATTGATAGCTCGCACGCTACATAAACGCATACGCACACAACAATGAAATGGGTACTAAACTGCGCACGAGTCGAAGGGTCGAATCCATCACTCTGTCAACGTAAAAAACCGAACGGCCGTCGACCAATCGGAGCGCGCCATTTGAATAATTGTTCGTTTAGTGACGACCAATCGCGTACGCCCGAGGCACTTCTTATTCTGTATTCAAAATGATTAATGCTACACTCAGACGTATTTACGATCGGGTTTCAAGAGAGTTTGAATGATTTGTATGACTGACGCGTCAGTGCTGAGCCAGATTTACGATTGCGTGTCGGCTAGGACTCGATCCGGGTTGCAACACTATGACGGATGACAGTCGTATTTTATTATATAATTCCATAGATATGTAGAATAGTGTTGCCATGTTGTTGCCGTGATGACGTCGCGTATGGCAACATTGTAGGCCGATGAATATTTCACATGCAACAAGCTATCTAATAACGTGTGCATGTTTACGATCTGATGTGTCGTGTATGGAAATTGTGTGCGGCATTTTGAGATTCCTCAGTTTTCGTTTGCATAATCAGGTGACATTGTAAACCAATAAAGCAAAAAATATTGGCTTCTTTACGTCATATTATATTCAATTCATATTTCAAACTGTTATTGACTGAAAAATTTTTAGCGGCAGTCGAAAAATGTCAACACCATGTATAAAGACAAGATGATATATTTTTTTTAATTCACAAATATCAACTAAACAAATACCCCCTCCCTACCCACAAATCACGACCAAAGAAAATCAAAAACAAATCTAAATAAACTATCTTCAGTAATTTGCAACTTAATGCAGCTCTTTAGCGAGATTTCACACCCTGTATTCAAATATGGCGCGTAAGATAAGGTCGGTGGATGTATGGTCCCATTTAGCGTAATTTAAAGCCAAGCTAGCTGAGTTAGCACATCGCTTTCTATATGAAAGCTACTAAAACAACATTATAAATACCTGGCAGTAATCTTAGAGTGATTGCAGACTTGTTACAAGATGTCCTAGCGTATTACTGACTAATGTTTGAATTAAGTGTCGATTTGTTTAGCCGATTATACCGGGGCGTGTTTTTATTTTATCGTTTTTTAGAATTATTGGTGATTTGATTGGGTTTGTCAGTATCTATGTTCCGATCTAGTTTGGCATTTGGTATAAAATTTGGGGATACTGAAATAAGAAACAAACAAAATTCAACAGACAAAACTTCTCAGAAGTATGTATTCTTTGTCAGAAGCAAATATTAATTTTGTACCTAACAATAATGCAATCCACTTATCATTTTTATTATCAGACCTCTGACATCTGCTACTCATTGACATAGGCCATTTTTTGCAATTGTTTTTTTCCAAGGCTCATAATTTACACATCTAAGCTGAGGTCAGCTTTTCATCTAACCAGAAGAATGCCAAATACTTCCTGTCTCATCTCATAGTTATTTGTTTCAATCCAATTCCCAAATCAATCGATCCACCTCTAACCGTATCTAACCCTAAAATGATGTAGCGTTAAAACTAGTTAATTATCTAATCGTGGCGGGGATGGGTCGGCGCGCATCCTCTCACATAAATCTGTCACTGCGCCGGCGCAGAGCGAGTAACGCACACATCTTGATCTACGCAGGGACGCTCAACGTGTGCGCGTTGTTTTTTAAAAGGATGTGAGGCCAGTTAGTGAGGAATATATGGGGATTTTTAATAAGATTCCTTTTGTTTTACTGTGTTTAATTATTTTTTAATTAAAGGTTCTGAAGGAAAGGCATTTGCATTGAGCTTTGCTGCAGCTTATTTCATACTTGAAGAGCTTTTGTGGTGTTTATTAGTTTGTATTGGCTGATCTTATCACAGAGAGATCTATTACTTATTGGAGCTTTTTCGTATATTCACACCCTTATTAGATACTGAAGAACCATGTGTGTGAGGGTATAAATTTTGTTATATTTATCCAAGAAGATACTTTTTCGCGTTAAAAATATGATCATTCAATGCACAAACAATGTATTACTACTCTTCTGTTAAAACCAATATGACTGGTGCCATTTCTTTTTAACACATGGCATTAAAAATCTGGGCCAAATGATGCAAGTTTTCTAGTCCATAGAGTCTTTGCTATTCAGTATTTTTTTTTTAAACTTCGCCATACGTTGCCCACTCCTATCAACTACGCTAGTCGGAAAACCCTGTGATTTGCGACCATCCCACTTCCAATTTATAGAGCTGATGAGGAAATTCTTTTGTTTTGGCTATGCCAAGTATTTTATACGTATGTCAACGTATTAATCAGTTGGCGATTTACGATAGTTCGAGTTAAATTTTATTGGCAAGGGAACGTTTAATGTAGGTTAAGAGCTGTAGGTTTAAAACAGTTTCGTTAGTTTAAGCTATTTCGAGAGATGGATATATGATATTTAAATTGAACAGGCGACAATGTTAAGGAGGACGGAAATCTTAACAGTAATAAAAAATGAATAATTTCTTTGTTCAATGAAAGAAAATATTTCGTCTGAGCTTAGAGAACTGAAGTAACGGAACATATTTCAAATCTACATATCTCAAATCCTCATAGTATAATATACTACTCAAAAGAAAATAAGGGCCAACTTATTTTTGTCGATTTATTAAATAATATTTAAATATTACTGGTTATAATGACTGAATCTGATTAATATTAACGATTTCACTTGGAAATACACAAAAATTAAGTTTTTATTCCAATCAATCGTTAAATTAAACGAAATTGAATGAAAAGTGGGGAATTGCAGGAATGTATCAACTTACACAAAACATCAAAAAACTCGAAAAAAAACGTCTTTAATGTTCCAAAATGTTCTTTAAAGCTTCTCTTTTAACTCTGTGCTACTCATTTTAATGGAAGTGGAATGTTCAGGATTAAATACCAAACATTTTCTTTGGGATTCTCTACCAGCAAGTTTTCAGACAGTTTATGAGATCCAGCTGGGTGTTGACGGGGACGGAATTTTACTTTCTTTTGCACTCCTCTTTAACTCATCTCTTAACTGCTGAATAAAACTCAGGTAAAAATCCTGAGTAGCCACTGTAACATTGTAATTCGAAAGTCTGCGAATGTATGCACTGTTAGTCGCAGCGTGTCCGCTCGAACATTATCCTGCTTGAAGATGAACTCAGGTACTTGTTGCTGTGCGAATGGGATAATGTGGAGTTGCACCACATTCGCTACGCAATTTTGAGCAGTTACAGCAACGTTATTACGAAGTGCGAGCTCAGTTTTGCGTGATAGAGACAACCGCCCCAGAGCATAATTTAGATCTCATCGGAACAGTCTGTTTTAAAAGTGCAAGGATCTGAAACCTATTGTTTAGATCTTCTCTACACTCTAATGAATCGGTCTTTATTAAAAAAAAATAAGGCTGCAGTCATAAATAAAAAGCAATGAAGACCATTCAAAACAGTTCAATAATTTTTCTCTTTGCAAATGTTTCACGATCTGCACCATACGCTCCAGTTAACTGTAGGAGAACCAAGCATCTTCTTGAGTATTGTTAGTCTTCATATAGTCGATCCGGAATAGTTTAGTCAATTATAGGGGTGCCTGTAGCTCAACGCAATGGAGTTGGTACGGTCCGCGCGGTAGATTTTCGCACTATTTGCGCGGTTAATCAAACTTATTGGTCTCCTTAGGCTCTACTTACTTACTTTATTCCTGGATCACGGCGTCTGGTGATATTACCCGTCTTTTGAGACCAGTTTCAAACTTTTTGAACCACTGGTTGGGAAAATTCCACAATAAGACCTACCTGTTCTGACTATGCCCCCCCTGGATTAAGGTAACACCCCAAGTGGCTGTTTTTGCATCCATATGTCTCCGAATAAATGGCATTATGAGATTAAACAATCGTTATAGCCTACTTGCTGTATAAATCAAAGAAAACTCCGTTAGAAGTTTGAAAAATAAAAAACACCAAACCGTACATTCGAAGAAATCTTAATAACTAATTAAAAAAAAGTAATGAATTTCCAATTATGCAGTAGAAACAATAATAATACTTGAATGAAACCATAACATGGTATTTACCATCTATTATGTACACAGAATAAGAGTGATACTTGATTAAAGTTCAATTTAATAAGTGGCCCCTATTTTGTTTTGACGAGTATATAATATATGTGCAATCAATTATACCTTTAGTCTTCTAGACGTGTTGCGAAGAGTATAAGGTAGGATAGTCTTCTTCTGGGTAAGCTCACTCCATCGTAAACTTGGTCACCTCTGACCTAGACTAGAATCAAGAGCAAACCTAACACAAAAAAAGTATAGTTTGAGACAACGACGAGACCGTACCCATTTCAAGTGCCACTAGTAATCTGTGGTGCGCGGGCATGTGGACAGCGAGTAAAGGGCAACTCGCTGTCCGACCATGGACCATGCCCGGGTCGACGGCGCGTCGTGTTCCACGCGCGCCTCAAAGAGCTGTCAGCAAAAATGACGGGGCCCCCTCTCAGAGGGCCAAAGCCTGCCGGGGTCGCGGGACTTATTTCTATTACCGTGACCCCGGAACATAAAGGGCTACTGAAGGACACCGTGGATTTTAGTCAGTACAAGTCTGACAGTACCTCCCGCCCTGCCCGGGGTTGGAGGTCTCATTTGATGATTTTACCACGCTAAAATAAAAAAAAAGTAATCTGTGGTGCCACTAAAGTTGCATTATTTTGTAGCAAAAAGTAAAACAGTAGGTATACCTAGTACCATTCCTATCCAAACAAGTAGCAAGAAGTAAAACAGTACCAAATACCATTCTTATCCAAGCAAGTAGGTATTGGTTAGCCTCGAAGGCAACAATTCCTTCTTTTACCAGCCTGATGAAACTCCACACGAAAACAAAACTCCCAACCTTCATCACGATTTATCAAGCAAAACTGACGTAAGTACAGCTGATACTACAAGATTTATATTGAAAGTGGATCTTTCTATCTACAATCTTTCATTGCGCTATTGCGCGTCAGGCGATGGCAGATCTAGATAAAACAAAGACTGGCTAGTTCCTGAGTTACGCTGCGCACAGACGGACTGACAGCCTCGGGGTTTTGTGCTGGGATGGAATTTATGGGAACAGCACAAGATTTAGGGTTTTGTTTTGAAATATGTTTTGTTGTTACAAGTCAATTTTTTGATTTGTTTGTTGGAAATTTTCGGTGTGGATGAGGCACGAGGTTATCCTGAAGGGTCATATACTAATGTAAAACACTAGCACAAGTTTTCATGTTTTTGTGACGTAAACGAGTATACTTTGATGTTTATTATATGGATAAAATTAGTTCCTCGTTCGTCCACTGGTGGGGCACGGTCAAATTCGTAAACATCCGTGGTATCTCATATTTGTTTCTTATCAATTTTTAATTCAATAATACTAGTTGGTTGTGTATTTTTACTAAGAAATATGTAACATTCTTTCTGGCCTTCGCTACAGTATGATAAAAAATGTTTTGATTAGTAAAATTCGGACTAAGATTAACATTGCATGGCTAACTAGTTTGGTGGCAGCGCATTCATTATCATAAATCATTCTTAATACATCAATAAATCTTACTTAACGTGATTCCACAGCAAATACTTTGACAGCTTCATAATTTGGGAAAAAACCAGAGTTTTTTGTTCACCTATGACTTATTGCACAAAGATTCGTGTAAAACATAGATTTAAAGAGATGGACTGCAGCTTCCCTAGACAACTGGCACATAAAATTGGCCCTTCAAATTAGAGTTTTTAAATTATTTGCATAAATTTAAAATAAATTTTGTATTTCTTCTCTTTATATAGAAAGGTAAATGTTAGTTAGCCATTCCTCAGTCCATCCTTTTAGTCTATGGCCTCAACTGAGTAGCAGTTCTAAAACCCATAAACCTACAAAATTGCAGTTATCACATTAACCTCAGTTGTCTCATAAAACTGAGAACCATGACACGTTTGATACAAAGTAATTTATTGTATGTACGGTACCTACCTGCACATCAACGGTTTATAGTTCATATGAAGGAGATGAAGTTTATGTGTTTAAAGAGGAAAATGATACAGCGTAGGTCATGGATAAGTTATAAATTAGAAAAAAAACATCAAGTATTATAGAAGAACAAGATACCACACTTAAACCCGGATAGACGGAGGATGGAGTTGTACCCAAAAGTATACCGTATATTCGTTGTGTTAAAGTCCTATACAAAACTATGGATATGCAAGTCATTATCATCAACAAGGTATTATGATAGGAAGACACAAATTAAGTTATAGCAGTTTCTTCAAGAAGAAATAAACATATATTTTCATCTAGCTGAAAGAGTATTGGTCAAGCTGAACCTATAAGTTCTTTTAGTAGTAACTCATTTTGATGGTAATTACGACGGAGACGAAAAATAAAGAATATAAAACATGAATGGCTTGCTGTTTAAAATAGTTACAAATGTACCCATCACTATACTGAAACCAACAACTCCATAAAAGTATTTCTAGTTGTCCTTCATTTTTTGCAATCCTTCAACTACAAGCTAAAGATGATATCTCCATATATAGAAACGAAAAAAAATCTCATTAACAAAATAGTAAGAAGTCCGGAGTTATTTTTTCAACAGATACCCATTAAAAGAGTGATTTATAGTCCAATGTGAAATTAACTAGCACCTTTAAATAACAAAATATCGTTTCTGTATGTCTGTACGATTTATGGGGACTGACGATATACCAGTGCTAGCCAACCTTTTTGTGTTCTTTGTGTTACGCGGAGCAACCAGTTGCAGTGTCTGTCCATTTCTGGTATTACTTATTCATCGATAAAAGTCATGATTCAGTCTTTGCAAGCTAAAAAATTATGCTTAAACAGAACACTATGTCTATTGCCAAGAACAAGCTACAGAATTGTTTAATTTCTGTTTAGACGCAACTATTGGTCATACGCAGACACTGATGGTAAAGTGCCCTTCAAAACTTACATCATGCGGTTGAGACCTACGCATAATTAACGTGAAGGAAAATCCGATGTTGCCGATAATTACTTCTTCTCTTTTTTCACACTATTTACAACTTTAGGTGCAACTGATATTATGGTACTTATAAAACTAGAGAAATTCCCTAAAAAAGCTCTATTCTCCCAAAGGTTGAGCACCTCTGAATAAGTCATATACTTACAAGTGGTTATAATTCGTGAATCATTTTAATTTTACTTGTAATTAGTTTTGTAGTCCGTTCCGTTAGCTACTGACTTTGTATTGATGGAAGCCGAAGTCAAAGTCAAAGCCGTTTAGTGCATTACTTATGGGATTCGTGTTTCTATGAATCATGAAATCGGTAATCCTTTTGATTGAAATTGTTATATCGTGGCGTAATTTACTTTCAAAAGAGCATGTAGGTAATTGTAGATAGATGCATGAGTTTAAATTGGTGTGTGCACTTATAATGTTACAGATACAGATGCGAAAATTAGGCTGTCTGTCTCCCTGACGATGTATCTATTAAAAGTATCTGTTTGGTTTGGACAAAATGCACATCCTTTTTATTCTAGTTGTAATTTTAACAGAATAGTTTCTGAGATACTAACGGCAAAACATAAGCTAGAACAAACCTCTGCGTATACCTATGTAATCAGTAGGTATATACTATATATTGTAACGTTCCACATCCCAATTGTGAGAGGGAGTGGGCTGTACTCCAGAATTCGCAATAAGAATATAGAAAGATTAGTAACTTATGGGGGCTATTGCATACGAATTTTGGTTCTATGATGCGATGTTTTCGTTCAGAAGTCCCAGTCCAGAAGTATCAGTGACTGAGTATTGTAGGCATAATCCTCAGTCACTATGGGACTTCTGAGGAAATAGCAAGGAATAGGCAGCATTGGCATGCTCTGCTATATTATTATGCTAGATATGTTAATTATGTTTGACACAAAACCAAAATTATGTTCGTTAATAGAATCAATGTCTAAACATCTTCTAGTCCCGTGGGAAAACAAGCAAGCTTGCCTTTCACTATAAGATGATGTCACTATCTGCTAATTACAATCAACAGGACAGTAACATCAGTTGTCAATCGATTGATTTCTACGAGCTAGCAGTGCGCGGTAGCTTTCCTTAACGGGAGTGCGTTAGAAGCAATCTGTACTCAGTTCCCAGTGCATTTATAGAGAGGTCATTGAGTGATGTGGTGCGAGTTATAAGAGGTAGCGGGTTGAATTTAGAAGATAGCAGTAAAACATCAAAATAAAGCCCAAGTAGACTTACTAAAAACATCATCATCTGCCTAGCCTTTTCCCAACTATATTGGGGTCGACTTCCAGTCCAACCAGATTCAGCTAGATATCAGTATTTTATATAGAGCGACTGCCTGTCGGACCGCCACAACCCAGTAACTGGGTAATACCATACCCCATGGAAAGATTGGTTGTCATACTTTAGAGCCTCTGACTAACAGTAACGACTGTCAAAGATCTATAAATGACAGCCGGGACCAACGGCTTTACGTGCTTTCCGAGACACGGAGGAAACTCGCTATGACAGAAAGAAGAGACTTACTAAAAACGAAACTTACAAATTGCATCGTCTGAGTAGTTTGAAATATTTTATTTTTAATTTTCTCTTAATTGTTTCTTTTTTTTTTCTAGTGAATGTTAAGACAAGATTTGTGAGTATTCGTTGTGGTTTTTAGAATTACATTTAACTGACCTTCATAGTTATTACTTGAGACGACGGCCTGAATGATTTTATTTAAATATAGAAAAAAATCTAACAAGATTTTCGCTCCTCTCTTGTCCCATACACAGTACTCTGATACCGTGATCTTATGGGAATGCGCCGGTACCATTCCGATGCTAATTTAATGGTACAAGACCATTCGAAATAACAACAAAATGTCCCTAACTTCAGACTTGATTGATATCTTTATAGTTAACAACCTCCATGTCTGTCCGTCCATTAACGTCATGTAGATTGAAGATACCTACCCTCCTCTTTATTTACATAATTTGTCCACCATTGTAACGATTCCAGAATTTTCTCTTAATCGTTTTCAAATAACTACATGATAATTTTTAAGTTGGTAGGTATCGCTTTAATTATCGAGGAAAGTTCGAGATGTTTAATTATGTACATAAATTGGATCGTAACGTTTTTTTAGACTTCTTAAGAAGATAATACGAGAAGATCTTATTTCTTAAATATTTTTATATTATACCTTTTCTCTTTTACCTTTTCATTCCTTAACCACTAAACATAGTGCAATGCAATTGGGTACTCAGGTACACTAGCACCCCAATCATGACTTAGGATACTTTTAATACCAGGATGACGTTCGTGTGACATATACTGTATTATTATATGTCTACGTGGGCGGTTCCATAAAAAAGCGTGTTTATATGACTTACTTTTTGAAACTTGTCAGATGTTGGTAACCTTTTTTTACGTGGTAAAATCATCAAATAAGTCCTCCCACCCCTACTGTCAGACTCGTACTGAAATTCACGATGTCCTTCAATAGCCCTTTACCATCCAGGGTCGAGGTAATTCGTTAGTTCCGCGAGCTTTTACAGCTTAAAGACCTAAGAAAAATATGAAGTAGGTATGTCGATGTCTGATTCGTTTGGCACTAAACACTACTTGGAAAGTTACGCGGCAGAGCCACTAAAATCGCAGCACATAGATGTAGCGATATTTTTATGGAAGTTGATTTATATAGAAAATACGAAACATGCACAAATCTATAAGCAATATAATTTGATATATTTGTCAAATGATTCAATAACTTCCAGTCTAGTCAATTAGACGAAATTCAATCTTCCTAAATTTTAATTTTAATTTAATAAAGAATTGAGAAGAGGTGAGTCAATCGAAACCATTTCAATACACTCAATACATAGGTAACTAGTGCATCAAAGTCAAGTCAATGACCTCCTCGATACGATACCTAAAACATCGCCCGAACACAATAGAACGTAAATTCCTAAAGTGGTCATAGAATAAACTACGCATCAACACAGATGCGACGCCACTATTTTACCTAACGACATTAGCTGAACTAGAACCAATTAAAGTATGGTAAAGGTGAAGTTAGACGGGTTTTAGAAATGTATTGTGATAATAGTAATGGTGATCAGGAAATGTTGGGATTGTATTGTTTTAGATAAAAGGTATTCGATAATATTGATTAAGTCTTTGTTTGTGTTGGAGTATTTTTAGGTATTGTTAATTTAAAAGCATTTGATATTGATAGGGAGTCAAAGACTTTAACTAGACAACTAATAAATTGATGACACCATTTATTCATTTATTGACGATATAAGTAGTTTTTGTTGTTATCCAAATTATGAAAATTGTATCGAATAATTGACTTATGGAAATTCAAGATAATTCAACATCTGTCACCAATCACTCTAAAAAATCTTGATGATGATTTGTTTCTCATAACATCGTGCATATTATTAGTATCACGTTTAATTGTGGAAATTAACGAGCTACCTTTTGAAAAACACTTTTAATTAACCAGTATTAGATTATTCAGCCAAAGACGTCACCGTCCCAATCCAGGGCCGCCTCGGTCCAAAGACTCCCTTATTCCATAATTCCGTTCCTTAACTGTTTCCGTTTATAGCGGTTCTCACTCAGGCCGATTGGTCGCGTACCAACGTAGGAAATTGTCTATAATAAGTTACTGCTAATAGCCACATTGTACTGTTTCTCTTATCCTCAATTTCTGTGAAAGCGATTTTAAATTTTGATGTTTGTCCTGTTTCTCTGGTTATGGCTGGCTTGTTTATTGAATTCGTTTGGAGATTGCTGTTTGAATTACTTTAATGAAGTTTTAAAATAAATTGGTAAAAGGTATTGTTTTCTTGAAGGTTACTTGGTAATGGCAATCTAGCACAAGGTGACTCTTTATAAGATACTTTATACAAATTTCGTATCGTACTATGTCCATGCTATCTAACTGATAAACAAATATTTTTGCTACCTTTCAACGGTCATACAAGAATACTAAAACATGTATATTCTCTTTAATTCCAGTTTGAAACACATCCTTATCACCGCAACACCGACTACCGTCTTTACAATTCAGTAGCAATTCCAAAGCCTCACAGATGCAAAATCTTTCTACCTACTTCCGCGTCTCCGCTGATCTGGCAGGGCTATTCAGTGCCGTTTATGGCAGTTTTCACTCAACGCGATTGGTCGCTAGTACTGAGCGCTTTCCGAATGGCCCTCTGTTGCGGTAGTGCATTGTCTTGTAACCGGCCGATTACGATGATTGCCATTGGTTTCTTTATTCGATAGTTTGTGTTGATGACCTTGTAAATATTGACAGTTTTGGAATCTTAACTGGTTTTCAACAGTAGCTGTGAGGTGTGGGCTTATCGTAACTGGATATTGCTTTATTCTGGTTGTAAAGAAGGTGTTGTCGTTTGATATCGAATGCTGTTGTGTAGACGACTTCATTATCAGTGAATGTTGAGTATTCCTGAAAGAAGGTTGGAGTTAGATAAGCTGTTTCTAAGTTAAAGTTGAGAAGGGTGGGTGTCTCTATACTTTGGCCTTTAGTTAACAGTTAATTTGACTGTCTAGCATGGTTATTGGTGATTCTGATAAGCCTTAAAGATCAGTGGATTCATTAACGGAAACGTAAAGAAGGCTTGTGTTAGATCAACTACATAATATCATCTTCATCATCTGGCAAGTGTCTTCCTAAATATGTGGTAGCAGGATATAGCCGTATTTTATTAGGTTGTCAGAATTATAAACATCGTTTCGTGTTGTGACTGTCTTCTTTTGGGACCTGTCTATAAATTAGCAATCTGTCTCCCATCAATTGCTACCAGGGTCATTGCTAATTCGTCGGCTGGTGTGTCACCACCCTATGGTCATCGTCCACCTTTTGTTTACCCAAACGAAATCTTCACAAGTAAACAATTCCAAAAGGAACCACTCAGCTTATTTCCTTATGGCATTTGCTTAGAATTATCATTACCATACCGAGTGCACTACAGGCCAACTTCAACCTTAGCTTCTGAATATATAGTTCAATTTGCATTGACAAGTTTTCTCGTTTGCGTTCCACAGTCACATTTTTGCGACACGTAGACCTTATTGTGAGGTGATAGAGTTGAGTTTTGAGAAGGAATGTCAGAGTATTGTCGGCAAGGATGGACCGGTAATGCGACAGTTTGTAAGCATGAGATCCGGAGTGTAAGGTGGGGTGCGGGGCGGGCGGGGTGGCTGTAATAGTAAAGAAATACGTACAAGTTGTTGTATGTAGGACGTTGACTTGACTATATATTTTATTTATATTTTTTTCGCGTAGGTGCTTCCAGGAATGTGTCGTTTTTTGTTTTAAATTGGACAGAATTCTTTCGTTGACCTGTGAAAGAGAAAAGTCTAGTGAGTGAAATTGTAATACTGCGGCATTTGGGAAAATGCTGAAGTATCTCAGAATTTTGAAAGTTATCTTTCTTTATTTTGTTAACAGTAGGTTCAGGTTCAGAAGTCGATTGAAAAGGAGGAGACACTAGATCGCCTCGGGTGTAAATCATGCGCTCAAGCGTTTCTGATCCCATCGGTATTACAACGAGTTTTGTCACTTACAGGATGATGATATCAGTGCTATTTGTTTACTAGAATATTACTAAGATTGCCTTCACAAGAAAAGGCTGAGTTTTCAAGTCTAAGTAGGACACCCATGATTGCAAAAAACCTTGCTGAAAAATAAAAGGAAAACGTATCATGATCATCTCCACCCAATATCAGCAGACGTCATCAAACTCCAAAAATTCATATCTTTCGACAAAAATCTCCAAAATAACAAGAACCTATTCCACCCAAGGCTACAGTTATCTATATGCTACCGTTCACGAAACCCGGACACGCTTCCGTTTTAGGGCCGCGCCATATCTATACGGAATTTATCGCAAGATTCCGCGATCGACAAAAAACTTCCAGTCTATCGATACGATACGTAACAAGTACAGTTAGTAACAAAAATCCTTCGATTTTTAATTAGCAGCGCCCGGTCCGTTTCGCACGTGATCGGACTGGGAGGGTGCTCATTGCATAACTCGCCGGACGGCCCCGCACGGCGCCGTCCGATGTCGTATTAACGGAAGAATGTAATGAAGTTAGGTAGCGTTCGATTTGACTGCGCAATTAACGATTGTACTTAATGAGCTGCTCGTCTTTTTATCAATGTACTTTTGTTGTGGACTGTACCAATTTGATTAGGGATTTTAAAATGGTCCGAAGTCTGAATTCAAAGGAGTTCAAATGAAGGCTAAGTGGATAGCGAAATGATTTTGAATTCGTATAATTTTATCGTCTCTTTATTTCAAAATTATTTGACTTCCCTTCACAATCAACAGCCTAACTGAGTCCACTGCTGGACAAAGGTTACTCCAAAATAACACTACAGCATCTCATCTTCCATCTTTCTCATCCAGTCAAAACCATAAACTTTGAAGACTTTTGCATTGTGTGTTATTTAAATAACCACTTTGTGGAGCCCTGACGCAGCCAGAAGGCGTCGCGGCAGACCTCGTAGAAGATTGTGGGACGAGCTTGACAAAATCCAGGGCCAAAGTGGACCACTTTAACCCTGGATCGTTAAAAGTGGAGATCATGGGGAGAGACCTTTGCCCAGCAATGGGATGATGTAGGCTAACAGTATCAGTATGTCATTTTGCATTGTACCTATGTTATCTAAAACTCTATGAAAACCTTTAAAGCTAATCTATATAAAAGATATCAAAAGAAGAAAATGGCGGTATAAAAAGTTCACACAAAGACCAATCACTCGCGGCAACAATAACCTATCACGAAGGGAGTGCTTCATTAAAACAAATGAAAATCAAACAACGATTCTAAGTTTTAAAATGGTGCAATCAAGCTTCGAATTTACCATTTGCGGGACATACGTATACCGCGACTCCGGTACACAAAGGGCTACTGAAGGACACCGTGGATTTTAGTCAGTCAAGTCTGACAGTCCCTTCCGCCCTGCCCGGGGCTTGAGGACTCATTTGATGATTTTACCAGAAAAAAAAAACCTTCGAATTTACCATTAATAGCCTGCTGTTGCCCGTGTCTTGACTCGCTCTTCCTATATGCTTATTTAGACCGTCTCTAGTGGCTCAAATACGGAGAGCTGGTAGCGCAGTGGTTGACCGATTATCTGTTAAACTGCGGGTCGTGGGTATACTTCCAGGACGGAACAGACATTTTTACGATGTACAATTTGTTCCGGATCTGGGTGTTTAGTGAGTTTAACTATTTATAAACGTACCAACGATACAAGATAAATTCCTAGAGAGGGAAACGTACATACTAAATTAAAAATTCGTTTCGTCTGAGAATGGAACCCAAACTCCTAATGCTCAATATCTACTCTCAAAACCACTACACCAACGAGTTAGAGAGATGAAACGAGAATTTATTATTAATGAAGTTTTTAATTACATCGTATTGCAAAAGAAATAATCTTTATGTACATTTTCCTATTACAGTATTTTACCTATATGTACCATTGAGTAATTAACTAAGAAGGTATGTGAAAAATCTCGACCAATGAGAAGTATTCAATCGTAATAACGGATGCTCTAATTATCATTAATGAAACAGGAATGTTACGATTGATATACAATTTTAATGTAAGATGGCCTGATGTAATGTCCGGTGAATTGACAGGTATTTAAAGTTTTCTAAATAACTTTACATTGTGTGAACGACTGAATGCAATATAATAAAGAAACCAATTGATGTGTCAAAATTAAACTCAAAGTTATTACAGTTCCGGGGTCGCGGGACTGTCTCATCAAGTATCCGTAATCCTGGAACGCAAAGGCTATTGAAGGATCATCGTGGATTTAGTCAGTACGGGTCTGACAGTCCCTCCTGTCCTGGCCTGGGCGGAAGGACTCTTTTGATGATTTTACCACGGTAAAAAAAAAGTTATTAAGTACAGTTACTTAAATACTAACTTCTTGCTACATTATGTGTAGGCAGAAGCTATAAATATACACAACAGGTGTTATCTTTATTAACTCTTTTCGCCTCATCCACGTACATACATCTTCTCATACAAATGCGCAGTACATTACATTTACTGCAGTTGTGTATATAATCTTAGTAGTTGTAAACAAAAGCATGATGGCTGACAAAGGTGAATGGTAAAACCATAGCCAGTAGCTCTTCCCAAGTTCTATGAAATGCAGGAAGATGATGACGAGTTGTATTAGCCAAAAGACAGTAGAGCAACTACAGTTTCAGTCACTTCATTGACTTCTTGGTGGGTGGAGATACCATCTGAACAACCAATTGGTGGTCACAGTCACTGGGACATACTCAGACCTTAATGATCACGGGACTGTCTAAACAAGCATCAGTGACTCTGGAACGTAAAGGGCAATTGAAGGAACACTGTGTATTTTAGTCAATACGCGTCTGACAGTCTCTTTCGCTCCTTCCAGGGCGGGAGGATTTATTTGCTGATATTTACACAATTTAAATAAAACTATAGTTATCTGAATATCTTTATCGTTTACTTCACTCGAGGGCACATCTACAACAAAACGAAAACATTTTATTCAGTATCATGAAAATAATAATATTCCAACAGTAATTTCAACAAAGTCACAACTAAACTCAAAAGTAAAAAAGCAAAAGAAACACTAACACATCTAAAAAACTGCACCCCACAATCCAACTAGGTAGGGGTGTCCTAAAGACAACTTTAAAATTAAAAATTTCAACTCTAAACAAACGCGTTCAAAGGCTGACCGTTCGTCAGTCACCCCCCAAAGGGGTAGAGGGGTAAATAGCTAAAAATAAACCCCTCGACGTATGCAGGCTTTTCTTTGCTAGCAGTTGCTTTGAGGCGATTTTAATTCGCTTATTTCGCTAGCGGGAAATTGCTTATGTGTTGCCGAATTAAGGGTGGTGGGTTTGTGTTGGGAGGGAGCGAGAGCGAATTTGGAAAGTTTCTTATCTTGCATGGGAAAAATACGGATTTGATTCGTCTTTTGATTTACGTAAATTAGGCAAGCCTTTTTGCAGCAGTTTTAAAATGTGTTTCCCTGCCTTATTCACTATTTAGTTTTCCACCATACTACTTATCGTCCCCAAATCTCTAGTCGTCTGATTAATTTTTATTACTGTATGAACCTTTCATAATCTTTAACTAAACTAAATATTAAATACTAGAAAATCCTTCGATTTTGAAAGAGATGTACATAAATTCCGAATAGTATCGCCCACTATTGGTACTAGACCGGGGGCAGTGAGACGCGAGGGAGGAATCTATTTTTTCCTGGCATTATGCCCGTTCTTAAGAGCTTAACGTTAATGACAAAATCTCGCGTTCGCCTTTGCATTACTTCAGAGAATTCGGATTTTTCAAGATAGATCAGAGAGTCAGATATTATAATTGAAATAAGCCTAAAATAATGTGTTCAACTGTCTGTTCTGACACTTAACAACTAACTCCTCCTCATTCAAATCGCTGTCTCCACCGCTCATCACTATATCCTCACCCCATTGCGGCGGAGCAAGTCTGCGGACGTCAGGCTGGCGATTGTAAAGGCGCGATGTGATCCTGTATGCACTCAGCCCAAAAAATATTATCCGTCCGCTCTTGTGCACTCGCCTTTATAGCATGAACAAAGAAAGCTAATGAGTGTGTGTTCGGGTTAATTATTGTGCTAGTACTTAGCGAGTATTTATCTCGTCTAGTGTGCAGGTTGTAACATTATGCACTTTGTTATTATATTGGCTTGTAACTTACCTTATTTATACAGCGACCTGGCTCGCTATATGCGAAATCGCTTGTGGGGTCTAACAAATCGATCGCAGCGCTCGTAGTGGCAGAGATGTGCATTAAGAGGGGCACCCATGAAGTGAACTTCATGCTAGACATGCACCACAAGCATTATAAGTACTTAGTAGGTTTTGTTTAATTTTTAAAGAAGAACAAGCCAAACACTTAAGTTTTATCAAAAGATCCAGTTGATGAGAATTGGCAGATCTCCCTCCCCCGAATTAGGTGGTCACTATGAGGCGCTGTCATTAAGCTTATAACGTATTCATCATTACTATTTGTCACATTTCCATGACAAGTGATAAACTAATAATACATAATGTAAAATAGTCCTGTTGCTTATTTTATAAAAAGAACTGGTACTTTTATAAAAGGAGCTACTTCCTTGCACAGTGCTATGTCAATTTCATGAGGCCTTATCACAAGATTTCAGTATTGTATTTACAGCGTACTTGAAGTATTTACTGCGTTTATTGTATGGATAAATGAAACAACGCCTCTAGTGTGCGAAGAAGGAACTAAATTATTTCTTGAAATTAATGTCAAAGTCCCAGTTTATTTTACGTCACAAAAACTGAACATTCATGATGGCCTCTGAAATAGGTACGTAATTTGTTGCTGACCAGTTGCAGAATCAGAACCAATTTTACAGGACTCTTGTCTTTTGTTCTACCTAGTCAGCTTGGTTGGTTGTCTAAGGAGGAGGCCTATGTTCAGCAGTGACGTCTTCCGGCTGACGATAATGATTCTTAATTAGAATAATACCTACTTACTTATGAGAATCATCTCAAGCAACTTAACCTTTTTTTATCGTGGTAAAATCATCAAATAAGTCCTCCCACCCCCTATTGTCAGACTTATACTGAATAAAATCCACGGTGTCCTTCAATACCCCTTTATGTTCCGGGGTCACGGTGATGGTATAAGTCCAGCGACACCGGCGGGGACCCCTCACAGAGAGCCAAAGCCTGGCTCTCTGTGAGGGGGCCCCGTCATTTTGCTGACGCTCTTTGCCGCCGACCCGGGCATGGTCCATGGTAGGACAGCGAGTTGCCCTTTACTCGCTGTCCGCATGCCCAACCTTAACTTAACCTACAAACATTTTAACCCTTCAAATCAAGCTCCCCACTTTTATTCTCAAGGTGGCTACCATTAATTCTTTTTGTCTCCCGCTGCAATCTTTTATTTTTCTTTTACAACAAAAACCAACCTTCATTTGCTGGCACGCGAGCTTTACATATCAACGTGTTGTTCCAGGGTTTTCTTTTTTCCCACAATGTTTGTAGACAGTCTACGGGCTAAGATTACTTGGAAGGTAATGAAAGGATGTCGGAAATTGGATAGTGGTTCTTTAATGAGATAAATAGAGTTATTAGTGGGTGGAGGGGTTTAATTAGAAAGAGGGATACGGTTGGTGCAGCAATCGACTGTTAGGTGTAGCTTGTCACAGGTTCGATATCCAAACGAAATAAATATTTGTATGACCTGTAAGTAGTGGTGACTGTAGTGGCCTGGTTGTTTGTGTATGTGAGTTTGTGTGTTTGTAAACACAAGACCTGAAGACATTTCTACATATTATAAAGCAAAATATACCTGTAATTGAAACTACAGTCGTTTCAATTACCAAAAAAGTGGTAATAAATCCGAATTTTCATTATATTTCTTCCTCAATAGTACTCTGCCTATCCCAATGAGTATAAGGTGTGAGTATAAGTATGAATATTCTCTTACTAAGGTCTATGAAGATACCAAAATTCTGCATCAAACATCTGCATTCTGATACAAGCATAGCGGTGAACCAGTAAAGATATATCTGAAGGCAACAGCGACTGAAATATATTAGGACAGGTGAACCGTGTACGATTCGTCCCGGCCCGGCCCGCCCCGGACGCATGTGCCGGTAATGTTGCTTACGGCGTTACGGGGCCGGCTGATCCTATCGCTCGTATCGGAGATTAAATTCATTTAAACATGATTTTGTAAGGAGTATGATTGTGATATCATGATTTTGGTTGACTGAAAGGTTTAATAGTTTTATTTTTCGAGTAAAACTAACGACAAAAAAAAATCTAAAAAAAAGTCATACTAAAATTCAACATTGTCTTTGACACATAAATTATAAATGTAATTTCATAATAAATTATGTACTACGATCGAGCTTTCCAAAAGTTGTCAAAGTACACTTGAACTTGTGTCCTTTTGACGACTACAAAAATGGTGTAAAACTTTTAAGACGTATGCGTCTTGTTTATGCAAAGGAAGTTGTATGAAAATCGGTTCAGTCATTTCAAAAATCATAACCCTCCATTTGGCTTTGCCGTAGTCGGGTAAAAATAATGACTGAAGATTTGTATGAAATGCCAAAGGCGTACATGCTCCTAAGTCCTAAATAAAAAAAATATTCCACAACTATCTCACAAGCTAGTCCCAAGCTAAGCAGAGCTTGTGTTATGAGTACTAGACAACTGATAAACATACTTACATATATCTAAATATATACATATTATAGATAAATTACACCCAGACACAGAACAAATGATTGTGCTCATCACAGAAACATTTGTCCTGGGTGGGAATCGAACCCACGACCCCCGGCATATCAGTCAGGGTCACTAACCACTAGACCAACAGGCCAATCAAAAAATAGATGTGGAGATTGATGGTTTTTTGTCCCGAGTCAGTAATTAACACAATCTAAAGCTAAATAGTTATCATACCTTGTACTCCATTCAATCCCAGCCCCACACAACATATTCCTGATTTTAAAACCTCGCGACACATACGTCCTCGTCAAATCGCCTCTCGCGACAGGAAGTGACACAATCGCATGACACTGACATCACTGACAGCTGAGACTCGCTTCCGGTGGAGTGTCTATAATATTTGCAACTGACAGCTTTGTGATCAAATCCTATTTATTGACTCGTTCGAGTGGAGTTTTAGCTGGTGTGGCGTGGGAGGGACGTGTGTTTGCAGTTTTGAAATTGCATTTTACTTTGATGATGGTTTTGATTTTATTTTCAACTAGTGTGATGTCCTTCGTCTTTTTCTTTGAACTTCTAGGGGTGAATGTTACGAAAACTGGCTTACGAACATAACCAAAGATTTATATCATTTTGTGCAGTCGTTTTGAAGTTATGCCAACACAGACAGACTTAAGCGACTTTGGCCTCTTCATCATCATCATCATATCAACCGTAGGAAATCCACTGCTATTATGTCCTCCCCTAAAGATTTCCGACAGGATTAGTTAAAAAACTACTTGCATCTAATTTTGACCTCTTAGCCAGAATTAAGTCCGGTTATTACTGAAGTCAGGGCAGTTTACTACTTAACGATCAGACACCTTTGACGTAATGAATGTCACTTATTTTGAAGGACCTACAACGAACCTCATAACACTGATACCCCAGTAGGAACCGAATGAAAATGATTTTTCTTTATATGAAACGCAATTTCCTTCAAAACAAAGATTGTTCAGTGTCTTAGATGTCTGCTTGAGCAAGTGTGTGCAATATCTAGGCATATGCAAGGCCTATATTGCGCACAATTTCTGAGTATCCATCTCTCCTTTTGTATACCCGACTCTGGACAATCTACAACCAAGCAATCAATCAACGTGCCTACAGACAGACCGTATGACATACTAAGACATTACTCTATCCTGTTCCATATTCCCCACAAAATGTCTACGTGAAAAACAGTCGACATAATTACCTACTCTATGTTATGTCTGCGAAAAAAGACAAATAATGACATCTGTCATTCAGTCCGTGACCACAGAATGATTACCATCACGACTCATTATCCCAGATTACGGGAGCGAGCAGTATCCACTAATCACGTGTTACAGGGGCCCATCACTCACCGTCCACCGGCCATCACTCACAGACAACTCAACGGCAACTTCCCTGCTACCGTCACTACAACTTTTATTTCCACGAAACAGAGTTGAAAATCGAGTAAACAAAATATACCGTCATTTTTTCAGATGCAAAAGACTTATTCAACTTGAGCCCTAATTGTGAAGTTGAGTTACGTGCTCACAGGTCTACTTTTACTGGACATTTCGACCGTATGTCACACTACATTATCGGAGTTTCTTAATTGAAGATAATAAGGGGGGACATGTGTCTTTGTCGCGTTTTTATGGCGTGTAAGAGAGGGATGTTGTTTTTTCCGACTTTTGACTATTAATTTTGGTATTTTTTGTTTTTACGATTCGAGGGTCGGCCTTATTGTTCCTGTTTCAATGAAATTTTCATTGGAATTCGTTTCATTATGTTTGATCAGAGGTAATATACGGAGAAGGGACGATAGGTCATCCAATATTCAATTAGATTAGTATGATTTTTGTAGAAGGGATGTATCGTGTTTTGATTTTTTATGTCTGAGTTAGATGGACATGGAACGTTTGAGTTGCCAATTTAATGAGGAATTTGATTCGAAATAGGTACTAGCTTCAAACATGATTAACAGTAGTCAATCGAGCAAAATACATGGCCTATAGTGTTATCGTTGGCCAACTGACCATTTGATTATAGGCGTTTTTTTATTTGGGTTTAGTCTTGACTCTGGATCAGAGGTGGCAGAGACAATTTCTACGATAAAGTGTTTAGTATTGGAAGCAGCCTTTTCACTCAAAGCTTGAGGATAATTTGGTTGCACCACTTTTAAAAAAAATACATTTACGAGGTTACACAACACTACTTTTTATCTGGTCTATTTTTATATAGTAAGAAAGCACCATAGATCATGAAATTGATTTAAAAATGTAAACTATATACCTACATAGAAATTTTCCACAAAACACAACCCATTTTAATCATGTCCACTACGAAGTACAATATAAAACACAAAGTACAGTCAGCATAAGACACTACTTTATAAATCGTTGTGCCGAGATGTGCCCACCTGCATCGTGGGGTGATATCAATCCATCTGTGCCCCCGACGTGGGGTGGACGAACGCCCCGTCCGTCTTTGAGGGGTATTTAATTTTGTGCAAATGACGGCTTGTCCACGTCCCCGTGTCATGCCGGCCACTCACTTTTATTTGGTTTTAGTTTTTGTTGACCGATGTGATGAAAATAAATTGTTTTAATTTTTATTATAAATGTCCATGTTTCAGTAGAGAGCATTTTAAGTCATCTGTGCTCAGATGTGAACTTTTTGACAAAAACCAAGGAAAAAACATGAAAATTGATAAAAATACTAACTGAAGTAAATGAAGATTGAAAAAGAAAACGATAAAATATGTAATAAGTTGAGACACTTCTAGCATAATATTTTTTAATCAAACTCCATAATCAAAAGTCTTTCCCTCAAAATTTTCCACTTGACTTCAATCAAGTAGAAAACTCAAACTTCAAAGTACGTAATCACAAAAAAGGTTCTCAGTAATGAATCGAAGACCTTTCAATACTTCACTTCATAACAGAAGTCGCAGAACTGTCCAATAGAAAATTAATAGTAGTTATATTTCTAAAAACATACATTCGTACAAAAGATGCCTCGACTTGTGCGCTCCTCAGTGCATAACCCCCTTATTATCCGGGGTGGGTCAATATGCACCCCCGGGGTGGTGGGTGACGTGGGCGGGGGGCGGAGGGGTGGCTCTCCGTGTCACGTCACTGTCTCAGGATCGCCATCACGCCGGGCCGGCGTCTCGTTTGCGTCCATCGCCGTACTTTTCAACTTGAAGTGTAGCGAAATAGAAATGTTTTTAGCTGTCTAATGGCGCATGCTCTGCAGTTTTTGATGTGGTCGTATTATTCTGTTGGTAGCTGTAATTACAAAAGAAGTGCAGTCGTTTTTCTAGAGAACTAAATAATTGGGTTGAGTTATGTGAGCTATCTGTAAAAATAGTAACTGTCAAATTCTTAACGTAGATGTAAATTAAAGGTAATGTAAGCGTAAACATTGAGTCATTATGATTTGAATAAGCTGAACAGCTAGTTATAAAGAGGTGTTCTGAGATTTCTATTTTATTAATTATCCTTTGTCTGCATTGTCTTTTGTGTACGTCCTACATTCACGAACTCAACAATACAAGTCCAGGGACTAATCAAAGGATTGATTCGCAGTACTGCGACGGAACATGAGATTTAATAAATTATTAATTACTTAATAAAAAATGCATTATTCAGGAGCACAACAAACGCGTTGGCAAACAAACAATACAAGTCGAAAACAAAAAGAAATACTACCCCATTCCGAAGCGTACCAACATAATTCCCCATTTAATTCAAAACTATAACAGTACTTTATATTTTTTATTTCCCGTATGCTATCGCTTCTTACGTCTGCTCGGTGCAGCAATATCAATCCATCTGGCGGGAGAAGCGGGTGGGGGGCGAGCGGGGTGGTGGGGGTGTCACGTCACTGTCTTAAATGACTGTCACGGGTGTACTCTAGCCCGTCCTCTGAAGAACGGTGGATGGACGGGTTTACAATGCCATCCTCGGGATATTGCGCCGTGTTATGTTCTTATGGTGCAGTTTTAATGGCGATGTAGGTCAGGATTTATGAAGTTTTGTTTCGTTGAAAGTTTGAAATTAAGATTTTGGAAATTATTTTTTTATGAAAAGACATTGTTTTTGCCAAAATCTTGCGTTCAGTAGTCTAGATTGCCATGTAGTACGAGACATTCCAGTCAAAAGTTTGATATCAGTTTGTGTGATGGTAAATGAATCTGAATGTTTATCAACTCCAGTTATCAATCCTTCACCCAGTTGCAATCGTCGACCAATCTGAAGTCCACATCAAATACGAACACCATATCAAAACAACAGCAACAATCTCCCTCAGTGCTTTCAACTGTCACCTCCAACATCATCCAAAGAAAACAGAGACGTACCATCAAAGCCTGCTCCAAGAAATCACTGCTCGACAGTTGATAGTTTCAGCGCCTGAAGTTAAAACAACCGTCGGGCACACGCTTGCATTATCAACTTGCATCGAGATGACGCGAGCATCCCTGTCGCAGCCACGTCCCCAAGTTTACTCGCCTCCGCTGGAAATTTCACTCCAGACTTGCTTTCGTGGCCCAAGTATTGGGTGTTGGAGATTTGGGAGGTAGAGCATCTACGGCATCTACGGTACTTTCACAGTTATTATGTCTTGTGACTTTCCGGACACAAGACTATATTTCCTGCAGTATATTTTTTCATGTTTGTCTTTTTTGATAATTCAAAAACGCCTCTAAAATTTTGAGGGTTCCTTAAATTACCAATTTCTCTTTTCCTCTATTCCTTCCGTCAAACGTATGATGCTTACTTTAACTGTTAGATCATCTTTTAAATCCCAAATAAAATTATTGTTTCCAAACTTTTAATATTTACTAGTGAAATTTATGAGATTTAGCTCAACGTCTTCCAAAAGACCTGCCATTTTTATGTGTCTATGCTAGTCGGTTCCAAATCTTTCCAAAATTTCCATCCCTTCTTGTTCTTCTTAGTATTTCTTGATATTTTCTCAGCCACTTGCACCACACAACATCTAGTCAGTGACATCACGTCAGAACAGAACTGTCATGCCCGACAAGGACACCGACTCAACTGTTCCAAGACAACGGTTCTTCTTACAACAGTACGTGTGTCTTTAGTTTGAAGCATTACTCCTTCACTAGTTGTGACCTCTTAGGCCACGACAAGGACTCAGAGCCTCTGTCTGTCTGTGTGTGTTGACGACTGTGAGACTGTTTCCAATTTCTTGGAACCGTTTATTTGATTGTTGCTAGTTGTTTGTCAGTCAGGTCTTTTACTATCTGCTGTAAATGCTTTCAACAGGTTTGGACCTGCCAAAAGAACTTGACTTTAAAAAATTCACCTGTCTTGCAGATACGACTGCATGTTTTTTTATTTCTTTTTCGTGGATGTTCGTTTCATATACGTCTTCAGTAATCATGAATATACACAATGCTTCAGTTAGTCTCTTCACAAACTTTCAGTTGACATCTAGGTACATTTTTTTAATGTTTGCTTCTAAAACATTTTCCTCATTTACTTATATTAAGATGATTCTTACTTTTCCACCTTGATTCACAATTATAATGACGTTTGGCTTGCATAGCCACTCTTAAAACATTATGATTTAATTAAAATATTATCATTTATAACAAATCAGTCTTGTCTCTTATTACTCGCTCCACACTGGCCGTCTCGTCAGTGCTCAGTACTGTCTAACTGACAGCCGCGACTGAATTGTTCAGCGCTGTCTTGCTGACGAGCTCCGTCTTAGTTTGTTGTGCTGCTATTGATCGGTGGTAGCGATCGCGGCTGATAGGTTAAGATAGATTGAGCATTGTTTTATAAAAAGTAAACAAGTTAATGTTTCTACAAAAGTACATTGTGTGGACCTGGATTCAGTTTCTAGGTCGGGCAAAATGTTGTCGGGTTTTTCCGTGAAAAATTTCTTTAGCCGCCCGAAGTTAGGATTTACTCCAAGTTGATGGCAATAAGCTCGTCCCCTGTTAGATGTGACTTGAAAAAAAACTGGCGTCATAATTATGGTGACGTCGTACATGGACATTGTATTTAACAACTGTGCCTTAACATTCGAAGATTACATGATAATTATAGTATCGAATCCCTTTCAATTTGAAGTCAAAATAGCAATTCAATATATATAAAAACCTGACAACAAATCAGTGCACTGAAAAGCAGATTTATAAAACGTCACATCAAATGAGTGAGCTGTTTCAACCAATCATTCGTTTTCATAATTATGATAAAATGCGAGCATCGGACAAAGTTTGCTCTTTATAGAGCGCAAAAATTGAATATTTACGAGGATTCCGTCAGCCTGATGAGGACTATATTCATTTCGGGTTATTGACATTACGTCTGTCTCTCCAATGAATTATTTATTGAAAATATTGATATAAATAACAAAAAAGGATTTGTTTTCTATTTAATATTGTGTGTTATTCATTGTTTAACATTGTGCAATATTGGCTTAGTTTATGAGTCATAGGTGAGATCTGTGTCAATCTTCTTATTGGAATCTTATAAGGAAAGCTTGATAAATTATAGTGTGACGCAACTTACTCCGGTCGGTCTAGTTTTAAAAACCTTGGTATGGAATTTTTATTTATAATTTGGTTTTAGATTCATTTAAATATGGTCTCTCTCTCAGCAGTGAGGCCCAGTGGTCTTGACTTACGAGTTGTAAGTCGTGGGTTCGAACCAAGCCAGGCGCATTACTTTGTGTAATTTATTTTATCACCACTGCTCTCAAAACGGTGAAGGAAAACATTGTGAGGAAACCAGCATGTCCTAGAACCAAAAATTGGAAGACATGTGACATCTACCAACCCGCACTGGGCCCGCGTGGTGGATTATGGCAAACTCCCTCTCTCATAGAGGAGACCAGTGCCCCAACAGTGGGAACATTTATAGGCTGATGTTAATTATTATAATGGTCTCAAAATAGAGCCTTGATTTTCACCATATTCAGGTCATTCTGAGAAAAAGGAAAATCCGGTATTATTCTCAACCGGGTTTTTGTTGGGACAAACCCACCACACTGTTTCCAAACCACTGCAACTCGTGAAAGCCAGAATCAACATCGGCAACCACCAGAAAAGCGTCGAGACAGTGAAGTTTGACGTGTACCGAAGAAATAATTTACCTGTCTTGGCTCCTGTAATCAGAAAAGAATAGTGGAGGAGTAGGAAAAATGACAAACGGGCTGTTAAAAAGAAGTGTAACTTAAAACTAGTTTCAACCAATCAAATGCCTTGACTCTAGTCTTAAGTAATGCTTACGTGGTAAAATCATCAAATGACCTCCCACTCCGGGCAGGGCGGGAGGGACTGTCAGACTTGTACTGACTAAAATCCACGGTTTCCTTCAATAGCCCTTTATGTCCCGGGGTCATGGTAATGAAATAACTCCCGCGACCAGTCTTAAGTAATGCTTGAGTATTGAGTGTCGTTCTGTAATAGGGGCCTTAGTCATCTGAGTTTCATCCATCACATAGACATACTTCAGATACATAAACTTTTCCCACAAATTAACAACCACCACGTTAATTTCCCAGCACAAAAACTGTATCTAGCAGTGGCATTGTATTTATAAGCTGCATTTCACATGACGGCACTGCAGTCTGTTACTGACAAGTTGTCACGTCACTGCCGCAGACGGCAGTCGCAAGAAATTCAACTCGCTACTGTAAACAATTTTCACAAAGACCCAACCCTCTAGTGCTGCGGGGTTCAAACGACCTGAGTTTTAATTCGGGGTCTGATTAGTTTTTGGTGTTGTTAGTTTCGTTAAGTTATTAGTATTGGAGGGGTTTGATAGTCGTTTTGAAGGTTGGTAACTGAGTGGCTGTTATTATTAATAACTACATTTTTTTTCTTATTAAGATGTTATGTGGTAAGATCACTCTTTCATTATGTCTCAGTTGATAAAAGTTGAACTCAATGTAATAAAACTTTCTGTTTAGTTTAAATTCTAGAAAGAAAATACGATCTCAAACACCCCTGTAAAACTTACTTGATTAAAAGCATTAAAGCAGGTAAAATAAAACTCCGAAACAAAAATCCAGCAACATCCCCCATCACATACGAAACTGCCAACATTAGAAAGAGAACTAAACAATTAACCCCATCCTACCCAGTCCGCACAAAGACGCATCAAAGAAAGTCCTCACGTATGCACTTGATCGGGCGCTGCACTAACGTGACGCCGTCCATCGATTGTTGAGGGGCGTTCGTGGGTGGAGGGGTGGAAGGGGGAGAAGAAAGCTTTAAAAACACAGAGAGCCAGCGGCGTCTCAGCGACGGCCCAATACGTCCCCGACCGGCCGTCGATTACGGGGACGTAGCTGCATACGCCGCCGGAGGGTTAGCAAATGTAATGGGGATTTTTGAGTTGAATTTTGGATGGGTCGCTGTGATGTTTGCGCTGATGGAAATTTGTTAGTGCTTATGTGAGATAGGGAAAGGAAAGACAATTTAATTAACACTTAATTATTACTCTAAATGTATCATGATCAATATACTGTCAAGTTTTAGAAAGAAGATGAATGGGTTTCCAACTTTCCAAATCAGTTTCTTTTGTAATTATTCAGAATTATTGAATTATATTCTTCTTTTTCTTGACATGAAGGGGACAGTAAACTTCAAATGTTTTTTAATTTATTAAAACTAAGACAGAATATCAATAACTTTTGGCATACCATGCCTACCAAACCATCCTTACGAAAAATAACACTCTAAAAAAAATTTAACATTCAGACAAAATACTTAGCTTATTTTGCTGTCAGTACAAGCGGGCGTACGGAAACACACGATCGTCAGTAATACAACATTCGTTATTTTTCGCCACCTTCTGCTGCTGTATTGATTAGTGCTCATTGGCGCCGATGTAGCATGCAGGTGCTTCATGTACACTTATGTACGCCTGGTACCTGCGGCATTTTAAATATTACTTTACATTGCTTTAGTAAGACTTTAATTTTCATAAATTAGTGGAATTTGAGATAATCATGTGGTGGATTACAGCCTCTCGCAGAGTGGAGTTCTATGTCCCAGCATTTTTTTATCGTGGTAAAATCAACAAATGAGTCCTCCCACCCAGGGCAGAGCGGGAGGGACTGTCAGACACGTACTGACTAAAATCCACGGTGTCCTTCAATAGCCTTTTATGGTCCAGGGACAGGGTAATTCGGTAAGACTCCGGCAGGCTTTGGCCCTCTAAGTGTCCCAGCATTAGGAATATTTTAAGCTGTAGCATATGCCTATAAAACTGAGTCTTCCCGCTTCAGGTGGAGCGACACGGACTGTCTGACTCTTGGTGGCTAAAAACCACCATGTTTCTTTTAGTAGCCCTTTGTGTTACAGGGTTATGCCTTTACAGACAGTCCCGCGACCCATTATGCAAATACGTACCTTTTAAAATCGGTCCATCTACCTCGGGGGCGCCCCACTCCAGAAAATCATATTTAGAAATAAACTTATTAGCAAAATATAAACTAATTTGAGTACTACAGGCATCGACTGCGGCATTTGACGCATACTTTCTATGAAACTAAGTTTAATTCGAAAAGTTCACTGCGTCGCTAATTTCGTGTGACGTCCAAGACTAGTTTACTTGTGACCTGCTATTGGGAGGAAATTATGGCTAACCCAAACTACAATTTTCCGAATAAAATAATATTAAAAGTTACAACTTTGCCGTTGTTTAGTCAGTGTAAGGGATTTTGGCAAAATACTGAGTTAAGCTATTGATAAAACAGGGCCTAAGAATGCATCACATATCTATCTAATGATAATTTGTGACCTTATTTTATGAAACTACAAAACTTTTCATTTCATCTGCCATCTGTGTCGCCAGACTTCTTCACTAACGTATAAAATCACTAGTTTTTACCTCCCTAATATTTTTTTGTTTAAAATTAATCTGTCATTAGTTTACTTTGTGTTTTTTCGTTCTGAACTAGTCTTACAAATGGGTAGGTATTGTATTACCCATTGGGTTGTGGAAGTCGGGAGTGATATGAAATTTCGAATGACGTTACTTCGACGCACGCTATTTCGAAAAAAAAATCGAGTGGTACGCCAGTTCGAAAACACGTTAAGTCGAAAATAGCTATATCGAATGACGTTATTTCGACGAACGCTATTTCGAAAAAGAAATAAGAGAACTGGTGTACCAACACCAGTTCGAAAACACGTTAGGTCAAAAACTGCTGCCCTCCAGCGCGTATGTGTAGCGCGTGGAAGCGCGGCGCCAGCCGGGGAGAATTCCCGCTGCCCCGACAAGTCAAGGTGCGGGAAGAGATCCGGCGCGATCTCAGGGCGGTATGGAGGCAACAACTGTCACAAAGTTCCACCGACCGAGGTCCGTAACGCCGCTATTGCGGCAGTAAACCCTTTCAGGAGTGGCTGGATAGACGTCACGGCGTCCTGACTTACCGCATGACACAGGTCCTCACCGGACATGGAAATTTCGGGAGGTACCTGTGTTGGATAGGGAGGGAAGACTCAGAAGGGCCAGCAGGATGAATGGGCTCCCCTCTAGAGGGCCAAAGCCTGCCGTGGTCGCGGGACTGTTTCCAGTACCGTGACCCTGGAACGTGAAGGACCAATGAAGGACACCGTAGATTTTAGTCAGTGGGTATAAGTCTGACAGTACCTCCCGCCCTGCCCTGGGTGGGAGGACTAATTCGACGATTTAAGTACGCAAAAAAAAAGCCAAAAACCGCTTTATCCTCTTGAGTGCAATAATGTGATATTTCGTGGATTTCGATACCAAGACTTTTGCATAACCGTAAAAACTGTTTAAAGGTGTGTCCAAATATCGAGCGGCAATCGAGCGCGGCTGCCGCGCGCGGCCCGCCGCGCTTTGATTGGACGACACCCGCGCGCGGCAGCCACGAGCTACCTGCCGCGCGAGCACTCTGCTGCGAACGGTGTTAGTGTTGGTACGCCAATGGTTGTGTCTGGACCCACGTATTTTATCAAGTAAAATGGATAACGAAACAGCAATTCGTCTTATTGAAATATAATATGGCTCCCATGGTCCATTATGGGATACTAGACGTAAAGAATATCACAATAATAACGTGAGAACAAATATCAAAAAAAATCGGACAACCAAAAGCAGCTTTAAAATTGAAAATGAAAAGTCTTTTGAGTTCTTATAGAAGGGAGAGAAACAGAGAAAAAACAAGTAATGTCACTGGTTGTGGTGAGTTTAATCTTATTACATTTTATAACAGTAGGTACTTATTATTAATTTTCTGCCTCATTATATTTCCACTATACTAATTCTTAATTATCTCTTAAAAGCGTGAACCGATTTACATGATTCAAACTGATAAAATGGTTTTAGACCTAGACATATCTGAACAAAAAAAAAAACAAAATTTTAAGTTGCTCTCGTACCTAATTATCCAACATGTATGAAACGCGTAATTCAATTCTTTTAAAAACTATCTTATCAATCATTAAATTATTTTACTGGGTCTAATTCAATCAAAAAGGAATCAAATTTTATTTGCGAACAATACGAAAAATAATAGATAACACGCGCGAGCTCTGCGACAACTGTGGTTGTCGCACCGCACGCGTGTCTCGGACATGCCGCGCAGCACTACCGCGCAAAAGGTCTAAACTAGCTGCGCGGCATATTTGTATCCCGCGAATGCCGCGCGTAGCTGCCGCGCACCTTGCACGCCGTGTTTGGACACACCTTAAATGGTTTAAATCAGTTTTTCAAATTAGTGTGTTCGCGACAATCTCATTCGATATAGCGGTTTTCAATAACGTTTTTTCGAACTGGCGCACGGCGCACAACTCGAATTTCTTTTTCGAAAAAGCGTTCGTCGAAATAACGTCATTCGATATAGCGATTTTCGACTTAACGTGTTTTCGAACTGGCGTACCACTCGAATTTTTTTTCGAAATAGCGTGCGTCGAAATAACGTCATTCGAAATTTCATATCACTCCCGTGGAAGTCAGTTAGGTAGTTCAGTATAACATACTGATATTCAGCTGCGTAGGTAAGGTTCTACTGGAAGCTTCAAACTAGTTGGAAAAAGGATAGGCAGATGATGATGAATGTCCCAACTAAATTAAACAAAGGTTACAGGAAAACTACAATTCTAAAATCAACTTATCCGAGAATTAAGCACAATTAATCCTTAGTTACCTTGTAGTAACTTACTTTTCAGTTCAAAACATGAAAATTACAAGCTTCAGGAACATGACTAGTTCCATTAAAAAGTGCATGAACAGTGTATGAAGTATTAATAAGCTGTTAGTTAGCGTCGCGACTGTTTCTTTAGGTTCGACAGTTGGCGGCAGTCAGAGTGGGGTGTGGTACAAGTGACAGAGTGAAGCGATTTAAGTGATCAAAAGTTTATGTTCGCTCAACTTTCATATTTTAATGTTATTGTAAAGAGTTATATTGATTGTTTAACATATATATAGGTCGGTGTCGTATAGGTACATCATTTAAATTATGACCTTATTATTTATGTGGGATTGAAGTGAAAAACCATTATTTTCTTAACAAAAATGTTATTTTCATTTCTTGTAATGAAAACAGCCGCAACGCATTTAGTTACATATTTTTCAGAAAAATTGTGGAAAGCTCGCCCACAAATGAACAATAACTCATTTATTTTACGTGCATAGCGTAGTATGACAAGAGACCAAACCACAGTTTCTCCAATAGCCTAATTAGCATTGAAAACTAATTAATTAACTGAACGTCACGAAATATGTAAAGAGAAATGCCTATAAATATTCCTAACTGTGTGCATAACAAATGGTTTTAAATCTCCAATTCATTTTCATAAATTCAACATTAACCTCGATTGCGATCAAAAATATCAATAGTTTGTTATAAACATATCAACGTAATTATAAAACTGACATTATTTATATATTTAAGCAAATAATTAATTAATTTTCTGTGTTATTGCTACTAGTTTTAGTTTATGTAAATGACTAATTAATGAGTTTTGTTATTAATATTCGAAGTGTTAGCATAACTTTTGGGCCAGTTTTTCGTGGAAAATGTTTTAGTCGTAATTAGAGTTATGTGTTGCTTTTTGATATTTTTTATCAGTTACATGTGTACTTAATTATTTTAGTTATACAGGAAATTCGTAATGATTGTCAATCTCAAATACTAATTTAAGTTATATTCCCATGTGAAATTGTGAAAAGCAAAATATAACTCCATCGTAAAATTCCCAGGAAGACATCAGCAAAAGTTTAACAGCCCATCACATTTATTGAGACTCATAACTCTAGTATTTTACGTTATATTATTTTAAAATTTCATATTAATAAAACTTTTAATATCACTTTAAATTTAGTCTTGTCTAAAAATAGTTTTAATGCTTGGCAAGATGGCGCCCAGACTGATTTAAGACACAACTGAAATATAAATTACTATTTCACTCAAAAATCTTTATCATAAAACATGTTTTGGGTGTTATAAATAGGAGAATGATTTTAGGCTATTACTAATTTTATCGTGGCTTATGTATTTCTAATTTTATGGATGGTCCTTGCGAGTCTTGGAAAGCAGGATTAACCGTTGGTCCCAGTTGCAATTGGTATTTTGACAATTGCTGTGGCCAAGGACTGAGAAGTATTGTGTTAACCAGTTAGTGGGTTGAGCATTCTATTTTGACCGATTAGACGGGGAAACCCAACAACAACTTACGAAAAGTCTTATCAATATGTAATGTCTATTTAGGTCATATCCCTAAATCGCTTCAGCTTATGCCTCGAATCCCGTCAAAGTCCGCGTTTTAAATCGCCAACTTTTCGCTGTTTTAATTAACTAGACGTCACAGTTACAAAGCTGTTGATTTGTTGGTGAACGAATGCGCTTGAGGCGCCATCGCCCGGGAGAGATCGGGAGACTTCGGGCGCATTCGGGAAATGCAGTGAAACAGAACTTGTGATAGAGATATGCGAAGATACCTTTAACCTGCCTTGCATCAAAATTAGCCTAAAATCACCGCCAAATTAATTTAAATTGCATTCCCAATCCAAAACTTTCATACGTCATAGGTTTCAGATTCCACTCCTCTGCTTTGCTACTGTCAGTCATTCCCAACTACTACCTATTTGCTGCATCTATTTAGCATTATCACAGTTAGCTTTTTCTTTATCGTGGTACAATCAACAAATAAGTCCTCCCACCCAGGGCAGAGCAGGACTGTCAGACTCGTACTGACTACAGTTAGGCTACAGACAAAAGTCCTACCGTACCCGATACAATCTACATCGACATCCTACCTATCAACGTAAATACGTTAAGTCGTTACTGATGCAGCTGAATATCAGTATTTGACATGGACTCAACTGAGTAACTGGTTAATACGATAAAGCAACAAACCAAAATAACATTTTACGACTAAAATTCTTAATTACTGTCGTCACCAACTGCATAATATAAGTTTCCGAAGTTCCCGTCGTTGCTATAGCGTGCTTACTAGCATTGAGCTAAATTAACATTGGCTACGAGTCAAAAGCGAATGAGTTAGAACAAGTTGTAAAACAAAAAAACAAGTTTCTCAAACATGTTTACAGTGATTTGTGTCGAACGAGACGGTTCCTGATTAAGCTCGGTGGTAGAAGTTTTGATGGTGTTTTGTGATATTTCTGTAAGTAGAGAACTAGAAATGGGTTTGAAATTAATGTTTTTTGTCTTTAATTTGTGTTCTACTCAGAACTGGAAAGCTTTATTGTTGAAATTTCCATTCTATTAAAGAACTGTCTATGTACTCTGTCATGCCCGGGTCGACGACGCGTTGTGTTCCACGCGCACCTCAAAGACTGTGCACAATGACGGGGCGCCCCTTTAGAGGGCCAAAGCCTGCCGGGGTTGCGGGTCACACGTATACCGCGACTCCGGTACATAAAGGGCTACTGAAGGACATCGTGGATTTTAGTCAGTACGATTCTGTCAGTCCCTCCCGCTCTGCTCTGGGTGGGAGAACTCATTTGATGATTTTACCACGTAAAAAAAAAGAGTACTCTGTCATAAACTGTCCTGAATTTTCCCTACTCTATTAGAGAAAACTAAAATGGACTGAGGTCTAAAATATACATTCTTTAGTTTAAATATTATTAAGCAGAAAACTGACTAATATTATTAACCGATATTAGTCAGTTTTCATCGGAACTGGTAATAAAACAAAACTAGTGGAAGAATTGCATTGTTTTTAAATAACTGTTATTCTTTCCAGGAACCTTCAATTGCATTTATAATGAACGGAAGCACAAAAGCGCTATTAAAACGAAACAAAACAAATGGAAATGACACTAAAAAACATCAATTTTTAACTCTCTTAACCCTACTAATTCAACCAGCAAAAAGCGTGTGTGCAACTTTTAAATGCTCATTCAAAAGTCATAAATGGAAGTCATTCCTAAAATTAAAAGATACACCAATACTGTTTCAGTGTCCAGATAATAGCCCGAACAGACTTGCCTGCCACTTAAAAACGACAGTTCGGACAGACCGACGACTTTTTTTTTGCGTCGCAAGAACTAACGACGCGACTTTTTTAACCCTTCCGATGCGGGTGACAGATCGGACGCGAACTACTTAGCGAATCAGTTAGGAGTATCACTTTTTTCGCTCAATAGTGAGGCGGTGGTTAATTTGGGTTGGAACACTTTTATCGTGATTTCTAAGAATAATTTCAGTGCAGTTTCGTTTAGTGAAATGTAGGACGATTTTTCTTTCATTTTTGTGACTGCGATTTTGATATTTCTGTTTTTAGTGTGGATTATTGAGTTTGATTGCTAATTGGTTCATTTAATATCGGTAGGATTTTTGATACTAAAAGAGAGAAAAGTCGCTGCAAATTCCTTACCACCAATATTACTTATTTCCCAAACCAATTCCATCACATGAACTTGAACACACTTAACAAACATGATATTCGCCAAAACTAACCAACTACACTTCCGCAAGAACATAATCTTATTAATATTAAACTAACATCTAATAAGCCCCTAATTTCTCGTAACTAGCAGCAAAAACATCTGCTTACACCACCGTCATGAATATAACATCACTTAATTAACACTTATAAAAACACAGTTTGACCCTTCCAAAAGTTCTAGCAACCAACAAAAATAAGTAAGTTACCAAAGACATAAACCGAAATTGGATTACAGCCGAAACGCGAACTCTCACCGCTGCTCCCTCATAAATATTTTAAAAAACCCGAACCCTGTGTGTCCGTATCAGTGATCTTTTAACCCCGAAAATGCCACGGCACACATTCCCGGGGCCTGGGACGATATTAGATGGGCAGGTAGGACCAATATTCGTTGAATCCCATCACTGTATTGCAAAAGAAATCAAATTAGATATACAATAAGCGGGATAGTGGTCCGATTTACATAAGTATCCAAGCTATTTGGTCGGTTGATACGAGATTGCGGCCGGGTAACAATATTGCTTGTGTTTACAGCGTCTGTCTTGACTTCGGTACAGGCGGCTGATGTGGATCGCGCCGATTTGTTTTTTTTTTCAATAGTATTTTGTGTGGCTGTTTTGAATAAAATGGTGTAACAGCAAACGTTGTAAATGCAGAAAGGTGGGCCCCATAAATGGGCAGATGTGACTATGATCAATTTAAATCAAAATGTTTCTAACTGTATGCATGGGTCTTATATTCTGTAAGTTTTGATAATATTTTCGTTTGAAAACGTAATAAATTCATGTAATCCCATAAATAATTTCTATTACCGACCTACACTTCCGCATCGACGAATAAAAAGGTTAATAAAAACTGTTCCTTGTCCATACCTAATTCGTAGAAATCATTTTTTATATCCTGTAATAAAAATTTAAACGATATTTGAGTATTATTACGTGCCCCGAAAAGGGTTATCCCAAATCCAGTGTCGTCTATCGGAGGGGTATCAAATACATGCAAATCCACAGGATTGGACGTTAAATAATACATAAATACAAAACGATGGTCGCGCAAGTAACTGGGCCCAATAAAAAGTTGTGAGTACGTAAAATAAAATTCGATCAGAAGAGGTCCGGGGGCGACGGGACGTGTTATAAAATTTCAGGTCGCCGTTGCAGGGTTAAGGTGACAGGGCTGTGCAGACGCGCTTTTGTTGCTGACTTTTCCGGAAAATCTTTGCGTAGGAAAGTGAAAACGTTGTATATTTTTTCGGCTCGTACTGTTTTTGAAAATTGGTTTATTTTATCGTTTTGTCAAAGGTTTTTTGTTTTGTGTTGACTTACAAAAAAAAAAGGAAAACATCTTGTGATTCATACAAGACAAATTCACCTTTGTAATTTATCACAAAAAACCTCATTAAAATACTACCTGAATCGAAAAAAAAACACAATCACTCTCAAAGCAGGAACCGCTCACCTTTTATCATACAACATACGTCAAACATTTCCCGACGTCAGTTAATAAATCAAATAATCGCAATACTCACAAACAAATCGGCCGTGTACTCAGGCCGCTATCTTTCAGACCGGCATTCTTCCCGATATTAAATCCACTTCATTGTATAAGGAATTCCAATGGACTCGGTCCCCGCTGGCCCTCTCCATCGAAACAAGAGGGTTGACTTGCGAATTGTGGAGTAAACAGAAATCTATGTCGTACAGAGATTTATTTTTTTAATAAAATGCCTTGAGTTGAAAGATTTAGATGATAGAGTTACTGGTCAATGTTTCTGTTGACTCAATTGTAATTTTGTTTTTTTTTTGTTACAGGTAAGATTCTAAGAATATGAAGTAGTAATTGAGTGAGAGCGTCAGCTATGCTGCTGCAGTTGTGGCTAAATTTAAGTAATAACTTTTAAGAGTTTATTGCTGCGCATCATATTTACAATAATAATTATGTTCGAAGTACTCATCGATAATAATCATGGTCAATTAAATGTGAATTATCTTTTCTAAATCTACAGTTAACATATATGCAAAAATGTACAGTACTTTCGAATAAGATAGCTCATCAAGTCTTCAAAGATACCACATTACGTCACGCCTGCAATTCCTGAAAAAAATAGGCAGTGGTGTATCTAATAGAACCCCCACATTTCAAAGATGTGATAAAATGTCACGTGTTAACATAAACTAAGACAGTGATATTACATATTAATAATATTATACCAATACTGAGATGACAGTAAAAGACATTTATTCTGTAAAACTGTAACACATTTCACCGAATATCATACTACCCCAACACACCTTAACACTAGTGAAGATCCTATTAAAATTGTCGCATTATCCCGCGGCCCGGGATTGCCAATCACCCCGGGATCCCAGCGTTATCCCGGCTCGTCCCAGTAATAAGTGCATTTCGTGGATATTCCCCTAGACTTATTGAAATTGAAACATTTATTATTGGAGGCAGTGATCTGTTTGTGGTGACGCAATTAAAAATGGCGGATGATTGATCACCATTCGTTAAGTAAGCATAATCCCAGACGAGTTTACAATAGTGCTGAAATGCAGCTTCGAATTGTTCATTTAAAATTACTGAAAATCGCTAAAAACGACTTCGAAGTATAATTATACTTACCATACATTATGCAACGTACTAATACTTGTGATCTTATAATGTGGACAGTGTTTGCCCGGAGAAAAAAAAATAACTGAAAATAGTTTTCATGATAGAAGCTTCCCAGTACTTTCACACCCACGTAGATCCGGTTTTGCGAACTTGTCATTTCCGCTTTGTAAAGTTATTGCTAAGACATAAACCTGACACAACAAGGACATTACCCACTGACAGCGTTACAATAATTATCCTGCTTTTTAAAACTTCAAGTCAGATTGGAAACAACTCCGAACTTTGCAATTTCAACTTCACTGTTTATCAAAATAAAAATAAATCAAAACTGCAAGTTCCCAACTGCATTTAAGTTGAGCATCTTAACTAGTGACGTCACAGGCCGGGACTTGGGGGTGATTGCAGGGTGATGGGGGTGACGCGTCACTCCTGTCGCCGCCGCTCTGTCGACATGACGTGATTGACAGCCCTTGTGATAACACGGCCGGAATAAATGCGTTGTGATAGAATGGATTATGTGGAATAAAAGGCTGTAAATTAATGCTCAGTTAGTCTATCAAAAGCTTTTTGTTCATTTTGACTTGAATTTGCTTAGCGAAACCAATATTAATTATAACAGAGTCTTAAGACAAAGGAAATAATGGGTTAACCTGGTTTTCCGCTAATCAACATTTTCATAAATTATCTAAAAGATACATGGTTTCTCTGACAATTTATCTACGTGCAAGCATCAGTCAAATTGATATGGACACCGGGAACTGACCGAGTCACCAAAATTTAATAAGCAATATTATGACAATGTTGATCATTTGATAAAAGCAATAATTCCAGTAAATTCTGTAATTATTCAACCTAGTTTAACCCTCCACGTGCACATTCCCTCATTCCACATTACATACTTACCCGAATCATATTCGACATTTTTCACCCCCGACATTATAGTCGTTACGATGCCAGGGAGGAAGGGGGTGCCGATAATTGGGTATTAACAGACAGTATCCGTCACCCGGCACCACTCGCGGTTAGAAAATTGAATGGATTCAATTAATTTTTCCTTTTAATCCCGCTTGTTGCAATATCGGCCGCGAGGATAATTAAACTGTCTGTCATTATGATATGCAGAGGAATTTGGTGCTTATTTCACGTTCATAAAAGTCATTGTCGTATGAAGGTTTTTGATATGTTTAATTGGCTGGTTTTCGGGAAATATTTTGACGAATTATTGGGGATTGATTTTCAGGTGGATTTTGATTATTTGAGCTGAGATTTTCTGTGAATTGATTGATACAATGAGTCGTATTATTTAGCCCGTTCTACGTATTGTTTTTGATACTAAAATGTCTTCCACGTAGCTGCTTTGAAAACTGCGCCAAAATCTCCCCAGAGCACAACAAAATTCCTCTTATACCTAAACTCTAAACCCTAGGACACAAAAGCGTATAATCTAAATAACAACGCAGACATAAAGTCGCGCGCACACCGCCCGCCGGACCGGAACGCCGCCGCCGTCCCCACGGAAGCGACATTAAAACTTTTGAGTGATTTCGCTCAGTCAAACGTTGCAAGACGGGCGAGGTCCGGCGGCCGTAGGGTTACCACGTCCGAGTTTTAGTGTGTTCACTTTTGTTTGAAGTGCGGTGGTTTGAGATAATTTTGATGTAGAGTAAGATCATGTCTGGAAATCTAACCGCAATGCATGTTTATAAATGAAACTTTTGGCGACATAGGTAGCAGTGCGTGATTTTGCGAATGCGTACAATTTTAGAAGATATAATATAATCAGGGATACAAAACTCTGAAAACTCATTTATTTTAAATTCAGTGGCAATTGCAATAACTATGTTAAACTAACATGTTTCTTTATTCGAAGATACTTTTCAATTTGTAATCAACATATTACACTACAAAGTAATGCGATCCATTTCATTGTGTATTATAGCAGTGTATCACTAACTAGCCTAGTGTAAAGTTCGTAAAAAAGTTCTCTGGAAGATATCACTACTACTATAGAACCTTAAAGATTTGTAACACAATAACTGAGATATACAGCAAAGATCTGATATTACATTTCACTTATTAATTTCAAAGAAGCTTAGAAGCACTTCGTGACGCAGAGGACACAACATGTCCATGTCCACGCAGCAAGCTGGTGACCCTACACGGATGTGGCGACGTTGAGTGTGGAGAGTTCTGTCCCGACTAATTTGCGAATAGTTCTCTCGCTCGACCGATTCGCAGCTGATAGTCGTTTTCTGACACTCGTTACTGCCCATTGTCTACCACAGACGTTTCTTAATGACTTCTGTAATTGTATGTTTAATTACAGATTTTTGTACTTTTAAGATTGGTTTTGAAAAGGATTGAATTTGAATAGGTTTCGTTAATTGTGTTGGTGGATTTTTAATCTCCAATAGATTTTATGAATAAACTATTAAAAATTAATCTAAACTAAATTAACTATTTAAGAAATAATTTGATCTGAATTTAAAAGTCGTTTACTAGAAATCACTGAAATCGATAGACTACCCGAGTATTCAAAGCTTAAAGACTTGTAAAGGAGATATCTATCAACAATAACGTACAGTGAAGTGTACTCTATAAAAAACCATCAATAGATCCGTCTGACGAACCATAGTACCGTCTGACGAACACATAAACATCATACGTCAACGTATTTTAAACACACAGAATGAAATTCCAATTCACCAGACATCGAAACAGAAAATTCTAATCCTAGATCCCTCATTTCACTGCTACGTGCCACTCAAACGTATTAATCCACAAACGCCAACAAAACAAAATAAATAAGAAAACTGCGACGTTATCAGCACATCGCTAAGCATGTCCACACGTCTACTTACGAGGAGGTGTCCCCCTCCCACCCCGGGGGGTGACGGTGGGTGACGTCTCCATCGTCCGGCGTCACCGCCAGATCAATGCTGGACAGTCCCCACCTGCACTTTTAATCGCGAGACGGGAGGGACACGAGACGGCATCGCTTGAGACGGAGCATGTTGCGAACGGGACGTATGCACTAGTGTGCGCGCACCTTTTGTTTTGTTTCTTTTCGAGTTTCTGCTTGATGCTTGTAATTGTAGGTTGAGTTATTGAATATGTTTGATGTGGGGGAGTAATTGAGTGTGAGTGATGTTAGAGTAGATGTAGAAGGTGATTATAGATACTTTGGTGTGTCGATAGTAAGTTTTCTTTCATTTAAAATTCTATTCAAATTCTCGTTGTTGGTATTGATTTTCTGGACTATAAATACGTACAACGAACTTTGCCTTGTCTTTTCAAACACGTTTACTCTTATTTTAGCCAAAAAAAAACTTACTCCTAAAATCTTTTGTCTTAAATTCTTCTAAAACTAGACTCGAAATATTTAAAACTAAACGTAACTAAACCCTTCAGTGTCACCGCCGAATTGTTTCGCTTTTAACTCTCAATAGATCTGACAGACCATGATTTCCCTCCGCGACGAATAAATAGAAAGGATTAAACTACTTCACAAGTTTTGGGACATCTTGCAAACGTTAAGTAGTTTTGGTTAGTGTTAACTTTTAGCGTTTTGTTTTAAATGTGCCATGTTGAGTCCCTCGTGGTTGGATTGTATGGACTAAGTTTTGATTGTTGACTGCTTGCTGTGGATGAGGTAGGGTTTTGTTGTCAGGGGAGAAAAAGGTGTCTGTGATTAGGGAGTGCCCTTATCTGATCTTGTGACTATGTCGGCGTTTACCTTCATGTGTGTTAAGTTCACGAACTAATAATATAGTAGTAAAATATTAGTGGAAACATATTTTTCCTACTCCTCCATTATTCATTTCTGATTAATTTCGTTGCAGGATCCAAGACAGGTAAATTCATTCTCCGGGACACGTCGAGCTTCATTTTCTCAGCGCTTTTCTGGTGGTTGCCACTGTTGACTCTCAGGAGTTGCAGTGGTTTGGGAATAGTGTGGTGGGTTTGTCCCAACCAAAAAAAAAGAACTATTAATATGAAGTGATAAAACTAACTCTGAGTCCAGCAGATTCCATGAAAATTAATATATAACAATAATAACATATTTTGTTATTAGTTTTATTATTTCTTAATTAGATTCTTAGAGTGTTGAATGCATTTAAGAATCGTATGTTTCATGATGGCTTACAAGTAGGGAAATATCATATTTTTCCAAAAATTTGCAAGATGATTTATCATTTTTTTTCTTATTACTTCTTTCACTGGTTTAAGAGAAACTGCTTTTACTTCTACTTAATGATATTGCCATGTGTGAAAAACATTCCGTTATAGGCAGATGTGCTGTCAGTACATATTGCAACTTTTATTCAAAGAAAGTCAGTACTTAGATTGAATACTCGATACTAACTCTGCCGTGTTGAATTACTTTATCTATTTATTAAATATGCACCATTTAAAAAGCAGACACATCAATTGGTTATCAGGCAGCTGCAAGATACGCAAACAAGTACTCCGATAAAACGCCAATTTTTTAACTACCCTCCATTTTTTAAGTAGCCACAAAAAAAAAGAAACCTTGATTCATTTACCTATATTTCTTGCACACAATATGGACGGGGACAAACGCTCGTTCGGTCCACAGATAAGAAATTTATTTTTTTCATACTTTTTTAAGCGACGGAACTCAACCCTTTGGACGCTATCTCGATGACGTCACTTGACATCTTGTCCCGACGCGGGAAACGGAAACGTTTTGCGTTAAGCTTTGTTAAAAAAAAAATGTTGAATTTATGTTTTTATTTAGTTCTCTTTTGAGATGAAGTGACATGATGGAATAAAGAAAATGTTTTAAGTATTTTAAGATATTTTTTTTCTAATACTGTAAAAAAAAACACTGGAACAGTTTTGTCTGTTCTTTTGTTTAATGAGAAATAAAGCAAATGTCTCAATTGCCTCTGAAACAGTATAGTTCTGAAAGTTAAAGACTATTGCAGTTACAGGGCAATGGATGAACCGTGACTTCGTTCGTATCAAAGTAATATTATTCTACGGCGCACAAAAGGATGAAACTTTCAAGAAACTTAAAATCTAACAATCAATTTAACCTTTTTATAGTATAAGTTTAAGTGACTAAATTCTCAAAAAAAAACATTGCTCAATAAAAAGTACCAATATATCCTAGAAACTTTGTTTCAGTCTCACAAGACCGTCCCTACATTTTCTTTGTTTGTCAAACGTCTGCTTACTTGCTTACTTGGAAAAATCAATCCAACTGTATTGACGCATATATCCGAGAACGGACGGGATCGGACTGGATCCGGCTCGTCTTAAATTATGTCCGAGACGTGATAACGAGGGGGGTTCATAGGGGTGACCGGGGTGACAGGGGGTGAACTTTTGCAACGCATATGTTTTTCTGATAGATTTCAGTTGATTTGACATCTCTCATCAAGTACTCGAAAGCTTGACAACTTTAGAAGAATTAGTAGAAATAAATAGCTGCAAAGTTTTGAATATTGCAGCAAAATTTTAGACGAAACTTAACCCTTCGACGTCCACTTTGTTCGAAAAATCAATCTAACAAACAGAATTGACGGATATATCCGACAGTACGGACACTCTGGACGGTCGGACTCGTCTTAAATTATGTCCGGGGCGTGATAACGAGGGGGGTGAAAGGGGGTGACGGGTACTATTTACTTTTGCGACGCATATGTACGTATTGTTTTGTTCTGATGGTCCATGTGGGGTTCGGGAGGTGGCTCTAATCGATAGTTCGACTTGATTGAGTTGGAGACGTCTGGAAAATGGAATTTTGTGATCTGTTTACGCTGCGGTTGTGTAGGGTTGGTATTGCAACGAAAAAATATTTATGTTGTTGGTCAATTACTCAAGCTGGCTCCGTTAAAGTTTGGCTAAAAGTTCCTCGTTGACACAATTTCGGTTTCCAAAAGAATATTCAGAATTATTATATATAGTCATGAACAGCCAATGTACATAAATTGTTCATGAATGTTATATCAAAATACAGATGGACAAAAGCCACTTTAAAAAAAAATACCCACTTTAAACTAAAACTATTACCATACCGAAACTATCTGATTTACTCACTCGAATCGGGGTACAATTATTATAAATATGGCGTCTATGTGGGTCAGGCGAATGCGCTGGGGGTTGGGTGCAAGAAGGGGGGAGGTAGGGGGTAAAGGGGGACACCCGTCAATCGATTGTCAAGGAGTGCACCGGGCAACGGGATACGCGAAGAAGTTTTTAAAGTGTACTCGGGGAATTCAGGTATAAGCAGGAGTTTAGAAATGTAGGGGTGAAAGGGGTGAAAGGGGGAATTAGTTCCCGTATGCTGGTATTTTGAGGTGGCAATGCATTAATATGTTTAGCAGGTTTGATGAGAAATTGAGGTTTTAAATTCTCAAAGGATTCGGGTTTTTTATGAGTTTTGTTGCTTTCAGGCAATTTATTTTATGTTTACATTAAAGATCGCACGTCGATAGGGGGATCTAGTAAAATATAGGACATAGCTAGATCGTGGCATTAAGTCCATTTTTGTATAGTTTCTTTAGATGTGCAATAAGTATAATAATAGTCAATAAAAAGCTAACTAGTAAGCCAGCACATTTTCATTACAAAAGCTTTTGAAAATAAATCATATAATTACATAGTACAACCTTAACTATAATATAGGTAGAGTCAACATGTGAAATTACTTGTAAAACTCATGAAATTTCAGTCAAATCTCACATGAAAAGAATCTAAAAACCGACAATTATAGAAGTGAATAAAAACTGAAGTTGTCAGAGACGTGAATAATGTGCTTGATGACAATAACACATGTTTTATTGCTGCGAGCGCGCCGCATCGTGGAACCACTTCTGTTTACAACATTACAATATCACTCTTCACAGTACTAGGGTATCAGGAAGACTAGGCATTATGAGTAGCCATGTTAATCGTTTTGGTCTTAGTGGCAGTATAATTATCAGCCTATAATGTTCCCACTGCTGGGACACAGGCCTCCTCCCACACCTTTGTAACAATCTTGTGGGGTTAACCCGTTCTTGACTATGAGTGTTGCGTTACGTCTTCGTCAATTAGATCATTGATGGTGCCATAATTTGTGCAAGGTAGTTTATGTTCACTGAATAGCCCATAGTGAATAGTTTATAATCTATATATATAAAAATGAAACCCGTTTTCCGTTGTCACGACATAACATGAAAACGGCTTCACCGATTCGGATAATTATTTTTTTGTTGTGTTTGTAACCGGACCGGTGTGGACCGGGTTTTAGACCGGGTCCTCCACCCGTGCGAAGCCGGGACGGGCCGCTAGTGTAATATAAATATTGCATCATATTTTGCTAACTTACAAGACAATTTCGACGTGCTGCTCCATGATTATTGCACTATTTAGGGCAGTAATCATTTCAGGAACTTTAAAAACGTGAATTCGTTCATTGAAAATTGAGAGTTATTTTGCATTCAGCTGTTGTATTTTCCTGCAACCATTGATTTTTTGACAGATTCACAGAATCTCGACAGACAGTCACAGATAACTCACCATTTTTATTATTCCGTTGACTTTTTTATTCCACTTTCTGCCCGCGTAGCTAATCTAATTTATCTTCAGCATTTTCGACACACTTTAAACACACAACGTCCAACTCATCACTCAACGCGTCCACTTTTACATTTTTATTTGTTCTTAGAATTTTAGTTTGACAATAATTCAGTGTAACTGCCGCATCCACCCTGCCATCCATCGTAGATAATCCAGTTTCTTGAGCGACACACATCAGAACTATTCTAGAGCTATTCAAGCTATAAATATAGTTTATAGCTCCATCAATCGCGCACAGAACAGCTGTAGCAATCGTTAAGGAGACGATGATTGATCAGCTAGTAGCGACGTGTCGCGCGAGAATTATATCTCGCACTGGATTAGGGGATTTATTGGATCTAAAATTGATTTTATTGTTGGATTTTTCGTGTTTTTCTTGGACGATGTGTTATGTGATGATATTTGGATGTCGACCGACTGATGTTTTATGATTTCTATTTATTATTTTCCAGTTGGTGGTGCGGTATTTATATCTGTAGCTTTACCGAATTGCTCAACAGCGAAAGGCTGGTACAGAGGCCGTCAGGTCAACCTACCCCAATCTGTAAAATTAACCTTCCACATTTGTTTTTTGTTTTGTAGGTTTTTGTAGCTTGATGTGCTGGCGTCTGTACATAAATAGTCGTTAAACCTTTACGAACTCGTTAACGAATATCATGTCGAACAGCCATTTACCTGTCTTTTCTGAAGAATTTCCTCTGTTTCTTAGTTAGCAAAATCATCGCATAATCCCAGTACAAAAAACCATAAGCAAACACACATCCCAAAAATAACTCCAAGCGCGCACTCTCGCATTCTCGACTGGAATAAAAAATTTGACCACGGAAGACAAAACTATGATGTATAGCGCGAAACCAAAAAAGAAATGAGAGGCAACGTTGACGTCTCGTGATTTATACAGTAAACACATAAATCTGAGTTGTATCTGTCAGCTGAGCGGCGCACACCTGCGACTTGCGACCGAAATATTTGTCGCCTGTTTTGTGGCATGTAGCGATACAATATTTTTTGGTAGTGCATTGAGCATCTGGTGTGACATGGAATAGAAGTGATATTTTGAAAATTGGTTTATATTTGAAGCAAATGAGATGAAAAATGGTTGTTAAAATGTTTAAAAAGCAACCTTTCTTTATCATGTAGGAAACATACTGTTATCGTGGTGCGATAAAAAATTTAGTACATTTCTGTCTTGAAACCTACAAGATCTTCATGAGACCAGTAATGCAAAATCTTTAGTTTTGATTTTGTGCTATGACTTTCCTCCCAGTACAATAACTTATCTTTAGAAGGAAGAAAACTATAGCTATATTTTTCATTGAAAGAATCCATCGAAATACAATGCCTTTTCACTTCAACATCATGACTTTTACGTACAAATGATTAGTCGGAGCTGCACAAATACCAAAACAAATTGATTGAAAAAAAAGAAAACAGCGACAAAAGAATCGCTCGTCTACATCGTCTCCCTCTTTCGCATAAAACGTAACGAGTTTAGATGAAAATACAGCGATGTGTCACGATTAACGGCCGATGGATCGCAGTCGCGACAATTCCTCCGGATCACGCTCTTAGACGCACTCGAAATAGATACAGCCCGACGACATTGCTTCACGCTTCTGTATTTATGGGGTAAACAGGGATTTACTGATAGCTTTTTGGAGGAAGAGAAGTTTTATGCTTGACTGTTATAATTGAAATAACTTGTTGTTTTTGTGGCATCAGTTACAATTTACAATTATAAGATTAGAAGAAATAATGCAACGTGTAACGTTAAAAGCGCAAAACCTCTCGTGGGGTAACTCAGCACATGTTACTGAACAATGTTTGTTATAAAACTTTTGGAAATTCGCAAAAAAATATTGATTTTTCATACAAAATGAGAAATTGATCGGGCCCATCAGTATGAAAAACTATTTTTTTTTTCGCGAATTTCCTAAAGTTTTATATTTTTACATTGTTCAGTAGCATTGGCTGAGTTACGTCACGACAGGTTTTGCGCTTTTAACGTTACACGTTGTATAAGTTAGAAAAACGACGGAGCAAAAGGAGTGCCTATGGTAGGGTCGCCTATCGCCAGGGGAAAAAGGCGATAAAGCTATTTTAACAAGGGCAGCTTCTTCTAAGCTGAATTTCAACACCTAGAAGAAAACAGCTGAAATCGCTGTCAAACTGGAACCGCGGTTCTCAGTTATCTGAACATTTTTTTTTTCAATTGGAACCCACGGTTGGCCTTTGGTGTCCAATTGACTGGGTGTCGCGGCGATTTGTAATATTTGTTTGATTCAACTACAGGTAATTGTTTCGGGAGTTTAAATTATTGTAAACGGACTCACGATACTGGAAACATTTCATAAAAAAGAAGAAAGAAAAGAAAATTTCCCTGGCAACTGGGGCCAGTTGGTACTGTAACCCGTATTCACCGATGCGGTACTAAAAGAACCCTTAACTCATACAGAAGCGCTACCACACAACCTGCAACTGAACGAATATCAAAATCGATACACTAGACGAAACCCGACCACTGTGCAGCCATTACCATATTTTTGAGGCGCACAGTGCTCCCACTCGTAAACATGAGACAAAATGAGCACTAATTTCTCGACGGTTGCTTGGCGTACAAGAGAGCCCGTTTTACATAAATTTGTCATATTTGCACGCACCCACCCCATCGGTAACGCGTGCCAAGTTTTAAGCCCGCGGTAAATGACTTGATGGGGCCTAATGGCAGCCGTACATGCCGTAGTGAAGAATTGGGAGAAGATAATCCGGAGATATACTATAGTAATAGTACTGTTATAGCTTGGCTTCAAAACCGCTGTTGGTGTGAATGAGGGTTTATGGATGGTTTTTGGGTGTTCTAGTGTTTAGTTGGTATTGTAACTGTCTCAGAGGCATCAATATCGGTTGGCACAGTGGCTGAGCGACTACACTGCAGCGTGTCGCGGGTTCGAATCCCGCACGGAACAAATATTTGTGCATAAACATGCTAGTTCCCTTTTGGCGATTTTAATTATGAGCAACTATTTACTTACAATATTATTACGTAGAGAGGTAGAAAATATACTGCTGAAATATTTTCAGATCGACAGTGACGTAAGAAACGCACGAAATTTAACCCTATTTTCTTTATTTTTCAGGTAAGTTTCAATGTAAACACAAGAACAACGGAACGACTGAAGTTGGTAAGATTTTGATAGTACTACTTGTGATGTTTGTTCTTTAATAGCACGAGGTCACGTCAACAAGGTTCTCTCATGTTCGCGGGAAGTTTTACTCCTATTATTTACTACCAATTTTCTATAAAAGATAAATAATATGAAGAGTATTTAAACTTCTTCAATTTATTGATTATTAAAAAAAAAAACTAAAAATATATCGTTTAGGAGTCGTAGGCCACCTATGATGTCCAACTAGTTTGACTACGGGACTTCATTAGGGGCAGTTGTCCAATCATTATTTTTAGTTGCACAAGTAAACTGGGCTGCCTTTTAAAACGTACGAAAAAAAGCACTAGCGATGGGAAATCGATAGCCAGCAAAAATAAACCAAAAACAAAGACTATCTAGTAAGATCTATTTTCCTTAAATTTTTCTCGCATTGAGTAAATAAACAAGCGTTGAATTTTGCGCCCTCCGTTAATTCTTACTCTATGGCGCCAAGAGGGCACGCCATAAGTTAGACGTCTTGTAGCTTTAAGTTACAGTAGTTCTACTTAACACTGACTTATCGGTTCAACTTAAGTGAACTTTTTTTGATGTTTGACCGAATATTTACTGGAAGTTATTCAATGCGTTTTTAAGGTTATATTGGTAATGCATAACCCAAATTAACATTAAAAGTCTTATCTGAAGAAGTTGATTAAAAAGTTTTGATAAATAAAATATCATAACTTTGGTCTCATAATACTTACCTATTCTAATCTCATCTTTATATTACATCTTAGAACCGTGAAGGAAAATATGAGGAAACCGGCATATCGTAGAACCAAAAATTCGAAGATATACATATAGTATCTAAAGTATTCTAGTCTTGCGTTCAAAATAACAATTAATCTTCGCAGAAAATGCCATGTATTTGCTTTTACAGCCTTTCAATAAAGTCCCGTCTAAGTATCTGAAACAAATTTTAGCCTGAAACTTCAAGTGTAGGCAGTTAGATTTTATACTTAAATCAAGAAAAATCTATACTAAATTGTTTGTTTGAATGAGCGCCCCAATCTCAGGAACTATGTACTAAATCGAATTCATAAATTATTTTTCTGTCGGATAGTCAATTTTATAGACAAAGGCTGTAGACATAACACAGTACAATCAATAGGAGTCGACTAACAGGGATGAAAGCGCGGGGCACAGCTAGTGAAAAAATAAGTCTATGGAAAATATCGATACAAAGTAACATCACTGACGTTCAAGTCACATCACTAAACTTCAATACTTTGTCACCATGCGTGTTTTGCAGTAATATCGACACATGTCATATTGAGGACTTGAGAAATCTACTGTTTGCAAGAACAATCGTTAGCGGTTCTTCAATAGACATTATATTCTTCATTTAATTCATGAAGACAGACATTTTGACGTGTGATTATTTTTTATTTCACATCGATCGTTGAAAGTTTCGTTTGTTCAATTCATCGTTCTTGATTGTTTACGTTTGTATTGTCACTGGATCATAGTTTAGGTTTCACACAATAAATTAAAGGTTATAAGTATCCGAAGACGGTCATCGCCACCGAAGTACGTCTAAAAACATCGTTCCTGATTGATCGACTGCAGAAAACAAAATTCATAGAGAGCTGAAAAGGAATGATGATGCCATTGCAGTAATCCAAAAAAAATAAGTCAGAACACTTTCCAAGTTGAACTCAATGTTTGGAATGAGTTTTATCCCTGTTCTGTCTCTAAAAGAAACCTCAACAAATACGAATACCTACATAAAAAAATACAAGAACTTTTATTTCAGCTTTATATTTGGGTATCTTTTACTTAAAAATAATAGAACTGACTACTTTATGAAGCTATCAATTTTCCAAAGTACCTAAACACTTTCTTGTTTTATAAGCTCTTTAAAACTTAAACTTTACTTCTATTAATTAGTCGTCACTATAATTAGACTAAACTTCAGCAGTATCTACAAACAAAACCAAACACATACCTTAGCATACACTCAAAATCTCACCCAAAATACAAACCCGACACAACTTACACAAAACCGAAATGATTGTCACTCGCAGACGATCACAGATCACGTCACAACCATCTTTAACCCCCACCAGAAAAAGGGAATAATTTCTTTATAAATTATTACACCCGACGAGAATTGAACTGGTATCCTTCAAAGGGGGTGTGGGGGTGGAAGCCGCCTGGGACGCACGCCGTGATTTATAGGGCTATAAAGTATTATAATTAAAAGCTGGAACGAGGGGTGAAACTATAGGGGGGGAACTATGGGCCGCTTGCTGTGGTCTACGGCGATGATGGCCAGGTATGAGCTTGGTATGAGTTTTATGGGTGGATGTCATGTTGATGGTGTCTTCGTGCTTTGTCTTTATGGGGTTGATGTATTTGATATGGGAGTATATTGTTTGGGAGACTTGTCGTTTGATTTAGATTTCTAGCGAGTTGAATAAACGAAAGTTTAGTATTTTTTGAGCTGAGATTGTTAGGAATGCTTTTCCAACTTAATGGAGTACCTACCTTAAAACTAAAAATTTCAGCCATTGCTATGATAAAAGATCACAAAGGCGTTTTGAAATCTAAGTATAGAATCGAGTTTTTCTTTTAGTTTTGTTTCTCAATACAGTTTTGATTTTTTGGAAAGAACACAAAGGCACATACGTCAATTACCTGCAGGGTTTTTCATAACACACAAACCTAATACTCCGTCCATCCCCTAACAAATTCTCTTAACAAACTCGAAATGCGACATTCGAATTAGTCCCGCACAAACTGTATGTCACGTCTAGTCTTCAAAACAGGAGAGCTCGGGTGTCCTTCCGTCCGTCCGTCTGTTGTAATTAAAACTAGACAGACTAAAGGTCAACTTAGGACATGTTCCCAGCACAATGGAAGTGGATTTGGAAGTCTGTATGAATATTATTTGGATGCAATTCTGCGAGGGAGGGTTTTGAAAGGGTATTTGGGTTGTTGTGGATTATTTATATTTTGTATTTTGGAATAGATCTTGATACGTTAATATTGAAACTAATCAAGATAAGTCTCCTTTAGTCCTAATTAAGGTAGAAATTGTGACGAAAAAATCTTTTTAAAGTGCATAAAATTACATTGAAATGGTCAGGTAATATGAGTATGGTGGAGATTTATTCAGAACTTTGGAAAATAAAGGGTTATCATTTAGACTCCTATATTTGGGTATGGTCAGTAAACAGGAACATGCTGTAAGAGCAGTTAGGAAAAAAATCTAACAAAATAAACTGCTAGTTTATCCAAAATACTTCACAAATCAAACGAGCCACTAACAGTCTCATCACCTCCCAAACGTAAATCTAACACCACTTGCATACAACAGTACTCTGCGAGCCGACACTAACACAAAACTTCGCCAAGACTGGCGACGTATAGTCTGCCATGACAAACGTTCTGTTTATTAAAGTCAAAACATAATACCAGAGTGGTGTAAATCATCCACCACGGCATTGCTGCCCCGCTACACCCCCCTGACTTCGCCCCCTCGACTGCCTCACGTCCACTAATTTTCAGAAATGGCCACTGAAGTTCAGACGCTTTTGAAATCTGCATGTGATGTACGTGTGGGGTCTTGTGGTACTTTTTTTTTGTTTGATGTCTTTAAATGTTGTTAGACGTTTGTGATGCTAAAAATAAATATTTGTTTGAAGAAGTTTATAAAAAAAATATGCACAAAATGTTTAGCTTCAGTTGCACAGCATAGACGAAGAAAATATTTTAGTTTATTTTATATTCAGTTCGTTTCATAGACGTAATAATTTTAAGGCAAAACACATTAAATAAGTATTACATTTTTTATCAGGTGTACTTTTGTGCCACCGTAGAGAGCTCGACAATTTTGTTATTAAGACTACAGCAATAAAAGATCCTCTCATTAAATTAAAGGAAGCTATAATTTTCAAATAATAAATAATCCTTAGCTACTAAAAATCGACGATAATGCAAATGACTAGGAGTCATTAAAAATAATTCAAGATATTCGCGACAGAGGGAGCCACATCGTTGCCGTAACGAAATTAAATTCTGTCAGAGACGGTACAACAAATCATGTTTATTTAGACCTAAAAATACCTCGGGTGCCCATTATATCGTACAAAACGTGGACTGAGAGCCGACCGCTCGGGAGATTAGGCAAGAAGGGACATTAAAGTGAAAATTATTTATTTAGGGCCCCCACCAGCTAGATTACATTACTCCATACACATAAATAACGAAAACAATAAGAGCTATACTAATAAATTATCTTTTTATTGCCGGATTGTGAAAATTTTAGACACTTATCCGGGGGATGGGGGGCGGTGTCGCGGGGGGCGAAGGTTTTGTCCCAATTATTTATGACGGTCGAGACGCTGGCGTTTTGAATTCGTCGGCGTTTGTGACGTACCATTCTTATGGAAAGTTCTTTGCTTGTTTTTTAATTAAAACTTTAGTGTGGGTTAATTAATGGTCTTGAATAATAATGCACGTCTCTTTCCAAACGATTATCGGTCCTGCTTCCGGTGGGGGGACATTTTTTGTTGTATCTGTTTTAATTGAGTGCGTTCTACAATGAATTTTATTGCTCCTAAATTACTCTGTCATATTTTATGAATAAATTGTTCCTGTAGTTTGTTCCGTTGTTTAATTGCTATAAATTATCGGACTGTTACATTTTAATTGTATGACAAATATGTTGCGTTAGATTGTTGGCTATGATTGTATGAGGCAGTGTCATGTGGTGCTGATGGTATCACTGGCATCATAGGTGGTCTGAACTTGAAGTTAATAAGCTGTTAGTTACATTAAATTAGAATATTAAAGATGATAAGTATCTAATGCTGCCATACTAGGTGTTTGAGTAGGAGTATGATTTTTTATTATCGTTATTTTGTTAAGTTATCTTTCAATCTCTTAGTAGTAGTAAACATTTATGAAAAAGTTTCTCTTAATAGAACTACTATTTATGGTAATTGATTTTCTTTCAATATTTGTTAATCGGCTTATTCATCGATATCTTGCGGCATCACCGAAACCTCCCTTACGTCACACACACATCAAACCTTATCAGCCATCGTAACATGCAAAACCCAACGTCTGTGAATCCAATAAAATCCATAAACCAGCCAATCCACGTCCAAACCCCATTGTTTGACGACACGACACGCCACACGATACGACACAAATCAATCACGAGAAAAAAGACGAAAAACGACCGCAGTGTTATGTCCCGAAGACCAATACGGTACAGGGCCTCTCCACCATGAATAATCTAATAAATAATCTTTTGAATCGTAATTTATTAGCTACGGCATTACGGGACGGAAGCCTTGAGAGAACGGGACAACGATACTATTCTTGCTATGTTAGAAAAGGGTAGGACAACGTCGTCCGTCATAAATAACAGCAGGCAAAAACAATGGACAATGGATCGTGGTGGTGAGATACGTCTTCTTTAGTCCCCCTTGTCTCCCTTGGTCCCCTTGGTCGGGGAGGTTGGGGGTATTCGGGACAGTCTCGGATTGTCCGGAACGCGTGCGCAGCCTAATGTTGGAAAAAGGTTGCATTTGTAATGTGTGCCGTATTGATGGTCGAGGTGACTTTGAAATTTGGAACGAAGTTGAACTGATTATAGGTATTTAGGTGTTCGGCGGAAGCAGGTGGTACGTATTTTTGTATGCAAGTGTAACTTTTTTTTGCTTGATGTAAGACGTGCTCGTAGTTTTATTCAAATGAAACCTTCTTGCTTAAAAACACTTCGTTATCTGTCTCGTTACAAGCTTGTTAGCGGTTTTGAGAATGATGTACTTTTTATTACTCTTATTAGGCAGGTAGTATGGTTCAGTATTCAGTTTTTTTTAATACTTTGCTCTACATCATGAATTTCTCCCGTATCGTGGGTGAATTTACACACATTTAAATTCAGATAGACAAACAGCTAGATCTACTAGTAGACTGTAAACCATACTAAAAATTACTCACTAGGAACAACTATGTGCACACTGTAAAATATACAAATATTTGTTCCATACGGGAATAAAACCCGCGATACGCAATGCAGCCGTCGATCACTCAATCTCTGCGACCACCATATCAACATTGCTTCAGGTTTATATCGTTTGCTTAATGATTTATTTTTTGTTAGTCTGCACTGTCCCATTTCTGGGCTAAGACCTTTCCACAACATCTTCCAACACTCACGAATCAGTGCCTCCTTTGTAGTTAAATTAGTCAATCAATTTTTTAGGATTGATCCAGGGCGATTGATCAGGTTTTCGTCAGTTTTACATTAAATTTTGATTTTTTTTAAATTACTTACTCATACTGTATCAAATAAAGTCACAATTAAACATTTAATTGTATGTTAGTACACATGTGTTACATTAATGAGTAAATATTCGACACATTAATGTGTTTGACAAGACAAAAAGACAGACTGATGGCATGTTCATACAGATGTTCTCCATTGTATTAATTTTATAATTATTTATTGTCCTTGACTCATCGACCATAAGTTATGTAGGTGGCAAACAAACATACAATGCAGAAACAACTTGCTATGATTTTTCCTCGATATTTAATATGCAGTGAAATGTAAGAAATTCCTACTGATCTGCTAAATAATTTCTGATTAATGTCGTTGCAGGATCCAGGACAGTATTTTTTATAATGAGCTTCATCGTTTCGGCGTTTTTGTGATAGTCGCCATTTTTGATTCTGGCTTTCATGAGTTGTAGTGGTTTGAAAATAATGCGGAGGTACTATCTCCATAAAAATCCCTCAGCTCTTCGACACACCGGAAATTAGAACCTTATAATCACCATCAACCTCAGTCAGGTCTATAAGACCAATAAATCCGAATCGGCTACCAAACACCACCATATTCCCTCTCTCACCCAATCAAATCCTAATTAAATCAACCCTTTGTTGTGCCGAACACCCACGAGGTGCGCCCGCGCAGCTGTCTCCCGCAATTACAAGATGGCCGCCGCCTCGGCACGTACTAATTGACTTTTCATGTAGTCAATACGAATTTTAATGAAGGCTACCTGTGTGTTCGCAGTAGCTTTGGTGTTATTTTTGTTTAATTAGGGTTTTATGGGGTAAAAGGAAGAAGGGAAAGTATAAAATTAACCCTAGTGATTGATTTGAAAAATCTTAAACGTCAAAAAGAAAGGGAAAGGCCACATATACCGTAGACTCTATGGGAGATGGGAGATGAAAGTGTGAGACAACCTACTAAGTGGTCAGACGATTTCATTCAAAGTGGCTGGGTAGCCATGACTCAAAATCGCCACAGGTGGAAAGCACAAATCGCCACAAGTGACTCATACAGTGAAAACCTGACCACCTTTTAAGTGGAGTGCCTCATCAGTAAGAACATTCAGGGTGTATAATGAACAGTGTGTAAGGTTCCACTCCATTGACAAGGATGGTAGCTCCAACCAGATGGGTGTTGTGTTTATCTGCCCGACATTTACTGTTAGAAAACTCTAATTGGTAGTTCTTCTATTGCTCCATAGATGTCGCTAGTTGTCTTTTTGATAACAACTTTTATTATGTCCGCTACAAACGTTTTTTAGTCCACAATGCTGATAGATGAAAAAAACAGTTTTTTTTTAGTATTGATTGATTGGTATATAAATATACCTAAATAAGCGACTTCAGTTTGTGCACTCTTACATCTCGTCAAAGAAAAATAAACAACAATATAGAAAGTTCAAGAATCAGTCCCCAAATGTAAAAATATATGAAAAGGAAACTTCGTCCCATTCTCACAAATCCTTTTAATTACAAAGTCCACTTACACTCCTTCCATCCTTTTACATCAGGAATTTGTAACCCGATAGCTATCCCTGAATGTGTCTATCCGTCTGTCACCAAAAATAGATCCTAAAGTGCCCCAAATCCCAACGGACGGCCTGAACTCTTGCGCAGCGGTTTTTTAAATCAATTTGATAGATGGCTATGTCTTTGGTCGTGTAGTTTTGATTTCATCATTCGTGTGAATGAGTCTGAACGAATGAGTGAGTGACTGAATGTATTAGAAGAAATGGGCAGTGAAGGATTAGAGTTTAAAGTTTTTGGCGGGTGAGTAAGTGTGGGGGATTAATGTGTTTGATGGTTTCTTTTGATTTTGGGAATGGAAATTGGACGTGCTGCTGGTTATTGCTGGCTGAAAATAGTAGAGGAAATGGAACCTAATAATAATATTTTACGAAAATTGTACCAAAACCATTTTATTTAAAAAAAATACAGATTTTTTCTTTCGGAAACTAGTCATTCATCAGTTTAGGTAAACGCTGTCACGTGTTATTTTTAGTATTTAATGTAAGCCCTTTGCCTGCCGGGTTTGCGAGACTGTCCAAACAGGTAACAACCGTGACTCTGAAACGAAAGGGCTATTGTAGGAACCTTGATGAAATAAGTCCCGCGACCAACTTTACACCTATAGATCTAACAGCTCAAGTCTAAAAATTGACAGCCAAAACTAAACACGTCAAAAATCGAACTTAAACCGGACACACACTAAATTCACAGACATTCGGACGATCATCTCATCACGTTACAACTTTTGATCTGTCTGCAAGATTACTGGAAGATAGTCAAATTTCAAAGCGATTGTACATTGTAGGATGCTGAACGGAGCACGGTGGGATAGACAGGTGGACGTGAATCGATATGAACTGGCTAGGAATGACGGGATGTTCGATAGTTCGAGGAAAAATTTAAGATTAGATGCTTGGTTATTGGAACTACATAACAATGTTTAATCCTTTATATTGACATAAAAGGGGATATGGTTACTTCCCAGAATTTGATCCTCATTAGCAACACTATCGAATGGTGTAATAATACAGAGTGTAACTTTTTTACAAAATCAGGGGGTTCGATTCCTGGCCAGGATTATTGAATTTTCTAAAATCCAATGATGTTTGTGATTAGTTTTCGTCAAAATCGGCCTCGAGACTCATTTTAACGTTTTTCGATATTCCTCACAGTTTCGGATATAGCCATCCACGCCCAGTTAAAAAATGCATCCTGTATATTTATAAATAATTATGTCAACGATATATTGGTTTGGCATCAACTACCGATCGAATCTCGAATTGAAATTGTATTTTGAATCTTGTTGAAAAAAGAGGCAACTATAAGAAGTTGTTGAAAAACCCCTTTGAAGAGACATATGTCTAAGATTTAGAGAAGAAATCAAAGGCTTAAATCTGTATTAATTCACGGAATTCTCGAGCAATCAAAATCTCCTGCAGGAAGCTGGTATCAATTGCTTCTGAAGAAGTTCGACTGCTACGTGCCGTACGTAGAAGATTGTAGTCTGCTATGCATTCGCAGTTTGATGCAGAGTCGATACTAACTGGGGGCCGACTCTCGGTTTTAGAGATGGTGTCGAACTCGACAAAAATTTCTAATGACGTCATTATTTCGACAAATTTTAAAAGTTGATATGTCAAATTGGCCATTTGTCGAAGGCTTACGTTAGAGTTCAGTAAAATTTGCCCCCTGGACTGCTTCAAGTATTCCGGCTGTTTAGTGTCAATATTTTCTAGGACCGAATTTTAAATAAGAAATAAAAAAAAGACTAACAGTGGTACCATATAACCTTTTAAACGTCTGTTGAACGCTTGTCCTAAAAAAAATGTCAATTATGACGTTGAAATAAGGTCCGTTTTGCAATCACACTTTTTCTTAGCAAGTTTTTCTTGTAAATCTTTTGTTTTGCCAAACTACTGACAGTACGTGAATGGGACAGTTACTAGGATCGAATTTTCAAGTCTCAATCAGAAAAATCATATCGTTTTTTTTTTGTCGCCAAAAGAGATCTCAAATCTGAATCAAATACCTCCTCCATACGTCGGAGACAGCTGGCACTTACATCCGTCAGCCGGTGATCAGCGATGTTATGTCAGAGGTGATTGGCAGTGAGCCAGAAACTTCTAGATATTAGGGGTATCGCTGAATGGGATGAAGGCGGACAGATAAGAGGAGTGCTCGTGAATGACTTTTAAATGATACTGCGACTGATTATCTTGCTATTTACGTGTGTGGTAAATAATTGACTTCGATGAGATAAGGGGGAGAAGTTAATCAGTGTTTGCGTACTGTATTCCACATTTCTTATATCCGAAAGTTTGGATAAATGGATGGATGTTTGTCGCTCAATCATGTTAAAATGCCTGAACGAATTTTGATGAAATTTGACTCAGATATCACAAATAGTATTACCAAAATAAATAGGAAACCGTTTATTCCGGTATTATAATTAATCCGGTATATAATATACGGGATTGTTATATGTTATACCGGAATAAACGGGTTTTTTTCGGATCAATTTAGGAGTTATGCGTTATATAAAATAAAATAAATACATATAATATAAAATAAAATAAAATAAATAAATGGAGCAGCTAGCAACACCAAGTTTCAAATACATATCAAAACTAAAGTAAATCAAAAGCATTGTGACATCCACCAACCTGAAAAAGGACCTAAAGTTAGACAGCTTCAAAAGCAAAAACAAGTGCTATCTTTGCGTAAGTTATTTTTACATCATGAGGTGACCTATAACGATGCACTTCATCAGTATACTCCTCCGGATGTTATTGTTTATAGACATTATCCGGTCTTAACCAAGAATTAGCACCTTTATGTCAGTGACTCAAACCCATCAACCATGATTCAACTACAGCATCCCTACTTTAAGCGCCAAGTTCACTGCCCTTAGCCCACTAAATCTCTGAAGATTATTATTCTTTCCGCTGTTATCCAAAACAATGCTTTCCATACACTTACCAGATATTTACAACTTTGCGCAGCGGATCGTTGATTGAGCGGCCGTTTCGCGTATTTACGTTAGCACCACTGTGCATTTTCACCTGGGGTGCATGCGCCGTGCATTGTGCATACATCAGCGCACGCATAATTCAGTGCACCTGTTTAGTTTCATTCACGTTTTGTGCAGGGCCGGAGTTAGGAGAGGGCAATATGGCAAAGGTGTTATGGCAAGCTTTGTAGTTTGTCCAGCATAAAACTGCATAATTCATGCAGTTTTAAAAGTTATCTTATGATAAATGATATTTATTCAGCAAATTGGTTTTGGCAAACTCTTTTACAGGTCAAAAAGACACTATTTTTACACTAGATTAGGCTTAATTTCCATGGTCAGATGATTTTATTAAACCGGCCACAATATTGACTTGAAACTTAAAAATAAATCTAGTCTAACCATGATAATGTCAATGCAATGTCATAAAACAGTAAAAAAAGTTTTATGCCAAAAGTTGATTATTTAAATAGCACTAAATGCCAGTAATTTGATTAACATTTAAATTTGAAATAATGTTCGTTGTATGCAAATATAATAGAGTAGACAAAGCTATATTACCATTTAAACTATCTTCAAACAATACCGCTTATAAATCAATGAGACATTTGGCCAAATTAACTAGGACATTCTCTATTTACATTTTTGACTCATCTACCGGCTAGTCTGAAGTCCGAGAAACATGACTATGTTATTAAGGATGACAATCATTTGACAGTTATTATTTAAGTTGTGTCCTTTTCATTGACATTTCGTCATCAATTGAAGCTTTGTGACGCATATGTCACCTTGACTGATCATTCTTGTCATTACTGGTGATCTGTCTCGTTTCAGATATGATGAATGCGTTAATTTAAAAGACTAGTTTTATTTGCATAACTCAAATGGCCGTTTTAAGGTTTTGTAATCTTGAACTCTTTTATAATCTACTATTTATAGCTTTCAAAATAGTGAAAAAAGGATTGCGAACAAACCAACATAATAACCAGAGGCCTCGTCTCACACAGTCCCTTCTTGCTCCACCCAGGGCGGAAAGACTCATTTGAAGATTATACCAACCAGAAAAATGCCCCCTTTTCCCCATCCTAATACCTCCCTGCATTCAAAAGACAGAATGCAAGCTGCATTCGATGAGTGATCGCAACGCTCGCGTCAATCCCAGCGCTGCGATAACGTTGGCACGCAAAGTGTTGTGTTAAACCGAGTGGGCCCAATAAATTAGCGTCATGTTTTGATTTTAATTTATCGTATAATTGATGGGTGATGCTGATGGCTTTTTGGTATCAATTATGTTCTGTTTATGATTCTTTGAAAGAGTATTTTGATTTTAATGTTTCTGTAAATGTGTGCCAAAGTTCTTTTCTTGGAAAACCTGTAACAATTAACAGATTGAGATTGACTGATGACAATGCCAATTAATTTTGGAAATTAAAGATATCTGTTGCTATCTTTGGTTGAATTTTGATCTGTAGCCAATCAACAACCAGCGGATCCGAGTCTTTAAGATGTCCCATCAGAAGCAGCCGTCAAAAATAAAAGAACGGGATTTGGATTGAGATCTGATATTAATTTCGGGCGTTACTGTGGCAACATTAAAAAATGTTGACCAGTGTTTTCCCCTAGAGATGTCTATAATCATATTGCATCAGTCGTATTTTAGTACCATTTATAAAAAGGGGCATCCCTAATGCCAACCCAGTCATACTACGTGCTGCTAAGAAATTAATGTTAGAAAACCTCAATACCTAGCATTTTTTCTTCCTTGTTAATTTACAAAACACGCCTTTAAAATAACGGCGTGCTTACCAAGGTTGGTCTGTGGATGGGTGACCATTTGTCATAGCGAGTTTCTTCCGTGTCTTGGAAAGCACCTGAAGCCGTTGGTTCTAGCTCTGTTTTGTAGATCTTTGACAGTCATTGCTTGTTTACAGAAGGTCAAAAATGTGATTTACAAACTTGTATCGTATTATCCAGTTACTGAGTCTAGGAGGTCAGTAGCCTTAGCACGAGTTTTCAGTATTTGAGACGTAAAGTAAACTGGAACTTTGACAATTTCTAATTGACAATTTTCAAGGAAAAAATTAGTTCCTTCTTCGCACACCAGAGGCGCTGTTCCATTTTTTCATACAAGAAACGCTGTAAATACTGTAAAGTAAAAGAGTGAAAACTCGTGCTAGCGGTACAGATAGGCAGTTGGTCTATGTTATATATTGACATTCAGCTACCTTTTATGCCAATGGAAGCCCGTTGAGAAAATGCTAGACAGATGAGTTGTAATTCAGTATATAGTTTTAATAATTTAGACAATACAAGCCATCAATCAGACTCATATGCCACATCGTAAAATTCTCTTCTAAATAGGTCACTGCTCTTTGATAAATAACACAAATAGCTATAATATTATCCATCAACATACATAAAAACGTTTTATGTATTATTTGATATTCATAATAATTTGAATGCTAATGCTGAAGACATAAATTATGGTAATATATTAGCTTATGTAATGCGAATTGTTGGGTTGTGTGGCGGTTTATTGTTTTGTTGGAAAAAGTTATATTTTTTAATGATTATTAGGAAAAGGACAGAGAGATAAGAGAGAAATTCGTTAGGAATACTTACTTATGGGTAACTAAGTGTATACTTTCTGTGTTCTTTAAACCCAAAACAAACAGAACATTTTAACACCTTGTTCAGATTTGTGTTATCCCATGATTAGAGAGTCGATCTCTTAGGTTAAGCAGCATTTGCCAAGCATAGTCTGTTGATGGGTGACCAATTGATCATGTATTACATGGTTTCCTCCGTGCCAAGGAAATCAAGGTAAGTCGCTCGTTCCTGCTGTTATTTGAAGATCTTTTGATAGTTATTACAGCGGACTTCAACGTAGATGGGAAAGGGCGAAGGCGAAGGCATAGTACTTCCCTTGCTGGGGTCACGGGACTTCTAAGAAAGTGTACCGCGGCCCTGGAACAACAAAGGGCATGTGAGTAACACATCATCATCATCAAAGTCGGTGGACTGTATAATATAAATCGTTTCTGTAAGTATTTTTATGCAAAAATGTATGAGGTAGTGTAGAATGTACTCGAGCGAGTCTTCTTAATATTTTTGACATTTAGTTTCGAAATAAATCTTGTACTTTATCACAGTGACTGTGTTTTGAAGATTTCCATCAGCATTAAGTTGCTGAAAGCCTGTAAATGTCAACTGCTGAAATATGTTTTCCTAGTAGGATCGTAGAATTTGTTAGGATATCTGAGTCAAAAATAGTACAGAGCGCTTATTATCCAAGTAGCCCATTTATCAGCGGAGAGCAGTGGTTGTCAATGACTGGCCTGTTGGTCTAGTGGTTAGTGACCCTGACTGCTATGCCGGATGTTCGATTCTCACCCAGGACAAATGTTTGTGTGATGAGCACGATCATTTTTGTTCTGTGTCTGGGTGTAATTTATCTATAATATGTATAAGTATGTTTATTAGTTGTCTAGCACCCATAACACAAGCTCTGCTTAGCTTGGGACTAGATGGCGTTGTGTGATGGTTGTGGAATTTAATAGGGGAATATTATCCGTTTATTATAGTGGAATATTATCAATGAACTGTCAGTAATCTGCCTGAATCCGTGATTTTAATCAACTTTGTCAATTTTAAGAGATTTTAATCACAAGCGGAGCTGAATGATAAAACTAGTACTCGCTATGACAGTCATTTTCTGTATAATTAATTATTAATAGTTTATTATACTTATTAAGACAGTAGAAATCAAGAACATCAACTTTGGAACTGTCAAATTATGGAAATATCTCAGACCTTGAAAAGTATTAATTCATCAGAAATAGTGATGTTATCAATTCATCAGGCTTAATTTTTGCGATAGAATATCTTGTTTTAGTGAGATCTTTATCTAACCTTGTGACCCCCTGTCAACTGTTTCGAAATAAGATATTATATTCCTTCCTTGCTTATGCCTGCAGTTTTGCTCCCATATTTTTTAATACTCGTAATTGACAATCAATTCGATGACATAGTGGCGTCATTTGTCGGTATTATAATAAGATAAGATGATTTTTCTTGTTTTTCTCAGGAATAGTACCTTTATTCAGGACGAAAGGTATAAATTACATTGACTTTATGTCCATTTCTGTACAACTGTCATCGTATAGTATATGCAAATAATTCAGAGAATCATAATCATTATACTTCAGTAAAACTATAATAATTATGTTGTGTAGATTCTAATCTTTGAAGAAGTGATGAAGAAGATGTGTCTTGAATTATTATCTTGCCGTATTTTTTTATAGCTTCAATAAACTTTAATTGTATTCTTTGTGTCATAAAAGCTTCAGTCATAACTAGTGGAGCTCATAATCAAATAAGGATAGGTATAGAAATACCAGATATTACTTCGGTACTAGTCGTCTTAGTTTATAGGTATGTAGTGTTACTATGACCAGTTGTAAATAGTTTTAACAATGATGATAGCTATAGAATCGCCTCCTATTACGAAGACATAAATAATTGGCGAAATGCGCTACCTACAGATCCTAAGGAGAAAAAGAGAAAATGTATTTTGATTTTGATGAGGACAATATTATGTCGGTAAAACTTAAACAAAAACACAACCAACAGCCACAGAATCCGGGTCATGAGACATCATGTCAACATCAATCAACAAAATCTCCCTAACAAGCACACATATGTTATTGTCATTGCAAGAAACCGCGACCGATACCAGTGGGTGGAGGACTCAAAAAATTCCATCATAACAGTTATTTACGATCATAAAATCAAATGGTTTGATGTCGTAAAACATGAAAAATAACGTTACACTTGATGGTATAGTGGGCGGGAACAAATGGCTGACAAGGTGACACTTATTTAGTGGTTATGTATTGAAGTTTACATTGGTAAACATAAATAATGTTTAAAATTGTGTCATTATTGATATAAAGTCATAATTACGAAGTTTCGTCAATTTGATTGTGACACCTTGTCTGACTGCGTATGATTGAGAAAACTGCATCTTTTGTATAAAACGACCATCCATTTGAACCATTGTCTAAGTCAAAGTCAATGAAATGTCGGTAAAGTAGACGTATCAAGCAACCGTTTACATGATGTGAAAACTAAAGTTTCTTTTCATTAAAAAATAATCAATTTTCACGCCTCAATATGCAACATAGGTTTAAGGTTGCTCATTAGCAAGTTTAGAATATCTATTATAATTGTATCAGAAGCATATTATTACAATTAGGTAATTGAGAGATTTTTGATAATTTAGACTACCTACTTCAAACTCTCCTCTGTCATAAAGACTACTAGAAAAAATATTTTTAATTTTGATAACTCTTAAGCAACAACAATGATTTATATCACCATATTATTCCCCACTATTGACACTTATAAATTCTCTTTCATATTTCTTACAGCACCTCATTACGAGTGTTCATGGTTATAACAAAGTGCCACATCTGAAATCTCATTATATTTTTAATAATCACATTCTTGGCACACACATCATTGTAAAAATCTAGTCAACACAATAGTACGCGATAAATTCTAAAAAAGAAAACATAAAATGTACGGAACGCTATAAAAATGACGGGGGTATACCATATAAAAATGGGCAGAAGTTTTAAATAAAGCAATTGTTTGTGAGGGTTTTCCTGTAGTTCCACATACCTTGCAAATATGGATGAGTTATTCCACTCTGATCCCCAAACCAATCCCCTGTCATATATTTTTACTTACTAGGGGATCGGTTTTGGGGATCAAAGTGGAATAACTCATATGGATTGGTAATGCACTAAAAAAAACGCAAAAGGCTTGCCATTGATGCAGAAGAAGAACGAAAATTTGTACGTTGAGTTTGCAATGGCTTCTTGGTTAAAACCAAGAAGGACATTTGGACTGATGCAGGCATCTACAGACCCATCTCAGTCACGTCCATCCTTTGTAAGAGTATGGAACGTGTGCTGAACAGTAAGCTCCTGGCATACCTAGAAGACAAAGATATCCTCAGTTACCGCTAATAGGGCTTCCGCCGAAACCAGTCTACTGGGGATCTTCTAGCGTATGCCATTCACATCTGGAGTGAGCCCATCGAGAGGCACGGGAAAGCTCTTGCATCTTGCAACTTGCCCTTAACAACTCAAAGGTTTTCAATAGGGTCTGGCAGGAGGACCTAATTGTTAAACTTCCTTCGTTAAATCATATTCTTGAAATATGTAATTTTGTTTTGCTACATGAATGTGAAGCGATCTCAGACAGTCATTACATTATGCATGGTTTTCTTCTAGTCGAATCTTTTCATGAGACCTTCTATTTCCCGTAGCTTACCGTAGTTCACCTTCTGTGTAATCTTGGACGTCTATTCCAAAACATATAAAAGTCGCAACGCGTTAATGATTCGTCATCCGTGCGACGGTTTTACGACTAGTCGCGGTAAGCTGTCGGCGTTTTATCGCGCAACTGTTACTTTTTAAAACGACCTGTTTTGTCTTCGATTATGAGCTGATTGTTTGACTGTTTATTGATGATAATTCTTAATTTATTTGTCATAGCTAATACCACTGATTACCACGTGTTTTTTTTTAATACGTTTAATGTTATTTCTTGCGTTTTTTTGCAATTCGTAGACTATTGCTGGGTTTTATGTTGATTAAAATATCATTCGCGGTTGTAAGACGTATGTAGTTACTGAATTATAATCATCAAAATCACCAATACAACCCTCCAAGTTCATACACACATCGATAAAAGTTTGTGATCACTTTTAAAAATGGAAACCTTTTTTGTTACATTATTATTATAATAATATCTTCTTCTTTTTAGATTCTTTATTTAAAAATGAGCAGTGGTGGCCCAGTGGTATCGGCCCCGACTTACGAGTTGTAGGTCGTGGGTTCGAACCCAGCCTGGCGCATTACTTTGTGTAATTTATTTCATCACCACTGCTCTCAAAACGGTGAAGGAAAACATCGTGAGGAAACCGGCATGTCCTAGAACCTTCAAATTCGAAGACATGTGACATCTGCCAACCCGCACTGGGCCCGCGTGGTAGATTGTGGCCCACTCCCTCTCACAAGAGAGGAGGCCTGTGTCCCAGCAGTGGGAACGTTATAGGCTGATGATGATGATGATGATTTAAAAATATATATAGATTTAGAATATCAAGTTTAAAAAAATATCCTCTGGTGCTAGTGTTCTCAAACTATTTTTGATATCTTCTTGGTAAATAAGTAATTCAATTTACTATGTGCGAATTTTGTTTTAGTCTGTAGACAACAGGGCAGTGTTAACAGAACACTTTTAAACCTTAATTTAATTATTTTTTGTTTGCTTAATTACTCAACATTTTCATTTTGCATAGCAAAAACATGTGTTCCTGGACATAAAAAGGCTTGTCATATAACTGTGTTCTTGTAAACTTTCTTTTTCTAGACTAATTAAACCAAAAATTACACAATCGATAAAAGCGCTATCTTCAGATTCTATAACCGTACAAAGTATATAAAAAGTGTGAATATAAAAATGCTATAAAACTAACCTAATAGCTCTCAAGTTAATACACACGAGCAGACAAATTTACGATTCACAAACAGACATAAACACACAGTTTTGTATAGATATAATTCAGCTTTATAGCGCTTCACACAAGCGTTGCGAAACGCCGCGTTTCCCGCGCAACTCTCATGACTCACGACACAACACGTTTTGGTAACATTATTTTATATTAAAGTACTTACTTTGAAATTGTAACGAGGTTTACACACTGTTGAGGTATTTTTAGACCTGTCGTCCGAAAATACTCGTACGTATTAGATAATTTTAGCAGCATTTATAGCAAAAGCCGGTTTACACGTTACGATTTTATTGATACAGATAAACCTTTTTTTTTACTTGGTAAAATCATCAAATGAGTCCTCCCACCCCGGGCAGGGCGGGAGGGACTGTCAGACTTGTTCTGACTAAAATCCACAGTGTCCTTCAATAGCCCTTTATGTTCCGGGGTCACGGTGATGGTATAAATACCGCGACCATACAGATAAACCTTCGTAGTTTATTTTAGTATTTAGTTTTGTCAGGATTGTAACAACGTATTCGATAATCAATTATATGTCTTCTTGGACAACTCGCTAACAAAAAAATTAACATTGGCGATAAGTAAAGACGCCAGCACATAAAGTAATTCAATCTGTGAAATTTCTTTATTAAATTTTCATCCTTATTACAATAGAGGAAGATTAATTTTCGATTGGTAAAATTTAACAGATTCGGGTAGGTTGTCCTGCTGGCGTCTGCACCAACAAGTTGTTGGCTGCGTCACATGACAGCAACTTATTTTAATTTCAATACGAATCGTGATCTTGACGATAACTAGCAGACCTTGGTCATGAAAACCCGATCACACCGCATGAATAAGTAATCAGCCACTAAAATCAGAGCAAAAATCAACCAAAACACCACTTAATTAAAATACCATTTCACTGTCGCATCAAAAATACTTGAAACATGACGTCACAATCAACTAGACACCAGCTGATTCCAACTCGACCGATATAAATGAGTCACCATTAATACGGCGCTCGACGTGACCGAAATATTCGCGTCAGGTCCTCACCGCGTTATTATTATTCACTTACACCTGTACCATTTGTCCGCGATCGGACGGAGTTGAACCTGCTGGAGTAGCTGTAGGTAATTTGTAGGTACTTGGTTGGTTAAGTTTGTAAGAGTTTTACGAGAACAACGGTACATAGCCATATGGCCGTAAAGGATGTAATTTCAAGGGTTTCATCATCATCTTCTAGCCTTTTCCCAACTATATTCAGGTCGGCTTCCAGTTAACTCTGATGCAGTGGATATCACTATTTTACATTCTACAACCATCCAACCCAGTAACTGGGTAACACAATACTCCTTAGTTAGACTGGGAAGTCTGGCTATCAGAGGGCTACAATCATGTATTGAAATTATAAAGTACGGAATAGACATCGGGTTACAATCATGACGTGCTGATTCGAAAGAACTTGGGTAGTGGCAGAAGTATGATAATTCTAGTGAACGAGCTCATTAAGATTCCAACAAAAGTTTTGTTTTTACTAATAAAACAGTGTTGAATATTCTAAGTAAAGGATGCAATAAATTGTCAAAAGGATGTTGGGATTTTTCACCTTCACCTCAGGTCAGTCAATCAGGTCTAAATAAATTAGATTAGCTGTAATCCTGTTAGTCAATTTATTGATCTAGGTAGATATCAATTAAAAGGTGAATCAAAGGTTAAACGAATTTGAGGTTGATGTGTCATTTTCAATTTACGATGCATAAATTCTGTGCAGTCACGTTTTAGAGCTTACCAAAAAGAACAGCCGTCATTAGTTTAAAAAGTATCAGGCAGGTCATAAATAACCATTTATTTTTATTAATTTTGCTTTTATTTTTGCAGTTGTTGGCAAATAGAATGTCTTAGTAACAACGATTTAAGCTCAGTGCGATTTGGTAGATCCAAACCGTATAAAGCCTGTGTGGTAGATTACAACACTCTTATTGAGTCGAGTCCCAGTTGTAACATTATGGGTAAATTCATCATCATCATCAGTCGGAAGATGTTGACTGCTGAACATAGGCCTCCCCCTTAGATCGCCACACCGCACGAAAATTCGCCACTTGCATCCATTGGTTAATTTATTATGCGTAGAAAATTGCACATTTTAATTTTGTCTACTTAAAAATTTTCCTCTAAGATTTTATTCAAAAGTTGCGCAACTAACATGTACACCATTACTCACAGTTGACACGAACAAATCAAAAACACTATTTGCCTTTGTATTTTCTAGAAATAAACACAGCACAATAATTATACGACTAATTAATCAGAATATGAGTGACATAAGCGATTCGTTTATATTATTAATCTAAAGAAATATAAACTTTGTGTTGAATTATCATATTTTTGCCATAAATATGAGAAGACAGGTGTCAGGAGGTGACATATGGAAAAACACAAGTGATGGTGATTCATATGATGGTCAGACATCACTCTTGAGGTGATGTCATTTTATGAAATTGAGGAAAAATTGGGTTGTTACTTTATTTTTGTGGTGGCACACACTAGGCAACTGTTGGCATACGTAAGTTGCTTGTAGTCTCTTTCGTGGGTGGGTTTCATGGATTTAGATAATACCACACAACTCTTAAAGGTGTCACTTGAGTAAATATTCTTCATAAGGTAGGATCATCTACCCACACAGAGATCCTTCTACTCCTACCCCAATTTATTTTCATTAAAACTTTTCATAAAAACTCCTCGATTATTTACCGATATCTCAGAAGTTTCTGCCACTCAAACAGTGTAATTTTTCACCCAGTTAGACATTCACTTATTATGTTACCAAAAGTCATCATCATCATATCAGCCGTAAGACGTCCACTGCTGAACATAGGCCTCCCCTTTAGACTTCCAGTAGGACCGGTTGTAAGCGGCCTGCATCCAGCGTGATCCTGTGGCCTTCATAAGATCGTCTGCCCACCTAGCGGGTGGACGTCCTACGCTGCGCTTGCCGGTGCGTGGTCTCCATTCGAGAACCTTACGGCCCCATCGGCCATCAGTTCTGCGTGCTATATGGCCTGCCCACTGCCATTTCAACTTGCTAATTCGTTGGGCTATGTCGGTTACTTTGGTACGTCTACGAATCTCCTCATTTCTGAGTCGATCACGCAGAGAGACTCCGAGCATAGCCCTCTCCATAGCTCGTTGGACTATACTGAGCTTACTAATGAGGCCCATAGTAAAGGACCACGTTTCGGCGCCATACGTCATCACTGATAACACACATTGGTCGAAAACTTTCGACTTGAGGCACTGAGGTATTTTGGACGAGAAAACGTTACGCAATTTCCCGAACGCTGCCCAGCCGAGTTGGATTCGGCGGTTGACCTCTTTCTTGAAGTTGGACCTACCTAGCGTGATGGTTTGTCCCAGGTAGACATACGAGTCAACAACTTCTAGAACCGAGTTCCCAACTGATAATGGGGTGGGCACAACATGGACATTACACATTACTTTTGTCTTGTCCATATTCATTTTAAGACCAACCTGTTGGGAAACTCGATTGAGGTCGCCGAGCATCGTGCTGAGATCTTCCATCGATTTTGCCATGACAACAATATCGTCGGCAAATCGAAGGTGGGTGATGTACTCGCCATTAATATTGATGCCGAGTCCTTGCCATTCCAGGAGCTTGAAGGCGTTTTCCAAAGTGGTAGTAAACAGTTTCGGAGATATCACATCTCCCTGTCTTACGCCTCTTTTCAAAGGAATCGCCTTCGAACTCTGCTCCTGTACTCGGACCGACATAGTGGCATTATTGTACAAGCACCTAAGCACTTCGATGTACCGATAGTCAATACGGCATCGTTGGAGAGATTCAAGCACTGCCCATGTCTCCACCGAATCAAAGGCTTTCTCATAGTCCACAAACGCTAAACATAATGGCAAGTTATACTCTTCGGTCTTCTGTACAACTTGACGCAGCGTATGTATGTGGTCTATGGTACTGTAGCCTTTTCGGAAACCGGCTTGTTCGGGAGGCTGGAAGTCATCAAACCTGCGGTCGAGACGGTTCGTGATGACCCTCGAAAACAACTTATAAACATGGCTCAAGAGCGAGATGGGTCTGTAATTCTTCAATAAGGTGTTGTCACCCTTCTTGAAAAATAGAACCACCACGCTCTTGTTCCATGCTTCTGGCGTTGTACCCTCGAGCAAGACGGAGTTGAAGAGCTTCTGAAGGACTTTAAGTACCGGTGTTCCACCCGCTTTCAGAAGCTCTGAAGTGATTCCGTCTTCACCCGGCGCCTTATTGTTTTTTAGCTGATTGAGGGCCATCCTAATCTCGTACAGGCTGATGTCCGGGATGTCTTCGGTATAGTGTCGGGTCAATTTGGCTCTTGGGTCTTTGGCCGCGCTGCTAACAGGTTTTGTGACCGAAGCGTATAGCTGTCCATAGAACCTTTCGACCTCCTCCAATACCTCTGCTTTAGTCGACGCTGTACTACCGTCTTCTCGTTTCAGCTTTGTCAGCTGGCTTTGCCCAATAGACATATCTCTTGCAAACACTTTGGAGCCCTTGTTACGCTCAATGGTCTCTTTAATGTGGTTAGCATTAAAGAGGCGTACATCGTGCCGCAAGGATTTAGAAATTTGTCTATTGAGCTGCCTATATGACTCGGCGTCACCGGAAGTCTGCAGCCTTAAAGAGCGTCGTTCAGCCATGAGGTTTAGAGTATGGTCGGAGAGTTTTTGAGGTCTATTCGCACGACGGGGTCTAAAGTACTTAGAGCCCACCGTTTGGACAGTTTCTACGAACCTATTATTGATCTCGTCCACCGACGCAGAATTTTCCAGGCAGTCGAAGCGATTAGACAACTCGAGTTGAAAGCCTTCGGGGTTTTGGATAGAGGCGCGAGTAGGTCGGAGCGTGGACTTTATCAGATTGGACCTTTCAAGTTTTACGTTAATATTCAACGTGCCTCTGACCATTCGGTGATCGCTTCCGGTTTTTATCCTGTGAATCACTGAGACATCATTGAATATTCGTTTCTTGTTGGTCATGATAAAGTCTATCTCATTTCTCGTAGAACCATCGGGACTTATCCAGGTCCATTTCCTGTGAGGCGGCTTCTGAAAGAAAGAGTTCATCATAAAGAGTCCCTCTTTCTCCAGGAAATCAGCCAGTCTCTGTCCCCGGGGGTTCCGTTGCCCATATCCAAATTGCCCCACCTTCAGCTCATCATTGCTTTTACTGCCCAGCTTTGCGTTGAAGTCCCCCATTACAACAGTGAAGTGGGTTTCTGACGTATGTATGGCTCTACTGACGTCCTCATACATAGTCTCCACTTCATCATCTGGGTGTGACGAGGTCGGTGCGTACACCTGAATGACCTTCAGCGAATATCTCTTGGATACTCTGAGTATTAGGTATACGACCCTGCTCGAAACACTTTCGATGGTAATAATGTTGTTAACGAGGGACTTGTGAACGAGAAAGCCGACACCACTTTGAGACAGATGGTCGCCCTCCCGGTAGTAGAGTAGGTTACCTGATTTTAGGATTATCGTGTCCTCGCCCTCTCTACGGACTTCAGCTAACCCCACTATATCCCAGTGTAACCTACTCAGTTCCTCTTCCAGCTCAAAAATTTTCTCGTCTACCCTCAAAGTGCGTATATTGTGTGTTACCAGGGCCAGTTTTCGTTTGGGGTGGTAGCCGGGCGTCTGCCGGTGATTCTTCGCACCCCCTGCTCCGCCGTTACCGTGGCCGCTACCGTAACCAGGAATAGCGGAGCTGCCGGGAACTGGGGGCCTGGTCTTTTTTGTGTCAGTCATTTAAAGGGGGGGGTTTGCCCATAATCGCCACGCTGGGCAGGCGTGGTGGCGATCGCAGAGACGTAGCTTCGCGCCGAGGATGCTGCTGCCCATCCTCGCCCTGTGCCATTTTAGCTACGTCAGTTAGAATGGTTATACCGCCATTACTCGGTTCTGGTACCTCAGTCGCCTCTTACGACACCTGGTACAAAGGGGGATACTATTCTACTCTGCCAGTATCCCACGGCGTGCTTTTGTTACCAAAAGTGCGACTTATATAATGTGACGAACCAAGAGGCTTGGACCTTTGTTGGCCTGAAAATTAAACCGCACGACTTATATGTGTCAATCATTTCTACATAGATCACGATAAAAAAACCATGTAAGCATGAAAATAAAAAGTACCTCTCATACTGCGCATTTAATACTAAATATCATTAATAAAGCAGGTTACAATACCCTTTATCACCCGCTCACAAATCACCCATCCACAAAAAGTTGCCCACAATCGCAACATGCGCGCCGACTCTTAGCCGATTGACATCCTTAACGCAGATGGCGCGACATAAATCAAGATTTGTCTTCAAGCCGCGTTCTTTACAACTAATAATACGATAAATAAATCAAATTAGCAATCCAGACAGTTTTATTGAGATACTAAATAGCATTTTTGTAACGAAATTATTTGCTGTTCGTGAGGTCAGAACACTTTAGATGTATGTTACTGTTGAATGATTACGTGTTACTGAAATCTTTGGACAAGGTGACCAGGGGGTGCAATATAAAATGAAAAAAAAACCTCTCAAACATTTGACAATCCATTTATGACATCATAATTGTCAACATCGTATCGTGCAAAAACCGATTATATGCATCAAAATTCAAGTGTTAATGGGTAAGTTAGCTTCGTCGCGTCGTGACTTGAGGATTCGATTTCTATGTTTAACTAAAAATTGCGTTAAAATGCAGATAATCGGATTTTGCAATAAGGGTACGAGTTAAGATCTCATTGGCTAACTCAAGTTTGACTGGATCACAAGTCCAAGAATATATTATCTTTTTTGGATTCCTGTAAACTAATCTTTGTCCATCTAAATTCTATGTATTTTAATTGAATGTGATGAGAATGTGCATCAGTCCAAATCTATTTAAACAACATTAATTCACTCCCATGATTCCATCAAACTGCGGACTATTCGGTCATAAAACGAATGATTTCATTCGAAAAAAGTTGAGCAGAGGAATAAAAATAATTGGGTTTACACTGTCATTATAATTCTCTATCATACTCGTAGCTTGAGGTGTAAAAATATTAAAAGCTCTAAAATAAATCGCCCACAACGATTCTAATGAGACACGGAACCAATAAACTACTAGTTTTGTTGTAAAAGAAATAATAGTAGCAACCGATGTCACTACTACACTGTAATGCAACGAAACGACTACGATACGACATTTAAAAACAATCCAAAACAAACTTTACTCGTGGAGAAATAAAGTTGATTGTGCCACAAAACAGCTACGACGCACCAACGAGGAAAATACAATCAAATTCAAATTGTTGGTAGGAAGGTCTAAGGTCGATTTTTCCGTGTGAACGTTTAAGATTTTGAATTTGAGTGCGAATGCGATGCATTAAATTGTAATCGAACACTATGGTGAAAACATACGAGCCGGCGCCCGGAGCGGGCGCTACTTTATTTAATAGACGGAAAAAAGCGGTTTAAAATAGCCTTGTTTATTTGCAAGCTGGTTTCCTTTGTAGGTTGTACTAGATTTTAAGTGACGCCAACACTGGCCAGATATAGAAGTGGGAACTTGTAGTGGTGAGGTTTAAAGGGTAGGACGGTCGGCTATCAGTTACATGTTTAATTGCTGGTCTGCTTTTGTGTTTAAGGTTTTGTATCGTATAATTATTTTGGAATTTAGACTTAGTTTACAATCAAGAGTGCAACTACTTGGAAAATTGCATATTATTTGTACTGTTTTAAATAATAAGTAGGTATGATTATGACACACTCAGACAATTTAGAAAATATAATTGTCAAAAACGTACTCAGTGTTCTGTCATTTTTTCCCATCAAAAAACTAAACTGAATAAATTCTAGCAGCAGACTAGTCTAGCCTATACCGATACGTTTCCACACTTTACAGTGACGGTCGCCACGAAATATCGCGTACCGATTGTATAAATATGCAGTTATCTTTCTTTTTAGCTAACGTGCTTCTGCATTATGCAGGCCGGCTCGGGATGTACCCCACGTGTGCTTCCAATAAAATTTTACTACGCCCGCATTGTTCTATATGGGTTTTTCGTGAGTGCGAGAGAGAGGGAAGTTAGGCCATTTTGTAACGGCAATAACGAAGCGGGGCAAGTGACTATAAGTCGAATCCGCCGCGGTGTCGGACGGTGTAAATGGCATTATTTTTTATCGTCCGCCCGTGTAGGGTAGTTGGTAAAATTTTCTTTTACAACATTGATTTTTTTGTGCGTTATATTTTATTTATTGTATTAGAAGTAGTTTATTATGTATTTTAGTGTATCGTTTTGTGTCTGTATCTGTACCTTCAAATGAAAAAGAAATTTATGTGAATGAAATGTGCCTGTCACTTATTCAACTAGACAGGTAAGCTTATGCCTGTAGTATAAAAAACCTAATGAAACGAACATTTTATTGTAACAATACAAGAGCCTGTCAATATTTACGTCATCATTACAATAAGACGGGCGATGAAAACAGTTTACTGGATTGACAGGAATGGACGGCCTGTCAGTGGCGCTACTGCCATTGTTGTCAATACAACAGTTTAGCTCAGTCGTTACATTGCGTAATTATTTGGAAGCTTTCATTATATGTAGATGTCCATTACTGTGAGACTCTTTGTAGATCATGTATGGAGATAATGAAGGGAATGTTTTGATGATTAATTGTGTTAGGTTAAACAGTTTGGTGTCCATTGTTAGCTTTAATTAGCGTAAAGGGCCCTTGAAAATTAGCTTGAAAGTAACAGCTCTAGTTAACTCCCTTGGAGATTTCATAGTGCTTGATTACTTACTCCTTGGTTTGTTAATATAGAAGGTATTTAACTTACGTGTTTATAGCAACAAATACATAGTTGTTGTTGTACTAAAATTGTGTTTGTCACCTGTGATTTAGACTAGAGTCAAGAGCAAAAAACAACATATTCACATTTCGGATATTCGGTCAATCATAATTGTATTTTTTTTTGGAGTATCTTATGTTTTACTTTTTTTTTACTTATAACTTTTATAATATTTTTTCTAAGTTAATTAATAAATATTTTAAAATACCTATCTACAATAACAAACTACCTAAATATTATTTTAAAATACTAAATTAAAACTGTTGCTTGCAACTGAATTTATTATCAAAGCTTAGCTCTAAAGCTTACCTATCAATTAAATTATATTATCGTTTCACATAGTAATAAATGTATTTTTTTCTTCCCCAGGTAAGCCATGAACCAGTCATTCCCAGTCCCACGTATTGAAACAAGGTAACATAAAAACGAACAACAAAAATACTTAATTAATAACGAATCGTGTGGTTGATTGATTAATATGATAAGTCCTGACGTCTGTCTGTCTGGCCACGGAGTAGATAACGCGCAGAAGAACCATTGCATCAAATGTAAGGTGACATCTTAAATGTCCTTCGCTATCGTAAGCCTTATTTTACGTTAATAGGCTCTTGTTTGTGTGTCTCATGAGATCAAAAATGTAAGAATTCCATCATGTACCAATGTGCAGTGTAACATTCTGTGACCTGCAAGAAAGTTTTTAACGGGAACTCATACAGTCTTGTCAAAACTAGTAACTATGTTGCAACTAATAGCAAACTAGATTTTAAGTTAAGATTATTGCTGCAACAATAATATTAATACACACGGTTTGGAATAAAATGATCCTTTTTTTCATAAGTACACCGCAAATCGGAGGCACTTTTGCTACCACAATACGTCACAGTTTGATACGCTTGCATATTCACAACTTCATAGGTAAAAAGCTACACGCCTGTCATACTGCACACTTGTCTTGTCTCAAATGATTCTTCTGAACATTGTTTTACTCCATGGCCTGTCTGTAAAATGATTGACAGATTTTGGTTTTAATTGACGTATAGCGGGTATTAATTGTGCGACGTGTCAGGGGCGACCGACTGTGCTTATTTGGATCGTTCAATGTGTATTAATGCTGTTTAATAATATTTTTAATGGGTCGTTCTAATTATTTTTGAGTTGGGTAACAGGTATTGTGTAATGGAATCATGCAATTGCTGAGAAAATACTTTCGTTTATTGTGGGCATCGATTAAATAATGATTCGAACGAAGAACGAAACTTTGATTTTGAAATCATAAAATGCATAAAATAATGACAAGGAATCAATCACAGATGACGTGATATTTATGTCACAAAAAAAATAAACTACTGACAGGAACTCACAAGTGACATTCAAGAACTGTCAATGTCACACTGACAGTATTCCTTGATCGTGTATTCGTGTCTTCTAAGTGCTAGTCTTATTAGTTTTAGTGATGTAGTTCATGATAAGTAAATACTCTATTTATTAACACACATTAACATGTGTTTAATGATCCAATAAATATTAAAAATAGCTCGTATTTTAACGATTATGTCCTAAAACATGGTGACCTCCGTATGAACGTACATAATTATGTCAAGTGCAGTCGACCAATCAATATCAAATGACGTAGACTAATGAGTGCAGACGGGACAGAAGACTCAAATGCAGTTTTCACATTTTTTTTTTTAACATAAATGGGCTGTGTATTTTTTAATCTTGTTAAGATATTTTTATAGACGTTTCCTATCATCGGTCTTCAACAAGTATACGTAGATATTTGGCTAGGTTGTTCATACAGAAAAGTGAATAATGATGTTAAGTTTTTTCAATTATTAGTATGAAGATCATTTAATGCATTTCAAGTGTAATAAAAATAGTTATTGGGAAGTCGAAAATAATTAATATCAGACCAAAAGTACGACTTAGATTATGTCTGAGCTGCATATGGCCTTTCGTAAACTGTTATTAGGCAAGTACTTACCTACCTTAGTGTAGCGCGAGCGATGAAGTGATTACTTCTGATTTACAACTTAAACTTGAAACGCTCTAATTTCAACGATATGCTAATTTTATGCGGTTTATCTGTACTTAGACGCGAAAATAGTCGGCCTTGCAATAGCCTTCACTAAATATATTTGACTCGTCTATTAAACTCATAATTCCGTGACGGAATGGGCATTTAAAATTTTTCTCATTTTTGTCAATGTCGCCTCTGCCAAATAAAATACTCTGTGGCATCTATTTCCCTTTAAATCAACACGTCGCCGCCTCGAAGGAAAGTTTTATGACAAACTCAAGGCAGTTAACATAATAACTGATTGATACGATTTATTTTTAAATATGGCTATAAATGTCTTGGTACCGCTCGTTTTATTGGCCCAAATAATTTTGATATATTCTTGTCATTCAGCATTAAAGAGCTTTATGAGTTGCGAGGTTATGCAAGGAGAGTGTGATGTGTATGTACAATAATAATTATGAATATTAAGGTTTATTTGTTTTTTGTGAAAGGAGGAAGGATCTGGCAGTTTTGGAAAGTGTTATCCTATAAAATAACGATAAATCTGGCAAGGAGTAATTGCGAAACGGTAACGAACTTACACGGCAAAACGGAGTCTCGAAAACGAAAGTCTCTCACTTATCATCATCTGCCCAATTGTATTACGCTGAGCTTAGATCAGTCTGGAATCCAGTAAACCTGGAAGCCGACCCTCCTCTCGAGCTCCTCTTACATACATTAATTCATCCGTAGTTTATTAATTTGGTTTTCCTATAGCCATCCATATTCATACTCGAAACTCCCCTTAACTTATTGTATTGAAATCACAGCTTTCTTCTTATCTATCCTTATCATCAAAACCAACATTTCACTCCTTACTAAGCAGTTGCAACAACGTCCCGTGAAAGCCATCCGTCAGCCGTCAGCCGTCTACTGCACGGGTCAAGGGGTCTCACGACACCCCGCGATGCCCCGCGACGCCCCTTACACCCCCAACCTGCACCCCCAAGTCCGACTTGATTGATTTCCTAGCTGTTTACACATTTCTACTTCTAGTACAACTTTCTGATGTAATTTTGTTTTACTTTTTCTGAAATATGTAGTTAAGAAATGCTTCTGATCGAATGTGAGAAATGTGGAGTTTGTTGGATTTGAAGTAACGTGAAGTATTGGATATTTCTAATATTGTAACAGTACTAGTATTATTTATGTTGGACAAGTTAGTAGATGTGCTCACAGCTATGTTAATTCTTATTTTAACCAATAAAATGTTACTAATATACCATATCAATTAGTTTTCATTTGTTGCGGAGCTTCCTAATACCTACAGGCTTTTTTTTTGCTTAAAAGGGGGCTCCAATCACGATACGGTGTATTTATCCTATGTATGAAACTAATAAACAATTTTTCATTTCATTTCATTTTTTTCATTGTTAAACTTACAAAAGCCTTTAAAAAAAAAATTATAATGCTAATCAGCATTTCTAAATTAACTCCAACTCAACATCATAATCCTCAAATCATCCTCCGTCATAAAACAACGGGCGCACCACACCGGTCCTTATTACCCACATTTAAATATCAAGACTCATCGGTCGTCGTAATATCTTCGTGAAATATTAATTCTCATCATATCGTGGATGATTGACGGGTGTCTACGAGGGATATATCCGTCACGGGCGCGGTAAACAGACCCCCTCCCTGTCACCCCCGACACCCCCTTTCACCCCCCACTAGCCCAGTCTCGCCCCCCGAGTGGAATATCTCAATCTTTAGCGCGATTTATTGATTGATAGATTGATTCCGCGCGGTTTCGTATTAAAGCGATTTATGTTGTTTGCGGACGATTCGTTAAATTTTGGATATATTTTGAATAATGTTTGACTCCTTGATGAGTTGTCTGAAGGTTGAGTGAGGCGAGCACCTGATTTGTCAAAAATGTTTGAATGTAATTTTTCGAAAATTTTATTTAAAATTTCCTTCTTGATATTTTTTACAAGAATTAATGAAGTATTCGTAAGATTACAAGGCTCTAAAGATTGTTGTAAAATATGTCGTTGGTAAGCCTAGCTTAAATAAATAAATATGTAGAGTCTAAAGTTATTTACAACAATTAAGGCTTCAACTAGCACTATCCTAGACCGAAATAAGACCCCGGTACCCACTGCTATAAAACTCCACCAATTCCAGACAAAAAGAAATATCTAAAGCTAAACCACACAGCTATCTTATTAAGAGTTTTCCACGACCATTCACAATAAGGGAACTTCTGTTTCAAGTTTGGAAACAATCGCCGAATATTGTTCGCCAAGTGGTGCGAGGCGCGAACGGCGTGGAAAAAAAATGGCGTAGACCTCCCACTTGTGAAGCGACATCTGTTAGCTATTTGTCAAACATCGTTGACTATTTTCGTCCCGAGATATTCAGTTTGTTACACTGTGCATTTGGGTGCTTTCTGTAGACTTCTGCGACTGTTTTAGAAGTTTGTTGAAAAGTTTAAGGATTTTTAATGGTGGTCGTTAATGTTGAAGATGTGGTGTTTAATGGCTTGTTTTGGTACGAGCATTTCATTAAAAAAAAACAGTAATCTTGATACTGTTTGGTTTTTTTTTAAGGAATGCTCGTAGTAATAAAAATAAATCCTTGTTTTAATTAACATAAAATGTTAAGACTAGAAGTTGAAGGCAGATGATTTATAGATTTTGTATTCATCATTTCTGGTTATCGCTAATAACTTAAACTCTTAAAGCAATATAACTTTGAAAATATGTAATCCTAATTAAACACAAAAAAAACTGAGTGATTCCATGAAAACCTGCAACCCGGTTTGACAAATCTATCATAATTTAGAAAAAAAAAAACAATAAAATTTATGTCCAGTCCTCATGTCACATAACTTAGAGACTTAAAAGATTAATCCACAAGATCTGATTACAAAACAAGTTTTGAAAATAATCATAAAAGTGCATTGCCATTTTGACCTTACCCGATACCTTTTCTTTCTCACCATTGGACTTCCAACGAGCATCTTTTCTTTGACACTTCAACGGTGACGTATGATTTCCTGATGACAGCTGCATATCTCAGCATTAACTAAAACTATTTCATCTAACAAAACTCTTACCCCTTTGGAACAGAGCTCATAATTGCTTATTTCCACAGCAGAGTTATTTGCAGCACAATGCAAATTCCGTGCAATTTTTTTCGTGCAGTTGCATTGAATTTTAAGTTTATTGTTTTAAGGTTGAATTTCGTTTGTTCTGTGGTAAGGTTTGTGTTTGTTGAAATGTTTAAGGTTGTTTTGATGGAGTGGAACGTCAATTAAGTAGGAGAGGGTTGAGGAGGTGCGTCTTGGGTGTGATTGAGTGCAGTCATGCAGCCTCTGGAGGTATAGCTGGGCTGATATGATGAGGATTTTATTTGATTTCGAAAGTTGAGTTTGTGTATTGAAATTACAGTTTTACATATGAATTTCTATAAAATATTAATATTGTAATTTCTTTTTTTTTGAGTGTGAAAATCTGCAAACGTACGATTGCCCGGGTGGACCAGAAGAGGTAGTCAGTCTGTCTTTCTGACTAAACACCACCTTTCCCATCACATGCCCTATACGTTCCAAGGTGATTATGAATTTTCTTGTGTTTTTATTCCGAAAGAACCAAGTTTAGGACAGACTCCTTCTTCTTGGTCTTTAAGATGACCATCAACAAAGAAATGGACATTCAAGAGAAAAAGTCTATCGCAGACTATGACGTTGTAAGTAGTGTAAACTTGTACACCCAATTAAGAAGTCTCAGAATTTTCCGCTATATTTTCTCACAAACTTGACATGATTGTCTCAATCCATGGACAGAACTGATCTCCAATATCTCCAGTATCATACTTATTCTTTCATAAACCATTTTTTTATACAAATACCGCCTAGCTCACTAATGGACACAGACCACAAAATACCCAAACAAATACTTAGTATCAACAAAAACGAAAACCAGTATATTTGCGAAGGCTACTCTAGTGAGCCTGCATTAGCCAGTTATTCATAACGCTATTTACTCGAGGGGGGGGGGGGGGGGTGGAAAAATCGATCATCAGTAGACTGTCCAACCCACATCGACTTTGTGCTGTCAGGTTTGATTGAATCAACACGGTGGACACAGATGTAGTGGGTAGAAGCGGCAAGTGGTTTGTTTTGTAAACTTATAGCATTTGGGCTGTATCATCAAATGAGTCCTACCACCTGGTGGAGCTTATCCTGTTCTTTCGTATAATACTTTTCTCCAGAAAAAAGCACACTGGCTTTTTTGGTGAAGTTCGTCTAAAATTTCGGGTGTGTAGTACTTGTGTGCTTGTAAGATCGTGCAGGAGGTGAAAGAAGAATTGGAAGAGTATGCTTTACCCTCATGAAAAAAAAGCTCAATTAATAATTTTTATACAGTCTCAAAAAAAAAGTAAATGAGCGTTTGTTTGTGTATAAAATATATCTTTTCTGTTATTGTTTTTGTTATGACACACATAGGGAACCAGTCTTTGAAGTTTCTTTGTGGGGGGGTTGAGAGGGACTGGATCGACGTAATCCGCCACGTGGATCCAGTAAGAGTTGATTACGCCGCCTTAGGACACACATATATCCATTGGCCGATGTCCTCTTTTAATATAAAGAAGGAATTACTGTTGTCTATCTCATTTTGCCACACATCTTGGCAATTTGGGAAATGCAAGGTTTATGAATGGAAATGCCAAAATTGTAATGGAAAAGCAGTTTCCACCTACCTACTTCCCTAGCACCTACATGTGTATACCACGCGTGAACCTATAGTCAGTATTCCTTATGTTGGGTTCTTAAAAACTATGTTAAATATAAGTCACAGTGCTTTAATTTTACATTAAGTTATAACTTCATTTAAAACTGTAGGAACCAATATTTTAATAACGCTTAAACTACTTTAAGTCTCAATTTTACTAAAATCCATCAAAAGCCTGACCGAAACACTCGCACCATTCATTTCTCGCAATCACCCTAATTAACGAGAGGTCAAATGAAAAAAAAAATGTTTTTCAAACGCTGTCACTTCTAGTCGTCGCGAGTCCACGCGAAGAGTAAATAAAGCTTCGGTCGACAAAGACGTCCGTCTGCGCGCGACATCTGAGCGACGTGTGTCGCCCCCTTCGCCCCCAACTCGCCCCCACCTCGCCCCGACTCGCCCCCACCCGCGTCCAACGCCGATAATGATGTTAACTCACCGTTTGAGACTGGCCCCGCTTTGTTGAGTTTTTTCTGAGCTAATGTTTTGTAGTTTAGTCGTGTGTTGTGTTAATTTGGATGAGGATCTATTGTGAGGCTGCTGGAGCATTGTGTGGAGAAACGATTTGGAGGTGCAAAAAATATAGGTGTAGATTTCATTGTTCTGCAATAGTAAATAGTAGTCTGATCTATCTACACATCGTAGACATCCCATAAAATAGTATTCAGGACGATTGTCTGCACAGATAAGAAAGTTCTTGTACAACTACAATCCCATCCCAGAGAAAACAGAACGATAAAAAATTCTATTAGCCGCACTTTCTTCCGAATACAAACAAAAGTTACACACAGTTTTATAAAAATCACAAACTGTGTTCATACATAACAGAACTGGAAAACATACATTCCCATTTCCGCGCACAAAAGTCCATAAAAATATAAGTTCCAACGGTCGCTATGGAAATCCCATAACAGAAGGAAACTGCAACACAAGTTGCTCCAAATAAATTTCATCAGCGCACGAATCCCGGACGGCGAACTCGACTTGTACAGTAAATTGTCTTCAAGAGCTGACCAGCCCCCCTTTTCACCTACAGGGAGAAGGGGGTTCAAAGGAGGCCACCGACATTCCCCCGTTCGTCTTGCTTATGAGTGACGGCTGGACAGCTTGAGTGATTGAGAGTGACTGCAGACTTAATGCGCGCGGCGAGATGGGCGCCGCGCGGCAAAGCGCTTCAAGCGACGTGCCGCGTCTGTGCGATATATAGCTCTATGACAAACGTTTACGCTCGCGTTTACGTTGAATTCACCCCGCGTTTATAATGAGAATTATTGCAAAGAATATTGCACATGTTATTATTATAAATTAAAATATACGTTGGATCGTTTTAATACGGTTTGTGAGGTGTTTGTAATTAGTGATGCGAGCTTGACGTCTGATGGATGGCGCTGGGTACATCCGGTGCGACGGTGTTGTTATAATTAATCTGCTGAGGGCAATGTGCACACAGGATTAAAATTAAATATATATGGTTAGTATGCGTTAAGGCGGTAATAAATAGTTGCCTGTTTTTTATGTCATTGTGAGTGATGGCTTTTAAAATTTAAAGTTGATTCTTACTTAGAATGTTTTCTTTTTGCATTATGCACATTGTTTCTTTTACAAATTATTTTGATTTTAATTGATCTTGTCACCTTAGCAATCAATACTATTAACTCATGTATTGTCGTTGATACGGAATAGTTTAAAGGTTTAGTCGATTTGATTTGCGTCAAACGACACTTTTCATGTCATAAGTATTATGGCGGTTACTCCTAGCAAGCTCTTAGCAATTTCTCCTATATGGCTATTGAAACAGGAGTGTTTGTTAATAATCCACAACCACGTGGTTAGCGCTCAACTTTTCAATTGCATAATGATGTTTAAAGACATTCGTGATACTGTTATTCGCAGTTAATTCATTAATATCATAACCGGCTATTTTTATAAAGCATCCACGATTGTTAGAAGTGTTTCAGAAATCAATCACTGTCTAAACCTGACATTGATAATGAAATTGTTATTCAGGTGAAAATGCAGTCAGTAAACACCGCGCTTGGCTGACGAACTGATGATAACAGTTAATTGTAACTTTATTAGTCTGGTAGCAGACAAAAGAGGAACTACTGTCTACACTTGACGTTATCTCAAAGTTTTTTTAAGTCAGGAACACAAACAGTAGTACACAAAAGAAGTGAGCAAAACACACGATCCATATTTATTATTAATATCAAACAAAAACAAAATCAACGCTTGCACGCAACGTTAATACGTCCGTCGGACGCACGGACAGACATACAGACAGACAGGCAATCAGTCCGGACTTGTCGGACCCGTCACTGACGTAAACGTATAATTTTTGCTCATATTTTCTGATTTTCATATACTTTATTGTAACGCTGATAATATGGTTCGTTAATTTATGGACGGTAGCTATGGAGATGTCTAATTGTTGTTGAATGATAAGTACCTACTTAATACGGCTAGAATTTTTGTAATAGGTATCTCAGGAACTATGTTTTATAGGGAGGGTGCTTCCCTCATTCAAGTACCACGAAAAGATAGATTCCATGTATCTTTTGGTGACATTACGACGTTGAAAAAAAATCGATTCTATCATCGATCGACAAAATGAGTGATCGGTGTGCATAGACTGCATAGCATCTAAACTTACCGCTAAGCACAACTCAGCCTATCGCAGGCCACTGCTGGACATAGGTCTTTCCCAGGCTGTGCCTTAACACCCACTATATCATTCGAGTTGACAACTGGTGGTTTTTGGCTTGCAGAAGGACACGCAAGACTTTCAAGAGGAAACGGTGCCTACAATACCAAAGCAGCTTCTTTACTCTTTTTTAAATTAAAGTATTATAATTGTATAAACAGCTGTCCACCTTTGCATTCATCGCTAAGATATAATTTTCCACATAAAAAATCGTATGGAATAGAATAACACATTACAACATAATAAAAACAACATTAATACTTAATAGTTCAATCAAACATGTAATGAATATACGGTAATGAAATAAACATGTAATATTTTATCGAAATTTATCTCGAGATCGACATGAAGGTACTAGGAACACATAAGGCACTAAAAGGACGCAAATTACTCAAGGAGATTACAACAATTCTCATGCGGTTTCAGCCAACCTTTTCCGTAAAGTTATAAAGTCCATATTTGGTTGATAAGATGTTCTGTTAAGTTTGTTAGCGTAGGAGTCAAACACGATGATCGGTCGACAATTTGATTCGGAATATATCGCTACGGTCGAGTTGTAAACAAGTGGTTGTAGGTGGGTACGGGTTCGATTCTCGACCGCGAAAGTTCTGTTTGCTGTGTGGTTGTAATAAAATGTCTAGTGTGTACCATAATTTTTAGACTTAAAGAAGGGATTTTAGGAGACTTGTTGTCGTTTATTTTGTAGTTTAGAGACTTTTTGAGTTTAATCATATTATACTGGGGTATTACGGAGAGAAATATTGCAAGGTTGGAACATTATGCTGCATTTTTTTTAAATATTATGTTATTTTTTTCTTTGTTTAAGTGGCACTAATCTAGACATAGTACACATGGCTACACATCAAGCTAAACAAAACCTGGTTGTCTTGGTCTCGCTTTGTACGATTTTTACACACAATGAACACTCAGCTAGTACTGGTTTTGCATAGCTTGATGTGTAGGTGTGTGTACATGAATGGTGAGGCTGTTTTTTTAATTATTTTATTAAGTAATCCTTAAATTAATATTAGTTAATAACAATTAAATCAACGAATCTCTCTCAGTTTAAAAAAAGAAAATCTAAAAGTACACCTTCCCACATGATAATTTAATAACCTTCCTCTAGCTACCGCACTATCAAGCAGCAACAATTGATTGATCAATGAGCACAGCATTGTCACACGTCACATGTCAATCAATCAGCTTGATTGAATGAATCAATCGGCAGGTCATTGCCAGGCGACTGCTCTGGTATACGTTAGTATTGTCAACGTTATTTTGATGGATGTAGAATCAATTGATTGGTTCAGTTGCTGAGTACTGATTGAGTGCATTTTTTTCAATCGTTGAAAAGCACTTTGGACTGGGCGAATATATTACATTTTTTAAAATCAATTGAAATAATAAAAACACAATATTTTTTAGTGTCAACAAAGCTAATCAAGGCAAAATTTAAACAAAATTAGTCCTGAATCAACACTCAATATATATTTATTACCTCCATCAGAAACCAAACTAACCAGACGTGTCAAATATCATGAATAGGCAGGCTCTCAAAATGTTGTATGTGAAGGGTACGTCCTAGTTCGTTACAAACTCAGACTAAATTAATATAAAAAGATGCAGATAGAATCATAACCTTACCTTCAGTAATTAATTCTTCAACCCTTATCCCAATTTCTATGTGATCCGCGCAGCATGTTTCATTCCTCCATAATTCTAGTCGTCAGTAGGTATAGCATACATTTTTTAGCCATTTCTTCTTTCGCAGTACATAGTTCCATAGTTTTGTGGTCTCTTTAATCTTTACAGCCAGTAACCATGAAAATTCTAAAAACATCAAAAACAAAACTAACATTTGAAAATCGAATACAAAACGGATTCGCATCACATCAGCTGTCAGTCGTCGTTTGAACTGAAGTGACGGTTGATCGAACGTTCTCGATGTGCAGTCACAAACGAAATAGATTTTATTTTAAAACATTATTTACTGATTTTGTCAGTTCTGGCTTTGAAATGTAAATAAATGTGATGTTGTTGTCGGTTCGTTGTTAAAGTTTTGATTTGGAATGTGCAAGAGATTTTAACAGCTGTGTGTATTGTTTACAGAATTGCATAATTCTGTCTCTCATTCGTCTTGAAATTGATAATAATGGGTTTTGCATTAAAAGTTCGTGTTTGCGATTTTTAGCCATAAATGTCATGTCATTGAAGTTGCTAACTTGTCCAACAAGTTTGACATGTGCCATGCCTTTCATCTTTGTTATTGAATCAATTGGTTCAAGTTTGACAGATACCTTAGATTTTCATCTTCACTTACAAATCTTCATCAGCTTCAAATGCCTGAAATCTAACACCCTATCACTAGATACAGAAATCAATTTGACTTATTTCCTTCATTTTCTTTGTTAGTCTTAACTGCACCTAATGCAACCCTCTTTTCCATTCTCGTAGCATTTAATACTCCATCAACTGCAACAATACCACACTTTCCTATTTATCATTCTTATTTAGCCTGAGGATAATATCTAGCTATAATTCCACCATCTTTATCTTCACCTGGTACAATCCTTCCTCCATCTCGAGCCCTGCCACCTCATATTCTATCATCTGCAACAAACAGCGTTCAAACGCGTTAGTTATATAAAGTGATGGGCCTGTCCGTAACTGTTGTGACAGGGGAACACTTCCTGATTTGTTGCGCAGGTGGGGCGTTGCACCTAGCAGGGGATTTTGGAGTGATGAGCGGAGCGAGAGCGGGTAACATACAAAAGATTTTAAAACGAGTATTGATATTTTATATTTGAGTTGAGTTTGAGTGACTCTAGTCTAGGTCAAAGGTGACAGAGACAAAGCCCACAATGGAGCTAGGTTTTCCTATTGGTACATTAGTTTCCAGTTTCGTCGTCATATTTTAATCGTTATAGAACATCGGATCTTGAAGACTGGTAGCATAATATAAAACTAGAATAATAATTATTCATACCCTGACGTTGGTTAATGAGCCTCCGATAGACTTCATAGGCTTTTGTGTTTTTCTACACAGCTGGTGCGTGCATTTTCTCTTTATGTGTGTTCTTTCAGTAGACAAAATTTTACCTATTGAGCACCTAACTAGATATAATTTCTATGTAATATTTAGCAATAACTTTGATAGACCATTTTCAAAGCTTGTATTTGTTACAATCTTAATATATCTATCCACTTTTCTAAACCGCTGTTCTTCCTCTACAATGTCCTCTCCGGGAAACGTCACGGATCTACAGTGTAATCTGACGCGATGTGCGCGCGCGCAAGATTCTGATTAAGAGCGTCGACGCATGCGCGGCAAGAACGTTCGCAATTATTATTGCAGTTTTGTGTTTATGCTATATTTGTGGCTGTTGTTTTAGAAATTATGCTAGTAGCTTATTTGTTATTTTTGTGACATTTAAATGTTAATTAAATGTTTTGGTATAATCACAATGAAATCGAATGAAGAGCAAGAACGAATACGTAATTAAAGTTAAAGAAAAAAGTCACATTTTTTTTGTTTACTTCTGCATAATATTTTGGGGAATTCAGGTGCGAAAGAAAGTTTCAAACTCAGCGCATAAGTATTTCAGTTGAAAAAATTTGAACTGTCAAAACAATACATGAAATGAAGCTATAGTCCAAGTCACAAGGCTTCATCAACACTAACATTATAAATAGGAAAAAATTGTAACATATAAAAGTACTGTAGTTTATTAAACAATCTTAGTAGGTACTAATGTTTAATTTTTTTGTTACAGGTAAGAATCCTTGAATGACCAAAACCAAGTAACATACATCAAACTAGACGTCCACTTATACCGTAAGTAATTTTAAATTTTTCGGGACTTTAGACTATGTACCATTGCAATAAACCCTCCAGTTTTCACACATATATATCTTCTTATTCGTCAGTTTGTCCGGTTACCAACACGTTATCGACTGAGGACCTCAATGTCTCAGCCGTCAGACTGACGAGATAAGCGTCAATCGAATGCCCAACACCTGCTGTTCATCTGGTTCCCTCAGCTTTTCACACAATAGCTCTATAAACGTGAACACTTTATTAATACACAGTATCACAGATTTACTGGTCTGGATAATTTGAGAAGTAAAAAAAAGCCTAATTTCTAAATTATTTGAATTACCAATCTTTAGGTCAGGCTCAGTTGTAGTTCTTGAGGTTTCGTGTAACAATTACAAGGAAATTGTTGACGTGGCTTCAGACGTCTTCTATGAGAATGAGTGGTATCTCGTATTGACAAGTTCTGAAATACTTTTGAAAAATATACTATTATAGGTCTGAACTTTCATTTTTATCAACATAATATATTTTAATCTACCTGCCCAGAACCTAAGGTCAGGGCAATCATAAAAATGGTTCTTAAAAATCATTTCTTCTATTAATGAAATACAAAAAACAACAGTATCAATTTTTTACACCTCCCATGTTATCTATCTATCACTCTTGGGAGGGAATGATAATTTGAATATTAGTTTTAAATGAATAAAAAACACCGGCCGAAAACACAACCTCCTATTTTAGAATCCAGTTAAAAAGAAACAATTCTCTTAAACCTTCACCCCCCTTATCTATCGTCACTTGACCAGTGACCTCGCGTACGATCTCATCTCGTCTTATATCGCATCATACACGGCCGCGTTATCTCGCCGATCTGCAACAACTCGGAATGAATCCTGCCTCGAGCAGTCAGCTGATTGATGGCCGGTACAAAGGCTAGGGTCTGTCCTGGCTTTGTGAATATTAAATAATCTTTTAAGGATGAAACTAACTTGAGATAGATTCAAAATAGAAATTGTGTAAACTGTTTTAAAACTCCAGTTGTTGTGGGAATGTGTTTAGAAGTTGCCGAGGCAATAAATGGACAAGAAGGACAGTGGTGGCCCAGTGGTATCGGCCCCGGCTGATGAGTTGGTGACGTGACCGTGGGTTCGCGAAACAAACCAGGCGCATTACTTTATGTAATTTAATGTATCACCACTGCTCTCAAAACGATGAAGGAAAACATCGTGAGAAAACCGTCATGTCTTAGAACTAAAAAATCGCACTGGGCCTGCGTGGTGGATTATGTCCCACTACCTCTCATAGAGAGGAGACCTGTGTCCCAGCATAGGGAATATACCTAGATATATCTTCTAACTAATTTTAGTAATTAATCGAATCTAATCAAAATATGTTGTTACTTAAGCGTAATCCACAGCAGTTTGTAATAAAATTAAGAATATTCATAAAAAATAATACCACTTGAAAACCAAACTATTTCTCAAGTAATTTAATGCCAAGCTATTTTAAATAATGACAAACAATTAAACTTTAAACATATTTAAATGGCAGCCCTGCGCAACCTGCGCACACGCTTCAGTGCAAATTATAAAATGCACGTTACGAACAAAGCCGATCTTTATCGAACGCCCAATGATAGAGTATTCCGTTTGGCGGCGACTATGTAGCGCATTTTTGTCGTATTTTCACGCTTCTTAATTTGTGGGACATGGCAGGACTGATATAGAGGAATGGAGCTATTCTTAACCCAACATTTTGGCCTAAAGAAATAAGAAAAAATAACAACTGTAAATAATTTACTTTCTTTCTTTATATTTCGAATTGCTAACATTTTAAGTATAAACTGGAAATAAAATAAAAACGGAAATTCTTTGGTGTTGCCCTATCAGCTGAACGGATTGAATAGATCCTGGTAAATTAGATTTTTAACTCGAAGAAAAATTGTAGTAAACAATCATGATACGACTTTGGTACTGAAAAGTTATTTTATAATTTATTCAGACAAGCACTAGCACATAATAATATAAAAATTATAACACAATATTTTATTCATAGTCGTAGCACTTATTATAAAAAAAAACCCCAGAAATCAGTCAGCGTGTCAACCCGTCGCCTGCGCATCAATCAAGCGATAAAGCAATTTAATTGATTGCGTCACTCAATCAATTACTGTCGTTCCAAATTCAAAACAGGAAGCTGCTCATTTTTTTGTTTTATTACCGGTGTTGCAATGGTTTTAGTTTAGTTTTTTTTGTAGAAATTCTATTATTCATGTTACGCTTTCGTTTGATGTGATGAAGCGTTGATATTATTAATAAAATTATTGAGAGCGGAAAGGCAGATCAGTTTTGCTGTGATGGTAATGGGTCTTTTTTTAAATAATCTTTGTTGTAACTTAGAAATCGTCTTTTTTTAGTTATATTTATGTCTGGATACATTATAACTCAAGTGACACACACAGCTCATCTTATAATTAAAAGTTGTCATTACTTTCTTTCATTTCAGTTTCACATTCAATTGTCACAAAGGACAATACACGACCCCTGCCTTCCTATAAAAGAATTAAAACACAACTACAGAACAAAAACAGTGCAATGAACAACAACTCGTGTCCCTGCCCTCGCCAATCAGCACCACGTTGTCTCCAAGTTCCGTTCTTCTCGTCAGACGTCGACGTCGTTTCACGTCGACGTCAATGACTTCTTTTTGCGTCGTCTCCCAACGGTCGATAAGGACGTCAAATAACGTACAAAAGGTGTTGGGAGGGTATTTTGAAATTGTTTGTTTTAAATGTTTATTTTTAGTGTGATTGATGTAAAGTGGGATGTGCGTGGGTTTTTGGTCCTTGGGTTATTGGGGACTTGTGTTATGATTAGTGTCAGGATATTATGATAATATTGGCAATGTCGTGAGAAGCTTTTTTTTAAAATCAATGTGTCAACGTCTGTGATCTTCGAAGGGTAGGGCAGAGGTATACCTAAGAGCACGCGAGCTCTGAAGTTCCACGTTATAGGGACGAACCCAAGGAACTGGACACCCATTTAGCTATTAACTGGACACTGATCCAGACTCCTAGGCTAGGGTGCTATTGAGATATGTCTAATGCCATAAAAAAAAGATGAACTCTATACTTCCAAGGAAAGCTGAGGGCATTAAAAATAATATGCACAGATGTTTACTATTTTATTGGTCGATAACTCCAGTTCTGTTAAGACTATGTTATTCGATAATAAGTACAACAACAGAATCGCACGGTTTGATTTTCTATGATCTATAAAACAGTCATGCCACCAAGTATTCGAAAATAAGCATTAGTCTGATTAAACTAAAAGTGTTTCAAATTAATAAAAACCCATTTCTGCAATCTTCTATTCTTAAAATTTTCATTGTTGGCCAACAAACTGACATTAACACATAAACACTTCATATCAATCAGTTCAGATTCGACACCCGTCAACTCCTCATCAAATTTAATGTACTCACATAGAAGAAGCTATATAATAGACAATTAATTGGCAAAAGCAATAGGTTTGCTAATTTTGGAAAATGAAATGTTAACGAACTTTATCTAAAAGTAATATTAATTTTTCTTTAATTTATCTTGTCTTATCGAACAGCACTCTGCCATATTGGCGCCATTGGTAGCAGTTTTGACTTTTAGTTTCCATAGTAGAAATTATAAAAATGACAGGTCAAGATAGTAACCAGTTAGTTTGTGACGAAGCGATCGAATGTGCAGTCGCATCCTGCTTCATCTGGAGATGTTGGCAGTGATCTCTACCTGGCTTCAGGACTTATTAATAACCTAACTTGAAGTTCCAGGCTTCCAAAACACTCGAGATCTTTACCTTGTTCCAAAATATACAAGAGCATGACTTGTACTTCTAAAAACGTGACGTTATTGCAAGACTCAAGACAGTTGCAATCTCAACTCAAAATACATCTCCAAAAAACTGCAAATTCGTTTTCCAAACTCTCCCCCTTTATAACACTTCTAGAACATTTATAGTGCAACATAAAGCCGGCACGATATGCAAATGACTGCAGTTCTTTAGTCTCGGTTCATCGTTATTGCTCCCCGGCCACCTTGGGCCGGCTCACCTACGTCTGCCGTGTGTCTTGGCCTTTATCTCGGCTTAGTCGTTAACGCCAGATTCGGCTTCCGAAGGAATTATTGGAGGTTAGATTGAGATCGTTCGGATGAATCTGTCTGGATTTTGTAGTTTGATATGTGTTCGGTGAATATCTTGAATAGAGAAATTTTAGTGCACTTATTTCACACTATATACAGCTTTTTTAAATCTCTTTCTGTATTGTTAATTACAGGTAAATATGTACGAGAATCTTTGCAAGTTTAAATGTAAGAGGTGATCTCTGAAACTATACTCATTCACCTCTGGACCACTCAACACATTTTTTATCACAATATACACTGACAACGCTTTAGTTTAGAACCTTCACATTTATCCACCAAAGTGTTCTCCACTTCATCTAAATTAAATTCAAGGTTTTCTTCCGGCACATATCAAGCTAACCTATAAAATAACTAATACCAACCTAACAACATTCGTCAATCATAACCCTAAAACGCGTCCATCAATCGAAATTAATTACGAAAAAATTCCAAAACGAAGCACAATGATTTATCAATCCGGATTGATTGACTGAGTGGCCGCACACTGCACAGGTGCTATAGTGATGAATAATATTATAATTGCGACGGGATACGTCTTAATATCAATAAGGCAGGTACGGCAACTAATGCCCGTTGAATAAACATCAATCAATCAATGCGGTTGATGTGGACGCGGAGCAAAAAGTGGACCGCTGGCGGCATAGTGTGGATCGGGGTTTATTTTAGAAATGAGAGTGATATTTTTGTGTTGTTTGAAAAATATAGGTGTAGATTTCAGGTTTCATAAATTTTATTAAAAAATAAATTTATGTCAGAAGAATAAAATTTTAGGTATTTTTAGATCGTCCGTCTTTAAAACATGAATATCTACAGTCAAATCTAAACTGTACTTGTCTTTTGTATTAATAACAAAATATGAAATTACAATGTCTTAATTAAATTTTACACTACAAAACTACAGTAATTTAATACCTTTACCAATACCTTTTATCACAATTACATTAAAGGCGTATCCACACGTCTCTATCAAGTAAAGCAAAGCAAAAAAAAAACACAATGTTTGTTCGACAATGAGCCGTTGAAACGTAAGGCTGCGCGCGCACGACCACTGTGTGTGTCCGCGTGTTTGTCTGTTTGTCTTGCTGCTTGCGTGTTTGCTTTCCAGCGAAATGGCCGTCAGGTGCGTGTTTGAAGATTTCGGTTTTTGGAAATGGATAGTTGAACTTGTTGGATGTAGGTTCGTCAATGTTGTGGTTGGTTTGTGTTGTTTTAATAGAGCCTGGCATTATTTGGGGTGTTTTATTTCTAGTCTTTCGATGCTCATATGACCGGTTATCATATAAACTGGGTAACTTTCCTTGTGTGAGTTGACTGTCTCAGAAAATTTGGCATAGATTTATCTGCATGTTGTATTTATGCGTCAGTTTGGTGTATCAATGTCTGCCTAGATAGAAGCTCCGGTGATCAGTGATGTTTGCTAGAGATCTCATATTTGTAATATAATATATATCATGAAACATGGCTCAGATAAATAACTCATCCTTATAGTATTTGCCATACCTAGTCCACGAAATGAGTGCATGAATTTGAGCAAACCTTGAGTTGAAGGCCTCAAACTTTACTTTTTTTATAATTAACCTGTATTGTCCCACTGCTGGACAAAGGTCTACAGATAACCTTCCACATTTCCTTGTGTACCTACGGCTTTCTCCGATTGGGTGGGTGTGGGATGGGCGTCGTTGCCGAGGGCGACCTAGACGCGTTCATGACAAATTGGCCAGACTACTTACATAATTTAAAGTTATTCGTAGAAATACCTAAGTATCTCTTCCAAAGCAACAATCCATGGTCAAAGAAATCAGACTTCTCAATTATCTTGGTCAAGAACTTGTCCAAAACGTCACGGATCTGAAATAGGAATACATTTCTAGACTTTGTCTAAAGCAGAGACCAGTCAGACGTTTGGACTAGCATTATAATGATATCCTAGATTTTGTTAGCACTTTGATATTATTTAGACTGACAGGTCTTTGCTTGGAATTTGGATTGACATCTCGATAAATGGTTTTACATAATAATTTGATGTTTCAACTGGGGAATAATACTTACCTAAGACAATCCAAGACTCTCCATCGATAACATCATTCAAACATAGATTGAAAGAGCACTTCCTATCGCAAATATCTTGATATTTATATGTGTGTATATATTTAATGATATATAATATATGTATGTATATATTTTTATACTATAAAACATTTGTTTGTATATATTTTATGATATATATTATTAATATGTATGAATATGTATAACCAATTAGTAATAATTCTGTGTACTATCTTGTCCCCGTGTATTATCATCTCTAATCAGTTTTACGGGTTGGCTGGAAGAGATCTCTTTATAGAGATAAGCTCGCCTTTGTGAACGTAATTTTAAGTTTGGTTTTTATTGTAAATATTGTGCACAATAAAGAATATATATAATAATTTTCCATGTTTTTGCTTAGGGGCGACAGAACTCTACAAGAACTACTTAGAGATTAAGATTTACAGAAAGATCTTCTTATTTTTTACTATGGGATTTACAATAAGAGCACTTTCAGACTAGCGTTTTATGATCCTGTTAAAATAGTAATAATCAGCTTACGCGCTTACACACATTTGTTCTTAAAGAAACCGCTTGTTGTGGTGTGTTCGGTGTCCGCTTGTTTGGGTGTGTCAGCGTTATCGCACACATGGAGAGTAATATGTGCAATAAGCTTCTCCCGCGGATCATATTTACACCTACTAAAGTATAATAAGTGCATTCTTAGGAGTTGGACGGGTAGCAAAAGGCGCGCTTATACGAGCTTGTACGCGCCGACATTAGTTACATCTGAAACCGCCCTTATACTTATTCGATGACGTAGTGAACTTTATTGGGTGAATTGATCGCATATTTAATTTTGATTTTGATAGAAGACTATATCGTGCCAATGTCTCGTTATTATAAACTGCCTGTGACAATCAAACTCGGTTAACTACATGGAGACTTGCAAAAGCTGTGTCTTGGGGTCATTTGGTATTTGTGTTTTAGGTTACAATAATAAACCTACCAGTACTAACGAAATAATAATCTACCTGTTCAACTGATACTCAATGTATTCTAAACACGAAACAATTAACGTTAATTTGATTCTCGATCGTTCATATTGCAAATAACACAGATAGACATACAAACAAAACAGACACTTATACCATAGATATTCTTTAGCCCATAAACACTGGCTGTAAAAAAAAAATCAATCAATAAAAAAAAAACAGACGTTGTCTACTTAAAAGCAAAACGAGCTACTAATGAACACTGTTCGAAATATATTTACAACTTTACAAACTGCACGTCTTTCATCCTTAACTTTAGCAAATAGAGTCGAAATTCGCGTGGATACTGTTGAAAAGGAAAGTCGTAACGTCAATAAAGATTAAGCGGATTCCCAGAGTCGAGTTACGCGTTTCGACGGATGGACGGACTGACGGACCGACGGACAAAAATCCGTCCGCTGACGTGTGATTGACAGCGAGACGGTGGCTCCATCTGTCGCGAAGTAAAAAGACATCTGACGTTGAAGGGTTAATCTGTCGCGGCTCTTAGTCCGTGTTTTTATTTTGAGTGATGTTTTCTGAGATATTAAAAGCTTTATGTTTTTAAGTCATATTAAAGATGATGCAAAAAATATGGATCAAAGGACCAACTGTTTTTTTTGAGGATGTCAAAGTGTTTATGATTCTAAAGCTTCGGTACATCAACTGTAACATTTTAAATTAACTGGGTAAGTGTTAAGTAGTTACCTAATTTATGAAATACTTCATCTTTATGGATTACCTTGTTCTAATCCTTTTTCTTAAAATTTATTGAATGACTGTAGAGTTATTACCGAGTTACATTTATTAGCAGGTACTGGTTCCGCAGTTTGTGATATTAAAAAAGATTTAAAAATGACAATTTCTTTTTTATATCTACAATTACGTTCAGTAGAATTAACATAAGCTTTACGATAGCCTTCAATCCAATATATTTTAGACATTTTATCATTTTATTTCGCAAAGAATAATTATGAATCTGTCTGGGCCCTCTGGCCAGTGTCAAAGTCTTATATTTACAATTATTATATTCCTTCCAAAAATAAAATATTTCAAAGACTTGTTGAAACGCCGTTTATCAAAAATGACACGTAAATGATTGATTAGAGGAGAGACTAAATATAATATTTTCTTTGGCATCAAATATTATCATTTTAGCTGTCCATCCGTCACTCATCGGCCATCATTCTGAATTTCTGATATTTTCTTCTAGCAACTGTGAGAGACATTGTATTTTTTTTGGATACTAGTTTTGTACGAAGACTTTTCTCTGTACTTTTGTAATGATTAGTCCGTACCGTCCCGATCGTCACAATGTTGTGCGCTAGTTTCTTCCAATCCAGAAAGCGTCTTTCATCTCCAGTTTGTCCCACCTTTTCTTGTGATCTTCCACAATTCTTTGTCTCTGTTTTAGGGCACTACTTTGGTACACCTTAGGTACCTACCTTACTTTTGTTAATAATATGGAATAGTAAAACACGAGTAAAGAGTAAAATTATTGCAACGTTGACTTCACAGGATTTTTGAGACGCTATTGAAAGTATTGATTTGTGGCTTATACTGAGCCGCTAAACTAAGATTGTTATTGATAACTTAGCATGTTCGACGGTGACAAAAAAATCAGTTTCAGGCTCTGAATTTAAAGCTCAAGTTTTGGTTACTCATATTACAAAGACATCTTTGTGCTTATCCTTTCTCATATAATAACTTCTTGCTACTACTGGTGTTGTAATCTGACTCCCATTTACAACTAAACATCCGTAATGGTTTCTTGGTACCCCAAATTAATTGCTATGACGGGTATCAGTGAATCACATTAATTGTAAGCCAACTGACCACATGATTCTACTTCTTATTATTAGCCTTTTAGCAAAACGAAGTGACGAAGTGGACAAACTCAATGTCAATCATCCACGTTGATTGACACATTTTCCTGCTTACCTCACATTTTTAAAAGTACGTAATTACGGAAAAGCTCACACTTTGTCACTCTTCGCGTGGAAAGGAACGAACTTGGCAATTATATCGTACGTACGTCAACGAGACGCGCGCGTGTGGTCTTCTGAGAAACGGAACGTGTCCGGTTGATGCGGCTGAGTGCATTTTTGTGAGTAGTGAGACTTTTAATGTAGATGTGTATGTTATGTGCTTGGCACTGAACACTCGTGCTAACATTACATAAAATGAGATAAGTTGTTGGCAGCTTGACGGTAACAGATCATTTTTTGTTTCATTTCATGCTGTTAGAGATCTAGTTTTATAAGTAAACCGTGCGGATCATCATCTGATTACAAGTCACCGACATTACAAAAAGACGCGACAATAATATTACGGGCAAGCTCAACCCGAAATAACCGTCGTATCGGCATCCCATCAAAACGAATCGATCGCATCAATAATAATCCCAAGAAAAAAATGAGTGGGCGCCCCTCAGATACAGATCAAATTAACGGTCAACCGAACACAAAGCCCAGCCAATCAGCAGGCCGATTCTTTCTCAAACGCTTCACGTATTTACGTCACATTTCTTCGATTCTGCGGCACGTTCGCGACGTAATAAGCGGACGGGGGAGTCCGCTCGTCGCGTCCGTCACCGTGGGGTGGTCCCGTACTCCCGATCTCCCTGACTCCCGGACTGAGGTCCCGGAGAGGGGGTCCGGGGGGCGTCCGGCGGAGTTAATGAAGTTTTCTCAGCGATTCCCACAGGTCGTCACATGCGGCCAGAGTTTGCTCGGCACATATTGTACACGTCGCGCTATCGTCAGATATTGCCCGGGTGAAAATGTTTTAATAAGCGCATCCCAGGACGCGGCCGGCCGTTATGTCCGGACCCGTTTGCCCGGCCCGTCTTATTAATGTCTATTGTTTGCGAGTTTCGCGTTATTGCGTGTGTATTGATGGTACAGCCGAGGAGTTTTTATGTTCTTAGTTAGATGTGTTGCCAGCTTAATCTGGGCGGAGGCAAAGGCAAACATTTTACCTTCGTAATACTCAAGGAAGTTGACACACAACTGGTAAACATATTGTGAGTGTGCAATATTGAAATCAGTTCCCGCACACCATGTAGTTTTCCACTAGGAACTAGCAACTGCTTCTCTTATTTTCAGTCAATTTCCAGTTAAATTTCCAAATAATTCACCCCATTCCAAATTGTAACAGTTCCTGTATTTACCTAAAACATAATGATTGATTTAACTGAGACATAATTTTAAACAATGTCATATAAAAACTGTAGTCTCGGAAAAAAGGTTCCCACTTAAAGAGTACCTAAGTGTTGATGGTGTTAAAAAGCTAAATAAAAGCAAACTGCATTAGCATAAGCTGCCGAAAAACTTCCCAATATGATGCCACTTTTCTAGACCCTGTAAAAGAAATTGGGTAGTCATGACACAATACAGCCAAAAGTAATGTAAGCAGTGGAAGAGAATGTATACTCAGTATTCAGTGGGTCCAGATTTGGAAGAAACTTTATACTCAGTATTAGCAAAAGATTGAAAATCATCTGAGTTCTCCCGCCCTGAGTATAACGAAGGGGACTGTCAAACTGGTACTCATTAAAAGTACCCTGTTCCTTCGTCAGTCCTTGTTGGCAGTCTGGCTCTATGTGAGCCCTATCAGTTTGCTGACAACTCTTTGAGTCGCGTAGAACACGATACCGAAATGAACCTTGATCGAACGGCGAACTACCCATTACTCGCCGTGCACAAACCCAACTTTGCTCAGAGCCTCTTACTGTCGCGACAGTAAGTCTCTGAGTAAAAAAAATCTTTGCTCATTGGGTTCTACTAAACAATCGTGTCAAAATCCATGAACTTTTCAATCCAACCCTTATTTCGTCCATCACAGATTGTTGACACAAAATGGAACAGGTTAAGGTTTCTCGCCTTTGACCTTGACACCAGTAATCGCTGGTCGTAAATCTCAATACCCGGACATGATGTGCGATGTTGTGAACTGTTTCCGAGCTTATTTTGGGACTGACGGATGAATATGCGAAGTGAGGTATTGGGACAATGAGCTAAACTACCACGCGTCAGTACTGCTAACTAGAAATCAATTTTGGCTAAAATATTTTTTAGCCAAAATTTATATTTTAATTAAAATAATGATGAGTTAAAGATGCAGTCTAAATGGCGTTCAAGTCTACCAAACAGATTAGTTTTTGCAAAAAAAAAAAAAACACATTGATAAAATAAAACCAGCCCTTCAACGTAGTGTCGATGTGGTGGTTTTATACAACTGTTTTTAGACGTTTTCAATCGCCTTCATGAGCTTATGTGAAATTAAATATTTTGATTACATACATAATTACATAAACTCCTTCCTAATGGGACCCAGAATCAAATCCTTACATACAATCCTTTCATCTCGTCCAAATTTATACATCTGGTCCTATAAAATAAACACGTCTATGGCCTTTCTATTCCTTCAATCTTCGATGAAGATCCTTCCACAATTTATTGTGAAATTCACCAATTCAAACTTACAATCTGTTCGAAATTAATTAACTTTGAGTAGTCTCTCCTAGTTCTAACCAAAGAGACTTTACCTTACAACGGACATAATATCAGTAGCTACCTCCCTTGGATACCATTTTTACAAGGGCTTCTATAGACAAATATCAAAACTTTTCACTATAAACTGCTTCTCGTTCCTTGAATGTTAAGTTATTAACACTTACTTACATAGTTTAAAGTGGTTAATAATCTGCCAGTCAGAACGACGTTTTCTTCTACTATCAAAAATGGTGAAAGTATTTTTCATTTATTAAAGAGTCTGTAAACATTACAAGAAGAATCAAACAGTAATTAAAAACTAAAGCCATAACCACACTAAGTATAATGAAACGCAAGATTACCGCTCACGCCAAAACGCCACGCATAACGGTAACCCTCAACTACATAAAGCACTCAATAAGGCACCACGGGAGTGCATTAATGACATTTTTCACATGTTTCTAGCTCCGATCACAGGTCAAGTTGTGGGGGGCCACCCTAAGGTGGGGGTGAAACGGGGTGTTTGGGGGGTTTTCTAGAAGGCGCAGACGTCTCCCGTCAATCAGTTCGGTTCGACGTGACTCGAATGCTATAGGAAAGTTCGCAGACCGTTAAGGCGGTTTTTTTTTATGATCGGCGATTATTTGGCGCGGTGCGGCGGTAATCTCGCCGATGTGTACGGTGCTTTATGTCCTGTTTGTATTGGGTGTGTGTTATGGGTGCGAATGGTGAATTGGTAGCTGAAATATGTAAGTGGGTGATCGTTTTGATTATTTCCAGTAACAATTTATTATTTTTAAGGTTACCCTGTCCGGTTTCCTTTTCGCGTTTTCTTTCAATCTATGGTATTGTCATGGGTACAGTTGTGAGAAGAAGTATGACGACGATGGTTTTGCTATCTTATGAATTCAAAACAAACTACGTTGTATCTATGGGTGCTAGTTATCATCTTGATAACTTAAAAAAAAATGGAATCAACAACTAAAAAAAATCTGACAAATTAGTTTTCTCGCGGAAGTTGGTGGCTTTGTTTCTTATTTCCTGGCTATTTTTGTCCGACTTCCAAAAGAAAATAACATGTAAAATATCTCTATCTTTCGATAGTTATTTTTAAGTGTCGGTTCTTTTTTTTTACCTTGTTTTTTTAAAAAATAGGTACCCTTTTTTGTGAATACTTACGTAAAATGATGTTTTGTGAAACAATGCATCGATATAAGGTAGCAGCAATCGCAAGCGTCACCAAGAAATCTAGGAAAATACATAACATAAAAGACACCAGAATCAGAACTAGTAGATATATTTTTAAAAGTTATAAAGTAAACTGTAGCAATAAAAACAGTTTAGGGTTTAAATCCATACGGACTTTATATTAAATAAAGCATGATTTATTTTTGATCTGCAGAGCGCATAATCCTATTTTTTTTTCTACAGTTTTATTTTTTCTAATCTAACCCTAACCTGCAAGTCTACGCGATATTCGTCGACACATGGTGACAGCTTGTCAACCGTCGCGTCGCGCCCACACCGCGTCGAAAAACGCGTCTACTCACCGGACCTCACTAATAACAACATTTTGATGGATATCTCATACCTACTGGGTTTTCACATCCGTCACCTGTACTTAATAATATCATAAAGAGGTAAAATTTATCGGTAATGTTGTGTAATAAACTTATGACCAAATCCTAAAAAAAATGTCTTTGTAGGTGGATAGCCCAAAAAAAGTTATGGCTATGCTACATTAGGCTATGACCCGTAAGTGCTAATAGAAAGAAAAGGTACAGAAAGAACGCCTTTTTTGTATCGTGGTAAAATCACCGAATGAGTCCTCCCACACCGGGCAGGGCGAGAGGGACTGTCAGACTTGTACCTACTGGTGTCCTTCAATAGCCCTTTATGTTCCGGGGTCACGATGATGGTATAATTCCCGCGACCACAGAAAGAACGCTTAGCGAAAGTATTACCACGGATGACCCATGGATTGTAATGCCGTGGGTCGGGGGCCAAAACTTGACACAAACGAAGTCGCAGGCAGAAAGAAGCTTGTAAATAATAAACGGACTTAGAAACGCCTATCTCTAGGGAAACTCCGCAAAAAGTGAATTAGGTAAAACCATAATGAATTCGGCTCGCAATCTTATCAAAAAACGTTTGGGGAAAATAACATTAAACAAACATCGGTTATTGATTGCGGATAATCGTTCATAATATCGTATAAAAGTTGACATCATTGTCGATTGTTATCATTTGCAACCGAAAACGTAAGCTGTGAAAAACACAAAAGAAAAACAGTTAAAAACGGCTTTAACCCTAAAACGGCCAGTTTACAACTAACACTGCAAGTTGCAACCAAAAATGCCAAAAACAAACCGCCATTCACTCGTTTCTTTTTAAAAAATTCCGCTTACGAACGAATAAAACCGACGTAAGGTGATCGGTGATCACTCGAAACCGACGTCGCAGTGAATGAACGAACGGATGAATGAATGAGTGAGTGAGCGGAGGGCCGGGGACACCAGTTGATCAACCATGATGCGCTCGTGTCCGTCAAAGTCATTCGGAGTGAAATAGGGAGGAAAGAGTTCGGGCAATGATGGTAAATATACACCTTTGATTAATTTTACATTATATACTTAATATTTAATTTAAATTAAAACAGTTTCACATTGATTCAAAGTTCCTGAAAATTTCAGCTAGAAGATATTTTGAGGAAAGTAATGCTGTGCCAACATATTTATAATCTAACTATCGACACACCGTAGTAACAATAAAACAAAAATAAAATTAATAACTGGGCATTATCAAATAAATAATATTTTAATATGCAATATGTACGTCGTTTGTAACTTATAAATTTGATTACTAGCTATTTAGTGGCATTTACTGCCGACTGTCCGAACATGTGTCTCATGTGTTATTGTTATATTTTATTAACAGTCAACTATAAAATTTATGTCGACCATAAACGAAATTTACAAAACATGCGTTTTGCGACTGCAATGTTAATCTGTCATATGTAATGTGTTTCTATAAAGTAATTATGTCAACAATCTGTCATATAGCCCATAATGTCACCACTGACAAAACTAGTGTTGTGCCAAAGATCGATAAAAACCCGGAAGATATTTCCACAAACTTGCAATATAACGGTGATATGTGACGATTTTTATTGAGCGATTTCTGAATTTTATTTACGTACAGTCGCTCGCAACACGGACTATCGAGCGCACATTAAAATACGTAGCGAATAGTGGTTGTGTAAATCAAAAGGCCATAAAACGCCACAATTCGGCCGGAGCCGACTCCACGCTTGCGTAGCGCTTGATTTATACGCTCGCCGTTTGCCGGTGCGAAAACCTACCTAGTGACGTCACGGCTTTTGTTTTTCTGTTTTTTTTTTTGTACAGACTTTTTTATTGATGGCGTTCAGATAAAAAGTGGCGGTGATAGGGTTACCGTGTTGGGTGCAAGGTTTTAAACAAGCATGTCAAGCCTATTGTCTGTCAAAGTTGATGCGTGTAACTGGCCAATATTATTAGTTTGAAATGAATTTACACAATAGCTGAAGCTGAATATGAGCTAATGAGCATGCAAATGCCCAGATATTAAATATTCTTTTACGAAAAAAAAAAGTATAATATTTATAAATAGTCCATATTTTGAAGCTTAAAATAACACAAAACGTATATTCTCATTGGACGCCAGATCCAAATGTCAGTCAAACTAAAATCCCCTGTACTGTATTATCAAGTTAGAACTGAGGTCATTCCTAATTTAACACCACACTAAAAGCCAAAAAAAAAAATCTTAACCCACTATCACCACCTCGGAAAAAAAACAGAACACTTAAAAACAAAAAACACGACTACCCTCCGCGCTAACCCTGCGCCGCCGAACGTCCGAACTAACCGTGGCATCACAATTTGTGAATGATTTTACGTTCGGTGTCCCGAGCTGGGCCGTCCTGGCCATTTCATAGCCATTTGTCAGCCGGGCGAAAAAGATGCATGTAGGACCCGATGACTTTTTTTTTCTCTTTTTAGGCTTTTACGCAGATCCATCGACACGTGAAAGTGTGTTAGCGTTGGTAGGGTTTATAAATCTAGTGCGTTGTTCGTGGAAGTTTATAGGTTTTAATTTTTGCGGTTTAAAGTGTGTGACGTGTGGGTATGGATAAAATTCCGAGTGGATTGAGCTGTTGTGTTCTGTTGAAGATAGACTGCAGTACTTTGTGTAACTAAAAACTAACTTCTTCAAGGATTTCACCTTGAAATCTTGGGCATTTTGCACGTTACTTGATCTTGTATAAGCCTTTATTACTGATTCAGTTTTTAATTTACCTCTATACATAGGTTTATTAGGTACATTGCCCGTAAAGTTGACGCACCCAAGACACGCTGTTGCTCTTAAAATTTAATAAGTGTCACTTACAGCAGATTTACTGCTGCATTTGATTGGTGACAAATTCTTAGCTTCCATAAGGCCTTCTCCACACTTTACTACTCGCCAAATCCACTACCAAACAACGCGCGACTTAGCGTATTGTGACAACAGTCGGGCCACACGTGCACTGACGGTATAAAACGCGTGATTGAAGCGAGCCCGCAAAAATGTCGGCCAGCGGACCGACGGGCGCCAAACCGCGACCGCCCAATTTATATTTCACTATTATCCACGGGAACCGAGCCGATTTACGATTTCATTATACCAGGCCCCGGCAACTCGGTAACTCGTTGATTTAAAATGCACACGATTTTTGTGCGAAAATATGTGTCGGACGTCGTTTGGTTTCGATTTATTTGGTCGTCAATAAGGTAAAGTTGTCTAGGGTGAGGAGATTGTTCATGTTGCGTGGTGAAATGTATGTCTACTTTTGGCGTTGTTTTGGGTATTCGAAGCAACCGAATTCAGGGGCAATGAATTCAACTCGATGAAAAAAAACCAAGACTATTCTGTAAACATTTTTAGTAATCTGAAGGTCGATTCTTATAGTTTAATTTCTTTGGTTTAAAATGTCAAACATTCAAATTCAAGTCAAAATATCATCTTAAAGAAAATCAATTAGTAAAAGTAAAGGATGAAGGTAATTTAATCAAAGAATCCAGCTAAATAATCAAAAACCATAAATCCACATAAATCATAGAGCTCTTAAACCATTAAATTCAATAGAACACCTGTTAAATCCAACAGCTATCACATGCCGCGGACATATGAATTAAAAATGTAACGTCCATTTGTCTTGTCTTTTCATTTGAAACGTAACACTTTCTTCAGTAAAAGGTGCTGAAAACTAGCCTGTCAGTTGGATGTCACTTTAAATATTTAATTGCCATCGATTTACGGCGACAACGTGTCGTTTAGTGTGAAAACCTTGTATTTGCATGCGTTATGAGCTGACCGTTTTGTCGTCATTACTTCAATCAAATATTTCTTAGAATTTGTACGTTGTTTTCAGTCATCAAACATATGTATGTCAGGCTTTTTTTTTGTAGAATATGATATATTTGGTCTTGATACATAAACACAATTTAAACATAGATCATGTCCATGTTGTGTGAACACAAAAAACATGTGCAAAACTTGCATCAACATCCCACAGCAAGACAAAACATTACCCCAATTCAGCAGTTTTAATTCCCCAACACAAAGGGTAGGACTACACTCTATGCAATGGAAATAATAAAAAAATAATTTATCCAGACGCCTCTCCACGCTACATAAATAATCATTACGAAACGCATTCAGACACAATTACATACTTGGGGATGGCTCGTTAAAAATCATATTCTAAGGGCGGGTACAGACCGGGCGAGCGACTCCCTGCTTGCCGGTAATGTGTTAAAAGCATTAGTGGTTGAGACTTTAGAATATATCGTTTTTTGGAATTGGTCTGGCTGGCTGTTTCATATTTATATTGCTTTTAAATAAGAATTTATTTGTTTTTTTTTTGTTATGCAATAATAATTAGGTACAAAATAAATTGCCGGATCTTGTTAGCACTGATGAAACTTTGTCTTTCATTCACATTTACTTATCGCCTCATTGTAGCTTTTTTTTTTCAAAGAGAAAGTATTCATTTTCATCGATACTGAAAAGGACTAAAAATATAAAAAGTCATTGAGAAACTTCATCACTAAGTGCACACTTAATCCTCTCCAGACAATAACTCACAGAACATAACATTTTCGCAACACCGCAAACTATAAAACACTTCAAGTCCCAACCACTTTTACTTTACATTCGCACATAAAAAGTCGCCACCGAAAGTCGCTTAGCGTACAAACGGCGAGGTGAGGCCACCCCCCCGTTCCCAGTTAACACGGTTAATAATAGGCTCCTTACCCTCCCGCGCCTTATCTGCAGTATTAAACCATAAAACATTATAATTTACAACGCTATGTCGCTGGGCTATGACGTTCCGCAGGCTCTCAAAGTTTACGCGTTTTTACTGTAGCGGGAGAAGGGTTGAGTTGTGTGTGAGTGATGTTAGAGAGCATGTTTTTTTATTCTATTTAAATTATATCTTGTTGTTTTTTGTTCACAGTTGTTTTAGTCAAATACCTACCTATTATTTACTTTTCTTTTGAATATTGATTGTTTTCAAGTGTATTTTATTGCGGTAGACGTGGTAAAATATATTAATTTGATTTGAAGCGTTTTCGTAAGTTACAGCTACTGAAAAATAAGCATTTCATCAATCTTTAAGAACACGAAACAAATAAAGCAAAAGCTTTTGCTTTATTTGTTTCGTATTCAAGATTTTTTTCACAAATTTTCATAACTACGAAAAAACTCGAGCTAATATTTCAGCATCATCCATTCCAAGCCAAAATTACAACAAAAACAAACATAGGCAATAATCCACAATCCTATTTACAAACAAAATATCCTCATTCAAAAACTCTTTATCATAAATTCCGTTACCCAACCCATATTTTAGTCCCCCTCCCTAAACTTTGGGAGCCGTACCGATACTTAAAAATAACGAGATGCCAGCAAATATTGTAATAACCCCTCTGTCCCTGTATTTAGTTCAAAACCATTGTTTTAATAATCTTTCTTTGCTGATTTCGCTCCATGTGTTTGCTACCTCGTCAATATACTCGCCCCCCAACACCCCCCCCTGTTTACATTCCATCGATATATTCTTGCAAATTTCACTTTCCCATCCCTAAATATATTATGCGTGTAATAGAGAGTGTGTTAATGGGTGTTTGTGTGTGTTTAGGCATATTACGTGTGTGTTCTACGTTATTATCAAAATGTCGGCGTTTTGTTTTTCAGGACCTGTTATTGTTATTGGTGTTTTATTTGGGCGAATTACACTTTTGATGTGTTTGAGTCATATTTTTTGGTGGATTTTTACTGGTTTCGGTAGGAGTAAAAGTTCATGGGCATCAACTTTATCGATATAAAATACCCACATCACTTTAAAATGATCGAGTACTTCTACTTTTATTGTTCGTATTTGACACCTTCATCTTCGCGATTTAAGACGTAATTGGACAATCTACAATTTGTCCACCTCAAGATCACCTTATTATCCTCCAATCATAACGTCACGTACCGTATCAGTACAGCTCGGATTACACTCCTCAAACACTGATAGCGTCTGAACGACCCAATAAAAAAGCAAATATCAACAATCACACGAACTATACAAGTAATCCGGGCTTTGTTTGCGGGTACAATTGTACCTAATATTTACAATATCTTGTAGATAAAGTGGGCACGTGGGACGAGAGAGTGGCCGCCGCCTTAGTCCGCCTGCTTTATACGTGGCTTCTATCAATATTGCATGATAATGGACGAGGGTAAGGCATAAGCGCCCGCGATTCCGAGAGGCGTTCGCAATCTGATTTGATTAGTTACACTTTATTTTTACGATACGATCTGGAAAAGATTGGGTTGGGAGATCAAAATGGAAATTGATTTATGCATTTTTTAGAGAGGGAGATTTTTTCGTAGCTTTTTTCAGTTTTAGTGTTTTTTGAAGCCTTGTTACACAAGACGTTATATTTTACGATCTGCCTTGTATATTTAGATTTAAAGCACAGAATATGATATTGTTTTTACACACAACATTAAATGTTGGTGAATCCAATACAACACTTTTAATAATATAATGTGTTGACTAGTTTCACTGATTTACATATTTGTCACGTTTTTGTAAGCATGATAGGCAATAATTATGTCAAAAACCTACAGCTACACCTTTCGTAATTCAACTTCCATATTATATCAAGTTTTAGACTTTAGACCTCCCACAATTTATTTTTTTCCTCAAAAAGAGAATATTTCTCTCTGTATTGTTTATGTTATTTGTGGACACCAATAAAAGTAATTTATTTGTTTGGAACCATGAGATCCCAACTTTTATCCTTCAGTCCAGTCCTCAGATCCTTTCGCCCATGCCTTGCCCCACGACCCACCATACTCTTTATCGCTCGGTGCGTTTGCCGAGATTACTGCAAATCTACTGATTGCGACTCCAGAACTATTGATACAAGCATTAACTTTGCATCGTTGCCTTCGCGTAACGTCCACTAATCTGCCCTAATGTTTGCTTTTGTTTCTGTAAATTTACTTTAGTTGTACGGACTTGTAAGCCTTATCGTGTGATGTGCCCGCTGATTGTAAACTGTGGAGGATTTCTTTTATTTGATTGCTTTAAGCTTCGAGTTACAAGACTGTCTAATCCTTTTGTTAGGCGTGTTTGTAAAGTATGACTTGAAGGACCAAATATTTTTTTGGAACAGATTAAGTGTGAGCCTTAAGAAAATATTAGACGTACTACAAGCGTAATTTGGATTCATAATCAGACTTTTAATTAATCTTGTAGTAAAAGAGTTTTTAATTTTCCATTCTAAGAATTTTTTGTGTAATAAATGTCAACTTTGGCGTTAAATTTTAATATGAAATGGCTTAGTTACCAAAAATCCACTTCTAACCAAAACAATTTTATTCGAAGAAAATACTACCAACCCCAAAACTCCTTGCATTCCACACGCAGCCACCTTTCAATCTCTTCAAAACACTTCACTTACCTCTATTGACACTTCATCCGACGCACTCACACAAAACGATCCCTAAGAAGAAAAAAAAGGAAAAACAAATATCGGATCCAGAACGATAGAGATCCACTCGCCGGCTTAGATAAGTGTTGCTAGTATTGGACAGGTATCATTATGCGGGCATACTTAGCCGGAAGGTAAGGGGCCGACTGGGCGAGGAGGGAGAGGGGGGAGGCAATTTAATTCTGTCCACGTTCTAATAATGACCGTCATAATTCGTTCAAAGTGTCCGGTCTGGGACATTTTCGCCCCCCGCGCTCTCGCCCGGTTGATTCCTTTGCATTTTCCCCCCTTAATTCCATTTTCATGCCACCTTGCACACATTTGCGCTTCATCTGTAGATTGTGTGTGTGTGTGTTGGTATGTTGTGTCTTGTAATCGCAGCGAGAGGGTTATGTTCCGTTGAGTAAGAGCTTTTGGCAATGATTATGATATGGGTTGGCTTTTTCATTTTTTTGGTGTTTTGATTAAATAGATCAGTGTTAATTATCTTTTATAGCAACTGTGAACTTGTAATATTTTAAGTCTTTAGTTTGTTTTAAAAGCCGATTAACTGATTATATTTTTAAGATATCCGGAAGATAAGATGCGACCACCTGTTCACTATTTCATAATAATATTATTGGTGTTCAACTCGTAACCCTTTGTCTGTAATCGTGTTTTGGTCATGTTTTTTATCGTTTGTTTGATAAATTTATTATCATCATTTACATAGCCTTTTCTCAAATATGTTGGGGTCGGGTATCAGTCTAACTATAAGCAGCTAAATAACAATAATTTACAAGGAGCGACCGCCATAACGAGTGAGCACGTATTTGCGTATCCTTTATCAATTCAAGATTACCTATACGTGTGGCTACAAAACAATGCTTATCAAGCAACGATGATATATTACTAGACTCCTCATAACAGGCGAGCGATGTATGTCAACACATTAGGCAAAAAAGTCTTATATCTGTTTTATTTCGACCACTCCTGCGATCCGTAAACATACCTTGAGACAGAACAGACCTTGAGTTAGCCAATCACAACGCAGTATCCCGTCCCCCTCGCTTACGTAGTACCTCAGCGAGTTGACAGAATAGTTTTTGTTACTTAGATCGTGCATGCGGAGTCTAGTAATACACGTCGTTGTTATCAAGTATCCGTCTGCTTTAATAAAATTTTGAATCAGTCCCGGAATTAAAATCCAAGTCATTTAATCCGATTACATAGCTGTTTGTTACCAAGTTGTTGTTTATCAATAACAACATGAATAATTGCCAAAAAATGACATTTATTTATTTATTGACGTAAGTAATACATCAAATATATTTATTAAGTCAATGATCTTTGATCAACGTGCTAGATATAGGTAGATAAAACTGCTGAGTTCTATAGTCCAACAGCCACGCTTCAAAGTAGTGATCGTAAAGTTGAGTCATGCTGTGTAGCGTTTGTCGCGGGTTTGATCCCTGTACAGACGAAATATTTGGATGTTCTGCAAGTAGTTTTTCCGGGTCTGGGTGTTGTGTATGTGAGTATCTATTTTTCTAAATGCACCCACGACGCAGGATAAATTCCTAGTGTGGGATAACGATTTAAAAAATAACCAGTATACGGGTATACGATTAGCTCCTGAACGTACTGGTGTCTGGTTGTTAGACTAATTTTTTTTCATAATCAAGCCTTTTTCCACGCATCTCGTTACAAATGTGCACCATGATATACATTAAAAAAAACACAAAAAAGTTTTAACCCTAAAAAACCCGTTGCGGAAAACGACGCAAAAAAATAGAACAATAAGCATTCGTCATTTTAATCCGGGCCACACATTAAAAAGATAATCTCACACTCTCCCTCAAGTCATGCGCCATCTTGGATACGTGGGTGTGTGTATGGGTTTTTGGGTGTGTGTGTATGTGTGTGTGTGTGTGTGTGTGTGTGTGTGCAAGTGTGTAGCTGGCTTTATCAACACATGTAGCTAATATTAAGTTTGATTTATATCTGTTATATCGTAAATGGATTAGGGAAACGTCCCTTTGGTACTGTTGCGTACTAAAGTGGATCTAATGTCGTCGTTTTATGGGTACGCGTAATTGGCGAGGTCTGTCTGTTTGTGTAATTAACGCCGGCCATATTTAATTTGCTTTTGTTTTTTTTTCAGGTACGTTAACGAATTTTGGGGAGAGTACTACTAATGTTAGTAAGTGTTTTCTGTATTTTATGAGGACGTTTCAGGGAACTGCTGTTTTTGAAAATAAATGTGTAGTTTTAAATAAATACTACTCAGGATCTAAATAACAGTTTCCCTGTATATGTCAAATAGATATGCATTTTCTTAAAGTATAATATTGTTTGTAAAAAATTATGTTGCAATATTTTTACTTACGCCATCGCCATTTGGTTATCATGAATTAATACAAATCATAAAAGGATTAATTACCTATTAATCTAAATAGTATTAATCGTAACGGAGTTAAGATGTCTAATAAAACTAATTTTAATAATCGATCATAATGCCTAATATCTTTGAATGACGATTGCTAAACTAATAAATACCATAATTTGTTTCCATTTGTCTTTCGTAATGATTATATTTCTAGTAAATTATAAAAAAATCTGCGTGCTTTTTCTTAACGCCTCAAAAAAAAAAAACAAATAAGGAACAGCCTGTGAAAATTAAGTTTAATAAATACAAACGTAAATTATAATGGATATACCTGGAACTAACAAGTAATTGAAGATTGTTTTAAAAATAATTATAAAAATATGAATGACAATAGATTCACGAAAAAAAAAAAATAATTAGAAATACACTGTCTTCTAACTAAAATACACTAAAATAACGTACATCACTAACAAAACTCTTAACAAGCAAAACATCGATGTTTTTAATTCAAACGGTCCAAGTAATTAGGGTCTGCACACATTACTGCTATCGACGGCGCGTCGATGTTTACGATTTTTAATTAGAGCGCCCGTCGATACTGTACGTGATGCTGTGGAGTGTACAGTCCGCTTTATTGTGTAGTCTTTGTAACGACACTGGAAAATATTCATAGTTTTTTGTTTAAGATGAACAACATGGACTCTAAACTCTGGCAGTACCTGTGTACGAATAATGTGAAGGGTAATTAAAAAATAGAGATTGTAAAGGAAAATTTATTGATTCTTAGTAATTTTTAGCGCAATTAAACGTATGTGTAACATAAAAACTTTTTGATAATTCTTTTGCAAGAAATGCATTTGGAAACCCAGTTTCCAAATCAAATCATACTCTTCTTTCGGTTTTTTCTTCAATTTGTTCGATTCAATTAATACTAAACACGAAAATTTCGAAATAAAAGCAATAACAAGATCCTACATCAACCATCTTCTACCATCACGTACCACCGTCGCGTCGCATTAAAACGAGACACAAAAAATCGCCATTTAACCTCTCCAGAGCAGATCGTTTGCATAATTAATGTACACAGATATTGGATATTGGCGAGCGACAATAGTGTGTCTCGACCTTTAAAAAAGTACGCAAAAAAAAAAAAAACATAATGAACACTAAGTTAACTAAATAGGTTTTATTCATACGGTTTAAGTGTTTTAGTGCAGTGTATAAATTAGTTTAAACAGTAATTACAATAAATAAAATGCTAATTGTTATTTTTTTTTTTACTTTAAGAATCTTAACAAACTTGCTAACGACTTCAACTCGTGATTTACTGTACATTGCTTTTGTTTAAAATAAATAAACTTTTTTAAATATTGTAATGCGATTTCGATGGTCGGTTTAAAGGGTTAGTCAATTAAGAGACATGCCGATACAGGCACGGCGGGCTTATCAAATGAAGAGCATTGCATTTAATCTTAATTTGAAGTTATGTTGCAGATTAAAACTTAGACTGTCTCGCAGTTTCAAACTGGATAAATTGTTATTGAGTTTTATGTTTGTTTCGCATTTACTTACTTCTGTCAATTGTTTTTGAAAATTAATTAACATTGTTCTTTACTTTTTATTCAAAGGGACTCAAAGCAATTTGAATAAAAAAACAGTGTGGTGTAACAATGACATAAAAACATAAATATTTTTTCACATGCATTTCAAAAACAAATCTCTTAATTTCCTTCTTAACCTTAATGACGAAAACATCTCTAATTCACTTAAAAATAACAGCACATTTCAGCTCATTCATTGACAAAAATACATCGTCTGTAACAAAACACGGTACCCTGCCCAGACAGAACGATTCAATTTTGCACAAAATCACGAACGAATTAAGAAAATGCATTCGAAACGAAGTTCGTCAAAAGAAAACCAAACAGTGGAGAGACATTCCGTCCACTGAATACAAAGAGGGACAACGAGGGGGGGTGAAATGGGGTGGTGGGGGAAGGGGTGGACACAAAAAACATTTGCTTCCACTAACGAAACAATCGCAAGCATAATTGATTTTAACGTGGAGTAGACTGCAAATGAAGTCGAAGGAAGGGACTCTCGAAGTCTCGACTTCTGATGTGGCCAGGTGGGATGTGGGATGGAGGTGGGTTTTTCTTGAGGACTTTAGATGTAATTACTTATTAAAAATAGATGTCCGCAAGGAATCTAGTTGTTTCTGAAGATTTAATCTTTGCGTTGCATGGTTGTTCTTTGTTTAGCTGCTAAAAGTGATAGGATAGCTAGTTTTACCTGTAGTTTTTATTCAAACTGATTTTAAAGAATATTTTATACAGATTTCCCATTTAAAACATCGAAACTTTTTATTTACAGAAGTTTATAATTAAATGGGAGTCATTACAAATTTTCCGAAGATTTTCCGATCAACAGAATTTTGTCTACACCTAAACTCGTTTAACTCAAAACCTTTCGCATACCTACTCACAATTTAATTCAAAACAAAAAAAAAACTGCACCCCCTACTTCACTAGCATTTCCTTTATATTGTCTCCGAGCAATAACCGTTGTGAAACTTTACACAATCCAGATAAAACTGACTTGACTCCGGCTGCTATAATCAAGAACCATGTACCTGATTTAAATATGTACACGGTCTCTGCGATGTTGCATTAACCCGACTGATTCATTAGTGTGTTGAAAAATTCCGACTTGTGGGTGCTTGCGGGTGCAGCTAGCTTCGAAATTGGCACGTACCGTGTTCTTTGGATTAGAGATCGGAGGTCTGTAATGAGGCGCGATTGTTTTGAATATTCTTGGGTTACTCTTTGTTAATTAAGATGGTTGGTATTTGTGGTAGTGGATTGGTGATTAGAGGGTATTTCCAATGTTTGGTCATCAATATAAAATACAGTTTTTCTACCAAAAATTTGTCCTAGCTTGTTTCTTACGGTCTGGTAATCTAATTTTCTAGTTACTTTTCCGTTTTTTTTTTATTAGACGTGTCTTGCCCTTGAGTCTAGTGCAGGTCACAGGTAACCGCGACAAAACCTACGATGGAGCAAGCTTACCCAGAATAAGCCTGTTAAACTGTAATTCATTGTGAGTCTTGCGAGTTTCTGATCATATTCTATTGGTTTTAAGTCAATTTGTTATAATCTATATACTAGTGTGAGTATTTGCAGCTTGAGAGTCACCAAAGTTCAGTAGTGGATTGATAGATTGAGTTGATAGTTTTATGAATAAACTAGCGGCCCGTCCCGGCTTCGCACGGGTAAAAAACCTGGTCCCGATGGTTGCAAACGCAACAAAAAATAATTATCCGAATCGGTCCAGCCGTTTTCGAGTTATGAGCTTAGCAACACATTTAGCGATCCATTTTTATATCATAGATTACCCTTTATAATCAACATTATACCTTATATTCAACATCAATAATTGAAAGCCCAGTTAATAAATTCGCTTGACCATAAAGCCCACAAGAACCCAATACTCTCACTTTCAATTAAAAAACAAACAACATAAACCTAACCAAAATATATTCAACGCAAACAAAAAGACAGACACACTGAAAACATCAAAGCATCTAAATAAGGGCCGACGCAGACTTGCTACCGAACGTCGCGCACGATCGCCTAAATATTCCGATTCTTCGGTCGCAGCGATTCATACGCTAGATAGCCTATTTGCTGTAGTCTGTACTGCCCCGTCCATTTCACTCGCGATTCTCAAATGTAGATATGGTAATCTTGAAAAAGTCGCCGTGTAGTCGCCGGCGATTGGCCTGCGTCTCGGGGCGTGCTGGGATAGGTCAGTTTATTGGGATGAATAATTTATAATGAATTATGGTAATGTTGGATTGACGATCTTGTTGCTGGAGTAGTTTAGTTCTCTGAGTATTTTTTGTTTTTTTTTTTTACATGTGGATGGGTTGGCCTGTTGAAGAGGTGTTTTTGTTGGTGACAGCTCGTAAACACAATTCGATCGTTTTGCAGTGATTTACAATATCTTTACAAATGTTTTTCAGCTATAGATGTCAATCTTAATTACTATTATCGATATTATTTACGTACACTCTTCAAGAAATCATACGACTAATACGACTTCGGAAATCCTTGAAATATAAAGTAAATAACAACACTTTGACAGCTGTCAAACTGTCACATCAACAAACCCTGTCAACAAATCAAAGTACCAATTAAATTCAATGAACAGGAATCATCGGACTTAACCCTCCGACTGCCGCATAGCTGTGATCACGTCGCGGTCCCAGCGGCTGGCGTCTTGCGTCAATAGCAGACGTCTTGAACGTGCTGATGCAACGTTGACCAACCCCCCCCACTGTCCCCCGAGTCCGCGGGGGCTGGGGGGCCATGGGGGCCACACGTAGGCCTGCACCCGCCCGCCTGAATACTAATTATCAATTAGACAACGGACTCCGGGTCTTTTTAGTAGTGTTACTGTTTTAAGGAGCTGGATAGTGGTTGTAATGTTTTGGTTACTACTTTATTGAAGAGGGTTAGTGAACTAGATGAGTTCTTATTTCCAGAATAAGAACTCATCTAAACTCTCTTAGAAAAAAACCTCAAAATAACTTTTTAAATTGTTGAAAATCTAAGTTCTATAAAGGCTGTTATGTTCTATGGAAAACATCTCCTCCAAGAGCTAATTTTATAAATGATGAATCTGAAACAGTTACCTTAGTTCTGTATTTTTTTTTCTTCTCGACTTTTTATATGTGCCAATTGAGGCCCATGTAAAATAAAATATTTTGAAATTGTAAGTCGCTACGATCTCAAAATTAATTATGATTTTATGAATAGCTACCTAGTTCTGATCTAAATACAAATAAAATCAAGCTTTTCAAATATAAGCACAGAGCTTTTAGTCGACAACAGTTTTACAAGCTAAGTTCCACTTAAAAGCTCGTTAAACTAAAGAATGAAAATGAAACAATAATTACAATTTTATTTCAGTTATTATACGTCTAGATTCAGCAATAATTTTGGCGCCACTCTAATTGTATTTTATCTGTTTAAGTCATAAATATGTTATAAAACTCTTTGATGTCGTTTTTCACAATAAATAATGTCAATAAAGATTGCAAGATGCAATTAATTAAATATGCATAAGCAGTAAAACTTTGAAATGTAAAAAAATGTTGAAAGGCATGAGAGGTAGCGATTAAAGGGTTAACGAATTCTTTAATACGGCGAACTTTAATTTAAATAAGAATGAAAATAACTTAACAGTTAATACTTTTTATCTTGATCACTGACTTTCAAAGAACATTACATTGCGATTTGAATCAAGCAAAATCCATTCACATCAAATTAATTTTCGTTGAAGGGTAAGGCAGACTTTTATACACATAAAAAGAACACAGAAAAAGAGGCTTTTGCCATCATCCAAAATATATCATATCATGAAAATACACTAATAGTATTTGGTAAAACAGAATTTACATAACCAGGGAAACTAGCCTTTTGGTCATCATTCATCTTTGCCAGGACAAGCGCCGAGCAGTTAAAGTGAACCAGCAAGGTGTTACCTTAAATCATCGCTGTAAGTTTATAACTTACACCAAACAAAAAGCTCCTGTAACTGCAGATAACATGGCGTTTAGTCCTTAAATCATATTTTTAACTGTTTGCCTCAATCTTTCTGACGTTTACAAAGCCGCTTGACCGATCAAACTATATTTAGATTTACATACAATAACGTTGTATGGAAGTTTGCAAAGGGTAAAATATTTTAATGTAGGTACAACATGAATAGAAAACGCGTTTATAAGTCACGATTTGGAATGTTTTATTTAGAATAGAGGCCTTAACCTGTTGAGTTTGTGGTTATCTGATGATGATCTACTTGTCACATTGTCAAGATGTCTGCTGTTTAGGTTGAAAATTGAATAATTAAGTGTATGTAATTGGCATGGAATTGCAAAGCTCTTGTTGGAATCAAATAGGTAATTGGATAATAATGAGATGAGGAAGAAATGAAACAACCGTTTCGTTCAAAGGAAGATGACACACAGTAACCTTTTATTGAGGCACGCATAGACAACAGTAGGAAGCGCATAGACACATCCATAGAGTAGGGACCATAAACAATATTATTTGGTTTATTTATCAGATTATTACAACAGATAATTATTTCTGTCCCTAGACATGGAGGTTGAGGTTCTGTCTCATGAATTTTCAGCATGGATAGGTTTAATAGAAATATACAGGCTGAATTTTTCAACTGGGCGTGGATGGCTATATCCAAAACTATGAGGAATATCAAAAAACGTTGAAAGGAGTCTTGTTTCATTAGATTTTAGAGAAATCAATAATCCTGGCCAGGAATTGAACTCGCTGATTTTGAAAAAAAAGCACACCCTGTATTATTTAACATTCGATAGGCAATTATTGTAATAAAGGCATAGAAATAGTTGTGTTTCCTCTGTGTATTTTCGAAACGTCTCTTATACATTCCTTCCCAAATACAACACACCCAGAATCCATCAAATTAAATCATCACCACAGATCTCGTATCGTGTCCGTCCCGTGACATATAAAGTAGTCCGTCTCATTCATCTCTTGATTGATATACTACGCCTCGTCTTCCGGCCTTACATTAAGTTCATACGATTTTTTTTTTATAAAAATGTATCATTTTGAAGATGAAACGGGGGCCATCTTTGATTCCTGACGTGATTGAGTGCGCTCGCTTCCGTTTTAATTAACACTCGTTGATATATTTTTGGTTAATTTTGAGTTTTTGTTGCTTGTAGAGTAGGATTAGATGGTGGTGATTGATTTTATTAGGTTTTTAGTTTTTGGTCATTTTATTTATAGATTGGAAGGTGCTAAGTAATTGGAAGCATCAACGTTGTCTTTTTATTTGTAATTACAATTTGTTTTATGTGTATCATTTTTTTATTAGTTTAAATTATTAAAAAAAGTCGTCCCATACTAGGAATTTCTCCTGTACCGTGGTTGCCTTTAGAAACATTTAAACTCACAAATACCAATACAGGAACAACTACTTGTAGGTCTTTCAAATGTTACTCCCGTTCGAGAATCGATCCTGAGATGTGCAGCGCTGGAATCAACCGGTCAACCATTGCGCTATGTATGCGGTGAATGTTTTCTCTTATAAACAACATAGTTAGCCTATAGTATAGAAATACAGAATATTGTAAGACAAAATTGACTATTATCCACCGCGCGAATACAGTCTGGTTGGTAGATGTCTTCCGAATTTTCCACAAACAAAATATATATAATTGCTAAATGTACGATTTCGTTTACGGACTACCTTACTCGTATAGTATTTGTACCACCCAAAAATCTGTGTTGCTCATCATCATCTTTCTGCCCTTAATCTATTTTACTTGGGGTTGGCGCAACACGTTTTCTTCTTCCATCCTCCCCTATTAGTCGTCACAGCATCATTCACTCCTTTTTCATTCATATCATTCCTTACACAATCCATCAATTTTTTCTTTGGCCTTCCTCTTCCTCTCTATCCATCAACATTCATACTCATCACTCTTTTGGTCACATGAGTCTTGAGTGTTACCAAATCAAAAAATAGAAGGTCAAAATATATCATCAGCAATAAATCCTAATAAAAATCAATCAAAACCAAACGCAGATCTGTTAATTTAATTGCTAATACTAGATTTAGTGGCATTGACATTTTTACAAGACTATAAAAGTAAATGATTTTACACTAGTTTCTTAAATTAAAACATTTTCTGTCCGTATCAAATTAAAATTTAATTATAAAACCTGCATATTTTGTATTTAATTCTAACGGTTTACAAAATTACCTTGTATAAAACTAATGAAGCTAAACTATGAAAGTTAAATAGCATTTTAAAGCTTTGTGTGCAGTTAATTATATGATATGTTAAGAAGAAATATTTTAATTAGTGACTTGTTTACACTTGAGTATTGGTACCCGTTCATGTAATAGGGTGACAACGATTTTGTCAATTTTACATTTTCAGTTATTTATTACAGTAAGTAAGTGGCAATTTCTACATATACGTATTAAATCAAAATATTTTTTCCTGTTTTCTTTGAGGTTTTTTACAGATTTGTGTAAAAGCTAAAATAAAACCAGTAGCTTTAAATAATTTTCATTATAGTTGCGATACACAATATAACACAGCTATTTATGCATAGAAACCGTATGCATAATCGTATACCACACAATTTCCATAAAAAAAGAAAACCAAGCATACGAACAGCCCGTAAAGAGACACTTAAAAAGCAATCAAACAGAAATTTAACAACAATGAAATTAATCTACCATCGTACGCAATAAAAGTACTCATATAAAAATCATTGGGAACATTTAAAAAGACATACTATCAGATTTCTTGTCGTAAAAAGGTTATAAAAATGCCTCTTTTGACAGAGTTTTAATGATCCACTAAACATAATGATATAAAAAACATTATATCCGGATTGTTAACACGCAGGGTCAGTGAACTGCCCTTATTTTTCGGGATCAGGGATGATAGGGCCATCTGACACAGATAAGGACAAAGATCAAAATCTTAAATATTTAGACTATATTTTTTAATTCGCTTGAGAATTAATAATAAAATTTAAAAAAGTGGGGATAAATCAGAAAGCAAAACTAGGACACTCCTATCAATGTTACAGGAAACCGTTCACAAGTGAGCGAACACAACAACTAGAGGTGTAAGTGGAAAGCAGGAAATTCAAATTACTTCAACACAATTTATTAGCAAAGATAAAATCATACAACAGAGGCTTGTTAGCAGTCAGTTAGACCCCACTTCGATTAACACATTTCATTCAATAGATGCACTTCGCGTTACAAGCCCACGTTACATCAAAATGACATTTCCATAGCTTCTTTAGAAACAAAACTACGTCATAACCCTAAACAGACCATCAAAGACGGCTCAATATTGATAAAAACGGCTATAAAGACACGGCGCCTCAATCGGAAGATACTAAAAGTTTTTACGGCCGCGACGACTCAACCGTTTTTGGCTATAAATAAAGTATTTCGGACGCAACACGCGCGATTGACGCGAGAGGAACTATAAAACATGTCAAAATACGAGCTGTTCGAACAAGTTTGTGAGATAGTGGTAAAGAAAGAGGTTTATGGGAGGAACTTATATATATGAGGAACTTAGTTGGTGGTTTGGATTACTAACTGAAATTCTGGAGGCTTGAAAGCAAAAGCAATGCAAATAATATCTACAAGATGATCCGAATCTTAAGACAAGTATAACAACGATAGAAGAAGAAAAAAAACATACAAACATATTTCTCACGACTACTCAAAATAGAAGTGCCATTGTTATTGGAATTAGCGGAGTCTATCAGCTTTAGTAGGTGATTTCAGAGAAGAAAATCAAGGCTCTTTAAGAGTACAGGATACGTTACACGTTTTAAGGTTGTGCCTTAAGACATACGACAACCTAATTGATAGAAATCACCAATCAAATTTAGCAAAGAAAAGTTAAACCATAAACAAACATTCATGAATTTACAAAACACCTGCAACGAAGCTCAACAACATAGGGTTAACCAATAGTTTTTTATCGTCAACATAAACAACTACACTTCCTGTCTCAAATAAAACAATACGATTACAATCAATCGCCTCAAAATAAACATTTGCGCTATTCCGAAGCCCATCATTTACACAAACATTAGCCTTTAGGACCACATTACCATCACTACACGAAAATTTCGTATCTTGGAGAACTACGGGAACATTGGAATACCTCGATAATAATACGTCACTGCCAGTTCCCTATCTAAAGTGCGTTTGAAACGCTTCCATCAATGTGAGGTTGAGTGTGTATCGGTGTCCTTATGTCCGGCTAAGTTGTGCACTTATTTATTATGTCCGACTGTTCGGACTTGGGTGTGGACTGTGGAGTCTTTTTTTTCTTCACTTCTAACCTTTGTGACATTGATTCAGTTTGTGTGTGAAGTCAAGAGATTGATTGTCGATTTACGGATCGAGAGACATAGTGATCATGTAATGATTTTCAACGTCCAGAAATTGTAATTTGTTGAAATGATGAGGTAGTGAGATTGGATCGGATGGAAAGAAATAATTTTGTATCAATTTATTATTTGGTAGCTTTTGGCAACTTCAATGATCAAGTATACCTTTTTCTCGTTTGAAACATTTCCCTGTGTAGCAATGAATGTGTATTTAGTAGATTTTAATGTTTTTCCAGATTAACCAGACTAATAATCAAGTATGAATGGGGAAACGGAGTTCGAAGAGCTTAACACAAATAGAATTTTCAAAATCAAAATCAAAATCAAATAATTTATTTCAAGTAGGCCTGCTAGAGGCACTTTTGAATTGTCAAAAGACAAAAAATAATTAGGTAACATAAAATAGTTATGGTGCTACAGTCCCAGTCACAAGACATAAAAACGAGTGAAAGTACCGTAGGTGCTCATTCCAAAGCGTTGATCTCTATGGAGAAGAACGAGCAAGAAACTCCATGGACACTCTTTTTCAATAGCCAAAATTATAACAGAATCTTTGTTACATCATTCATCTTGAGATGGTGCATAATGTGAGAACGATGTAGCAAGTAAAAGGTGTCCATAGGAAAATATAAAATAGACAATTCAAGAAATATAAATCCTTAAAATAGACCGTGGTAGCTAAGAGATGACCAGTCACGACTGACGGCGCCCGTTCACGAACATGACACATGCATCAGCACCATTCAGCTCAACCATTTTGAAGGGAACTAAATGATCCGAAACACGCGCCACCGCCAGCGAGACATTTGAGTGAGCATGACATACTCTCAACCACCAGGGTTATTCAAGTCAATAAAAGACGTGGGTATCTAATCATTGAAATTTCTAAGTACATAGTACTCACACAATGCTTGCTATTAAACTATATAATACTAGAAAGATTGACTCTATACAATACAAGTATCGTTATACAATCTTCATCAGCTCCGACAATAGTACCAAGAGATACCCTACGACTGTCAAACAAAATAAAAATACACACACAGAGAAAAAAAAAAACCATTACATAACTAAATCAGGAAAAATAAAAATTTACAAAAACAACATATCAGCTAGCAATTTTGTTGAAAGAACATGAACAATGTCTTGTGTTCAACTCAGCGACCAACTGTTCTTATCATCTAAGTAATCACTCACAGAATAATATGCCTTAGAACAGAGGTTAGCTTTTACTTTGGCTTTAAACACGTTAAATGGCAGGTCTAGGAAAGAGGACGGTAACTTGTTATAAAAAGTTATACCAATCCCAACGAATGAATTATGCACCTTATGAAGCCGATGAAAAGGAACACGAAGTTTGTGCTTATTCCTAGTATTAAAGTTATGGATATCACTATTTTTACTGAACTGGTGAATGTTTTGCCTGATATATAAAATGTTGGCGAATATGTATTGTGACGCCACTGTGAGAATTCCAATCTCTTTAAAGAAATCTTTTAGAGAATCTCGCGCACCTAGTTGGTAAATGGCACGAACCGCTCGTTTCTGGAGTTCATTCAGCAGTCCTTAGTCGTATCATCTACCGCACGCGTAAATGCCATGTTTCATATCAAGAACCGTTTCTTTCCTAATTGAAAGTCGTACACTGATTGTTTTGTCAAAAAACAATCAACATAATACACAAACAGGTACTGTTATTGTTTTCCTTTTGTAAACCGGTTAACTGCTGTTCGAAGCCAAGAGGTTAAAGTTCACGTAATCACCGCGTGTAAGTAGTGACGGAGTGCACTCAACAATGAATGAAGTTGAAAGAGCATTGTGCTTAGAATAATACGTTGTCTAATTTGTACTCGAAGACGTGAGAAAAATGGCAGAGAACGTGAAGTTTGAACAGATAATTAAAAGTAATATGACATTATACCTGTTATCAACGAAGAGTAAGGGACAGATGTACTTATACCAGTACACCCACATGTTGCCAGTACTTAGTGTTCAGGAGACAAGCTGGTTGACACAGCCGGGCACATATCCGGACTTCGAGACTGCTATGGATAAATTCGTGATTGAAGAACCCAATAACACTTTGTACAACCTGGAAATTGAATCCAGAAATAAACCGTATCAGTGCTTGTGTATGTTAGACTAACGCAGCTATGAAAAGAAAATTAATAATTATAAAGCTTTCTATAACAAAAAAGAGTTGGTCTATTAATTAAAATTTATTAACCCTACGCTAACACTAAAATCGAATTTACAGAATAGCACTGAAGCCAATAATTACAGGCTCTCATAGCGCTATCTCCCGCGTGGGCTAGGGTGACAAAGCGTCGCATGTCTGCGGACAATGTGCACGGGACACGCGGACAACATGTTCACACGATCAGATTGCGCCTGCTTTATGGCACCGAACCGAACCATTAGTACCGGCTGCTCGAATTACCTAATTAGAATTACATGGCGAACTAACAACCGGTTTTTAGATTTCGCTATTCGTGTGTTGCGATCTAGATTGTGGAGTGTGGGTTTTAGCTGAGGGAATGATTTTTGTGATTTTCTTTTATTTGCGTGCTTTCACGCGCTGTTTATAGGTTTTCAGTTGCTTCAATGGGGGAAAAGTTTTACTTTATGCATTATTTGGTTTTGTTTTGTGCTCTATGCCGTCATTCGCGTGCATGGTGCAGTGTTGTACATACCCTGGAAGCAACAGGTTCTTCATACATGATTCAGAACTATGTAGTTTAGTGATTGAAGTTCAACGGTGAATGAGTCAACCTACACTCGTGAATGAAATCTCGATTGATAAGTACATTGACTTTACTTGAGATTTACGATAATGCATCTCCCAATAGTTATTATTAGTCACAGCATGCGTTGTAAACTTTATTATAATCGATTCCAACTCTCATCCGATTCTCAGATCATATAAAAATCAAACGAACGCGAACATAAAAAGTATCTTTATCCGACACAACACAATAACGTTATCGTTGAAATATCGATACAATTTCCATGATCAGTAAAATAAAATCGGACTGTCTTGACGTTTGTTCAAATTTATATGCGCGCGCGTCCAGCGCAAGATTGTCGTAAAGTTGAGGATGTTATGTTCGTTGATAAGTGCGATGTCGGGTATCGGACTGTCCCGCGTGACAGGTTTATTGTGGACACCCTACTAAATGGGGTGATTCGTTTTGCGAAAAAAAAAAGTGTATTTATGAGCATTATATTAAATTTTAAACGAGTTTTCGATTTGTTTATGATGTTCGTTTATCGATTGTTAATTTATTCTTTCAAATCGTTTTAATTTAGCTTAAAGCTGTGTTGTTTTGTCAAAATATTGTCACGAGTTTGTTTAATGATCGAATATAACATTTGTGTTGCTAATATTTTGATGTTTGGCCCTTTAGTAGAGGATAATTATTTTATAGAGTTGTTAATTTAATACTTTACATGGATAATACAGTTTATAGAGCTACTGGGACAGGTTATTGACTCTCAATCGAGATTCGAAGGTTATAACTAGGTGACAAATTCAAAGTTATTTATGCTAGTCTTACCTTATATGGACTAAGTGTATAACAAGCTTTAAAACTTGCATGCATAATCGTAAATAATACGATATCCTTCAAATACTTTATGATCGTGAGATATTTTTATAAAGCTAAGTAAGATTTAAGTAAACTAAGTGTTTTCGTTATTTTTTTATTGCAGGTGCATCCCGATCCCATTTTGTATGTTTATCTGTTGACATTCGCCCGTCCGACCCCAAAATTATTGTCAAATCATCAATCACTACTCCACGCAGACAAATCCATCATTCGCTTAATTAATTTATCAAACAAACTTGTTGACATATCCTCTGCAACTTATAACCATTCGAAAATCAACCTTAATGTTGAAAACATAAAGATTAGTGAGTCACTTGTGTACTGTATACAGTATGTTGGTATTTTTACTGTCACAGTAAAGTGATAGTTTCATTTCACATACGGGGTGTTTACCTGGTGTTAAACGTGCAATCGATCACTGCTGCGCCGGCGCCGAGTTGACGCGATAACTCGATAAAAAATGATAGGAAATCGATATTTTTGTTTCCGTAATGTCGTTTTTAGTTATTGATAGTTTATTTTGGTGGTCATTCATCATCCAAAGAAAGGAAAAACGTTAGATAAGTATTTTAATGATTGTTGCAGCCATTCTAAGACCATACAGCACATTAACTAAATAATTCATACAAAGCTTTCGTAGCTTTCAAATGCTCTTTCAACTATCTGTCTAGGAATAGTCCTCCTTATGTTGGAAAAAGGCCTTTTCCATTTCAGGAGTTTCAGTTACGCCTTGGCTCGCCATTTCTTTATGGTTTCACTGTGTTTTTTTTAAGTCTGTCTGTCTAAATGACGGGGCCCTTTCTCAGAGGGCCAAAGCCTGCCGTGATCGCGGGACTTATGTCATTACCGTGGCCCCGGAACATAAAGGGCTACTACACCGTGGATTTTAGTCAGTACATGTCTGACAGTCCCTCCCGACCTTCCCGGGTTGGGAGGACTCATTTGATGATTTTACGACGATAAAAAAAAAAAACTAAAAAAAGTCTGTCTGTCTGTTGTCTTGCTTTTCAAAACTTAATAAATACTGAACTGGTGCTCACAACTGACATCGTAAGTATACAAATATACCTTACCTTAACTTTAACAAAATATTTACGTACGTGCCTCCTGCAAAATATACAAATCCAAAAAGAATACAAAACAAAAATCAAAAAATAACTTTCTACAATACAATAGGTCACGTATAAGGCTCGGACCACACTGACGACAGTGATGATGGATCGCGCGATTGTCTAACAGTGCGTATCAATCATCAGTCGCCGTGCCGTCGCCGGACGGTCGCCGGACTGTCCTTGGTTGACGTATTGATCAATCAAAACCCTTTTAACGGATATATTAAGGTGCCATTTTTGATAATGCAGAATTTTTTGTTTAAAGATTTTGTGATTATTAAGTGTGTGTGGTATTAAGTTATCGATTGAGGTGTCCAAAAATATACTGTCTTAATTTTGATGACAAGATGGACGCCATGTGTGAGCGATTAACTTCTGCCCTGCGTTTCGCGGATTTGATTTGTATGATCTACAAAAAGTTTTTCCGGGTCTAGCCGTTTGTGGTCTTGAGTTTAAGCGTACCCACTAAACACGAGAATTTCTTAGGCTACAAACTATGAGCTAGTAGCGTAGTTACGCACAATTCAATTGAACAAAAAAATGTTCCAAACAACAAATATCACTACTGTCTCTTTTATCCATTTAAAAGTTGGATGAATGGTAACCCTTGTTCCAATTGCAATGCATGCCTGCACAGTTAAGTGATATTTTGTCACTTAAAGGATGCCAGCAATTAGACTTAACCCTAACATTCTTTCAATATTCCTTACATTTGCCATTTAATACATTTTTCCCTGTTTTTCACTCGAAGTATTCTGCGCTCAATCGACTACTTAGTACTTGCGATACTTATTACGTATACTTAAAGTACGGATGTGAATAGCAATTGTCGACTTGCATTCAAGAACGTATAATTGTACTTTAGTTATAGCTAGTGAATGGTATGCGAATAAAAATACTCTTATTTCCAGGTATTTTTTAACACTATAAGGGAGCTAATTGATATTGGTCACGCAGGGTTGCTGGGTGTTAGCTAGACATGTAGACGTCCAGTATCTTCGGAATTCGTATGGCTAAATAATTACAACCCACATTTAGGACTGCGTGGTGGATTAAACTAGTCTCTTCGATAGAAACGAGACCTCGCTAGGAACGACATAGGCTCCAAATACTTTGTAGTTGTTCATTAAGAACAATGTATACACATAAGTTTTTCCATATTTTCTAAGGTTTCAATTGAATTAGATGGCTTTATAGCATTACTTTTGCTTTTCAAAAATAATTCTTATTAAAAGCAGAAATCTTCAACTTTTCTGCTTACCAAATTGAAAATTCCTTAACACCATCTAGGAATGTTGAGTCAGCCATTTTCATTTTTAAATCTGACAACCCTACTCATACAGTACGAATAAAATTTTATTGTACTGCAGTTCAGCTATCTTACAGAGAACCCATCTAATTCTAAGCTCGCTTACTCGACTCAGCAGTCAACAATCTGTCCCGACATCGCGTGCGCGAACGCACCATCGATCTCGAAAAACAAAATCCAACCGTTTGCGTGCGAAGCCCAATTTATTCTAACCCTTCAGCCTATTTGTCAATTACACGTCGTATATCGGATGTGCCGCCATCTTGGCTCTCTTGTAAATGTCAACCGGCGGTCGACCAATTACAAGTGTGTGCAGGCGCAAGTTGACGGTAACAACGCACCGCGATACCATAAAGTTTCCAGCCATTTATAGAAGTGAAATCTGCGTCGTCCAGATCGGCTGTTCCAATTAATGCAGACGCTCGATGCCTGATAGGCTGGAGTTGCGATGGACTGGTTTATTTGTGGAGTGATTTTGTTAGGGTTAAATGTCAGATGGAATGATGGAGGTTTCAGATTGTCTGTTGTCTTAGGACTATTAAGATTTTCAGCTATGATGTTATGCAGCTAAGGTTCAATTTAATTTGAAAGACAATGAAGCACGAATGAAACAAATAATAGACAAGCTATAACCCTCAGTTCTCTAAATCAAACAAATCCAATTCCACTCATGGGTACATAATGCACCCGCGAAATTATACCACAAGAGCATCGGCCGTGAATTACTATCAAGCGATGCATTGTAGGAGGACATCAGCGAGTCCGATAATTTAATGGCATCGCTCGCCACCCGCAATTTAATGTAACACCGAACAACCCGGGGGCATTAATAATTTTCTCCGAGTTCGCCCATTGTACTACCGGAGGGACACTCACGATCTTAGACATCATCGGTGCCTATCGTAATTCCACCGCATCCCATGTACAGAGCCTTCTAACTTAATATGTGCATCACGAAGAACGCGTATATGGTTCGCGCACCCCGCCCAGGCCCAACCGGCCAATCCTATCGCGCATTTTAAATGCCGCCGCGCATTGTATGTATATCGAGTGGGCCAGCGAATAAATTGAGTTCTTGACGCGCGTCACAGAACCGCGACGTCGCCTCGCGATAATCCGCCGCGGATTTAAAACCGCTTATCCCCAACACTCTCGGGCCGAGGAATCTCCCTCCTAAACCTACAAATCAATCGTACGCCCGCACTCCATAAATTAAGAGGCGAAACAATGACCCTAAATTATTGGGCCGTCTCCTTTATCGGGCGCCTCCGTATTGTTCGTTTTTTTAAACGACTCCTTACACAAATGAGACTCGGCTCGGACTTATTAGGTTTCGGTATTTCGCTCGCGAGATCGACAGGAGCGATAGTGTCTGTGGGAATGCACGCTGGACTGACGACGCGTTCGCTTTAATTATTCGACTTCCTCGTGCGTCTGAGACAATGGCGTTAGGTGTGGATCTGGTGTTGTCTCGTGTTGTGGCTCAGGCCGGCTAACGATCAGCGGCGGGTATCTGGTATTTCATCACGCTGGACGTCGGCGCGTTATTTTTCCCCGCAGCCTAGCCGTTTATGCCTCACATTAACATAAAACAAGCGGGCATGCGGCGGGCCCGCGTCCATATTTCTGCTACCGTCGTGACGGCCGGCCTCGGTATTGTGCCGCGATACAGATCTCGGGACGCATGTGCACGCTGCCACTGGATATTTAGAAGCTGTCTCTTAAATTCGCGTCCTCGGCGACTTAACGAGTCGCATTCTGCGTACAGGACATGCGATCGGCTATTGTCCATTTGTGGAGCGGTAATGATAATTTTGCGGAGGTTAATGCGAGTGGAGTTTTCTAAGTGGGGAGTTGACGCGTTCCATTAGGGCGGGGGATGGTTTCATAAATATTTTATTGGTTGTGAGCCGGGGCGGTTGGCGCTCTCATTACGCGGCGTAGACGCCCGAGATCATTAGTCGGTGATAAAATGCGGTGGAGAGGCGTCGTCTCTCGGAATCGGTGCATTCTTTACACGTTAGCCTGGTGGAGGACCCGGCTTTTGTTTTCTCGTTCGCCACCTTTATAATTACTGGCTTTAGGGTTAATGGACTGGTTAATGTTGGTTTTGTTCGTTTGCTTCGGTTTGCTTTAATTGATTGGGAATTGGTGCTGCTTTCGTATTCAGTCTGGCTTTAAATCATTTTATTGCTTGAGGCTTTATTTTTTAACTTAGAAGGCACTGAAGAGAGGCCATTAAAATATGATTCAACTGTGTGAATTGAAAAGAAACCCTTCTTATTAAAGTTTTTTAAAAATATCTCTACAAAAGACTGCCTTCAGATGGTGTTTTTGACTCCACCCAAACTCCTACTTTCTAAACCACGATCCTCTTCAATACCATACCACCTCAACCCTAAACTGCAGCTCCACTCAAAAAACTCTTGCAAAATCTTAGTCAGCGATCCAGTAATGAGTCCCTATCTATTCCAGCATAATCTAGTCTGAATATCATACACTAGGTCTGTAGTCAAGAGTCCCCGACTGGCAATATGGTAATGATACTCGATCGGAACATTCTCCAGTTAAAGATGACTCTTAATGTGCATCTAAATACTATATAAAATAGTCGGCGAGGTTGGTATGGGACACACGGTCGGGGAAAATGGCGAACGAGAGGTTGGATGGTTGAGGTTATTCTTTTATTAAAAGAATTTTTCTATTGTTAGAGTGTTTGTTGGTAGATAATTTTGTGCATTATAAGAGTTAATTAGCATTTAAATTCAGAACCGTTTAGCTTGATACAAGATGCTCTGATCATCCTTCTAAGTGCCAATTTGATGTCTTCGGAAACCGAGAAAATATGAATGGCTGTCTAATGAAGAACCTACGGGTTAAACTTGTCATTAATTAAGCAATTTAAGAGCAAGAAAATATTATGATGAATGCTCCGGGTAAAAATGTAAACCTAAAATGTATTAAAATTACGATAACAGTATTAAAAAAAAAACAATGGCCACTTGTCTACAGTCTTCCATCCTCCGCGTCCGTATGTCCTCAATGTCCAGTGCATCGCACACTGGCGCACTCACCTTATGGTAATGTGATCGAATCCGAAATTGGACGCCCCGGCCGCAGGACTTCACACACTCGGACTTATATACCGCCATAATTTATATACAGGCATATTTTAGTCGAGGGTCTTCAGATGCAAGACTATTCTAATAAGTCTGGACTTAAGTGGTTTCTTAGGGATTTAAGAAAATGTTTATAGATGAACGGGTTTTTTCAATAATAGTAGGCACTAGTCTGTGACTGAATCATGGCAGTGCAAAGGCCTCTTTTAATATAAAATAGCCATTAGCAGTAATCACCATAAATGAGCTGTTCTCCAGACATGAACTCAGATGTGACTGAAGCCAAATTTCTTCACGACTAGACTTTGCTTTTCATTAGGAATTTCTGTGTCATGGGAGCGTTAAAAAACATAGAAACACACATACACAAACACCCTTAAACAAATGAAAAGTTAAATTGTTTATTACGACCAGAAGCTCAAATAAACCTTGGATTTGAGCGGTTGAATTCATGGGAAGTTGCATGAAAGCATGGCTTTTGCTTACCAAGGATTGGGACGACAGAGGCTCACAGTGTATTGGTATTTGTCAGGTTTTTTCGAACCCGTGACTTCTTTCAGGGACATTTAAAAAAATCTTGCTACGAAATTATCTTTACTTTTTCTGCTGACTTCATCTAAACAAATGATGTAACAATGCAGCATAACTACTAATCTAATAAAGATTTACAATAAGTAACTTATCTATATAATGATGAGAGGTATCAATAAAGATAAATTAAAACTAGGTATAGGTAATTAAAATCATGTGATTTTTAGATAGGCATGGCTACAATATAGGTACCTAGCGCGTGTAGTGATAATAATTATTATTAGTGTCATTGTAATGATAAAAGACTGTCGCAGTTTGTAAAGTTAATTTTAGCATCGTAATCATCAATTGTAATTATTCCATGATTAATTTCTAGGTTGCGAGGTACGAAAATACTTTTTTTAATCGCAAAGGAAATAATGTTATCTATTTGCTATAGACAGTATATTTATTGGAATTATTAAACATGTAATCTTAGTAAAAGAATCGGATCTGAAAAAATATTTACTATTAAATAATTTTATTGTAAATATGTATATAAGTATGTAAGGGAAACACTTTTGGAACGAAGCTGAACACTTAAGACGTATTAATTTATTGTAACCAATGATATTATAAAGCTTATTGACGAAATTCATCTTACTAATTACTAATATACTACATTTAAAAACTAAAAATAAAAGTAAAATATTAACAATTACGTAGAAAATAAAATCTATATTGCGGATAAGCAATATTAAAATTAAAGTAGGCTTAAAATAAGGTTTATGATAAATGATGTTTATTTTGCAAGTTGGTTGTTATAAAACACTTTTACACGTCATATATTTTTAAAGCTAGATGAAGCCGGTGTTTCGTACCTGACTACTCTGAGAAGAAACATCCGAAACAAACTCAGAGGTCACTGTCTCTTTTAAAGTCCAGACATTACGAGTATACCTACTGTTAAAGCCATATGAAGACCATGCAGGTGTCTGAAGTGGTCTTTTAAAGAAAGAACAGAAAAAGAACACACAGATTTGAGTGGAAAATGAAAATTAATTTCAGAAAAGGAATGAAGAACTGCAAGAGTTCAATATTTTTGCCGATGAGAAATATCAACTAGTTTTTAGTTTCAGACGAAAAAAGTTACAATAAAAACGATACCTATTCTTGTTTCTACAGACAATCGGTTTACTATTTGGTATTTTACACGTTCACAAATGGGTTCTATGAAGAGCTTAGTCGACAGCCTAGTATGAATTCAGGGACAGGCGACGCAAGTTATGAGTAAAAGCGATTTAATAAAAATACTCAGAAACCTTTTTGTATTTCTTGAACGACTGTCAACATGATTAATTTGATCAGGAATTTTTTCAATTTTTGTGTACATTGATTTTGACTTTACTACTTAAAAAAGTGGCTATTACCCGCGTTTTAAACCCCAATCTATCCAAGAAAATAAGATTTTTTGAATTCGTTTCATCAGTTTCTGAGATTAACGCGTTCAAAAAACTAACTCTTCAGATTTACAATATTAGGTAATAATGGATCTTCTCTGTTCTCAAAAATCACTGTTACGATTTCAAACTTCACATAATTTAAGTACTATTCAGATCATAAAGATACAATCGACTATTTCATATCGATGCGATGATTTGCTCCACTAGATTTAGACGATAAAGATCCAAAAAACAACGAATCATGTTGGTACTTCCCCTTTATCATTCAAATGCGTTACTGATTTGCATGATCACGCATATCATCAGCTAAAAACTACACAATAATTAAAATTTAATTCCTTTATAATAACTATAGAATCTGTTCTACAGAACCAATTACAAGAGACAAAATATCTCGTAGTAAGACTGTCAGACCTTGCCACTGACTATTTAAAACTACTGTCAAAGACTTTTTAAATGCCAGCTGCGACCAATGGCGACGTCTTGTTCGAGACACGTAGAGGAATGTGCAACGACGATATATTACGAGACTCCTAATAACAGGCGACCGATGTCTGTCCACACATTAGGCGAAAAAGTATTATATCCGTCTTATGGAGAGAACAGACCTTGAGTTATCCAATTCCAACGCAGTACCCCGTCCCCCTCGCTTACGTAGTAGGTACCTCAGCGAGTTGACAGTATAGTTTTTGTTCCTTAGATCGTGCATGCGGAGTCTAATATATCGGCGTTGGGAATGTGTAATGAGTAGTAAAATGGTCGACCATAATTATCAACAGACATGCCCCGTATCAAACTTGCCAAAAGTGGTTATAAAAGGTGCACATGAAAAATGCTTGTATTGACTGAACAGGGCCAAGTAAATGGTTCTATCTTAAAAAAAACGAAAACTTGCATGGTCCACACTGGTCCTCGCTAAATACCTGTTTTATCTGCCTATCTAACTAAACTATCTAACTCACGGGATTTAAGCAAAACAATACTTAGATTTCAAATAAGCTATACCTAGCTTCTGACTTAATTTCTTCTCAGAGTAGTCAAATGCGAAATGTGAACCTGATCTAGTTTTTTATATAAAATACGTGTAGGTAAAAACAATTAAAAACTTACGAGAACAAGAAAACACCTGTGTAAAACCATTGGTTGACCGTCCACACAGAGTCTTTGAAAAACGTAGCTAGAAAAATAAGCAAGACGAAAACAAGAACTGCGTCTTTTATAATTTATTTATATATTCCTGAAAGTTGAAGTAACAATGACAGTACCAAAACCACGTAACCCTCTCCCCGCCCACGTCGGTCACTTTGACACCGCCATCACGAAATCATTTTTCATAATTGCGATTGCTCGATCAATCTTGCGTCGACGGAAGCCACTCAACCTCGCCCTGTTCCCCATAGATTTCTGTGTATTATTGTTGTTTATTTTTTGACTGATAGCCTTACTATAGCTGACCCACTTGCTTTATCGCTAGGAGCACACGCGATTAGACGGTTACGTTAAATATACACGAATTGTTTAATGAAAATGATGAATTTTCGGCGGTTGCTTTGCCGGTTAATTGTTTTTGGGAAATAATACCAACTATTTTTTTTGTGTGGAAAAACGTGAAAAAGTGTTTTTTTTTTATAAAATTAAGGACGTTTGCTAAAACGATTAAAACTATTTGAATATTTCACCTGAATAAAAGAGTTTTAATGCATTTCCAAGAATGTATTAACATTTCTCACGCGCATCGAATGCCGCAATACACTCTTATGTGCGCCTTTGACTTGCTGAACATTATATTTATTATCTTAACCCTTATTCTTCTCTAGATGGCTTTTAAACGCTTCACTTAACATTTAATTTGCGTGCAACATACTACCTTAGTTATATTATCTTTCTTAAAAAAAGACTCAAACAGTAGAGTCGAATTCTAAAAATCATAACTCTAAACCTTTCGTTACCTGAATTAAAACTCCAATAAATCGCATAAAAAGATCAGCGTTCATAAATCTAAAAGACAACGGACTAAAGGGGAATAAATATCTCAAGTCCCGGTAAAGCCTTTGGATTCCAACCAAAGAAAATATCGCACCCGAATTCCGGTGGCGGTTGACGGGACAAATGGAAAAAAGCGCGAAAACGTTGCATTCCTTAGCCCCGCCCACGTGCGCGCGCGACTTGCGACAGGTGAATGCGACGCGGGCGCAGCTGCCGCGCCGGACGCTACCATTTGCTGCTCTGTTTTTCTTCAGAATATGCTTAATAAAAAAATGATATACAATGGGTGGTGACATCGCGCGCGATTTCTGTTACATCTCCGACCTCATTGTATCTGCTCGTCCGCCTGTCTCTTTTTATGTTCTGTCTTAACACAAACTATGCTTGAATTTCGAAATGATTTTTTTAAATAGCGATTTGATTTTTACTTCGGAGGAAGTGAAAGGTAATGTCTGGATAGTGGCGAACCGGCGACTTTATATTGTTGAGCTTTTGACTTTACACAATGCGCGAGGGCAGCGAGGTCGCGATGTGCTACGAACGCACCTGTTGGTTTACTTATCTGATTATATTCTTAAATGTCTCATAATCATATAATCTTCAGTAGGTAATCTGCTCAATCGACTCGAGTATCATATCAATTATCAAGCTAATGTCCTACTTAATAAACGCTAAACCAAGCTAAGTGTTACCCCTTGCCTTCAACTCAGTGGCCTCCACCGAAGGTCTCAGTATCATGAAAATAAACGGCTAATTACACCCGTAACTCACAACCGGGCGAGTCACGAAAACATAAAAAGGCAACAAAACGCGATATATCAAGTTACTCACTTATCTACATACGAATATGGGTTTGTAAGTGTACACTAAGAGAAAGACATAAAACAATGAACAATGGGAGCATAAATCAGTATAATTAGTTTTGCTTGAACGGAGCGAAATCATTGGTCAAAACGCATCGGAGCCCCGCCCCTGCGGTGCAGCGCGCATCGTGCGCTCGTGGTCGATGCTAGAGCGGCCGCTCGGTGCTCGCTGCTCAATTGGATCAAATGTAACGTTAGCAATACGAGTGCGGATTGCCGTGTTTATCTGCACTGAAAATCTGCTAAGTGCTATTCGAGTAAGTTATTCGTGTTTTTGAAGTAGTATGGGATAAGATTGTGGTGCATTGTTACGGGCTTAACTTCAGGGTTTTTGAACAGCTTTTTGTTTCAAGATACTGTAATGTTCTTAGTTTTCTAAGACCTTTTCTCTTTTTTTCCTTAATTTGCAGTTTGTTTCTTGTAAGACACATTACTTCTTGTGACAGATGTGCCAATTGGGTAACATTTAAGAGACTCATGAGATTGCAAAAAATATACAAAATAATTATCACAAGCATAACATACTATTTCAATTAATAAAATGAAGTCACTTGTACCTTGAATACTAATACTACTTTTTGACTAAATACCCATAAAAATACCCTTAAAAAGTAGTAGTGCAGTCCTAGTGTCGCAGCAGCTGTTATACTGAATGGCAAAACAAAAACAAAGATTGAAAAAAAAGAGAATAGACAAGAGTACCCTCAATTGTTTGCTATCGCTACTTGACTAGCGCGACCCCCGGACCCGCGCTCACAAGTGTCCGCGACTCGAACAAGTAGCAACAATGTATCGCACTAACTGCTGACTAGCCTTCATGATAACACATGCTTTCACCATACTTTCCTTTTATTGTTTCTATTGATTTTGACGTGTACTTTTACATTTTTCATTTTACTTGGTCACTTTGATCACTTATGAGTATCACAGGGTTAACTTTTCTAAAGTCATTTGGTGGCGCTTTCATAGAAATGAGTTGACTTTTGTGGTGAAAAACTGCATTGCAATTTTATCGATCATCTGACAACAATAAAAAAAAATGTAATCTAAATACATTGGCAGCATTTTTACAGTAAGAAAGACTAGGATTAGGTACCTAAAGACAGATTAATGCTAATCTTTTAGTAACTTATTATTAATATCAGATATCAATTTTTTTTCTGTGATCAAAACATCGAACGAGTGATGGACGGGTGGGACTGTCAGACTTGTACTCACTAAAATCCACGGTGATTCTTCTAGAGCCCTTTACTCTCCGGGGTAAGGGTTTCCTGATGAGACAGTATGAACCCATCAAAACATATCATACGTTTTGCATACTGTGAAGGACCTGGGTGTTAGGAGGTAATCCACCCGCATTGGGCACCCGCTGAAATGGCACCTGAGCTACACATTCAGCACCTATCAATTTTTTTTGCTGGTGCCCCAAGTAGAATAGTTTTCATAATAATCATCATCATCATCATCAGCCGGAATACGTCCACTGTTGAACATAGTTTTCATTGAACTATTATTCCTTAATGAAAGAAAAGCATATCTTTTAAAAACAATTAACAATAATTGCTGGGTTGATTAGCAAAACTCAGTAATTACCCTAAAAATATTTTGTATCAACCAATTTTGACGGATAGATAATGTCGTATAATTCTGATATAGAATTGGTTCGCTCAGTAATCGATGACATACAATACTAGCAGATAATAATCTATCGTATCTATTGATTTCTATCTATGGAATTGTCAATTGTTTTGCTATTGTTCCACCTACTTATGTGATTTATTCGCTGTTCAACGTTTAATTTACAAATCTGCGAAAATAACTATTGACTTTGTGATCTTAGGATATTATGTATGTCTATACTTTTTTTAATATAATTTTTCAGGTAATTTAGTTAAACATTTTGACCGATGCTATGGTAGAACTAAAAAATGAATTGAGAGATATGACAGAAACATAAGGTATCTAAATCAAAGCACACAAAAAACAGATTAATACTAGCTGATGGCAGCGACTTCGCGTGTTACACTAAAATAGTCTCAAGGGGATACAATACTAGGAAAAAAACTATCCTATTATATCAGACTACCATTGTTTCAAATTTCATCAAGATTCTTTCAGCCGTTCTGTGGTGGTTAAATTACAAAGAAAACTCATCCAAAATTTCGCATTTATAATATTAGTAAGTTTAGTAAGATAAAGTCAACGTTCGAGCTACTCGAATCTGTTAAATTTTAATTTTAGGTACCAATCGAACCTTCCACTATTGTGCTAAGGTTGAAAATCCAATGAAGAATTTGAACAGTTTGAGGTAGGTTGACGTGCTGGCGTCTGTACATCTAAAATTTTCTATCATAATTAAAAAATAATAAACACATCTCACCTAAAACTTTTGTCTTTTATGTTCGAATAAAGTCATAAACTTTATAAATACATAATATTTTCGACTCATTAAAAAGCCTTTCCTTTGTTGTATTAATTACAAACACGAATTCCATTGGTTTTACTATCTATATACATAAAAGATTTTGTATGTTAATATTTTATTTACATAAGAATGCAAACTTTCTAATACATAATAAATAAACGCTTAATTATAATAGTAATGTGTTTTAAGGCTTTTTTAATAGGTGTCACAGGTCAATATAGTAGAAATGGCTTCATGAGGTTAAGCAACTGTTAGTCAGGTCAGTTTTGTGATGGGTTTTGATTTCACCTAGATTTTTAATCATTTTATTGATTAGTGTCAGATAAGGATTTGTTTATGTATTTTTGTGTCTAATTTTAAAAGCTAGTCCATCTTGATATCGTGATATCTAATTATAGCACAATTAGGCGCATAATGCAGATAAAGCTTATATTTATTGTTGTTTTGAGATTTAAAATAGAAACCTTATCTGTTTTTTCAATTAATTGATCATATTTGTGCCTATGAAGGTATGAAGAACATCATTCATACTAGATTTTAAACAAAAGTCCAATTATTACATTATTTTGTGTAATTATTCCTGTGACTACAGACACTTTTAAAATCAAATGATAAAAATGTTTAAAAAATAAATGAAGCTACAGTTTCAGCCACACGACATAATAACTGGCAACTACATAGTTTTCATATAACTTGATCAATACAAAATTGTCTGGACTTAAAAGAGACTGTGACCTCTGGGTTTGTTTCGGATGTTTCTTCTCAGAGTAGTTAGGTACGAAACATCGGCCTCTCTAGTGTAAAAATAGTGTCTTTTTGACGTGTAAAAGAGTTTGTCAAAACCAATTTGCTTAAAAAATATCATTTATTTATTTAAAGTATTGTTACAAACCTTAAATCTCTATAATTTTCTTAAGAAGAACAAGCAAGAAACTCCATGGACACATTTTTCTAATCATAAAATCCAAAAGCTCCACTAATAAATAAATAAAAACCTATCACGTTTTTCATTAACTCAAATCGTGTGTGTCCAATATCGGCATAGAATTAATTACAAACTTAACTTCATTAATTAATTTCCAATCATTAAGTAAGTAAAATATTCCGACCACCTCTCCTTTATATTAGTGACGCATGATGAGAGGAATTCTAAAACATTTACATTTTAATAAGACAAGTCTCTTTGTCTTTATATGATCATTTGAAAGTGTTTCTTAAACAGACAGGCGAGGCGAATGCGATCCGAAGCGTTTTTATTTGTAACTAGCGGCACGTCCCGGCTTCGCACGGGTGGAAGACCTGGCCTAAAACCTGGTCCCGATGGTTACAAATACAACAAAAAAAGAATTAGCCTAATCGGTCCAGCCGTTTCCAAGTTATGGGCTTAGCAACACATTTAGCGATCCATTTTTATATTGTAGATGTATGGAATTGTTTGAATCCAGTCACATTGAAAAACTAAAGCGATCCGATAGCCTATGTGACTGGCTTCAAACAATTCCATAGATTACAAACAAAAACGCTTCGGCACGAATTCGTTTCGCCTGTCAGTTTGACAAAGGCTTAATTGTTTGAAATTGAAGTGGTGTTGGAAAATTTATAATTTATTTGTAGGAAATTGTTATTATTATAACTATGTCATTGTGTAAGAAAAAAATATAATGAAGGTACTAATTTTGATCATGTTTACTTACCGTGGTTTAAACCCAAGTTATAAATTGGTTAATTAGTTACAAAATAAATCTACTAATTTAAAATTCGGTGCTAATCAATTCAAATGTGCAGCAGTTATTTTTGTAAATTATTGTAAACTGTCACACTTTTACACATTTCTGTCATTAATTATACGTTTTTTTATAATTATCTGTCAAATCTATCAGTAATTATGAATGCATGGAAAAATTAATAAAATTTTACTGCTTCTGATTAAACGAATGATATTTTTTTGTTTCGCAATATTCACAAATTAATGCAAATTTAAAAACAATACAGAAAGTTTTTGGAAACACGTTATCTAGTAATCAATTAAGAACACTAATAATTTACGATTTAAATGTTTCAATATAACGTTTAAATTGCCATAGTTTTAATGATAATTTATGGCAATACCGAAGTTTAAAACAATAAATTGGTAATTTATGAAATAAAATGAAGATAATTAATGTGTTTGTATAACATTAATCGTTTCAAATTATGCAAAGATTTTTGAAGGACATATTGGATGTTAGGAACTTGTTTCTTTATAAATTTTAGAATATTGGTATCGTAAATACTAATGTTCTATTCTATAATAAACTAGCGGCCCGCCCCGGCTTCGCACGGGTGGAAGACCCGGTCTAAAACCCGGTCCCGATGGTTACAAACACAACAAAAAAAAAATCTGCCAAATCGGTCAAGCCGTTTTCATGTTATGTCGTGACAACGGAAAACGGGTTTCATTTTTATAATTATAGATAAATGACGACCAATAAAAAAATATCCTTAACAAAAAAAAACAAAAGAATATTCATCACCTCCATATCCAACCCTAAAATACTACACCCAAAAAATACTTAAGAAAAAAGCATTCATCCGATCATTCCTACCCCATCTGCTACCGAACATTGGTACAAATGGGCCAGGCTCTTCTCGCTAATGAAAATGATGACCGGACATCACAGCGTTGACAAATACGGATCGCATCGGCCCAGACACTGGCCTGTCCGGGATTTTTCACGCGTACCCGTTTAATCCGGCGTCGGGGTTGGTACGACCGATAGATTTGTCCCAATGTTTGTTGGCAGACGGGCGATTTTTTAGGGTTATCGGGTGACGTCGAGTGAAGATTAACATTCATCTGTTGCGTGAATTTGTCATCATTTTATAGAAAATGATAAGAGAGAAAATATGAAGATATTTGTTGAACATTTTGTCATCTTTTAATTTTTAGAAATATCGTAAATACCACCTTTGTTAAAAATGCTTAATACTGCCTTCTTTTATAGGTATACTTAAACCCATCTTCTGTTTTACCTAGTTAAAAAATTAAGGTCACCTTGGTGAATTAAGAAGAGCATTTATCTAGCAGCTGAAGCGTAATATTATTACGATCATCAAAAAATAATATACACGTATCAATAAAAATGACAGGTGCCCAATCCACATAATAAACCAACATAACTCGTTTCTATCTAGATTCCTAAAACGTGCTATACTTAAATTTTTAGGATCTGACAATTTTTCCTTTTTTATGGTAATTAAAAGTATATCACACATTTTTTCCTCATTATTTTGACGTTTCTATTCAACCTTAATCAACTCGTGACATATCAACCGATCATCGTGATATTTAAATGTTATAAAAGGCGATAACCTTCACATTCACAAATCTGATGAGAGAAGATTAATTTAAACAAACAAATCAATTGTTTATTTTGACATAAGTTTTTTGGCATCTGACTAATTTGCATATACTGCGAATGAATGCAGTGTTTCGTGTTTTTATTTGTGATTAGAATAATGTTGCATATATTTTTAAGTGTCATAGTTGACTGCCTATGTCATGTGGCAAAAAGTTACTTAAACATCGATTGAATTAATAGAATTGACATTTCCAAAATCGTCGGAACGTGAGACGAGATTGTCGGCAACTTTGTTCCACCCATAACTTATTGCCACAAAAAGTATATTGAACGATTTAAGACAAAAAATATTGCACGCATTCTATTCTGTTTTTATTGAAAACAAGTCTTACTTTGATTAGCCATTAGATCTGATTTATATTTCAAGTCATTAACTATCAATGATTTATTGATCAAATCTAAATAATGGTCAATAAAAAATTAAAATACCGACAAGATGAACGTTGTTGGTTTTATTTTTGATATTTGACTCTAAAACTCTTTCGAAATTAAACTCTAATGCCTCATTTACATTCAGCTGTAGTGAGCAGGGAAGTGGGCAGGGAAGGGGGCAGGACGAGTATGTAAACGTATACTTCTCATGCCACTGCTTAATGCCACTCGCGCTGCCCAGCGCTCCCCAAAAGAGCGGTTTTTATGCGGACTTCAAAGGACCGGCAGCGCGAGCGGTAGGGCGTGTTTACATTCTGCTCAAGCGCTCAGTTGACGCCGAATATAATGCCTCGTAGAATTCTTCTGCATTATAAAATATTATCTTAAGCAGGTTGGTAGGTACTTACAAAGTTCTATTACGATGAATAGATATCATCCACCATCTTCTACGACGTCTTTTTTTTTTTTTCATTACATTTATATTTAACTGTCGCACATAATTATGTATCGCTAAAAGACACAGCGCGGACACTGCAAAAATTTCAACGTCTGCCATTGCCGGAACTTGAAAGCGAAGTGAGAGGCAGGGCAGTATGTAAACACACATTTCCTTCGATCCTGCCACAGCAGTATTTAGGGAATTATTGCCGGCAGCGCGAGGAGCAGCGATAGGGGCTGAATGTAAATGAGGCATAAAACTTCTTGTCAATCTATATATTTAAGAAAGGAATCAATCAATCAACTGGGAGATTTTATTACATCATAAACTTGAATATACTGATTGAAAGTCAAATTAATTGCAATCCTTGTATGAATGAATCAAAACTGGTTTAAGAAAAAGTTATAAGTAGATAGGTGTATCGATAACAACATTTTAATGTTATTTTCAGTAATGTTTTCTCCTTTTAAGGGCACTATAAGTTTGAAAACCGAAGTGTCCTATAACCAAAAATTTAATTTCGGGGACGCGTGGTGGATAGCAATTTGCTCCTTCTCCTACAAAGAAAACTATGGTCTTATGGGTTGGTAATGCATACTAGTAAGATTTTCAAGTCCAGATCACTTTTCGAACTAAAAAAAACAAACTACACAACTTCCAAAAACCTTGCTACTCAGACCGTAAGCAATAACATTATAAATGAATAACCTCCTCCATTGATATTCGTCGATAACATGATTGATACCAGAATTTGTTTCGCCGGTCGGCGTACCAATCAATCAACGCCATCTATTGATTGATACGCGACGACACTAGATTCATGAGCGTATTAATTTAACTTCGCCGCGACATTGATGGATATTTATGATATTAACGAGCTATATAATTATCTTGATGTGAAAGGTAAAAGTTTTGTTGATGTATGTGCTTTGGGTTTTCAGGGTATTATTGAGTTTCGATGAAAATTTATGTTTTTGATTGAGTGTCCGTCAATGGGTGACACAGCGATTTATAGAAAAACTGTGGAGTCGAAAGAATAAGTTGGTCAAAGTGAATGAACTTTTTAGAATCTGAAATGGATTGATATTTGTTTCTACATTTCCGGAACTTTAATGTATCCAACTCTGATGCGGTTGAATAACAACCTGAAATTCATGCCAATAAATAATATTTGCATGAATTTCAGCAATAAAGTGAGACTCGAGAGATTACATAAACTAGCTTATCTCCAATACTGATGAAAGAATTAGGTACTTTCTTTCATCAGTATTGGAGATAAGCTAGTTAGTACGATTATTAATTGTAGTCAGTAAAATGACAGTAAAATGACATTTGTTCACTATAGAAATGTACTAAATTTCATAGTATCAGTGACAGTTGCACTTGTCATTTTACTGACTACAATTAATAATAGTACTTTAATGAAAATATTGGATTGACACAAGACATTGAAAAGTTTGTGTCAATCCAGTTGAAAATCGTAACAATAAGACTCTTGCCACTTGCTTTTTAAGCCCTTTTTAGGATCTGTTAATTCAAGAGCACTACTTTTACCACCCATAGAATAATGACATCTAACATCTAACCCGGTACCACATCTAACCCTGTACCGCTATGAATGCCAACAAGACGTAAGTACGAACATTAACAAGAGCTCAAATAGTTGATATACTCGGAGTCAACCCTCCCGCGCCGCCGGAGTGACAGCGACAAATCGTTACTTGTTGCGCGAGCTTTATATGTTCAGTGTTTAGATGCCGCACTGTTATCATACATGTTTATTAATGTAACGCTGAAGTATGAAAATATATTCAGATGTTATGATGGTAGCGTAAAAATAGAGTCCACTTGTGTAAAATTTGTAAAAAGAAATTTTATGTTGTGTTTTGAGTAAGCTCAATTAAATGCTGCAATATCAGTACTTACATTACGTATTATATATCCAGGGGTGGGTAGATGAAGACGATTTTATTTATATTAAACGAAAAATATGATTCAAAAGTATGGAAGACGGTAAATATTGCCCGCTAAAAACCCAAAATTTCGATGATTTTTTCCAATTTATTCTACCTACCTACACTTTTAAAAAAAAATCGAAACAATATCCTCTTCTAAGTTTATAAACACAGCTGTTCTAGATCTATCCTTATAACAGTTCCCACAAACGTTTTGCATGAAAACCGAAGTCCACTCGTAGAGTCCACAATCCCGACACAAACAAGAGACTCGCTGCGACGTCATGACAAGTTACACTTGAGCCTCGTTGTGTTTGTTACTTGTTGCGTCCACGTCGACGTCTAAACGCGTCAGCGATGACGCGACGCGCATTTGAGGGTTGAATATTTTGGTAGTGACGTTGATTAAGACATCATTTTCGTGGATGTTGCTCTTCTGCTGATGTTGTTGTGGTTTGAAAATGGATCTCAAATAAGTATTATTATTTTTTCGTAACTGGGATGTGCGTGTGAAAGAAATATTGCAGGGACAGTCTTGTGAAAGAATGTATTACCTAAAGATTAATTCATCATATTAAAAAAAAAACAGATTCAAGTACCATTGAAATAATGCATTTTTAATGCTGCTTGAATCGGAAATCAAATTTTCAATTTTTGTATACTTTAGGAGCACATCTTTTTGGCTCTATCACACACTTAACATATTTAGATCATCTTTGTAAATGGGTGTTAGCATGCGTATGTATTTGAAATACAGTTTTCGCCCCATAAAATTCTTTAAAAATCCTATAAAGACCTGGTAGTATAAACTTTACCCATTTTCATAAACTATTTCGTAGCTCTTACTAATCAACACATTGCAGGAATCCACCAAAAAACACACACATCTTCCAACATTTTTACAAAATCACCACCTATTAAACCGCCAATCTTTTCCCCACCAATCTCATAATCACCACGCTATCACCAGCGCCACATTATTCTCAGTTATCAGTCTGCTCACCCCCAGTGGCGACTATCGTGAGCATACGCGGCGCGGACAACGCGGTATCTGGCAGTTTACGAGCGCACCCGGACGGCCGGTCAATTACCACCAGATACCGTGTGCTTATTGTGTAGAATCAATATTGTGTATGCACGGGGTGGATTATAAAATGTTAGGTTTACTTCGTGTGGGGGATTGGGCTGGATATAGATTGATTAAATTATGAAGAGTAGTCTTACTAATCCAGGTTTTTATTGGAAGTATGCTGACTTATATTATAAATGCGAAAGTTTGTGCGGACAGATGGATGGATGAATGTTTGTGCAAAAACTACTGAACGGATTTGGATAAAACTTTCTAACCTATTTTAACACATAAGATACCTAGTTTTTATCCCCATTTTGTTACCTTAGGTAATATTACCAAAATTAGCTAGCTGGCCATATTATTTTTAGTTGTTGAACAGTTTGTGACTATATTTGACCAAAAGAGTCAACTAGTGGGTTTGGGTGGTTAACAAATAATGGTATAATACTTTTATTGGATACTTTTTGTTTACTTCTTAATCAGCCTAACAGTTCAGTAAAATATTATGAATCGACGACGTCTCAATATACTTATAATTTATCTTAATTCAAGAATAATTACTAGGTACTTAACACTTTTGGTAGCCAACAAAATTACATTCTTAAAAACAGATACAGGGTTCTATTGCGCAATATACCTATTCCTGAAAGTTTTTTCTAGAAAGAATTCTCATGCATGCTGAAGATGACTTAACAATTGATAATTGTAAAATTTACACACGATTTACGTTAATACTGAAAACGTCATGAGCAAATTTTTGTCATGTCATTCAGTCTTAAAGGACTGAGGCTTAGTATCAGCATTATAATTGCTCAGTAAAGGTTTTGTTTCATATGTGCGCACTATAATTTTCTGGTCGATCTAAAAATTAATTTTCGTGGTAATAAGTATTTGTAGTGGTATAAAAATGGACATTATACCAAGTAAGTTAATTTTATTTTTATGTAAAATTTAATATTTCATATAAAACGATGTCAATAAAAATCAACACAATCTAAAAATAATCCTTAAAATAAATAGACGCTAAACCACAAAATCAGGCAAAAACCGTGCAAAAAAACTCGATCAATCACGAAACCGGTTTATTATAATTGGATCACTTAATACCAAAGTCGAAGGACAAATTCGAAACATCGCGATCACCCATCGACGCAGGCGCATCGGTGGTAAGCACGATTTATAGTGCGTGCGTGTGCGCACCGGATTTATCTGAACATGCACGAGACGGTGACAGATCGGTGATGTTTTTAGTTTGTGCGCCTTTTATTTTTTTATTATTTTTTACAATGTTCGTAATTAGTGAGTGGTGATTGTGCGAGTTGTGGGAAGAAACGGTGATGAGGAGATAAAGTTATTGTGTTGAACTGGACGAGGGTTAAGTTACAGAATGGCGAATAAGATTTTAAAACTTTGAAACTTCCCTCTATTTTTTTTCTTCTTCAACCTTGGCCCTCAAAGCTGATACAGTATCCTTAGCAAGAGTTTTCACTCTTTTACTTTACAGCGTCTTTCCAGTATTCACAGCGTTTTTGTATGAAAAAATAGAACAGCGCCTCTGGTGTGCGAAGAAGGAACTAATTTTTTTCCTTGAAAATTGTCAATTTGAAATTGTCAAAGTTCCAGTTTACTTTACGTCTCAAATACTGAAAACTCGTGCTGAGGGTACAGATCTCTTCTTTATCTTTCCACTTTTTGCGGATTAGTGTCATCTTCTAGAAATCTATTTAATCCATCATAAATTAAGCCTTTATTTCAATTCATGTAGTCAACGCAGCATTGCACCTTTTGGAAAAGTATTTCGCAGTTAAATGTCACTTTAATAATCGTCCTTCACAGCAATACGTGTCAAATTTATTTAATAGATTTTAAACCTTTTCACAATAATGGAAGGTTGATTAGATTGGTAAAATTTGTCAGATTCGGGTAGGTTGACCCGCTAGCGTCTGTACATTGCTATAGGCTCTGGAAACTATATTTCTATCTGTGGTTCTCTAGCCGAACAGTCGTCCACAGCTTTCCTCTTTACCCCATAATAAACCGAATATCATGCTTTAATAACTACTATACAAATAATAATAATATTCCACAACTATCACACAACGTCATCTAGTCCCAAGCCAAGCAGAGCTCGTGTTATGGGTACTAGACAACTGATAAACATACTTATAAAACACAGAACAAATCATCATGCTCATCACACAAACAATTGTCCTGGGTGGGAATCGAACCCACGACCCCATGGCACGGCAGTCAGGGTCACTAACCACTACACCAACAGGCCAGTCTAATATATATCATTTAAATCAACAAATATTTCTACAGCCAACAAATAATCAACACTTCTATCGCTACACCTCGACACCAGCATTCAATTCAAAGCAACTATAACGAACTTACAAACAGAAAATTAAAATTGACCTATCAATATCGCGAAACTTCGTTCAATTCCATTGCGGAATCGGTGGACAACAAAGAGTTCTTGCTCTTTGTGCTGTCTTCAACAGACGGCACGGTAACGACACGACAACGGCGCGGCTCCGGCACGACAACGGGACGGTTCCGAGGAAATTACGCGCGGAGGACCGACTGATTGAATGCTTTTGATGTTTATGTGTGATGTTTGTTGGTTACGAGGTTCTGATCCGCGATATAAAATAGTTTAACTGGTTAGCACAGGAGCAGATAAACCTTCCTCTATCTATTGATGAAGACCGTATCAAAATCCGTTGAGTAGTTCAATAGATTTTAGCGTACAGACAGTGGGAAGCGACTATTTTATACCATAAATATTAGAGGAATTATTAATAAATGATCACAAAGATTTTTAATCAATATATTTTACAGATTACCCTTGGTTATTATTACGTACCTACAAGCTTTTTGACAGCTAAGTTCCTGCAGTGATGCCTGAAAGGAAAGTGAAATGTCATGAATTTTTTCAGTCAAAGATATTCTCTTAATTGTCCAAGCAGGTCAGGAAAGTCTCCTTGACATTTATTTATTATACTAGGTACTACTACAAGAGGAACTCGTGGCTAAACAATTACAGCCGCACAGGCCGATCTTTTGGGTTAAGCCGCGCTTATCGAGGTTGGTTTGTGGATGGGTGACCATATGTCATAGCGAGTTTCCTCCGTGCCTCGGAAAGCACCTAAAGCCGTTGGTCCCGGCTGTCATTTGTAGATCTTTGACAGTCGTTACTGTTAGTCAGAAGCTCTAAAGCCTGACAACCAGTTTTACCATGGGGTATAGTATTACCCAGTTACTGGGTTGTGGAGGTCCGACAGGCAGTCGCTCCATGTAAAATACTGATATCCAGCTGAATCTGGTTTTACTGGTAGCCGACCCCAATTATAGTTGGGAAAAGACTAGGCAGATGATGACTAGGTACTACTACTACAAAAAAATAATTATCTGTCCTATTTTTTAATGTTGATGTAACACAGTTATTCGGAAACACCTCTTCAAAATACGAGCTAAAATATGCATATAACAACCCAAGCTTTGCAAATAAAACCGTATCTAACTACAAGTAGTAAGTCAACAGTAACCGCGGTTATTGCGAAACTGCCCTTATCACCTGTCAGTTATCAGCAGTTTGGATTACCGACATCTGCCGATGATTGATCACGTGATAACCAATGATAACAACCGATTAAGTGAAACTTACTGTGCTCACTTTGATGCGCAGCGTGAGTTGTTTAAATTTTAACTGATGGTTCCAAGGTCCAAAAACGCATCAATTATAGTTAAAAGTCATATTTTTTTAAACGACAGACTTTACAGTTATCAAGTTAGTGATAAATGAAGAACAATTATTGGAATAGATATTTTTTCTTTTACTTCTTTTCGAATCGACTAAACCAAGAGATCTAGTGGACTCAAATTGTAACCAGCCAGTGTGTAGACATCAGGCAATATTATTTTGAACTCTTATCAATTAGCAGTACATCTTAGATTACAAAAGCCTGTAACAAAAGCGTAATAAAATAAAGAAAAAGTAATAGTATTCTTTTTATTGTAATACAGTTTATTTAAATTAAAATAAAAGAAGGCAAAAAAGATATTTTTTTGTCACTGGCCACTAAATAAATAAAAAAGTTTACCTTCTCATTTTAAATCAACAAGATCGTTCCATTGTCTACAATGAGCATTCATATTTCGATTAAAGAAAGTTATTTTTAGAACATTTTTACAATTTACCTTTTACAAATCAACTGTAAAAATTGCACTGCTAACTATACAACTCACTTTAAACTTTAACAATAACAAAATTAAGTTCAAAATGCCAACGTGAGTTATCTAAATCTCAAAGATATCGACCCATTTCGTCGACAATCGATAAAAATCAAGATTCATAACGTTTTATTAAGAAACGGTTTAGTTAACGTTGTCATTTGGTGAACAATGGTAATCGTTAATCAGTAATCACATCGGTTTCACGGCGATTTTCGTGAAATTGATCTATTGTTTCGTCATGAATTGTAGATTCTGTGACGAATGGCTTCTATAAAAGATATTTTTTAACTTGAAATACTTGAACTCTAAGTATAATTGAAGAGACAATGCAAAAGCAGACAGTTGACCGTTAATAAGATTGTTTCAAATAACTGTTTACTAAAAAGAAAATTACTTAGTAACATTTGTCTTCCACTAATCTATAATAATAATCTCTTCTTCTGCCTGGCCTTAATCCCATTTATTTGGGGTCAGCCCTTCTGGTCAATCTTCGCCAGGACGGTCTGTCCTGGGTCGTCTGGGATGTTAATTGTGTCTTCTTTAGATCTTTTTCTATAACTGACATCCATGTAAGGCGGGGTCTACCGCGTCTTCTGGGCTGGCATTATTATTATACTAATCTATAATAATAATGACATAAAATATTCAAAGAGTTTATAATTGTAAAACACAAATCATTTATTATTACTAGAAATAAATGTGTGTTATATAATTTTAACAAAACTGTATTGACTTTGAAATATCTATCAGTCCTTACTTCAATAATATTTGCCTAAAAACAATACAGCAGTTGTTACTACAGTCTCACCTCATTTACAACACCAATGACATCATTTTTTTATTATCAACATAGATTTCATGGGACATTTTTGCATTTTTTTTATTAAAAAAAAACATAAAATACGTTAGTATCTTTATCTCCCTAGCAGTTAAACATTTAAAAAAATTATAAAGAGAATTAAAACTTAAATCACACCAGAAAATCACCCTCAAAGCCAAAAAATCATCCCCATACAAACACACCGATTCATTACCCCCCATAATTCACAGACAATGCGGTAAAGGGGAGGGTTCATTAAAATTCACGTTCATAGAGCGAATCAGAGTCACCTGCAGATACCCAGCGGCCTATCACTTCCTTTGATCAATTGGCTGGCACATACGGATCGGGAATAGGGATGACCCTCACTTGTTTCCCACTGAGATTGACCGGAGTCCCGTGATCCCGGACTCTTATTTTAATTTTTTTATAATATTCCACAACTACCACACAACGCCATCTAGTCCCAAGCTAAGCAGAGCTTGTGTTTTGGGTACTAAACAGCTGATAAACATACTTATATATCTCTAAATTCATAAATATTATAGATAAATTTCACCCAGACACAGAACAAATGATCATGCTCATCACAAAAACATTTGTCCTGGGTGGGAAACGAACCCCGACATAGCAGTCAGGGTCACTAAACAAAGAGTTCCTAGTACATCATCTACAGTTTCTCATTTATTATGCCTTGATCAGTAGTTTTCCTGTAGCTGAATTATTGTTTCATCCTTTTGTTTTTGATATTTTAAAAGCACGTTGCTGCTTTACAGGAAAATTGTGTTGAAACACAAAACATCTGAAAGGGAAAATCCTATCATAGATTATAAATAATTAGCACCAATCAATCAAAATCTAATTTTAAATTAAACTGCGCCGAAAATATACGCTCGTTCGATGACTAAGAGATAGCAATTTTATTTATAGAAATTATTCAGGCTAATTGCGACTATAATTTTGATATAGGTAAGTAAAATATTTTTTCCCTAAATAAATCCCGCGCTCGATACCCCGGGACACCCAACCCGGGACCACTTGTCCCATCACTAACCACAGTGCAGACCGCCGCGGGCGTTTCGTCCGCAACCGCATCTTTGGCGTCCGGCAACGGATTGACACGTTGCGTTTTAATCAATTAGCGAACAGAAACGTGGTTCACGAATCAATGGGCAGTGAAATAAGCGGGCCGGCCACCGCGGCGCCAATTCGGCTATCCAGTTTCAAATCCGTTTTTTTTTCCATGCGTTTTTCGGACGGACGATAACTTCATAATCGGAGCGTTCGTTGTCTTTTTGGCCGCGGATTTTCGTTACGGTCAAACGAACGCTTTGTTTTAGATATTAGATGTTTCTTTTTTAACTTTTGGTGTTCATCGTTGTCAGATTGTTAACTTATTTTGTATTAGAATCATTGTCGACTCATTTTGTTTAATCGGGCGGTGCCTGTCTGTTAGTAATCAGTTCCGAAGTTCTAATAGTTAGCAATACAGAAAATACTATTCTTTGAGAATTGAAGTCGCTGGAGTGCTGTTAAAGACTTTTTTTAACATCTTTTTTGAAATGCAACAGACAGTTAATGTGATGAAAATACCACATGATGACAACAATAATTTTCAACCTCAAATTATCACGCAAAAAAACAAATAACAGTATAGTTATATCCTTACTACAAAAGGGCTAGTTAATTTTGTTTCCTATTTCTTAAATGCCAAAGACAAAGAAATTAAACATGTAGTATAAGATTATAAAGGTATTCATCTTGTGCGAACATAATTTTTAGCCCACAAATCACACAATGAAAACAAAGAAAATACTGTTTCGGAAGATGCAGAGACCAAAATCTATAAATGAGAAATTGCCCAAGATATATTCCAGTCTTTATCTTCATTAATTTCTCTTTTGATCATCGATTATACTTAGCTAAAGAAAGTGATAAGTAACACATAAAGATCTTGTCCTTAGAACCACCATAATCAGTTGTTTGTATAGCAACACCCATTGCACTGACAGATAACAATCGTACTATCTAGTACAACACTATAATCACGTTTCAAAGTATTATTACTATCATTAAAAACTTCATAAACCCAAAGAAACCACTTGCTATCTCCATTTAATTAGGTGACTCCATCGACACCTGATAAAAACCATATCTTTGTATCAATATTCTTATTTATTGCGACAAATTATGTCAGCTGATATATTTTGAATAATTGATACGTCTCTGACTAGCGTAATATAAGCAATCAATCAATTATCGATCACATGGTTTTGCGCAACGAACGATGGCCCCATTACAATTGCGTTTTTCCTTATATTATCATTTTTAATATCTATCCTATCACCGATTATTACATTTAGATGATGAACGATCGCAATAAAGCGATACGCCGTTATCTGTTCCCTTTTAAATCAACCTAAATACGGTTTTAAAATGTCTTTATTATCATGATTAATTTGTCAGTTGGTGTTTTGTTTTCAATATTAATTAGCTCTGTATCAGTTCTGTGTCATACTTGTTTGCTTTAGAATTTTTCCATTTGTTTAACATGACAACTGGAGTTTGATACCACTGCATATTTATTGATTTGTAATGGCTTATACGATATGAATGCGTCATCCAATTTTTTCATTGAAGTTTTATCTGCTTGATTGTTTTCGAAACGATGTCCAAAGTCTTATTCGTCACAGATCATTACCAAGATCGTGCTTAGAGATTCGTCAATACTATCTTCTAATCCATTGACATGATATTTAATTTTATCATTGGTGGATTTTCTTTGGGATTCATGATTAACCTTCGAATGCAACATTTTTAAGTGTCATATTATTTATTCAAATTCACGTGTTGGTTTCATGGTTGCATTCACTAAAGCTGAGCATGACGTCCTGGGTTCAACCGTTAAAATGTTATTCAATGCAAGAATTTTTCAGCAGTAGTCTGCAGCCTAAATTCATGCCTGTTTTATAACAATGGGTCCGCCTCTTCTAACATGTACCTTAAACATTTAATAACTGTCGAAATTAGGTATACTACCAGGTCACCTTACAAGGAAAATCTGGTTAATATACTTATTATTTCTTTTTCAACCACTCTAACAATATCTTCTCCTTTGTCCACAGAAGAAGCCAACAGTCCAGAGAGCGGAGTGAAGGATCGAGGCGAAAGGGGGGAGAGGCAGGAAGGGGCAGAGGGCGAAGCGTCCGGCTCTGTGTCCCCTGCATCCCGCACCTCCCCCGCACCTGATGAACGTGACGATATCGAGCACAGTATACCAGCTACCCTGATCCAGGATCCCAATGCTGAGAGGTGAGTTTCAGATTCAAAACCAAATTGTTATACAACGTCCATAGACCGTGGGGTGGTAACCCATGTTGTGTTACATGGGGCTTAAATATAACCTTACCCATATTGGGCATAAAGGTTGTCCAAATCACCAAAGGTGACCAAAATGTTGTTAGTCAAAATTGTAAAAACGGTTGTTGATATAGGAAGACAGTTAAAAATTCCACAGTTTGTTCAGCTCCGATAGCTCATCTTTGGGAAGCTTCCTGAGAAATTAGGACAGATTTTTGATAGGCTCATTCTAAGGCGAAGAGTAAAGACGGCCATTATATCATAAAATAGTTGACAGATCATTAGTTTCGGTCGTAGGCGAAAAAAAATGACGATCTTTGTTTCAATCTCTCGAGAGGAGTCATTAATTTACTTTAAATGTTAATTGATCTTGCATCTTCGATCTGTCATGTCATCACAGCAAGATTGACCATACGGAGGAATTACATCATTTGATTCGGAGTTGCCAATACTTGTAGCTTGCAGGTCCTCAATCTCAAGTACCATCCTTTAAAAGCTTTGAGATTTCACGGCTTACAATTTAAATTATACTGTCACTTCTCTTCTGTGATTTCCTGATATTTTGACGCTGTTGCAAGTGCCACCTGAAGTTATTCAGGTTGACAATCACGGAAATATCTCGCGAGTGACAGTATAAGGTTAATCATTTCCAATACTGCACCACAAGGCTTTTATGCAAATTAAACCATCAACAACAATCTCGAAGCAACGGATTCATTCATAATACCATACGCCATTGTCAACGCGGAGGTCCGCACATCACTCCATGGTGTCCACTTTAATGATCCCATTGTTTCCACCGATCACTTGACAACGACTGTCCACTGACATCACTACTTATCCAACCAACATAACTTTACAACTAACATAACTCTTATTCCAAAGCGCATAAAGTTTGAAGTTGACTATGAATACGAAAATTTTATACAGTCGAGATAGAGGAATGAAAATTTAAATGTGCAGTCGAAATAAATCTTCTTAAAAGGGGCTAGAGTTGATTTTAGAGCGTCTGGAGTGCAGAAAGAAGGTGGTAGAGATAGAGAAATGAATGGACTCGTCAGTGACAGTTATAGTGGGTAGAACGACTAAAAATGATCTGAATTTTCAAAATGACGTTCCATCAATTTTCATTTTGAAATGCTTTTGGATTTATCGATGTTGGTAAGAATGATTGATTGGTCAAACGGTTCGACATAAGCCACAATACACTTGGTGATAGACTGTTAGTGCAATCCACAAGGAGAAATCAAGGTGAAATAAATTTCATATCTAGTTCAACTAATCTAATTGTTCAGGAGACGTTATAGGCAAGAAAGGCGACAACTATTGCAACGCCGTTTATTTCATACTAACTTTATGTTTTTTTTTACAATTTCATTTAATTCTTCTTCAGTATTTACATAAATTATGTCAAGGCTTACACCGTTTTAGCCCCAGTTAACGAAATTATTATTTTATGATGTACAAGTATCAGTGTCTGTCATCACAACATTATAAAACATTGTATTTATTGCCTCTGTATCATGTTCAACTTTGATCGCCTCTTTGTCGTAAGTGCTAATGTTAACCAGGTCTTGAGTTCGATTTCCCAGTCGGGTATCGTAATTCGGTTTTTCATCATCGGGACTTTTTTAGAAGGAACTTAGACTCAAGTATAGTGGCAGTTTCGGTTCATTGACGGCAATGACTCGCCCCCAATTACATGAGGCTTGGATATAAATGACAAATTCCAGTTTACTGTCTAAACCTTCGGGTTGGGTCGTGAGATTGCCTGTGGTTCGAAGTTTTGAAAGGTTATTAGGGCCTTGGTACGTAAAGGAAAACTGAATGAGTTTGGTTTTTATAGTGAATGAAGTCTGGCAGTGCACATACGTTCTCAGATGTACTGAAACGGGTACTTGTAATAGATGGCGCCACGTGTCAATTTCTAAATTTACGAGAGAGAAGCCGCGGGCAAATTATAGTACCAGTATATTTTTATTAGTCTTAGAACACCTTAGACAAAACGTGACAATAATCCTCACAACAGATACCACTTATCACTCAGTTATTATTTGATTATAGGATCAACATTAACATTAATGATTATTGATATTTATTAGAATAATACATGATTGATGTTTTGATTGTGTTAATTAATCATGACCGAGGTTATGATTCGGAGATCTGTATCTGAGGCGGATACGTTTTGTTCGTTGTTTGTGGCTCGTGATATTGTATCATTTTTGTTTGTTGTGAATAAAGTTTCTAGAGTTACGAACCAAAAATTAAATGATAGAGTTGAATGTGAATACTTTATTTCTATTGTAACATCGTATACTGGGTGATTTGTAATTCGATGCGGTCTTTGAAATGGGCGATACTAGACCTTAATTGCAACAATTGAACCTCAACAACATGGGGTGTAAACTGACTGGTTTTGGATATGATGTTGAAGGAGAAATTATATCCCCAAAACCAGTCAGTTTGGAATCCCCCAATAGTAAGTAATAATCAGAAGCCCCCCTAATAGTTAGAAGCTCTAAAAGTCTCACAACTAGTCGTACCATGATGTGTATCGTGGTATACTGGGTTGTGGAGGTCCGCTATGCAGTCGCTTGTAAAATACTGATATTCAGCTACATCTGGTTCGATTGGAAGCCGACCCCAATATAGTTGGGAAAAGGCAGATGATAATATATTCTTTAATAGGCTTGGAGTTGTGGATATAATAACAACTGATTAAAGTTTTGTAACAATCCAAAATAACTCAAAAAAACTTTGCTTTATTAGTCTGATACTCTATACAAAACGAAAAAAACAAAAGCTTAGAGATCAGAGTGGAGGAGTAGAGTGGAGTGGAGGAGGATAGGATAGAAAGATAGGAGATAGATATAGCCAAAAAATCAAACTTGAATTCGATTCTGTTTTGCTAAAGTTAAACTGTTACCTCCAGACTACCTTTTAAGAACCTCCACCTTTATAAGAAACAAAAGGTAATCGACCTCCACAAGTTCAAAACGTCAACATCATTTGACTAACAATAGTAATAACATCAATGTATTTATTTGCATGTCTCGATTACAAGCTGATTTATACTGTTTGTAACAAATCGATGGTTATAAAAGTGTGCGAGAACCGTGTCGAATCGATATGAGGACAGCTGCCACTCGATTTATTGCGATATTTAATTATATTAGTTATATTTATCGTAATTTTATTAGCAATTTTTCATTTCATTTAATTTTCGTCGTGGATGTGGGATATTCGAACGAAGTAGTAATTCATTTTTACAATTCCTGAAAATTGCAATTCTGACATGATTTTGCGACTAACCACGTTTAAATAACATCTTACCATTTACAAGTGGGTCATTTGGATATTCGAAATTAAAATGAACATGATTGTGTGTACGAGCAGTCTCACTAGTCTGTCAAGAAAAAAGCGGCCATATTTCTTACTGTATAAAAAGTCTCACTAATACGAACTTGAGGACATCATTAACATGTTAATTGTATTAGAAATCTTTTATTTCAAATCTTTATCTTTCGTCCGGCCAGGTACGAGTGCAAACCAACACATCACAGACAAAAAACCAAAAGTTATTCGAAACTAAACTCTGTGTTTAAAGGAATAAGGGAAAGGAAGTTAGAGTAAAGTGAATGATAAACTTTGTGGTATAGCAAGTCTGTTCAATCAATGTCAATTAGCTGCACTGAGGTGGCGTGATCAATCATTTTGAGGTTCTAGTGCCTCGAAGTTCTATTGTTTAGATTTTAGATCTACTGATTTAGTTTGTATATTCGCTAAAAATGGATAAAAATATATGTTCCGGTGGGAATGACGGCGACGCATTAGTTGATTGAGTGTTGAAGATGTAAATAGGTTACGAATTATAGAATAATTTTACTGGAATTTAAAGTTTTATGGTAATCGGCTCTCATGTTAGCGACTGTAGCGACATGTGTGTCGAGGACTGATGATAAGACTTTGAGTAATAGTGTGGATGTTTGTGTAGAGAAAGATCAAAGACACGACGGGTAGTCTATATTGTGAAGGATGATAGGGCTAGAAAAGCGGGACTGCTGAAATAACAACTAGTACCTAGAGAAAGTATAGAAGAAGAAGAAGACATAACGCATCGACCCAAAATTAATGGTGAAAATGACCGGAGCATGACCGTGACCGTATTTCTTCTAGAATGACTGAATTTTCTCAGGTTTTTTAGAAGAAAAAAAATTTTTTTTTTTTATTCCATCAAACATTGCAATATAGAGTGAATTTCTCGTTCATCATAGAATAAATGAAAACATGTTCCAAAATCTTAGATGTTTTTCCTTCCATCAATTTTTTAGCTCTCCCTCTATTACTTTCCAATTCTTCCAAAATCTACATCATTCGCAAAGTTCAATAAAAAAACGACTATCTTAGTTTCTCTAAAATGTTCTTCAGTTGTTTGTAGTTCAATGTGAATATAACAATATCTCCGTAGTCACAGGTTGCAGTGAATTGCTTTGTCATCGTAACCAGTTCTAGGCAAGTTGTAAGTCACTTGCTCAGGTGTAATAAATCGAGGTTAACAATAATGTGACAAGCAACAGCTGTAATAGTTGCTGTCGCTTCTTTCATTCCTATTATAGTAGTATCGATTTGTGGATTTTTAATTATAAGTTTAGAAGTAATGATGTCTTTATTGTAATTAACGACTGATACTGCGTTGTTTTTAACTTGCCGGACTGTTTAAATAAGTTAAACATGTTTCTGTTCTTATTTGTTTTTTAACACTTCAGACAAAGAGGCTCTATATTCTAATTATTCTTTCACAGTTTTTTTGCTAGAAATTGTTTTATTCTGAATCACCACTTTCCGTTGAGTACATTTCCACTTTTAGAACATTTAATATTTTTCTAAATTCTGGAAATTGACCACATTTAATAGTCAAATTATCTTCTTAGCCTTGTCTATCTACGAAATTAGGCAAATTAGAGAAATTATCTAACTCTGGCAACGTAGTTACATCTCAACTGTAGGTTTCTAATTGTTTAAGTTCATTCGTTCAAGAAAATATAATTTCGACACAAAATGTTTATTACGTTAGACCCTTTCTGTTGAATAGGTTTCTATTGCTTATTTAATACCTATGTTAGTTGCAATTACTGAACAGAGGCAAAATATGAGTTTGTAGTTGTAAGTTTTTTTTTTCATTGTCTTGGAACAAGCAATTATCTTGACAAACTTAACAGTTCACTAGAACATTAAAATACAAAAGCTTACTTATCTTGTTCGATCATTCCCGATTGACAATAGCTGTCATTTCCTAGGTCTGCAAATTTTAAATCTCAATAACAAAATAATATTTTTCAGTTTATCTAATAAGAGTCAACACATAAACATTCCAATCAGATACATTCTATGATAGCATCTGGAATAAAGGTTGGTTCTATATCTTTCAAAACACTATCATGTCCATCTCCACTTTTTTCTATAATCTTTATAAACGTTTGTACAATGTCTACTATCAAGCTCACTGCAGTTTTATTACCAAAGAGACATGTGTCAGTTATAAAATTTGCTTTGTTATTGCAAAATTATTCAAACGATGTCAGGTGTCCCCCATACATCGGCCCGCACTATGCACACTTTGACGCATAAAACCACTCCGTCCTAATTCCGCCATAGTCTAAAATATATCCCACTAACATTTTTATCATCTGTCGTTACATGTAGAAAAATAGCCTAGAATTCTTTTGTTTATGTCACAACCCACTCGGGGTTATTTTAGTTTGGCGCAGGAGAGAGACGGAGCTAGTTGTCACATAAATACTTGTGATTGATTGACCCGCAGCCCACTAATGCTCATAGGAAGTCATAAACAGCTGTGCGATTCTCTTATTAAAAACTTTATAAAACTTTTGGGGTTTCCAACAAGGTTCCGTCAAATCACTATAACAGTTGTTCAGATCGGATTCGTTGATAACATTTACTTCGCGATCGTTCAATGATAATAAAAACAGTATTATGGGCTGTAAAACGTATCGTACATTAGTTTCCGCCTTTCCGGGGATTAACGGAACATAGTTTCTTTACTTTGTTAATTTATTTATCTTGACGACGTCCTGTCATTATCGATTCGCCGTCTGACATTTATGGCATTGGCGTTCGGAAGTGTCCTAACGTTTCCTTGCGTAAAAATAAAATAAACATGAGAAATATTTTCCCTTTGTCAAAGCAGGAAATCTGTTCGTGATACGCGTAAATCCGTCCGCGTCCCCTGTCTGTCCGTGAGTCGTTAAAAGGACTCGTCTCGGCGTTTTGTTAACGCGCCATTTCCTTGTCAACGCCGTCAACCCTGTCCGGGTAATCTTCTTTAAGCTCTAAGACTTCAATCTCCCACGGCAAGCGCGCTTCATCTTTGCTTACTACACCTATATATCTACAAATGGAATTCCGTAAACAATCTCGTTAAAAAGTTATTGCGCCTATTGGCCATCAAGGTTCTCTGTACATTTTTCATTGGTGTTACGAGTGTGAGTCAGCTATGCGGAGTAGCTCGGCGGTGTCAGTCGGCTGTCATCGGAACGATCGGCCGTCACTGCACGTCCACCTCGCGCATCGCACGCACGCTTGCATTACGCAGCGCCACCCCTCGAAGTGGAATACCGATAGCTGTCTCTGTCTTTCGCGTTACGTGGTACGTTACCGCGGCACCTGTCTCTGTCTAGCGAGGGGCGTGCGGGGCGGGGGCGCTGCAGGCGGGTCGTAAATCACGCGGCGTCTCATTCCACGCGGGACCGCCGCCGCCGCCGCAGGCACCGCGCACTTCCCTTCCGACCGCCGGCATCGCGCCGCGTCTTTCGCGACGTGTTTACATTTTCAACTATTTTTGGGGAGTCTCAATTGTTGTCTAGTAACAAAGTGTTATCAATTGTATCAGTGTTGTATTGATGGATCCGCAAGTTTTTCACCGTTACCAGTTTGGAGCACTTTGAAAACATTACGTCTAAAATGATCGTCGAGCCCGATCACGTGAGGTAGGTTTTCTATTTGTCCAAATGTTTTATTGTTTTGTGTAAATCGTCATGTTTTCTATTGTTTTTCTGTTATTTTATTGAATTTTACACTGGAGATGTTTTTCAACTTTTCCGCTCTCCAACTTGTCGAATTTCAACTTAGAATTTTTCATGTTCTCTCTGATCAGAGCTTCACATACTCTGTGTGTCCAAAGTGTTCGTTCTTCACAAGCTATAAAGTTATTCTTTGTTATAATTTAAATCGTTTCAACATTATATACTAGATTTGCGTCCATATTTTGTATAAAATTGTGACAAAGCAACATTGTCTTCAACATTTTGATAGACTCTGTTACTCAAACCAAAGGAAAGCTTGTTTTTAAAAGTCCTACGTTTTTATACTGAGATTCTAATATCGTAATTTATTTTATGTCATTGTGTCTATAATGTTTGATACGTATATGGCATTTAGGTCTCTCAAAACAATAATGTTTTATTTTATTGTGTTATTTTACGAGTTACGAAGGTTTTTGTGAAAATTCGATAGTCTTTCACTTCTCCAGTATAATGGAACCTGTTTTTTTATTAAGTTTTTGTGTATTTTATTGTCTCATAAATAATCGATAAGCTGTGTCATCAACCACTGTGGTCGTCATGTTTATCACTTCTGAATAATTCGATGAACGATAGCTTTACGATATTGATTCAATAATTTAATATATCCTAGAAGTCGAAAAACTGATTGTTAAATTTTATAGCTGTCATTAATATAACTTATTTGATATCCAATTGATTATTCATGCCCCAAGACTTGACCTATTTGTACTCAATTTACCTCAAATTTATACTGATGTCGAATGTCGTCAATGTTTTTCCTTTTGTATCGCACACAACATATAAACTAATGTCAGGACGTCAACTCTGTCAACAAGCTAGCTTTTTGATTGTATTGTCATCATTAAAAATGTAACAAAACAAAAACTTCTATCCACAAGGACACCCAAACAACGAGCTATAAAGTTTTTTTTAAGATCGATATAAACCCATTAGTGTGTCTATTTGCTATTCACGATCGAGCTATTAATTTATTAAAAATGGCCATTAAAAAAAACTTGCATTCGTTTTGTTTACAGCCGATATTCAAATGTCGATAACCGGTTTAAGATAACGTCGGGCTAAGAGACGGAGGCGGCAATTTTCGCTAAGTGAATAATGTCGGTGGAACTAAACCTGTCACGCTTTTGTCCCCAGGGAGAGCCCGAGATGTCTGTCACGGGAGTCGTCCGGCGCGCCCCGCTGTCCCTCCAATGACTCGGTGTATTCGAGCCGCAGCGGCGCCGGCCTGCCGCTGCCTGCCGCGCTGACCGCCGCCCTGCCCGCCGCCCTGCTGCCCCCGCACTCGGCCGCAGTCGCCGCCTACCTCGGTGCTGCAGCTGCCGCCGCCGCCCAGCAGCGTCTCCTCATGTCCTGCCAGGAGGACATGACTGACTCCGAACGAGGTGACGCCGTACTTGACTTCAGCACAAAACGCAGTGAATCACCACACGATGATGATGATCACGATGATGCCGTCAATCTTAGTAAGAACGAAAACGGTCCACTTGACTTGTCTGTTGGCACGAGAAAACGTGGCCCGGAGGACTCGCCATCGCCAGTCCCATCTAGGAAAAGTTCTAGGCCTTCAGAGTTTAAACACTCTCCATCTCCTTGGTCCACACCTGTGGCACCGCATCTACCATATTTCGCAGCTGCTGTCGCTGCGGCTAGTTTGTCCCCTAAGGGTGGCGTTCCATCTGATTGGAATGGCAAACTAAAACACGGGGGTCCTACACCAAGCGATGCCACAAAAGCACTTGAAAAGATGAGCGAATTGAGCAGACTGGGCGGCGAGGAATTGTTTCGATCAGTACAAAGTGCCGCTTTAGGCGCTGGTCTAGCTCCAAACGCTGCCGCACGTCACTCCGCTTGGCAATCCCACTGGTTGAATAAGGGCGCTGACCAAACTAAAGATGTCCTTAAATGCGTGTGGTGTAAGAAGAGTTTCAACTCACTCGCAGATTTGACAGTACACATGAAGGAGGCAAAGCATTGCGGGGTCAACGTGCCCGTGCCACCTTCTTCTGGAGCACCCATCCCACCCTCTTTACAACCACCTTCCAGTTCGCCATCGACGCCGTCACACAACTCGTCCTCTTCGAGTGGTTCATCAAAACCGAGCCAAAACGATTTGAATATGCTCATCAAAGAGAACATGCCAATTCCCAGAAAACTCGTTCGTGGCCAAGATGTTTGGTTAGGTAAAGGCGCAGAGCAAACCAGGCAAATATTGAAATGCATGTGGTGCGCTGAGAGCTTCCGTTCACTCGCTGAGATGACCAGCCATATGCAACGAACTCAGCACTACACTAACATCATATCGCAAGAACAAATAATTTCCTGGAAATCCTCGGACGACGCTAGCAAGGGAGGGTCCAACTCGACTGCTCCAGGTGCTAACAATGCGGCACCACCCACTACCGGTACTAGTAGTCACGTTAGCGCCGTATTAACTTGTAAGGTTTGCGACCAAGCATTTAGTTCCTTGAAAGAGTTGAGTAATCATATGGTAAAGAATTCTCACTACAAAGAGCATATTATGAGATCAATCACCGAGAGTGGAGGCAGGAGACGTCAGACGCGTGAAAAACGAAAGAAATCTCTGCCAGTTAGAAAACTCCTCGAATTGGAGAGAGCACAACATGAGTTCAAAAACGGGGAAGGGAACGGTGTACCTATGGGTAAACCAATTAGAGACTTCGGCGCTGGTAGCCGAATCACTTGCGAGAAATGCGGTGACAAAATTGAGACTGCGGTATTCGTCGAGCACATACGACAATGTATTGGTGCACCGATGTCTAATAGCCAAAGGAACTTTTTGAAGAGCGCGCTGTTATCTAATAACATTATCCCTCCCGACGTCCCCGGCCACATCACACCAACCGGCCGCGACGGCCGCAAGAGCATCAACGAGGAGCTGCCGTCACCCGGCTCCGCACACCACCGCTCTCCATCCTCCGTGAACGATTCCTCCCCGAGTTCCAAAGATCCCAACGCGAGCAATGAAAAAAGCTCGTCGCCTTCGGTTCTCAACGCCATAGAACAATTGATAGAGAAGAGTTTCGACACCCGATCGCGGCACACCGTGCCTGGCATGCCAGGCGGCGCTTCCCACGCGCCCATCGGGTCTAGCATTCTAAAGAGATTAGGCATAGATGAGAGCGTAGACTATACCAAACCGCTGGTAGATCAACAGACTATGAATATGTTGAGAAATTACCACCACCAGCAAGGATACGGGCGCCGCGAGCGCAGCGGGAGCGAGTCCAGTTCCATGTCCGAGCGAGGCGGTAGTAGAGTAGAATCACTGACTCCCGATAGGAAGATGGACACGTATCACATGACTCCTCGCACTACTCCTGACACGCGCGGTTCTCAAACCCCAGCCTCCGAGGACCGCCCGACTGAAGTGCGAATAAAAAGGGAAGTCGAGGAGGAAGAACGCGAAAATGGCGTCGATTTGAGCAGCCAGCCAGTGCGAGTGAAGACTGAGGTAGACGACGAAGAGGAACCGCCGAGGCCGAGCAGCACCGCCGACGAGGACGTGAAGCCCGTCGTGGCCAAGCGTGAGAGCGAGGGACCCTCTCCCGCCGCCAGCCCGCGCAGCCCCGCCAGCGACCGCTCCGCCACCACACCGGGCGCCGAGCGCAAGCCAGCCTCCAGTCTGGGCGCACTCAGCTCCATGTTCGACAGCCTGGCGGGCGGCGGCGCGGGCGAGGCCAGCTCGTCCCGGCGCGGCGGCAGCCACCCGCTGGCCGCGCTACAGAAGCTGTGCGACAAGACCGAGTCCAACCCCTCCCGCGCCCCCGCGCCCGCCCCCTCCCCCGCCGGCCCCCCCAGCATTCTGACGTTCAGCTGGGCGTGCAACGACGCGGTGGTCACCGACTCCATCATGAAGTGTGCTCTGTGCGACACGCCGTTCATCTCGAAGGGCGCCTACCGGCATCACTTGTCTAAGATGCACTTCGTGAAGGACGGCGCGCTGCCGGAGCCGGTCCCGCTGAAGGCCCCGGCGGGCGCGGGCTCCCCGGGCGGGCACAAGGGAGGCTCCACGGCCGCGTCGCCGCAGGACCCTCGCTCTCCCTCGCAGTCGTTCGACGAGAGCCCTCACTCCAAGTTCCTCAAGTACACGGAACTGGCCAAGCAGCTCTCCAGTAAGTACGTGTAGGCTGGACGGCCGCCAGTTGTGATGATACCATATCTTGCTACGTTAAACCTTGCTAGGGTTAGGTCGCAGCCGCGACGCTAAGTATTTCGAAACTCTTTGCCAATTTAATTATTTAGGTAATTATTGTTAGATTTCACCGCATAGATCGGTTAGTGTAATAAATTAATAGCGACTTAAGTATACGCCAAACGTCTTACGTTCGTTTTAGGTAATAAGAGAATATTTTCAAAATATTGCCTTTAGGTGATCGGTTGTTGTAAGGGCGGCAGAGCCCGTGGCTTATCTTCCACACTACGTTATAATTCCATTTCGATAAATGTAAATATAAGTCACATTAAGTCATAAAAAATACGATTCGATCTCTTTTGTAAATGTATATTTTTTGCTAATTAATTCTTTGGAAAAGGTAAATCGTGGAAATTCGTTTTCGTTAATTGCAATTCGCCTTTCGCATGTGATTCGTCTATCGTATTAGTCGCGTAGTGGCGTTGACTTTCAGTATTTTAACAGAAAATTCGTTGCAATATCATTTTTTTTTTCGTGTTACTTAATTTTTTATGTAAATCAGAGTTAGGGTTAACGTGGTTAGTTTATGTATATTTTGATGATTTTCTTGTTTTTTTTTGTGAATTTAAGAGATCCGTCGATGCGTATAATCTCGGAGATTCAATCTCATTCGTTTCTGTTCGTTTTGTACATACAATTCGACATAGAATGCAATATAACAATCTCCTTAGTGTAAATTTTGCTATAGGTATGCTCTCCACGCGAGGATGCTATTTATTATTTAGTGATAAGTACATAATATTAGGTAAACTACATCTGTGAACAATTGTATACCATTATACCAGCGCATTAATCGGTTGAACAATCAACCTATATTTAAAAGTGATACATATACATTTTTTTTCGTTGAAAGGAATGATAACATTCGTATACGTTTAGAACATAAAGATATACCAGATATATCTTCCAATTTGTAACGACAGATATACGATGATGTATATACGGCACTTGAGAGTGAAGAACCTCTTTTATATTTAATAAAAAATATTGTAAACTGTCTAATGTAAGTTTCAGACGATATCAACAAAAAAACTTTCATTGTAAACTGAATATTCGTGACGATAAAAATTCCATTTACCCCTTTGACGTATACGACATTTCTAATGGAATATACAATTTTAAAATTTTATTTCAAATTTATTTTTTGATGTTTTAAATATTATACATATTTCTTTCAAAAGTTGCGAATATTCAGCTAATGACGATTAAAATCGATAAAAATTTGAAATCGTAAAAAATCTATCATTTTAACGATAATAATGAAACATACGACAAATATTATGTATACGCTAGCTCTGATGAGAGATTTTTGCTCATTCTTAAGAAAAAAAAAGTAAAAAAATGGTGTTGAAATATTGATTTTACCAAATTTAATAATCTTATTTAATATTTTATGTTGTATTTCAAAATGCAATTAAAAGCTCAAAGAAATATATATGTTACATACTTTAAAATAATGTCTATTTTATTTGAATTATTCTCCCTGAAACCAAACACAAGAAATAAAGCAAAAGTGTCTGTTTATACACGCACACGCACACACACACACACACACACACATACATAAAAGCCATATTATTTCAGAGAAAAACTATCATTAAGTTCTATTTTTGTGCATAAATTGCCAGTTAAAAGATGCACTAAATACATCGAACTTCATCCTAATATCATATAATATCTGGGTTAATGATTTAAACTGTAACACATTGTAAAATGAAGACCACAAGACAATGTCTGGGCTTTTCTAAAAAGTACCAGGCTGAAAGAATAAGACTAAAAACTTTCGATAAACTACTGCCTAGCCTGTGTCCCAGCAGTGGGGATATTATAGGTTGATGATGATGAAGATACTTATTACATTATTCAGACGATTGAAAAGCAAGAGAAAAGAAATCGGTAAGTATACTGTCTGACCACAAACTGTTTAATACATCAATTTGTATATAGGAAAAAAGCTTTAAAGCTTTTGTCAAACAGACAGGCGAGGCGAATGCGATAAGAAGCGCTTTTTTTTGTAATGCATGGAATTGTTTGAATCCAGTCACATTGAAAAACGAAAGCGGTCCGATAGTCTATGTGACTGGCTTCAAACAATTCCATACATTACAAACACGACGCTTCGGCACGTATTTGTTTCGCGTCTCAGTTTGACAAAGGCTTAAAAGTTACATTTTCTCCTAAAATACTTAACACACGAGTAACTGAAATGAACACAGCTTAGAGACAAGGAAATTATTGATAGTTTCCACCTTATCACTCGCAGACAGTTCTGTTGACATAATCGTCAAAAGGTGTCAACTAAATACCAAGTAAAAACCAATATCTACACAAAAATACATAACATTTATATGTTATTGACACAAACGCCACGTGTATTTTTCATCCTTGTAATGACACGTGTCAATGATATGTCTGACTGGCATTGAAGGACCATGACTTTTCAGTTATTGTGCCTCTGCAATGCAATAGCAACCTTGTTGAATGGGAATTAAGATCATTAGGAGTTTTTTCATAGTTGTGTACCCATAAAAGAAAAAAAGTCTTGAATTTCTTGCAAGAAAAACCCTTACTGCAATGAAAATAAAGCTCACTGTGATTTTGACGGTGACTGAAAACTTGAAAGTGAATAAAGGTTCCAGTGATCTCCAGTACTCCTGAAGTTTTCAGCACCTGAAAACGACCAGCAACATCAGCAGCGATATTAATAAGATAATAAGTATTTAATATAAATTGAGTGAGTATGAATATTGAACTAAAATATAATTATATCTTTGAACTGAAAAAAAAAACAGAAATGAGATTTCTTACGAGATAATCTATTGGGTTCGATTCCCAGATCAAACAAAATGTTATTGAGTTTTCCATGTCGAAATGGCCATCATAAAATCAATTATTTAAAGTAGGCTATAGGCGGTTACGTGCATTTTTGAGTCAAAAGACAAGATGGCATAACACAAGTTTTTACGTTTTATGTGACGAAAAGTAAACTGGGACTTTGACATTAATTTGATGGTAAAACTAGTTCCTCGTTCGTACACTAGAGGCACATTTTAATTTTTCATACAATAAACGCCGTACTACTAAAATACGCTATATTGTAAAATACGGAAAAGTTGTGATAAGGCCTCTGCAAAATTAAATTAAAAAGCTTTTCAAATGTACTTACGAGGAACTATTTTTTTTCTTCTTTTTTCCCGTGTTGGTACTTTACGACACATAAACATAAAAAGTAGTGCTAGGGAGAGTCAGAAAAAAATAGAAATGACTTAGTTTCCTTAAAAGACAGTTCTGGGTTCGATTCCCAGATAAAACATAGTGTTACCGGGTTTTCCTTATCTAAGTTCACAGTAATCAAAATCAAAACAATTTCTTCAAGTAAACCAGTTACAGGCATTGAATTGTCAAAAGACAAGATAAGCCTGTAGTCTAGATTTTTTTAACAAGAGTTTAACAAGCGAAATATAAACCAGTCTGTCCTCAAGACATAATGAGTATAATATTACCTTATGTTATGAAAGATACGAAACGTTATTATGAAAGAAATACGGTCGAAATAACAAAATAACTAGGTATAAACTGGGACGCTGTCAATCAACGACGAGACAGATTGAGAACGTTTCAATTTCGTCGACTTGACATCTGGTCAGTTGAAGTTCATGATTGATTATGATTAAATGACAATCTCTGAGTGTGGTGGCAACTGACTCAATCATTGAGTTGAAATTGAAGGAATCATAATCTAAAATTCCACAATGAAACATGACGTGGTTGGTGCAGTGGCTGAGCTATCGAACGCTGTGCTATGTTGTCGTGGGTTCGATTCCTACTCGAAACAAATACTCGTAAAGTACGGTCTGGTTGCTTATGTACCTATGTGAATTTAGATGTTTAAACCCACGAACGATAAAGAAGTAATTCGTAGCGTGGGGGCAGTTTAAAAAAAATAACGTCGTCGAAGTATATAGTAGCAACACACGATTATAAAACTTGACATCCTTACGTTTCTGCCTACCCCAAGAGTCATGGGTCATGGGTTCGAACCCACTGTTTGCTGTTTTAAGTTGCTGTTAAGTTAAAATAAGTCAATATAATTTAGCCGTTGATTCAATTTCTATCAGCCTAAAACTCCCTACGATGTTAAGCAGTGACAGAGAATTTAAATAATTTTCAACAGATTCTATTGACTGATTTTCACACTATCAAAACTTTTAAAAAACTTTCACATAAAAAAAAAACATTAAAATTTAACTTTCGAACGCCTAAAGATATTCTCAAAAGCGAGCTCAAAAATCGTCAATTAGCCAGTCATAAAACACCTTTGACTAACCACTACTAAATCTGTTGGGCCCCGAAATCACTCAGCGAGACGTCTTAACTCCAAGAAACCTCGTCTTTATCACCTAAATTACGTCATTCATCGCACTTTACGCACATCCCTCACCAACCAACCAAATACATCGACGGTTTACAACCTACTGCATACATTGACGGGCTAACAGGCAGCTGAGTGAGAGGTAACGAAGGTAACCGGTAATGGATAGCTCGGTAGGGGAGATGGTTGGGTGAGAACTGTGACAGACGGGCCGTCAGTCAAACCCTTGAAGGCGAGCATTCGTCGCTACAGGTAATGAAAATATACGGACAGGTATTGGGGGCGGAAACGGTGACTATAAAATACATTTTTGAGAAGAAAATTGTCAGGTTATAGGTATTATAAATTGAGTTAGATATAAGTGTACTACGATAGACTGACAAACGGATGTGCTATGAATGCTAGTCCGAAACACCATAGTTCGAATTCATGCTTGTGCGACACACTGAAGGTTGACATCACGCTGGCCTTTAAAATGATTTTTATTATTAGAAATGAGATAATGTAATAAAATATCATTTCAATTATTTTTATGAATTTGTCGTGTCATGAAGCTTACGAAAAACGTGAAAGGTTGTTGAGCAGTAAAACAAGTCCTAGGGATCAGTTTTTGGGACTCGCTTTACATACATATTGTTGGAAGTTGAAATCAGTCTAGACTGCGACCCTAAAAATTCAGATTTCTACAACATTCTTAAAACCTGAATTTCAGTATAATTTCCACTGAAACGTGACCGCCACACCTTCACCTCCATACAACCTCGTCTCAGCGACCCAACCCCAAACAAGACAAACGTTCCCCGGCCCCTCAGACCGCTGTCTGTCATTGTACGTCTAATAATGGTGACTAATTAAAATGACATTTTGTTTTATATCATCAAATTAATGAATACAACCCCAACCCCCCGCCCGCCGTTGGGGTACACCGGGGTACCATTGCCCACGATTTACGAGCCCCGCAGTCGCGAGATGGATAGCATGATTTATACGCTGTTTATCATCTTTTTATGGCATCGAATGAAATAATACTGTGTTTATTTTTTTTCCTGCTTTTTAATTATAGTTGTTTCTGGACAGTAAATTCGCTTATTTATTGTGATGGCCGGATAGTTGTCGAGAATGTTTAATTATTTCCACTCTTATTTACGATCGGCTTTTGGGTCTTTCGAAAAAAAAGGATCACTAATAAAATCGTTACAGTGTTTTTGGGTTATGATTTTTATTAAAATGAATGGTGATTGAACATCTGTGGGCTATTGGTTAAATACAAATCATTCAAATGATAGAAAAAATGGATTTTTAGTGATGGGTGGAACTCGTTTAATTTTAATGAGCAGCTCAGCATAAACCGATCCAGTATTTTTCAACATCAGTTGATCCAATCAATTTAGTTTTCATTTCTGTCTATTCTCTACAGTTTGAAATATTATGAAACATTCCTGTGCGTAATTTGTTGGGACATAAAAGTAATCAAGTGTCCCATATTAAAGTGGGACCGGACACACTCTATCAACAAATGCTGGATGTCTTATTAGTCGTATATCACTTCAATATAATATACGTCACTGTTTATTTAACGATTTTCTTTTGGACGCTGAATTAAATTGAAGTGTCCAGGATACAATATTTCTTAGTTGATGAAAAAGAGAGCTCTCATGCTATCGCAATATCAAACTGAATATGCATAGGCTGAAATGGACCAAATGTTTAACCATTTAAGAGGGTGTATGTCGAACTTTCAAGTTCTTATTTTTCGAAATTAATTAAGTTTTCCATAGAAACAGAGATTTCCTTTGATAGAAAATTAAGACAAATCGAATATTTTCTTGTTATCTTTTTAGACTTTAGTGTCCTTTATAAAACCTAGGATACCAACCGTCTTTTTTGGACGACCTAAAAAGCTCTTACATCAGTGGTAGTCCAACAAAAATAAATTAAATCCTTTCCTTCAAAAACCTCAGAAACAAAACCACTTATCAGCATCCCACCACATGCTCCCAAAGTGGCAATTCCATTTCACTTTTCACTCCCATTTACTTTGGCACAAAAACGTTCATAAACAATGACCTACAAAAGAGTCACTATCGCCTGACTGATGGGTCTCTATGACCCATCGTTGAGTAAATAGCGAGATTTAGATCGCACAATAAATGATTTACTTCAGGTCGGCCGTAATAAGTAGATTGATGTAGGAGCGCCCCCCGTCATTTGTCTCGTGGCAGCGGTGGGGTTAAGTTCGGTTAGCAAAAACAGATGCTTTTTCTTAAGTTTCGAAGGTTTTTTACTAAGCTCAAAGAGCGGAAAGTATCTTTATAAGTTTTTTAAGACTATTTCGAGGTATTTTTGGTAGTTATAGTTAGTGTTATTAATGGAACATGTGTTGTATCAAGATTCTGGATAATTCAACAACTTACATTTTTTCTTAATTTCGATAATTTTAAGGCTTTTTTTTGACCCAAGAGCTGGCTTTTACCTTGGTCAGAGGCTAAGCATAGCCATTCAAAGGGGTAACGCCGCCAGTCTCTTGGGCACATTACCAGCTGACAGCGTTGAAGAGGAATTTTTCGATGACTTGTAATATTTTAATTTAGTTTTTGGTTTACGTACAGATTTTTTTTTGTTTTTTGTTTGTTATATAATTAGTTTTAATTTATTTATTATTGTAGTTTTAATAAACTGAATAAAAAGAATTTTAATATTATTATTTTTCAAAATGTTTGGAACATGTTCTTTTTCAAAGTGGTTAATTAATAAAAAAAAATGGTCAGTGAAAACAAATAGTTCTATAATTCTTAGTAAATATGTAGTGTTTGATCGTAGTAAGTAGATTGATGTAGCAGCGCCCCCGAGTCATTTGTTAGAGGGCTCGTTTTAGGGTTAAGTAAGGTTTGCAAAAACAGATCCTTTTATTCGGACTTTTGAAGATTCGGGATGTGATTTCCTATTTAAACATGGAATAAGTTTATGAAAAAGATACATTTATTGGAATGAACTTTTAAGTGAATAATAGAAAAGTAAATAATAATGATAATAGTCCCAAGCTAAGCAGAGCTTGTGTAATGGGTACTAGACAACTGATAAACATACTTATATATTTTTAAATACATACATTTTATAGATAAATTACACCCAGACACAGAACAAATGATCATGCTCATCACACAAACATTTGTCATGGGTGGGAATCGAACCCACGACCCCCGGCATAGCAGTCAGGGCCACTAACGACTAGACCAATGGGCCAGTCGTTTATGTATGTTTTTTCAGTTCATTTGTAATTTCACTCAATGAATTTTGAAAGGGGTTATTGTAAGTTCACCACAAAATAATTCCCCACGCAAAAAGTATGTTTTTAAATTAGCCAAAGATTATTTCTTTTTTTTTTCTTGATAGTGACTTGATAGCACGTGCATAAATTTATATATATGCTTTCCACTTTACATTAACAATAATTCCTTTACTGAAACTTTACATAACCCTCTTTCGCTCGGTCATACCCCGGAATACCCCTACTATTTGCCCAAAAAGCTTATTGACCTTGACCGACTTTCAGAGGGAGAAGTTTTGCTCTCGACTTTTCACTTTAGAATGAAATACTAAAGTTGTTTATTAGTTATGCTGTAATATTCTACTTCTTTAACTTAGGGGCAAGTCCAAATAGCATTAGGGGATGCATTTTCTTCTTGTCCGTATTTTTATTAAGTACTAAGTTTTTGGGTGATTTTTGATAAGAGAAAATTTTGTAAATGCTTATCGTATAGTCACAATAACATTTCGTTTAGTTGCCAAATTGATTCAAAAAGCAAATGTAAACCATTAAAAATATAAATAATTTTCCATTCATTACATTCAAACAAATTAATTACTTCGCACACTGTGCTAACGTTTGTTTATTCTGGACAAAATATAATATCATTGTTAATATTTCAAATGTTATGTAGGCGTTATAAATTCGTTTATTTATTGAATCATATTATTTTGGACAGGGAATAATTGTAATGTTGAATAAATACGTCGCTCGCGATATTTAGTAGTTCCAGATGAGTATTTTAATTGATGTTAGGTGATTTTGTGACTATAATTTTATTAAAGTGTTTCGTCACTGTGAAGGTTGACCTTTATGTGTATTTGTGAGATTGATATAACTCCAGTGTTAATTATGTCTTTTTCTGTTACCTTCTTATTTTAAAGAAGACTGTAATGTTGAGTAAATCCTTAAAACTTTACAACTTGTCGTAAATAAACAAAAAAATGTTAAACATGAAACTAAAAATTTCAACCCTTTACCTTTTCAATATAAAACCCACCTCACCGGTAAAACTAAAACGTATCGATTACTGAACTAAAACTATATTGAAATGGAGCGCACTCCACCTATAACTCTTGTCGAAACAAATGCCGTCCACTCTGCGGCATCTGTCGGCACTGATGGATGACGGGACATGTGTCCATTATCGCCTGCACACTGCGCCCAACGTGCATCCACAAAAGACACAGGACAAAAAAATCGCGTGGCTTTGACACGCTCGTTAATCAAATTATGCGATTTAGTGCAATAAATTTTTCGAATAGCAACTTTTTGAATATGGGGAACATTGTATAGGATTACAGAAAAAAAGTTTTTGTGTTTGAACTAACAAATCACTTTCATTCACTTTTTCTTCAGACGCGATAAATAATTGCCGTGATTGGAAGGATTTATGACAGAAATAAAGATGGCAGTTTATAAAAATAACGGCTGTGTAAATATTGGTTCTCGTATTTGCGAGTGTTTCAATAACGAACGTAGGGAAACTGTTGAAAAGTTAACGATCTCATAGAATGATAGAAAAATTAAAAGATGACTGTGTTCATATAAATGTCTTCTGAGCGATTACGCAGCTAAATTAAGATAAACCCAGTTGATCAAAGCTGGTTTTGTGTAAGAAAAATATTTAAAATACTTGTGAACAAGCGTTTTCCTTTCATAAATTACACATTGGTTGGCGTTACACAATTTGAAAACCTAATTAATAATAATAATAAATGCTTCATTAACCGTATTCAAAACATGCTGTTGAAATAAAAATTAAAAGATATTTTCAGTGAAAGACACTGACAGTTCAGCAAAAACTTCAATCAAAATGCTATAATTAGCAAAAAAAACTTTACTCACACCTCGTCCCAAAAAAAACTCTAAATAAAAATCAAAATTCAAACACCTGCGAATAACCCCTTTGTCCAGACTCCGTGAGTTCGGCACACGGTGCACACATTTGACGATGACGGATGACGGACGGACGCACACTTCCGCGCGGGGGTAGGCAGAGGGGGCTCGCAAGACCCGCTCTAGATATATTCCCGTCTATCAATCCACGTTGACGTTGACGGGTTGCATGAAATGGTAGCTCGTAGGTCGGGTATTTTCGACCGAGCGGGAGCTTGTGTATTTTTAGTGTAAATTGCAATGTTTTAAATTAAATTCTTATTTTTACGTGACAACTTTAGCTGTGAAATATTTTCATCGAATCTTTCAATCAATCAGTCTTTTAGAATTGAGTTGAAGCTGTTTTAAAAAATGATTTAAATTTTAACAAACTTTAGGTGTGCTTATTTTGGCAAAAAACAAGTTGCAAAGTGTTGTTATTTGTCTAACTAGTGCTAAAAATATTTCTGTATTTGAAGAACTTTTGAACTGGCTTTGCTTGCTTACAGGTGGTTCTGACTTTGTTACGTGTTAAGGATGTTAGTTGTCGTTGCTATTTCATCCTTTGATTAAATGAACTCGTTTCATTGCAATCCCCACGATGGGGTGACGTTGCAATTCTCTACAGCCATCGGTCTGTTCGTCTAAAAACTTCTTCAATGAAATTGTTAGGTTGTAACATGATAGCTACTAAGACTTACAAAATATTACATATGTCTCGTTCGATGACGTCGCAAACGCGATGTGAACATAATCGAGGTCCCAGTTTCGATTCCTAGGCAGGGCTTAATATTATTTTGGTTCAGTAATTTCTTGGTAGCAGCCACGGAGTCTGGATTTGTTCATTTCACGACCAAGTTATCACGATACAGCGATATCATCTCAATGACTGTCTGTTATGATTGGTCATACACACTTAGAGTTACCATCACTATCTAGTTGCTATTCCACCATCTAGCACAAAGAACTTCTAAACATCTTTCTTAATGATGACAGCAAAATAGTAGATCTGAACACCTGCTGCTGTACTTCTAAATGCATATAGGGCATAGGCTTCTTCCGTGTTAGTTTGTTTCTTTCACCTTTTTGACCTAAAAAAGCGAGCTCGTATTTTTTTTTTAGAAATTTCGCCTCTTTTTACGGTTGACATAATTGTAACAATGTAAGTATGTCTACTATCAACAAATATCTGCTATTTAACCAGATCATTTTTATATTTCAGTTTAAAAAGGTCGGGGCATGGGACCCAAACAAAATGCCAATCGTTTCGTATTTTTATAACAACTTTTAACAATACTAAAAGTATCTCTCTAATCCGAGCCTGCATCAGAACATTAGCTAGAAGATCATTACCCGCACAGTTATTGATATTTATCGATCATATATCACAAAAAGAGAACGCGGAAAGGAAACATCAGCTGTCAAGTTACGCTCGAATTGTCACCGCGATGATTAAGCGACGATCAACCAAACTGTTCGCTTCTGTCGCTTGAGTCGTTTGTGGCGGTAGTGTCAAAGATATTTTAGTTCTGTTGTATGCAGATCTATGAGCTGACATACTTTGCGTGGCGAAATATAGAAGCGAGATGAAATGTGCTGGGAGGGATTGATATTTTGAAGAGTGCAAGTAGATACAATTTTCAAAAGTCAATCTCCTTATGACACAATAATCTCTTCGACTACTGCCCAAAAGTCAACTGTACTGTAAGCCATAGATCTGTGCAAAGTTATCCCAGAACGGATCTGAGACACCTGTCCACAGAATCGTCGATTCGAATCCCGAAAATAGTGGTTCAAGCTCTACTCTCAATAAATAATGAAATAACTCTGAATGAATTTTAACTCTGTGTTGTCAACTTCTACAAATCAAACATTTTCGGCAAAGTGTTATTAATTTTCAGCTACAACTTCGACATATACCTACTTTAGATTTAGACTAACTCTAACACCGCGCGCAATCATTCCGCGTTGTCACTTTGTAATTCTAAAGCGTGGCGTTACATGCTCATGTAAGTCAGCTGGTTCTGAACATCCGTTCCAGCATGCGTAACCTAACCTGTCATTTTAACACCTGTCACTTTGACGTCTGTCACTTTGTTACTTATCACATGAGTTTTATGATACGAAAAGAAAGGTGTGAAAACTGAAGTAACTATGACTGACTATCGTATTACATTAAAATCAGATAACTCTTGCATTTTTCTGCCACAAATTCTAGTCATTACTGAACCCCAATCCACACTCCAAAAAAGCTCTTACAAAATGAATCCATCACCATTTTTTCAACCGCATCTCCGATGAATCACGTAATAATAATAATAACGTGATAAAATCTTTTTGTCCAGGCGCACGCGCCCGCGCACACTGTGCTGATTGACAGGCGATTGAGAGCCGATTGACAGTTGACGTTATCTTGACACTGTTTCACTTTCGAGTTTCCGCCGCGTTGTGTTGGTACTATTGATTTCTGTTCATTTATGCTTGTTGGTAATATTTTGTGGAATGTTATTTAGCTTGGTGGGATATTTCAGGCAGGACTGTATTAGGTGATATGGCTTGAATGGTGATGCAAGCAACAAGATAATAATAATGCTGTGATGACGTCAAATACATTCGGAAAAAGGCTTACTGGAGGAAACCAAAAGTTATGAATTAACAATGAGAACAAATTATTGAACACAATTTACGCTTTGAAATTTATTCTGCAAAGGATAGAAATGTTTCAAATATTAAATGAAAGGCAATTAAAATACTTCTTTAGGATTATGAATACTACATACCTTTTTTTTTACGTGGTAAAATCGTCAGATGAGGCCTCGCACCCTGGGCAGGGTGGGAGGGACTGTCAGACTTGTACGACATACCTACAAGTAATATAAAAAAAATGAATTTAGACATTAGTGACCTAAAGCAGGATTTTCACAGCCGGTACGGTTATCCTTAAGCTTGATGAAAGTACTTTTGACTAAAACAATCAATTAATTAAAAATACATGTTTGTGTATGTGAGTTTCTATGTTTGTACACCCACGACACAGGAGAAACTCCTAGCGTTAGGCAATAAAAATGTAAGAATGTTTTGCACCAGATTCAATCAACATAATGTTACCACCAAATTAATCCACTCTTTAAAACAAATATAAACAGAAAATTGCAATCAACTCTATCAAACAAGCCAGATACATTCGTTGAAATCCATCCATCCATCGTATTTAATCAATATGTTGAAAATTGAAACTAAAAGAGTCCAGGTCAAAACTATAATAGCCATACTTATGTGTACAGAGCAAACCCCAATACAGGATGGTACAAGTTATAAACTTTAGAGTTCATTTTCTGTTTTATGATGGAAAAAATAATTAAAGGTAGAGAAATAAGTAATGAGTAGATATTGTAAATTATTATGTTTGAAAATTGAAAATAATTTAACTTAAGCCCATTAGCTTAAGTTAGGAACCCCCAATGAATGAGTTAGACCCTAAAAAAGATGCTTAAAATGAAGAATCTGCTTTTTATTTGCACTACGATTTATTTTCAAGTTTTTGTATGTTTGTAAGTTAATTGGCAGTTCGAAAACCAGCACAAGACTAACTCATTCTGACAACAAATTGCTAGAAGAAAGAAACAAATGAAAAAATAACCATAGAAAAATAAAAATGGTTGTATAACGTAAACCTTTTTATGTTTTATACACGTTTACATTATTGTAAAACGTGAACCTATAATTAAATTAGTAAAAAATGGTTATATATTTAATAACAATTTTTTTTTATCTTCAGCTTTTCAGTCATTTTCATGTAACGCATAAAATCTTTACTAACAGCTACGTATCTTTGCTTTAATGTTTTTTTTTTATTTGACCCGCTACCTCTTATACCTCGTCCCCCCGCCCACCACACCCCACTTCGTGCACACGTCAGTCAGCACCCATCAATCACTGTAGCCATGACGCCACCACTCATATTTCAGGGGTCGCCTTTCAAACAATCCTTCACCCTTATTACTACAGCCATAAGGTTCAAATTAAGGCGAAATGAAGCCAATCGATTAAGTGCTTTGTTAATGAGTCGACTGTAAGTTTTACATTACCTGTGTCCTTTAGTGTTTATAGTGATGCATACGATGTGGTTTGGAGGTGAAGTATGGAGGTGAGGTCTCTGTTTACTTAATTTGTATGTTTCAAAATAAAATTCATTGTAGTTATGTGAACCAGAAAGCGTTTGGATCATCATAGGATTCGAAAAGTAGCAGTTGGCTGTATGTCATTATTTTATCCTCAATAGCGACATTTTCAAATAAAACAGCATGTGTTTTTCTAACATCTGTGGGTTTGATTCCTAGTCTGAAAACTGATTTTTCAAAGATACAATTCAGTTTCTTTTTAAGGAAACTTTTCCCCACACTGGGAATTTATTCTGCAATGTGAGTGCGTTTCCAGACATTTCAAGAAAAAGGGCGAATAGCAACCACTGACAGGTCATAAATATTTGTTCAGTGCGGCAATCGACCTAGCAATACGCAGCACAGCAGTCAGTCACTTCACCATTGAGCCATTTTTAGGGTTCCGTAGTCAACAAGGAACCCTTATAGTTTCGCCATGTCCGTCCGTCCTTCCGTCTGTCCGCAGCTTAGCTCAGGGACGCCCAGTACTAGAAAGCTGTAATTTGGTGTAAATATACTAAATACTATATTTTTTTAGGGTACCTCCTGTACACGTTAAGTGTGGGGTATTTATTTATTTATTAGAAAAGTACAGCCACATCACATACATTTAACATTAAAATTTACAACTTATAATAAGAGCGTTCTGATGCACGTAACAATAATGGTATATATGGGGTATCATTAAATAGGTCTTTAATTAATATTGATAGTTTCCATTGACAATTTTTTGATAAATAGATTCGTTTGTGGAATATTAAGCTTTAAAGTGCTAAATTATTGCTCGACTCGAGTGTCCCACCCTCTACCAGTTAAACGGATATGTTTGGGGATGTGAAAAAATTCACAATAGTAGTATATATAACGTAGTTTAAAGGAAAATTATCATGACTAAGTAGGCTTTACAAGTTTACGAGTAATGGTCGACCAAGTTATAAAACGTACTTGGATAACATATATTTTCCTAAACAAAATGTATCGGAGAACATGTTTTTCAACTGCAAATGTAAGTTTGTCAACTTTAATTAGTTAAAATAAAATTTAGCGAATCAGTTTAGTTAGTTCGCATAAGTATTTTGATGGGCAACTACGGAACCCTACACTGTGTGTGGCCCGACCCGCACTTGGCCGGTTTTGTTTTTAAAACCAGGCTCGATACTCCATTCAATTTTTTTCACTATTCTTCAGTTTCAAGTTTGAACCGATTGGAAAAACTATGCTAAAGGATGCATTTACATAATATAATAATACAAGTGTTTGTAAGCATATACAGTTCTATAAAAATACAGCCAGCTGACGATTCTAGAAAAGCAAACAGTACCCTCAGCACGAGTTTTCAGTAAATGAGACGTAAACTGGAACTTTGACAATTTTCAAGGAAAAAATGGAACAACGCCTCTGGTGTGCGAAGAAGGAACTAATTTTTTCCTTGAAAATTATAAATTTCTTGAAAAGTGTCAAAGTTCCAGTTTACTTTACGTCTCATTTACTGAAAACTCGTGCTTATAGTACAGTATTCCTACGTATAATTTCAATGTATTACCTAGACACAAACAACAACAAGGGTATGTAAGTGCCAGTTATAACATTAGCTATTGACGTTAATATCACAAAGCAGATAGCCTGCCTATTTATTCAGATAATGGTTCTCAGTAATGACGGATTACGCCCAGTAATAGTACTGTTATGATCTATTTTGCATACAATCCCCTGTAATTTGCGAACTGATTTGAGGCTTGGATTGAAGTTAGCTACCTACTAACTGGAACGGTAAGTAGATACTGTTTAGTTGGAAAACAAGGGAGTAATAGCTTCAGGAATACTACAAAGTAAATGTATTTCATAAATTAATGGGTATAAATCTGTAGTCTGAAATAAAGAGGTAAGAAAATCCTATTTTTTTGTTATATTTGACTTCCTATCTTTCTTACTCGACTTTTCTGAATTGTTAACTTATTGCTAGCTCTTCTTCTGTGATACTTAAATCAGGTCCATTTTTAGGACTGGGTGACTATTGCTCCTCACTAGACCTTCATAGTCATGACTACCTAACTTGCTCAACATTTCATTGCTAAACCAGGCTGCCTATATTATTTTCAACCCACTAACAGATCACTACACTACACGATCATCATCTGCCTAGAAATTTTATCAGCTGTATTTCAGGGGGCAGGCGGCCTGGGAGGGAGGACTCATTTGATGATTTTATCACGCTAAAAAAGCTGTATTTCAGTATTTTACATGGAGCTACTGCCTGTTTGACCTCCACATCCCAATAACTGATTTCGAAGAAGACACTTAATTTGAGCCCTGAACGACTAATCCTGCACACTGGACCATCGTTTCTCATACCACCAGTTCATAGTCAAACCATGCTATCTCTCCATATTTTTTCTCTATCTATAAGTAGTATTTTTTCGAGACAGACCTACTACACTATTCCAAAACCACTGAAACTCCTGAAAGCCATAATCAACAGTGGCAACCACCAGAAAAGGACCGAGACAATGAAGCTTGACGTGTCTCGGGGAACGAATTTATCTGTCTTGGATCCTGCAATGAAATTAATCAGAAAAGAATAGTGGAGGAGTAGGAGAAACACGTAGTTTCCATTTCCCTCCATTTTAAGCAGGAGACAGAACAAAACAAGATCAATAGGCAATAAAGGGATATTACAAATTGGGAGACACCCAGTTGCCTGGCACCACGGGCAACTCGCTGTCCGACCATGGACCATGCCCGGGTCGACGGCGCATCGTGTTCCACGCGTGCCTCAAAGAGCGTCAGCATAATGACGGAGCTCTCAGAGGGCCAAAGCCTGCCGGGGTCGCGGGACTTATTCCATCACCGTGACCCCGGAACATAAAGGGCTATTGAAGGACACCGTGGATTTTAGTCAGTACAAATCTGACAGTCCCTCCCGCACTGCCCGGGGTTAGGACTCATTTGATGATTTTTCCACGTAAAAAAAAGGAGCACGAGTAAAATTACTATGTAATAATATTAAACGAGTAATTTATGAAGCCACGTTAAAACTAAAGCAGCCGTCATCTGAACCAATCAGACAGATGACAGCACTCGAGTCAATCGATGGCTGATGGCTCCCACGGCCGGGGCATGATACAACACGTTTCTGTTGTCGCCGCCGCCATTTGGACTTATTAAGCTGTGCCCGTTGCCCTTTGATAGCGTTGGATTTGTGTGGATGCGGTGTGGAGGAAAATGATCTTCAATTGGAGCTGTTTTAGGGGGTTTGCTATCAGAAACTGCTTGTAAAATAAGCAGTCAGTACCTTTGTATTTTACAAGAATATTTCTGCAGTAAATCTGTGTTATTTTCTTGTGTCATTTATGGTGTGTAATGTGTAGATAAGGATTATTGTTTTAGTAGAATTTATGCACCGATTTGTAACTATACGCTTCTTTTACATTGTGTTATTATTAGCCATTATTTCTTTAATCTAAGAAAATGTTATGGTCTTGAAAACAACCACTTGAACCGCTTGCTAGCACTAAAATATTGCATAGGGTACATACTGAATATAAAAAGTTGCTTGTGCCAATCAATGTTGCACTCTTACAAACTGTGTAGAGACAAAAATCTTGAATCAGAAGTGGATCATCAGTCATAAACTTACCAAAACGTTCTGCTTTTGTTCAACACAGGAAAAAACCATGTAGCATGACTCAAAACACTCAATAATCTACTTTATTCATCACAAAATAAAGCATACACTGACTATAAAATCTAACCCGTCGTATCCACACAACTCTACCCGCCATTACTGAAGATTACCGCCGATGCTTTGACAATTGATTTATGTCTGTCAAGGCTCGTCACAGCGGCGACTGCGCGGGCGCATCTGTGCGTCTCCCCCCTCCTTCCCTCTCCTCCTTCGCCCACTACTTCACCTCCTCTACTACGTCTCACAAACATCGGACCATAGAGTAGGAGTGGAGATGGGATTTTATTTGTTTTTCTTAAATGGTTTCGGGTTGTTTTTATTTACTTTGTGGAGATGGACGGTAGTTTGAGTTGTTTTTATGTGTTTATTGGTGTATCTGTATGCGTAACGATATTATTTAACTAGTTGTTGACGATAACTTTGTCCAATTTGAAGGTGGACACTTTCGCAGTACATCTTTACCCAAGTTTTCCGTAATAACTTGGCGAAAAGATTGCACGGCAGGGTTTTTGGCTAAAAGTATGATGCACATAAGAATGTGACATGCACCATGCCATATAAGAACGAAACTTCATACCAGACGTCAAGAAACTCTTTAATTAGGAACTCTTAGTTATAAGAGAGCCAGATCACAACTGTCGTGAAGAAGTCCACAGCCTGGAGTAAGAGAATCCCTTCCACTCTGTTTCTCATGTTTTAAAACAAGTATCATACTACAATCATCCCTCGGGTCCCATCTGAGCGGGGTCAATCGACCAAAGAGCCAAGATACTCATCACTTGTAGGAAAGCTTCTATGTTACCCACTTCCAATGAGACTTTGTTTAATTTTTCACCCCAATAAATTGACATTTTAATTACTTAACCAGCAGTTACTCTGCCTAACGCCACATCTGCATCGCCACCCAATCGCAGGAAAGTCGACAATATATCATCAAATCTAAAATAGTCAGACGCGTTTGCGGGAGTTTTGTGGCGAAAAAAGAAGCGCTTTATTTTAATAACTTGCAGCGCTTCAGCTGCGGCTGGGTAAACATGTGTATTGACAGATACATTGATGGCTTTATGGTGTTTGGATGTGAATTGAGATTTTATATCAAGCGGTTTCTGAACGTGTGTTTTTATTACTTAAATATGTACTTATTTTTAGTAAGTTTTTTAACTGATCTAATATAACAGATGTTAGGAAGATTTGTAAAGTAAATGCTAGGACTAGTGACTACTAAGAAGCATTGTTAATACCTATTCAGCCCTTAATACGAGTTTTCAGTATTTTACTTTACAGCGTTTTTCCAGTATCTGTACCCCTAGCACGAGTTTTCTCTATTTACTTTACAGAGTTTTTCCAGTATTTACAGCGCTTATTGTATGAAAATATGGAACAGCGCCTCTGGTGTGCGAAGAAGGAACCAATTTTTACATTGAAAATTGTCAATTTGAAGTCGTCAAAGTTCCAGTTTACTTTACGTCTCAAATACTGAAAACTCGTGCTGACGGTACATGTACGAAGAAAGAAGTAATTTTTACCTTGAAATTAATAACAAAGTTCCAGTTTACTTAACGTTATAATAACTGAAAACTAATGATAAGGCCTCTGTTATGAATTTTCCTAGTGGTCCATTACGGCTTTTGGGTTTGTTTGGTGACCTGATCGAGCAAGGTGTTATTTAAAATTTCCATCAGCAATTTTTGGTGGAAGCCTGGAATCAGGATTGCATCCAGATTGATGGCATGATACTCCTGGCACTGAACTCCATAAGACATAACTGGCGAGATATAAGTACACATCATTGAAGAGTTGCTGTACTAAGACCTTTTATCTGTCTGATCCTTTGAGGACCTTGAGGGTTGACCTGTTTGGTTTTACAAGGAAATACAGAATATTAGAGGTCTTGCCCGCGGTTTGACCTGCTGCACTGCTCCTATTAATCGAAGTGTGATGTTTTATAACCTTCCTCGATAAGTGGACTATCCAACACTGTTTTTTTTTTTCAATTCGAAACATAAGTTCTTGAGATTAGCGCGTTCAATCAAACAAAGTCTTCTACTTCTAATATTAGTATAGATTTAATTCGGTATGAATATGTTGGTCTTTTGTCGATACTAACCTATAGGACGTATAATCAAAATGTCCATCTCAAAAGTCCCCAGTCATACTCCTCGCAAGTCTTAACTGTAACAACATCAAGAAACCAATCAAGAAAACATCAAGTCACCAATAAATAAATATCAGTGTGTACTTGTCAAGTGGACGCGTATAACAAATTGTCACAATCAATTGAGGATCCTGAGCTGCTGACAATGGATGGACGACGAATGGATATATTAACCCAGATTGTTGGTACCGAGTCTTGTAGACCAAGGTTTTATTTGGCAAGGATTGTGGCAGGTTATGGTGATGGAACCTTGTCTTGAGTTTGTTTGCGGTTGTCCATAAACACATGCATAAGATTCTTTCAATAAACTCAAGCACTGTTATGACGTCCTCACGAATCGGGTCCAGTAAGAAAGTGTCGTAACTAGCCTTTTTAGCAACCTGGTCGGACCCATTGTGGTGCTGGTCTGGCCAATTCTGCACCCAGCTAGAGTCTGCGCCCCGTGCCTGCCAACATTGGCATACCTGTTATTTTCGGCACTGCTACCCCCCATGTAAATAGACATGAATATAACGAGAAAACGCTGCCATGCTGAAATGGACTGGGCAGGCCACAATGTCGAATTCCATAACACACAACCCCTGATCAAAACATACATCTTATTGGGTGCCAAAAGGAAGAACTCGACTTCGTGGCAGACCCAAGCGACTTGGACCACTTCATGAAGGACTGGACCAAAGTCGCAGAAAGCCGTGAAAAGTGGAAAGAGTGGAAGGAGGTCTATGCCCAGCAGTGGGACACTATATAGGCTGATATACAACTAACTAACTCAGCCCTTGTTACTGAACAATTTTTGTTCTAAGACTTTTGGAAATTCGCAAAAAAACAGATACTTCATACAGACCGATCAATTTCTCATTTTGCATGAAAAACCACTTTTTTTTTTTACATGTGGTGATATATGGTTGATTTAGCGGCGGTTATTGCAGTTCTTCATTCCCTCATATAAACTAAGTATATTTTTCCTTTCAAACATTTTAATATAGAAATACAGGTGTGTTATTCAGCTCCACAAAAACCTTCGTTCAACTGACTGAAATACTAACAAAACCAACAGTTCCTCTATATTCCCAAACGCCTCCCAGTTGAACAGATCCAAAACTACATTATCCGAACTAAAAACACGCAACACATCAAGTTACCGTCTAATTAACGAACTGTCTAAACCGCCGGTGGCAGGTAAGTGACGGCCGGGTGACAACTGACGGGAGTGACGGCGACTGACGTGAGTTGACGTGACGCGATGTGACGTGACGTGGATCTCGGCGGTAATGAAATTGTGACGTTGACGAGCGGTGGAAGTGATGAGAGAGTAGCGAGTTGGGAGTTTCTTTTTAGAATATAACTGCTAGGATTGTTATGACTGAATTATCACGTTGTTGAATATCAGTTTGAAAGGTTTCGTATATTTTTTAAAGAGATGTAGCAATAAACTTTTGATATTTTCGGGTACATTTCTGTCTTTCCTTTCATCGTTTAATACATTTTCACTTAGGCCATCATAGACTGAGACACAGGACGTCATTCTAATTGAGGCAAGTAAAAACAAAATTTTAAAAATAATAAATCTTTAAACACACTTTTTCAGGAATGTCAAGACAAACATTAAATTATTGAGATTGCGATAGGCGGTGTTATTGAAAATTCTGAGAATAAGCAGGGTTACTTTGACGTCCTAAAGCAGAAGTAATTGTAGTGTGAGAAAGAGACAGACCTATACAAGTCGTCTAGTAGGTACCACCTCGTTCCCACAGTGGAATTAATACCGCTTAATGTCGTCATTGTAGACCATAAGGTTTCTATTATTGCAGAATTGTAAAAATATGACTAGTATTATGACTGTTTTTAATTTGCAAAACCGCCATCTCTTATGACTAAGACCACACAAGAGCTGAGTAGAACAGTCGCTCTGTCTCGAAATCGATATTAATTATTTTCACAAGACGTTTGCTTCGGGATTATATTAACTTTCGCGATCCTTTTACTGTATTCAAACCTTGAGATGAATGTATTGTATTAATAATATTTTCTTATTATTTTAATGAAAAGAAAATAATATTCTAAGTAAAGTCAATATTTTAAAGCTTTATTTATTTTAATATTATTAACACAATGACATTAATTTAAGTCAAATACAATCCGAAGCCATTTTTAGCCATTAGCGAGTTTCCTGCGTGCCTCGGAAAGCACGTAAAGCCGTTGGTCCCGGCTGTCATTTCTAGATCTGTGACAGTCGTTACTGTTAGTCAGAAGCTCTAGTCCGACAACCAGTCTTACCATGGGGTATAGTATTGCCCAGTTACTGGGTCGTGGAGGTCCGACAGGCAGTCGCTCTATGTAAAATACTGACAGCTGAATCTGGTTTAACTGGAAGCCGACCCCAATATAGTTGGGAAAAGGCTAGGCAGATGATGATGACAATCCGAAGCCATTTGACTCAAAGTCTCCAAACATTTTCATATAATCTCACTAGCGACCCGCCCAGCTCCGCACGGGTGCAATCTCTACTATATTACGCATGTTATATACATACAAACCTTCCTCTTGAATCACAATATTCAGGTATTAAAAAAGCCGCACCAAAATCCTTTGCGTAGTTTTAAAGGTCTAAGCATACATAGGGACAGACAGACAGCGAGATACGACTTTGTTTTATACTTTTATCTAATATATAAAATTCTCGTGTCACAGTTTTCGATGTCATACTCCTCCGAAACGGCTTGACAGATTTTGATAAATTTTTTTGTGCTTATCCGGTATCTATGAGAATCGGCCAACATCTATTTTTCATCCCCCTAAATGTAATTATTTATATGGCAAAACAACGTTTGCCGGGTCAGCTAGTAGCAATATAATTTAATATACTCTAACACCTTATTTTTCACCACAGCTTTCAAAACCATAAAAACCTTAAACTAGAAAATATCGTGGAGAAATCGGTTCTTTTCAGAGCCAAAGATTCCAAGAAAACTTGAAGATAATAAGAACGGGCTCAGTATCGTACCTTGTTTGAATAACCAACACGAAGTGAGCGAGTGTGGTGCTCTGTGCACATTGCTCGCTCCTGACCTGCGACCTGGGGCCTAAGTCTACTAATTTATATACGTCACAATGGTCTCTCAATGGTAAGTTTTTGACAGATTTGCCATACAAAAACTGTCAAAAACACACCATTGAGAGACCATTGTAACGTTTATAAATTAGTAGACTTAGGCCCCTGCACTGTGACAAATAGGTGGGGCAATTAAATAGTGTTAGGAACTATGTATGGGATATTCTATCACCACTTATAATAGTTTGCTATTACATGTCACGCCATATTTTCCTGGCACTATGTAACTGCCCCGTTGGAAAAAAAAAGTTTCCTTAATTTTTGGTATTTTGGCTGGTACGTATTGGATTGCTATACCTTTCGACTCTGTGAAACAGAGAAGAGATAAATATTGTACCTGGCTTTTGGTATTCTCGATGACTTGTCACCAAAATGGCTTTCGTTTCGTCCATCATTACTAACATAGTACCAATACTTTTACGCGGAAGTATCTTCAATTGCAAGAAATGTCCGATTCATTCATACCAAACATTTGTAATAATGATCTACACACTCAGCGCCGCCCACCACCACCGCGCACAAGGACGTAACTGCGAAATTCGCAATAAATCAATTTTATACAAAACTACGAAAAACACAATGACTGACTACGTGCGTCGCCCGCGTGGATTTGCATTAGTGCTTGCATTAATCATTTTCATACAATTCGGGTAATAAAAGCCATAAAACTTTGTATGGGCGGCCATTAATTGTCATTGACAGCTGACAGGCGCGAGGGTTGATTGACAAATGTCAGTCGCGCGAGCTGACAAAAGACTTCTTTTGTAGCATCTGTTGTTTTTTTTTTCGTTTCAAATGGTTCAGTAGTGACTTGCTATGTTTATTGATGCTTTTATCGCGTTTTCGGAGTCTTGTGGGTATATTAATATTTTTTGGATGTAGAGAGAGGAAGTTTTTGTGATTTTTATGAAATATGATATTTATTTGCACTTGAGATTTTTGCTGAATCAGCGTTTTTAATAATTATTTGAAAATAATAATTCTTCCGTTTAGTTTTTACAAAATAAGTTTAAAATTACAGTAAAAAGACGCCGCGGCAGTTGGATGATCGTAGTGTTTGATTAAGCAGTACCTACATTCTCACTGCTGGGGCCAGGTGTTTTCTCGTTTAGAGAAAATTGTTTCTGGAAAAATCAAAACTGTTTTCTGAATTGCCTGTATAATACCATAACAGTAAAAAATCCCTCTCCCTATGACTTTCAATTGCCTCAATCCAGAGTCAATGTGGACGGCTTATCATTATGTTTAGCCCAGTACCTCCAACCATTTTCTGTGCAGTCCTACCACGACACCTTCTGACCTTGTCAGAGTTTCATATCGGGATTCTAGCTCACAGCTCATACGTCATAAGTGGCCAGATCAGTGCCACAGAATAACCATTCATAAATAAAATCAACAACAATTCTACATTTACTGTACACTAAATATCGAGAAAGAAAAACTCGACACCGTTCCATGAAACCGAATCCATTTTAAAAGCTCCACAAAAACAAGGGCGTAAGTACAAAATTGACATTTTATTCAATAGCTTGCGAGTTGATTGACACGCGTCAGAGATACAGTCTCTGACAGCTGACGAAGGATCGCCGTCCACCAATAATAAGAAATGCTTCAAATATTTCGACAGATAAATCTATATTAAGATGGATTTTATGATAAAAAGCTTTTATTAAATAAATATATTAAGAAAATCTGTCTCGCTGGTATAGTTATCGTAAACGTTATTGCTGAGTATGAAGTCCTGGGTTCCATTCCCTGGTTGTGCAATTAATTATTGGGTTTAATGAAAGGATTTTTCAGTAGGATTCCAGAAATTGGTGTTGTTGGCAATTGGATTACGGCTGTAAGATTTTAAAAATTGTCAAAATGTGAATGAAAGTACCTAAATACAATTAGGTGGAATCTATCAACAAACTGACAGCAGCCACTGGACCTAACCTAACACCTGCCGGGATCACGTGTCTGCTTAATCAGGTTACCGTGATCCTAGAGCGTAAACTGCAATTAAAGGAAACTGTGGACTTTAGTCAATAACAGTCTGATAGTCTTTTCCGCTCTACTCAGGGTGAGAGGACTAATTTCGTGATTTTAACACCGAAAACAAAGCACTGTTACATCGATTAACCTGTTGAGGATTACATCTTTGATGTCATGTCATGTATAAATAAAAAACTCGATTTTTATTTTTAAACGATTGGCTTGACTTGTCTTAGAAATAATTCTGTCATGTCCAAACAGATATAACTTATCTTAAATGGTTAATAAATCACTAGATTACAAGATTCTCTTCAATAAAATGATTCGACTATGTTAATGTAGGCCCAGTGAACATGTGTGATCATCATCGGCCGAGCATTTTTTGGATTCGGTCTTCACTCGGGTCAAGAAGATCACTACTTTTTACATTAAAATTCTAACAACCCAGTTACTGAGTAACACAATTATACCTTTTGGTAAGACTGATTGTCAGACTTTCAGGTTTCTGACCATCCGACGACTGCCATCAACTTAAGTTTTCGGAGAAACGATAATAGTTTTCTTAGGCACCTTAGGGTATGTGACAAATGGTTTCATCCCCGAACAAAACTTGGCAAGAATGCTTTACCTAACACCTAATCATTGATGTTATCTGAAAATCACTGAATACTTTTAAACTGATCCGATCTATACAAATGTTGCTTAACCTACTGTGAGTTCACCAAGTGCGACTTTAAGTAGAACTAAAGACTTAGCGAGACCTCCAAAAGTGAATAGATCCTAATTGAAGGGAACCATCACCCAGCTAGAATCCAACTCGGATGGGCAGCGTTTGGAAAGCTACGTGATATCTCCTCATCGAGAATCCCGCAGTGTCTCAAAACAAGGGTGTTTAACCAATACCAAAACCACAGTGTGTTTTGCCAGTGATTATATATGGCTCTGAAACTTGGTCTTTGACTACTGGCCTTTTAGAGAAACTAAGAGTCACTCAACGAGCAATGGAAAGAGCTATTCTCGGAGTTTCTTTGCGGGATAAAATCCGGAACACGGATATTCGGCGACGAAACAGAGTCACCAACATAGCTCGTAAAATTTGCAAGTTGAAGTGGCAATGGGCAGGCCACATCGCTCGTAGAACTGACAACCGATGGGGAAGAAAGTCTCGAGCGGGTACCACGGACCGGAAGACGCAGCGTAGGTAGGCCTCCGACTAGGTAGACCGACGAAATCGTGAGAGTCGCGGGCAACCGATGGATGCAAGTGGCAAATTGTCGTTCGGCGTGGCGGTCTAAGGGGGAGGCCTATGTTTAGCAGTGGACGTCTTTCGGCTGATGATGATGATAAATCACCCATCTATGAACCGAACTTGAAAAGTGGGAAAATTATATAAATCCTCCCGCCCTAGGTGAAGCAAACTGCTACTGATTAAAAATCCAACCTGTTCCTTCTGTTGCCCTTTACGTTCCTGGGCCACGGTACCTTGCTTAGACAGACTTGCTTACAGGAGAGTTTGATATTCTAAGTTAATACTAGATCTCCAAAAAATGTTTTACTTTGTAAAATACGTAAAAAAGGCCCAGGATCCAAATAAACAATGTCGTAAGTGGAAAATTGACATTTCATTGAATCGTTCGGCGCTTGAGTGACGCGCGTCAGAGATACAGTCGCGAACAGTGACGACTGACGAAGGATTGTCGATCGACGAGTAGATACGTAAAGTGAGCGACAGTGTACCTGATAGCGAGAGTTTTTTTAGTAAACTGAGAAAAGCGGAGTAATGGTGTTGACATGCGAAATAAAAGAGTGCACAACTTTTGTGAACTTCATAAAGAATTTAAAGGTAGCTAAGGTCGACATGCGGTCGACATAAAATATGTCGATATTGTGAATGATTAAAAAGTAAACATGATTTTTATGGAAAGAAAAATTCAGTTGCACGTGGGATATGAACCCGCGTCTTCTGGATAAGTACTCCAGATGTCTCACCACTTATACCATCGCAACTCACACTTAGAAGCTGAATTTTCAGTAAAATCATCTTTACGTTGCGCGTCGAATGCATTATTGCGTTAAAAATAATTGTTAAAAAGTAGCTCAGAGTCGTGACCGAAGGCATGGAAGGATGCTTTTGACCGGTTTGAGCTAGTAAATAAAGAATAAAAGGGATAGTTAATCAATAATTAACAATAAAAAATAATACCCTTTAAAAAAAAAAAAAATATCAATACCCCGTGTCTTCTCCAATACTAATACCCACAGAAAAAAACTGGCAAAACATCATCTACTACAAAATCGAAACTGCACCCCACGCATCAAAGTAAACAAAACATAAACAAAAAAAAAGCAGAAAGAAAATTACGCACAAATCAACCTTCTTTAAGGGATGACCATTTTGCCGACCTACCCTAGTATGCGCACAATATTTGGACTATTACCTCGCCCTAGTCCATTGATTTATTGGTTATGAATCAACCTGCCCCCCTCCCACGGTCCACGAACACCCCCCGGCCATTACAGGGGGTGATGTATCGGGCTGATAATGAATCTAGTTGTATTTTTGCTCGCATATGATGGAAATATGACGGGTGGGTGGGGGTGAGTTATTTGTCTGGTGCTGGCGGCTGTTATTTAGTGATTTTTGAGGGTTAGGAAGGTTCAGCTAATGTTAGGTTACTTGTGAGTGTGTTTGTTACGACTACGTGGTCGTAACAAACTTTTTTTGGAATTATTTTGTTTTCATGTTATTTGGGAGGAGGAAACCGGCAGCAGTTGAAAATCAGCGTCAGGTGGCAAACTTTGTGTTGCCATCTGGCATTATGCTGAGCTGAGGCCCTTTGGCATTAAATTGTTAAGTTTTCTATTTCCTCAATTTTACTATCTACTATCTCTGTAACTTTATTTGTATTGTTTAGTTTTAAGTTTGTGCCAATAAACACAATTTTCTTTCTTCTTTCTTTCTTTCGGCTTGTCCTATTACCAAAAATTATCTCAGAGAGTGTCCCAGAAGTGGGAACATTTTTAAGCTGCTATTTACTTTTATCTAAACGTTTGTAATTAAGCTTTGAACATTCTAAAATCGACAAAATATACCTTAGAGAAGCCAAATAGAATTGTCCAACCTCTACAACAGTTCAATACCAATCTGTTGCAAATGATTGTGTTTTAATATTTTTACTATGTGGGACTTGTGTAAACTCAGCGGTGCCACAATTGGTTTAGAATTGAATACAAAGTACAATAACGACCAAAGCCATAGAAATATTAAATCATCAGTACTAAACATTTTGAATCAAATAATACCAAAAAATATATCCAGCAATTTACAACGAAAAGCACAAAAATATCCTTGCAAAAATTTTTCAATAACCAATCAAAAATCAGTCCCCTGAATGATATTAATTTAGCAATAAAGGCCGCATTACACGGCCCATTTTTCACCCCCGCCGAGGGTCGTACCGTTGGACGTCAGCGTTGCAACGTCAACGTCGGCATTTGTCACGTCAGCGATCTGCAATAACGTTGGAAAAAGAGTTTTTACTGGGTTTTTTGGGGGTTTTAACTTATTAAGAGGGATTATTGTGATGATGGGGTATTCAAGAGGGGGGTGAAGGGTAGGGAAATCAGGGTTCTTATTTGATGCCATAGATAGGTATCTCGTGTTTGATCAACTAGTTTATCTTTGTGTTAACATCTAGTTTGAAGCGGTAGGTGCAACTGCTAAAATAAAGCTTGATATGCAAATAAATAACGACAGCAAGCATAAGTTGCTTAATAAAACCTAAAATAAGCAAAGCTTTAAATTCACAAAATATAAATACGGACGTACTCAACAAAACTATTTTATTAATTCCAAGCTCTTTACATACATAAACATTTAACATAATTCCATATAATATTTAACTTTGCAACTCATAGTAAATTCATAACCCGCTGCGATCGCTCAAAGCTTACAATTTAGCCATTTTAGTGCAACATAGCGAGTGAAGTTATTAAACCTATAAAAACAAGGTTTTTATAGCTTGCACATTCGTGTATTATACAAAATTCTGTGTGACTGGCACACAGCGTAATAAAATGAAATGAAACAATCCTATGAGTTATTCATGGACCGCTTTATGCCACTGCTTTTTATTTATGCTACATTTTGATTTTTTTGAATTTATGTTCTGATGTAAGTATGAGGAAGAAAATAGTCCTTATAGGTGACCAATACCTCCAAAAGCATTTCTTTAACGACCTTCGTTTTACTATATCGACTTTCAACAGGACTAACATGAGCTGCTTGGTAGGTAGCTTAATTCATATAACACTTTTTTCTAAGCGGTCTTTCTATCATAAGGCTTCTGCTGAACTAAAGGTGGTACGAAAACATTTATGCCACAGTGCAGTGTCTTCTTTGCCTTTACTACATGATCCCTATCTCCTGTTAGCTTCACTCCATCTCCTTTTAGGATCATTTCTATTCAGGGACATACTTATACCAAGGGACATACAGGTAAGCCCAAACTCTACAGAATCTAAAACAGTTTTATCTGGTCATCTCGATACAGCTGTAACGATAGTCATCAGCTGTTATATTTTATCTGATCCCACATACAAGACATCGAACCAGGGAAACACAATCTACGCATGTACACATTATTCCCTTCAATCGGTAAAAAAGTCGTAAAAATTGAAGTCGTTTTACGACTTTTTTCACCCGACAAAGTCGTAATGTAATTATTTAAATGTTTCGCGTGTTTTATTATGGCCCCCGTACCCCATAAAGTGTTTAGTGGTTCATCTCATTAAAAAGAAACCGAAACTCTCTCGGATGTGATTCCTTCAGTAAAAATTTAGTACGTAATCAAAATATTGTAAGCTGTTTATTGTGCGTCGTAAACTTCCAGAGGAAAGGGACAATATCATAATCTTTGTGATCTTAGTTTGGTACTTTCTAGTAATAAATATTATGTCATACTCTGAATAGTACGTAGTTACATTAGATCATTAGAAAAACGTTTTATTTTCCTCATAAAATATGACGGACCAACTAGATAGGTATTGTATCATGGCCTCCTGTTCAACGGTTATCAATTTTAGTGTATATTGGGATTTTTTGTTACAGTAACATTTGTAAAGAAATACATTACTACCTGCGAGTAGAAAGCTTTAAGTCCCTTCGTACATTAGGCGACGCAAGTCTCCGATACCTTACGACTTCGGTATCTAGGTGACTATCGCAACACAAATCCATAGAGGTTCGTACACAGGCACGCGTCGTCGCAAGGTAGCGGGGATTTGTGTCGCCTCGTGTACGAAGGGGCTTTTTTTTTTACTTGGTAAAATCATCAGTCTGTCAGACTTGTACTGACTAAAATCCACGGTGTCCTTCAATAGCCCTTTATGTTCCGGGGTCACGGTGATGGTATAAGTCCCGCGACTCCGGATACGAAGGGGCTAAGTTAAGTGTCAATTATGACTTATTAGCTCCTAGATTTTTGGGGTATACCAGCTTTATAATTATAAAGTTATCAATGTTCCAAGTATTCATTTTCCAATGTTGTTTCAGTGTCTTTTTTTCATTAATTAAATTCTTGTCTCCCTCGCACATATGACCATCGCATAGATCGACGCTGTCATTATTTATTTCAGTGAGAGCGACAGACAGATCCTGATCTATGAGCTGATGACGTCAAACGGTCAATGTGTCACTTTGGATGCCAGTTTGTGAACCGACTGTAATGGTACTTTTAGTATTTAGTATTCATAATTGACGAAAGTTTAAGATTGAAATATTTTTATTCTTCGATTAAATTTGCTATGTCAGACGTCAGTATAATAATGGTGAAGCCGTAATTATAATTATTTTCTTGGTCAAAATACGTTACTCGCCTTTTCTGCAGTCGAGTAAAATAAATGACGATCCTGGAAGTTAACTTTTTTATCATAGTAAAATCATCAAATGAGTTTTGAGACCCAGGGCGGGTCGGGAGGGACTTTTAGACTCGTGCTGACTAAAATCCACGGTGTCCTTCAATACCCGTAGGGTCACGGTTGACTGGTGAGACAACAACTATGGTAACAAATGAAGTTGATGTAGTTACTTATTAGTAGACTTTTTTTGACTACCCAAAAACTTTCGAATAACAAATTTTATATAAAAAAAGTTTAACATCACACATGCATTTCCAATAATTTTTTAAATAAAATAAAACTCTTTCGAAAAACAGACATCGACCTAATCCGTTCTCACAAGACCAGAATCCATAACCTTTACAAATCACAAACCGAAATCGATAAACCACTCCCACTGCATCCCAAAACTAATGGCCGTCTTAAAACCAAGTCATTTAATCAATTGAAACTATCAATACATCTGAACGATATGTTGTTATTCAATAATAATGATTATTTTCGTTAAATATACCATAGTTATGACCATTAATCATTGCTGTAGGTAATTAATGAAATTTATGTCGGACATAAATTTCATGTTGCTTATTATATTTTGCCTACACGTTAAGCGAATGAGGTCATTGTTTTTTAGGGTTCCGTTGGTAAAGGTTTTGTTGGTGACGAGTGGAGATGACGAGAGAGAGAGAATTCGAAGATCAGACTTTCAGAATTCTCTGTGGTTTGAAATTCGTGCAGCGGAATGGACTAATGAACAGACCAGTACCCTTAGCACGAATTTTCACTCTTTTTACTTTACAGCGTTTTTCCAATATTTTCAGCGTTTGTTGTATGAAAAAATGGAACAGCGCCTCTGGTGTGCGAAGAAGGAACTAATTTTTCCTTGAAAATTGTCAATTTGAAGTCGTCAAAGTTCCAGTTTATTTACGTCTCAAATACTGAAAACTCGTGCTAAGGGTACAGTTATTCAGTAAATTAATAATTATGGCTAGAGTTCTGCATTCATCCAGAACTTATTTTTTTTACTATTATGTAAAAGCACGTTAACCGTCTTCTTCTGCGGAACTCTTTCCTTTTTAACAATTATTTTCTGCGAAGGCTTCTTACCTATTCGTATTTCATAGCTATAGCGTAACCAAGTAAAACACTGAGGCTGTTTCTAAATTATCCATATTAACCTTTACTATTCTATTCTATTTCTCTTAATCCATTTTTATGGTCAGCGATATCGGCATGAGTTTTATCGTTCTTATTTTTTTAGCAGTCATCATGATCATCCTGTAGACGGCCTTTCTTGATTTATCATCTTTCATAGTCCATCCATTGGTCCTTTGGTCTTCCAGCTTCCTCTACTCTTAAATATAGGTAAGTCTTTCCTAACCACATTTTCATCTACATAATTCTATCACCCTATACATAGCTTCTTTGAAAGTTAATTTAATAATATAAATTATACATTTTCTGTTGTAAGCCGCTACTAAACATCACATGTCATGGCGATACCCCACACTTTGAGGTTATCGACTCTTAAAAGCATTTTGTACGGGACATAATTAACTGAATAGTGGACGGCTTGGTGACAGGTCCTAAGAGTAGGTAGCCTTTACCCAGATTTCTAATAGCTTAGTCTATGGAAATCTCCCTCTCATAGAGAAGGCCTGTTGCATAGGTGATGGGCATATAATGTTAGAATTGGTTCTTTACTTATGTATGACATAGATTGCACCACAGTTATTTTCAGTACTTCCTCCTCTTTCCTAATATCATTTAAATATGCTCTGATTATAATAATCTGATTTGCCAGGATTTCCTCGTTTATAAAGAACTGCTGCTGTTTTTAACGTGGTAAAACCTTCAATTGAGTCCTCCCACCCCGGACAGGACGGGAGGGACTAACTTGTACTGACTAAAATCCATGGTGTCTATCATTAGACTTTTACGTTCCAGGGCCACGGTTATCTGACCTGTGAGCATTGGTGTCTTTTGTAGATATTTGGTCAACTATTGGAACATAGGAAATGATCAAGCCTGCAGGAACGCGGCTTAAGTGGTATTCTGTTATACGTTAGCAATGATGGAATCGCCTAAAAATATTGTTTTGGCATAAAGTAACAATATTAATAGAGTGATTGCTACTTGTGCAGCTTTAAATATTACCTTATTATACAGAGGTAGTAGCTTAGTATGCGTTGTTCTCTATAACTTTAATACTCTAGATACGGAACTCTAAAAAATCAAAACTTAGTTCCGCTTGACCAATCTATTGTAATCTCGCTGGACTAACGACTGTATTTTCGTCAAATCAAAGTATTTTATTATAGCCTCGGAGATAATGTCTCACGTCTTTATCTGAGGTGTCCATGGTATGTTTGTTTTGTTGTGGGCAGTAATGATACTATGTGTCGTGTGTTTGATACCCGCATGAATGAAACAAAATATATTTTAATGGTTTACAGCGGTACTTTTGCCGGGTCGGGATGTATTTGTTTGTAAGTTTCCACATGACATGTGACTTTTCATAAATTATCCTAGGCTGAAAAAAACACATTTTTCTTAAATCACATTAATTTAGTGGAGAATATGAGAAAGGTGCCTTAAATGCATCATGTAATAGGAAAATTTTAAAAAATATAATAAATAACTACATAGTTATAAATATATAGGTACCGATTGATTTCTTCAGAAAACGATGTGTGGATGTGTCCTGAAAAATAAATATCAGATTTATTTTCAAAGAAATGAGTTACTTTAGAGTAGGGAGTTGCATATTACTGCGTTACTGACTGTATGATCTACTACGGCTTTGCCTGATCCTCTTTAAACCAGAAGTACTAATTAGTATTGAAAACATAAACACAATCGTAACTTTTTAGCTGAAAACCACTAAGACCTGAGTTCAACGACTCTCGTTTAACCAATGTTTGAGTAATCGGCCGATGAATTCTTAAATATCGTATCTTAAAAATCGTAAATTGTTGTATGACAACTCACATCAAATGTCAAATAGATGGTTAAACGTCGGTTAAAGTCCGTGAACACGGCCCTAAAAACAAAACAAAAAATAACAGTTGATTAACTAACTCGTTGCTAACAGACCTACTAACCTATATCCTTACATGACCTCATATTATTAACTTAGTGAGAAATGCGAGCGTTGCTATCTTTGCAGAGCATTAAGCATGAGTTAAGTATATTAAGTTGTGTTTAAGTTACAATGTCTAATGTCTTCCTTTATTGTGTGAATGATTTAAATGAGTGTACATTTGAAAGTTTTATGATAGAATTGAGAAGCTCGTGGCTAAATAATTACAGCTGCACAGGTCGATCTTCCGGGTTAAGCCGCGCTTGCCGAGGTTGGTCTGTGGATGGGTGACCATCTGTTATAGCGAGTTTCCTCCGTGCCTCGGAAAGCACGTAAAGCCGTTGGTCCCGGCTGTTATTTCTAGATCTTTGACAGTCGTTACTGTTAGTCAGAAGCTCTAAAGGCTGACAACCAGTCATACCATGCGGTATGGCTGGCCAGTTACTCGGTTGTGGAGGTCCGACAGGCAGTCGCTCCATGTAAAATACTGACATCCAGCTGAATCTTGTTTGACTTGAAGCCGACCCCAATATAGTTGGGAAAAGGCTAGTCTGATGATGATGATAGAATTGCAGGAGAGATAATGGTAGCGATCGTGTTTTGTTTTGGCTTGATTGTAATTGGTTGGGGTGGTGTAATGACTGTTTTCGTGCTCAAGGTTGCTCGTTCGAGTCCTTGCATGTTAGGCTTGTTTTTTAATGTTTTTTCATCATAAAATTAATGGAGGGAAGGTTTTGCTCAGCAGTGGGACACTGTAAGCTAGTAACATGAATTATAGTGGTCATGATTTACATTAGAAATGTCATCAAGGTATACTGACTTTTGAAAATCTAAGTTAAGTGTCCTAACACAAAAGACAATTTTTGACTCAGTTAGATGCCGAAAACTTATCACTTCAAAAAACACTGAAATATATGTAGATTTCTTATTTCGTATAAACTTTTCCATCAATGCAATCAAGTAACAAAATTGAGTTCTAGCTTACACTGTCCAATATCTCTACAAAATTCTTTAGTCCTCACCTCGATGAACCAAACCCACCTTCCAAAACTAATAATAAAGTAAATTCAAAAATTATCTCACACACCAGAGCTCCCGAAGGCCCAAGATACGTCTGACATATTTACGACAACGGTTTAGGGCATAAAACTAATCCCTACGACGTAGGGGGACCAGGGGGGGCCAGGGGGGCCCGGGGAGCGGTCGAAGGGCCCTTTATTTCTAACATTCGTCACATAGTAGCAGTAAATTATCATACTACGCTATGATATGACGGGGGACGCCCATTAAAACGCGCTTGATTTAGATGAGGCCATAAAATTGATTTATGCCTTCACGCCAACAAAACCCGTAGTACTGAAGCAACTATTATATTAACATTTTCGTGGATAACCTTTTTGATTTTGGTTGGTCATATATCATTATTATACACAAGCGAATCTCTACCCTAAACTCCAAAGGCAACGCTTCAAAATCGCTTGCCAGCTCGCCACAAAATTAAGTCTTTTATAATTGAAAAAAACTTATTCAGTCGCGTAGTTGCATTCGCTGAGTACGATACATAAAAGTTACTTTGTCCTATACAAAATAAGGTTTAAAATGTGTTGTGGTTTTACGTCGATCGGGACATTGTTTTTGGATATCGGGCCCGCGTAATTTGGACCATTTTATGACATTGTACTTCAATATAATATGTTGTGTTAAGTTAGATGGCTGCCTCTGATATTATGAGCTGGAATTTTGCTATTGAAAATGGTAAAAGATTGCTTATTATATTGGCAGGTTCTCTTGTGTTTTAAAAAGGAATTGTTTTGTTCAGCTTGTTAAGAGTCACAATTTATGTGAATCTGTGAAAAGACTGCAGATTCATAACTCAGTTGAAACTGAAAGTTATGTTAAAATTTTACATTTTCTTTATGAATATTATTTGACAAGTGTCCTGTCTTACATTCCATAAACCGAGCACAAATCCAGACTCAGTGGCTACGTTTACGTGCCATTGAAAAATTCGTAATAGAAAATCCCAATAACATAAATGGACCTCACAACAATAACGGACCTCATTTATTCAGCAGTTGCGCTAGCGACTACATAAGACCAACAGCCTGTATGCCTTGATAATCAAACAATAATTCTAAGCTTTCAGTGAAAAGACTGGGTAATGTTTTCATAACTTATCTAAATGTCATCATAACTGTTACATTTTTCTGCAGTTGCTGTAAAACTTCAGCTTCCAAACTTGTTTTATTCTTCCAAGTAGTTGGTCAAAGCTCAAATCACAGAAAATGAAAGTAATCAAAAATACTATTAAACCAAATTATAATTATCTCTTACCCTATTATTGCAACACCGCTTCCATCAAAAGAGGGGTAAACAGGAACCACGGCCATTCGCCACGCATAACTAACATTTCCTAAACGAATTTAATCAAGGAAAAATCAATCTTATATTAAATACTTAATGTCGTTTTATAAAAACACATTGACAGGAGGATGAGTTATGATTACCAGTTGCCATCTGGTGGCATAATCTTTGAACTCTTTACCTACCTTGTTGGCATTAAGACGCACAGATTATTATGCAGACGAGGCACTTGATTTTTAAATTAATTAGGAACGTAAATAAATTATGTATTTTTTTATTGTGAATGAAAATGGACTCTAAAGATTAGAGATCGTATGTAGATAAAAATTAACGATTTAACAATTTGTTTTAATTAAAAACAACAAAATTCGGTCATCAAACAGACCCGTCCAGTCTGATTCTGTAACCAAAGTCGATAAAGACATAATAACAAATATATCTTATCGAGACGTATAAAAAGTCGAAAATCGTTATTTATCTATTTTACGATGCACGACACTCGGGATTGGTGATGTAAAGTCTTATGGTCAAAAGCCATAAACTAAGTCTAACAGGATTGGTGGGTCACCACTAAATCTACCATTTTAGTATCCCAAGATTTTATGGCTTAAAATACTATAAAACTTTAGGTGTCAATTGATTTGAAGTAAAAAATGTATAATGTCTCCAATTAAGTAACGTTTTGGTATATAGTGACAGTAGATAAAGATTGTCTGTCCGTCACGTATTTGATAAAATAATAGTTAAACTAAGTATTTATTGGAAAATCGTAAAATTTGAGAAGCTAGTATGCTCATCAAAATTTTATTGCTTTGTGTTTGATGACCCTTGCCTGAAAATATCTACCCACGTGAAAGTAGGCGAAAGGCTATATAAACAAACAACTTTAATTAAATGCTGACTTAGTTCATTAATTTTATTTGTAATGTCATATGGTAATTTCTAAAAAAATGAAGAGGACATCTATGACCGCGTATATGCTCACAAAATTGTACATTATTCAGAAAATTCATCACGTAGTGTATCACTAGATGTACATGTATATGAACGTGGACTAAACATAAATATTTTAAGTCATTTGCTGACTGAACACTGTCTCCCGAAATACAAGCTAAGCTTAGTTCGGGAATCAGTATCAATATCAGCCACTTAACCTTAAATAATAACTTTAAATGAATGTATTTTTCTGGGTCGATAAACGATTTTTATTTTATTTTTAAGGAAATGGAGTATAAGTTTAGGAATTTGAAGCTTGCATTCTGAAATTTCAGTTCACCCTCATGGGAAAATGGAAAATACAGGTAATTATGTGTCAATAATATTCGAGGGTCAAAACTCCTCGTCAAACTCAACGAAAATGTTGTAAAAACACAAAAGTTCAAAATTTAAAAACATGTAGCAGCGAGCGATCTGAGTCGGACTTAGCGCAAACTTGCTAGGTTCGTCGCGCTCCCCTCGACGACATAAATCAATTTGTCAGTTACAATGTGACGTAGTAGCGCACACACACGCAAACTCGTGAACGTGTGGGACGATTTTTTTTTTGTATTTTTCAGTTTATTTTAGTTTTCTATGGATTGTGTGCAATTATGAGTGATTGATTGGAGTAGTATGTTGTGAGGGATTTCTTTTTATAATAAAAATAATGTTTTTTGTATGTTATTGCTTCTTGTCACGCGGCTTGTGGTTAGGACTTTTAGATTAACTTCTGTTTTTTTGTAATGATTACTTTGAGATTGGCAGTATGTTGGACATTTAATAGACACGATCTTGATAATCTATTGTGTGGTCACCGTATATCACTTTATGATACTATATCCCTGGTCATCGCCCCATCTTAATACACAACTGGCCACGGATGAGTGAATGTAAAATGGAAGAAATGGATTATAATAATGTCCAATCAAGCAGTAGATTAGGTGAACAATACTAATTATAATTAATAACTGACTACACCTCAGAAGGTCTAGTCTTTTCAACAATGTTTTTAACGGATAGCTTTGACTGGTAAGAAAATTACGATCATAATTTGTATAGACCTAATGTGACCCCTCGTTTTGAACTCGTCATGCAAAAAATAAGATTTATCCTGTATTTTTGCTTCTCAATAATGTCTTCATACCTCTTCTTAATAAATTATTTAGATGTTGTTAATGTAAAGCATTCATTATACATTCATATAAATCAAAGTGAGACATGTTACGTTAAATTTTTTACTACTCATGATTGTCATTAGTTGATTTAAGTATGTGAAATTTTGAGAGGTTTAAATAATTATCAATAAAATTAAAATTCGAGTCAAAGTAACATCATCAAAGCTAGAAGGGCAATACACAACAGTGGTAGGGCTGCCAATGACGATAACGATGAATCTCCGATTGTTTGTGGGTAGAAGAATTCTATGAAAACTGATTTGTTTGTGTATCGTATTTTTTTATCGTAATAAGTACCTATAATAACTAAACAGTGCAGCCCTTGACAAATCTAGATACATAGGTTAATCTTTTTCATAGCAGATGATCAGTTTCACAAAAGCATTTTATTCAGTTAATTGTAAACTGAATTCGCACAAACTTTTGGAAAGATTAGGTTACCTTTCACATGCCTTGTGAAACCATATTTTTCATACAAATCCTATTAAAAGAAATTGACACTTTTATATTAGAAAATATACGGAGCGATATTTCTCCCGATGCCCTTGCATTCGTTCTAAATGAAACGATCGCGCGATTACGTACGTGTTTACTCAATAATTCGATGCGAGTGACTTGTTAGCGCAAGGCATAAGAGGGAGCGAGCGTTTACACTTGTTAAAATTATACAATATTGAAGTGTATTAGAAAAAGTTTATGAACTCTAAAATAGTTTTATTACTTTTAATGGAATGTATTGTTATGAAACCAAGAACTATTTTTTTTTTAAATTAATTGATGATCATTTAATGATAAATAACAATAAATTGACATTAATATCGATCAGGGATTACAAGAAAGTTGGCAGTAATTTATTTACTGAATGATGTATTCTTTTTTTGCTTTATATAAATTAACGATGGATTTGAAGGGTTAATTTAAGGTAAGCAATTAAGCATTATGAAAATCTTCGATTCAAGGATATTTCTTGCACCACACACCAGTATCGCTTGCGATCCGGCCGCGACTCGTCATTTCTCGCATTGTCGTAATCCGCTGATTTACTAGCGACATTAATCAGGTTGACGGCCGATAGGGACTAAATCACTACCACGCTGTCTCCTGCCGTCACCTTCAACCTTACCACAACAGCACAAGACGCAATTTCCTGTAGCAACCCACTTTCTTACGCATCCAATATTAACACTACTGCATGTTATTGCTTGTAATTCTTTTTGCGAATTTTGTACACATATATACAACATTTTTTTTGTTTCATACATGTTTTATTTGTCTAGCGCGACGTGGTGCTGATTTATTGGCCGTTTCCTTTTATGCCTGTTTTAGAGGGTTTGACTGTAACGCGAGATTTTTAAAAAGCGTGTTGATTTTGAGTGATATATAGTGATAATTTATATTGTATTGTTGCTATGTTTTCGTGTGGTTTGTTGTGTGAATGCCAAGTTTGATAGGCGTGGAAGCAAACAAGCTGACGCGAATGCATCTGTTGGTCTCGTTTTAGTGATGTGGTGTGTCTAATATTGTGTACTAGTTGCCTGCCCTTGCTTTGCACAGATGCAATCTTGGCCCAATAAATGTTAATTTCTGCTGGTATAATTTATTGGAAATCTCCATCTCCATACAACATAATTATATCCCCATAAATAACAGTATCTACTACTAATAAATTAGAATCAACATGACGAAACATCAAGATTAATGTCTGATGTAAAGTCACACTTAAATATTTTCGTAAAATATCAATTATTCATTAAGAAATAAAACTAACGGAGTTAATTGTCTAAGAAATGGTAAAAATTGCATCAAATCAATTGTGTAGTTTAAAAGATATAAGCTGTCGACACAAACAGCGAAAATTTTATTTAAAACATATTTATTATCTGAGTCTTCCCGACCTAGGTATAGCGGATTGTTGGACTCGTTTTGACTAAAATCCAGTATTAATTCAATTGCTCTTTACGTTCCAGGGTCACGATATCAGTCTCACAGAAGGGCGGAACTCTTTTTTTTTTACGTGGTAAAATCATCAAATGAGGCCTCCCACCCCGGGCAGGGCGGGAGGGACTGTCAGACTTGTACTGACTAAAATCCACGGTGTCCTTCAATAGCCCTTTATGTTCCGGGGTCACGGTGATGGTATAAGACCCGCGACCAGGGCGAAAACAGCTTTCAAATTAAGTATCATATAATAAAAATTGTTCATTTGAATGAGAAGTCAAATGTTTTTTGGCCATAATTTTTACATTGAAAATCAAAATCAAAATCAAATAATTTATTTCAAGTAGGCCTGCTAGAGGCACTTTTGAATTGTCAAAAGACAAAAGAAAAAAATTAATTAGGTAACATAAAATAGTTATGGTGCTACAGTCCCAGTCACAAGACATAAAAACGAGTGAAAGTACCGTAGGTGCTCATTCCAAAGCGTTGATCTCTATGGAGAAGAACGAGCAAGAAACTCCATGGACACTCTTTTTCAATAGCCAAAATTATAACAGAATCTTTGTTACATCATTCATCTTGAGATGGTGCATAATGTGAGAACGATGTAGCAAGTAAAAGGTGTCCATAGGAAAATATAAAATAGACAATTCAAGAAATATAAATCCTTAAAATAGACCATGGCAGCTAAGAGATGACCAGTCACGACTGACGGCGCCCGTTCACGAACATGACACATGCATCAGCACCATTCAGCTCAACCATTTTGAAGGGAACTAAATGATCCGAGACACGCGCCACCGCCAGCGAGACATTTGAGTGAGCATGACATAATCTCAACCACCAGGGTTATTCAAGTCAATAAAAGACGTGGGTATCTAATCATTGAAATCTCTAAGTACATAGTACTCACACAATGCTTGCTATTAAACTATATAATACTAGAAAGATTGACTCTATACAATACAAGTATCGTTATACAATCTTCATCAGCTCCGACAATAGTACCAAGAGATACCCTACGACTGTCAAACAAAATAAAAATACACACACAGAAAAAAAAAAACCATTAAATAACTAAATCAGGAAAAATAAAAATTTACAAAAAACAATATCAGCTAGCAATTTTGTTGAAAGAACATGAACAATGTCTTGTGTTCAACTCAGCGACCAACTGTTCTTATCATCTAAATAATCACTCACAGAATAATATGCCTTAGAACAGAGGTTAGCTTTTACTTTGGCTTTAAACACGTTAAATGGCAGGTCTAGGAAAGAGGACGGTAACTTGTTATAAAAAGTTATACCAATCCCAACGAATGAATTATGCACCTTATGAAGCCGATGAAAAGGAACACGAAGTTTGTGCTTATTTCTAGTATTAAAGTTATGGACATCACTATTTTTACTGAACTGGTGAATGTTTTGCCTGATATTGACCATATAGAGATGAGTTCAGCTGTCAATAATCAAGATAAACTAGTATTCTAAACACTTATATAATACAATTTCCAGAGCAAAAGCTGCAGCGTCCCGCAGAAGATGGCTGCCCGGGTGAGGCGTCGTAAATCTACAACTTTTGCCAGTTGCGACATAAATCAGTCTGATGTATTAGTGTTGCGGAATTAAAAATATCAATGTTCATCGCGATTTACTGACTTTTGATTAGATGTGAGGCTGTTACAGAGGGGGAGGGGGGTTTAGAATAGTGTCACTGAAGAGTTATATAAACTGCACAGCAAATACGCAAGCTATGGACTGACGACGTAAGGAATTGTAAGTTCATGAAAATGAGATCTTATAAAAAAAAACTCAAAAAATTTGGACTGTCTGATTGCTATAGCTCTCTTTAAGGGCGCGCTTGGAACACGACGCACCATCGACCCGTGCATGGGTCATGATCAGACGGCGAGTCTCCCATTACTCGCCATCCGCATGCCCGTTTTGGCCATTACAGGCAGTTTTGAATGATCAGAAAATCAAATCTAACTGAAGCCACAGTCTATGTCATAAACCTCCTCAGGCATAATAATTTGTAAAAGTTCTGTAGTGACCCATTCTCGCGGGCATGCGGGCAGCGAGCAAAGGGCAACTCGCTGCCCGAACATGGACCATGCCCGGGTCGACGGCGCGTCGTGTTCCACGCACGCCTCAAAGAGCGTCAGCACAATGACGGGGCTCCGTCTCAGAGGGCCAAAGCCTGCCGGGGTCGCGGGACTTATTCCATCACCGTGACCCCGGTACATAAAGGGCTATTGAAGGACACCGTGGATTTTAGTCAGTACAAGTCTGACAGTCCCTCCCGCCCTGCCCGGGGTGGGAGGACTCGTTTGATGATTTTACCAAGCTAAAAAAAAAAAAAAGTGACACATTATAAAAAGAGAAAAATGGTTATGAAACTCCATGACCCCTTTTAAATCAACATATTTTAACATCATTTTGGTTACATCACTCATGTTGAAAATGTATGCCAATTATGTCGCAATTCGTTAATATACAAAAAAAAGCCTATTTGTATTCATCATCTGCCTAGCCTTTTCCCAACTATATTGGGTCGGCTATCAGTCAAACCGAATGCAGCTGAGTATCAGTATTTTACATGGAGCGACTGACTATCGGACCTCCATAACCCAGTAACTGGGTAATAATTATGATACCCCTTGGTAAGACTGGTTGTCAGATTTTTGACTAATAGTAACGACTGTCAAAGGTCTACAAATGACAGCCGGGACCAACGGCTTTACGTGTTTTTCGAGGCACGGAGGAAACGCGCTATGACAGATGGTCACCCATCCACAAACCAACCTCGGTAAGCGCGGCTTAACCCGGAAGATCGGCCTGTGCGGCTGTAATTATTTAGCCACGAGCTCCTCACAAAACTTTCTGTATTCTTAAACATTTGAATTTCCAATTCAAAAAAGGCTTGTCAATCAAAACGATCCGAGTCTTCAAATTGGAGCAATGAAAGTTTAAGTCGTGCCAAAAAGGTGCGGGTAGGGCCCCGAAATAATTATTCATTGCGTTTTTAACAGCCGGCCCAGGCGGCGCGGAATTGTGAGAGGCCACTAGAACGGCGGAGAGAGCAGCGCGGCCGTCGTAAAAATTGGACCTGGGAAAACTTTGGAGTCGTGGACTTTGTAGATTTTTGTTTTGAGTAGAATTCTTGAAGTGTATTATTATGTTTATCTTTTGGTTTATATGTGTTAAAGATGGGAAGTTAGTCAGTATTTGTTAAATAACAATGAATGGTAAAAGTTTTTCAGTTAAGACGCGCACGCCAATCTAAGCAGAATACTTAGGAATCTACTTAGATTGTCGTGCGCGTCTATAAGCCTTTTCTTTAAGTTTTCCGTATGTCATTACTTCCCAGAATTTGCTTTTTATTACTAACACTATTGAGTGGTGTAATAATACAGGGTATGATTATTTTCCAAAATCAGCGGATTCGATTCCTGGCCAGGATTATTGAATTTTCTAAAATCTAATGATGCAGTTTTAGTTTACGTCATAATCGGCCTCGACGTTTTTCGTTATTAGGTACTCATAGGTTCGGATAGCCATCCTGGACCAGTTAAAAATTCATCATTTAGAAAATTGTACTCCTTTCGCATTTTTACCAAAAACCCTTCACCCGCCGCTCCACCGCACCTCTACTCCTTCAAAACACAACCATCTCCTGACTTGTTAATACCACAGCCTTCCATCTTAGCATATTGCAACTCTCTAAATATCGCCATTATTCCTAAGATGGCGTCCAAACACGAGGTTATCACGCGCCAAGTATTTGATGGGCAGACCTTGCAAATTCAATGTATTATTTAGGTAAAGGACGGACCAGGCTGGATTGCTAGGGTTGTAAAAATGTATTTGAATAAGGATTTTAAAAAGAGTTGTGTTATTTTTTGAATAGGGTCTCTTTGAGGTAAAGGACATTTGGTGTTAAACAGACGACGTGGTCAACAATAGTGCACTGCTGCATCAAAATAAGATGTCATAAAAATATTGTCTGGGCTTAAAATTCATTGCATTCGTTTAGCTTCACTACAGATCCAAAGATCGGAGCCCAAAAAGCAACAACCAGACCCGAAAGGGTATATAAATGTTCCCAGAAATTGTTTCATTAGAGTATTGAAACTTTATTATAAATTATTCATCATCATCAGACGGGAGACGTCCACTACTGAACAAGTCTTTGTTCAGTAGTGGACGTCTCCTTTTCATAGGCCACCTCATCGAACGACAATCCGCCACATGCATCAATCAATTGGTAAACATTAAAAAATTAAGTCGGATTTTTTAGAAGAGGAGGATAACATTAGTTAAATAGATAACTAAGTTATCTAACATGTTTTGTTGCTGTCATAGAAACCAATTATATTTTTACTTATAAATATTATGTATAGAGCAACGTTCCATAGTTATGTTAATTATATAATACACTGGACAGGTCCACTCGACTTTGTATGGTTCTTTCTTCAAAAGACCATTTCAGCCATTGACCTGCATGGTCCTCGTATGAACTGTTCTACATTTATGATGTCTGGACTTTAAAAGAGACTGTGACCTCTGAGTTTGTTTCGGATGTTTCTTCTCAGAGTAGTCAGGTACGAAACACCGGCCCCTCCTAGTTTTATGAAAAGACGTGTAAAAAGTGTTGCAATAACCTACTTGCAAAATAAGCATCATTTCATTTCATAAACATCATTTCATTTCAACATCATTTCATAATTTTTCAAAATTCATTAAATCTTTACTTCCAAAAGTAAAAAAAAAAATTCGCTCTAGCAACAACAGTCAACCGTGATGCGGTGTTGCATATTTATGAAAAGCACCATTTGACGAATATGAGAGTGTGTGAGGGTTAACAGAGTTTCACTCAACAACAGGTCGGGGAGTCCTTCGCGGTGGCAGGGTTAAAGTTATTTGTAATCATTTCAACCCTAGAGCGGCGAACGAAGAAAGTAACGTGGAAAAATTCATGGGTAGGTTTCGACAGTGTGTTTAAAGTTGATGGTTTCATGATTATTTCAATGTTTCGCGCTCGAATTTGGAGGTTACTGATGAATTTAAGTATTTAGTTTCGGCAAGATTACTAGAGAATTTAATGCACTATATTTAGTTCACCGTATCTTATGAGAAGGAAAATATTGTGAAAGCAAATTCATTAAAAAAGAGAGAGAGAGAACGCTGGCTGCTGCCAGTGGTTTCACATGCTACAATTCTCAAATTATCCCATGGAAACCAAAAAATAAATAATTTAGATTATAAACTACATTATTTGCATTGCATACCAAAGTTCATCCGAATCCGTTATGAACTTTTTGCACGAAAGATTTATAAAGTATCCATACATAAACTTTTATATCTATATATATAAAAGAAAGTCGTGTTAGTTACACCACTTATAACTCAAGAACGGCAGAACAGATTTGGCTGAAAATTGGTAGGGAGGTAGCTTAGAGCCAGGAGGCGGACATAAGATACTTTTTATCCATAAACGAACAGGATCCGCGTACGAAGTCGCGGGCAGAAGCTATTTATAATATTAGTAAGATGAACAAGTAAAACTAATCCTTACTAATTAATTCATAACGTAAGCTATTCATCAATTTACATAAAAAGAACCAACACTTATACATCAACAAAAATACATCCGTCCGTCTATTGGCGCCCAAATGGGCCCAATCCAAGTTTCAACTCAAAAAAAAAACAATACAAGATTCAAGAATTAAACAGTTCTCAAACTTACTGAACAGAGAGCCAAATAAATTTATTTTATTTCCCTCCCCCGTCTGAAAAGTGTTTGATTCACTCCGCTCCGCTATTAGAATGATCCTGTGTTTTTTTTTCTTTGTTCATTGCCCTTTTTTTCCAAGTCGGTTAAGCAAGGGGCAATAAATTGTACAAGTACATTTCAAGGAGGTATATGCTTGGAGTTATTTACTGATTTCAGGGGTCGCGTGATAATATTTTTGTTTAAGTAAATGAAGATTTTCTTTTTCTTGCCGGCTGTTTTAGTGGCTTGATTTAGTTAAATGAGGGTAGTTTTGAAGTATTTGGGGGTATTAGATAAGAAGGCTTATCTGATAAGGAAGGAAACTTCAAGTACGTTAAGGTTCTGCTTGGTTCTGAAACGCTACATTTTTTTTTTAATTGACGATTTTAGGCAAATATCATGCAAAACGTGTGCTATTAAAATAATAGCGATATCAGACTATTTCCAATAAATGTATATTTTTTATTAATTTCATGTAACTGTTGAATAATTTAGTTTTTGGTCATTAAGAAGGTTATCAAGTTTCACTTTTCGTTAAGGGGCGGAATTAAACATAGCAATGAACAAAAAATAGTTTCAGTGCAAATTGTCATTACCTATTTCGGTTAAAATCTCTTAAATCATTACAACTTTGCCGCAAATCTATTTACCAACAAACTTTTCAAACATTTCTACACGATCAAAACATAAAATAATAAAATTGCTAAACAAATAGTTGTTCAAGATGCGCGCGCATGTTGACACAGAATGCGCAGGCGCCGCGGTGAGTTGAAAAGAGCTTTGTCTATGTAAATGGTAGGTCAGAAGTGTTACTTGAAATGACATTGCCTGCGGCTTCAATAGTGTTAGTTTAAAATGTATTTGACAATTAACAACGATTGCATATGTGGCGCCATCTATTATAATATGAAAGTTATTGTTGTTTTTCTCCAAAACAATACTTTTTTCGAGATGAAAGATATCATATGTCCGACAACGTCTGCGCAATAATTCAGGATGATCGATTTACTGATTAAGGCTTGAAAAGTTAACAAAGAAACTTAAATTCACGTTTATTTTTAAGTTACCTACCAAGTTAGGAAAAGGCAGTTAGAATTCTAAATTAACGCCGTGGACAAGACCTAGTATTTAATTTTCATATCATATAGCACCAAAAAATTATTCTATTTTAACGTCACAGAACACTGGGCCTTCTGCACATTCTTACAAAGTGACAGCGGTAACTTAAAAAGAGTTTTCATTTCAAGTGGCCTCTGAAATGTTTACTTCGGCAGATAACTTGAAGTTCGGTGTCTTTTGTTATGATTTCTGTGTGTTTTACTAATGAAATGTGTGGCGGTTATTAGGCAGTATCTCTTTGTGAGCGCCGCCTACGATTTCTGGCGTGTGGTCTTATTTAGTGGGTCACTATGTCTCTTTGTGGGCATGTCGAAACGTGATGATAAGGAGATTATATCTGGTTAAGTAGATGCATCAAGATATCTGCTCAAATATCATGAGGAGAGTTCTTTCTGAACCTTATCTTGTAATGCATTATAAAAGTAAGTAAACACTTTCAATGGCACAAAGAATTTTAGAGCAGGTCTTTTCTAGGCTCTTTTGACTTCTCTGCATTACTATGTTGTGAGAGAAAACGTTAGGAGGAAACTGACAAGCCTTATAATCTAAAACGCGAAGAAGTTAAGTGATGCCCACTCTGGGTCTAGTCAGAGCTATGCCTAGCCTTTACCAACTGTATTGTTGTCAGCTTCCAGTCGGATCAGATGCAGCTGAATATCAATATTTTACATAGGTCTAGACAGACCACAAACATAATCATAGATTTAAGTCCTATTCTGCATTAAGATTTGAAGAACTTAGCCAAACTAAAACCCCCGTAAACACTTGCCTATGGAATATGGCATCTTTGTCTAAGCTTTGTTACAAACAGTGGCCAAACGTCCTCCGTTTCACAGAGTCTTCTGTGAAATGGAAGACGTCACGATTGACGCAGTGGCTGACCAGTTGGAAGCTGCTATCACTGTCGCGGCTATTCCCGTGCAAAACAAAATTAATATTTGTATGAATTATACAAGTAGTTGATCCGGGTCTGGACGTTTATGTACAGACGCTAACAGGTCAACCTATCTCAACCTGTCAAATTTTACCAATCGAATATTAACCTTCCAGTATTTGTGATAAGGTTGATTGTCTATTAAGATATTTTACAGTAATAGGTTGATGTGCAGTGTGAGTTTTATGAGTATGTCAACGCATCCAACAAACAGGAAAAATTCTTAGTGTGGGGCAAGTTTTTATGAACCAAACAGTTTTTTAATTAGCTTCTCAGTTCAAAATTCACGCAAAACTTCCCCGCGGTCTATTTCTCATCAAACAGACATACTTAAAGATTAATTTATGAGCACTTCGAGATAAGCTCACACACTGCAGTTTCTAATATGGCGAGCAGATGTTCTAAGGCGCATAAATCAGTATAATGACGGATATATGTGACAAGTGTATGTACATCACGCGTCACATAGAATGATATGTCGCTCATATCATTTGCATGTGTTTATGACATGTGGTTTAGCAATTATGGATGTTTAATTATAAGTATGGTGTGTTGGAAAAATGGAGCAAGAATGTGTAAATAAATTTAAACAGACAACAATTTTTTGTAGTGGTAAAATCATCAAATGAGTCCTCCCGCGCAGGGAAAAGTACTTGATCACAACGGGTAGGAAACGACTCAGATGGCTATCCAATGGTGTGATGAACTAGACTCAATCTAAAAATGGCCAAAACTCTGTAGCGAAATAATATAGGTAGCCTCTTATATATACGTGGACAGGGCAATTATTTTAGCATGGGTGGATGGCACAAATTGAGACTACATGGCTACTACTAGAAATTCGAAAAGATAAACCCAGCAACATTTTTTCGAACCATTGAGTTACATGTTTGGACCCAGGAATCACAAGACCAACGAGGCACTCATACCTATACTTTGTTAACACGTAAGTAATTTATTTAATAAATTAACCAAACAACATACAAATAAACTCATCTACCCAAACTCGAACCAAGAAACAACATCATCCAAAAAACACTACATACACACCTCATCCATCAGCGTTCATCACAAATCAAGAAGACGCATGCTTTCCGCCGGGACTCGAACCCGGGACTAATGGCGCCGGCCGATTTATTAACAGCACTACATACACACGCTAATGTAGTTAAAGGAGGGGAATAAAAGGTTCTCTCAAAATTATGGCGACCAAAACAATGGTGATTGTTGAAAGGGCTATTTTTACGTCTTTTCGTAAAAGATGGACATGATCTGTTGTTTGGTTTTAAGATGACTTTAAAGATTTTTTTTGTTGTGTTTTTCATATTTTGAAATAGTCAATCAACTCATCAATTATCCCTAGTCTTTTTCCAACTATATTGGGGTTGACTTGCAGTCGAACCAAAGCAGCTGGATAACAGTATTCATATTAGTAATAAGTAGTCAATTAACCGTCTACGTAAATAAATAAAATTATTTATTTATTTAAAATCTTCCTTACGACTATCATTACAGATTCGTTAGATACCTAATGCAATAGTGTGGCTTATATAGTTATTATTAAATTAACTACAGTATACAATAAAATAAACAAATTGTTTTAGAAGTTTCCAAATTACAAAAGACTGACAAAATCAATTTTTCGGGAGATACACACAGGTAATTATTTATTTTCTTTTAAATTGAATCTTGTCAACTCCACATTAGATCGTCTCTTAAACAAATCAATTGTCGCACACAAATACAATCACCATTTTTATATTTTCATCCACTTATTTGAATTGACGTTTAGTTCGCTAAAACTGAAAACAAAAATAACAATCACGTGTTTGCACGGCGATCGCTATTGTTTTCCATGGCTTCTTGGGATCAGCTTATCTAGCAGCCATCCCATTACACTTATCACGATAACTATCACCATCAAACATCCTTCAAATGAATTAAGACCACATTCAAATAAATCATTATAATCAAATAATTTATTCATAACTCTAAAGGGAGGGACACACGGGCGTCGCATTGCCGCCGACGTTTTTTCCCGTGATGTATAGCTTCCTTCATTCGGGATTATCGTGGAGCCGTTGAAACGCCAAATGTTTTGCGATACGACCGTGTGTGCACGCTCTTATAAGTGGAGTGTGAAATTGTTACGACAAAAAATAGCCTAATTTGACAGATGTAAATTGGGCGTGCAGTGAGTCCGTGGGTTAAAATTTGGTTTAGTTCTTAATTAGTAGGTTTTTTGTAATTGTAAAGTGATATTGTTTCTTTTTAAGTTTGTTGCAAATTAAAGAAATCCTAGCAGAAGTCAGAGACGGCTCCGACATAGATATTATGACATGGAGTTTTACGGATACCAGCCCGTTTTACAATACAATATATTTAGTTGACTATACAAATTTTATTGAAAAGTAAAATATAACTAATGGATTAATTCTTGAATTATTATTAGGTAGAGAAAACTGAGAAAAGCTTGGGTTTTCAAACTTTTCTCTATTCTCTCTTCTGTTGAAAGTGTGAGAAATCTAGAATACTTTGTTGTTATCTATTAAAAGTAAACGGTATTAACATAGCGTTATATTGTCTATGCCACACTGTCCTTCTGAGTGGCCGAAGCCTGCCGGGGTCGCGACACTAACGAGTAACCGTGGCCCCGGAACGGCTACAGGGCTATTGAAAAACACCTTGAACTTTAGTCAGTACAAGTCTGACAGTAACTCCCGCCCTGCCCGGGGTGGGAGACATTCCTTCAAAGATTTGACAACATAAAAAACTGTTCATTAGGTACTACTTGGTTAGTCTTAATAAAAAAAACATAAGTACCCGTTTTCTCTTTTTTTGGAATTTCTCCTGTGTCGTGGGTGCGTTTACAAACATATAAATTCATATACACAAGCGCCCAGACCCGGAAAAACTATTTGAAGATCATAATTATAAATATTTGCTACGTGCGGGAATCGAATCCGTGACACACAGCGCAGCAGTCCGATCGCATCGCTCAGCCACTGCACCAACCGTGTCATCAAAGATTTGGAACAAATGCGGAATGCTTCTGTGTTTCACTTTTAGCGATATCAAACAACATCTTATCTACCTTAGGAAGGCACTTTTGGAGTATTCCACTCTATACAAAGCTGTCAAATCAATACCGGCCAGTGTTCAGCACTTGTTTCCAATCCTGCCACGTTTCGGCACCAATAACCAGCGTGTTACATAACCCACAGACTCCGAGTCAGAGTAAATAATGCATGTGTGAGCGGCGACGCGCGCGCCACCTATTGACTTAATCAGAGATCGCTAAATGTGCGCGTGATCGCCAGACGTGAGGTGTTCTGTACACGCGTACTGGTGGAGAGAAAAGTGTTGGGGAAAATTAAAAGGAGAACGAAAGTGATTGAAAATAAGAATGAAAGATAATTATGTATTGAGAGTTATGTAGGATAATTAATTAGACTTATCAGAACTTCGTGCTGAAAATAAAAAAGGTTAAAGAGTGTTTGTTTACCTTTTGAGGTTAATTTCAGTGGTTCAATTGAGCCTCTGTGAAAATAGTTGCGAAAGAGTATTCGGTATTAGAAAATTGGAAAAAAATGGAGTAGCTACTAATGAATAATACCTAGTATTATTCATGTCCATCGAATTCTTGTAACTTTTACATTGCTTTAAAACTTATACTCGTACATTTTCACGCCCTGTCAGACGACACACGAGATTTAAAACTTCTCTCAATTCAATGGATCGATCACACACTGGATTCTGATAGCGGTTGCTTAACATTTAAATGACCTATCGTATAGTTAGCAAAAAAACCACAATACTCTTTACCAATGGCGAAAAGAAAAAGTCTGAATTCCCAAACACTTTTCCCCACACAAGTACAGTCGGCGAGTTATCAAAAAGCTGTGCTTATGCATAGTTTGTGTGCTAAGTGCTTATACTTATCTGTGGCGGTGCAAAAGTGGTGTGCTGTGTTTATCGGAGCTCTGACGATGTTGAAACGGTTGCCCGATATCACGCTTCTGTTTCCCGTCAGGCTGTAGACGTTGGTATGCTGGGAAGACGATAGTTTTCGTGTTTCATGACGTATGGGGAAATGTGTGTTATTTTTGGGTATGTCTGTCAGAATATTCTGACTGTACAAATTGAAATTATTGATCTACTTCTCTTGGATGGCTGATGTATGATGTAATTGGGCTGGGTGTCATGCACTGTTGGTAATATCACCACAGACTGACTTAGACGTGCCTTTCCATTGTAGGAAGTCTTTGGATAACTGGTTAGGGGACAGTCTAAACAGGTGGCCTACAATGACGTCTTTAAGCGAGAGTTATTCTACTATGGGAAAGAAACAGAGCTATACAAGTCGTCTAGTGCCATCTTGTTCCCACAGTGGAAATACTCTCGCTTTAAAATGTCATGGTAAGCCACCAGGCTTTCTGTAATCTGTGGTGAAAGTTAAGCGATCTCACTAGAGCGGTGTTTAGCACAACAGGCCCGCCTGGATTGCGGCCATAATCCTGTCAGAGTCTGTGGCCAGGAGTTCCAGTTCTTTCTGTTTAAGCTAGCTCTATCTAAGCCTCATTCTGCTTCTAGGCTAGATTAAGGTTAAGAGCAAACAATGGGTTTGCAAAGAAGAGAAACATCAGCCTTCAATTTCGTCAATGCTGGGAAGCAATGCTCCTTTTGAAAACGAGCCGTAGTTCCTACAGATCGATGAATAACACAAGCTTTTTCTTTATAAGACATATATCATAGCTTCCTCACAATGTTCCCCTGTTATTAATGCGCTTGCACAGGTAGTATCGAATCACTACACTACCACTAGGTAAAAATCAGACAAAACAGTCACAATTTAAACAGTCAGTAACATCCCTCGGCATATTTTCTTAAATGGATATCATGACCCTGAAACGCAAAGGGCGACAGAAGGAACAAGGCAGCTATTTAGTCAGTAAGAGTCTGACAGTACGTATTTTTCTTCTCATCCACTATTATTTTCCGATTAGTTTCGTTGCAGGATCCAACACAGTTAAATTCATTATCCGATACACGTCGAGCTTCATTGTCTCGCTTATCTGCCACTGTTGATTCAGGAGTTGCAGTTGGGACGACAAAGTTAGCGCAGTGGCTGTGCGATTGGACTGCTGTGCAGCGTATCGCGGGTTCGATTCCCGCAGGCATCAAATATTTTGTATGACCCACAAGTAAGTAGTTGTTCCGAGTCTAGGTGTTTGTGAGTTCTATGTTTGTAATTTTTGTGTATATGAGTTCTATTTATGTAAAGCACCCACGACATATAAGAAATTCCTAGTCAACGTAAAAAAAATGGGAGGCCTTATTTTTTAATGATTTTACCGCACAAAAAACCGAAATTAATAATCAAGAAGGAATGTGATTCATGGCCATTGAATTAATTAAATTTGATTTTAAATATTTGACAAAATGACCATTAATTTATAGACACAGCGCTAGTCTATAAAGGCTATTTTATGACGAGGTGATGATAATGAATTAAATATCTATCATATATTATGAAATAAAATGTCAAATACGTATAATAAAATAAGTTGAAGCTGTTTAATTAAATTAGAACATGTTCACTTTTGATGCCCATACAAGGAAACAAGGATTATCAGGAAATCTAGAAAATAAGTGCTATATAAAGTCATAATTATGTACGTGTATCTCTTTGGTGGACGCCCACGGCGATGGACATCGCAAGACGATCTCCGGCCACCGTAGGCGCGGGCGGCGAGTAAAGGACAACTCGCTGTCCGACCATGGACCATGCCCGGGTCAACAGCGCGTTGTGTTCCACGCGCGCCTCAAAGAGCGTCAGCACGATGACGGGGCCCCCTCTCAGAGAGTCGAGAGTCGAGGGACTTATTCCATCATCGTGACCCCGGAACAACGGCTATTGAAAGACACCGTGGATTTTGGTCACTACAAGTCCAGACAGTCCCTCTCGTCTTGTACGGGGTGGGAGGACTCATTTGATCACTTTATCACGTAAAAAAAATTGTATGTGTATCTCATATTTTGGTATGGCCGATTTTTTTTTATTTTCTGATCTTGATGATTCATTTTTACTTCTTAAAATTAATGAGTGGCGACCACGCGTGGCTAAGCGATTGGGTGCATTGCTCGGGTTAGTGAGAAATAAATATATGTATGACTTTCTGGTAGTACCTATCTGAAGTCTAGCTGTTTGTGTATATCAGTGTATTTTGTTAAAAAGATAATTCCTAACATGGCAATTTAATAAAAAATAAAACCATTTTAATATCTTATTAAGGTTCGTGCAGACCATTTTCAAATTGTTCATATAAAAGCAAACATCAAAACATACACCTTTCCCATTCAAATAAAAATAAAATTAACCCGAAAATGTTCACTCAGCTCCATAAGGATCACATTAAAAATAGCTGTAACAAAAACGATATTTCCAAATTATCAAAACAAAATTACTAATATCCCTAACCGTGATTTTAATGTTAAATTTATTAAGGTACACCAATACAGCAGAGTTGAATATCGGGTACCCGCATTAAATATGGGGGTAGTTGGGGGTGAAAGGGGTAAAAAGGTGGGGTTGTAGGGGGTAAACACCATACCGATATCACCGTATTGGGACATATTTGTTACGGATGGACGACAAAATATAATTATTAGTTATGGACGGTCCGGCTGCTGTATTAATAACTTTTGGTGCTGATTTTGCTAAATATTTGGTGTATTTGATGTTTACGTTTTAAGGGGTGATTTTGGACGATGATTTTTGGGGGTTGTAAGTTAATTAATAAAAGTTTTTTATTAAATAATATGCTACAAAGGGGTTGTCAATTGGTTCTTTCTGGCATTTTATTTTGGTGTGTCTAATTTATTTTTAAAATATCTTGATTGTGTTTTTAAAACAAGAACATTTTGCAATTCAAATATTTTTTTTAGTATACCAAGAATAGATCACTATTAACGAAATTAAACTGTTCTAATACCCTTAATTACTTTACCTAAAATAAAAAGGGAAAACCATTAAAGAAAACCGCTCGTAACCTCAAAAAATCAGCACGAACTACAAAAAACGCCGCCAACCGACCACCGATTGATACCCATTGTTTAAACAAATGAGAGACAAAGGAGCCCCGCTAATGCCATCCGATTTGATCATTCAATTAAACCTGAATAGGAAAGAAAGAGGTTTAACTCCAAAATCCATATAAATCAAACTCACTGATATAATTGCGTCGATGATAATCGGCCTTTTTCGCTCGCAATCGGTTTTTAGACGATTATTAATTTTCTATTTTTGAATTGAGTTATTCGATTGTGTGAAAAAATGCCTTTGAGCGGTTTTGAATGGGACGAAAGATTTGTGTGGAAGAAATGTGTATATCATTTCTTACAAAAGGGTTGTGACAGTTTGTGTAACATGTTTTTTTATGGCGTCACCTTGTGTTTTTGATTTACACTTTCATATTTATGGGTTCGTAGATAAAGATTGTTATCTCCATCAAAGTTGAGTTAGACACATATGGGTGTAATCTTTTACTCGTTCTTAAACGTGTTATATGTAAAGCGTGAGACACGGTTTAGTATCTGGGATCAGATGGGAGAAAGACATATTTTAATGTAGCTGAATAACTTTAGTAAAACTACTCTTTGACGCTTTATTCTTGGTGCTATAAATTAAAGCACTTCTATATAAATAACACAGTATTTGCATGATATTTAAACATATGGGTAGGGCACTAATACTTAGTAAAAATGAAAGTAATTCAGTACTGAGTTATGAAAGGTCTTTCTTTATTTAGCAATAAGCTCGCATTTGATTGTTTGACGACTATGTCCCATGATGGTAAGCGAAAATGTGGTCGAGGGAGAAGCACGCCTGCCCGAAGTACCCTGTTCATTCACTCTTTAATTGAAGACTCACAAAATCACGACAAGCAAGGTGCTTATAGCACACAATCTTTACCAATGCCACTAACATACTCTAAGTCCCCGTAAAACAACACAACTTCACCATCATAAAACGAATCACCCCCAAGACAGACAAAAAAACTGTCAACACCTACATTTGATATTCAATCTCAAAAGTCAAAAACTCAAAACCGAACCCGATCTCTAATGAATTAAGGGCAGCGTAGTTTACGTCCCCCAGTGGAAGGGGGCCAGGGGGGCGCCCGTTCGGCAATTTTATCATGTTATAAATTTGAATTTGTATAATACTCTGGCATTAACGCATGATTTATACAACTTGACTCCGCTAAGATTTCAAAGATGAAAAACAATAAATTATGTAACCGTAACTATTGCGTTTAATGGCGACGGAGGGGTGAGATTAGTGTGGATGTGCTGTAGTGCTTTACTGTTTTGGAATTTTCAACATTTTGTGTCAGGTTCTAGTGTGTTTCTCAGTTTATAGCAAATACTTATAAATTCCATCAGAATATTAGGAATAAGTAACATGGCCGATGGGGTCGAAAAGTGCTAGAGTGGAGACCACGGACTAGCAAGCGCAACGTAGGACGTCCACCAGCAAGGTGGACAGACGACCTTATGAAGGTCGCCGGAAGACGCTAGATGCAGGTCGCTTCCAACCGGTACATGTGGAGATCAAAAGGGGAGGCCTATGTTCAGCAGTGGACGTCCTATGGCTGAGATGATGATGAAGTAACATGGTTAAGAATGTTAGACGCATTTCTAGTAGATTTAACTTATTTACACTTACAACTTTATTATAACTGCCACTTACTGTCAAGCTGTTGTTCAAGTCAAAAGTTAACAGGCTACTTCTAAGCAAGCGTGCTTCATCGTTATCCACATCTTCGCTTACCAACAGGCTTGATAGTGTTCAAACGCGAATCTATCATTAAATAAAAAAAAATAACAATACTGTTGCTTGTTATTGTATGTTGTATTGTAATGTTGTTGCTGCTTATTGTATTGCAAATCGAGCAGGTCTCCGGCGTCGAACTCCTACACCTACTGTTGGTATTATACTCGGTTTATCTTGCATGGACATTAATAAAAAATAATTTCAATTTCAACGCGGCGATATTCTATAAATAAAATCGATCTCGTTAACTATACTCTGAACATATTGTATCCCGTTTTGCTTCGACAACTTCGGTTCGTATATCAATATCGTCGTATCCACGTTAACCTTACGCCGAAGAGTTGACGACTTTTTACTTGACCGAATTTATGCGACACATTTAGGAGGAGCTCGTCGTATACAAGTCAGTTAAATATTTAGCTTTCATCCAAATTTATACGGTTTATAGTGGAAAAAGCAAGCTTTGGTTCCGCGCCATAAATTCAAGTGATTGATAATTTCTATTGTAGACTAAAAAGGTCTGGTTTTCGGTACTATTGCATGTTACGGATGGTAGATGGTATTGTTGTTCCGTTCTGTTTCAAAATGGGGATAGTTGCTAGTTAGGGGTTGTGTTGAAACTGGTTTTAATTAATTTTCTTCGGTGATTCGTTTGTGTTTGTTATGCTGCGTAATTTTTATTGGATTTGTTTTTTGTGTAGTATTAGTGGATGCCAAGTAACACTAACTTAATTACCTATTATCATAAATACTAATATAATATGAAGTCACGACTCTTTCTCATGGGTCTAAGGCGCATACTACAGAGCATCTGCTAGAATTGTAGGTATACACACGGTTACACAAGCTATACCAAACCAGATTGTCTTGATCTCACTTCGTACGATTTTTCACACAATGAACGATCAGCTAATACTGGTTTTGCATAGCTTGATGTGTAGCCGTGTGTACGTACTTTTGTGACGACAGAAAAAAAAGAGTATCAAGATTAAATTAAATTTGTTAAGGTGCTGTTGTCTGTGTCTAGTCGACAACAACTGTCAAAATTTTCAATGTCGTATCGAGGAATTTTACATGCTGTTAGAAGAAATTCTTTATATCTGTGTTTATAATCCTTTCTTTCATTTCAAAAAACCAATAAAAATATTCCAATTTACGACCACATAATATTCGAAACATAAATTAGTCCGATACAATATCCTTATATGGATACAAAGTGATCCACATGACGAGATCAATATACGGTCAGAATTAATGTAAGAACGCCTGATATATTTATTGATAAATATATTTAAAGATGGCCGACTTTTATTGTCGTATAAAGATGACTATTTAGTGGCGTTTATAAGGTTTTATGTGGTGCTGGGTTAGTGTGGAAAGGGACTTTTTCCTTGATAACAATCTGTACTTGCAATGAGTGTACGTCACTGATAGCGAGTACTAGAGTGCTAGAATATAGAAGTTATTTTAAAAGCCTTGATTTGTGACTTGTTATGTAGTGGGGAAGTGTTCAAAATGGCCATTTGATTGATATTCTAATTAAATAAATAAACAGCGCTGCTTTCTTTTTTGTATTTTAATTATTTATTTTCTTTATCTTTGCTTGTTTTTCAAGATACTAATTCAGTATACAAACATTATGACCTTCTTGTACTGAAAAGGCGGGTTTACCTAGTTTTAGGCGTATGTTTTACACAGATTTTTTTTTAATTTTTAAAACTACACATAATATTTTTGGTGTGATTTACTCTTCGAATAGCACGTTATTATGAACTAGATTAGATACCTAGTGTTTTATGTTGACTTCTATTAATTCATTTTGACTTTCATCAAGTACCTGCAACATGCATATCGTGAGCCAAAATATTCGCGACTGACTGACATTCAATTAACTCTCTCTAATAGCAATGAAATATAAACACTGACACACATTAATATTATTTATAACTCTTCATTTAAATTATAAACCATTCCAGTAATTCAAGTAGGTACATTGGCGGCCATCTTTAATGTTACTTTATTTTAGTCATTTTTGTAAATATTTTAGTATACATTTAGTTTTTAATGTTATAAATATTAATTGTGTGTACATCGTAATACTAATAGTTACAATAATTTGTATCATTTCATTTGATTTGGTTTAGTATGTTTATACCGTCTTACTTTATCCAATTTTTATTTGACGTTAATTTTCTGAATGAGCGTTTAATCTTTAAAAACGTTGGTTTTATTAAAACAGAATTTTAAGGGCTGATTTTTCAATAGTCAAATAACTTTTATCTGAGGAATAAAAAAGGCGTTTTGACAGCTTATTTATAGAAAATTATGGCATATTTTTATTCCTCAGATAAAAGTTATCAGAGGCCTTACCACAAGCTTTTAACGCGATCGAGTTTAGGCTGTGAGAAAGAGACAAAGCTATACAAGTCGTCTAGCGCCATCTCTTTCCCACAGCCTAAAGACTCCCGCTTTAAGAGTTCATGATAGGCCAACTGACAATTGAAAAATCCAGCCCTTAATTGAATATTTTTTAAATATACCTACACTTCAATTTGTTTGTCAAAATACTTGAAAGTTACAAACTAAGTTTACTACGCCAAAATATATTTGTTGGCGTTCAACCGCAAAATAAAAAGATCCCTCTCCACACTAAGTCAGCAAGGTCCTTCGTCCCTGCGTCTCGGCTCACTCACAGCAGCCTTTCACATATTTTTCATTTTAAATTTACACGCAATAGAAGGTTTTATACGTTTCATTTTACCACTGAAAGTGTTTAGTGATAACTTTCAAAGTTATCGCGAATTTATAGTTTTCTTTAATTAGGGAGTGAGTTTTATGTTTGTTTGCTTAGAGAGTTGATTATAGTAAGCAAAAAATGTAAAAGATACATAATATTACTAGATTTATAAATTCTGTATTTTTTTTGACGTTTTTCCACACTATGAATTTTTTCTAGGTATATAATTGGTCTCTGAATTTCTTCTAGGTATATAAATAATTGGTGCGTTAAAATTCAAACGTAGACCATACGATTTTATCTTATTTGTTCCGTGCTGAAAAATTGTATATACATTTGTTTATTATTCCATGATGTTCCCGTACATTCCTACACTTATGTAGCCAACCTAATTCTTCACCTTTATGTCCCAATTCTCCACATCACGTGACATAAAATGACAATCACCACACAACTTTTTATTAGCGGCCGCACCACTTTCAAACTTCCTTCTATACGAATACAACCTTACACCTAATAAAATAATTGACACAAAAAAAAAAACATGTCAGCTTCATGTATCCCAGGGTAAGACAACGTTCCCAGCAGTGGTCAATAAAGACAGACAATCTCAACCCCATAATATGGACCAAAGAGCCATGGTTCCCATATCTAACCAGGGGCCTTAGTCAAGTTCAGCAGTTTTTAATAGATTTTCAACTTTACGAGCTGGGGTATAAAGTTGAAAATGTATTGGTGACTGATGACCGATAACCATTGTCGTTTGCTGTCGTCTGCTGTTAAACTAAGGCTCCAGTCCAGTTTACGAGTAACGAGATGTAACATGCGTTAATAAATTAATGCAACCCACAGACTGGAGGACACGCGACGGATCGTAGGCGACTTACCAGTGAGACGTCACCATAACTTCACTATTTTTATTTACTTGCTGATCTTATGTAAAGGTGTTTTAGTTGGTAGATTGGACTGTGTTAGGGAGGAATGTGATCTACTTTTTATGGTTTAACTTGTAATATGGCAGGATTCGTTAAGGCTGATTTAACATAAATAAAGTTTTGAGTTGCGTTATTTCGTGTACAGTGCACACTGCTCATTTTGCGTCGTGAAAGACTTTTCTATGGTAATGACCGAAATTACGCGACTCACAACTCAAAAATTACGCTCGTCTAGCTTCACCCTTAAACATACAAAAACTTGACGCAAACAAATATAATTATTGGCGATAGTCGCGGTTAATCACTTCACACTGGTGCGAATCAATTTTTACAATAATTTGCAATAAATCGTTTAATAAACAGGTCCTCAAAGAAAGCAGAAATCTCGAACGATTTTCAAATATTTTCCTGTTGAAATCGCTCGATCTTCAAAAATAAAAATACTATGCCAACACGATAAACACGATAATGCTGAACATGTCAATGCCTAGCAAATGTCAAATGTCTCACTTGAACTGACTAAAATCCACAGGAATCATTCAATAGCCCTTTACCTTCCAGATTCACGGTTACCTGATGAGACAGTCCCGCGGCCCTGGCAGAACGAGCATGATGTCACAAAATGTCACCACTCATATCGTGGCATGTTCGATTGGACCCGTATACTAAGAGAAGATTTTAAAACTACATACCTTCACCACCAGCTTTCTCACCGTACCTGAAAACAGAAAGCCCACATTCAATAATCACATACCAACCTCTGAAATTATTTCAGTAACAAACACGGCCATTAGAATTACATAGTTCCGTAGAAACGTCGACAGAGACAAACGCACACGTCGGATTGATGGGCGAGTCTGTGTGATGTATGAATGTCATTTATCGTGAGATGATAAAATTAGACAGACGTTTGTATGTACGATGTTGTACCTACAATATGTACCTATGTAGTACTGAGGAATTTTGGCTTATTAATTTTTTGGTGTGAGTTCAGGTGTCTTCATGCAACAGTAATTCCGGTGTGAGAACGAGATAGCTAGACGGCTTCTATAGCTCTATCTTTTTTCCACAGTGGAATTATTCACATTTTAAGATGTCATGGTAGGCCAAGGGTTCGATTTAATATGATATAGTATGATCTGCAAGATCAAGAGAAGTGATTGAAATCAAATCAAAATATTTTATTTTACATGGACCTCAATGAAACCTGGTTGTTTAAAGAAAAAAAAAATGACAATTGGTTGTGGGAGTTTGTATGTCAGTTTAAATGTTTTTAAACACACTCATGACACAGGAAAAATCCCATTAAACAGTAATTTAAAAAAAATGCATCCCCTTGAATAAACTTCCCATCATAAAAGCTACTTAGATATAACACTTATTTTGAAGATCAGAAAAGTAAAACTATCCAGAAACGTGATAGAATTCAAAAAATATCCTAAAACAAAGATATTTTACAAGGAACGAAAAATTGAGCTGCGAGCAGGATTCGAACCTGCGTCTTCTGGATAGGTACTCCAGACGCCTTAACCAATATGATGGCGCAACGTGTAAACAGCGTTCAGAAAACCAAGCGAACGAGAAATTCAGCTACAAGTGTAAGTGGTTGCGATGGCCTAATTGGTTAAGGCGTCTGGAGTAGCTACCTATCCAGAAGACGCTGGTTCGAATTCTGTTCGCAGCTCAATTTTTCGTTCCTTGAAAAATATCTTCGCGATGACGCGACGCAGGCGTTATTGCGTATAAAAAATGTAACAATATCCTAAAAAATAATCAAATCACCTCATCGTGCAAATGTCCCGCTAACAAGAGGATGCCAATGTCCCGTCCTAAATGATTGTGCTACAATGATATATTTACCCAATTATTTACATGACACGAGACAGAAGCAACGAATGAAAATCTTTGAAGTTACAGACGGACATGGATGAACATGATTTACAGTTGACAAGAAACTAATAATAACTAAACAAACAGACAGGTTTTTTTATCGTGGCATAATCATCAAACGAGTCCTCCCGCCCAGGGGGGGACGGGAGGAACTGTCAGATTCGTATACTGACGATAATCTGATAATGATCCTTTAATAGCCCTTTACGTTCCACATTCCAGGTTACCTGATGAGACAGTTAGGTTTGTTGTGGTGATATCAAGAATAAAATTTTGTCGCCACGTGGATGAGCTATCAACTGCTGCACTGCGTGTTGCGGGTTCAATTTCCTCAAGCAACAAATATTTGTATGAGTTATAGGTAATTTTTCCGGGTCTGGTTGTTTATGTGTTTTAAATGTTTGCAAAAGCACCCATGATACAGGAGTGATTCCAAAAATTGAAAAAATACATTCAAATATTTATTAGGACACTTAGGTATGAAATTTTGGGTCGAATTTGCATTGAAATGTTGACGATTTAACTTGATCGTTAACTTTACTGGTCGTAAGTGCAAGGTACCAACCCGCACTGGGCCCGCGTGGTGGTTTGTGGCCCACTTCCTCTCTCAGAGAGGTGGCCTGTATACCAGCAGTGAGAACTTTATAGGCTGATGATGCAGTGCAGGATACAGTAGTAACTGACGATGATGCCCTGGATTCAATGGCCAGGTGGAGTTTAGAGCTATTAAATTTTTCCATCACGAATTTTTCAATACTACAACCACTGGCATAATTATGACCTTTCTGAAGTACATTCCCCATTTTATAATTATTTACTTGAGAAAACAAACCAAACATAACTTAAACCAATCACAGCTAATTCGTTAACCTAAGATAGCAATCTTAATTCCTGATTCCGCATAACCCATCACACGGAGGGCTGCACCTAATTCCATACAACATAACCATCAAATTCCTAATACAAATCGATATAAATCTGTGCCTAGTAAATTGCGAGGCAGCAGTTTATAATAACAATTAACAATAAATAATAATGGTGTAATCTCATTAACCTGTGTGTCGGATATCGGCGATGCTTAATTGAAATATTGATGTTACATGGTTCAGGTTTTTGTGTCGTAGATTTTGCTAAATTGTATGAATACCCAATTTTTTAAGTGTTTAGCATGAGTTTGATGCATTCCGCTAAAAGTATCAACTATAATATAGGTATCAAATTTTCAATAACTTTATCTTGGTGCCCATACTGGGTTGTTTTGTAGTAATTGAACGTGTTTCTCGATAATTTTCACCAATCTCCCATAAAATATGACGAAGGCATTCAATTTTTATTTTACTTTGTTGGGTCCAAACAAATTTGTTGTCAATTTCATCGTTGCTAATTATAATGTCTAGTATCAACCATTTTAAAGAACGCACCAAATACCAAATAAGGAGGAGCTTGTGGCTAAATGAGCACGCTTGCCGAGGTTGGTCTGTGGATGGGTGACCATCTGTTATAGCGAGTTTCCTCCGAGCCTCGGAAAGCACGTAAAGCCGTTGGTCCCGGCTGTCATTTCTAGATCTTTGACAGTCGTTACTGTTAGTCAGAAGCTCTAAAGTCTGACAACCAGTCTTACCATGGGGTATGGTATTGCCCAGTTACTGGGTTGTGGAGGTCCGACAGGCAGTCGCTCCATGTAAAATACTGATATCCAGCTGAATCTGGTTTGACTGAAAGCCGACCCCAATATAGTTGGGAAAAAGCTAGGCAGGCAGATGATGACCAAATACCAAATAAATGAAGGTGGTGGGAAAGATGATATAGGGGTGGAGTCTCAAGACATGACGACTAACAGATAAGTTTCGAAGAAAAAAATGTTTCGTCCCTAATCCTCATCATCAGATCGACTTTATTTAGCAATGAATTCATTAGAATAGCTGAGTTGTTAGATTGTAATCTTATTAAATTAGAATCAAAGTCCAAAATCAGTTATCCAGGCTGTGTTGATGGCTATTCGTTTCCAATTGCCTAATTTAGTTGAAAACCTAACATGAAATTCTAGCAAGTCCAAATTCAAGTAACAGATGCGATGGACCTACTCCTGAAGACCTAAACACTAATCAAAATGATCTAAGACGGCAGGTCAACACCAAAGCACTTTATCTGGACTACCACCGGCCAAAAAAACAGGCTTATTTTTTTTTCATTTACACGAAAAATTCGTATTGTAATGTGTGGAAGTGTCATCATATTTCATTTTGTGTCGGATCACTTAGCTTGGCACCGTTTCCATTGGCACACGACACGATTATGATTTAATACGTGTTTGTTAACATTTTTGCTGCTTGCAACAAAGTGTCACGTACATTTTTGTCACGTAAGTGTCTTCGTTTCTTTTGGTGTGTGTTCTTTTGAATTTTCTTTGAAGGAAGTAGAAAGAAACAGATATGATTGAGATGCATTTTTTTATTCATAGGTGATTTTTATTTATTAGAGCATAGCAACACTATGGAATCTCTATGATCACTGAAAAATAAAATTGAAACAATAAAAAGTAGCTCAAAAAACACAAAAGAAATCACGCTTTATTTTTTTAAATATATTTTTTTAATAAATGAAAACCTATTCATCAGTTTATGCATTACCACATTCACTTTTGATCTTAATTTTTTTAAAGAAAATAAAACACTACTTATTTCTCCAATTAATTGATAGCCTTACAATAATGCGAATCAACACCACGTTATAATGCAATGACTTTATCTGGGTACACACTTAGCAGTGTTGCATGTGACGTATCAGATACAGTATCAAGTGAGTACGTAGATATGTACGTACGTACACGAGCCTCCTGCCTACGTACTCACGTTACATGCAACGCTGCTAAGTGAGTACCAAGCTTTTTAGACTGTCATACTAGACCTACTAATCCGTCACGTCACGTCAAACCGTACGCCGTCCAACAATGGACACGCATCGAACACTAGTGGCCAGAGTCCGGCCTGCAGTGTTCAGATAGTGGCCAATGATTTAACGCTCAACTTTTGACACAACTAAGCTTTTTGGACACGCCAGCCTCCGCCTATAAATAACCTCTTACGTGAACTTGAGAATATGGCTTGAAATACGAGTGGGAGGCGATTAGGTGCGTTTTTTTTGGAATATCTGGAGGCCAAGAATCCTACCCTTAAGTAGTAATCTGGAAAATTTAAGTTGAAAATAAGCTGTTGAAAATGTGGTTAAAATCTAGTACTTAAATAATAATAAGAAGACATGGTAACAAATTTCTATATATTGCCATATTTTCTGTAACTGACAAGGCGTCAAGAAATGTCTAAAAGAATCACACCTTTCGGATAAGGCAAAACAGAAATCGAAAGTTACCATTGAAATTACCACAGAGTGGTCTATACTAAATTTTCCGCATGTTTTAACACAATTTGACATAAATTAGCAAAAGAAGCGAGTATCTTAAAACGTGATTTGCACTTGCAATGAGCATTCCTTGCAAATTACATTACCAATAAAAGAAACGAGCATTCTGGCGAACTTTTTGCCGAGCTGACTCTCGACTGCTTTGTTCGCTAGAAAGGTGATACTACAGCAGTTTATGTTCATCCAGTCCATCAAAAGGTTGTCTAGAAGATATTACTGTTAGCGACTAATAAAACTGCCTTTATAACAACATAATTAGTTTACCATCTTAAATTTTGAAGAGGAAACGCGGTAATACTATGAAAACAAGTTCCAAAACCTTAACTTTTCTTGTTTTCAGTAGCCCAAAGCTCCAAAGAACTCCATACATCTAATAAGTTATCATTTTCACTTGGCCCACAACATCCATATTTTGGGTGGCCGTGATAAAGGCGCGCCTGTTCATATTTCACACATTTGTTTGAGGGCTACTCCTTATGATTTGTTGTGTCCAACGGTGTCTGTCCTTTTTATTTTAGCCACTTTTTTGTTAAATGGCAGAGTTGATAGATTTAGATTTTTCTGATGTGTATTTTGCAATGATGCTTGGATAGTTTAATAGGTCTGACAACCAGTCTAACCATAGGGTATGGTATTGCCCAGTTACTGGGTTGTGGAGGTCCGACAGGCAGTCGCTCCATGTAAAATACTGATATCCAGCTGAATCTGGTTTGACTGGAAGCCGACCCCAATATAGTTGGGAAAAGGCAGGCAGATGATGATGCTAGGATAGTTTAATATTGTGTCCACCATAATCATTTAAACTGAAATCTGAAGTGCTTAATTTGAAGGAAACCTACTTAATTTAAAAAAGCATACTGTAGAAAGATTATTGCGAGATATTTCTAATAATTATGTGATTGGGTGTTGAGCCCTATCATTTGAAAATAGGCATTAAAGTATAACTCCTATAAATAGGTATCCTTGAAAATCCACAAGACGATCAAATTCATAAAATCCTTCAGGACATAAAATAAAAGCAACACGTGTGTAACATTTCGTAACACCAAAATTCTCAAAAAATCTGAATGACGGCAATCCGAATACAGTTATTTTAGAACCTTCCGATTTCCTCGAATCCATCTTCGTATTCCGTACCTCCAAACTACCGAATCACCATTTTTCGAAGAACATTTAAAAATAATATTCTCATCTTTACGACAACACATCCTCTGACAAAGATTGACCCCCAAGAGCCTTCGAAACAAGATCCAGTGACAGGGCAGTAAACTTTTACAAGTTTTGTGAATTGTTCGTCGTACGAATGTCCATTGCCGTTTTTATTGTAATACATGTTTTTATTATAATAATATATGCTTTTATTGTGTCTAAAGTGGTGATCAACGCGTGAAGGGTGGCCGAAGAAAGTTTTGATATGATCGGAGCAAGGAGCTGGATAATTTGGAAGCGGCAATTTATATTTCACTGCTCTCGAAATGTTGAAGTAAAATATGTCAAAACCCAAGCTCTCGGAGACTTGTACCTAACATCTAACCGCTCTGAGCTCACGAGGTAGACAACAGTCTAAAACTCATTTTCAAAAAGAAGAGGACGTTGGCCTAGCAATAGAAAATGGAAAAGAAACTGTCTTTTATGAAAATAGACAGTATAATCATGTACATAGTACGCAATTTCCCACAGCTTAATGATGATGACCTTTACAAGTAGCTTGGCTAGATAAGACTTTTACCAGTTAAGAATTGAAAAAAAAACTCAGTATTTTGAAATTTAAAAGTGTATCCGTAGAGTTTTCTTCGACTGTATTCCCTTGACTATCAATAAAAGACTGTAAATGATAAAATCGAAATACATGCTATATAACGCTTCAAGGTTATTGAAGCGTTATATAGAGATCAAGATAATAATGCACAGTAAAAACTCCTCAGCAATACGACGAGGTGTAGAAACAACAGAAAAACTCTTCAATCTTTCATTCGTACATCCAAGTCCCCAGCAATAAATGGAAAACAGTGTCCATCGGACATTTCAGCGTTGCCTTTAACAAAAAAATAAAGGATGGGCATTATTCAGAATCGCCGCGCATCAAAGAATGTTCGTTATATTTTTATGGTAGAGTCAACAGTAAACTCTGATAACAATATAGATATGATTCCTTTTTGTCTTTAGATGTGTCTCATTGGTGGGGTTAAGTGTCTTCAATTTAGGTTTAAAGATTTTTCGGACAGTATCGAAGATTTGGATTTGAGATTCCGATTTTGAGGCTGATTTTGATGAAAGTAACTGTGCCTGAAGGGTTTTATATAATATCTATACTAATATTATAAAGCTGAAGAGTTTGTTTGTTTGTTTGTTTGAACGCGCTAATCTCAGGATCAGGAGGTTGGAATTGAAAAATTCTTTTTGTGTTGGATAGTCCATTTATCGAGGAAGGCTATAGGCTATATAACATCACGCTATCACCTATAGGAGCGGAGCAGTAATGAGAAATGTTTCAAAATCGGGAAAATGTATTCCTTTTTTAGAGCTTCCGTTGCGTGCGCTGCGTAAACGGTTAGAGTTTCCCAAAAAATATGTACTACGGAATTATTCCTCATAAAATTTTCTAAAATAAAGTCCGCGAGAGCATATATCTATCTTTAAAGGTTAAGTCACTATAACCTTTTTTATGGGAACCAAATTTGTTTTAAAGTAATGCATTATTTGCGAAGGTGTTTTCATTAACATGATATTAATCCTTATCCAAATAAATACGTTAATCATCACAAGCATTTAATTTTGAATGAAATCGCCCTTTACATCATTTGATTTCAATGAATATCTTAGGAGATATCACAGTTTCAAAATAATACCGCGACAAAATAATGACGAGCTGGATAATATGTCACAATTGCGTCGATAAAAGCCCTCTTCAATATCGACATCATACATTGCAAACGCGCATGTAACTACCATTTTGTTAGAATTTGCAACCCTGAAAACCCTGTGCTGTCAATTCAGTAGTTTTTGCGTGTGTATCTCATGAACCGTGATAGCTAGAGATTTGAAATTTTCACAGGTGATGTACATCTGTTGCTGCTATAACAAAACATACTAAAAACCAGAATACAATAAATATTAAGGGGGGCTCTCATTGGTCGTGGGACTTATTTCATTACCGTGACCCCGGAACATAAAGGGCTATTGAAGGACGCCATGGATTTTAGACAGTACAAGGCTGACAGTCCCTCCTAGCCCGGGGTGGGAGGACTCATTTGATGATTTTACCACGTAAAAAAAGAGGGGCTCCCGTACAAAAAACGTGATTTTGTTGCTGGTTTTTGTAGATGTTGTAAAGTAATGTAATGTTTCGGAGGCTGTTTCTCACGAACCATGATAGTTAGATAGGTTAAATATTCAGATTATGTGTGTCTATTGCCGCTATAACAACAAATACTAAAAACTGGTTAAGTGCGATTTTGATTCGACATTGACATTGACAGAACAGGGTTATCAGGGTTGCAAACTTGGGTGTTAAATACTCTAAACACTAAAGGGACCTAATAACATATAAAAGAATCGTAGTTACATGCGCGTTTGCAATGTTTGGTTTTTCATGTCGATATTGACCGGCCTTCTTTAAGGATCGTTTGGAAAGGCTACGGGCTGCGTCCTCACCTTCAATCTGACGCAGTCCTACCGGTTTTCGTTTTTTCGTTTCAGGAGGTACCTCAAGATTCAGTGGCAAGTAACGAATGGTTAGCAGCCGGAATGCGTGAGGGAAAAGACATCCTCTACCTCTCGCCCCAGCTACGACTGAAGATACCCACGAGGTCGGAAATCGCGCTCTTCAAGGGGACTGATAGAGACGGGAGCATAGGACCAAACGCCTAACATGACGCGGGTGAAACCGCGGGTAGAAGCTAGTCTACATATAAAATCAATGAAGCTCGAGGAGTCCTGGAGAATGAATTTACCTGACTTAGATCCTGCAACGAAATTAATCAGAAAAGAATAGTGGAGGAGTAGGAAAAAATATGTTTCCACTTCCCTCTATGCAAGCAGGAGACAGAACAAAACAAGGTCAATAGGCACAAAGGGATATTACATCGAGCTTCATTGTCTCGGCGCTTTTCTGGTGGTTGTTGATTCTGGCTCTCAGGAGTTGCAGTGGTTTGGGAATAGTGTGGTGGCTTTGTCCAAAAAAAAAAAATATAAAATCAATAACTACATAAAGCTAGAAATTAAAGACGCTTATTTTGTTTGTATGTTCGAGTGTTTTTCTTACAAACTTCGCAACCGATTCTGATACGGTTTTCAACACACTCATCTATCTATCTTAATCTATCTATCTTCTTCTAGAGTAGATCCCTTGAGTGAACAAAATGGCACTAGACGACTGGTATAGCTGTCTTTTTCACTCACGTGAACTACTCTGGCTGTAAGACGTCATCATACGGCCCCTGCTCGTGCTCCGCTCGGTTCGCCGTGCGTAGACGCAGCTTTAGAACGTCTTTTTGAAGATCACTGACAGCAACGTCGATGGTCTAGAAGTTATACGATTGGACTGTTGACATCATAAATTTTTACTGTGATTTTGTTTTTTCTCGAAAGCTACATTCACCCTGAGTAACATTATGTATATGCATATGCGAAGCCGGGACGGGCCGCTAGTTTTAAATAATTCCAAAAACTATTATTAATTTTAAAACGGGATATTTACCATGTTTATTATTTGTTTTGAGTTTCCGATATTTCGGCACTGTTGCAAGCGCCATGATCACGGCAAGCGGATGAACTAAAACTAAATAATAGTTATAGTGACCATGTCAGTCTAAAAACTTATAATTCCAAAAAGTTCGTGTGTTATCTTCAATCGTTTCATGTTTTCACCATGATTTATGACACACATTTTAATTTCGTCACGATAATTTAACTACAATTTCCTAAAAATTCCGTCTTAGGCATAATTAAATGTTTTTAAAGTCACATTTCCATATAAACAATTTTATCAAAAACAATCCAACTTTTAATTAAGTTAATGACCAATCAACCGATTACTTTAACGCATATTTTTAAGTAACTGGGTTTTCAGATCCGTGACCGCAACATCAGTAAGATCCTGGTCAACATTGTGTCCTTTATATTTATTGGTTTGGTAATAACTAACAGGATTTAAAAGTTAAGTGTTATCGTGGGTTAATCCATTGTGCGTTATAGATCTGTATCAGTTGCCTTTCATAACGTGAATCTACGTCAATGAGGATTGTCATTACTATTACAATACATTTTAGGTGCGTCCACACAGCTCGCGAGGAATTTTCCGCGCGATGAAACCGTCTCGCTGCTTGTGTGGACGCGTCTATTGTTTCTCGTCCGAAGCAACGAAACAATATAAGCGAGCGTACAAAGTGCGCGCAGCAAACGACAATGTCACCTATAAAACAAAAGCCGACGCTGTACGCGGCACCACGCGCTCTTGCCTCGGCCGAGTCACGTCCACACTACCCGAACCGCTTCGCGTGGCAAATGCCTCGTGAGGCTGCTCGTTATGTGTGGACGTACCTGTTTACGTTTTTTTTTTGTCGTACTTCTGAAATAGATCGTGCAGGTTACATAGACAGTAATTCTATGTAAAACCTTAGTCATCAGCTGTTTCTAATAAGATTGGAAGCCGACGCAACTAAGGCTAAAGTAAGTTAGGTCATCATTTTGTTGATCATCACCTGTGATGATGACCTTCTCTGAAACGTTACAAAATATTATCATTGGTAAGTAAGATACCTAAAAATATCCCATAACGTGTAAGTTTATTGTTTCTTTTCAAAATTATTAAAAGCAACTGTTAGCTTTTTTTACAGAAGTGCTCACAAAAACGAATGAGAGATAAATATTTATACACGTTTTGTATCGTGGTAAAATCATCATAATGAGTCCTCCGTTCTGTGTGGAGGGACTATCAGAGACTTACTGGGAAAAATCCACGGTACTCCTTCAATAGCTTTTTAAGTTCCAGAGTCACGGTAACCAGTTTATACAGTCCGGCGACCCCGCACGCGTTATGGCTTTCTACGGGGGCCAGTTCAGATAATATTTGTACACATAATTTGCAGCAAAATGTGTTGAATTTAGACGTCTATAAAAAATAATTCATTCGGAATATTGGTTAAATTACTCATAAACGATTATTATATTATTTTTAAGACCACACCATAACAAAACCATATGGTACAACGCGCCTACCTCACCATATTTTAACATCTCATCTCGACAAGTTAAACATGTCACTATGATCCGTAAAGAAATGCAGCTGTTGATAAGAGATAAGTCCCATTTGACAGGCGGCCATGACAGGTGCTGTTTGAACGGGATGATCATCGTTATCAGTGGCTTGTGATTATGTGTTGTAAATATTAGGGAATTGGATGGATTTATTATCCTGGTTTGTTGATTTGTTGGCACGGGTGCACCAGTTTCCTTGTGCGTAAGAAAAGTTGTGTTTGTTGATTTTTGGTAGTGGTACTTTGTGACTTACAACCAGAGGGCTCACAGAATATTGATACTAAATACAGAAAAAGTGTACAATAGACATTTCAACGAAAATCTTGTCAAAGACATTATTCTCTGATTTTCTTCTATTCATACTTTTCTGTGCCCTCTTAGTACAAAGGAACGTGAAACCCGAGTAAAGCAAGTCACTACTTATTAAAATAACTAATTTACAACCCATTTAACTTAGTGACCATCAGTTTGTGGATTGATGGAGGAGGAAAAGGAGTTGGAAGAAAATTCAGGTACGTGTATTAAACAAGATGTATGCACCTGAATGAGGCGAAAGTTTCGCAAAGTCAGTAGTATTTAAGTTTCGGTATGTTTAGTCATTTCTACTTATGATCATGGGAAAAAGGCGTTACTTAATGTATGTCTGAGCAAAGGGAGTGAATGAGAGCGTGACATTTGACAGGACAGAATCGTAAAAGAAAACCTGCTGTGCCGACCCTTAATAAAATGGAACTGGTTCAAGAAGATGATGATGATAGTGGTCATACTCTGCTGAACATCACTAGTGTCAACCATTTTTTTATTCCATTATAGTTATTAGAATATTGAACACTCAGTTTTATTGCTTTTACTCAGAAAATTTAGCAGGATGAAATATAAAGAGTATAGAGAAATATTTTAGAAGAGCTCTTGGCCAAACAATAACAGTTGAACAGGTCGATCTTCAAGGGTAAGCTGCGCATGCTTATGTCAGTCCGCGGATGGGTGACTGCCATATAAAGTATGTACTAGTTTTCGCCTGTACAGTTTTTTTTATGTTGTTGATTTCCATTTGGGAAACAGCTTGGCACATAATGAGTATGGGATACATCTTCACTATGGTCGGAAAATCGATTTTTCACTCAGTAAAGGTATATTCAGATATATGTGATGTTGATTTTTATGTCTCCTTTACTTTCTTTAATATCTTAAACACATTAAGCGCTTACCTACTTATTACGAACCATATTGTGTACTTACATAAGTTTTAAGCTAATTATCTCACTGTACAGAAACAGTTACAAATAATTTCACTTCGACAAAGTTTTATAGTTTTTTGATTATTTTCCCGAAAGTGACAGAGTTTTACGATGCGATCTGCAGTTAACGCTTCGATCATAAATTGCAATTTAGGAATAAAGTTAGTACCCACACGGATGAGTCGTGAATATATCTTGTTTAATTTACGATTAATAAAAATGTAATCAGTAGCGATTTATATTGGTGATGCGGATTTTTTTTCATATTAAATACAAAGTTGTGCACTCACCAGTACCTGTTCTGAAATTTGGAAATACTCTTGAATGTTACAGATTCAATAAAGAACCTAGAAGATTTTATTGAAATTCTTTTCATCATCATCTGCCTAGCCTTTTCCCAACTATATTGGGATCGGCTTCCAGTCGAACCAGATTCAGCTGGATATCAGTATTTTACATGGAGCGACTGCCTGTCGGACCTCCACAACCCAGTTACTGGGCAATACCATACCCCATGGTAAGACTGGTTGTCAGACTTTTAGAACTTCTGACTAACAGAAACGACTGTCAAAGATCTACAAATGACAGCCGAGACCAACGGTTTAACGTGCTTTCCGAGGCATGGAGGAAACTCGCTATGACAGATGATCACCCATTCACAGACCAACCTACGCACGCGCGGCTTAACCCGGAAGATCGGCCTGTTCGGCTGTAATTATTTAGCCACGAGCTCCTCATTGAAATTCTTTTCATCAAGCAACTATTATCAAAATTTCATAACCATAACACAAACTAACGTTTTGTTGAATTCCAGCGTAAAATAGGTTTTACGGTTTTATTATTTTTCCTGTTTTGCTATTATTACGCAACTGCGCAAGAGTTACATAACGGCCTGGGTGAACTCACTCCATTTAGGTCTTTGCGTCTAGGCTGCGCTGAACTCACTCCATTTAGGTCTTTGCGTTGAGCTCCTTGAGTTATGAGTCGAGCTCCACGGTAACTGACAAATGCTTGCACTGACTGGACAGGTCCACTCAAATTTGTGTGGTTCTTTCATCAAAAGACCATTTCAGACCCGGCCTACATGATCCTCGTATAACCTTTTCTGCATTTATAATGTCTGGACTTTAAAAGAGACAGTGACCTCTGAGTTTGTTTCGGCTGTTTCTTCTCAGAGTAGTCAGGTACGAAACACCGGCCTCATCTAGTTGAGTGAATTTCCCGGGACCGAAAATTGCGTGGCATCAATGAAATCGGTACTAAAAAACATAGTTATAACGTTCTCAATTTTTATCCGGGTAGGTGAAATAGTAATCTATGTGTAGCACTAAATGTTTATTTAATTGGATTAATAGATATTCCAAAAAAAAAAATTAAGCCTCGAAATCTTTCATTGCCGTGTTTGTCCACACTTCACCTTGTTGTGTATTATTCCACATTGATAAAAATCTATTGGTTATTTATACTTAAACCTCGTTTTATTTGATACATGAATAGTTAAAGTATTGCTACAGAATAGATTTATTCAAATATTTAAACAAAACAACGAATGGTTAATAAAAAATCACTTGTCCCAGAACTACCCTTCATCGCCGTGTCCTAATCATGTTCAAGGATATTGTTTTACCTACTACTTTCTTCCCCCTTACCGGTATGCTAAACGTTGCATATTAGTGCTGCCTAAGTGCTCAACGTGGAAGGAAGTACACACGTGCCTGCGTTTTCGCACCATAAATTTAAATAATCAACTTTTATGTTACTGGAAAAATTTTCTTTAATCGCCGTGGATAGATATAACTGATATTTGAATAAGTTAGTCTTCATGAGTAAGCATTCGATAGAACACCATTCCTCATATGTTCATTTGTGAGGTGCTTATTTCTTCGAATAATTAATAGATTTTTTGTTATTTATATTTTTAGCCTTGATTTTCATCGACGTGTTTTCATTGCCGTGGTTTCCGTGGCCGAAATTTGCTATGGAAATGAAAAAAAAGACATGGCAATTAAAAAAATTTCATTGCCATGCCTTGTAAAACAATTTAGTTTCATTGCCGTGGCCAGGTATTTCATTTCCGTGACTTGTGTTTTCATCGCCATGGTATGATTAGGCAAAGAAAACATCTTTGTCACCTGCGATTCAGGTAATACCGATTACTGACAGTACAAAACTCGTCAAGTTAACTCTAGATTGTTTCTCTCTGGTCTCTCTTTAGATTTGATTTGAAAGGTCCAGCCTGATGAAGTCTACGCTCCCACCTACTCGGTCCCATATTCAGAACCCCGAAATCAGCTAGAGCTTTCTTCTAATCGCTTTGCTTTCCCTGAGAACTTATTGACCGAGCAAACCTTAAACCTCATGTCTGAACGAGGTTTGCTACAGTTGCAGTCTTCCAATGACGTGAAGTCATATAAGCAGCTAAATAGACGTATATCTAAGTCACTTCAGAGCTTCTAAAAGCGGGTGGAATACCGGTACTTAAAGTCCTCCTAAAGCTCACTAATACCGTCCTGTTCTAGGGTAAAACGCCTGAAGCATGGAGCAAAGGTGAAGTGGTGCTTTTCTTAAAAAAAGTTGATAACAGCCTATTGAAGAACTACATACCCATCATGCTTTTGAGTCATGAGTCAGACTTGATGACTTCTAGCCTCCCGAACAAGCCGGTTTCCGAAGAGGCTATAGTACCATACACCACACCATACGCTGCGGCAAGTTATACAGAAGACCGAAGAGTATAACTTGCCATTATGCTTAGCGTTTGTGGACTATGAGAAAGCCATCGTATCGGTGGAAACATGGGTGGTACTTGAGTCACTCCAACGATGCCGTATTGACTATCGGTACATCAAAGTGTTGAAGTATTTGTATGATAACGCCACCATGTCGGTTTGAGTACAGGAGCAGAGCACGAAGGCGATTCCATTGAGAAGAGGCGTAAGAAGGATGTTATCTCCCTGAAACTGTTTACTGCCACAATGGAAGACGCCTTCAAGCTCCTGGAATGACAAGGACTTAGCATCAACATCAACGGCGAATACATCACTCACCTTCGATTTGCCGACGACATCATAGTCATGGCAAGTCGTTGGAGGAACTCAGCATGATGCTTGATGGCCTCAACTGAGTTTCACAATGGGTGGGCTATGGGCTTGAAAATAAACATGTACAACACGATTTTTTTTTAAATTTCAAATGTCGGTTTGATGCATAATATTATTTTGTCAAAATCTGCCAATCAGTTTGAATATAATTGTAGTTCTAATTTTAACATATATTGTACTCATCGTTGATTGATTCTTTCATTGCCATGCCACAGTTCTTTCATTGCCGTGGGCGGTTGTTTCATTGCCGTGCACGCATGTTTCATTGCCGTGGCACGAAATTTTTAAATCCTTATATCTCGTTAGTTTTTTAAGTTATCTGCTAGACATTAAGCAAGAATATATAAATTATCAAAAACTTTAATAAGAGCGTTTCTTTTTTTTAAAAAAGCTTAAGATTAAAAAAAACACGGAAATGAAGATTTTATAGGACCTGTTGAAATTCACTCAGTTTTATGAAAAGACGTGTAAAAGTGTTTATATAACCTACTTGCATAAATAAACATCATTTCATTTCATTTCATTTCATTAGGCTATATTGAGAATTTGAGATCAAGAGCAAATCCATTATAAATGAAAAAATAAACCCAAGTAGCAAAACGCATTACGAGTCGACATTAGCTGTTACTTGCTTTATTATTATCAGAGTAAAACTAACACAATTAAAATAAACCTTCAAGAAACACTTATTGCAAACAATATCAATAAGTTAAATAATTAAATTCGTAGAACGATGTCCCCTCACTTAGCGGGCGCCATTACAAAAATAATGCGCGAGCGCAACTCTCCTTTCACGCGCGCCGACGATTATCGTAAACGCGACGTGGTGCAATTGTATCGATATTTGATGCGAGTGACTGTTAGCTGAATTTGTGTGGGTTTTCATTTTACTTAGAACTCCAAAATATATTTATTTTTCCTATGGATATAGGTAGTTATGCAAGACGGGGTGTGCGGTTTCAAAATAAGACGTAACTGTAAATTTAGTGATTTGTAAAAAATAAGTTTTTACTAACTAAATAGTTAGTAGTGGTATTTAATTGGCTGTTGTAAGTTTCAGTAGGAATTATAAACTTTTTCGAAAATTAAGGAATATATCCAGATTAATTAAAATAGAACCATTTCCGAAATGAGAATGTAAAACATATTTTTTCCTAATTAGTGTTCCGAGAGCTGTTAGATTTTTCTCTCTATCGATGATTAAAATTTACTCTCGTTAATTTAAGACACAAGAGGATACCAGTGTCCCGATACAATCACTTTTCACGTAAAATCCCGCATACAAATGGAAACGCGCAAAAATCAGGTCAGATCCGAGCGTGTCAAAAGTCGAAAGGATCGCCGTTTTGCCTCTCAACGTCAATTTAAAAGTCGTAAAACGTTTTTATTTTGTAAATAACTACTGAAACATTATATTTTGTATGAAAATCATCGGAGAGCCGCCAAATCCTCGTTGATAATCACCACAAATGTAGGTTAGTATCAGTTTAAAATTAAAATTAATCCCCAAGGTGATACGGTATTTGTATCATAAAAATATTTGGGCAATTGTGAGTTGGTGAGAAAATCATTTTATATTTATTTGGTAATGTTTTTGTGGTGGAACTTCATTTTTTTTGTAATAATCACAACTGTAGGTTTTTAACTTTCAATATTGCCATATTGATAACAGTAGGGGAGACCGGGTACAAAAGAAACAACGGGTCGTAAGTATCAAACACTCTGTAGGTTTATCAAATTGTCGAAACGTCGCCCTACTACCGTCAGGAGACAGCCGGCGTCCCTCCCCTACTTGCATTTAGTAGGGCCACGTTTCGACCATTTGATAAACCTACAGAGCGTTTATTACTTACGACCCGCTGTTTCTTTTATACCCGGTCTCCCTTATTGTAAGTTTTTGAAAAGAGATCATTTTGCACGTATAGAGGCTCTGAAGTGGTGATCGACAGGATACTGCAGTGTGATGTTTGCGCTCACGCATGTGTTACAGTCTGGAACGGCCGAAGGCTGCGAACCAAGCTTGATTCTTTGAGACCGGGTAGAATAGAAACTAAGGTTAAGCACACCCAACAACGACAACAACGAACAGGAGGCGCAAATGGGACAGGTAACCTGCGACCAGAGGAAGAGATTTGGCTCCGCCGCTCTTGCCTTGCACCTTTCACCCCCGTATACTACGGGGGTGAAAGGTGCAAGGCAAGGTTAAAGTTGCGGAAAGGATTTATTTTACTATTTATGTACACAGAAAATACAACACAGGATAATTAAAACATAGAACTCAGTACAAGGGTGCTGCTTATTTCTATAGAAATTTCTGCCAGCAGACCCGCGAAAGGAGAAATGAAAAAGAAATGTAGACTATAGTGTGTGAGAGGAGGAATAAAAACCGTCAAAAGTGAATGCTAACCTAATCTAACCTAACATATAACATACGAATGCATACATAATAATAAATAAATATTAATACTTATACATACATACACTTATAAAAATATATAAGGATGAGTGCAAAGGACTACAAGGTAGTCGATGCGATAGGTCATCAGTCTCATAAACATATCGATCAGCTCAAACATAAGAAACGAAATTCACATAGTAGTCCGTCGAGTCCTCCCCGTACCACGATCGAAACAGCTGGGGTGGACATTGACCCAGCCCGAGCTGTTCGGACAGAAACACGTCACAGACAGAATTCTGACAGACAAAGGAAAAGAAGATCACGTATGCTAATCAGAGAAAAACAACCGTGATATAAAGTTACGATATAAACATCTACATTACAAAATAAATCACAAAAAAACAATGCAACCGTTAATCGCCGCTCACATCCATTGTTGATGATGGAAACAAAATGGTGTAAATCATCACAATTGTGGGGTTGCCCAAAAGTTTTCTGTTTACGGTAATTAAATATGGAGGGCGTCGTGATGCATGGGTTCATCATACCGGGTTTTAGAAATAGAAATAACTCAATCTTAAGATGGATCCGTCAATGCCAATGGTACCTTCAGTAATGAAGGAACTTAGTGACTTAACGATCTCTTCCTGAATTCGATGAGAGAGCGTGGGCGCATTTTTTTTAATTTTCTCGATATAAGGATGTATTCAGTTTTCAGTTACGCTCTTCAGTAGCTGGTTGTGGTCTGAAATGTTAATGGTAATAATTTCAGCCTTAAGAAAAACAGTTCTATGTTTGTAAACACACCAATGAAACAAGAGAAATTCCTAGTGTGGGGCAACGTTGTCGTTGTCTTGGCTAGTGGTTGACCAATTATAGTTGTCAATAAAAAAATAAACAAGAAATGGAGTTAAACTCAAGATCTTGCAAAAAGTCCACTAGAGTAACGGGGCAGGCCCTTCCAAGCATCATTTTCAATACAAAGAAATATTTTGTTGTCATGAAAACAACACATAGATATTACAACATCACCATCTGTTATTTTGAGACCGGGTAGAATAGAAACTAAGGTTAAGCACACCCAACAACGACAACAACGAACAGGAGGCGCAAATGGGACAGGTAACCTGCGACCAGAGGAAGAGATTTGGCTCCGCCGCTCTTGCCTTGCACCTTTCACCCCCGTATACTACGGGGGTGAAAGGTGCAAGGCAAGGTTAAAGTTGCGGAAAGGATTTATTTTACTATTTATGTACACAGAAAATACAACACAGGATAATTAAAACATAGAACTCAGTACAAGGGTGCTGCTTATTTCTATAGAAATTTCTGCCAGCAGACCCGCGAAAGGAGAAATGAAAAAGAAATGTAGACTATAGTGTGTGAGAGGAGGAATAAAAACCGTCAAAAGTGAATGCTAACCTAATCTAACCTAACATATAACATACGAATGCATACATAATAATAAATAAATATTAATACTTATACATACATACACTTATAAAAATATATAAGGATGAGTGCAAAGGACTACAAGGTAGTCGATGCGATAGGTCATCAGTCTCATAAACATATCGATCAGCTCAAACATAAGAAACGAAATTCACATAGTAGTCCGTCGAGTCCTCCCCGTACCACGATCGAAACAGCTGGGGTGGACATTGACCCAGCCCGAGCTGTTCGGACAGAAACACGTCACAGACAGAATTCTGACAGACAAAGGAAAAGAAGATCACGTATGCTAATCAGAGAAAAACAACCGTGATATAAAGTTACGATATAAACATCTACATAACAAAATAAATCACAAAAAAACAATGCAATCGTTAATCACCACTCACATCCTTTGTTGGTGATGGAAACAAAATGGTGTAAATCATCACAATTGTGGGGTTGCCCAAAAGTTTTCTGTTTACGGTAATTAAATTTGGAGGGCGTCGTGATGCATGGGTTCATCATACCGGGTTTTTGAAATAGAAAGAACTTAATCTTAAGGTGGATCCGTCAGTGCCAATGGTTCCTCCCTCCAGTAATTAAGGAACTTAAACTACTTGCATTTCACAGGTTTTGTTTAACAATCTCTTCCTGAATTCGATGAGAGCGCGGGCGCTTTTTCCTTTTTTTTTAATTTTCTCGATATAAGGATGTATTGAGTTTTTCAGTTACGCTCTTCAGTAACTGGTTGTGGTCTGAAATGTTAATGGTAATAGGCTCAGCCTTTAAAAGAGGTACGCGCCAATGAATTAAGATATAAGTATTCCTAGTGTAAGGCAACGTTGTCCTTGTCTTGGCTAGTCCTTGAGAAATTATTGTTGTTAATACAAAAATAAACAAGAAATGGAGTTAAACTCAAGATCTTATAAAAAGTCCACTAGAGTAACGGGGCAGGTCGCGGGACTTATACCATCACCGTGACCCCGGATAAAGGGCTATTGAAGGACACCGTGGATTTTAGTCAGTACAAGTCTGTCTGTCAAGACTCATTTGATGATTTTACCACGATAAAAAAAGAGTAACGGAGCAGGCCCTTTCAAGCATCATTTTTAAAACAAAGAAATGTTTTGTTGTCATGAAAACAACACATAGATATTACAACATCACCATCTATTATTAGTGTTATCACCAACAATTACATATCGGGACCAGCTCACCTAAACGTAACATCGAATCCCAACTAATATTATTTATCGTGCCGTTAATTGGTAAGTCCCAATAGCCAGCCCGTGGTTGTAACAGACACGCTGTGACGTAAGGGACCAGGTTGCCTTTGATTTATGTGTCTCCTGCTCCTCCCAGATCAAGTATGGTCTCAATTTTAGGTACAGAGTTACCTTATATTAGTATTTACTGTAATAGTAACTGGGGACTAGTCAGAGTCCTTATCACGAGTTTTCAGTGTTTTACTTTACAGCGTTTCATGTATGGAAAAATGGAACAGCGCCTCTGGTGTACGAAGAAGGAACTATTTTTTTCCTTGAAATTAATCATAATCAAAGTTCCAGTTAACATTACGTCACAACTTAAAATTCGATAAGGCCTCAAAAAGGTGCAGTGAAAAACTAATTGTCTTACTACAGAAAGTTAAACATGTGTTGAACACATAGTAACGTCTACTAAAAAAGATAAACGCTTGTCTAAAAAAAGTGCAATGCAAAATTACACTTATTTTAACGCCAAATTAATACCGTTTTTAGGACAAGTGTTAAAACGTAGGAGAACTTTTTGTAGTAGGTACTAGCGGCCCGTCCCGGCTTCGCACGGGTGGAGGACCCGGTCTAAAACCCGGTCCCGATGGTTACAAACACAACAAAAAAATAATTATCCGAATCGGTCAAGCCGTTTTCATGTTATGTCGTGACAACGGAAAACGGGTTTCATTTTTATATATATAGATAAGGTTACAGTTTAGTTCTGACAGAGAGCCTAAAATACTGAATGGTGTGGTGCTGATAAAATGAAACTCTTAAGTTGTTTGATAAGAACGCCATTTTTTCAAAGAAATGACGGAAAGATCATAGAATTTATAAAAAAATAAATAAATTGGGCATAACGGAAAAACTACAGATAAAACGTCACATTAAAATATAAAAGCTACCTTATTTACACTAAACCTAAAGAGTTAACAATAGTTATGCTAAATCAATTTCTGGACATTTAATGCATAACAGAGGTGTCAGTCGGTGCGATCAAAACTTTTACATCCTGTCACTCCAAGTCAAATAGGAACACAAAAATCAACGATCTCACACAAATATCCTAGACGGAAAACTTTCAGGAAGTCTATTGACCTAGAAACTTCTGGATTTGAGTCTAAAATACTGAAAATTTAGATCTAAAGTCTTAAAGTTTCGGCACCAAAAGTTTTCAATTTATGTTCTTAGGAAATTATAAGTTTCGTCAATGTTTGAGACCGTTCCAAAACAAATACGTGTTTGCAATTTATTGATCGAAACTGGATTTACTAGTTAGAGGTTTGCTACTTTCTAGGATATTTGTGTAAATTAATTGTATTAGATTATAGGCGGAATCAATTTTTTCAGGACTGCATAAGCTTAAAAAGTGAATCAGCCTCAATTGATCCCACAGCTGGGAAACAGGTCTGCTCGCTGTAGGGAAAGTGGGCTGTAATCTACCATGCAGACCCAGTGTTAACGCGTAACATGTGTGTTCCAGGCAACATCACAAAATGGCAACATTTTTTATTTTTCGCGCATGGCAACTCGGTTGGCTTGTGCGTCTCTTCCTCTTTCGCTGCGTCCGCATCACGGACACATTTAATGTCGGGATTGAATAATATTTTATAACTGATATTCTTATGAATATATCGTTATATTGGAGTCTGCAGCATCATTTCTTCAACCCAAGATTTTACCCAAGACATATCAAAAAACACCCAGTGCAGGTTGATAGATATCACAGGCTTTCGATTTTTTATTTCAGGGCATGCCGGTTGAAATAAATTACACAAATTAGCGTATCTAAATCGTTACTGTGGTTTACGCGTTAAACATTTATACAACAAACACAGTCACTTTTGAAAGAATTTACCAAATATGTATATGGTTTAGAATTAAGTTACTTACAGATTACAGTTCTAAGACGAAATCCAGTTATAACTAACCACCGAATCTCATAACATTACATAATATAAACTAACAATGACCAAAACAAGTCACTTTCTACCATATTTTACGAAGAGGCGTTGATATTGCGTCTGTGGCCTATTGTTTCATAAGTTATTACTTTCGTATACTGTAAGATAAAACGCGTGTGGTTACGTATTTCATTTGTGTATGATATGAGAAACGTAAAAATGTACGTTACGAAATTTTGAGGCAATGGGACTTAGATCTCAAGATGCCATTAAAATTGGGACTGCCAAGTAAAACTTGTTGAAGCCTTCCGGCACTGTGAGCACGAGGTATTCCACATTGGACACCTGGTACCTGCGAAAAATGTTCACTGGAGCCGTAGTTAAGGTGCCATTAGCTCAGGTGCCATTAATAATGCCCAATGTGTCCTCGTGGGCTACGTGGTTACACCGACAGTTTCCATGCCCTGTAACTTTTTCCCCTTTTAACATGATATTATTTTGGTTTGCCCTGGTTTGTTTTTGGTAGACCGAGAAGCAAGACAGTGTTGTCTCATAAAAAACTTGTTGGACTCTCCCAAGTCCATCCAAGACTTCTCGTCCAGCGCCAATTAGAGCTAGTCCTCACGGTATGAGTCCCAATCATCGTACCAGTCCTACCATCTCATTCTGAATCGATATTATGGAATGAGGGTCTGATATGAAAGTTTTGTATATTTTAATCATTTACGGATCATTTTAGTGATACGAATGCTAGTTAATCCTGGCAAAAGTCTTTAGAAAGGTTTTGCAAGCGATTTCTAATAAACTTGTGGCTTTTTTGGCCAATTAACAGAAAGACGAAGTCAGAACATAAATAAAATGGTTAAATGTGTACTGGGTGACATAACGGGCAATAATAATAATGTAACAAACAAAATAATGTATGCAATAACTCTAAAGCATGCGGAGTTGTTTATAAAAATAAGTTATTGCTCTGAACCATTCGGTTCCCAACAAGATCTCGTCAACAGATAACTATTTAGATAATTGACCCAATGATATATACTTCAAAATAAATATATTGATCTCATATATTAACATCACGCCTCCAAAATAATATATCTATCGCTAATCACCAATATACATCAAAAACTTACAATTAGTTAAAACAATAATAATAGCCAGCCCCTATTGCAAAGAGCTTAAAGTTTAAAATAAATCATTACTAAACTATTCAGAAAAAAGCTTCAGGCGCAAACGCACCGATTAATCCTACAACAGCCTGTATCAAAGCAAACCCTACTTTAAACACTGCCAAATACAGATCAAAATCGTTTACCAATGCAATAGTTGAAACTCACCTTGCGAGTTAGAAATGCAAAAGTCAAATCACAACTCTAAATTCTTAAAGAAACAATTGCAAGTCGCTTGCACTGCTTTCTAAGACCGATACCTGTCTAACCTCAAGCTGAAAACCACTCTATTTTCGAAGAGTTAAAGCGTGATTTGCAATGAAAAAAATTACCTATACTTGCAGCACATAATATCAATCACAAATCAACATTGACACGGGCCTGCCCAGTCCGTATAGAAGTTAATTGTTGGCTGCGCACATTATCATTAGTTCGTAGCGTCGTGCTGCGCCTGCGCAGCCAGATAATATCTGCCGATTATAAATTTAAGATGGTCAGTCGTATGATTGTGGTACATTGGATACGTTAGATGGGCACTTTAATCAGGTATTGAGTATAGTTTAATTTCTGAGATGGGCTTGCATTTGATGTATGGGCTCTTGGTCTATACAGCTGCAATCCTTTTATGGGTTTCGTTTTTTATTGTTAGGAGCTGGGTATCGAGTGTGCTGTCAACCAGGAGTGGGTTGTTTTGCAAGATTTCATGAGAATTAGAAGCTTTGATAATACTAATTGAAAAACAGAAACAGACTTCTTGGAAAATTGTATAAGCCTTTCGCAAAAATAGTGATATATAGTTATGGAGAACGCCGCGGCAAAGATGTATGAATTTCGTAAAAAAATAATTGAGAAAGAAAAATGTGACGCCGACAGTGAAGAATAAGAAACAGAGTCGGCTGTGACACAAGTTGTTTTATGCACTAACTCAAGGTCTGATGAAACTAACTCTAAAATATTAATAAAAAGGCTAGGTAGTGCTAGGCTAAGCATGACCATAAATATATACCAAGCCAACTTTTTTTAACGTGATTAAATCATCAAATGAGTCCTCCCACCCAGAGCAGGGCGGGAGGGACTGTCAGACTTGTATTCACTAAAATCCACGGCTTTCAATAGCCCTTTACGTTCCGGTGTCATCTTTACGTTCCTTTACTGCGGGGTGTTAGTCCGGAAAGCTTTGGCCTTCTAAGGGGGAGTTCCGTCATTGTACTACCACAGTTGAGACGCGCGTGGAACACCATGCGCCGATACCAAGCCAACTTAAGCATAACTTGCACCTTGAAATACTCCAAAGTAAGGAACTTTTTCCTCCCGGAAAATTAAAGTCCAGACAAGACACCAGGCATACCCAATACTCAAATAAATCATGGATAGGACGGTAGGTAGATATCTTGGAGTTTTCCTATACTAGCCGTCAGCTTGCACTGACGCGACCGGTCCATATCCATTTGAATTTTGATGAGACACATTGCTATGACGGTTCCTGCATGATTTATTTTATCTATATTCTGTTTCGATTGATTTATTGTTATAAACTTTGTCGGGGTTCTTAGTAAAATCTTTGTTTTTGACGTCATTTTTGGAGTTGAAGGAAATGTTGAGAATTATGATGAATATTTGCAATTTGGAATGTTTTCTTAGTAATTTAAGAGATTTTTCTTTATTTTTTGCAGACAGAAGTATAAACAACGTGTAAGAATTTCGGAAATTCGCAAAAAAAAAATTTGGTTTTTCATACAAAATTAAAAATTGATCGTGCCCGGTATGAAAAATCTTTTAATTTTTTTGCGAATTTCCAAAAGTCTTAGAACAAACATTGTTCAGTAACATGGGCTGAGTTACCCCACGAGAGGTTTTGCGCTTTTAAAGTTACACGTTGTATACCTTTCTTGTGGTCTTATTGTACCTACCAGTGTGGTTGGTTGGTCACTTTCCCCTACGTAATCTATTTACGTCATTGACCAACGTGTGTAAATGTGAAGTATTTCCTGTCATTTTCCTCCAAGTCTTGGAGGAAAATGACACAAAAATAGCTATTTAACTTTCTGAGAGGTTACAAGATATCCATTAATAGTCTGGTTGTATGACTACGAGAAAACAAAAGACAGGTAGCGGGAACAACTTAGCGTTTTTTCCAAGATAATTATGTAGTATCTTATGTTGTACGATCACACATCCACATAAGTATCCAATACTAATACCCAGGTACTGCCTGGTCCTTGATATTCACAAGGTGACAGTAAAACTGCTACAAATCTTGATGTTAAATCTCCCATGAGTTAAAAGAATTTAAATTAAAACCAACCTTTCTTAGCAAAAAAAAAAAAATAGTCTGAAATATAGATTATCAAAAAATATTTAACCCATATTTTTGTTTTTGATATGTAAACCAAAATTGACGAAGATACAACGATTCTAAAAATCAGAAAAACGTCACTCGGTTGGTATAATTTTACAGACAGGCAGGACGTCAAGTCTCTCCCACTCCCGAATTTCAAAACGTTTTAAAAAACAAAAATTTCTTGTTCATTATTTTTCAATACGTATCCTAGTAGTACCCTCGTAAGTAGTTCTCGTGGTTCAATACCAAACATAATAGATTATTTCAATAATCTTCTTTTCATGAAACATGTTAAGGTAGCAGATAATCTTAACATTACACTTCCAAGACTTCTAATACCATCCCAACACAATCACAATAAGCCAGGTACCACAAAGTGCAGCAGCGGCCACCCATCCATCCGTCATCCCTCGCCCGAGGTGAGGCAACGTTTTTGCGACCGTCTGAATTGATGGCTGCACGTTATTGGAGGTGGGACTGAGATGTACAGCCGACTCGACTCGATATCAACTGATATAAGGCTAGCTTGTGATACCAGAGGTAAGAGGAGTCTTGATACTTGATAGATTTGTCTTTTCTAACACAGAACACCTCGTTGGTAAAACCATGGGCGACTCGTGGCACATATGCATTCATGACAATCGTCGTGGCAAAAAAAAATCAGTATGGTGGCTCTGGATGAGCGCCACAGCGGACGCTTAGGTGAATAGACTCGCTTTACAAAGTTTGATTCAAGGAGGTGCAGCAAATGAGTACTTGCAACAATATAGGGAGTCCTTTACAGAGCTGTGGGATGTCCACTTGTCCACTACTCATAAAATAAAAATACGTAGTTGACTTTAAATACTTTGCACCTCAAATATAATTCTCGAAAATAACAAGGAGCTGTGAAAATAAGTCAAAAACACCGCAATTGTAAACTAATTGTGTTCTCAAAATAGTGACTTATTTATAGTAGAAGAAAGAAATTATAATATGGCTAATAAGGATAAATGATAAATATTAGATAAATGATAAGGTGATGAATAGTGAATAGAAAGATATACCTTCCACAAAATAATTGGCATGATTATTGACATATTGTAAAAACAAACAAAAAAACTAAGAAAGCTAAAATTCTGGTAACCCATCTTAAAGTATCAAGACCTCTCGTCCGTGCTACAGAGCGCAGACGGCACTACACTCGTATTACTACAAATCATTCACCCGGAGCCAGTCCTGAAATGTTTCCATTCTTTTATTGATTTATTCAGCATTATTATTAATTTTTACAAATAAATATAAAAATACAACATGGCGGCCGCTTGTTATTTATTAAAACGTTAAACTTGCACGCCCAATCTGATAAGTATTTTATATTTATAGTCCATATTTTTGTTTCAATTTCGTTTTTTGTTACTCTCAAGGTTGTTGAGGATATTCTGGTAAATTAATGCCGATTTTTAGAATAAAAAGAAACATGATAGATGTAAAATAAGGTGAATATGTAAGAACTGTTGGTCGTAATTTATAGTGATTCAACGGAAATTAGGTTTTTATGCTAATTAGTAACAAAGCGTATCACCTGACTGAGTGACTTGTGATACGTTAAATGAGGTCATTCATCGTTTTAATTTCAAACTATGTCTCACTCCGATATCATACATTTTAATGATACCAACAAATTGATCTAGACATCATAACAACTTCTTCAACAAGTTTTGAATACTAGAATACCGATTTGATGTGGATTCACGTGATGAAACATAATAATCAAAAAAACACTTTTGCTTCAACTTGATCAACACTTTTTAACAAATATTTAAGTACAGATTCCAGTTTCCTCAAGCACGCTAAGTTGGATTAGGCTGTTGGTCCCACGATTGTGATTGATTTGAAAATCGTTGACAGAAAGGCTACGTACGGTCCGAAACTTTGACAAACAGTCTCGCTGAGGGGTATCAACGTACTTTTTTTTAGTGTGATAAAATCATCAAATGAGTCCTTACACTGGTTGGAGCGGGAAAGACTGTCAGACTCGTACTGGCAAAAATCCACAGTGTTCCATGATAACTGTTACTTTTAAGACCGTATTTACTAGTACTAATTGGATTGTGGAGGCCAGATGTTCCATGTAGAGATAAAACGTACCGAGTAGATCATGGCTGTAAAGGCTACTTCAGAATTTAAAACAGAAGAATTTGAAGACCAAACAGCATTCATAGAATTTATAAATTTAAAGCAAACAGATCTAAAGGTAAAATTTATAAAAGGCAAACCAATCGACGAACGCCATTCAAGTGTCGTGAATAATGTATTCTATATTGTTAAGACAATTTCCAAACTGAGCAGAGATCACTATACAACCGAATAAAACACACGTCTAAACAATATGTAGTTGTCACCGGTTGATAGGACCTGTCTTTCAAACTATCTAGTTTACTGCCCTATCCATAACACCCCATCAACCAAAGCTTTACAACCAGAAACAAACTCAAACTATCTTCTGGCAGAGCTTAAATTCAAATGGCAAGAGACATTGACTTTCATAGATGGAACGACGTGTATTGGCGCAACCATATCTCGAAATTTCCCAAATGCAACAGCTTCGCCTTGTGCCGTACCCGTTACGCGTTCTGTGAGCTTGCGTTTATTAAAGTTGCAGTGAAAAGCAGCAATGTATAGTGTGTTTAGGGTGTTGGTGGTATCAAGAACGGTGTTGATGTAATACAGTTTTGGTTTGACGTCTCTGGGGAGACGGCAGCTAGGTGTTGAGGTGATCCTGGGCTGGATAGATCAATGATATGTCAAAATCGTGTTATACTTGTGGGATTTATGCAGACTAGTTTCGGTAAGCAATCAGGACAGTGATAGATTCGTAGCGAGGTGTTACGTTGGAAACATTTCCCTCGTGGCTATTGCATTCGATTCGGTTTTGATATCTCGTTAGTGCATACGTTTTGAGAACGGTTTGAGGATAGATATTTTTGTTGCTTCTTCGGAGTTTTATTGGAATTTTGCTTCTGTGGACAGAGTTGTCATGCTGAAAAATTACAGGGAATAGTTGGAAGATTTTGACAAATAATTACGTAAGCAGGTCTTCGTCTAACGATTTCCAAAAGAAATGAAACCTGAACCTTTTAAAAAGTTTTTTTTACTTTTATATAGGTACTCCAGATAGAGTTTAATTTCGTACGAAACAAAACGTATGGACTGTGAAAAAGATATTTTAAAGTATTTAATTTTCCACTAAATTGTTGTTTTAATACATAAATACTCACTCATCGTCACAGGTGGTTCAATGTGCTATTAATTTACATCATTTATGTTAATGTAAAATCAAAACATTTTATTTCTAGTAAAAAGCCTTCATTGTGGCCCTAATCAAATGTCAAAAAACAGGTGCACGGTGCAAAAATAATCAAACATGAGTTTCGTTTTGATTTGTTTCAGAGGCAAGACGACAGCGTATTTCAGTTGAACTGAAGTTAGTTAAACATGATTATTGTTAAATTTCTAGCTTTAGTTACCTATGTATAATATATTCTATTTAACCAAAGCTTAAACTAGAAAAATACAAGTGTTACTAACTAAATATTTACAAAAGATAGGCACTAAATTAAATTTATTTTTGTTTTTAACATCATCAAATCGTATATTTATTGCTTGAAAACCACTTTGTAAAATCATGTATAATTGTATAGTAAATCTAGATTTAAAATCCAGCCCAATCTAGTTTTCACAAAAAAATCCAAAATAAAGAAAAGGTATTCTTTTTTACAACTTTCAACTTTCATGCATTTATTTCTAATTTAAGCGCGAAAAAAGGCTCAAAACATTTTCCCGTGCAAGTCGTAGTCTGATGGAGATGAGTAGCTATATAATTCATGGGGAATGGGCCTGCAACCTGTCACGTATCGCGACGACACGTGTTGTGTACACCATGCCTAGTTACGGCTTCGTACATCTACTGAAAAAGTAAATTTCAGAAAAAAGGGGAGATAGAGAATTTGTGAAATGGTTTATGAAGAAGTTGGAATTTGATGTTTATAAGGAAAGTGGGAGTGAAAGAAAATATGTTCATTTGGCACACGCATAGCTTATGCACACAGTGTTATTCATAAAATAAACATTATTATAATATTAAACAAATTGTGTGTCCTCACGATTGCATTAAATAACAACTAAAATTTCTTAATAAATTACACACTTTAATTACTTTTTACTAGAAATGATCAATTAAAATCTGCTTTTTGTTTATGATAATTATTGAAGAATAAAACCTAAAGTACGATTTTTAATTGTAGTCAGTAAAATGACAAGTGCAACTGTCACTGATACTATGAAATTTTGTACATTTCTATAGAGAACAAATGTCATTTTAATGTCATTTTACTGACTACAATTAATAATCGTACTTTAGTTGTTTTGTTGTCATTTGTAAAATGTCGCATTTTAAGTTTTGTTTTGCATTATTTAGCGATAGCCTCTAGTTAAACCACTATATCACTTGATGGAAAGTGACGATGCGGTTCAACGGTGAAACACGCTTGCCTAAAACTAACTTAGTCACTCTTAACTTAAATGTCATCCGATCCAGGCAACTTGAAGGTTTGGACGACATTGTCAAATAATTCACGGATACCTGTCCTAGGTAGGGAAAGTTGAATCGATTTCTGATCTTATGTAAGTTGATGAAATAGTATTTTGAAATTCTAATACGGCGACCTCCCCACTCATCGCCTCCTACTCATTTCAAGGGGGTTAAAACGCAAAACAATTCAATACCAACCGCCATATTTAATCCACACATCCAAACTACGCTACACACAGCTCTCAGAGAGGCATTAAATTAACTCTTATTGTCTCAAAACTTCTATCGGCACAGGATCGAATCGCACAAAACATCGTACCTGAATAACCCAATAATTGTGTACATAAATCATTTGAACGACTTCTGATAATTCGCCCTCCGAACTAAGGATGGGTTGCAAGGTATAAGAGGATGGCGGAAAGTTGATTGATTAGGTTGGTAGATTAGGTGTGTCGTACTCAGCATATTTATCTCGCTGCTAGTACTCAGGCCTTTTCATAGTTTCAGTTGAACTAAAACGAAACTCTTCATAGTAAAGCCTTGTAAGACCTTGCCGTGAAAGAGACCCGAGCTGGTCTTGCCTAAGAGTGACTAGGTAGTCAGAAGGCAGTCTTCTTCTCAGATATAGTGTTTCTTAGAATTTTTGTTGTTGTTTTGTTTTTTGGAATTTTTCTTTCTATCAATGTTTTCCCTAGCCGTTTTCTGTAGGCTCTCTCTCAGTAGATAAGTGTAGTACATATCTACTGAGTACAAATTAAGTACATCTTTGCTTTTAATTATTCCTTAATTTGAGTATTACCTCGCCGATTCATTTATTCAGTTTATGTTATATTCGTACTTATGTGTCTGATACCTATGTAAGTTTCGAGCCATCATTTGGTTAAATAATAATGGAAAAACAATCTACGGCACAGGTTTGTGTTATTTAAAGTACGCCAGAGTCGCCGATCTAACGTTAAAATTCCTGGAAATTGTTTTAATATTACCAAAGGTTTTAAATAATCGAGCTTTTAAGTTGTAATTTTTGTCTCTAAGAACTTTTAAAATTTACTCCTCAAATCGCTGTCGCTTATAACATAAACAAAAGTATAATTCTCCCTCCAAACGTAAGGGTTTGAACAGACCGACGATAACACCGATACGTGCGAAATGCGACTTTTCAACCTTTTGTGGGCCACAGACGCGATAATGTTTCTAATGTATGCGCTATGTTGTGATATTTTTGACTTTGTCATGCTACTGATACATGTACCCACATTGTGTCCCAAGGCTTACATTTTATCTTTCTTTGAAGTTATTACTTTGAAGTGGAGATATTTGGAGGTTGAAGTCTGTTGTTTTTTAGACAGAGATTTTAATGATGTTTAAAACATGGTTAATGTGACGTAATCTTGAGATAAGCAGGTAAGAGTGAGGGTTAATTTAATAAAATATGAGTAAAAGCTTAAATATTCCTTGAATGATATGAATGATAATTTTTCGAAAACCGAGTGTGAGAAGAAATTAAGTAACATTTTTTTTCTACCTAACTAATTTAACTATGGCGACGAAACTTCGATGTAGGTATCTACTTATACTTTCAAGTTATCTCCGTGTCTTCAACGGTTTTAGCGAAGATCTTTTTGTTACACCCACATTTGGCCAGTTATGTTTTATTACCAAAAAATACTGGTTTAATGCCTAGATCAAAATTGCATCAAGACGCCCCTGCTCTAGCCCTCAACCTCAAAACTCATGTATGTGAACAGTCCAATAATATTTTTAGTCATTAAGAGTCTGAAATTCTCTACCACTCCACCCAGGGCGAGAGAGTTCATACGAGTGTAAAAATGTCAATGGACTCGTAGAAAACACACTGACACTATTTTATAACCACGGCAGTAGATAGAAGTTAAATACATACGAACTGCTTTGTTGAACACTTCATTAACGATATTGGAATAAAACTATAATAAACAATAATTTATTTCATAAACAGTACTTAGGTTAAGTTATAAAATGATTAGTATGATAATACCATCTATCCTTTTTCTTCATTAAGTTGGAATTTCTTATATATTAGGAGCTATTAATCTTATAACTGCAATTATTAATATCCGATTAAATAGTTTTTCTCTTCAAATATCTTTATTTATTTAAAGTTACCTAGTTTACATCCACTGTAACATAATAATATTCCCAGTACAGCTACCTTTAAAGTGTACTGCAAAGGGTTACATAATGAAGTTAACGAGACCACCTGTCAACGTATATTAGGAACATCGATGCACCTCGTATAGGCATACACTCTTAGTAGACCTCCCTTAAGTGAGTTAGGAGGGAGGAAACATGGTAGGGACTGGGGACTCTGATTTTTATTGAATTTTGATGGAGTTTTGAGAAATACATTCGCTTACAGCGACATGTCTTCTAGGAACTTCTGGTAAAGAAAAAGAGATGTTTGGAAATCTGTTACTGTGTGTTCCTGGGGTCTTTCGCTTATATGGACTATCATTCATAATCTATTCATTCATAATCTTCCTGCAGGATTGTGGTTATGTAAAGATTATTAGAGCAGTGGTGGCGCAGTGGTATCGGTCCCGACTTACGAGTTGTAGGTCGTGGGTTCGAACCCAGCTTGGCGCATTACTTTGTGTAATTTATTTAATCACCACTGCTCTCAAAACGGTGAAGGAAAACATCGTGAGGAAACCGGCATGTCCTAGAACCATCAAATTCGAAGACATGTGACATCTGCCAATCCGCACTGGGCCCGCGTGGTGGATTACAGCCCACTCCCTCTCACAAGAGAGGAGGCCTGTGTCCCAGCAGTGGGAACGTTATAGGCTGATGATGATGATGATGAAAGATTATTAAGTAGGTGTAAGTTTAAAGGGTATATCCTTAAACTTTCACCTACTTGCATACATTCTTACTAGGTACCTGTCTATCACGATATTTTTGCTTCTCTCATTCTCACGAGGTTTTCCGTCACCGATTGCAATGTTGTACAAAATAAACTTATAAATACATAATGTATTCAAAAAGACAAATTATTTTACCTACTTGATTAAAAACAAACAGATATATCTTTTTTTTTAGGTGGTAAAATCATCAAATGAGTCCTCCCTCCCTGGGTGGGGCTGAAGGGACTGTCAGACTCTTACTGACTCCACCCGTGTTTCTTCGGATACCCTTTACGTTCCGGGGCCACGGTAACCTGGTTTAAGAAGAACCCGCGACTCCAACAGGCATTTGGCGCCAAACACGACGCGCCACCGACCCGGGCTTGGTCCTTGGTCTGACGGCGAGCTATCTATATCTTGAATCTAGTTTTAAGCAGTGCTTGTGTATTGAGTGACGTTCTGTATGTCTTAAATTTTTCCAGAAAACTTTACAAACAACTGCCTGTACCTACCTCTCAATCTAATTAATGAAATCCCATTCACCACAGATCTCCTAGATCGGCAAGCAGATACACGCACAATCACTAGTTTCAATACAGTTGTCTGATAGGCATTGTTCAGAACTTATAATTTGATGACAATCGCGGCCTGTGGAGCAATATGGAGGCATGGATACAAGCGATCGTGTTGAACTTGCCTATGAGGAGTTTAGTACATATGTTGTATGTTTGATGGTCAAATATTTATTCCTAATTATGGTTTAAGAATTGTTCAAGAAAGCTTAGACAAGGCTAATTTCAAACATCAAAAAGTTTAAAGTCTGTTTTAGGACTGTCAGTAACAGTAGGTATTGAAAAATAATGGCCAGTTGGACACGCATTTTTTTATAAGGAAACTAGCGGCCCGTCCCGGCTTCGCACGGGTGGAGGACCCGGTCTAAAATTTGAGATTTAAACTATCCTATCTCTCAAGTTGGATCGAACTGCACATGGTGTGCGAATTTTATTATAATCGGTTAAGTGGTTTAGGAGTCCATTGAGGACAAACATTGTGACACGAGATTTATATATATTAAGATATTATTGACAATGATAAAATGCATCAGAGAGCTTGTGACGCTGGAATGTAGTACGTGAAGTATTGTGAATTTTAAAAGAGTCGTATCTTAGATGTGTTTTAGTTATCAAGTTTATTATAAGATGCATGTCAAATATTTTATGACAATCTACGTACTACTTAGATTTTTTCAATGGCCAAGCCTATTTGATATAAGCTGAACAATGCATTGTTTATCCGCTTTGATTTGTGTCATACATACAAGTTATACACAAACTCCAACATTCGCAGACGACAACAATAAAAAAAAGAGATTAAAAACATCACAACGCGACTCCCAAAACGCACATTCGCTCTAATAGATTCCCCACTAAGTGCTCTTAGTATTTCATAGAGAATAAAAAAAAAACTTTGGGCAACTCTCCCGCCATTCATTAAGGCTCACGTACACGGTTCACGTCATGTGATGATTTAAGGGTCCATGCGGTAATGGCGCGATAAATAATGCGGTCACAGCTACCCCAGTACTTTAAGTACGCGAAAATGGCTCCACTTAGCTACCGCCATCTAGCGGCCGGCAAATAAAACGTATAAATCAACCTCTGTTGTTGTTGATTAGTCTGTGTAATTTCGTTGTGTTCGAATTTTTTAATGTTTTCATCTTAATAAAAACTAGATTTTTAGTTTTTGTAGAATGTTGAAACGATTGTATTCGATTAAATTAATATTCCTGAGATCCCACTTCGCTCGCTGTAGGAAATACTTAACAATGCTCTTGGAAATAAATAAAACAGATAAGTAATACGGTATGCAAATGTTATTACCAATAATATTAGTTATTTAGTTTTATGAAAATACATAACTTAGAAAATAAGTCTGTTGCTTGACCATAGTGATTGCAGAATCGTTCGAAACGTCGAAGTCATATTGATACCAATAAATTTTAACAGAGGGCGCTGTTTTAATGGTCATTGACCATTATTTTATAAAAAAAAAGTTAAATAATTAATCAACTATATTTTCAAAAATAGTTATTCTGTGATTCCATTTTCAAATAAATTGCTTTCGAATAAACATTAAAAAGAGAAAGTAAGAACTAACGAAACATGGTAATCGCTGCGTTATTGGGAATCGATTTATCTTAGAAGTTCCAAACTGCAAACATAGATGGCGTTACTATTATGGTCTATGACCACAACCTTACCTGCAAACCTGACACATGATTTAGTTCAACCGTATTGTTCAGAGATGGCGCTAAATGAGACTAAAATTTTAGAAATATATAAACAAGATTTTAATTTTTTGACAAGACAAAATATAGCATGTAATAGTAGTTTATTAGAAAACTGTGTTTTTAAATACCTATCAAAGTTTTAACGAATTTCTAAGAAATATACTAAGACTTACTTGTGACAATGATGACAAATTCTAATCTCCACCCGTCGATTGATGACTGCATGATGATGATGACCGCATGTTGGTTGTTCATCGATAAGTTAATACATGGATAAATACCTGTGTTCTTTTTGCGCACACGTTTGATATTACACTATTTATTCACTTATTTAACAAAAAGAACTGCACATTTCACTTCCACCACAGTTCCACTTTTATTTTACTTGCCTACCCTCATTCGTGTGTCACTCCGGGGTGGCAAGTGAAAATCAACGCGGTGTCTTGCGCTCAGAAAATTTTGAGTTGGCAACCCTGATCGTGTGAACATGCTCAGCCTAATTTTATTACTGTTAATTTTTTTACTTAAATACTACTTTTTCTTATTCTTAATTTTATCTTTACCTATATTTATTATTTTATTTTTAGTGTGTGTATCTGTACTCGAATAAAATTAATTATGATATTAACTACGTCAAGCAAAAGCTAATGTGGGTAGTCAATACTACCCACATTTGCAAAATATTGTAATAAGTAGGTCATTTTCAAAATAATCACCCTAAATTCAAACCAAAAGCAAACCAATCCGATCCATTATCAAAAACACCTTAACACAATAATTTCCTTGAACGATCTTCGGTAACTGATGAGCCTAATGCCTAAATAGCCGATCGGTAAGATATACCGCCTTCCGCGCCGGTATCGGATCGTTGCCGTGTCGTAGCCGTATCGGCGCCGTGCCGGAACCACGGAAGGGTCGTTATCGGGTCCTCACATCGCACGTCTCAAACGGTAACTCGTTAATTTCTGTAGATGTCACAAGCCGTGGCCTATAGGATGAGTATGGTGGCACAATGAGAGCATTGTTGGTGAAACTTTGACACTATAAATATTACTGGGAAAATCTTATTGATGACGAGTAGTTGAAATCCAAGACAGTCAATTGATAACAGTCAGTTAATTTTAAAGTACAACATCTACCGTCTAAGAAAAATTACTTAGATCTATTAATTAGTAAAATTAACGATTAAGGCCACATTATGAGGGTGTAATTAAATACCTATACGATTCTCTAACTGGAAAAAAACGGGTAAATACTTGGATAAAGAATATTTTTACGCAATGCATACTATGATTCCGCTAAAGTATAGCCTATAAAGCCCAGTTGACAAGCACCTGTCCTTTTTTTTATCTTGATGAAATCATCAAATGAGTCCTCCTACCCAGGGCTGAGCTGGAGGGACTGTCAGACTCGTACTGAATATAATCCACAGTGTCCTTCAATACCTAGTCCTTTTTGTACCGGGTCACGGTAATTTGTGAGTGCCGCGACAAAGCTCATAAGTAAAAGATATGTGGCTCCTGAAAACAATAGTCACACAGTTTTCCCGACGTCCTGCTTTGACCCACCCAGTGTGTCCCAGTCCCGATACTACTCGAAGTTAATGCGACGAAGTTGGTGCCCAAATTTTAATAATAATATATCTTTGTAATTTATTTGATTCGCGACGCAAGCGCCGTTTGTTCGAAGAGTCGCGGTATCATTTTTCTTCGAAATATAAGTAGGTTTAATCTGAGATTATGTTTTTATTTTTTCAGTTTTATTGTCATGATGTGGCATGGCATTCTGCAGTAGCAGTTGCAATTTTTTTTTTAATCAAAATTGTTCTACTAAGTCTTATACTTTTAGCAGAGATTTGGAAATTACGTGGGCTTGCGTCCTTAAAATAATGTACTGTAACTGGTGATATATGGGTGTGTAACAAGAACAAATCTGCGTAACTCTTCGGATGTATATTAAAAATAATTCATAATGAAAACCTTAACAAACTTGACCCATTCAGTCGAACATCAAACTTCCTGTTTTAAACCATTTAGAGGAGTAAGATATCATGATTTATCATAATCTTTATAAATAACATCATAACCAAATCCTTAACAAAACAAAAAGTGCGGTAATGACAGCATTTTAACTACGGAACATTACACACACCTCCTAAACTCAACCCTGCGCTCGCTATGGGGAAAAACGCCCCCGATCGGGCCGCAGGCGAGTCAAACTGGCCCATAAATAATAAATACTAGCACGGTGCGTCTGTAGATAATGGTAATTTACGATTCGCTACCATTGACGTCAAATCTTTGGCAGCAGCGGGACGGTTAGATCGACGCTCGGCGTTTTTCGGGTGAACTCGGGTGTTTTCGCCGTTTGTTTTGGAATTCGAAGTTTTTGTTTGTTTGGTGTATGAGGAGTTGTTTGCATGTGAACGAGTATGCTGCCAGTCAGAGGGGTTCTGTGTATTTGGATCCTTTTCTGCCTATACATTCGTGATGATAAATTGCCTATTTGCTATAGCATGCAGGTCATTTAAGTGTCCAGTGATCAACAGAACGGATACTTCAGAAATGGTTTAATAACTTTTTCTCTAACTCTCTTTTCACCGGTTTTGGTAGATCCCTAGTAGGCACAACTTATGCCTGATTAAAATTTATTTATACTTGCTACTTTATAACAAATTGCCGTCAAAACTCTGTCAGGCAAAACAATATAAAGTAAAATCAACCATGAATAACACGCTCACGCTCTTCACGTTTTCTGACCATACCAAAACTCAAAATTAAAGTAATACCGTGACTTGCCGCCACAAATCAATACCCAAAATCCTTGCCATGCTTCAACGTCTCACAAATGGCTAATTAATAAAACTTAAGCTATAAATATCGCCGGGCGTCGTAGGTAGCTGTTAGCAAAAACTGTTAGGATCATAAAGCTGTCGTGAGATGAGAGAGTGCCTTTGTTGCTGTTTCGTTGGCGAACGATAAATCTAATGCGAGAACAATTTGGTCGTGGTCGCGAGACGGTGTGATGGTCGCGAGTTTTATGCGGGTAATGTCGGCGGCTGGTGAGGGTTAAGATGTTGGGTGTGTTGGTCACCTACATACCTATTGTTCAGGGAGGTTATGGTAAATACAACACTTCCCTTATTGTAGTAACATAGTGGTTACGAAACATTGTTACTAACATTTTGAGTCATAAGTTACTTGTAAATAATTCTTAAATAAATTGTTAATTCGAGGTCCCCTACATTTTTTACTGACACTTCCTACAATTCATCCAAAGGTCGACTGAAACAAGACAGATCTGATTTTGCATTTAAAATATTGGTTTGATCTATTTATCCTATAAACAGAGCTTTATTACAATAATATATTTACAATGATAAACTTAGTATTTCATATGAAAAGAAAATAAATATTGGATGTCACGTTGAATAGTACGTTGCATTTCTTTTTCCTAAAAAACTAATAATAAAGTTAAATAATTACAAAAGTAACCTTGTTCAGCATTTATCAGATTTAATAACTCTCTTGTCTCAGTTTATGATACCAAAAAATGCAGTTCATGCCTCATCCTAGTATCCTATGCTTTCATAGCTCCATGTTTAATTGTAAAATTAACGACTGGACAAATAGGCGGCGAGCAGTATATAAAGTAGTAACTTTACAAGCAACACTACTTACTAATTAATAAAAGTGCAACGTTTTCTCATGGGAATACAGATAAAACTTTGTCGTTATTGCTGCAGAATTTGAAAACCTTGACTAAATATTTTAAAGACAAAAATAAAGTCAAAATATGTTTTGAGCAGTGGTGGCTGGTGGCCCAATGGTAACAGCGTCGGCAACGATTAAAAGATAGAAGGTTCGAACCCAGCCAAGATAATGTAACGTAATTCATTGCATTGACTTATTCGTCAACTCGCCTGCAATTAACTCGCTCGCTCGGGCGAGTTGGCACCTTACGATTTTACCTATTTTTGTTGTCGTCAACTCGCAACTAAGCGAAAATCTGACGTATTTACAGTCGTCTACAAAAGTGTTTCTATAAGTTTAACATTTAATTTAATTAAACCTTCTTCACACTTTTATGACACTAAACGTGTAAAGTAGGTTAATTGAGGGCCAGTGAGTCGTCTTAGGGGCGGAGTTGTTTTGAGATCATTAATTAATAAAATATAAGCACAAAGACTTATGTAATAATGATTTTTCTCATAAGTTAGAATTCAATGTGAAATCTAATCAGAAAGTACCAGGAGAACAGGATCATGAAGAAGGTTTTGGTGCCGAAATTAAATGAGGAATTAGAACAAAAAGTACTAGGAGAACAGCATCATGCTGAAGGTTTTCATGCTGCACAACGAACGGTCTTCAAAACTTAAAATTTCTTTTGGCGAATACTCAATACCCAAAAATGTACTAGGAATGCATAAAATCAAGGTGGCATTTTTCATTTTGACAGTTCTGTCTCAACATACAAGTTTTGGGCAAAATCTATTTATCACAAAAGTACTAGGCTTGCACGAAAAGGTGGTATTTAAATCATTAAATAAAGGTACTTCATAGTATACAGGTATTTTACACTGTTTTTACAAAAATACAATTAATATAAAATACCAGATAGTTGACAAGGTGTCTTTGCCCCACGCTTGAGATTTCTCCTATATCGTGGGTACGTTTTCAAATATTCAAACTCAAATCTTACAGCGCCTCATACTATAAAGTAGGTTTCTATATTAATTTATTATAACACTTTTATAGATGACTGTACCATTTTTCGGTCAGTTGCGAGTTGACGACAACAAAAATAGGTAAAATCGGAAGGTGCCAACTCGCCCGAGCGAGCGAGTTAATTGCAGGCGAGTTGACGAATAAGTCATTGCATCGCTCTCAAACCGATAAAGGAAAACATCGTGTCTTAGAACCAAAAAATCAAAGACGTGTGACATCTACCAATGCGCACTGCGGCCTACTATCTCTCGCAGTAGGAGGCCTGAGTCCAGCCAACAACAGTAGGAACATTATGGGTTGATAATAATTAATTATAGGTACTTAATTATTTCATAACGTTTTGCCGATCTTTCAGGCAAGCTAAGCCGTGCTTTCCTAGGTTGGTCTGTGAATGGAATGGGAATCTACCATAGCGACTTTCCTCTAAAGCTAGGAAACGACGCAGATCCGTCAAGGAAGGGTCATTAGGACTGTTAGTCAGTAACCCAGTTACTGAGATGTGGTAGACAAAATAGCCATCTAAAATACTGTTATTCAGCTGCATCCAGTTGGATTGGATGCCGACCCTAACATAGTTGGGAAAGGGCTACACAGATTTCTACAAATCGTGTGTGACCCCGAACCAAATAGATGTGGAATATTTATTTATTTATTTTATTAACTGCACATGTCTTAGAAACGAGAATTTAGGAATATTCTCATAACAGAACACCTAGAGACGACCTTATTTATTCTCTCAATAAATCTTCCCAAATCTCATCAGACGATAAACTCAAATCTAGAGCATTCCGAAAGCTCATCCATCTCACCTGCACAAATACATCGATACATTATAAATTAAAAAAAACACCCCGTGACTCACGGCCCACGGGAAAAAACTCCGTATAATGTTATTACAAGGCATCAAACGCAGTATAAAACCGTCAACAGTACAATAAATCTATCAACAAGTGCTGCCATCTATCAAAGAATGTGCGCAACCAGTAAACGTGTAATGTTCCGCGGTGATTGATAGATGGCGCTGCCGTGTTAGTGCGCAAGCGCACGGTAAAAGTGTTTCTGATTTGATTTAGATTGTTTATTGTATACCTGTATGTTTTAATGGAAAGGTCGTTCGGTTACGCTCTAGGAATATACTGTTGATGATTCTATAGTATTTTTTTATTCACTACATAATGTTTATGCTAGTTTCTACAAGGTGTTGAAAGGCAGTTTAAAAAGCAACAAGTCGACAGTACAAGATGTACAGCCCTATCTGAAACACAGTGCTGAAATAAGGGTTGTGCCAACGGTGCCCAGGCACAGGGCGCAGAAATATCTACACAAAGCCAGCCCAGGGCGCAGCTAAAAAACCTCGCACTGGACACATAATGGGTCAGGTAGGGCACTGCTGAAACAATTAAAATAGGTCATAGCCTGACCAGATATGGCACTAAACTAGATTTGAATCGAAAACACTACTTAGCGGTTACAAAATATTCCACAGTAAGAAGAACTGGCATGAAAAAATATAATTTTCCAAACTACATAAACTGGGAGAGTAACAATGGATCCAGTCATTCAAATGCTACCTTGCATACATACTCTCATACACATTCATAAAACTGGTCATACAAGCACGCCGATCACGAGTAATACACACCCGACCTTTCTGAAGCACTCTTCATCATCAATAAGATCAGTTTAGGTAGTTCCTAAGGCACGGCGCCCACTATCGGCATCGGCATCTCAGCCGTGCCTATGCTGATAGTGGGCGCTGGGCATCGGCACGGCTGAGGATTTTAGGTGATAGAAAGCATTATAGACGTTAACTTCATGTCAGTAAAGTAGAAATTTCCATGATATATGATCGTAGCAACAAGAATACCGCTTCGGTATGGTTGAGGTTGAGGCTACTGCATCGGGAATTTCTACTTTATTGCCCTGAAGTTAATGTATAATGCTTTTTATCACTTAATATCCTCTGTCGTGCCGATGCCGAAAGTGGGCGCCGTACCTAAGGCGTTACACTATTTAATTTGATAAGTATTAAATTTTGATAAAAACAACTGGAAATTGCAAAAAAAAATCATCTATGTTATCAAACGAAACTACACAGCACATTATTTCAATAAGGGCGACATTAGCGACACCTAGTGACGGATAGCCGCCATTAGTTTTTTGACCCACCCAGCCTTGTCTTACTTTTATAATTAACGACAACACGCCAGCGATTTACTGTCGGTCGCAAGACACTTTTAAGGTTATGGTGGCTTTATTATTTATTTGATGGGGGTTTTGAAGTATGGTGAGGCTGATATGCTGAAATTCAGAAGTTTGCAGACGTGGTCCTTAGAAGGGCTGATAACTTGTAGACTTTCTTCAAGTTTCTGTAATTGTGAGTTTGTCACTATTAGATGCATGATTATTGTAAAAAAAATATCAAGTGCTTGATCGAGTCTGAAAAGTCTATCGATATTTTTATTAATCAAAGAAAACCTAATAATGGATAAATTTTTTTGGCGTGGTTTTTTACCACATGAGATCTCACACCCAGGGCTGTACTGTACTGACTAAAATCCACGATGTCCTTCAATAGCCCTTTGCGTTCCGTCGTCACGGTAGGTTGTAAGTCCCACGCCCCCGAAAGTTTAAGAATGAACGAGATAGTATCGGAAGGGCTTTTGCCATGTCTTCATGACATTTTACATAATTTTTAGATACAATATTTCAGTTGTTCACAAACTTATTATATTAAAGTTTATTTAGGTTTATCAAAATGGTTGCTGTTAAACTGTTAACCCATATTGGTTTGAGAATTCATATAAGTATTTGGTTGAAAACGCGATAGTCTATTCTAATTTAAACTCAAAAACTAACTCTCCAACAAACATCTACCAAAAATCTTTCTAAAATAAATTTTAGCCCTTTAAAAGGTAATAAAATCCGACCTCAGTACTGCATCCCTGTGAGCCCTGACGAGAGGCCCCTGCGGGCCTTCCCTAATCACTCACTCTCCCTCCGAGGTGAGAGGCGAACGGACAGGCCCTGATTCGATTCCCGGACGTGTTCTCCAACTTTTATTTATGGACGTAAAGTTTTCGGATTTATTAGGTCTTGTCATTTAATTAATAATTTAATTAATTTACGTTTTAACAGTCGTCAAAGTACGGTGGAGTTGGTCGTCTTTACCCGAGGGTATTCCAAGTGGGTAATGAGGGGTCATGTTTGATGGATGGGCGTGGACATCCATCCCTGTCCTGAAGTTAGATTCCCCTGGGTGGTCCCGAATTAGAATTCGAACCTAAGGACAGGTGGACATGCGGGGTAAGTGAATTCAAATTCAGAGTTTTAAAAAGTATGATGTGTAAGTTGTAAGAACAATATTATAAAGTTGGTACCAGTAGCTAGTTGTGAGGGCTCAGAAGGTAACATCTCGCCTCTCATACATGAGACTGTGGGTTCAAACCTGGACCAACGAAAATTGTTCAAAACCCATACATTTTCTTGTTTCTTTGTTGAGCATCATTTGATTTATAACAACACTGACATCGGTGCGTTGATGGAAAACGTCGTGAAGAAACCTGGACTAAATGCCAAGCCAGATGTATGTTCAGTTTCCAGAAGCATCTCAATGAAATCAAATACCAAAGACGGCAACATCTCAAAATACTTCGCGACAATAGATTTGACATCCTAATAAAAATCTAGCAAAGTCAATCTTTTAGCATAGTGGTCAAAGAATATTTGTTCGGCAGTGGACGTCTACCAGCTGATGATTATTGGACTAGAAGTATGAAATTGAAATCAGAGAGTCTTCTTAGGCAGTTCCAGTACACAAGTGTTCTTCCACCTAATCCTCAATTACCGAACCACACTGATACACCATCAATAACATCCATATAAATATCGACGTCAGAGGGAAATATGAAGTGGTGGGTAACCTACATAGGAGCGAACCTCTCGTGATGCGCACAAATAAATTATCTATGAACGAGATTGGCTAGTTGCTAGTGTTACGGCATGGAGAGTGCTCTGTTTCGTAAATTTTATTAAGGTAACTTTTTGTTATTTATTCTTGGAGCAGATGGTTCAGTGATTTTTTTTGGTACAGCCGTGGGGCGCACGGTACCTACTTTTTGTGATTAGTTTTTATTTATATTGTATTCTTGTGTCAAAACTGTGTGTCAAATAAACTTATTTTCTTTCAAATTATGTTATGATTTAATAATGTCAAAACAATGACAGCTAAACTCTAACTCTGCACGATCATTTGTTCTGTGTCTGGGTGTAATTTATCTATAACTAGCTTCTGCCCGCGACTTCGTACGCGGATCTTGTTGCTTATGCCAGTGACAATGGGGTCAGCAAAATCGAAGATCTGAAAAGTCTGATACCCAACTCCAAGAGCCCGGGTAAAAAATTCATGGGAGTTTCGCCAGTAGAATAAAAATTGTATTAATATATTAATCGTCATCGAAAATCAGTCCGTGAAATTAGTGATAGCTTTGATTTCCACATCAGGTGTTCCAAATCTTATATTTTATTACATCAATAGATAATGCTCATTAGGCTGAACAGCTCTTTCTAAGATGTCATTCCTATACAGGCGGGAGGGACTGTCAGACTTCTACTGACTAAAATCCACGGTGTCCTTCAATAGCCCTTTATGTTCCGGGGTAACGGTGATGGTATAAGTCCCGCGACCCCGGCAGGCTTTAGCCCTCCGAGAGGGGGCCCCGTCTTTATGCTGACGCTATTTAAGGCGCGCGTGGAACACGACGCGCCGTCCATGGTCGGACGGCGAATTGCCCTTTACTCGCCGCCCGCATGCCCGCGCCTACGGTGGCCGGAGATCGTCTTGTGACGTCCGACACCGTAGGCGTCCACCACCGCGGGGTAGCTGGGCTCTTGGAGTTCCACATTAGGTGTTCTAGATCTTCAATTTTTATACGTCAGCAGAGAGTGCTCATCACGCTGAACAACTCTTGCTAAGACGTCATTCCTGTATATGTTATAGTGTAGCTGGGCTCTTGGAGTTCCATATCAGGTGTTCCAGATCTTCAATTTTTATATGTCCACAGAGAGTGCTCATCAGGCCGAACAACTTTGCTGAGACGTTATTCCTGTATATGTTATAGTGTAGCTGGGCTCTTGGAGTTCCACATCAGGTGTTCCAGATCTTCAAACTAATTCTCTCAGCAGAAAATGCTCATCACGTGGAACAATTTTTGCTTTCGCACCATTTTTGTATCTCTTATAGTTTAGCTGGTCTGTTGCGGTTCTGCGCCAGTTGTTCAAGTTTTCAAAATAAATTATAGCCTATGTTTTGATCAGACTTAATACCTATACAACAAAAAAAGAATCATTCAAATCCGTCCAGTACTTTTTGAGTTTATCCCGGACATACATACAGACAAACAGACAAACAGACACACAGACAAAAATTCTAAAAACTATATTTTTGGCTTCAGTATCGATTGTAGATCACACCCCAAGTATTCTTTTAAAAAAATATTCAATGTACAGTTTTGACTTTCCTACTATTTTATTATATGTATAGATTTTATTATATTGGTCGACAGCAACACGTTTTGGCGATAAAATTGGCACCCGGAGACAATATTTGAAATAATTAGACATTACACTACATTTTACACAACCCTAAATACAACGCAAATCTATCATGTACAACCTGTCACTTATTCTTCAGCAAATTTTCCTTTGAACCTGGGGTTCCTGGGACTGAGAGAACCTGCGCGATTTTCTGTGAAATCACAAATAAAAAAAGACATATTTTCCTGCATTTTTTTTTTTTGTGTTCCGGACATGCTTTTATTTTATGTAGCTATGTATTGTATGTTGATTAGCCCTGAAAAGAACTGTTGGTTACCCCTAAAAAGAACTGTTGGTTAGCCCTGAAAAGAACTGTTGATTAGCTCTGAGAAGAACTGTTGTTTAGCTCTGAGAAGAACTTTTGCGCAAGTGTAGTTTTAAAAACGAAATCTAAAAAAAATCGCAGGAAAATTATTAGACTTCGCGCACGACCGCTGCGTAGTGAGCCGACCACGCGTCTGAGCCGCGCGGGTAATCTAAACTCCCCTCCCGCACGCGCACCCCCGCCTCGGTGACGCTCACTTCGCAACGGGCGTGCAGCAGAAATCGTGATATTTTAATTTCGCCATAACTTCGAAACTAAACATCCAATTTTAATCATTCAAAGACCAAATATCATCTACATTAACTGTACTTAATGATGAAATAAATTATTTTGATAAGGATTAATAGAATGAGTAAAATAAATGCGTTTAAAAGTAGTCCAAAAAATTCAAGATTTTTGTTTTAAAAAATGGTTGTTGTGCCTCACTCGACATAGATAGGTATAGTGTGTCGCGGAGTTTTTTGTAGATATTTATAAGATCTACAACTAATTAGAACATTTCATAGTTCTATCTTTTATAGTTTAGGCAGCGTACGCAAAATAAGTAACTTTTCTGGTTGATTTTTTACACCTTGTGTCCGAAAAACCCAAATATATTACGGAACCCTATTTATTTCCAAAATAAAATTTAGTCTATGTTACTCGTGGATAATGTAGCTTTCGAATAGTGAAAGAATTTTTGAAATCGGTCCAGTAGTTTTTGAGCCTATTCATTACAACCAAACAAACAAACAAACAAAGTTTTCCTCTTTATAATATTAGTATAGATATGTATGTATTTAGAAATGTATAAGTTGTCTAGTACCCATAACACAAGCTCTGCTTAGCTTGGGACTAGATGGCGTTGTGTGATAGTTGTGGAATATTTATTTATATATCAGCATTTTTTTACGTTTTTTTTTCTACTAGGTGGCCCTGGTCCCAAATGGGACATCTTTTGCCCAGGCAAAATTTATTCAAGTTCCTAAATAACCTTCGACCCTTTATTCTGTCTTAATCATACAAGCGGCAGCTATTTCTTAAATAATAAAACAGTGTCGTCAATTGTCATGTAATGCCTCGTCCTCTGAAAAGCTAGAGCAATAACAATAATTCACTTAGCATGTTAATTCCATTTGAAATCAAGATTTTTTTACCTCCTGCTTGTACTTGCTGGGCTATAGTTTTGTTGTACTGAAATATCTCTAACACTCAATACGGCCCAAGATCATACGGTAAGGTTTTCTTAAAATGCAATTGTTTCTACTACAAAGATGAAGATTTGACTGGCCTGTTGGTCTAGTGGTCAGTGATCCTGACTGCTATGCCGGAGGTCGTGGGTTCGATTCCCACCCAGGACAAATGTTTGTGTGATGACCACGATTATTTGTTCTGTGTCTGGGTGTAATTTATCTATAATATGTATGTATTTAGAGATATATAAGTATGTTTATCAGTTGTTTAGTACCCATAACACAAGCTCTGCTTAGCTTGGGACTAGATGGCGTTGTGTGATAGTTGTGGAATATTATTATATTATATTATTATGATGAACCGGTCGTCGGTGAATCGTTGCAGAATCCCATTTTAGCTATTCTGATAGCAATGGACCGCCAACTGTTGCCAGAAATAGTCATAAAAATCTTCACAGTTTCAAGAAAACTAAAGTAGAGCATCTTCCCATTCAAACCCTCCAAGAGTTAAGCTCTCGATAATTTTCAAGGGGCAGGAATCTTACAGCAGACTGAAATATCGAAGCGATCACTACATCGGAGCACGATATTTATCATTCACCATGCTATGATGGCCAGATTTATGGGAAATAATCTTTGCTTAACGCGGTCAGGAGTTTAAGACTTCAAAATGTAGGAAAATATCTAGCTTAGGTAGAAAAATGTTGGTAAAATACTGACTATCTAGAATGTTTCGTAAAGTGAGAAGCCTAAATGCTGTGCTGTAAGTATAATATTGTATGGAGGAGTGAGTAAATCAATAATAATCAATTTTTTTTGTGTCATGTCTATCTTGTACAGAAACGCAAGACTCACTGACAGTCAATCATAAATCAGTTGTCAATCACTAGCTGACAACGAATTTTCATTTGTCTGACATACTTTTCGTGTTTACGTTTTTGGATAAACAGTTGGTCATAACACAAATACTACACGATATTGAATTATAAATGATACAAATCAGCTAATAGCAGTATACAGCTGGACCCAGGCATATTTTAACTGCTATGCCACAAACTTACTTCTTTTGCCGTCTACATATATTTGTCTCAGCTTCCAGGATTAGGCCAGGATCGTGGTCTATTTTTGCTTCAAAGTCCTATCAGCGAACTAACAGTACCCTTAGCACGAGTTTTCAGTGTTTGAGACGTAAAGTAAACTGGAACTTTGACAATTTTAAATTGGCAATTTTTGACGAAAAAATTAGTTCATTCTTCGCACACCTGACGCGCTGTTCCATTATTCCATACAAGAAACGCTGTAAGTACTGGAAAGACTCTGTAAAGTAAATAGTGAAAATTCGTGCTAAGGGTACAGAGCCCCCATAGGGCCAAATAACGGACTAAGAAAGTAGACCATCTCTGACTCATATCCGTAGTCTTACCAACACGTCCGTCAAAACGGCTTGTCAGACAGATATAGCTTGTCTGTTTTTATTACTGCAATAGATAATTTGTTACTGTTCAGTCACAAGGGGGTTAGCAATCGTTTCTTTCGCTTGTCTGAGTTGTTTGTATAGTTCCAAAACCTACTCCGTCTTACCACAAGAAAGATAAATATCTGTTGAGCACTTGTCTAGAGATAATTAGTTACATTATTTAACCATTTTAGAGCAGATGAGACTGTGTGTTCCCGACAGATACGTGTGGCGTCACTTCTCACTTCTGCTGGTACTTAGAACCGCGCGGTCGGACCAACCTGCTAAGGGAGGCACCGCTGACGCGCGCGCTTCGCACTCTTAACCTGATTGCTGATGAGACGGACCTCCTTTGGTGTACTCTGGGTGAATTCACAAGGAATGCATTATTTATAATAAGTTATAGATGTTAGATTAAGGTAGAATAAGCGCATTTATCGCATTGGGTCTTGTACCTGTAAAGATAAAAATAATTGAAGAAGAATTGAGCAAGTTTTCAGCGGGTCTCAAGCACTTTTCCAAAATTTCCAGCTCTTAGGCCACACGCAATCTGAATTGACCCGACTGCCTTTCTCGCTATTTCTAGTATTTTAATCACCTTCCTTCCTTCTACCCACATTTTTGGGACAAAACTTAATGCTTTAACAAAGTACACCTTAGTTAACTGCTTACCCTACATCCCCTACCACCTTGCAGACTTGGTGAAGTGACAGCTTCATCAGGCCACAGCCGTGTTTTCATTAGATGGTAACGTATGACGCGGTGGGGGACTAAATCTTCATTTTTGACGTCCCATGGGTCACCACACGGATAGTGATTTGTGAGAACTACTGGATGAGACAGTGTGTTTTATTGCAGTGTAGTAAGGGTAGTTTTTCTATGTCGTTGCATTGACTGTAGAAGTAAAGATGGTAAAATTGTTTCCTACACATTGGCAGTACACAGCGACGAATGAGAGCTATGGAACTTACTGCGTTCGTTAAATAGGTGTGCGTTCAGAGGCCTTATCATGAGTTTTCAGTTATTGTGAGGTAAAGTAAACTGGAACTTTTACATTAATTTCAAGGAAAAAAATAGTTCCTTCTTCGTACATAGAGGTGCTGTTCTATTTTTCCATACATGAAACCCTGTAAATACTGGAAAGACGCTGTAAAGTAAAATACTGAAAACTCGTGCTAAAGGCTCTGCACATTCAAAGAGCGTTGAGGAGCTGTCAGTTTCAATGTTCTGTAATAAAAGGCCTGTTTCTGAGTTGAAATTGTTACTACTAATAAATAAAAGTTACGGGGCTTGCCGGTGAGTTGATAGAAAATGAATTTTTATGCCATTTTTTTAGTATGTCTTTAAAAAAACACGGTATCAAGATACGAATCAAGATGTATCAAGATGACGAAGACGATGAAAATTAACTGAAACCTGGTTAAAAATAGCCACTTCCAGCATCAAACTTGCTCCAACATGTCCCTCTCACGGACTAGACGGGGGACGTACTAATGTTGATATATCGGCCGCCGGCCCGACGGACAGACGTGTACACACATCTTAAATAATAAGGATGCTGTACCACCTGTATCATCGCTTATTTATGGCTGGTTACCCTAGTTTTTTGTACTTTTTATGCGGTATTTTTTAGTTAGCTGATGTTGGGGGTGAAGGCGGACGTGTTAACATTGGGCTTAGAGGGTATTTCCAGGATGTATTTTTTTGTAGTGATAATAAGTGTTGACGTCATTTGAGTTTTTCCATTAAAAAGGAAAATCCATATAAAAAAGCAAACATAAAATTGACATGTCATCTATGGCAAGCACAATGTTTAACAAAATAAAACGTTTTATACCATAGATAATTTGCTTTCCAATATCCCTCTATTAACCCTAGATTACTAACTTTATTTTTCGACGCTTATTACGAACCTTCGTCGTTTCGACTACGGTATTTAATAAAGGGGATAATGGGTTTTATTTAAATCAAACTTGGTAATGTTTTATTTTTATTATTAATTAATTATGTTTTTCTTATAATTTACTATGTTTACATAAACAAAAACAGCATATTTATTATCCAATCAGCCTTATGAATGTGATCATACGTTTTATGCAAAATTGAACTTAGTGACATATTCAAAGTTGGTTTGTTAGTATAACAAAAAGTAAATTGTTAAAATTATCTTTAAATATTAAAAATAAAGAATAAAATACTCCAATGAAATAAAAAAAATGCTAAAAATCCATCAACTAATGTATTTGTGACATACGTCAAGTTTGTGTTCCCCGCTCATAGATTTATTGCACTCGGTGCAATTATTTTTAGTCAGTCTTCGTTTGGTAAAGGTATGCAAGGCATATAATTTCCTATTTTTATTGAAGGTCCTACATTAGTCGCATTACTTGAACTTGTTTTTTTTTACTAGGTAAAATAATCAAATGACTCCTCCCACCCAGGGCAGGACAGAAGGGGCTGTCAGACTTGTACTGACTAAAATCCCAAGTATCCTTCAATAATAGCCTTTTACGTTCCGGGGTCACGGTTACTAGATAGTCTCGCGACCCTGGCATTCTTTGGCCGTCAAAAGGGGGCAGGGTGCCCCGTCATATTGCTGACAACTCTTTCAGACGCGCGTGGTACACGACGCGCCGTCGACTCAGGGAATCGTCCATGATCGGACAGCGAGTCGCCCGTTACTCACCGTCCGCATGCCCACGCTTTAGGTGGCCGGAATTCGCCGCATTACTTGGCCTGAAAAGTGCTGCCGGGTCAAAGTAGAAACTTCATCTTCAACATCTGTTTCATAAGCATGATCAATCTCTAGGTGGTCTTCTTTTCGCTCTCAGATATCGCTAGCATCTTGTAATAATAACTGACGAACTATATCATAAATGACGAATAATAAATAACATTGAATATAAACAAAATAAACCAATTAACCAAAAAAATAACGTGAAAGTACTCCACTAAGTAACACAAAAAGTTACGTTATTACTAACCTTCGTCGATGCGACGAGCCATGGTTGCTGGAACGGTGCTCACGGGCCTCTTGGACTCAAAGCAACACCGTCAGTCGCAAGGGCAATGAGCCCAGAAAGATTACATAAAGTGTGGAAAAAGTTCGATCGCGCGCGCAAACGTTAACGCGATTTAAACAAAACCGCGTCGTCTAAACGACGAAGGTTCGTAATCTAGGGTTAAGAGGGATTCTCTTAATAGAGGGATATTGGAAAGCAAATAATTATGTAAAATAGACATAGTGGGTTTTGTCGTTTTAACTTGATGTACCTACACAGTTAACGTGAGAAAGTAGTAGGTACGGTCAAAAGTTTCTGCTAGATATGAGGTCTTCAAAAACCCTTTGTGATTTAAAACAATCCTTCTTCTTTTTTAAATATTATTCAATCTTTAGTCAGCCAGTGCCAAATTATAGATTTTTCCCAATCTGTATTTTTTTATTGTAGTTTTGTGTCATGGATTTACGATACGTTTCTTCTGGCCACTTTAATAGGTACAAGTAAGATCGTCTGTCAACCTAGTCCGATATCTAACAGCAAATTGGTAGACCCCGTAGTCGATCTTACTATATAGGATCAATAAAACTCGCACGGTCAAAAAGGAAGTAGACCAAATGTCATGGGCCAATTTTTAGAAGGTTTATGGCGTTTAATTGGCACCTACCAGTAATAGTTTATATTTACAAAGTAGCCACAAGTAATCCATCATGCGATGAGCAATCGTGATAGCCCCAGGCTATGGTCGCCATCAGTCGAAGACACCTGTTGTTGAAATAGATCAAGATTTTATTTGAAATATCGTATACAAGGTTGCAAAGATTACTAATAACTGGATTTTTATCGACTATCAACTATGAAGTCAGAATTTCTTAATAAAATAATAAGTTATTACTTAAAAATGTTTATTTTTTTACCAAACGAATGTGGCTTAGTTCCTTGACTTTGATAACTGATAACTTCTACAGGTTCACTCAAATCTGAAGGGTTCTTTGAGAAAAAAAGCAAAATTAAAATATTTTATTTTACAAGGGCCTCAATGGGCACTTATAAAACGTCGAGAATAAAAAATTGGCACGGTTCCGGTTGGTCGTTTCCATGGAGAAGAACCGGCAAGAAACTCCATGGTTACTCTGTATGTGGTACAGCATCCTTATTCTTTAAGCCATCTAAGACACTCCTCACCTATCTCGGACCTCATGACTTGATCAAGGTTAAGTTTGGACTTTAAAAGAGACACTTAAGGTTAGCTTCAACAATTTATTCTCAATGTAGTCAAGCACGAAACCGTCACTAAACATCACCATCTTTGAGTTGCTTTGTAACTAAAGTGCCTTCGATATCTAAACCAATTCAAATACCCTGCTCAATCCCAAACCCAACCCCACCAGGGAACTTCCAACTTCGAGAACGACCACAAAACTATCGCATCCACAATTTTTCGCCATCTTCCTTCATAAACAGGGATCATGAGCCTTACCCTTTTGCCATAAATCTAGTCCCCCCCCCTCCGGGAGCCCCGCGCCCTCTCCCTCCCCCCCTCAGGCCGCGAGGTGGTTTTGAATGGAGATTGAGCCAATTAAAGTAATCGCCGTAACAGTCGACGCTGCCTTGGATTAGTTCTGCGGAGATGAGAGCTGTGGAGTCGCTGTTAGGACTACATTTTTTTTTTGGGGAGTGTAGTTGTTATCGTAATAAGTTTTTCGAATGACGGATATCGTTTGTGGTATTTTTTTTAATTAATGGTAATTCATATCGTGGTGTTATGAAGTTGTTAAAATTTTCAGGATTCAGTACTAGCAGATGTAAGGTTTGGCTGTAAAAATTCAGATGTCACAGGGTTTTTTATCGAAGTGATATCAGTAAACAGTGGCTATGTAATGATGTCAAATTAAACTTTAATCAGTCAAACTAAAGCCTTTTTATACAATCTATAATAATTTAATTTATTTATAAGTTTTTACATTCAACGAAACCCCTCTTAACCATCAATGTTATAAACATCTAATAAATGTAGATACTGGAATAATAATAGTAAACAAATCCTACCTCAAACATTCATCATCATCATCAACCTATATGTAGTCTTCCCATTGTTCCTGGCCTTAGCCTCGCCTCCGTGAGAGGAAATAGGCCATAATCCACCGCGCTGGTCCAGGGCAGGTTGATTTCATAATAATCATCAATTAAAACCCAAAATTATACCCAAAAATATTTCTTAGCATAACATCGTCTCTACCCCACGCCGTCCCGCAGGATTAGTATCATACAATACAAGCAACAACTGAATCCTTTTATTTATCGCTATTTATTGTTATTGCATTTTCTCTCATTTCTCTGCTCTAATATTGTCTTGGCATAAATTTCGCTTAGCGTTTCGGAACGTTGTTTTAAATATTATTACTAATTAGAGTTAACTGTGCATTTCCTTAAGCTTTTATAATATGATGAGTTTTTGTGTGATTGTTTTTAAGTAGGTACTGCTGGTGTTATGCCTATGTACTCACTTCCTTGAGTAGTCTATGCCAGAGGTGACAGAAACAAAGTCTACGATGGAGTGGTCTTACCCAAAAGAAGACTGTTTATGAATTTATTGTCTTGGTAATTGGTAACTAACGTAACCGACTGCACGACGTAAAGGAAGGTTATGTAATTTTAGTTAAACTTAGCATTTAAAAAACAAAACTCGACGGTATGATTAGCTTAATAACTAAGCGATTGGACTGCTGCACAGCGTACCGTAGGTTCGATTTTCGCGGAACAAATCTTTGTATGAACTACAACAAGTAGTCGTTCCGGGGTCTAGGTGTTGCTACATGTATGTGAGTTTCTACGATTCTAAACGCACCCATATCACAGAAGAAATTTATAGTATGGGGCAACGTCACAAAAAAAAATCGACCAGTGAGGCTGGGTAGTGATGGAAAGTTAAATAACCATGATATTTGTTAACCACGAAATATTCAGATTCTCAAGGGAACAAAGTTGCATTTTCCTCCCTAACAAATCAATCCCTCAATCCTAAGAATCCTCATCAGACGTAGAGTATATCTGCCCGTGCGGCGTTACATTGTGGCGTATTAAATGCCGCTCTACGGAGGAGTATTTCAAATGATTAGGTAGATTTATGCGGGGTAGCGCGGGAGCTATCGAGTGGTTCTAGAGCCTGTCTCTTCAGGATGTCACAAATTAGATTTTATTGAGTTTTTTTTTGTGGTTTACTTGTATGAGAATAACGACCTCCCATCTAATCAACGTCAACGGACAAAATAGTGTAAAATAACTTCCCTTCCGGAAGTCGGTGGCAAAGCAGAATCTATGAATTAAAAAGCATAGCCATCGACTTCCGAAAGAAAACATATTTTACCCTCTTATTATTGGTTTTGTCTGATGCAAAACATAACTACACCAGGAATTAATAAAATTGTACCCAGGACCTCACATTCAGTTGAAAAACTTGTGACCACTAAAACTAAACTAATGAGCAAAGATGTAAAGTCGTCTGCGTGTAGCAGGTTCGATTCTAGCACGGAACACTGTTTGTTTATGTGAGTTCAAATCTTTTAAGACGTACCCACAATAAATGCAAACAAACCTAGAGAGGAGCAACATTATAAAAATGTTCGACCTTGTAAAGTAATAATTAATACACAATTTACTTAGCATTTTGTGTTAGTTTCAATTAAATATTGGTAGAGGCTGAGTTAGTACAGAATTTATTTAGTTTTAAGATAGCGGTATGATATACTCGTACAATTATTTGGACAAAAATGTTTACATAGTCAAATGTTCTTTTCTCAGAACCATAGTGAATTATTATAAAGATTTTCCTAGAAAATTCTACAGCGTATCAATCAACAAACATTAGATTGTATTGCTTTGAAGGTCAATGTGAATTTGGGATGGTAGCGCCGTATTTTTTTTTTTCTTTTATGTTTCTATGTTCACGATTTTGTTTTAAGGCGCCTGGACTGATTTGGAAACCCGCCCTGAAACGAATGATCATCATCCATGGATCAACTACGGTTCTTGCGGTTTAACCAGTCCTGCATTTATGATTTTTTCTAATCGGGTAGAAATTTGATAGCGGGGGTTAAACGAAAGCTTTCTAAAACGAATTCTTGCAGGGAAAACTTAAAAATAATTTCTTGCTTGTCCTGATCCATAGATCGATGTTTTTTTTTTTTAATTTACACGCTTTAATTTACGAGCTTGACATACCCAATGACCAGTGGTCCACTATGACCCTGGATCGTGAAAACTGGAAGGCATGGGGAGAGGCCTTTGCGTAGCAGTGGAGTGATGTAGGCTAGCAGTATGAGTCCTGAGTTTAACTTTGCTTAACCTGAGCGTACTTTATTATTTAACGAAAACCTCGTCACTTAAAATAGTTCCCAAAAGTAAGAAAATCTTCCCTCTCATATACCTACATAAGTTATCTACATATACCAATCCCTACATAACACAAGATAGCTCTATCTAAGTATCTACTACAAATTACACACGGTAACCATTTTACCTCAATCGCTCTACGTCGGAGTATTTCAAATAGATTTATATGCTAGAGCGGGGACGTTATCGACGCGACTCTAGCTAGAGTACCACTCTACCTAGAGCTGTCTTTGGGATATCATGGAGAGTGTTTTATTTGGTGATTATAGAGCTTGGGGGTTGAGGGAAGGGAGAAATGTTGAAGGTGAATGAACGTTTTAATGCTGAAATTTGTGTGATATTGAAACGTTATTTCTTTCTTGCGATTTTTTATTTTATTTTAAGTTCACACTTGCCTCCGAAGTATAACAATTGTTGTGTACTTATGACGATTAAAAACCGGCAAAGTGTGAGTGGGACTCGCGCACAAAGGATTCCTTACCATCTATTTATCTTCTATAATATAAAAATGGATCGCAAAACGGTTTTTAAGCTCATAACTCGAAAACGGCTGGACCGATTCGGCTAATTCTTTTTTTGTTGTGTTTGTAACTATAGGGACCGGGTTTTAGACCAGGTCTACCACCCGTGCGAAGCCGGGACGGGCCGCTAGTTATCTATAAAAATGGCGAAAGGGAGGTTTTACCGCTTGAGCAACTATTTTCAGAGCACTTATTATATTAAGAGCAACTTTTTTCCCGATTGAGTACCAATGTCAATATTTTGACAAGTTGCACAATTGTTCATTGTGTGTTAGACATTTGCCTTAATTTAAATATTTATCTTTCTAGTGAATAGGCATTGTTGAATGGACCTTAAATGTTTAGTTAATTCTGTTTTTTATTAAAAAAGTAAAAATATGGTAATCAAAGGAGTACTTAGCGTAGTATAAACTAGACATTACATTTATATTATTAAATCATCACAGGCATACAGAATATAATGATGACCATACCCTGCGGCGGCTCTCGCAAATAAATGCCTAATGAAATATTAACCATTATAAATTATATTTTGACCTCTTGAACATATGCGTGTTAAGCGACACGCATTATGCTATTGTTATAATAGATAATGATTTAAATGTTTGCTAGATAAGATTATTACAATGATTGATGGTTTTAGTTATTCGATTGATCATTCACGAGATTGCTTTCAAGCCGTTGGTTACAGTTGTCATTTGACACTAGTAGTAGTCAAAAGCTCGAAATTCTGACAACCAGTCTTACCAAGAGGTATCGTTTTACCCAGTTACTGGGTTGTGTAAAACGACGCACCATGTAAAATACTGGTTCTATTGGAAGCCGACCCAAACATGGGAAAAGCCTAGAAAGATGACAGATACATATATATATTATGTGAATATAGTAACATAGTATGTATACATGCAATCGTAAAAACTGAAAATAATTCGTGACTTAACCACAGGTTAACTTGATCTGTCAGATAATGACACCCATATCCTGCTCCCTTCTTTAGATTGTTATAACTGTTTCTTTTTAGAGACAATAACAAAATACAGCTCATTTAATTTAATCTACTAATTTATATCAGAACTAGCCATCCTTAAATTCATTTCGTAACATCTAACCGAATCACAGAACAAGTTCAGAGCACAATGTGCGGATGCTGCCTCTTACTCACTAACTTACGTAAAACGAAAGTGAACGTGCCCACCTAGCTACCGGCCATCGGTCAATGGTTGTATACACCATGCTTTGTGGTACTTTGCACTTGTATCTATGTGTATTATGTTTGTTTTTGTATATCTTCAAGCCGTTTGCGCCATGGGATTTTCTACTGGTATCTTATAATGTCGAACATAATACATTATAAACTTTATGCTTTGACCGTTTTGAGGATCGCCCTTAAAGCACAAAAGCCACACTTGGAACAACAATCTGTAGGCGAAACGCATATTTATCGGGCGGGAATTGAAGCCATCGCACGGAGCGCAGTGGTCAATGACACAACCACTGCGCTAATCTTCCATAAAACTCGTCTTGGTTGTAAAAGAAATTAGTAAGTAATTGCATTCCCTTGCCGAAACACTTTTATAAGGCCGTTCATGAAATGGGCCGATGAATTGAAATGAATTTCAAATTATTAAGATTGTGAAACCACCATGAAAGACAATCATGGGCAACTAAAGGGACGGGTTAGTTTTAAGTCAGTCAGATAAAGTGACATGACTTCTTTTATTTTGGGTGGTAAAATCAACAGATGAGTCCTCCCGATCCTGGTGGAGCGGAGGACTGACAGGCTCTTACTGGCTAAAATTCCAGAATTTTCTGTGTGATGCCTTCACCGAAACCTTTAAAAGTGAATCCATCCAGACAATACCCATTCGTTTTCAAATAATTATTCTGGTCGCGGGACTTATAGCATCACCGTGACCCCGGAACATAAAGGGCTATTGAAGGACACCGTAGATTTTAGTCAGTACAAGTCTGACAGTCCCTCCCGCCCTGCCCGGGGTGGGAGGACTCATCTGATGATTTTACAACAATAAAATAAAACTGGTATGAAAAGATAGTATCAAGCGCATAAGTTATCTAAAATATTTTGAAGATAATGTTTAAAAAAAAAGTCTTCAAAGTCGTGCATTGTGACTGTCTGATAAGGTTGTATGATTGATAGACACGCCAGTTTATGATGATCACGATTGAGTTAATGGAGGTGAGAGTTAAGTGCTTGGGTCATCCTAATTAAAGATTTTGATTAGTGCTTAATTAATCTCACTTAGGAGTTTCCTCATTGCTCTATTGTTTGTGCATGACTGCTCGGTGTGATGGCTTGTTATTTCTTTATTTTTTCTTAAAAAGAAATGTTGCCCAACACCATTAATTTCTCCTGTATTGTGGCTGCGTTACAAACATAGAAACTCATATACACAGACACTCAGACCCGAAACAATTACCGTAGATACTTAAATTGTGGTTCATTCAAATATTTGTTCACTGCGGGAATCTAACCTTCATCATCATCATCATCATCAGCCTATAATGTTTCCACTGCTGAGTCACAGCCCTCCTGTATGATAGAGGGAGCCATAATCGACCACGCGGGCCCTGTGCGGATTGGTAGATGTCACATATCTTCGAATTTTTGGTTCTAGGACATGCCGGTTTCCTCACGATGTTTTCCTTCTCCGTTTTGAGAGCAAGAGCCCCGCCTGGCGGAGTTCGAACCCACGACGAGCAACAACTCGTAAGTCGGGACCGATACCACCGGGCCACCACTGCACCAATCTAACATTTGCTATCTTTTTTCAACGATTAATGAGAATTTTACCAATGATGTACAGTTTTTTAAGTTATAGGTGAATTTTATAAGAATTCTTTTTAAAATGAAGTTACCGATAAACCGGTTTATTGTTACAAACACCATACTTTGTAGTACTTTACACTTTCATCTATGTGTGAATGTTTGTGTTGATGTTAATTTTATTAGCTAGGTGAGAGTTCGTAAGTGCGTAGTCATGTTTACTTGTCACACGTTTTATTTATGTTTAATACCTTATTTACCTTCCAAGAAGCTTATGGTTAGATTATTTTACAGCTAGGTATATAAATCTGCCTTGGTAAGGATGGTCTGCGGATGGATGGCTACTTACCTAGTTTTCTCCTTACATCTTGGCAAATTAGAGAAGAAAACCGGAAGTCGCCATTGTGCTGTCGCTACCAGCACTTTGAATGATTTTTTTCCACATATTACGTTAGTTTTATGGCACAATTATAAATCTAACAAACCTGCGTTACTTGTTCACATCAAATATCAAAGATTTTATAACGTTTTCAGCAAACAAAAAAATTTGTTCCATTTCAAGACGTTCTGGCCAAGCTGTATATCGACATATACTCCAGACAACTGGCTGTCTGGAGTATATATGCCTAAAAGTCTGACAACCATTCTTTCGAAAGGATTTAGTTTTACCCAGTTCTAACGCGCTAGCTTCTGTTAAATGAATTATTTTAATTAAGAATGCATACATATAAACTCATGCTTTCTGCCAAGGGGGTAGGGAGTAGGTAGGTCTAGGTACACATAATACCTATATACTTACAGGTTGCAAAATAAACCTCTTTACATGCTACAACTAAAAACTGAAAGTAACACGTAGGTACGATTTCTTAAAAAATCACCTTAACATTTTCAAAATTCTATTGCAATACAAATTGCTTAAATTGTTAGTTCGAAACAAGTTTGTCGATCGTCCGCCATATTCCTTTCGCTCGATCAATCACTGCGATACCATCATACATATTATACACATTTACATGCTCAATATATAATGTACGTGCAATAGTTAATGCCTTGTTTCCGAGACGTTTCTTAGGTAACTCGATTTCACTGTTGGTTGGTCATATAGTACCTATAATGTACCTACTCAAGTGTGATGTCGTCTATGTAATTTCAACTTTTTTTTTAATCCTTAACAATATTTGTGGAGTCACACGGTTCAATAGTCAAGGTTAAGTTTCGCTTACCAAGGTAGGATGGGTGACAATCATTTCATTTAGATCAGTCATATAGATGTTTGACAGTCGTTGTAGGATGTTCACATCTTTCGCTGGACAGATAACCGCTGGGGTAGACGTGTGCTTGACTGGAGACCTAGCCAACGTAGTGTAGGACGCCTGCCGGTCAGTTGGAGCGACGACCAAAGGCAGCGCGCAGATACTTAATCAGGAATGCTTCAGACTGGGCTCAGTAGCGCACATTAGGAGACATAGGGTATGTCCAGCAGTGGACGAATACAGGTTGATGATGATAATGATGAAGGTAGTTAGAGTGGCATGAAAGTTGACAGCCAGTCTCATCATGGGGTACCATATGATCTAAGCTGCATAACGTAATTGGGTTATGCACGTGCAGGTCACACAAGCTGTCGGTATAAGGATGATGAATGCTTATGCAATTTTTCTTTTTTTAACTTATCACTTGCTCTTGACTCTAGTCTAGGCCAAAGATGATATAGATAAAGCCTACGGTGGATTGAGCTTACCCCGAAAAAGCCAGTACCCTTAGCACGAATTTTCACTATTTTACTTTCAAGTATTTACAGCGTTTGTTGTATGAAAAAATGGAACAGCGCCTCTGGTGTCCGAAGAAGGAACTAATTTTTCCCTTGAAAATTGTCAATTTGAAATTGTCAAAGTTCCAGTTTACTTTACGTCTCAAATACTGAAAACTCGTGCTAAGGGTACTGTTCTTTCTAAATTTGAAAAGATTCTTACTGTACACCTTTAGAAACGCAGACGCAGCTGATAAGTTGCACTCTGTTGCTGTGCGGATCATAAAGGAAATTCACTGACTTCAAACCCTACGAACGAGAGACAAAGCTTGACCTGCAATAAAATATAAAGTAAAACAAAAAAAAAAGATTTAATTCTATGATATATTAAAAGTACTTTACTGATGATTTCCTTCGCCGTTTAGAGAGCAACAATAACAAAAAAGAAGAAACATCAAATTAATGTTACATACTGTAAAACTACATAGATTCGAACCTAAGACTCATTTAGAACAACTACCACAAAGCCACAACTACTTAGAAATAATTAAGCTCTCAAAACAAATAACACTTAACATTAATAATCTGTGAACTTTTCCATTTCCTGAGATACGGCGTGAGACACATACGAACATAATTACTTCTCATTTCATAAACCCATTCTCTTGGTACACCATAATGAGTACTAATAGCCCTAATTGGAACACCATAAGTGCGTCAGATTTCACTGCAGTTACGTAAAGAAATGGACCGTGCTAGCTTGGATTCCGTGATGGACTATACATAAGAGTAAAGTCTGTATATACATAAATATGAATGGTCCGTCTATGTAAGTATACATATATATGTATGGAACTTATATTTTTTTTTGCATCACACTAGGAATTTCTCATGGGTAGTGGGTTGTGGGTGCGTTTACAAACATATAAAACTCACATACACAAATGTCCAGACCCTGAACAACTACCTATAGATCATTCAAGTATTTGCTCCGTGCGTGCGGGAATCGAACCCGCGACACGCTGCGCAGCAGTCTAATCGCTTAGCCACTGTGCTATTCGTCCTAAATTCCAATTTTGCTCGTGGCTTCCTAACCAGATGTAGCTATATAACAAATACCTACTTGACTTGGAGAACCGTCCGAGACCCATAACTAACCCAATTACAATCACCATTCTGACTGCAGTTTCCTCGCTGCTTGTGCCAATTTTAAACATCAACCAAAACAACCCAGTAACTGGGTAATCAGTCAGTCAGACTGTTGGCTGTAAGACGTTACAGATAGGCAGATGGCCGGATGTGAACAAATATAGTTTTTTTTTGTGTACAAATCTGTGGTAAACAGTATGTTAGCAAAATATTAGTAACAGTATGTTTAATGTACTGCCTACACATAAATTGAAGGCTGCATTTGTTCTAGTAATTCATGTTGACTCCTACTAGTAACATAATAATTTATTCTGATAAGAAAACATAGCTAAAACGTAACTTCAAAAAGAAGACAGTTAACACACGGTTATTAATTGCACTCAATTTAAGTGACAATTGAATGGCAAACACATCAAATGCATTGTCATTTGTACTTTTAGACATTGTGTGGAACTACACAGATTAATTTCTTTGCAAAAAATCACAGTTTACTTCTAATAGACCCATCCTAAATTAGGAGGATATGCCCTCAATACCTCCATTGCTCAACTGGCTCAGTGATAGCCCAGAGGTGTTAACTAAAGTACAAACATTTATTATAAACAATAGCCCGCCCACTGCTGACCGTTACATCACAATGCGTAATAATAATAAAAGCTGTTGCATGTGACACTATAAAAAGTTCCATGTGCATATAAAAATGTCTTTATGACGATAAGGATATGTCAGAATGTGGTGCAATGATTTTGTTCCACTTTTAAGAGTACCTATATTGGGCTGCAGCTGAAAATCAGCGCCAGTACCCCTAGCACGAGTTTTCACTATTTTACTTTACAGTATTTACAGCGTTTCTTGTATGAAAAAATGGAACAGCGCCTCTGGTGTGCGAAAAAGAAACTATTTTTTTCCTTGAAAATTGTCAATTTGAAATTGTCAAAGTTCCAGTTTACTTTACGTCTCAAATACTGAATACTCGTGGTAGGGGTACTGGTGGCAAACTTTGTGTTATCATCTGGCATTATGCTGAGCTGAGATCCTTTGGCATTATATTGTTAAGTTTTTATTTCCCCTATTTTTACTACCTACTCTTTTTATAACCTTAGTTGTATTGTTTAAGTTTTAGTGCCAATAAAAACAATTTTCTTTCCAACTGATTATAGTGCAACTGTATTATGCTTGCCGTTTTGCTCGCGCTATAATTTGGCCACACGTGCTGTCAAGTCGTTGAACTTTTTTTTTGGTATGTGTGGCCTAATATGTCCGTTTCTGTATAGGTACCTGAAAACGTTTGGGTATCCAAAATTTCGGGTTAACTCAATTTAGCATTATATCTTATATACCTACTAGCGGCCCGTCCCGGCTTCGCACGGGTGGAGGACCCGGTCTAAAATTTGAGATTTAAACTATCCTATCTCTCAAGTTGGATCGAACTGCACATGGTGTGCGAATTTTATTATAATCGGTTAAGTGGTTTAGGAGTCCATTGAGGACAAACATTGTGACACGAGATTTATATATATATTAAGATAAGATAAGTTAAGCATCGCAAACAACTATCAAATATTTACAAGTTTTAATTTATTTGGCAATGTTACTGTTTGGAAATAAGAAATATGGCTCTGTAGTGCGCTAGAAAATTGATATATCGTAATCGTCCTGTCGGCGAAAAGTCCTTAGGTGAAAGGTTCTATCGATGAACCGGGCATAAATGAATCGTTGTATCGGCGAAAAGTCCAAAGGTGAAAGAGTCTATCGGTGAAACGACCATAAGTGAATCGTCCTGTCGACGAAACGTCTAATGATGAACCGGTCGTCGGTGAATCGTTGCAGAATCATCACATACAATCAAGTCATGGTGAATAGGTAAAAGAAAAATCAATCATAGCTTAAAACTAGCAATGAGTTAAAATCAATTGTTACTTAAGAGCCTTGTCCATTATTTGTATGTAATAGCAGTAAGCGCCATAAAAGTGCATTAGCAATACAAGTACATGTTTACGACGTTTGTAGTTCTTCGCCTATTAACACCATTATGTAAGTACTAGTAGTATTCATTTCCCTTTTAAGACTCACTCAGTATTATGTACTTGAAAGGGATTTTCACTTTTTAAATACAAAGAGCAAGTTGTTTCTTTTAAGTGAATTTTGTAACTACATCTGTTTGAGTTTTTCTTATTTTACAGGTAGGTTTTCACTCAAATCATTCTACAGATGGATACTGAAGCCTTTTAAAACGAATCATTATGGTTGACAGATAGATTTTTTAATTGTTTAAAAATCGATCAGTAAATCCTCTTACCTATGGCGGGGCGGGAGGAACTTTCAGACTTGTACTGACTATCTTAACCTGATAAGACAGTCCCACGACCCCTGATAATTTACCAGGAAAACAATATCGTTTATTAATTAATTATGATCATCAACATTGGTACTAAGAAACATGGATTTTACTCAGTTCAAGTCTGACAGACCCTGCCGCCCTGACCGGGGTGGGAGGACTCATTTTGATGATTTTACCACGCAAAATAAAAGGAACATCAAAGAGGTATGCATAAGCTGTTTCCTATAAATCCATATCCGATAAATTCATCATCATCATCATCATGTCAACCAATCACCGGCCGCTAAACATGAGCCTCCCCAAAAGGGCTTCTATAAATTACTCATCTTTATTGGTTTAGAATCCAATCATTGTTAAGTAATACTACCTAACAAAGTCACCATAATAATCTAAATCTATATTAAACTAGTTACCCATAGACAGAAGTCTTGGAAGCCCTTTATAACAGCCGCATTAGTCCATACAAGTCTACAATAACAGTAACATTAGGTGCGGAATGCGTTGAACTCTTTTCTATACGGCCTTGTGGAGTAACGTACGTCTTGTACGTTACCGTTGTGGGGAGTTGATGAATGTTATAATCGAGGTACGTTACAATTGTCATTGTTTAAATGATGTAATATTTGGCAAAACTAAATAAAAAAATATGGCGTTCTGAAATACCTAGTTGTTTTTTTTTTCATTTTAATTTGGATTTCGTTTTTTCTTTTTTATTGAATAAAAGCTCATTAATGTCTGGAATAATTTTCTGATAATTCATATGAAGAGACCTAGTGTCCTGAAAAAAAATGAGCCTAGCTGGCTTTATCAGGCCCACGACCCACGACCTACAACTCGTAAGTCGGGACCGATACCACTGGGTCACCACTGTCTCGATGATGATGCTTATCAAATATTGTGAAGGACTATAGTACCTAAGTAAGTAGTAACCCCGCGATAATTTATAAAACCGTAGTATTGTAATGTATAAACTATTTACTTATGTAAAGAGCCTTCTTAATTTTTGACAGTATTGCATGATTTTTTACGTTCGTTTTATTTTACGTTCTTTATAATTACTCAGAAATCATTACCGCTAGCGTTTATTTGTATTTCTACGCAATATCTCACTATAAAAAATGCGTCAGTTTATTATTCGCTTACGTTAAAGTAGTAAATGATACATAATTAGCGGCAGATTGCTCTAAGATCGCTCGCAGTGCTAAGATAGCAGAATCACATTTCCCACATATTTACACAACCTGTGTATTAACTGGATTGCCAGCATTAAAAATAAAATAAGTTTAGTGTGATTTTCCAGCCAAGATGAAGCCATACCTACCGCTCGCTGAAATTCAGGCAATTCAGGAATAAGTAGAAACAGATGTACCTAAATAAACACCAATATTGGCACAATGGCTTGACTGATTGACTTCTGCTCAGTTTGTTGCGGGTTCAATCTCCGTTCGGAACAAATATTTTATGACCTATAATTAAAATTGTTCTGGGCCTGGGTGTATGGGTATGTGAGTAAATTATCTTTGTTAAGTTTAAAAAAAGTTTTCATTCATTCATCAACCGGGCCCAAATCCAATCTCCGTGATTGCTACCAACAAATTCCTGATAGAAAAACGCAATAAGACTTTACCCGACCTAAGAATCGATCTCAGGACATCTTTCTCAGCAGTCGCAGTTGCAACCATCTAAACCAAAACGTCATCTAGCCTACTACAAACAAAACACACAACCGATTTTTTTTTTAATATAAATATTGAGTTACTCGTATTTTGTTTTCTATTGAAGCATCTTTTTTTTTCTCACATATAAATAATTGAAATCAAAAGTAGTGAAAAGGAAAACCACATTGTTAAGTAACACACTATAAAACAGACACACATACATACATACAAAAACTATGTAAATGGCAGGTAGTAATGAGTCATGTCATGCATGCGCGTGATTCGCTAAGTGCCGCCAAACACATGCCGCCGCGCTAACGTGGAAACTAGGCTGCGTGTACGCATCGTTATATGGTGTGAAACAATTGTGAATGTTTTTTTATAAAGATTTTTTGATACAATAAAACTATTCTTATTTCAGGAGGCTTTGTATCTTAGAAAGATAATTATTATTATCTTTATGCATTATAACCGTGATAGAGAGGCCTATCAAAAACTGGAATAGTGATATTGGGCAGAAAATACTGGGTTGCGATACTGTCTTAAAATGGCACCATGGCACTGAAACACAACGGGCGACTGAAGTAACAGGGTGGTTTGTACCTACACAGTCATCACTCACACACACTTACTCCTGTATAATGGGTGTGTTTTAAAACATTTAAAATCACGTATACGTATAGTATTTAAAGTATTTTCAAAAAAAAAAAACACAAATAGTCAGACCAGGAACAACAACTACGGTCATAAAAGTATTTTTGTTCTGAGTACGATTTGAATCCGCCACACGCAGCGAAACTGTCGATTGTTCTGTAACTGCGCTAATTCATCATCATCTGTCTAGCCTTTTCCCAACTATATTGGAGTCGGCTTCCAGTCAAAACAGATTCAGCTGGATATCAGTATTTTACATGGAGCGACTGCCTGTCGGACCTCCACAACCCAGCAACTGGGAAATACCATACCCCATGGTAAGACTGGTTGACAGACTATAGAGCTTCTGACTAACAGTAACGACTGTAACTGCGCTAATTGTGCTGTCGAAATATACAACGTAGTTTTATTTAATGCTTTTTTAAAAACTGAATACTTTAAAGCTTTCATTACATACTCTATAATAAGAATAATAATATAAAAAAAATCCACAACTATCACACAATGCCGTCTAGTTCCAAGCTAAGCAGAGCTTGTGTTATGGGTACTTACTACAAGAAAGAAAGAAAAAACATTATTTTTTTACAACTGATAAACATACTTAAATATATCTAAATACATACATATTATAGATAAATTACATCCAGACACAGAACTAATGATCATGATCATCACACCAACATTAATTTGTCCTGGGTGGGAATCGAACCCACGACCCCCGGCATAGCAGTCAGGGTCACTAACCACTAGACCAACAGGCCAGTCAAACAGATGAAACAGTTAAAACGGTTAGTAAATAACTGCATTTTACATTTAAAGTGGTTCTAAGGTGTCCACTTGTGTAATACTAGGTACTCATAAGGAAGCAGGTGGACGTGACGTGTATTGGGGTCAGCAGAACTACAGCGGGGGTCAATGTCGTATGGACAAATTGTACCATGGGGTTTTTTATTGTATGCAAATTATTGTTTGTATTTTTATGTGAGTATTTATGAGGCAACTAGATTTGAGATATGCAAATTGAAATATTATACTGGATGTACCTGGAAAAAATGACAATGTTGGCTTTGAAAATGAGCATTTGTCTTGTTTTGAATGACAATTTTATTGTTTTTTCAATAAGTGTGTAAAATTTAATAAAAAATGTATGTTATAATTATAAAACTGAATCCATTATAATGAATTATTATCGCCTTCTCTATAGGTACTTTAATGTTTTGGGAAAATAACTAACACAGGACATGAATACCCTACCTCGTACCGAGACGGTACGTAAGGAAGGACAGATTTGGGCCTTCAAAGGGCCCCGAAATTCACGATAGGTAAGACAAAAAAAAACCGGTTCATTATTCATATTTGTTTCTTAATTTGCACACAAATAACCCAACAAATAAAAACTAAAATGTGTTAATACAATGTTCAACAGAGAAATTGACAGAGCCAAATGCTAAAGACGGTCAACGTGTAAGCAAAACAGAACAAAATTCAATCCAGATCTACGCTTCCTTAAATGTTAGGAAACCAAAGCTAAACTCGTAAACTGAAATTACAAACATTTCATCATTTACATAAAAGTCTTTTACCATTACAAACCCACTATTCATAACATACAATTTCCCTATTGCACTAAAGTTCTCGATTTGGGAAGACCACTCACACGTAACGCATACCTACCCACAAATGACTCACTAAGATGTGGAGTACATGTCCTGCATAATATCAGGTGATCAGCATGCTATCAATGTACTGAATGACCTAGATTCTGTATCTCACGCACTTTCCTTCTTAGAGCATTTTAGCTTTTACTTCGTCCGTGTCGGATAAGTCTGCTTCCGGATTCTGGAGATCCGTTTGTGATGAAAGTCTACCGTGTTTTTGACCAGCTGCATCCAGATGTTTTTCAAAAAAGAAGGTATGCCGAAAGAATTTTCATACCAATAGTAAAAATAATGGAAAAGTAACTAAAGAGGAATTAGCTCTGTTCTAGGTATCTGTAGCTAAAGGATGCCAACGGGATACTATTGCTAAGGCACCGTTGTATAAAATGTATTGGATTTTTTACAGAATAGAAGGTATTCCGTAAGAATTTTTTCACCAATAGTAAAAGCAAAAGTAGCAAATATCCGAAGGCTTTCCTTTTATTATGGTTGGAAAAATTTGATAATAATGTCAAAATTTAAAAGTTATGTAGATAAGAACAAAGTTGAAATGATTTGGCCCGAGTTAAAAACCAGTCAAAGTATTTACTTAAAATTTTCTATTTATTTGTACGTTCTTTATTTCCTTTACATAATAAATTGGAGATATTCTTCGAGAAATCTGAAAACCAGTGTGCAAAGGAGTAATAAAATTGTTTTATTTATCGATATCGATTTGCATTCCGAAGTCATTGCAATCCAAGTTGTCAATACATTTCTGAATCGCCAATTCAAACACAAAAATTACTAGAATGTGTGAACACTTAAACATTTAAGAAGTTCGAATAAAATAAAAGCTTTCGTAATTGATAACAAGAATGTATGATCTACTGATAATGTCTTTAGAAAACATCGTAAGGCATATGGAAATAAAAAAGAAAAGTAACATCCAACAATTCACAGTAGACCCAATTTGTGGGTTGGTAGCTAGCAGAGAGAAGGTCTTTTTTCAAAGAAATGGGCACAAAACAGGTTGATTATCATGACATTACGAATAAAAGCTGTTAATCGCCCAATTGCCGTCCCCTGCTGAAGGTAAGCCTCTTACAAAGACCGCTAGCACTCCTAGTTCTGGGCAGTCCGCATTCATCCATCCACTAATAAATGCTAATCTCCACAATATGAATACGACAGTCGAAACAAACTCCACACAGCCAGAATGTTAAAACGTCTATCATACTTAGACGAAAAAACTCTCTCCTCACCCGTTCACATGAATGTTCTCTTTATAACCACATCTTTAATAAATATTAGCAATGGATTCCATCTCATCTTAACATTCAAATATGACGCGTGTCCAATCAAAATTCTGTGGTTTGTTAGCCAAATAACGTTGATTAGTGAACGTGGATTATGTAACCGTCTAGTGATTGTAGATTAAAACAGCGAGATGAGTGTGTCCGGTATTTGCAGGAGAAGGTATATTAGCAAACCGGCCGAGAGAAAATTGTTACCAGTATTGGAGGATCACAATATATTGTTGATTTGACTAAGAGCTTTTCGCCAATAAAGTTGTTCATAAAACATTTTGGTAGTCAACAAATGCAAAATCAGTGTTATTGACCTGAGTAGACAATAAAACAGAAATGGGCTCAGAAAAGAGCCTTGACGCACTCCAAAGAAAAAAGTAGTAGTTCCTTGTCACACATACGATTAAATTAATAGGGATATTATATTATGACATTCGTATAGCGACTAGGCTACCAAAAATAACACAGATCATCATTGGATGACTTTCAAAAATCGACATCACCTTTTAACAGTCATCAATGGCCTAGTTATAAACAACAACAATCCTCTACAACAAAATCACAACATTCAAAGTTACTTAATTTGAATGTTTAGTTACCGATTAGTTAGCTACTATAATGACTGGTCATATCACAGCTCCTTCATCCCCATGTAGGTATAATGTAGCAGGGCATTTTATTTAGATATTTGATCTAATCCCTCGTTTTATCATATCCCTGCGACATATACAAATAATACAAAGAATCAATGTTTGTTTGAAGTCTTCCGAACTAATTATCTATTTTTTTAATCATACAATTTAGCCGAGCTATCACAATTTTGGTCTAATAAATCGGAAAAATAATATCATCCACTTGCTAGACCAGTTAGAAAAAAAAAGCGCGGGTGGGCGATGAGATACAGCGCGGTGGGTCGAAGGCCAAAACATCACGCGAACAAAGTCGCGAGCAGAAGTTAGCGGGTATATAAAACCAGACAATATTACTTTCACTGTAATCTCGAGATATTGAAAGTGACCGGTTATGTTATTTATGATGGACGGGTTAGAATGTTAAATGTTACTGAGGAAGAATGCACTAGAAAACACATTGTAAATTCGGCACATCAATGTATTATTAATCCATGCTACTGTTGTAAATGCGAAAGTAGCTCTTTTTGTCTGACTATTAAAACTCAAAGTCTGAATATTTCGACGAAATGTGGTACAAAGTTAGCTAATATTTTTAACCATAATCGACAAAAAAGAACACTTCTCCTTGGAAAAACCCGAATAAATAAAATCTAGAAACTTAAAGATGATTTCTGAGGAAAGAAAAATTCAGGTGTAAATGGGATTCGAACCAGCGTCTTCTGGATAATTAATCCAGACGCCTTAAACAACTACGATGCGTGTCGCATGTGTTATTTCGTTTAAAAATAATTATCTAAAAACTTCTTGACAATTCATGTGCGCCAACAATATTTTCGTACTTTCATTGAATTAAGTAAAAAAATACGATTCACTCATCACACCATTTCCACAAACACAATCAAGTGCCTCTCAAAAATTTCTCCTACGAATTGTGCCTACTTAAATTCTTCTTTTCAAGAATTCGCAGCATCTTCAATTGGCACTCAATTGGACAAAACTAACAAGCCGATGCGTAGACACACTTTAACGACCGCAAAATGACACATCATCATTATACTCGACAAAAACTTATAATGTGTGTTGCTGTGGCCAATAGACAAGAAGACAGTGCAGTCAAATTCAGAAGTTCTTCCAGACGAGAAAACATTGTAAGTTTATGTAAACTTGACTTAGTGAAGACTTTAAAGAAATAACCGGAATTGATAAAAGTAGTCTTCTTATTCATTTTATTAGCAAATGTGATTGCTCTTGACCTCAATCTAGCTAGAAGCAAAGCTGAAAAATAAGATGGAGCGAGCACACTTAAAAAGAACTAGCACTCCTATGCAACAACTAAAACAGTTACAATTTAGTCTCCAACGCGCCAGATTTTTTTACACTAGTTAGTGGCTAGTGAGTAAAGCTCGTCGTTTGCCAGATTTAAGTCCTGAAGAATCCTCAGCAGCGTCAGTACAGTAACTCTTAAGCAATTTAGTCTGTAACGAGTCAGTTTTTTTTTACAAAGTTGCTACGAGGGTAGTTGTCGTCGTTTGCCACATTTAAATTCTAAAGGATCTTAAGCAGCGTCACTACAATGCACAGAATTTCATCTCCCACTTTCAAAAGTGTGCCTGAAATAAATTCTTGCTGCGGATTTGTCCGAAATGAACCTTTTCTCTTGGCCTATCGATACAGTAATCTCTTGGAGTATTGGTGCAAGTGAGAGTATGTAGTCAGGTGGGTCAGTTTTTACGTTACCATACTTATCTTTACTGACATCACTGATTAGATTATGAAAACTGAACTTGTGTTACGGACTCGGACGGTGTCTTGGATGGTAGGCTTTGTGTTTCCAGATTTATAGTGGGAGAAATGAAATAACTTCTAAAGCAGTATAATGTGAATTTTGATCTTTTTTGCTCTTTCACGAAGTCGTTTTACCGTGCGGCAATCCTCTCTTACTAAAATAAAATTTGGATCAAACCCTTACATTCTCATTTCTAACAACTGCTTTCTTATTTATAAGCATTTGTGTGGGTTGTCGTGTATATTTGGTTTTTGCATAACAACCTTCACTTCTGTCTATACCCTACTAATCATTCAGTTACCATAGATCACTATCTCCCGCCGAGCGCCCGTCACTTGCGCACTGCGGACATCATTCCAGCTGCGCCCGCGCAAGATTGATGGTTCAACTAGCACAGACTTATAGAGAAATAGACAGAACTTTGACACAAAAATCGAATGTATTTTTTAAGATATAGTTCACAACCAAACTTACAAATATTTTAAGACAAAAATCGTATAAGGATAAACTTATTCATTCTAAATTAGTTTTTATTATCTCTAATTAAAGCATAAAATTCAGGTTTTATATGCATAGAAAGTCAACAAGTTTGTTTACGCTTAATGTTTTACATAATAACATGTTCATTTAAATAAATTGGTGATGAATTGATTAATACAATAACATCGGCAATTAATTTCTATATATTTAGAAGTTTGTTTATCTGGTTATTTAAGTGTTGAATTAAAAAGGATTTCATATTGGTTTTTTTATGTTTATATAAGCTGACAGAATGTTTATTTATTTTAATGTTATGATTTTGTAGTACCTATGTAATAATCCGACGAAAAATCGATTCCTGATTTTTTTTAAATAAAATTTCATTTTGATTCCAGATGAATGATGGTTAAAGCTAAATCACTTTTACTCTGAGAGCCAGAAACAATTTTTTGTTGATCTCTTCTTGGACTACTGAGTCTAGTAGATACTATGTACTTTTAGGAAGTGCATCGGTCATAACACTCAAGCATCGCGGTAGCATTACATAGTAAGCGCTTTATAAGATTAGCGATTCCACACAATGCCCGGGCAAAACTGCCCACGTGTTGGAAATTTACAATTCGACACAATCTGTCCGTTACGTCACTTATCTTAAGATTGACTTTCTCTTGTGTATGTCCTGACCTGCATTTGTTTTTCTGGTTGGATTTAGATATTCTAAAAGGTAATGAATTGACGATAGTGTGTAAAGAATAATTTTTAGTTTTTTAAGAAAACCTCGCTACAAAATAAGTACAACCTACACCAGGTTGAATTTTAGTTCACGGTAAACATATTAACTGAGCAATTACCTGCTACGGGCTGCTTTGATTTCCTCACGAAACCAATATTTTATGACCTGTAAGTAGTTCATATATTTGTAAACGCACCCACGATAAAAGAGACATTACGTGTGAGACATAATTGAAAACAACACGTTTTTATTTAGAGTCAACTAAATTAGGAGGTTTTAAGAAAATTTTCTTCTTTCGAGTGAGGTTATTACTTTTTACCAACTCCCCTTAAGTCTTAAACAAATGAAAAAAAAAATCAACGTTGTTTCTAGAAGAGAACTAACTCCAATAAAATTGCATGATAAAAATGAATTATTTGACAAAAAGAAGAAATAGAAATTTAAACGATATTTCACTTTCACCAAGACCGTTTAAGAATCCATAACTTAGGAATTTAAACAAAATTTTCTCAAGAATTTGCAACCAAAAGAGCACCAAGCAAAAATTAATTCAATTCACAAAATATGTAAATATATAACTGCAACAACATTATATAATTGCAGCGTTTCCTTACGTACATTTTATTAGAATTCGGGCATTTAATTAGCATACATTATTTAAATTTTATCCAAGCATTGTTATGTCGTAGTTCCGTGTAGATTTTTCAGAGATAATGATCAAAATACCTATTGTTTTTGTTAGGAAGTAGTGCTCAACTTTCTGGTTATAATTGCGGTAGATTTTTTGATGACAGGTGGACAATGAAAGTCTTTTGCTTATCGAGCAGATGACAAAATGAATGATTGTGTTTCGTGGCTAAGATAATTCAAACTGAAACGTCTGATATAATCTGTATTTAATATACCTATATATAAGACTGAGTACAATAGTTTAATATCGAGTTGATTCGAAAAACAGATCAAGCCTTTGATCCTGGATGTCATTTGTCAATGACGTCATTTAATTTTTTGATCACGTAACTCGCACCTACGTCTTTCATGTGGGACTGCGATTGCTTAGTTGCTTAGTTAATTAAGCTTAATGAACAAAAATTAGGCTTAAGATGTAGCGGGGTCACCCAGAAAGAACTGGAAGCCCCTTCGTACACTAGGCAACGCAAGTACGTCTTTGGTATACATTGACGCGTACCTGTGTATTTGTACTGCGATAAGAAGTCACTTGGATACCGAAGTCGTAAAGTATCGGAGACTTGCGTCGCCTAGTGTACGAAGGGGCGAACTCCTATGCATCAACGGATATCAAAACTGCTGGGCACCCGACTCCTACAGGATACTATACTGTAGGAGTCGGGTGCCCAGCAGTTTGACTACTAGTCATGAGCTAGGTGGCTCCAGAGAGGCGACCACCGCCAATGAGGTCGTTTAGTTATCACCGTAGATTACAGGAAGCCTGTGGTGACGTTATCCGACAGGGACCGCTTATACCTGGGAACACCCAAATACTCCGAAATATTTTATTCCGAATTTCGATATTCCGATTTTCAAGACTCCGAATATCATAATACCTAAAAATTACAATATCTATTATTAAGAATCTCGAAATTTATTTGACCGAAAGTCGTAAGTCCGATTTCTTCGTTTTCCGATTTTCACATATTCGAAAAATGTAATGCTCGATGAGTTCTCATTCCGAAAAACGAAACTCCGATTTTCAATATTCCGAATAAACTGATTTTTTCGGAATATTGAGTTTCGTTTCTCATTCTACAAATTCTGCTACGAATTGCTGCTAAACTGGCTACACGCAGTTGTGTCTACCGTAATCCTAGAGTGTTATTTAAGCCTGTGTAGGCGCGGAGTGGCGAGGCGTATCCTATAAACTTTCACTGTTTGCCTTCAGGATTGTTATTGTTATTAGGAGAACTTAGGATCCAAGAGCGAGCGAAGCCAGCTCGTGACTTGTGGGCACCCCGACTCCGACGGTTACTTCAAACCTTGCTTACAGAAATAGGAGCCCCGCGAAGCGGGGCTCCGTCGATCTACCTTGGTAGGTGGTGGTCAACAAATTGAATTAAAACATTAAATTATCGGAATTCTAATTGATCGGAACTTTAATAATCGGAATTCGTGTTTTTGATATTTCGGAAAATTATTATTCGGAATGTTTGATATTCGGTCTTTTGAAACTCGGTATTTTGAAAATCGTAATTATAAACGTTAGAAATATTGAAATTTCGGAATTATGAAAACAGAAATAATGATCAATCGGAGCTGTTACATTAGGAATTTCGAACCATTCGGAGTTATGAAAATCGGTATTTTGAAATTCGTATTTATGAATTTCGGAATTAAGTTTTTCGTATTATCGTAGTGTACCCCTTATACCTATGTAGAACCCACCCCTTTCCTTGCCTAAATCTTTAAATATTCTCATCAAAATAATCAGTTTGGTTTTGCTGAAGTTGATGAATGCGGCACAGAAAATATGGCTTGCTCTACTATCAACAAAAATTCGTTAATTAATTCCATCTTGAGATGGTCATCGGAAACAATGGCAACGCAAGCCAAAATGAACTTTCTCCTTCCATCTTTGGGTGACCTATTCAATGCAAATTATTTCGAGCCTTCATGTATAGTATGAGAGACAAGATGTCTTTGTTTAAGATTGTAATATTGTTAATAACTATTTAAGATTTTTTTTCTTTATTTACATAAGAATTACATAGTGTGAATTCGTAATTTGACAGGTTACAACTTGATGCTTGTCTTGTAACTTAAGTTGTGTAGAAATGTAATATAAAAATGGCTGAATATGTCTTCGCATACAGATAAGAATAAACACAAAAATACCTACTGATAGTTAGACTTTAATAAACATACTGATAAAATAACCGAATTGCTATCGTTATTTCGACCACTACACTGCTTATGGGATCTTTCCTCACCATAGGACAATCATTATCATCATCTACTTAGCATTTGTCCAAAATACCTCATCGAGATGGCTTCCAGTCTAACAAGTTGCCGCTAAATCCCTGAATTTTACCTTACCGTCTAGACCCATATTTCCCAGCAACTGGGCAATACCATAACCCTTGGTAAGACTGGTTATCAGACTTTCGAGCTTCTGACTAACTCTGACGGCTGTCAAAGATCTACAAATGGCAGCCAGGTTTTGACGTATTTTCCATACGGGAAAATAGTACCCAACCATAGATCAACCTAGGCAAGCGTTTCGATTAATAAGTGACTCGCCGTCTGATCATGGACTATGCCCGGGTCGACGGAACCTGCAAGACTAACCTATATGTAATGCTATTATTAATTTAGCCACAAGCTCCTCCAGCAGTTAAACACCAAACCAATTTATATTGTTCATCCTTACCAATTCTTTTGTCAAAATAATGGTGGTGGTCAATACTAATGTGTTTTGTCACGGCCAATAAAATTGATTTCAAGCATTTCTTTTATTTACAAAGCATAGCAAATAGTTATTTTATTGAATGCAATGGTTATCGGGTTCATTGTCTCGATAATTGGCATAGTAAATGAACAATGTAGCGATGTTAAACTTTTTATGTTTTATTTTATTTAAATCGATTAAGGTAGCATTGATTGATTTGTGATTTTAGTTGCTACTTTCGTTTATTCGGAAAAAATTCAAATGTAAAGTCCGGTCGCGGGACTTATCGAATTACCGTGACCCTGGAACGTAAAGGGCTATTGAAGTACACCGTGGATTTTAGTCAGTACGAGTATGACAGTCCCTCCCGCCCTGTCCTGGGGCGGGGGACTCTTCCGATGATTGTACCACGTAGAAAACCATGTAAAGTGGGTGGTATTTATGATACGGAAATAAAATTGAGATTATCTACAGTCCGGTGTGTATGAAAGCTGAAACAAACCTCTTTGAGGTCTGCTCCAACAGCTTTCAGCTTTTATAAGGCTTTACAAAGTGATTATATAGATATAGATGGAATTATCATTTTCAGGTTTCAGGAAACCTGTACGACATAATTGTGTCTGGATTGTGTCTGTTCTGGGCTTGTTCCTTCTGTTTCATTCTCTTTTTTGACGTGTAATAATTGTGTAATCAAAATCTTTGTCCCAAATAAATTTTGAAAAACCCGATGGTTTTTTGCCCTGCATATTTATTCCAACCTAAGACCTTGACACTTTAAAATACAGCCTCTATCGTATCACGTATCGCAAGACGATCTCCGGCCACCGAAAACACGGGAATGCGGGCGGCGAGTAAAGTGCAACTCGCTGCCCGACCATGGACCATGCCTGGGTCGAAGGCGCGTCGTGTTCCACACGCGTCTGCAGAACGACGAGGCCCCCTCTCAGAGGGCCAAATCCTGCCGGGGTCACGGGACTTATTCCATCACCGTGACCCCGGAACATAAAGGGCTATTGAAGGACACCGTGGATTTTAGTCAGTACAAGTCTGACAGTCCCTCCCGCCCTGCCCGGGGTGGGAGGACTCATTTGATGATTTTACAACGCAACAAAAAAAAAGACCCTGACACTTTATAATACAGCCACTATCGTACCACTCATTGTTACTAAAATTAAACAATAAAAACCCCAGTCCGTGCCGTGGTCCGAGCTACATATATTCACCTTATTGACAAACATAACTCGTATTTCATATTAAAGTATAAACTTATGTATGTTCGTGGTTATACAATAGTCTTTAAAACCAGTGTTACTACTATCTAAAGTAAGTGAGTGTTAGTCTTCGCTTACTCTGAGTACATTGTGATTTTGTTACACATTTTATTAAAGGTATTGTGTAATTAGAACAGTAGGAAGCTAAAAGATTAATTAGGTACGGTTTTTTCAATAGTTTATGCCAATACTTCTCACAGAAGGCAGACCAATGTAACAGCAGTGACAGCAAATATTTGTATGATCTGCAAGTAGTTGTTCCGGGTCTGGGCACTTGTGTATTTGAGTTTATATATTTGTAAACCCACCCACAATACAGGAGAAATTCCTAGTGTGGAAAAATTTCTATGATTACAAAAATTGCCTTTAAGACCAATATTTCGTGCATTTTAGGTCTTTTTTTCTATACTAACGTGATAAAACGGGGCTATGAAGAATGCATTGACTTAAGACATACCTACTGATGAGGATGGAACAGAAGGCCAGAAATTGGTGTCGCCGCCAAGGGAGGCCTTTTTGTTTTCTTAGTAAAATCATCAAATGACTCCTATAACCAAGGCGCCAGAAGGAACTGTCAGACTTGTACTGATTGAACTCCACGGTAATTCTTCAATAGCTCTTTACGTTCCAGGGTCACGGTTACCGGTTTATTCTTAATTTGGAAGTTATTTTTATAACACAAAATGGTTTTGTGATATTATAGAAGTCCGTTATTGTACCGATATAAAACGTTTTTTTGTTACGAATTAAAAGTCTACAAATATTGACATAACTTTTGACTTCGTAAACCATATTAAGTTTTACAATAACTTGTTGCAAAATGAGAGAAAGTGATAATAACAAAAAAAAAATATTCAGAAGCACAATTTTCGCATCGCTCGTAAAAAAGTCATTAAGTATTCACTTTTCGGTGAAATCACACCCAGAATGTGAGAAGAAACGAATAAGGAGTTTTATAAAACAAATTGACATAATGGAAGCCGATGATGATGACCACGATAATTATTATATACGAAATTCAAAATATATATAATTATACGTATAATATAAATATATAGTTTTAATACAATGTAAATATATTATACCTCAGACTCGAATCTCACACAGAATGGCGTTAAGAAACCGAATAGTATTTTGAAGTACCTAAACAAGATCCTACAGATGGACACGACCAGATCATTCGCAGCTTCATACGTTAATTATGTAAGTACTCGAGATTCGGAACACCCGAGGTGGCTGGAGAAAGTGCATGGTGCATACGGATTAACAACTTGAGCGAAATTATTCGCAAATTCCGCGAAAATGGCCGCTGTGACGCAACACGAGATGGCCCGCATTATAGCCAGTTTCGAAATTTTTATCTAATCCTCGAAAGTGCGATCTGGTATGTCGAACCGTAATTTCTAATTCCTCATCGGTTTTAAGGTTGTTACGTTCACGTATCTCGGTCAGCGGGTTGCGAAATCAAGAGTGATTCATTTTGTGAGGTGCTAAGTGTGTGGGTAACTTATTATGTCGAAAAAAAAACAGATTTAATTCCACTTTAAAGTAAAATTGCACGTCAATTACGTCACGTGCATGTCATAAAGTCGTCCGCTGCCACCGGTACTTTCGATTTTATCCAAAACGACTTTCGATAGGGACCTATTACAGCTCTTTAAGGCGTCGAAACATGTTTTTGTTTCGCATTAATATATTTTTTGTTGAACCGCATATGGGTTTACGATTGTAGCACCAAGATGTACCAGTTGCGGTACCTCGGGATGTGAAAGTTCGGACATTCAATCAAGAAGGCATTCGTACAAAATAGATTGTTCTTTTATTTACAGAAACTTATAACAACAAAATATAATACATAATAACATCTAGGATGCGATCACATGATTTACATTAAATGAGATGAGATGACTAACAATTTGGTCGTTTAGTGGGGGTGGCCGTATGACTCGGAGGGGACTCCGTAAGATCCTGAGGGGACTCCGATGGTGGCGTAGCCGGAGACACCGCCAGACGAGTAGCCACCGTGTCCACCGGATGAGTAGCCACCGGATGAGTAGCCTCCGGACGAGTAGCCTCCGTGGCCGCTGGCGTAACCTTCCTCAGCCTGGTGGTACTGGGCGACCTGGATGGCTTGCTGGACGTGGTCGAGTTCAATGCCAACGACCCTTTGGCGGGGCACTCCGTAGACGGGGGCAGGGGGGCCGTAATGAGATGAGACTCCGTGTCCGTGGCCGTGGCCGCCGAACGAACCAGACTCCTCGTTCTTGATCTCCTCGGACAAGAGGATTTTCTTGATTTTGTAGAGGAGCTGAGGGTCTACGTGGTAGCCTTCGCTTTCGGTGTAGCCGACGGGCACGGACGTGTAGTGTCCGCCGCTGCTGAGGCTTCCCACGGAGATGGAAGAAGAGTGAGATGAGGGGCCAGAGTAGCTGTAGCCGACGGGAGGCTCAGCGGCGGCGCAACCCAGGAGGGCGAGGGCGACCTGTCAACAAACATTTAGTTAAGATACCGATTCGCAAACTTTGAAATTCCTGGGGAGAGAAATGTTAGTGCGATGGCTATCCGGGACGATGAGTAAGTGATTGGTTCTGTAACCAATTCATCACCAACTAATTAGCCCACAATTTGAGTGTGTAGCTTCGAAGCTATCACTGTTGCAGCTGGAACACACGCCTCTCCACAAGCTAAGCGTTCAGTTTTCCCAAAGGTGGTACAGAACACTTAGAGCGAATGAAGATCAGTATCCTTGATCGAAGACGTCCGAAAAGCACATCCAGATAGCACCGATTTTGTACGAAACTTAAGTCCACTTCACACGGTGTGCATAGTGCACAACACGACACAACACATTCACTGCACTCCAACTTACGATGTATTTGGCCATGTCTAGGTTTGTTGAACGCTGGCTGGTGTGTGATGCTTTGTGCTCGGAGCGATCCGCTTATATAGTGGAGATCAGACCGTCTACTTTTACTTTACTAGTAGAGGCTATCGAGGACGAATTCGGGTTGCAAATGGACTATTTTTTCATTTTTGATTTTTGTGGGTGTGGTCTTCTTTTGATGGTAAAATAACTTATTTGGGTAACAGGATAAATGCTCCAATTTTCTTTAAATCAAAAATGCACGCGATTTTTAACGGTTCTCTGTAATAATAACTTAAACTTAATACTTACATTAAAATTCGTTAATATGTTGATGACTTTCATTGAAATTTTTACTCAAATAAGATAAGGTATTTTTATTTTAGGTATTTGGTCGTCGGTTTTCTAAACTTATTAATGCCTAAACCGCATTATAATAAATTCAGATATATTTTTGAGATAGCCAAACATATGATAATGTACATTGATTTAAGATTATTATTTTTAACTGACTTCCGGATCTGTTTGATTATTAGAAATGAACACTGTATTAAAGATTACAAATCTTTAATAAAATATATGACAGTGAAAACTTGAAGAAAATATATGACAGTTATAATTTTTTTAATTACAATTAAGTATTTCAGTAATTTTAATAAATCCATTGCATTGTTGTAATATTGACGCAATCGTCTAGATATTTCACCTCCTTTGTGACCTCATGATTACGTATAACAAAATGTTGAAGGCCTAGTTGCAATCTTAGTAAAACATATACCTAAAAATACTAGGTGCCTATCCCGGCTTACCACGGCAGAATTTTCAATTGTTTTTTTCGTGCCATCCTTCTCCTGAAAATTACGAACATACCTAACAGAAGAATAAAGGCGGTTGAAGCCACTAGCAACAGCTACAATAAGTCATAACTTGAGAACTGCACCAAACTTAATATTTAAGGTGTAAAGACATTATTAAAACGCGACACGACCCGATGAAACGCGACACCACCCGATGCGTGCTGATTCGAATCAAATGTGCAGGCATGGCGTCGCGTCGGATGTTGATCATGGTGTGATTCTGGTCTATAGAAAACAATACATTTGATTCGACTCAACACGCATCGCGTTTCATCAGGTCGTGTGTGCCTTAATTATTCAATTTGGTGCAGTTCTCAAGTTATGACTTATTCTAGCTGTTGCTAGTGGCTTCGACCTCATGAAACTCGGAAATTATCATAATCTTTATCTGTGTTTATGAAGACTATATTAGTCTAGCTCTGAAAAATTTCGTTAAAATCCGTTCAGCCGTTCTTAAGTGTTCGAATAACAAATAAATAAGTATAATTCATCCAAACTTTTAAATATTTAATTATGTTTTACTACCGTAATCAATTTTAGTTTTTCTTAATTCCACATGTATATGTGAAAAGCTAATTACACTTAAAATTACATAATGTTAACTCGCCATAATTATCATACATCATAAATAATGAAGAGTGTTCAAACTAAACTCATATTTGTATAATGGTGTAGCATTTTCGTAGCTAATTACACACATACGGATAAACAATTTGTTTAATGTTATTTAACGGTGTCAAGGAATTAACTATGCGTTAAAATGTGTCGTTAATAAACTGTAATTTCATATTTCCTAATTTTTTCATCTATTTCTTGAAAAAAAAAACCTTTTAAATTAAAAATGCGTCCGTTTTATTATTGCCCAGTGAGCATGGTCTTGACCTGGATAGGCAGTGACTTTATCATACTTAAAAAAATATATATCAATATACAATACTATCAAAACATAAAATACTTACATATAAAAGAGAAAATTCATATTATTTTGCTTATGAGAACAAAAATCAAGGAATTTGAAGGGTACCCTTCAAATTAAGACTAGACTAGAAATCCTGAGTTTGAAAATATTAACTGAATTTTAATGTAATAATTGATTATTGTTTAACCAATTGTTTTCCTGACAAAGTAGCCATTTATAATTATTGATGTACGACTCCGACTTACGAGTTGTAAGGTCGTGGGTTCGAACTCTGCCAGAAATCCGCATTACTTTGTATAGTTCATTTCATCACCCCTGCTCTCAAAGACGGAAAACATCGTGAGGAAACACACACGAGAACTTTTAGCCCAACTTGGGAATCGAACCGAGGAACCCACGTTCAGCAGTACACATCATATCAGTACAATACAACTTGTAATCTGTCAGTAGCTTATTCGCTAGGTGATTACCACCCGCTGCTTACCTAGCAATATCTGACTTGCCATTTAAATACATATATGTGATGTGGATCCAATTTCACTTGAATGTTAGGATAATTACGGTTTTAGTCAGTACAAGTCTGACAGTCCCTCCCGACCTGCCCGGGGTGGGAGGACTCATTTGATGATTTTACCACGAAAAAAAAAAGGATATAGTTTTTGAAAATAAAACATATCGTTCAATTAGCTATTGGCAAACGTATAGAACAGTAGTTTTTATCCTTCTCAAAATTAAAATTCCATCAGGCGATTTATACCTACATCCTATCCTATCCTACTTCCTACTAATATTATAAACGTGAAAGTTTGTATGTGTGGATGGATGTTTGTTACTCTTTCACGCAAAAACCACTGAACGGATTTGGCTAAAATTTGGTACACAGATAGTTTATAACCTGAATTAACACATAGAAAGAAAGAAAGAAAGGAAAAACATTTATTTGGCGCAAGGGGACCACGATAGACACACACATTAAAAAAAAAGTAAATAAAAAAATAAGTAAGTACAGAAAAAAACAAAAAAACAACAAAAAAAAAGACAAAAAAGTAATGTTAAAAAAAAACCTATGTTAAACACAATAAAAAATAAAAGAGTTGTTATTGTGTGTCTCACGGCTGCGCCAAAAAGGCCCAGTTCAGCAAAATGTCGAGGATAGTTTTATCTCGATTTTATGTTCCCATGGGATAATTTTCGAGTTGTAGCGGGTGAAGCCGATGGCAACAGCTAGTATTTTATAAAGACGTATGTTTGGAAGTTTGTATTAACTGTATTTGTATGAATCGATTTTCAAAATTCTGCTACATTATTAGTGAGTGACGTAAAAGGCCATAAATGTTTTTTTTTCTAATTTCACGAGAACATATATACACAATCAGAATAGTAATCCACGGTGTTCTTCAATAGCCCTTTATGTTCCCGGGTCAAGGTAATGGGATAAGTGTCACGACCAGTAGGTTAAATTATTTTTGTACAAAGGACTGCCTGCTTTCTTCACAATATCTTCTCTAGTAAGACCGACCTTTTCTAATAATCAAGAATTTCTCAAGCATTACATTAATCAAAAATTTTTGTACACAGAGAAATCAGAAAGTTATTTTCCGCCATTGATGAAGCAATGATGGTGCGATTTTTCAGTCAATACAAGAACTTAGTGACGCAATGCTAAATTCGTATTAGTGTACTACTTATTACTACTATTATATTTAGCTATTTATTTTCAGAGGTCAAAACATCGCTATTTGTCATGTCATTGTCATGCAAAAATTCCAATGAAGTAAAGTATGGAAAAACCATCATCTTAAGAAACATATATTGTGTGTTTTTCAGGTAATCATAAATTGACTTTCCGCATTTTATATTCAGATTTTTTCAAAAAATAAAAACAAAGTCCAATACATACATTTCCTGTTTAAAAAAATGTTTTCAATAGGTACTAAGAAATAAACATCATCATCATCATCAGCCTATAAATGTTCCCACTGTTGGGACACTGGCCTCCTCTCTGAGAGAGGGAGTGGGCCATAAACCACCACGCCGGCTCAGTGCAGGTTGGTAGACGTCACATGTCTTCGAATTTTTGGTTCTAGGACATGCCGGTTTCCTCACGATGTTTTCCTTCACCGTTTTGAGAACAGTGGTGATGAAATAAATTACACAACGTAATGCGCTGGCTGGGTTCGAACCCACGACCCTACAACTCGTAAGTCGAGGCCGATACCACTGGGCCACCATGACTGCTCAAATAAACATGTGAACCTGCTTCTCAACGTTTTATAAGTGCCTTCGATAACTTATGTGAGTTAAATGTGAAATTCAGTTAAATTCATCTCCACCTGAGTCTAAAAATCTTTTTTTTAAGTATGACTAAAATTTTGACTAGTAATTAATTATGTGAGTGAACTACCGAGTATCTAAACTCTGTCATTACCATGAGAGGTTAACAGGCGTTATAGTGTAGTACTTGAAAGACGAACTATCTAAAAAATTAAGTATGTTTGTGTGTTTCATCAATCAAAGTCATTGCCAAATAGTTTTGTAATTGAAATTGAAATAAAAATAATTATTCTACTCGCAGTGTAAATAAAGTCGGTAAAAAGTAACATTTTGCAGTCTGAAATTAATTATTCAAGTTCACTTTAAGTATTAACTTAATGAGCGTGAATGAACCGTTTAATGATTACGCATATCATTACGACTGTTCTTTTCTGAAAGTTGAGGTAGAGGTGTGTTTAATGGACTTCTGCAGATCGCGGGACTATCTCACCAGGTAACCGTGGCTCTGGTACGTAAAGGGCTATTGAAGGATCACCGTGGATTTTAGTCAGTCAATTCTGACAGTCCCTCCCGCCCTGCCCTGGGTTCCAGGACACATTTGATGATTTTACCACTTTAAAAAAAAGCTATCTGACATAGGGGCTGGTCTTTTTTTATCTTTTTGTCACTAATCGGGCTCAAATCCAGGTTCACGTTTTTACGGAAAAAAAGAAAGAAGCCTTACATATTTTTTATTTATATAATATATATTATTTTTCCATATTTTTTTTTACCTATTTGCCCAAACCAGGAATTCAACCCAGGATTTAATATATAAAGTATTTAGCAGTAGGAAAGCAAGTATTTTTAGAAAGTAGATGCTTTTTAGTCAACTAAACGTAAACTATGTATATTTATCCTGATATCGACAGAAACCGAAGTCACGCAGAAGAAAGCCGCGGGCATAAGGTAATGACAGAAAATATCGAACTTAAAAAAAACGGATTACTTGTGTACAAACTCTGCTTACATTATTACAATAAAAATCGTAAAGTGACGAAATTAATGACCTTTCTAAATAAAATAAAAAGCAACACTTTATGAACAGACTCGTTATTTTAAAACTTGTCGAAATGTTGTAATAATTATAAAATTAATTACACTTTTAATGTGATTCTTGAGTATACGAAATGATACATCCGCTACTGATACATTTCTTACTAATGATCTATTTCTTCATTGGCTACCGAACCTTAAAATAAGAACAAGTTCCAAGATTACTAAATAAGCCGTACATCTGTTTTGGTACTCGTAAACTTTTCAATCTATCTTGGAAATTACTAGATTAATTTAGATGTGATGCGATGCACCGCGTTACAGCCACGTAGCAACAATGTAAAGGGCAACTTGCCGTTCGATCATGGACCATGTTCTCTGAGCTTTTAGCAATCTGACGGGACCACAAAGAGGGCCAAACATTTATGCCGGGGTCGCGAGGCTGTCTTATTAGGAAACCTAGATCTTGGAACGTAAAAGGCGATTGCAGAAACAAGGTAGGTATATTTTAGTCAGTCAGGCCGGGAGGACTTATTTGATGATTTACCAATTTTAAAAAAGATATAGTTGCCAGCTGATTGTGTATGTCACATCAAACATTTATTAACACTCCAATAATACAGGAGAAATTCTGTGAGGCAATGATTTTCTTAAAGAGACATAACAAAAAGATGCTGTATAATGATCATCCTTCAATAAAAGTCAAGCGCAATGTCCCCAAGTTCGCGGCACTGACCTTTTGACAGATCTGTTGGATAATGCGTGTGCGCAGATTGACGAACCGTGCTTACTTATACATTACACACGCGATGTAATAATTGGAAATGCTGGGTTTTGTAGATGTTATAGTGATTAAGTGAATTAACTAACTTTTTGTTATATTTATAACTTTACGCCTGTAATCCTTAAACGTAAAAGTAGAAGGGTTTACCATAAGTAACAGTTTGCCGTATATCATTACTTCCCAGAATTTCATCCTAATTAGCAACACTATCGAATAAAGTGATAATACAGGACGTTTTTTTTCCAAAATCAACGGGTTCGAATCCTGGCCAGGATTATTGAATCTTCTCAAATCCAATGATGCAGTTTTAGTTTTTATCCAAATCGGCTTCGAGACTCCTTTCAACGTTTTACGATATTCCTTATAGTTTCGGATTATCCATCCACGCCCTGTTGAAAAATTCACCTGTAGTTATATTTTATTTCTGTTGTTCAAAAAACTAATAATTAATTAGTCAAATTATAACACCGATATATTTTTTCTAAACATCGGAATTAAATAATCATCATCATCATTTTCCTGCCCTTATCCCATTTTACTTGGGGTCGGCGCAACACGTTTTTTCTTCCATTCTCCCCTAACAAACGTCACCGAATCATTTACTCCTTTTTCATTCATATCATCCCTTACACAATCCATCCATCTTTTCTTTGGCCTTCTCCTTCCTCTCCACCCATCAACATTCATACTCATCACTCTCTTAGCCACATGAGTCTCATCCCTCCTCATCGTAATTAAATAATATGCAATAAAATTATACTAATAAATAGATCGTTTATGAAAGACCTAGGTATTAAAGTCATCTGATTGTACCAATTAGTAGGTTTTACTTTCATTTATGTCTTAATCAGACAATCATTATAATAAAAAAACGATTGTATATGATATGTAATCGCCAGTATAAAAAGCTGCACTGGCAACTTCTGGTTTTACTTGTAACTTTGTCATCGCACAGTTTTAAGCATTGGAACGCGATTCTTATCCATTGCCTTTTTTGTAATGGTTTTTCTTTATTTTTCTTTTCTTTATCAAAGCTAAATCGCATTTTCTTTCTAAATTACTTATCCACATCACCTGGAATCTTTCTAAGTCTCTATTTATTCATAATTAAGTTAAAAGTTTCTACTTGCATTTTCACACGTGCATAATATTTATCGCCATCTGTTGAACACGTTGTTTTTAAGATGGACTCGAGTCAAGTAATAACTGACGTATTTAACTGACTCGACTCCACCGTAAAAACCTCGTGTTTAAAACTACTATTAATTATCATTACTGCTAAAATTCTTTCATCATCATCAGCCTATAATGTTCCCACTGCTGGGACACAGGCCTCCTCTCTGAGAGAGGGAGTGGGCCATAATCCACCACGTGGGCCCAGGACGGATTGGTAGATGTCACATATCTTCGCATTTTTGGTTCTAGGATATGCCGGTTTCCTTACGATGTTTTCCTTCACCGTTTTGAGAGCAGTGGTGATGAAATAAATTACACAAAGAAATACGCCTGGCGTGGTTCGAACCCACGACCTACAACTCGTAAGTCGGGACTGATACCACTGGGCCACCACTGCTCAAAATTCCTTGCTAGACTTAATATAAACTTGGCATAAGGAAAAAACTTGCGAAAAATACTTCTATTCCAAATATTATACTGTTTAATCAATATTGATTAACATCAAACATTAGCTCGATTTAACCGACTTATAGTGAGAGTCATCATCTACCAACATACCAACGTAATAATAATTACGATTGAATACTCCGCACCCATCCCATTCAAAATGTGCAACTGATGCTGTGTTCATCTCAATGGAGAAAGGAATCGAGATCCGGGCTAATATGTAAGCGCGTTTCCATTGACTGACGGTTTTTTTCTGACGTATGACAGACAGATGACAGACGTCATTCAAAATAAAGATGGCGGAAAGTTATTAAGGAGGTGGAGCTGAGGTCAATACTGTGTTAAAATGATGATTATGTAAATCTTACTTACTAGTATTAACCAGTATTTTTTCCTGTATCGTGGGTGCATGCAAACATTTAAAATCACATATTATACACAGCTTGTAAAATGTTGCATTTTATTTGTAGCATTTGCCATAACTCTTGTCCTATATATAATGCATTTTGACTTATTCATTACATTACATTCCAATATACTTTTTAATCTTTTTACATCACAATCTCCACATTTGTATCCAGTCTATAACCACTGTTTTCTTAGATCAGTAGACAACGCCTCGATTAAGTATTATTTTACTATCACTAGATTTCGTCTATTCTATTAGCAATCGGAACATAAGAGTCATAGAAATAGTCCATCAAGAAGTTTTAACCAGTAAGACCTCAAATTGACATTATTTTAACTGTAGAAATCATATCATTTTAAATTACCGTGTCGAATCGTCTCAACAATGGACACGCACAAATAAACTATCATGCATCGGAAACCACGCGACCTGCCCAATCTCGACCACTCACCAATCGCCGTTATGTAAACATTTTACAATAATTATGTACATTCTTCATCTTACCATACATGTGACGTCACGAATAATGTAAATTATTCTTCAACTTTTTTGGAGATATTTTTGCATGATGTGAGTGGCCAATTTCGAAATTAATTTTATGCATAAAATGTTGCGCGACATTGGCTACAAACTCATAGAGTTGACATAACGTAATATGACGTCTGCAATATGCAGAAAAGTGTCAAATTGTTTACGTTCATATTTAAATTCTTTTAAATCCCATAACTCTATTTCTGCTGTTAATTTCGATCACCTACACTTTTTATATTTGAGCATACGATTGGTAATAGTATAAAAGTAAAACGAGTTGTTTACCATTTCAATTGCATTTTGAATGCCGCCTTATTTTGACGTATGTCATTGCAGAGAAAGGGGTTATGGGAAATCACAAAAAGAACAAAACGCTAGACAAAAAACGGCTCGACTTTCTTATAAACTTATTCTCTCTCTAAATTAGCTGTACCTGCCCAATAGATACTGGGCAAAGCTCTACCTCCAATCCTTCTAACATTCACGACCTTGCGCTACCTCCTTCCAATTCTCAAGGAAGACATCTAGTTCGTCCCGCCATCTCCTTCGTGGTCTACCGCAGCCACAGGTCACCAATCATGAGCTTTGCGTGCCCAGACCTCGTTTGGCATAATGATTATCTAATTTGATGCATTTGTTCAGAGGTTTTACGCGGACAGATGGACTAAAGCGACTTTGTTTTATGCTAAGTCAAGATGACCGATCATTAATCGCCCGTTAAGCTTTATTGAATAAATTTAAATGAATAATATATTTTATTACAACATGACAAGTCGCACGATCTTAAAATTACATCTAAACTGCACCTCGATGCAGTTTTAACCTTCAATAATTGACACTTTCATTTAAAAGAATGCCATGAAATATGACTTTGAATTTACACAAAATTTTAAAGGAAGTAAAATACGTAAATGTTTGTTTTTGACCCAGTTTTCTTTTTATATCGACTTGCTTCACCATTTATGGGTTAGCAGAGAATCACATAACTTTGTATTTGGTGTGTAATAGACCACGTTTAAGAATATAATGTTAAACATTGGTATTGCGTAATATTTGTAAGACACCCATGTTTAGTCTATCATTTGTATTAAAAAAAAGATAACTAATGCACCCAATTTCGCCTGTTTAACTAAAAAATAGAAAGGGATGAGCTAATTATAAAAAAATTTCGTCAATATCACAAAACAAGCAAGCCAAATTACCTACTGTTCATCCATATTAGCCAATGAACCGGTGAACATTGAAGGAGACGTATATTCAAGTCGTGATCGCAAATCGACAACCTAAGGTCTGGCGTAAAACGTAGGGTATTTTAAACGTAAAGTCTGGCAAAGTATGGCTTATATAGCTGCCTGGTAGTGGCAGAATTAACTTTGAAAATCACATTTGGTAGTAGATATCCCTTCAGAGCCCGACTGGCACACCCTTTCTAAAGTCCGGTGCCAAGTAAGGTCATCTGCGTTTTGTCCGCGGATGCCAGTACGTTCTGTACTGTTCGGCATGCGCAGGCGACCATCCAGTCCACTTTCCATGATGATCACGGGTCATAATTTTAGAAAGAATATTTATTAAAAAGGAATGCTGTACGATCGGCAATGCCTATGTCTGAAAGAGCCTTTTAGAGTGATGATGAAACAGATTTTTGAACACAATTACAGCATCACCTTCCCTTTCAAACCACACTCTCGGTAACACTAAACCAAACTGTATCATTATAAAGCAATAATTGCGTCAAAGCGAAACAGTTCCAATTAATGCATCCGTAAGATGATCGCTTGTAATATTGCAGTGCAGCTGGTTTAAAACGGCCACTTCCAGCAATATTCCTAATGATTCATTTCGTGAAATTCCAGCAACATTAGCAATTCTTCTAATTTACGTAAAATGGTTACACGCACAAGAAAAAAAAAAGAAAAAAAATTGCTCTTTATTTCTGAACATAGACATAAAGCATGGACTGAGTATTAGCTGGCCTAACTGCCATATTTATAGTATGATTTCTTCTTTTTTTAGATTCTTTATTTAAAAATATAGATTTAGAATATTAAAACGCAATTCAATAGATTTTAAATAAAACAAAAAAAAAACAGCTATGCTAGTGAATACAAACTTTTTTGATGTTTGTAGATAATGATTGTGTTTGGTAATTAGGTAAACGTATTAAACAATTTGGAAAGAATGGAGAGAGGCGTTTGACCAGCAATAAGACAATTCCGGCTAATAAAAAAAAAATAGTATTTGACATTTGACTAGGGAAGTTTCCGTGAATCCTCATGCTATAGTTCAGATAGACACGCAAATTCTGCTGCTGGCAATTTCAAAGTATTTTAATAATTGTTGATTGACGTTGCTAGAATTTCACGAAATACATATCATTAGGAATAATACAAAGTGTCCGTTTTAGACCCGCTGTTAGTATTAGCCAAGTCTAGATCTAGATCATGTGGTAACGGACCGGTCTGGCTAGGTTCTATGTAAACTTGACACGGTGCGTCTAGGAAAAGTAACTTCTCATGCGTAATAGGCTGCGTCTTTATTTTGTGGTTTCGTAAACAGGGGGCCTATTCTAGGTTTTAGAGATGGTGTCGAACTCGACAAAAAAATCTAATGACGTAATTTTTTCGACAAATTTTAAAAGTTTATATGTCAAATTGGCCATTTGTCGAAGGCTAACGTTAGAGTTTAGTAAAATTTGTCGAAAAAATGACGTCATTAGAAATTTTTGTCGAGTTCGACCTCATCTTTAAAACCGAGAATCGGCCTCCTGAGCTCTAATTCCAGAACTTGATTGCTACATCCTTTTATGAAGACCTGACTGGCCTGTTGGTCTAGTGTTTAGTGACCCTGACTGCTGTGCTATGGGGGCGTGTGTTGTGGGGTGGACCCAGGACAAATGTTTGTGTGATGAGCATGATCATTTGTTCTGTGTCTGGGTGTAATTTATCTATAATATGTATGTATTTAGAAAGAAGAATGGACAAAACGTCCCATCTCTTGTAACACGTCCATCTATATATCAAATGAAAGCACTTGAAAAGTGTATCATTTCATTGTATGACAGCAAACCTGTAAACCATGGGAGAAAAAAGTTATTGAGACTTGAAAGTCAAAATACCAACGATACATAATGTTAGGCAGAAGTCGTGTATGTCTTAAATTATAGTAATCCATACTCAATGCTGGCCTTGTGCTAATGCATCGTTGACGTTTCTGTAAAAAATGTCAGGAGGGGGGCGCTTCTTGTTTCTTGTTTTAACCAATGAGCGCAATGGTAGATTTTGCCGTCAAATAAAGAAGAAAAGAAAGAAAAAACGTTTATTTGAGAGCCGGTACACACAACAAACAAATAAAAAAAAGAACATTATAACAAATCATCTGCCATAGTTTACAGGTTTGCTGTCATACAATGAAATGATACACTTTTCACGTACTTTCATTTGATATATGGATGGGAGTGTTACAAGGAAAGGGACGGGGTCCATACATTTCTGCCCATTCTTCTTTATAAGTGTGTTTATCAGTTGTCTAGTACCCATAACACAAGCTCTGCTTAGCTTGGGACTAGACGGCGTTGTGTGATAATTGTGGAATATTATTATTATTATAAAGGTTCGGTTATCCAGATATGATTGTGCTGGTTAACGCATATTGCTCATCTTCAGCACCCGAGCAGTTCATCATCCTGAAAGTCACACTTATACAATTCAATAGGACTTAAGACTTGGTAGGAAGGCGGTGAGGGCGCTTTACTTTCTATAATTTATTTCATCACGTAAATGCTCGAATGTTTGCCGTATGCCGCATCTATCGCTACGATACATGTGCGCTGGGTTGAATAAATTAATTTGTGAGGAAATCAGGACGTTCTAGTGCCAAAAAGATGTAAATGTGTGTCATCTACTACTACATAATGTTATAAATGACATAACATGATGGCAGAGGTCATCTACATGTGGTCAGACCTTTTGTGTAGAAAAATCGTGAAATGAGTCTTCCCTCCCTGGGTGGAGAGGAAAAGACCGCCACTGACTGAATAAAAAAACCCTGTTCCATCACCTGCCCTTTGCTATCCAGGGCCGCAATGTCCTTTTAAGACAGTCCCGCGACAACGGCAGGAATTTGGCCTGTTAAATTTTTTGATAGTTCTTTGAGCGGGCTACGACGAACACGATGCGCTGTCGATTCGCACTTGATCCTTGATCGAACGGCGAGCTTCTTCCTAATTGGCAAAAGGCGCAGCAGGGGTAAATGATGAATTATTCAGATTTGCAACATCTCCATATTTGTTTGATGATGGATCACAACTTGAAAAATCACTATCTCCTTGACTAGGTACAACTAATGATTTATGCATCAATCATCAATCCTATATAACTTCGGTTATCATAAGTTTAAGGGAAAATTAACCTTATCAGCTTGTAAATAAGGTGGTTGATAACTGCAGTAAGTTTGTTTACATTTGTGATCTTTAATATTGAAGTAGGAAATTAGTAACGTTACACCTTTTAGTTTTGTTTATTAGTTTGTTGTAAAGTAAACCTTGTTTTGTAAGAAATAAGTTAATTTATTCATTGGTTACTAAAATAGTGACCATTAAATCTGAAAACCAGTCTTACCAACGAGTATTGTTTAACCCAATACTAACTGGGTTTTAGAAGTGAAATTGGCAGTCTCTTCATGTGAATTACTCGTGTTAACTGTAGCCGGTTAGACTAGAAACCGATTCAATAATTGTTGGGAAAATTCTAAGCACATAATGATAATCATCATCATCTTCCTGTCCTTATCTCATTTAACTAAGAGTCAACGCAACACGTTTTCTTCTTCCATTCTCCCCTTTCAGACGTCACAGCATCATTTACTTTATTTTTCCTTTCTTTTTGTCACACAATTCTTCCATCTTTTCTTTGGTCTTCCTCTTCCTCTCTATCCATCAAAATTCATACCCATCACTCTTTTAGTCACCTGCGAGACATAACTTCACATCAAATATCCATACTAAGACAGACGACTTGATTTCAAAAAGTCTTTAGCAGGCGTAAGTATCAAACTTCTTGTATTTATGATCATCATCATCAGCCTATAATGTTCCCACTGCTGGGACACAGGCCTCCTCTCTGCGAGAGGGAGTGGGCCATAATCCACCACACGGGCCCAGTGCGGATTGGTAGATGTCACATGTCTTCGAATTTGATGGTTCTAGGACATGCCGGTTTCCTCACGATGTTTTCCTTCACCGTTTTGAGAGATCCACCCACGACCTACAACTCGTAAGACGGGACCGATACCAATGGGCGACGACTGCTCTCCTGCTCTATTGATGATCGAAGATATTGAAATATACAATTGATAAAGTTTGATCCCATGACTTCCCTCTGTGAGAGGTAGTGGACTATAATAACTAACAAAATGCCTTGAATTAATGTGATTGAAATACTCTGAAGTAATCCAATTTATATAAAGTCAGTGCATTCTAAATTGCAAAGCTCGCCTACCTTATTTGTAACGTAACTTTTTAATATCATAAAGGAAAAAAAACTCTACAAGTTACTAATAAAATTTGAAAGAAAAAGATTCTTAGAAATTGGACTGTTTTAATTCTCAAGGTAAATCGTAACTTTGAAAGGTATTATATGTTGTGTTAGATTTAGATTTTATCTGTATTTGTACTAATGACAACTTTGTAGCGTTTATTGTCTTGTAACTATTTTATATCTTAGTATTAATCTATCAGGTAGATAATTAAAAAAGGTATTGCTAAATATAAAATGACAAAATTTAATTGATAAAAGAACAATAAAACAAAACCCGTTTGGTGTAGGTGCAACTTAGCGATCAAATAAATATAGACCACTTTCTAAAAATAAATTATTAAAAAATGCATTATTAAATAACCTTATTAACATAGTTAAAATCGAGCATTTATTAATAAAAGAACTGAAATTATCAATATTTTTTATTGAAGCTAATATATTCATGGTCGGAATTTCCATCAGCCTATATTGTTCTCACTGCTGGGACACGGCCCTCCTCTCTATGGAAGAGAGTCGGTCATAAGCCATAGGTAACCTACCACGCAAGCCCAGTGCGGGTTGGTAAATGTCACATGATTTCTTCGAATTTTTGGTTCTAGGTGTCTCACGATGTTTTCTTTCACCGTTTTTATACTATTTATTATTTAAAATCAGTAATTTTACCCTTTACTAATTCTATAATTATAATTGACTCAAACAATGGATAGGTTATCGCGATCTATTGTTTGAGTCAAGATTATAGTAACAATTTCATTTAAGAAACCTTTCACGTAACTTGTCGATACTGAAGTAATGTAAACTTTTGTAACAATTTCAACCTTTAGGTAACAATAATAACAATAATTTTGTTTCGATCATTTCTGTTAGCTAAAAACGCGTGCGTTTTTTGTAGGGTGACCACATTGATATTCGGGATTATTCCGAAGTACTTTGTATGTGAGGACTATCAATTTGCAAAGTTAAAATTTTAATACTCGCACTTTTACTTGTCTTCTATTATTTCTAGTATAAATGAGCTTGTTTGTGCTTGTTATTTGTACTAAGATTTATACTATTGTTACAGTTACCTGAGGGAATAAAGGACTCTTATTTTAATTTGTCACTCTTTCATCATTACATACACACACAATACACTCACTGCGAAAATCAGAAATAAAATTAATGGTTTAGAAAACCGCTGTAACAAAACTTTGCGCCGGCGCACGGTGGGCCGAAAATCGGCTTTCATAGACTTAGGCATTTTATTTTGCAAGTGCCAGTTTTTATGCCGGATATCACTTCTATTAGTTATAACAATATACAAAAATGACACCAGAATTGATTCTGCACAAAAACGAAGGAATTATAATTTTTTTACGAAAACTTTGTATGGAGCTAGTATGAAAAATCGAAATATCTCTAAAACGGCAGGGATAACCGTAATATCCTTATAGGGGGTTATAGTACTAATTATTTGTGATTTTTTGACATAAGTTACATAATGGTTGTGAATGCCGTTTTTTTTAAAAAAATCGTCAAAATATTTTCATTTATTTTTATATATGAAACGTTCCTTTTAGTGTTTAAGTTGAAGATTTCAGAGCTTTAACAACTCTTAACATAAAATAGCATGATCTCTATAGACCTGAAGGACTAGACAGAAGTGTGTAGTATCTTGTAAGATTTCCAACAATACCAAATAGTTGAATATCAGTGTCAAAGTGGCCATGCTGTCGCTTCTTTTTGAAAGATAGGGGAATGAAATTGTTAATTGATCATACCCTAAAATTATGATTATAACATAACCGGACACATAATAATATCGACACAAAAGGAATTTTAAGACCTTGCAGAAGATCAAAATACAAAATAACATCTTGTGTAGTCATCTAATGAGTCTGCTGACAAGTAATTAAGTAATTAGAATGATGGTTGTAGTCTTCTGATTCTAATGAGCCTAATATATGATTAAATGATTTGAAATTTCTCTCAACAATACCTACTCAGAACTGCAGTCAGCTTTGCGACTATAAAATCTTAGAATGGAAAGTTTAATCACCAACTTGAGACTTGTTTGTTCTTCTAAAAAGTGAGTGTCCTTCATTTAATCATGAAGTATTGTTTAGTGCAATTGTGTCTCGCATAGGCGATTGTCTTTCTGCCGAAGATCAAGTAACTCTCAAAGAATTTTGCCGTAGATTCACGCGAGCTGCTTAAAACAGGTGGCAGAAATCTAAACGATTCTTTGATAATTTTAGAAATACGTACGGAGAGTGGCTGCAAGCCAATATTGATTGGCCGAGTTGCGTGCTTACTTCAATAAATCAAGAACCAACTGTTGATGAGATACCAAGAGCACGCTCAGTCTCTCCAGAACCTTCGACATCATCGACTGTTGGAACAATGACAAAAAGGTCCCGAAAACCATTCAAAGATCTGGGAAGCAAACAGAAAAAGAGAAGATCTAGTGAGCACATAGGCGATGATTCCTGTGATTGGCATATGCAGCTGCAGCGCGTTTAAAAGAAGAAGGGTATGAAGATATCGCATCTGTAATCGAATAAATGATCAAAAATCCAGAAGCTGCCGTTAAAATCAATGAAAGCATTAAGAAACAGTGAAAACAGTAATATTTACACCAGAGAAAGCACTTGGATTACTTCTTTCACTTAAGCTTTCAAAGTGGCAATATATTACGTTGCGAGAGACTGCCATTCGGGAAGGTGCTAAGGATATTTACCCATCCTACTATAAACTGCAACAAACTAAGCTTGCATGCTACCCTCCTAATCTATCAGTGTCAGTTACTGATTCATCAGCTAGAATTACACTTCAAGCTTTACTTGACATCACGGTGAAGCGGATTCTTCAGTCTTTCTGATAATGTGGAAAATAAGCAGTTAAAGCTGATATCGAAGTGGGGATTTGATGGTGCTTCCAATCAAAGCCGATACAAGCAGAAAACATGTCATCAACCGTACATAAACTATTAATACACGGTGCTGACATAATCGAAAAAAATGATATTGTCCCGATTGGGACTCTCTCGGAAGAAGCCTCAGAGTCTCGAAACAAAGATTTTAGGAGGTTTTGGGAACATCATTCGCGGAAAAGAAGCAGGCAAGATTCTAATCAAGATATCCTAAATATGCTTGTTGTTTCTTCGGATCCTTTCCTAAGTGCACAAAGGCCGAAGTTAGATGCCAAAAGGAAGACAACCTTTTTTGCTGAAACTCTCGACCTAATACAGTTTCCGGAAACTGAGTTCGCGTTTGTAGGTGTATCCAATCTGGATTATGACTCGGAATTGGAGTCCGACAACGAAAGTTGTAAGGAAAATTTCTAAAATTCAATTATTTTTCATATGTTTAGTTAATATTTTCATAAATTATTATGCACTTTGATATTATTTTTGTTACTTCTGTTTTATTTAAATTACCTTTCAGTAAAAAGTATAAATACAGTCCATTTTTTTTATTAACCGACTTCAAAAAAAGGGGAAGGTTCTCCATTCGGTCAGTCGGTTTTTTTTTATGTATTTACATCGATTACACCGAGTTTTCAAAAAAAATATAACCGCCTTCAAAAACAACCACAAAAAAGGGTACAATAACCTACAAAATAACTTTTCTTTCACCTCTGTCTAGTCCTTCAGGTCTATAGAGGTCATGCTATTTTATGTTAAGAGTTGTTAAAACTCTGAAATCTTTAACTTTAACACTGAAAGTAACGTTTCATATGTAAAAATAAATGAAAATATTTTGACGATTTTTTAAAAAAAAACGGCATTCACAACCATTATGTAACTCATGTCAAAAAATCACAAATAATTAGTACTATAACCTCCTATAAGGATATTACGGTTATCCCTGCCGTTTTAGAGATATTTTGATTTTTCATACTAGCTCCATACAAAATTTTCGTAAAAAAATTATAATTTCTTCGTTTTTGTGCAGAATCAATTCTGTTGTCATTTTTGTATATGGTTATAACTAATAGAAGTGATATCCGACATAAAAAATGGCACTTGCAAAATAAAATGCCTAAGTCTATGAAAGCCGATTTTCGGCCCACCGTGCGGCGCAGCGTCTACGTCATCACAATACATTATGCCACAGCAACCATGGCGCCAATACTTTATAGGAAAGTCCCATGAATATTAATATTACAAAACTGCATAATTGACATTATTTGGGCTTCATCTATAAAACTTTATCTTATAATCAAAATATGTGGTTATTACAACATTTGGTCCATAAAATACTAATTTTAGCAACGTCGAGTCTTGTTAGGATGTTGTTATTGTAATAATTATGTAATTTACACATTCTGATGATATCGGCATTGTTGACACACTGGCTATGACCGCGTTATATTTTTTTGGAAAAAAGGAAACTATTTGTATTATTTTTAGACGTTTAGTGAAAAAACACTCTCCTAACAAAGACTTGCCTGAATCCCTTTAATAGTGTTGACGTTGCTTACGTACGTCATCATCGAGCAATACCTACATACGTAGATGGATCTATGTGTGATGAAGAAAAAATCTGCAAGGACAGTCCCGCTTTAAACTAAAATTGTGCACATAATACAAGGTACAGTACATAATATAATGTCATAACTATACTTATTATATAGCAGTAAAGACATGCTTACGTTTTTATTTTATTTTATGGATATTTTATTACGAATTCAGACGGAACTGCGATTTTTTTTGTGTTCATAAAGGAGAACAATATAATATGTTGACCTTTGTTTTAACGTCGTGTTGCTTGTTGGGTGTGAGTGTGACCTTAATGATTTTCTCCAAGAAAAGTTCATTCGGTTTTTTAATAACCTTTGCAAAATTGTAAAAAATTGTGTGGAATCCAGCTACCATTTAAAAACCTCCCAATTCTTTTTAATAAATAATTTAAAAAAAATACTGAAGGACTTTATATCAAAAGGTCATGCTATTCTTTAGATTTCTGTAAAAACAAACATTCTTATCAGATTCGTATCAGTGACAGATCAAGGATTCAGGAGTTCCAAGTCCTTTTGGCTGAGCTCACTAAATCCTAGTCTCATCTTTTCCTATAGCTTGGATTGAGGCCATGAGACACCCCATTGACAGGCCTGTTGGTCTAGTGACCTTGACTGCTATGCCGGGGGTCATGGGTTGTACTCCAACCCAGGACAAATGTTTGTGTGATGAGCATGATCATTCGTCCTGTGTCTGGGTGTAATTTATCTAATATGTATGTTTTAAGAAATATATAAGTATGTTTATCAGTTATCTAGTACCCATAACACAAGCTCTGCTTAGCTTGGGACTAGATGGCGTAGTGTGATAGTTGTGGAATATTATTATTTAAAAAAAAAGGATTCTTGAAACATAATAATCGCCACTCCCACAAACGGATATTGTAGTCTCTACAACCTATAAAATCATTATTTATCATCGCGCACATTCTCACACTTACATTTTAAAGCTAGACCGGACCAGAGACTAGCCATAGACTATAAACTTTCACTGTCTATGACCGAAAGTCGTAGGTAGTCTAGTTAAGAGGCCATAGAGTTTATATTGTCGGTGGATTAACACTAACGTATTAGGTATTTTGTGTTGCAAAACTTAACTGATGTGAAGTAAGTGCAGAAATTAATAAAATGGCGTAAATTTTTAAATCTTGGTACTCATGTGAAGAGACCTTTGCCCTGTGTTAGGACAGTAAAATACTGCATAATACCGCCAGTTATGTTTTTAAGACGTCATATAATAGAGGCGAGGCTATGGCCATCAACCGGACAAAGATCCAGGCTCAATTACTAAGCAATTCATAGAAAACTAGCGGCCTGGTAAGTACGTGCTTCGCTACTTACAAAACATGTGATAAATGAAGAACCGCTCGATCGATTTGTCCAAACTTCACATAAACGATCTACTAAATAGTCCAAACAAAGATTAAAAATTTGGTTTAGATAAGTGAGCCCGTTCTTGAGTTATAAAATTACAACGAAAAGTGGCAATGATTTTTAGATTCCAGTATTACCTTGGGCATGCAACCTCATGTTCAGCAGTCGCTCTTGCTACTACTAGACCAATGAGGCACAGACTATTTCAGGTATACGGTTTTAGAAAATTCAGGGATTTAATACTCGCAATCGGCGAACTTGTATGACCATGGCAGATGTATGAATTTGGAGTAGGATAAGGCGAAATGAGTATGTAAGAGCGTACCAGGTGGAGCTCTGTGGTTTCTGCCTGGGGGTCCGTGGCAAGAAGGCGTGCTTATTTATGTTTGTATGTATTGAAACAAATAATGCCGCTGGGAAAGATGTCTTATATGGTGACACCACAGTACCATAGTCTGGGTGTGTCATCACAGTACCATAGTCACGAGCAATAGTATGTTGTAACGCCTAGCAAGATGTCGCCTCTGCAGTTCAGCCTTGGCCAGTCAGCCATAGCTAGTTATCAGCAGCCAGCCTGCCAGCCAGCCAGCCAGCCAGACAGAGCAAGACACTGCCTCTGTAGCCAAGCCTTGGTCGGACCACCATAGCCAGCCAGCCAGCCAGGCAGCCAGCCAGCCAGCCAATGCCAAAAGCCATTTAGCAAGCCTGCTAAGCCACTAGCCATGCCGTCACATCCTTCCACAATATCAGGCTTGATCTTGTGAGAGGATGTGACCAAGGAGTCTTATTTACAGGGAATGATGTGTCAGTTGTTGTCACAGAGCATGTAACTTTATGGTTGCCAGTCAGTCAGCCGTGTGCCGTGGAGGATACGAGTGTGCATAATAATATCATGAGACTCTTCATAATTTGTTAAAGCAAGGAAATATAATTGATTGCATTTATACCGTCTACAATTATTTACCAAGCCATTATTTCTGAGCGTTACATTTCAGAAGTGGCATTCGAACAGTTTTCTAGAAAAATCTGACAAAACAAATGAAGGCTGGAGATGAGCTGACGATCGATTTTGTGGGACGCCTAAACTGGTGATGATGAGGGTTTCCACATAAGTGAAATGGGACAAGCTGAAGAACAGTTGATTGTGATGAAACCACGGAGTAACCATAAATTGTCTGAACGCAACCCTGTCCCCGACCCTAAGTATACTTGTATATTATTCACGAGTATGATAGCAGTTCAATATGCTCATCTACCAATCTACTGCGAACCGATTCAGAAGCGAAGTATCGCCACATTTCAATGAGCGGAATTTGGAAAGGAAGAAAGAGTTTGGCTGTGGACTCGCAAGCATCGGGAAGATTTGTTCTGTTGCTCAAAGCGAGTTTGAGAATTTGAACGTTGAGAACAACAGTTGACTTGGAGAAAACTAATGTTTATCATGCAACGTGATGTTCTTTGAAATGCTGTTCTTAGATGGAAGTATCAAACCACTGAAGCGATGATAATGTTGCAGAGAGCAAGACCATGATACGAGGAATAATAGAACAAGAAATTCTAGACGAGAGCTACAGCATTGGCAACGTCTGTTTGGCTAGAAGAGACATTAATATTGTTTGTTATCATTTTAGGTCGGAAGATCATGTTGCTATCTTTTCCATGGTAAGACGGCGAGATTAGGTGCAGACCACGTCGCTAACATAGCATGATGCGAAGCGTGATCTGTCATTGCTGGCGTGCCTTGCTGTAAACTGCTGCGATTAACTCAGGACCCCATGTCATCGTGTGAGTCGTATTAATGTTACACTGTTAATCTGAATTTGTGTAGTGTGCTTTTCCCATAACGTTTATTGGTTAAACCTTGAGTCTATAATGCATTGTTGAGTGATGACCTAGAGTGTTGAGTGTTGAGCCTGAGTGTAATCCTCAGGTTGTGCAAGGAATATTCCAGAAAATCGTAACAGTAGGTACTGTAAGAACCTAGATCTATGCTTACAGCTTGCCAGTTATATCAGTCAATTGCCTTCCACTGCTGGACATGAGCCTGATGTTAAGTATTTTATATGAAATACGGTTGTGGTGTTATTTATTTTGATTTATAGTCGTAAATAATTATTTTTAAGCAAATAACATGTTATTGTTGAAATTGTTAGCCTGCGGATACACTTGCGGATTCGCATTGTGACAGTGATAGGTTTAGTCGAAAATTTTGCCAGATGATGTTTGCGCCAAACACGAACGCGTTATGCAATTGGTTTGTCCCAAAGTTTTCAAAGCTTCAATACTATGTAAAATATTTGCCGATAAACATATGCAATACTAATACTGCTTTGACTGGCCTGTTGGTCTAGTGGTTAGTGACCCTGACTACTATGCCAGAGGTCGTGGGTTCGATTCCCACCCAGGACATCTGTTTGTGTGATGAGCACGATAATTTGTTCTGTGTCTGGGTGTAATTTATCTATAATATGTATGTATTTAGAAATATATAAGTAAGTTTATCAGTTGTCTAGTACTCATAACACAAGCTCTGCTTAGCTTGGGACTAGATGGCGTTGTGTGATAGTTGTGGAATATTATATTATAAAAAAATACAATCATTTTGCGACTTTCCTACATAAGAATTTTCCGAAAATGAAGCACTGGCTTTAGTAGTCAAAGATTATTAAAAAAGAAGAAATGGCAGAAGCAGTCGGAAGTTAAGGAGGTTCCATGTAATAAACGAATGAAACTCCTTAATGGTGGTTTTGAAACCGTCGTGATATGGTGACAATTAGTGATGGATCACAACAGATTTATCACTATATCTCTATAGCTGTTGCTGTTATACAGAAATAACGGCTATGGTATTTTCTAACAAGAAATAACATCAATGGACTCTGCGATGTGCTCTTCGAAGCAACCGAGGCAGCTTTGAGATCGACTTTGAATAGTATTTGTCTATTGCACTGGTGTGCCCTCATGATGTGGCGCTTGAACACATCTTTGTACCGAAAGAGTTAACTGCCTTGTTTTTGGTTACCGCTCTGCAGTTCTGAATGGAAGATACGCTTCGTAACTTTGGCGTTAGACATTAGCCAGCACAACGCAAGACTGCAAGTGACGCCACATTATATAGACCCCTTATTCCAGTGATTGCCTATAATGTCACGTAGGTATTGCACATGGTATTTATTTAATGTGCCAGTGTGCTTGCAGTATAGACCATGTTTGGGAGGCATGCAAGAGATTTGACAGAACTATTGCCATACCTATAAACAGTACTTTTCTTAGAGTGCTTTATGCCATACGAACGTAACATCTTGGTACGAAGCCTGCCAAACGCCGCAGCGGCTGCCTGAATTCTGCTGTTGACTTTGTTATCCAGGACGCACCAGGATGTTAAAGTGCTGTCCAGATATTTGAATTGTCTAACTGCTTAAGCGAGACGTCTCCGAGTTTAATGTCGACTGGGACACTGTTCAATGTCTTATGAGCCATGACTTCTGTCTTCATCCAACTGATCTTAAGGCCAAACCTGTTCAGTTAGTGCAAGCATTTGTCAGTTAACGTGTAGCTCGACTCATAACTCACTGAGCTCAATTATCTGTTCAATTTATTGGCTATCAACCTAAACGCTATAGCATGTCCCAGAAGAAATGGTCAGGTTGAACGCACCAACCGTACTATATTGGACGCACTGAACCTAGTGATGCTTCTGATAATTGGGACAACAGTTTACCTGAACAATACACTTAATGCAACTACGGGATATAAGTCGTACGGTCTTATGTTTGTTCAAACCGGTAGGCACGCATGCGATATATCTATTCCCAATCAGGAATCAGAATCAGTTCAGTCAAGGCGTTCTAAAGCTCGTCAACGTATGCCAATAGCTAGTACTGGAATGAACCGAAATTACGATAGGAAACGCAAAAATAGCACTATTTATAAAAAGGGTGATTTTGTATTGTGGCGCCAAGCATCGATGAACAGCGTCGGTAAAGTGAATTCAAAGTTTGATGACGTATATTCTGGTCCGTATGCTGTGATTAAAGCTTTAGTTAACCATCGGTTTAGGATTATTAGTATTAAAGGGCTGAGAGGATATAAATAGTTGTTGGTCTGATGTCAGTCGATGCTATTCGCCCATATAAGAGTGTGGCACCTATGTCTGATAGTGCAAATAGTGCTGATAAGCAACTAAAAACAGAAGATTTAATAGATCTGCTTGAAAGTTGATATGGACCCAGGGATTTCACTGTTTCACACGATCTAAATTGTATGACTAATAATCTATTTATTTTTTCTCTTCATTGCGGGAGCAATGCTTACAGGATGGCCGAATGTAACGCCTAGCAAGATGTCGCCTCTGCAGTTCAGCCTTGGCCAGTCAGCCATAGCTAGTTATCAGCAGCCAGCCAGCCAGCCAGCCAGCCAGCCTGCCAGCCAGCCAGCCAGCCAGACAGAGCAAGACACTGCCTCTGTAGCCAAGCCTTGGTCGGACCACCATAGCCAGCCAGCCAGCCAGGCAGCCAGCCAGCCAGCCAATGCCAAAAGCCATTTAGCAAGCCTGCTAAGCCACTAGCCATGCCGTCACATCCTTCCACAATATCAGGCTTGATCTTGTGAGAGGATGTGACCAAGGAGTCTTATTTACAGGGAATGATGTGTCAGTTGTTGTCACAGAGCATGTAACTTTATGGTTGCCAGTCAGTCAGCCGTGTGCCGTGGAGGATACGAGTGTGCATAATAATATCATGAGACTCTTCATAATTTGTTAAAGCAAGGAAATATAATTGATTGCATTTATACCGTCTACAATTATTTACCAAGCCATTATTTCTGAGCGTTACAATGTATTGTAACAATAATCTTTATTAGGATAGTACAATTTTATTCTAGAATATAAAATACAAGTTGGATAATATAAAACACAGTTCAGCACTTCACAGTTCACAGTAGTACACAGTTCAACGTTTAACACACACTAAAGGTTAGGCTTTAGAAGTAGCCTCAGCAGGTTAGGTCTCAGGAGTGACCTCAGTAGGAGAAGTCCCAGGAGTGACCGCAGTAGGAGAAATCCCAGGAGTGACCGCAGATGGAGAGGTCCCCGGAGTGACCGCAGCAGGAGAGGTTCCAAGAGTGACCTCAGTAGGTGAGGTACCAAGAGTGACCTCAGTAGGAGAGGTACCAAGAGTGACCTCAGTAGGATAGATTCCAAGAGAGACCTCACAGGAGTGACTCAGAGGGTAAGAGGAGATCCCTCAGTTGAGTGACTTAGAGGGTTGTATAGAAGTCTGAGATCGAGTCCAAGCTGTTGACCATTCAACAATCCGAGATAGAGAGAGATGTTCTCAATACAATAGTCCACGAGAGAGCGGCCCATTCCTCTGACGACCTCCGCTTTTATATCCGTCAGATTGTTTTCGTAAATTCTTCTTTTCTATTTTCAAATATTAGTTTCATCAAAGGTTTGGACATATCAGACCAAGGAGGTCTGCGTGCGTTTACATAATGTAAAATTTAGATTTAAGTTATTACAAACATAATAATTATAAAAATAGAAAATACAATGTTTCTGTGAAATCAATTACATAAAATAATTTAATTATATAAAGCAAAAGCAACATCATAAACAAGAAACTATAACATAGGTCATAGACTAAGCCGGACAGAAAAATAAAAAGTAACTGACAGTTTCATATTTGACAAAAGTGTCACAACAAAATGATCAAGTAATATATTTTATTAATAAAAGGATGTTAAATAAGATAAAAGGATGAAATGGATGACGTAAGTATACATAAATACTATAGTATACACTAAGCAGTATTCAAAAGCGATGTTCTGCTACCATATTGATTTTAACTTTTGCCTTTTCATTATACTTTTATTTGAGAAGCTATACTAATACGAAATAGGTTTTTTTTTCAAAGTGGAAACCAATATTTTATGAGTAAATTGAAAATTTTGAAAATTAAAATGAGCATTTGAATTTTGTTAAGTGTATACATGTTATTGCTTATGACTGTATGTGGGTTTCTATGCTTGTAAACTCACTCACTCTCACCCACGATACAGGAGAAATTCCTAGTGTGAAGCAAAGTTTTTTTTATCGAAAAATCTTCAATAATGCTGCTACATCCAATCACAATCAGTGACGTCACACTGGTAACTGTCAGAGTCCAGTACTATCAGATAAGCTCTATGCACCCGTCAGCTTAACTATCTTAATAAGCCTCAACTAAATCGAAGACTTTCTCTGCCAATTTGAAATGTCCTGGTACAACCTGTACCATTTACATAGCTATATAAGTTTATGGTTCCGATGTGGGTCAGCTCTGGTCAGTTATTGTGAATCATTGTTATATAAGGCAGGTTCCTAGTAGTGTTGGGATTGGGTATCGACTGTCGACAGTTTATTTTGGAAATTCATTGACGAACTTGACATCATGCATGTAATTCCTTGAAGTGGTTGAATTATTAATAATATTTACATTTACGAGTTCACCGTTGCCATCAAGCAGACATGATTCCAGATTTGGGGGAAAAAATAATAACAGTTTACCTGACCTAGAATTCGAACTCAGGAGCTCTTGCTGACCAAATGCGCTTACGACTAACTAAAACCAACGAGATTTTTTTTGTGTAGATAAATCATCAAATGAGTCTTCCCACCCAGATCAGACTTGTACTGACTAAAATCCACGGTGTCTTTCAATAGCCCTTTACGTTCCAGAGTCATGGTAGTTAGTTAATCCCGCAACCCCAGCAGGAGACCAACGAGATACGATATTTTTGGAGCTATCTCGAAAGTAGGTAATTGCCTCATTATTAAGTTCTGTAACCATTTGTCATGTTTCACAGAATGCATATTGGACAAGTGACAAACAGAAAAGTACCGATAATATTGATAAATACCAGAATTTTCCCATGAAACAGGCAATCTCTTTGTGGGAGAGTGTGGGCTGTTAATTGATAATAAGTGGGTGGTTTTATTAAGCAATGTAGCATCATCAGCATATAGAGAGTGTGATTAGTACCCTATATGTATAACATATTGTTACTAAATACTCATAAAACAAACAATGTAATGATAATGTGATGACCTGCATTACAATCATCATAGAAGAAACAGGTCAACTTTTTATCGATAAACGCACATCACTATTAAACTACAACCTAAGTACAGTTTTGTTTAGTGATGTAACGTAGCGATTCAATTAAATGATGGTTTATAGATCGTTTTAGTGACGTAAGTTGGTGAGTTGACCAATCAGGGCAGACCATCCTGTGTTTTTTTTTTACATGTGACATAGATATCTAACACTATTTTGTCCGTAAAAGGTGTTACAGCGGTTGTAAACTGTGTTTTTATACAAACGAGATTTGCATGGGAAATTGGTGGTTTTGTAATTGATACGCAAACTTGCTAGCTTAGTAAGACGGTTTGGCTTTCTAAAGCATGTGATGGAAGTTAGAAATATGTTGTGAATATTATAGTGACCAGGCGTCCTGTCACTAAAGATGCCTCTCAATTTGCAATATCCTAATAATAAAACTGTACTGTATTTCTGTAATCGAACTGTTTATTAAAATTGTTACCTGTCTCTTATTAGAGCGGAAGGACTCTTTGATTTTACTAACATAATATTATAATTCCGGAAGAAGATAGGTTGATAGATTTCAGGTTTCTGGCTACCAAAAATGTCGACGGTACAACGAGCATCGACAGCACGGTTGGCTGAGTGATCGGACTGCTTCTCTACGAGTCGCGGGTTCGATTCCTGCACGGAACAAATATTTGTATGATTTACAAGTTGTTGTTTCAGGTCTGTGTATTTGTGTATGTTAGTTTCTATGTTTGTAAACGCAACCACGACACAGGAGAAATTCCTAGTGTGGGACAACAAATCTTACAGAAATCTTGAACGCATCAAAGATTTTACATGATAAAGTCATTAAAAATATGTATTATAAGATGAAAACAACAAAAAGTGCTTGGTACATGTATCATCAAACTCACATACATAAGCTCTCATTTAAACGTAGAAATCAAAATAACTGGTTTGATTTAGCAAAATATCAAAATGAAATTAAAATATGAGCTTTCTAATTGATGCGATGATATCGACAAGGAAGTGCTTAAATGATCTCACTTAGGCTGACAGTCATAGGTATTAGAAGACGGAAGCTAGAATATTTTAAAGATGGTGAGGATTTGATTTATGTTATCATGAACAAAACCACTTCACTACGTTTTTAACCGTCTTCAAAAAAAGGAGAAGGTTCTCATTATCCCCCCAATGCAGAAGCTAATACTTACTGGGTTATAAAATTCAGATAGGCAGTGGCTCCATGTAAAGTATTGATATTCATCTTAATTCGGGCAGATTGCATGCCGGTCCCGAAATGAAAAAAGATCCTTTCCTGCATGTGCAGATGCATGTTACCGCATTCTGCATCCCAGCCATTTTTTGGCGGAATTATAGCTACATAGATGTTTTTCATAATAATTATGTAGGTATACAGAAGTTGAAAAAAAAGCATATGCATGTTACTGCATCCTGCATCCCAGCCCAGTTTTGCGGAATTACAGCTAGATGTTTTTCAAAACATTTAAATCTGTGAAGTTATAAAAGGGAGTTGTGCAAATATTTTCGTATCGAATATCATTTCATTTTCTCCGGTTTTAGCATTACTCATACCTTGGTTTTAAATCTTGTATTATTTAAATGTTTATTATATGTTAATCAAGTTTTAAATCTTGTATTATTTAAATGTTTATTAACTGTTTTTGTGTTTCTTTATTTTTCATGTGTTTCAACTAGAGAGAGCTCCATTGCAACATTGCACTGCAGCATGAATCTTTATAATTATTTTGAGTTACGCAACAAGTCAAAACCAAAATGATTTTGATCTGCGCAAGAGATACAAAAAAATTTGACTTGCGCAATAGAACAATCTCGTTGATGTTTAGACTAAGTAATCAGTTAGAGTTGTTTCGAAATAAATAATTTTATACCACGGTAAAATAATATATTTTGCGACAGACCCAAAAATGTTGGCTAATGTCTAGAACCAATTGAACTCAGCTTATAAGAGGGACTGTCTAAGCCGGATACCGCGGCCCTGAAATATGCAAACGGTATGTGTAAGGAATGGATGCTATTTAGTCAGTTAGAATAAATATCCCTTCCGCTCCACCGAGGACGGGAGGAATTATATTTTGATGATTTTAACACAAAAAGAAAAAGCTTGTTATATAAATAAAATATAGGCTACACGAGAGGATTAAAAATAATAACATAGAGATGGTGCTCACTCAGGATATGTTCAGAAGAAGATAAATAATTCTTTATGAGCATTTCTATCTTGGAATTTATCACAAAGCGTGTTAAAAAATAAAAATGTAAACTCACAAACACAAACAGTTATACCTAGAACAGCTAAAAGCCTACAAAGACATTTGTTCTGCACGGAATTCGAATCCGTGATATACAGTACAGCAATCACACAGCCTGCCCCTCGTGCTAAAACCTAAGAAGTAAAGACATCTCTATAATTTAAAATTTCAAGCTCTTACATTTAGACGGACTGTAACCACGCATTACTTAGAATATCACCAGTAGCATTACAAAGCTGTAGTGAAAGGTAGACATTATCAGAGTCCAGCTGATCTGAACCAGTTACCTCTGACATATTGCAATACTTGAATGCAAAGTAAGAGGTAATTTGTTTGTCAATGGTCATCCCATGATTCAGGATTTAAAGGAAATTGGACTGGAGATCAACAATTGAGGTGTTTAAAACATTTTTGGGTGCTAAAGTGGATTGTAAACCGTTGGGTTGGATTCTAGTCTCTTCTCTGTTAGTAGAATCCTACAGAGAAAAGACTAGAATTCCGGGATTATGACGTCCTATGACTGTCTTATATAAGTCATAGGTTTAAAAAGAGTGATAAAAAAATTATACGCTATGAGGCTGCTTTTCCACCAGAAATGTGCTAAGCTAAGTTGCTATGGATGCGTTTGATGTCTACCAATCATATTCATTGGTGCACCTGCACATAGCATAGCACAGGTAGAAACGGATTCAACTAAGATATGATTTTTAATGGAAGGATGCGCGTTATGGATGTGTGCTATGGATACGTGCTATGGATGCCTGCTACGGGTTGTCTTCCCTTCTATCGATACATCGCATATCTCGAGGTGCACGTCTTCCTCGCACATAACCAATCATTTCACTTCTTTTTTTAAATTCTTGTTGCAATTGCTGTGAAAAAAAAACTGCTACTTCGATGAAATCACACAGGATGTTACCCAAGTTTGAGAGCACACGCTAAAAAAGTAAGTGATCAAAGATGATAAGATCCAATTACATTCAGTGCATAGTCTTTACGGTGCTGCGTCCGAAACACAAATAAACGACTGCATTTATTGCACACTTACATCATTTAGATTATATTTCACAATACATCTCAACTGGTTTGAACAATATATTGCAATAAATGACAAGGAGTTACATTATATGTGATTGTAGGAAAGATCGGCTAAGTATTACTTTCGGGCTAAGTATGACGGAGTTATTTTTTTCTTCTTAGCTTATCGATGGCAAATTTTAATTTTATATTTATCATATTTGACCTAAAACTAAGCTATGCGAACTACGCTGACAGATGCAGTCATAAGATCATCAAGTGACAAGGCATGCTGTGCAGGATATAAAGCTGGCTACTCACTTAGCAGTGTTGCATGTAACGTATCAGATACGGTATCAAGTGAGCGGGCTCGTGCCTACGTACTCACGTAGGCACGAGCCCGCTGGCGAACCGCTCGCTGTAAGCACGCAGTGACCCGTCGAGTGGCGGTATCACTGCGAACACAAAGGCGGTTCGCAGTGTGCTCGGACGAGCCGCTACCTCTTGCAGGTTGATACAGTATCTGATACGTTACATGCAACACTGCTAAGTGAGTACCTAGCTTAAGGCGTACCTTTGCTTTGACGACACTCCACAATTCCACATCTTCACTAAAACGGAAACAAAAAAGACTGTTTACATGTGACATACGAATTTTGGATTTGAAGCATGTAATTTATTACATAGCCATTACTTAAAAATAGTGAAAGATAACAGGGTAAGAGAAACGATAATCCTGGAGCCAAAACATAGAAGACGTTTATTTACCAGTAATTGATCTAAAAGAGGACATGTAGGCAAAGTAAATGAAATAAAAAATGGCGATGACAAAAAGAATGCAACTCTATAAAACAAAATGGAAAATAAAAATTCACCAAATTCATATAATTCTATAATTTTATTGATAAGTTATAATGAAGTGATTACAGCGATTAATAAAGCATGTTGAATATAAAATGTAGAATTATGATAATGTTTGTCCGCATTTCTTTATAATTTGCATGTCTGCATCGTTTTTTGTAAATTAAAAGCTTTGTGTAAGAGATTATGTAATTTATTAGTTTTTGAAATTTTAATTTTTTGTTTTCCGGGGTCACTGTTCTATTTTGAAGGTCGTCCAATAACCCAATTAATCTGACAATACAATAAATTAATGATAATAATTATTTTTGTCCACAGTTTTGCTAGCTCCTACCCCCTCCAATATTTCTCCTGCATTTTTTGTGCAAAAGGAACCTCTAACCGTCTCCAGGACCCCATCTATCTGTGTACTAAATTCCTCCAAATTGGTTCTGCAGTTTGGATGTGAAAGCGTAACAAACAAGCAAAGAAATTTACTTTTGAATTTTTACTACAAGTTATATTTTATGTGAATTTAAAACGATTTAAATAATCGTTATTAGTTAGAATGTCTAACTTTCACCTCTAAAAGTATTTTAGGCATCTGCCTTGTGGCTGTTCCTAGGTTTACATTGTTCAAGGACAGTGGCGAGTAGCGAGTACACACGACTACTCATCAAGCTATACAAAACCAGTTTGTCTTGGTCTCGTTTCGTACGATTTTTACACACAATGAACGGTCAGCTAATACTGGTTTTGCATAGCTTGATTTGTAGCCGTGTGTACAAGTAGGTACCTACAGAGCACCTAGAGCTAGAACTTGTTGACTCGGTACTGTCTAGTCGGTTTACACGAATCAAGTATTAGATAAGACGGTCGTCTGTCTGCTGTCGTTGGCGGCAGGTTATAACAAATTATGGGTAAGAAAACAGGATTCAGCCAGCAATGGACCATCTGCATTTTTTTACGTGGTAAAATCATCAAAAGAGTCCTCCCACCCCGAGCAGGGCGGGAGGGACTGTCAGACTTGTACTGACTAAAATCCACGGTGTCCCTCAATAGCCCTTTATGTTCCGGGGTCACGGTGATGGAATAACTCCCGCGATCACGGACCATCTGCTTCTCGAAGATCTATTCAACTTGTACCTACGAGTTTTCATAACTGCGTGCAATTTCTTCAGATGAGACACAGCATCCTCAAGATGGAAATTCGACAAATTCCGTTTACATAACAAATCATTAAATAAAACCCATATTAATTTTGTCGCAATTATATACGCTGTAGGTTTCCGTAACATCTGTAAAAGGATTTTGTTAGAAGACTAATATATTCTGTGACCAATTGACCACATTATATAATGGCAAAATTGGTCATGTTACCATGTGGCGATGCCACCATGTCTTGTGACCAGTTGTATTATGTAGATACATTTACTGTCTTGGCACATGTAAAACATTTAGGAAATTGTGCAAGTTGGCATGTACTGTACTTGTAAGTAAGTAGATCAGGTGTTATGTAAAGATTAGAATATAATATCAGATGGTTAAATGCGTGTTTTAAGGGAGCAGCGGAAGCGGGAAGCGGAATACAGTATGAACATTAATCGTTTTCTGTTTTCTTCTGGGCTGGCCTATTCCTAGGCCAACGAAGAGCCACGTTGTATGGCAATGCTGTCAGCGTTCTGAGCACTGTTTTGACAGCGATGTGGGTGAATTCTTTGACGCCATTTTTACAAAATACTAGTTAGTTTTTATTTATAGTTTAGGTTATGACTATGTATAATCATGATGAATGAAATCGAATTTTAAAAAAATATAATTTTATTTCATTTATTCCCTCATCATTAGGCGTAAACTAGTCACAATCGTTTTTTACGCATGGAACAAAGATTTTTTTTTATTCATGTTGACTCTTTCTACATCGTCTTTCTGTCTTGTTAAACTGCTTTAACAACAAAAAGTAACGCACCATCGCCAACTTATATTCATGGAATTAGATTTCTGGGGTCGCGAGACTATCTATAAGGGCAAATGAACGAACAATTTGGTTTTTACTCTATAAAGTCTGACAGTTCCCGCTGCCCCAAGAACTCGTGCCCCTTTTGATGATTTTTCACAAAAAAATACATTTTTGTTTGTCATGTTGTTCAATAATAAAAAAATCCCGCTTCTGCCTTCAACTTGTACCACACAAATCTCACGCGTAGTACTTAGTACGTGCGCCGTAAGTTTGTGCCATTGACCCGCATTTTGTGCGTCTACTTGTAAACTGAATTCTGATGGCGTTCTTATGGTAATTTGTTAACGCAACGTAACGCCCGGTCATGGTGTTATCAACACTGATAGTTATCTGTTTACACTTTTTTTTTAATAAACTACAACTACTGGTTGAGATTAATTTAAAATTATGTAAAAATGATAGGTAATGTATGTAATAAACTATCAGAGATGACTGAATCTATTCTTCTGAAATCATTATTTTATGTTTGTTTACTTTGACTTACGTTCTGTTGACTATGTTAGTGTACAGGGTGAATTTTACAACTGGGTGAACATAATAGCGACACCATCGGATTGTGAAAACGTAATACAGCGTGTACTTTTTTCCAAAAACAACTTGTTCGATATCTGGCTGGGAATATTTATTTTTCATAAATCCATTGATACAGTTTACATAACACACCGGATCAACTCGGGATGGATGAAATGGCGACAGGTCACCGGAACAACCTGCGACCCACGGATGCCCCTCAAGTTAAAGGGGAAAATATACAAATCCGTGATTAGACCTGTCGTATTGTATGGATCGGAATGCTGGGCTATGAAAAAGATGGATGAGAAACGATTGCATGTAGCAGAGATGAGGATGTTAAGGTGGATGTGTGGAGTGACAAGAATGGATAAAGTAAGGAACGATTTTATAAGAGGCAGTTTGAAAGTCGCGCCGGTTATAGAAAAAGTGAAAGGGAATCGTCTATCTTGGTATGGACATGTGATGAGGAGGGATGACACTCATGTGACTAAGAGAGTGATGAGTATGAATATTGATGGATGGAGAGGAAGAGGAAGGCCAAAGAAAAGATGGATGGATTGTATAAGCAAGGATATGAAAGAAAAAGAAGTAAATGATACTATGACTTGTGATAGGGGAGAATGGAAGAAAGAAACATGTTGCGCCGACCACAAGTAAAATGGGATAAGGGCAGGAAGATGATGATGAAATCCATTGATACAGTTTGTATTTCGCCGTGTTAACACAAAAGCTCATATTAAATGACTGACCCGTTAAAGCTGTATGACCTGAAATTACTTGAAGTGAAAAAAGCAAGAAAAATATCATAAAATTAAGTCATCGGACCAGTTTGATAATAATAAATGTATGCAAACGTAAGCTCGTTATCGTAGTGTCAAAGGCTTTGAATTAAACTGAGGACCAACTTTTTATTTTGACTTCTTTTCCGGCACAGTAGCATTAATTTTATGACTCGTTCTATTTCATAGGTTCGATTTGCGCAGAAGATGACAAATAATTTGTTTGTCTTTCAGGTACATAATTAGATAATGAAATATGAATTAAGATTTGTTTTTTTTCAATACGGAGAAAAGAGGGATCTAGGGAAACCCCTAATTGGCCATAATCTTAATGATCAAGTCCCAGCCAAAAAATTTGGCTAGTTAGGCCATTGGTACACAACGCGACTCTCAAGTCCGGTACTACAATACAATAATTAGAATTATATGTAATTACCAACCTTCGGTATCTTACTTAGCTTTAGTATCTTAGTTTTGGTAGGCTAGGCGACTACCACAATACAAAAAGCAGAAGCACCGTTTTTAAATAAATAAATGGTTGAAGTCAACATTTATCTTCAGAATTCCTTTTTTTTGCGTGGTAAAATCATCAAATAAATCCTTCCGCCCAGGGCGAGTGGGACTGTCAGACTTGTACTGACTAAAAGCCACGGTGTCCTTCAATAGCCCTTTATGTACCAGGGCCGCGCTTACTAGGTGAGGCGACCCCGGTAGGCTTTGGTCCATAAGACTGGCAAAATAAACTTTGTACATGAAGTAATAGATCTATTTCTACAAAGTTTATTTTGCCAGTCTTATAGGTTTACACGCCCCGAAACACCTACCACATAAGCCGTCGGCAATACAGTCATAAGCCTTACAATTATTTGATTACAAACAAGTCTGACCACTTCTAAGACAGTAATGGGAAGATACATAGTAGTTCTGCTTATGATCAGGAACTGTACTAGCCATATGACTTGCGTAATATTACATTAGTCAACATGACTAGACTGACCATTACGTAAGTACATAACAAGCATATTATTAGTGCTTTAGCTTCAATAAGTGGTAAAATATGGACTGGGTTCTGGTGCAGCGGTTGTTGGTTATGAAGTCCCAGGTTCATTTCATACAAAAGTCATTGTCTTTAGCACGAACATAAATATGCATACCTACTTCACCTCATTTTAGACTGCTAAAATCAACACCCGCCTTGACATGGTGCAGTCGGGTAAAAATAGAAACAAAATTTGAAGGGATTGTTGTCTCATAGCTAAGCAATTGGACGCTGCACTGCGTGTCGCGGGTTTGATTTCTGCTTGCGACAAATATTTAGGCTTACAGATAGTCGTGCCGGTGTCTTGAATGCCTAATATTAACATTTAGGCTTCTCTATACGGTTACTTGGTACGATAAAATGTAAAAATGGTTTTATATTTATGTTGAAAATTTACTTTTTTTTTTGCTCACTCTTCAAACGTCCATCGATGACCAAAATTACATAAAAAATAACACATTCGTCCAAACAACAACGAATTCATTTCAAAATATTAACACATTCTAATCCTTGCGTCCAATCATAACCCGTCGAGCAGTTTCGACACAAGTTGTAACAGACAGACGGACAAGATGCATCTCAACAATGTCACAGAAAGTAAAATTACGTCATATCACGTGGACTTAATACCCAGTTACTTATTAGATCAAGACTGGTAACATCTGATACGTAATTGGCCGAGTTTCCGTTAGATAACTATCTTTTGCCCGCGGGGGTACTTGGGTGACGTTGTCGAATGTACCTAATGTTTTGGTGTGTAGGAGTGATGAGTCGAGTTTTCTTTTTTTGGTTATCTTTTAATGTATTTAGGTAATAAGTTTTAACAGGTTTCTGTTTTGTTTTGATAACGGATCCTGAGTCTTTTTTTTACATGTCACAATCATCAAATGAATCCTCCCACCCAGCGCGGGACGGGTGGGACTGTCAGACTTGTACTGACTAAAATCCACCGTGAGCCTCCAAGATCCCATTACGTTCCTGGGTCACTGTAAGCTGATGAGATAGTTCTTTGAGGCGTGCGTGGAACACTACACGCCATCGATCCGGGCATGGTCTATGACCTGAAGGCGAGTCACCGCAGGTTCTACGATGTGACCCTGGCGGTAATTCTACCAGGCCATCTGGCTCGCAAGCGTCACCATCCTGTCTGAGTTGGATGACACAAAGTTTTCCTGTGTTCCGTCGATGAGCAGGACATTTTTCTGGGTGAGCTCCATCTTAGGTCTCGTTTTCCTCCCTGGGTTCCCCCATATTTATATGATGATTTATTATTTTTAGACGCATTAACGCATGCGAAGCGCATCGTAAAGATGATTTTTGAGGAAAGTTACCTTCAAACCTTCAAACGAGAAAATAGAAGGTTTAGCTTCAGAATATGAGTTGCGGTAGCCTAATTGGTAAGGCGTCTGGAGTACCTACTTACAGAAGACGCGGGTTCAAATCCCAGTCGCAGCTGAATTTGTTCTTTCCTCAAAAATCACCTTATCATTTATGACAACTAGAATGTTTAAAATGTAATGATGAAGTCTGACGGAGGTCCTCAATAAATTTCATACTACAATCTAATTTGACTTTCACATCTGCCGGTTATTTAAACTGAGTTAAAATAAAACAATAACACCTATATTGTAGCATTGCAATAATTCCTGTCATTGCACTCATGCACTATAGGTATCAATTGCACATCAAATAAGGCTGTGATCACAGAAACATACTCGATCGCTGGAAATGGGTAGAAAGATTTTAAAATAATGCCCGGGGTTTTTTATATTATTTTTTTCGATATTATTGTAATTTTCTATTACAAAAGTTGTCGAAGGTTTGTGAGGGAATGGATTTATTGATATTTGTAACTCTTTTCTGCAAAAACGAATGAATGGATTTGTGATGTTTGGTACATAGATAGTTAATAATCTACTTATGCTTAATACATAGGATATTTTTTATTCCGATTTTTGTCATCCCGTGGAATATAATTTTCCAGTCGTAGCGAGCGAAGCCAACGGGCCATTTTTACGACAGTTTCTTATCAAACAAATAATCTTAAAAAAATTTCTTTGGAAAGAAAAATTAGAACCGTGTGCAGGATTCGAACCTGCGACATTCAGATTCAGTATATCCGAGGCTCATTTCCAACCGAGCTACCGAGGATCTTTTTCTTTCCAAAGAAAGTCTTTGAAATTCGCTACGCATGCGTTAATGCGTTTAATATTTATAAAATATAAAGTCGTCTTTAGTCGTATCACATGACTGCAGCTTTACACATAACAATTACGAAATTGAACGATATAAGATAGTCGTATGTTGTAAGTTAATAAAAGTATTAACGGTCTGTTTGAGACAAGGTTATTTATTGTACGAGAGTGGATCTTAGAACTGATAACGATTGAGTTTAGATTTCTGTGTGGTTTTAATAGAGTGGTAATGGCAGTGAATGTACTTTGTTTTCGGTTATAATTAAATGATTGTATTCGGAAAGAACTGAAAAGTACCTATTAAAATGATAATTTACAACCGCGGATGTCTTGGAAAAAAATGTTGGCATTGTGCTACCGATTACTTGAAAGCATAAGAAACTAAGTCAATCCGCGAAGTAGATATAATGCGACGAAACCCTCGTAACTGACGTGTCTGTAGGACTAGATGTGTGTGAATGTGGAAGAGACGAAAGGAGTTTGGAAGGATCGTAGCAGGTGGCGATCTGTAGTGAAAAAACTTGAGGATAAACTAATGCTTTTTCACTGTATATGGAAACAAACACAAATTGTTTGTGTGTCTTTTGAAGTTAAACTTACAAGTACAGAAAATGATAAAGGGAAGATAAATAATATTAAATTAAATAACATAATTACTAATGTGAAAAACTGTTTCAGCGACTCCTATAGACAAACAAAGTTCAGCGATCCTTTCATTTATTCATCAAGAAATTTTACAGTTAACTTTTTTTCTAGTCATTAAAATATGCTTTATGTGTACTGTTGTTGCTGTGTCATTCGACATGCGGTTTGTGTCAAAAAGGCAAAGAAAACAACACGATAGATAAGGTAAAAAATCTTCTATTCAAAAAACAATAAAACCAACTCATTTACTAAACATCTTACATAACTTGAGAATCACCCACACTCACTCACCAAAATAAAATGAAAAACATTTAGGTTTTACGATCGAAACCATTTTTAACCGACTTCAAAAAAAGGAGGAGGTTCTCAATTCGGTCGGTATGTTTTTTTTTTTTTTTTTTTTTTTTTATGTATGTACATCGATTACTCTGTGGTTTCTAGTCCGATTAGTGTAGTTCTTTTTTTGTTCAATGCAGGATACTTGCAGTTTGGTCCCATAAAAATTTCATCAAATTTGGTTCAGTACTTTTTATTTTGTGAGCATTTTTATTAATTTCGCCTACTTGGACGACATGATGATCTTTACTTTTTGCGTGTTTGTTACGCGATTACTTCGCCAATTGTGGACCGATTTTCAAAATTGTTTTTTGTTGTACTAGGGATCGTTCACCTTAGGGAATACTGCAAGTTTCATCGAACTCTGTTCAGCATTTTTTGAGATAGGGAATTTTATTGGAATTTTCTTTTATGTACACAACATGGGCGATGTTAATACCGGTGCTACGGATTACAAAATTCTAGTGCACATGTAAGAAAATGATGTATTTGCCAAGAATTTGGGTTGAATATTGAAACTAAAAAGAGTAAAATAAAAAACTTTTTTCAAAAAAAATTTAACCGCCTTCAAAAACAACCACAAAAAAGGGTAAAATAACCTACAAAATAACTTTTCTTTCGGAAGTCGGTGGCAAAAAGACATCGAAATAATAAAACAAAGCCACCGACTTCCGAAAGAAAAGTTATTTTGTAGGTTATTTTACCCTTTTTTGTGGTTGTTTTTGAAGGCGGTTAAATTTTTTTATTTATAGATTGGCCATAACAGTACTAATTGTTATCGTTATTAGTCAATTGACATAGTTTTTTTATGGCTAGAGTTAAAGACTAAGGTATTATGTTAGGACACGAAGGTTAGACTAAATAATGGTTATACGTAAATGAAAATTAATTTTGGGGAAACTGGCAGCAATTAACGTTATATGATTAAGGTTTTTTTCAGAATATGTGCCACAACCACGCGACGTGATGATAGCTGCACTGTATTTAATAGGTCAATGTGGCCCTGGAATGTAAAGGGTACTTGAATTTTAGTCAGTGTACTAATCTGACAATCCCTTTTACCCAAAGTTGTAGGACTCAGTTGATGATTTACCATCTAACTTCAAAAAGGTGCTAAGAAGCTAGTCATACGTAACCACAACTAGACCGCATTGGTCGCTGCGATTTGGTTAAGTTGTGGTACGTGTGAAAGAAATAAGTAGACAGAACAGTTTCAATTGCAATATCTTGAATGTCGATGTAATCGTAGGCCCCAAAGATGTTTTCTATGCACTCATGCAGGTAGCGGGCTCTCGACACTCAGAGAAAATTGCAAAGTCATATGTATGAGTATGCAATTTCTCCCGCTTAGATACACTCCAAAATTGAACATAGCAATACTACTTATTGGTCGTAGAGGATCGAAGGGCCTAGCTGGACAAAACGGAATCGCTTTTGAAGTGGCTTATTTTTGTTGATAACAACAATAACTCTGTGATTGACTTTTTAGTAGTCTATGTTGGTAATTATAACCGCAATGATAGAATTTTGACGAAAATAGTGATTCAAAATCAAAATAAATCATTTTTAGATGAGGATTTAGATAGATTAAGTACCAGTAAATTATGTTAAACAATTAAATTCATATTAACACATCTCATAAACATGAGTTTTTGAAATAAATTAAAATGAATATCAATAAATTATACACTATGATTTCGTTATTATAATTGTAGTTATTAATTAGTTTTAATATTTTGCGTTTTTGATTGGTCTTGATCTGGCTCAAACCAGAAAAAATATTTGGATTAATCAATAAGAAAGTTTACTTTTTCATCTGATTGAGATATACGCTTGCAATTGAAGTTGCATTTTCTCTCCTTAGCAGTCATTATTTGCCTTTTTTTAGCGTTATTATAATCATCAAATGATTCCTCCCGCCCAGGGCAGGGCTGGGAGGGACTGTCAGACTTGCACTCACTAAAATCCACGGTACCGCGTTATTCCGGCGACCCCGGCAAGCTTTGCCACTAAGGGCGCCCCGTCATTTTGCTGACAGCTTTTTGAGGCGTGCGTAGAGCACGACTCACCTTAGACCCGGAGCATGGTCTCTATGGTCGGACAGCGTGTCACCGATTCCTCGCCGTCCGCAGTAGTCAGAAGTTAATTCAGAAGTTTAGAGTTACAAGTTTACTTTTTTTCTAGTTTTATTAATACTTATTACGTTAGTATTCTAGGTATTTCACCTAAACTAGTCTAAGTCTAGATGTCTAGAAAGTGCCAAAAGACTACTTGTATAATGTCAAAGGTCAAAACTTCAGTTAGAATATTAAACAGGTTTAGTTCAAAAATGCGCGCAAGCGCATGATGTTATAGTTCAAGTTAGAAGGTGCTACTTAACATGGAGTTGTTTATACCATATTTATATACTTAATGTATTTTTAATTAGATTAAAAATATCCAGATTGATAGTAGGCCACTGAATATTGAAGCCAAAAACACGGGGTATTTATGGTGAAATTATAATTTTTATTATTCCAGATTTGAATCTATCACTGAGATAAAATCCCGTCATTCTATTCCTACGTAAAACAAGTGAACATCTTCAAGAAAAAAAAATGTGTGCGTGGCGCTTGCTCATACATCTATCTATCTATACATATAATAAAACTGTAGAAAAGTTATTTTTGTACTTAAAAAAAAAACTCAAAAAATATAGCCAGGGTATTAAAGGACAACCAATAGAACCCATTTCTAGCATTTTTAGAATTTTTGTCTGTTTGTCTGTTTATCTGTTTGTATGTTTATTTGTCCAGGTATCACGTAAAATGTACGAAATTAATGTAGATAACTTTTATACACAACGATTAAGCGTAACTTGGAGAGCAATTTAGTTTTTGTTTCATTGGAATCGGTTCAGTCTATCAAAAGATATTTGAATTTAAAGTGTTTTAGAAGTAAAATTACGGGTGCACTTTGGTCTCACAATTTGATTTCGTACGTCACGTATAAATTAATTGTGTGGTGTGGTGTGGTGTGGTGTGGTGTGGTGTGGAGTGGTGTGGAGTGGTGTGGTGTGGTGTGGTGTGGTGTGGTGTGGAGTGGTGTGGAGTGGTGTGGAGTGGTGTGGAGTGGTGTGGTGTGGTGTGGTGTGGTGTGGTGTGGTGTGGTGTGGAGTGGTGTGGTGTGGTGTGGTGTGTTAAATATTTTTGATTAATCTAAGAAAATTCTAAATACACGGTTTATATGAAAAACGTGGCCTGAATTAAGCGCTTGCAACTAATAAAATACATTGTTAAATTCCGACATCCACGCGAACGAAGTTGCGGGCACAGCTAGTTTATAAAAAAATGGCTTCACTTAAAACATTTCGTTTTGTTTCAAACACGGAATCTGGACATTTTTTATTAATTTATTGATGTTTTTTGAACTTTACAGTAACACGGTATAATTTATTATCTCTCTATCTTATTTTGACTAGCTTTATATATCAGGTTTCAGATACCAAAACCAGAAACAAATCTTAGCCAATTCTAAAAACACACTTAAATGATTCCTATCACACTTACCGGACAACTCTCATAATATCTATCCAAATCGTCTGTTCGCTGCCATGGTACAGTGAAAGTAAAAAATATTACGTTAATAACAAAATAAAAAAGTTCCGACAATTTGCGCCTGCGCCGACATAAGTAATGACGGATTATGGCACTTGGCAGGCACTTGTTGACCTTTACTATCTACATTGTTACATCTTACACTTTTACTGGCTATTTGACGGTAGTTTCCTGCTAGTTTCCGAACGAAGAGTATTTGAAAGGGAAAAGAATACTTTTAAAATAATGATCATCATTGTATTTTCATAATTATTTCAATCTTATCGCTTGTTAGCAAGACCACGATGGCTCGGTTGGTAAGATCGTCGGTTGTCGGATGTTGGAAGCATCGGATGTTTAATAGCAGTGTCAATGTTACATTTATTTGTGGGACTGTCTAAGTAAAACACCATGGTCCTGAAGAGCAAATGATATGGCACAGTTTTAACCTTTCTTTTCTGTAGAACAAAGTGTATTATTCAGTTACTTCTAACGATCAATGACGCTCCAATCAGCGGGGCGGGATGGCTCATTTTGTTGATTTTAAACTGTAACTTTTGTTTACGATAGATTATTGTAACAGCCCTAACAGAGATTATAATACGTAACGGTAAGCCATAGATAATCTCGACTTAACAATTCCTTACTGGCTTAATGACTAAAGTGCCTTATAAACACTTATAATGCGATCCGGTTTGATTACTTTGTAATAGACTTTAGTATGATTTTCTATTGCTTAATCACCATCTGCCTAAGCCTTTTCCCAACTGTGTTTGGTTGCTTCCAGTCCAACCAGATGCACCTAAATATCAGTACCTATTTTTAGGAACGACTTCCTATCTGACCTACAAAATCTTTAATCTATTGAGTAATTTTCCAGTTAAAGTGTTGTGGAGGGAGGTGATGGAAGGAGCTGCTGAAGTCAGCACTGGAAACACCAAAGTAAACCATACGTTGGAGAAAGAAATAAAAATTCACTTGCACAAACACCGTGCGGGAATTGATCCCACGACGTGAAACACAGCAGTTGATAGCTCGACCACTACGCCAACCCTACTGTCGAAAAATAAAGAAAAAATCAAGTTTGACATATTTTTGGACTTTTTTATCGGTTTTTACAGTTTGTCGTATGTTACGTTATCATGCACCATATTTTACAGATTCAACTATCCCATTTTACCTTATTTATTTAAAGTCCCAAGTTTTATCTCGTGCCTCCCAAAATACCATCCCAAAAACTAGTACAGCATAAACAATATCCGGCTGAACTTTCCCGAGTCATGATCACACCGTTAAATCAAACCCCTCAGGCTCAAGATCGAGAAGATATGACACAGTAAACATACACCCTGAATGTGTACCTACCTGATCCCGAAATTCACATACAAAGTTATGGAATTAGTCATAAAATGGATTCGTGACTCAAATATCTAACCTATGCATTGTGTGTGCGATTGTACCTTTCATATCTCAGCTGTCTTACCACTCAATTTTCAACTTTACCATTATCCAAAAAGGTATGGTTTTCTTTGCACGTTGAGGAGGATTTAGGATGTTTTGAAAAATTTGATAATAAACGATGCCAGTTGACATTCGATAGAGGGCGTCATGTGATGTCATTAAATCAGTACGGCAACAAAATTTAGGGCTTAAAGGGGCTTACGATAGGGAGGAGTACGTTTATACCATCACGGTGACTGCGAGGGGGAAGATTGGCAGTTCAGTATAAATAGGCAGTCGGGAAAAATATTTTAGCGTACCTACGTGTTAATGGGAACGTGCAATGTAAAATATTGTGTCCTTTAGATATAAATGTGCTATGAAGTCATCGACCTCGTATTTGGCCACGATTTGTCTAAGGACATATTAGTTAAGATCAGTGATAATAGTTGAGTGTGAAGAAACGCACACGTGTGTGACCTGACCCAGGTTAAAATACTTTAACCACCGAAGCTTATCTCGAAAGAATAACGTCCCTACTCCACAAAATTAATTTCTCAGAAAAAAATGTCGTGTAAGTTTAACAAAAGCAGAAAGAAAAACATGATAAAATAAACCTTATTGGTCTGTTTTCCTGGAAAAATCAATCAAATGAAAAACAACCTTCAATGTTCCGTAACAACTCACATTATCAAACTTAATGAGTGCTAACAGAATATTTTTTGTTGGCAACTCCATGGTTACTGATAGACACATATTTTTCTTTGAGAATGGGAAGCATAGCTAATTTGATTACCGGTTCAAACGGCCGTCATGCGCACCGCTCCTTTGATCGGCAAAAATACAGATATGTGGTGTGCTCTGCCTTATATCGTGGTGTGAGGTATGAGCGGTAGCGAGCGCGATAAAGGATCATCAGTAACGAATGTGAAGAGAATTTCGCTATACACGTAAATCCGCTTGCATAGTCATCAAAGTCATAGAGATTGTTAAATCCATTTCTTCTATAATTGAGGATTGTAAACTAAATTGACACATTGATTTTTCTACAAAGAGCTATTTGTGTTGCAAATAGATTTTGATAATAGAAAATGCAGAATTAAATAAATAAAAAGAAAACCATCACTTCTGCTTCAACAACAAAATGTTCTACTATATCTATGTTTTTAAATATATCTATGTATAAGAGTTTGAAATAAACGATTTGATTTGATTTTACGAAGATAAGGTCTCCGAGATACGAAACTGCGAGTTACGAACTCTAAAAAGTGACAAATGATAATGAAACTATGATCGCCATATTTCCCCGCCAACTGCTCACAACTTGGACTACAATCGGATAGTGCCTGAGGCATATCGTTCCCCGCTTTAGCTAATGAGATGTCAGTACAATCATTTGTGCTTTAACCTTACGCGATGAGGTTTTTGGCCTTTCATTTTGCCCGCCTTTAATTCTACCATTAATTAATTTAAGACGCATAGTGTGCCAAACACATGTGAATATGGACATAAATAGGCCAAGGTACACGTGCTTAAATTAAATGAGATGACAAAATATCGTTGTTTACTTTTCCATTGTCGACTGCTTTTTGTGGGTTATTAAGCCTTTTATTTTAAAGCAGGAAGTCGTTGATATTGCCCATGCTCCAAATGTGGTGATCTTGTCCTACATTTCTTTATTATTTTAAATCATCAGTGTACAAAACTCATTGAATTATGAAATAGTATTACTGCCATGTTGTTGACCTAAAATTATTTGAAGGTGTGTCTCACTTAAAATGTAATTCAAACAGTTAAAGTTCATGCTAGTCAAAGTATTCAAAATCTTCGTCTAACATTTATTTCAGTTAAAAGATTCCAATGTCATAATCGTCCTGACATTCAAAAAAGTGAATGAGAATCCTTGAACTAACCGCAAGTTCGTCACTGCAACTATTACATTTTTAACTTAATAAATTATTGAAATAATCTACAGTTAACAAGTCAGCGTCATTTAGTGTTAGCCAACGCTACATTTCTTAGCATTTTTTTTCTAGAGAATGGAATGAGATCGCGTCGAACCAAGGCAAGCAAGATTTTGAGCGAACGGCTTAAAAAGTGAAAATGGATATGTGCCTCCGCAACCCAAATTATACACCCAGGTCAAGAAACAAGGTTAGTTGATAAAACTTAATTATATATTTTTTCTTAAACGACGAGCTGTGTAAAACACTGTGCAGTTTTAACAATTATGCATGATAATTACAGGAAATATTGCAATGTGTAATTAGCGTTAAAAAGAAATTGTTTGTATGAGAATTCGATTGGAAGATAAAAATGATGTTAAAACAGTGGTTATTTTGACCAAAAAGCTGGTCACAGGTCAACACTTTCAAGTAATATTTTTGTATGGAATTGTCGGTAGTTAATTTTTGACGCCACAAAAATTTTTTTATGTAATTGCGGAAAAAATATAGATAAGATAAAGTCAGACTAATATAAAAATTTACAAATATACTAGTTCTTTCCTATGACACAATTCACTGCTGCATTCCTGTTAGTTTTAGTGTACTGTTAAGGAAAGAATATCTTTCCTCGATAAATGGACTATCCACAGCCAATTTTTCTTCTACTTTTTTATATACTCTATCAACCAAACGAACAGTTTTTTAAAATAGTATAGATTTTTATTATCGTGACTACTCTTCAGTAGAATTCCAACACTCAATCTACAAGACTGTTCCTAAAATATGCATGTTGTACTACCAAAAACATCACAAAACTAACTAAAAAAATAACAATCAGCACCCAACAGCATACATTTGAAACAAACCCCGAGCTTTATTAAACAAAAACTAAACCAAACAAAAAAACACAGTGCGCAAAACGAACACACACCAGACAAAAACGTAAAAAGGCAAAATTTTCCAATTACGCGTAAGCTTTAACATTTCAAAGCCGCTGTCCGTATCACGGCAAAGACCTAGACGTTTTCCATTCGCATTATGTGACTAATTGAATAAAAAAGTAAATCTTTTATAACAAAGGTTATAAGGATGCGGTTTATCTTCGCATCGCCTCAGGTGGTACGGGTAATTATTATTTTACTTTGTACTTGTATGTTTTATTTTGTTCCCCTGTGTTCTTTTGCTAACCTCCATTACTGTTGTCTTTAACATAAATTCTAATCGTCATTTGGACTTGAGTCTGGTATACTGTGGGTGTTTTTCTTTGAATTTATAAATGTATTTTGTTTTGTGCTTAGAATTATTGTTTAAATTTTTTGTATCTTAAAATAATGAATCAGTTTGGTTCATAATGATGGTAATTGAAATTAACGAAGATGTGTGGATCGATGTTGACATTTATTTTATTACCAGTTTGTTATTTAGACCACTGTGCAGAAACCATGTAATCACTAGTAAGTACTATAATAATTATTTTTAGGAAAAAAAAACCACAAACATAATATCATTCTGCAAAAAACCATCCAAAAACAAAGACGTTTGATGTACAATCGAGTACAGAGGTGATGTTTTGTCCCGATGTCCCTATCAACGGCCCGCGGCGTACCGTCCCGGGGCGTAGTGCGCGTATCATGGCGTACTGTGCGTACCCATACGCGTGCCGATGACGTGTCACGTGCTTATTAATTATATGAGTAGTTCTGTATGATTGTGGTTTTGAGTTTTAAAACATCAAAGGGATTGAGGATTTGGTAGTTATGCATATTATTATGATAATATCTTGATCGCTTTCTACTTTGATTTAAAAACAAAAGCATATCGCTAGTATAAAAATTTCATGTAAACTTCAACGATGGGTTGTGGGACTTTTCAGGCATAATACCGCGACTCTGAAACGCAAAGGCCATGTGAAAGAACACAGATTTTTTGTCAGTAAGAGTCTAACAGTACCTCTTACACTCTACGCAGGGTGGGAGGACACATTTTATGAATTTTCACCAAGAAAAACTCTCAGTCTAAGTTAGAAATATTTGGTTGTTTTTTTTAACCGATGAAAGAATAAGAAGGAATTTCTCAATTTAACACGTTCCTATATTTTTTTTTAAAAACGCAACTAGACTACAGAAGGAAATTATTTGCGACATCTTTCTTTACACAGCAGGTTAGATGAGTAAGTCAGCGAAGATATTACTATTTTGTTATAATAAAAACACCTGGCTTTCTGAAACTATAGGTATATGAGGTGCGATTCCAATATGAAACCAAATCTGTCTAAAATTTTTTTTAAGCATTGGCGTTTTAGCCCATTGGACAATAAGTGATTAACAAAAAAAAAACATCCAAGAAATAACTTTTTCATTACGTAGGTACATACAAATACTCTAAAATTCAACTGACTTTGAACACAACAAAGATCACAGAGTGTGCAATGCTTGTATTGTTATTGTTAACAAAATATTGACTCGTTTCGTGAGAACTAGAACAATAAGGACAGACCTCGCATTGAACTTCAAAACACATAAACATGATGTGAAAATGAGTCACACGATGTTGTAAGATTATATCGTCCCCGTAGTTGGAAAATTAAATAACTCTGATTTTGTAGTTTTGAGATAAACGCGATTTAGTGTTTTTTTTTCAGTTAATGTACATTTGTTAAAAAATGTGAGACAATTTTACTGTCGCTAATTTGATATTTTGTGGACCTGATTACCTTTTACATTATGCTTTAACAAACTGAACTCAATCTTTAACGATAACTAAATAACACATAAAAAATCAAGTTGTTTAATTTTGCCACAACTGTTATTTATAACGTACTAAAATTATCTACTTATTTTAGCTATTTATTTAGTTTTCCTACGAACTAAATACATTTGGTAGAGTAAAATTTGGTGAAATAAATGCAGTTATTGAATTTATCAAACTCGAAATATTTTGAAATGTAAAATTTTGTGGCTTTGTACGTTACTATTACTTCGATATTTTTTGAATTATTATTGGTACCATATAAAATAAAAGTTGTTTTATGATTCGCACCCTTCCTGTAAAAAAGCGGTAAGTACACATCGGACAAGTTTCAAGTCATGAGAGGTCTACACACCCTTGTAAAGCGTCTTGGAGAGTTTCCACACGATCAACTGACAGGCATACATCATCAGCATAGATAGATAGATATATTCTACTTTATTGTACACCAAAATTGTTACACAACTATTATAAACTTTACTAATGCTATGGTTATAATGACGGTCTTATCGCTTATAGCGATATCTTCCAAAAAACCAGAGTGTGTCAAGCACGGGAACCCTATACGTCTTACTCTTAGCCAGTTCGCCCTGAAGCGTGAGATGTCGAAGACGCTTTTATCAGTGCGAAAATTGAGCATCATTTAGCAGAGCCGAGAAATAGAGTGAAAATAACGTGGGAGCCACGACACAACCTTGCTTCACATCGCTGGTTATATTAATTAGGTCTGAGAAATCGTTTCCATCCAGCCTTTTTCAACACTATCCAAAGTAGAGCGCGCGCGATCGAAGGCCTTTTTTAAGTTAACGAAACACATTTACAGAGGACGGTTTTGTTCAAGGCTTTTCTCTTGAATTTGTTTCATTATGAAAATGCAACAGTTTCTCTGCTGGGTGTAAACCTGCACTGGGTCTCTGGAAGTATCTATTCTACAAGGTTTGATAAACGGCTATCTACGAGTATGATATGAGCCAGTACCTTCCCAGTGGAAGACAGGAGATAGAGATGCCTCTGTAAGAACCACGGTCCAATAATTCACCTTTACCCTTATAAAATTTGCAAATGGAGGCATTTTTCCAGTCTTGGTATACAATTTTGGCTTCCCTTGAGCATTTGCAATAAGTTGAAGAGCCTATTTTGTATTTGTGGACCAGCATATTCGTAAACCTCTGATGGTAGACAGTCGGCTTCTGGTGTTTTACCGTTCTTCAATCTTTTGACGGCTGACATGAATTTACCAAAGGTCTGCTTAGTTCTCCTTGATGGGACGGCATTCAAGATTTCCAATGTATGGTAAATCAGTTATCTGAGAGCAGAGATTCAGAGCGTTATTGAAATGTTCAGCCCATCTATTTAAGATTTGCTTATGATCTGTCAGTTTAAAGTCCCTGTCACGAGTATATTATAATATATTGGTGCCTATTTCTTAATTTGGGTCCGAAAATTGTTTTCAAGCCTTCGATAAATCTGCTCGTTTGGTTTGTGTCAGCACAGAGTTGCATGTCTATTGCTATATCCAGCCACTATTGATTTTTAAGTCACGGATCTTAATTTTAAGTTCGCATTGAATGGATTTTCGTCTAACGGTGTTTGATAGAGATTTCAGTTCTAGTCTGTAGCTTTCAAGAAATGCTCTGATTTCCTTGCCTATGTAAGTCATCGAACCAGTTCTGGTTTTTCTTTAGTGGTTATGGTATAGTACATGACACGCTATCATGAAGATTTTTGGCATATAAACGCCTTGGCGCCGAAACAACACAAACATTCACTGGTTTCTTATGCGCTGTGCGTCGAGGGGCTTTTATTTACAAACGCACCTTCGATCGAATAAGTTGATGGTCTGACCAGCACCCAACAATACTTGTTGTTACCAAGATGTGATTTAGATCTTTTTTACATACAATAATGTAATCAATAAGGTGCCATTGCTTGGATCTAGGGTGCATCCACGAGGTATTATATTTTTCTGCTAGGTGAAAGAAGTTATTAGTCAGGCACAGGTCAAACTCTGAGCACAGAGTGAGAAGCACCAAGCCATTAGCATTGCAGTTCTAAGCTGGGCAGATCGTCATCCTATGCTTCACCGTGTTCTTTGGGCGGTCCACACAGTGGTGACACCCGGGTGTATCCTCCCGCTGAATCCGAAACAGGACCCTCCCGAAACAATCGTGTCCGGTGAGGACCTGCGCCAGACGGAAGATAGAAGACGGAAGCCGTAGCGCCTATCCAGCCACTCCTCAAAAAGGGGTCTTACCGCCGCGATTGCGGCGTGCCCGTGCTATAGGTACCTACTAATGTTTTTCTGCTGCAAATTATTCGATAATGGATTTAAACGTAGGTACCCTACGTAGTTTCACTCTTAAAATAATGTTTAACGAAAATACCCAACAAAAACAATTTGTGTGACAACCTAAAAGTAACCTTAGTTCTTCTAATTAAGAGTCAAAATTCCATTGAAAGCAGAAGAGTTATCAACTTCTCCCACAACTCAAAATGATTGATATTCAAACAGATAACATCAAGTATTTATAAATTAAGTGCGTTATTTGAGAATTCTGCATAGCAGAATTAAATAAATAGAGTTATTTAGTTTTCCTAGAACTTAGTTAGTTTTGTGAAAGAATTTTGAAGTTGAGGAAAAATTCAACAACTCATGTTATTTAATTTATTTGACATTCAACTTATCATTGACCACAGTTATTGATTTATTTACTGAGTTATTTATTTTTCCTTTAAAAAAATATTGTTTGTCTGAAGATATTTATTATTCCATCTATCCGACAAAAATAGCTATATTTTTGGAACGGAATAAGATACGAAAACGCCTGTAAGGCTCAAATATGCGGCATATTTTAGGTGTTTCGAAAATAGGGAAAAGTCAGTATCGCCAAAATCGGAGTTATTTAATTTTCCAACTACGGGGACGATATTACCCATGTTTTTACATCACCTTGCAAGGTTTAGTGAAATTAATGTGTGGATATATAGATCTGGATCTATAAAGATAACTTGGCACGTATGGGGATTTAGGCTATTAAAGGGATGTGATTTGAAACGAAAACTTTAGAAATCTTCACTTTATTCTAAAAGAAAATATCCACCATTCATGATGCTTTTTTAAATAATTCTCTCCCTTGAAATTATATCCAATAACAGATTATGGGACTAGTCCAATAATATGGCAATATATTTAACATTACCAAAAACTCTAATTTATAAGATCTATTTTGGCTAAATCTTTTTTAAACCAAACAAACCCAAAATCCTTAAACCACCCAAAAACCCAAACAACCCCTACTCCCCCCAACCCGTTAAACTCCTCAACATTCTTATCCTCCATATTGCAATCGCAGCGATCTCACAAAACACGAAGTGCAAGGCAGCAGAACCGGCCAAGTTAATTTAGTGGCCGATAATTAAAGGCCGTCGGGTGGCCGGTGGCCGGCGCGAGGACCTACGGGGTCCGAACATGCTGAGATGTGTATTTTTGTCTAATAAGGGGGTGGGAGGGGCGGGGTGTACCGAAGAGGTTGTGTGACTGATTGTACATGAGATGGGTGATTTGATTGTTATGAGTTGAGAGGGCATGATGAAGGAGGAGCGCCATAATCACGGATTTTATGGTATCTTCAGCATTGTCATGTTATCGGAAAGGTAAAGGAAAAACGAGGTAAATAAACTGTTGTTAAGTAGTTAGTTCTAAATAGTGCTTTAACCATACCAGTAACCCTAGTTCGAGTTTTCACAATTTTACTTTACAGTATTTACAGCGTTTCTTGTATGAAAAAAGGAACAGCGCGAAGAAAGAACTAATTTGTTTTTGAAAATTGTAAATTACCAGTATACTTTACGTCTCAAATACTGAAAACTCGTTCTAAGGGTACAGTATGAAAACTTAGGCCATTGTGGTGTCTGATGGTAACGTAATGATAAAATAATGTGATCTTGTTGAGTGTCATCAAACTAATTCAATTATAACTACAAAAGTTATGATAATCATAACCTAAAATTATTGATCAAGAATCAAATCATAGTTTTGTTTTAATGTCGACGACAGAATATCGTCTGTAATTTGATCGTCATAAAAGATGGATGTTAAGCTTAAGGGCCTTTTGCTTATGGGCTCTTTTTTTTTTATCGTGGTAAAATCATCAAATGTCCACGGTGTCCTTCAGTAGCCCTTTATGTTCCGGGGTCACGGTAATAGAAATAAGTCCCGCGACCCCGGCAGGCTTTGGCCCTCTGAGAGGGGGCCCCGTCATTTTGCTGACAGCTCTTTGAGGCGCGCGTGGAACACGACGCGCCGTCGACCCGGGCATGGTCCATGGTCGGACAGCGAGTTGCCCTTTACTCGCTGTCCGCATGCCCGCGCCTACGGTGGCCGGAGATCGTCTTGCGACGTGCGGCGCCGTGGGCGTACACCACCGCGGTTGGGGCGGAGGGAGGACGCTGTCCTCTCTCTCTCGCGGCCCGCCGCCTCCTTCACGAGCATTACTGCCTCGCAGAAGGCGGCGACCGCTTCCCACTCCGTCTCGCTCCGCAGCATGGCCGAAACCAATGCCGGGCGCGAGAGGTCTCCGCCTATCGCCGCCGTGAGGACACGTCGGTGCTCTGCCCAAGCTGGGCAGTCTTGCACCGTATGCTCTACTGTGTCCTCCGGGCGATCTTCGCAGTGGTGACACCCCGGCGTTTCCTCCTTTCCCATCAGCCACAGGTACCTCCCGAAACTTCCGTGTCCGGTGAGGACCTGCGTCATACGATAGGTCAGGACGCCGTGACGTCTCTCCAGCCACTCCTCAAAGAGGGGTCTTACCGCCGCGATTGCGGCGTGCCCGGCCGTCGGTTGCGACAGTCGTCCACTCCATACTACCCTGAGCTCGCGCCGGAGCTCTTCCCGCCACGCCTCGACTTCTCGAGGCAGCGGGGTCGTGCATAGGCCCTAATGTCAGAGAGCTATGGTCAAGACAATGACCTCATAAAATAAGTTGAAACAAAATAAATGTATTAGAAGTCAGCTTGCTATCAAGTAAACGACTTAAGCTGAAGTATTTAGGGTTTCTTACGCCAACAGCTTAGCTCACATAATTAACATAGAAACTAAAAGTATTTGCCTATTTTCAGTATCTAGTTTATCTTTCTCAAATAGATTCTAAAACAAAATAAAGAACAGAAAATTCTACTCAACCAACTAGGTATTTCTATCCCTTCAAAATCCAGACTGCGATTTGCATATTTAAAACTGAATACAATTAAGCTGACATTTTTAGAGAAATTTATATACAAAATATTGCAAAACCAAATCAATTCTATTAGTTGGAACTAGAAAACGTTTTTAACTTGACCACTCTCGTCAACGTATTTTTAAAATGCAAACGTCAATTCGAAAAACGGAATTTGTTTATTTAAAAAAAAACGCGAAACTATCAATAAACCAATTAAAACCGAAAGGTCAATTTTTCATCGACTTCAATTCGTAAAATAGAGTGAAAAAATGTTTATATCGAAAAGTCGAGGATTCATGTCTGGTATACCGAAATAAAATTCTGAAAGTCGATTGACTGACGACCAATGGATAGCGTTTGTATGTAAAATGTAAATAAGTCAACGTCTTTTTTTTTGGTCGGGGACGTGGATGACTGTCACACCGTTGTGTAACTGCAAAATGAAATACTGATATGATTATTTCAGATATTGGCTTTTCCCTATAACAATCAAGTTTAAAAATTTAATGACTCAATTAAATACATACAAATACAGTTTTTTTTTCCGTAAATAACTACTCAACATGTAATTAATAAAATTCAACATATCCATAAAGTACTACACCAAAAAAGAAACAATTTCACTTTCTTTCCTTACTCGTAGCATCGTTCCATACCAATTAGTAAGTACATTTTTTTAATTTCGATCCAAAAAAGTACAAAAAATTACTTTCTTCTTTTCAAAAACGTTTAAAAGTAACATTTAAACATAGCAACGAAGGAATTCGCCCAGAACGTCGTTAAATTAAGAATCAGACAAATTATAGTGATAAATTTTAATGTTGTGCTTATTTACTTGCCGTCCAAATATGGCTGATCAAACTACGTGTTGCAAAATTATTCGAAGAGGAAAAAGTTTAGTTGATTTTGTCTAACTATTAAAAAAATAAGACAAGAATTATTGATGAAGGTCGGCAACCTTGAGTTTTATTTTAACGACGCGCGTTTATATAGTTGGTTGATTTTTATAAATGAATAGGTTTTTTTAAATTGTCGAATTGAACTAGGATATTAATTCTGATGCAACTTTGACCATATTTCTAAAACCAGTGGGCTTTTTCTTGTATATTATTCTTATAATCCATTAAATTATAAAAGGTAAAAAAACAAGAGTAATAACTTTAAATATCACAGTTATATTGCATTAACAGAAAAAGCTTTTGTGTTATTATTGATAGTTTAAGTACGATTCCTGAAACATTTTTTAACTAACCTAAAGTATCTGGCTAATCCTAAGATTTACATCAACATAGTGTCATGTTCACAATCCCTCAAACAGAATCACATAAATCAGTCACATTACACTACTGTGTGACAGGCAGCCTTTGCAAACGAATTGGCGTGAATTGTCACTTGTATCTGAAAACGTTCGGCCAGTCGGGGTTTTAGAGGCAGAATAAATAAAACAAAAACTGCCGTCAGTTATATTTTAACTGACAACTCTATTCAAATGAAACTTCTCGAAAATGTCAGTTAAGCACGAAATAAGAGCTTTTCTGAAGTCTGTACATTTCACTTGTCTTCATCTCAGTGCTTGACTATATTTTTAAAGTCTTTTTATGTTGCCACAAACATTTATAACTTACGGATTTGTTGTAAAATCCCATAATTAATGGCTGTTCTTAAACTTAAGGTTATTCCTATTAAAAGCCCAAAATTATACTGAAGATGAAGTAGATCGGTGATGTGGCGAACTGTTTCAATGAAATCCAAATTAAACAGAAAAGTATACTAAAAACTTCGATTGAAATACATAGAGCTAATTAAAAAAATAAGTCCTCCTGCCTTGATGAAATCGAAGGGACTGACAGACTCTTACTATCAAAACCCCTATTTCTTCACATGCACTATGAATTCCAGGTTTACAGTATCCTGCCCCCTACTTCTGCGACCCCATTAGGCGTTTGACCCTATCAATTTGCTAACATCTGTTTGAAGAGGTCGTGGCAAACTTTAAACTCTAAAATTGAACTGTACCTTTAACATTCATATCAAGAGAACTTTGGCAACTCTCTGCCTGCGTCTGTGTTTCCAAACGCATACAACCCTAAAGCCCGGTTTCCACTGCGAGCGGAACGGACCCATTAATGACTTCGTTAAACTCGCAAGCGCAAACTGCATACTTGTATTTCCACCAACAGTTTTTTGCGTTCTTAGAGCGAGCTCATTTTTACTCTTTTCAGCCGCTGAGTCATTAATGTGTCCGCTCCGCTCGCAGTGGAAACCGGGCTTAATCTCTTCAAAGTTAGAGTGAACAGGCTTCTTCTGGGTAAGCTCGCTACATCGTCGACCTTGTCTTAGTCATTCCTGACATGGACTAAGGTAAAGAGCAAACCCATCTCAAATAAAAAAAATAGCCTTCAAAGATATATGAAAACAAAATAATGTATTTGAAAGTGATGTTTCCTATTCAAAAACAAATCGTTTATTTTTTCAATTTTGCTTCTACTACCATACTGATCCTCATACTGAAAAACCCATGTCAATGTAAGTACTGTAGTGCTATTCTGTAACTATACGAAGTTACTTCGATGATGTGAACGCAAGTAAATAACCGCAAATTCTAAACTCACTAATAAAAAAATCATCAAATCTGAAATACCTACTTCTCGTTGAAAATTCTAGATGATTAACTTAAAAAAATATCTTGTTTGTCCGTTGACTTGGGTGAAGTGAGCTCGTAAATATTACAGAATAGCACTACTGTACCCCTAGCACGAGTTTTCTCTATTTTACTTTACAGAGTTTTTCCAGTATTTACAGCGTTTATTGTATGAAAATATGGTACAGCGCCTCTGGTGTGCGAAGAAGGAACCAATTTTTCCCTTGAAAATTGTCAATTTGAAGTCGTCAAAGTTCCAGTTTACTTTACGTCTCAAATACTGAAAACTCGTGCTGACGGTACTGGTCCTCAAAATTCAGTAGGCGTAACAATTAATAGTATTAGCGGGTAGTCCGGAGTGGTGCGACGTCGGCGTACAGCTGCGGTCTTCATGAGAGTCAGAAGCCATTCGTCTCACGTGCTGGACGCTGTGCCAAGTCTTTAACATATTTATGTCAAATTATTATTGGGGGGTATTAGTGTGGGGAAGATGGTAGTTGTGTGTGACTTGTCATGTAATGTATATGTTCTTATTTTATTTTAAAAATAAATAAAAATTGGTATCGTGAGTTAAGACTCCATTGTCTAAAACTGTTTACTTAGATTTCGATTGATTCCGAGACGAGGAATATTTTTTTAGGGTTTGATGCCATATGATGTTCTAAAAAGAAAATTTCACGAAATCCTCATCAAATGCTTGGGTAGCTTATTTATGGACTGAGTTTCAAAAATAATATTCAGCTACTAGATTATTCCAAGGTTTGTACTAATAAAAAAAATAGGCAGAACAAGGGTGAGTAAGGATGGTTTTACACTCGTAATTCAATATTTATCGTTCATTTATCTTCAGTTAATATTAGTCAATATTGCATTTGACTGTGATGACTTAATTCTCGTAGCACAGATTACAACCGTTACTTTAAGAATAAACCCATTAAACAAAATGATTATGTTCTAATTTCTTAATCAGTACAATACAGTAATAAAAAAAATTACACGCCTCATCTTACATTTCATACAACATAAAAACCTTGATACAATTCCAAAACACAATAAAAACTTAACCTCTTTTGTCCGAATTACGAAAACAGATCACAAAAATTGATTTCCAACCTGTCATTACTAAGACAGACGGAAAGATGAGATTATTGTACCCATCAATCAAGAGTATCAGAATTCTAAGTGAAACAATAAAGGAAAAAACAATAAGTTGTAAAGTTATGTAAGACCAGAGATTGCAAACTTATGGTACCTAACTAAAATTAAAAATTATCGTAGACGCAGAAATAATAGGTCTAAAACTAATTAAAGCAGAATTGCCGTATAAATTGCGATAAGATTAAAATAAATAATAAATATAAAAAGAATATACTATTTTACAGAATAGTATATTCTTTTTTTCAAAGTGTATCGATAATTCTTGTAAACTTGCCCTTTTAGACCCCAAAATGCTATTTTTTATGATTCCAATGTACTTCTTTTGCTTTGTATCACGTCCATACATGACATTAAAAAAAACCGTTATCTAATTAATTTAATATTAATAGTGTTTAAAAAAATGTACCTATTTGAAAATAAAAATGAGATCAATTTATTGCTGCAGTTTGATTGTAAAATGGTTGACATGTTATTGTTGATGCTATGGACGTTGCGTGAACAAAACTTTCGTACACGAAGGTTTACAAACCCTGATTTAAGAGGTAAAATATGACCTATTGTGATTGTACTCACTATCACTTTTCGCACAGATTTTATATTGTTACAGATTTATTAGTGTGTGGCAATACTCGTAAATAATAGCTCGTTTTAATTGACTCCAACGATATAATGATCTAATCTCATCATGTCTTTTGTATACAATTTTGCAAGACAGAGTACCAATACAATTTGATATTGAGGTAAACTAAAGCTGTTAAATAAGATTAGTCTTTATTACATAGACCATATTAATTAGAGATCTAAAATGATGAAAACCTACACCAAATGATATAGTGTTGCAAAAGTGATACGTCAGATAATTTTTGGAGCGATATAATGGAGAAAAAAAGTTTGTAGTGGTCCTTTAGCGGACATAATACAAAAAAAATTAGGGGATATTTTTCAGAAAAATTATTTCACGTTATGGAAAGTCTATGTTTACGACGTTCCTGTTAGATGATTTATATCCATAATTATGATGAGTGAAGCCAAAGGCCAGACCTAGTATTAAATTAAATTGAGAAAAACCGAAGGCGCCATCATAAATACCCACATCCGCTCAAAGTCCATCACAAGAAAATAAAGAATCAAAAGTAATCACTTAAACAAATTGACTTTTAATTAATTTTATTTACACTTGAACATGCACATAAAATAAGCAATAATCACTCATTGAGAGTTTGTTGAAATTGATGCAACCATTGTATTTTATTGGTTATTTCTACTGAATCACCTGTGCGGCCCACTGTGCGAACACAGAGTAAGGACAGAAGGTGAACTCCATAAAACAATCGACATTACACGTCACATCGTGATTACACGTTTACACAGGACATTTCACCGCTTGGTCAAAACTATACGCAGGGTAATCTGCAAAAAAAAACTGCATACCTATCGTGTATCACCGAACTTGTACGGACAATAAAAGACGCAGGCGCGTCACTAGAATGGGGATCTAACTCAGCGGAAAAAGACTGTAGATTGACCACACACTTTGACAAAATTAGGTTCAATTCAGTCTCTTGAATTTTACCCAGCCACAAAATTATAGGATTTCTTTTTTATGTTAACACGAAAACAATGACAATTAAGAAATAAGTCCTCTCACTCTGGGTGGACTACACGAGACTATCAGATCTATACATATAATAAAACTGTAGAAAAGTTATTTTTGTACATTAAAAAAAACTCAAAAAATTTAGCCAGGGTATTAAAGGACAACCAATAGAACCCATTTCTAGCATTTTTAGAATTTTTGTCTGTTTGTCTGTTTGTCTGTTTGTCTGTTTGTCTGTTTGTATGTTTATTTGTCCAGGTATCACGTAAAATGTACGAAATTTATGTAGATAACTTTTATACACAACGATTAAGCGTAACTTGGAGAGGAATTTAGTTTTTGTTTCATTGGAATCGGTTCAGTCTATCAAAAGTTATTCGAATATAAAGTGTTTCAGAAGTAAAATTACGGTCAGTTCACACCAAGACGCGTAGTTCATAGCGCGATCTAGCTTCGATTCTGCTACATATTCAAATAAAAAATTCATCTAATGATTATGATAGGATGGGATAGGATAGGATAGGATGGGATAGAATAGGATAGGATGGGATAGGATGGGACAGGATGGGATAGGATGGGATAGAATGGGATAGGATGGGATAGGACGCGACAGGACGGGACAGGACGGACAGGACGGGATAGGACGGGATAGGATGGGACAGGACGGGACAGGACGGGACAGAACGGGACAGGACAGGATAGGACGGGACAGGACGGGACAGAATGGGAGAGGACGGGACAGGGCGGGACAGGACGGGACAGGACGGACAGGACGGGACAGCTCGGGACAGGACGGGACTGGACGGGACAGGACGGGACAGTACGGGACAGGACGAGACAGGACGGAACATCTATACATATAATAAAACTGTAGAAAAGTTATTTTTGTACATTAAAAAAAAACTCAAAAAATTTAGCCAGGGTATTAAAGGACAACCAATAGAACCCATTTCTAGCATTTTTAGAATTTTTGTCTGTTTGTCTGTTTGTCTGTTTGTCTGTTTGTCTGTTTGTCTGTTTGTCTGTTTGTATGTTTATTTGTCCAGGTATCACGTAAAATGTACGAAATTTATGTAGATAACTTTTATACACAACGATTAAGCGTAACTTGGAGAGGAATTTAGTTTTTGTTTCATTGGAATCGGTTCAGTCTATCAAAAGTTATTCGAATATAAAGTGTTTCAGAAGTAAAATTACGGTCAGTTCACACCAAGACGCGTAGTTCATAGCGCGATCTAGCTTCGATTCTGCTACATATTCAAATAAAAAATTCATCTAATGATTATGATAGGATGGGATAGGATAGGATAGGATGGGATAGAATAGGATAGGATGGGATAGGATGGGACAGGATGGGATAGGATGGGATAGAATGGGATAGGATGGGATAGGACGCGACAGGACGGGACAGGACGGACAGGACGGGATAGGACGGGATAGGATGGGACAGGACGGGACAGGACGGGACAGAACGGGACAGGACAGGATAGGACGGGACAGGACGGGACAGAATGGGAGAGGACGGGACAGGGCGGGACAGGACGGGACAGGACGGACAGGACGGGACAGCTCGGGACAGGACGGGACTGGACGGGACAGGACGGGACAGTACGGGACAGGACGAGACAAGACGGAACAGGACGGGATAAGATGGGATAAGATGGGATAAGATGGGATAAGATGGGAAGATGGGATAAGATGGGATAAGATGGGATAAGATGGGATAAGATGGGATAAGATGGGATAAGATGGGATAAGATGGGATAAGATGGGATAAGATGGGATAAGATGGGATAAGATGGGATAAGATGGGATAAGATGAGATAAGATGGGATAAGATGGGATAAGATGGGATAAGATGGGATAAGATGGGATAAGATGGGATACGATGGGATACGGTGGGATTTTGGAGGGAGACCTTTTTACCCGACGCTTCGCACAAAAAAATACATTGGTAATTTCCGACATCCACGCGAACGAAGTCGCGGGCACAGCTAGTTCTGAATAAAATTGATCTTCAGTTTCCTTTACGTTCTAGTGTCACGGTAACATTTACTAACAATCCCGTAAAACCCTAACGTTAACTAAACAAATAACATTTTTGTTACCTGAATAAAGCTGATCTTCTGTACAGTAGACGTTATAGTGCGATGTTCCACCGTACATCACGAACGTTTACTGGTTGAAGTAATATATCGCGAGTGTGTCAAAACATACGTGAGGTACGACTGTACGACGTAGCCGGTGCGAGGAATGCGTAGGGGAGTCTCTACAGTTTATATTTTTATTCTTTGGCTCTATTTTATTGCAGTTTATCACTGGAGACGTATATACGTAAGATCTTTTCACAATTTTTTCTGCAAAAAATGGCATATTTTCGAGATTGAGACTGTGAACGGTAAAAATAATAATAATATTCCACAACTATCACACAACGCCATCTAGTCCCAAGCTAAGCAGAGCTTGTGTTATGGGTACTAGACAACTGATAAACATACTTATATATTTCTAAACACATACATATTATACATAATGTACACCCATACACAGAACAAATGATCATGCTCATCACACAAACATTTGTCTTGGGTGGCAATCGAACCCACGAGTCAGGGTCACTAACCACTAGACCAACAGGCCAGTCAAAACTATATTGTGTTACTGTTTTTTGGTTTTCAAAGTTATCTATAGAAAAAAATTATATCTACGAAAACAGATTGTCTAGTGTATTAATCACCAGCCAACTATCCTACTTCCATCTAATAATTTGAATGTGATAGTGTACATGTCTGTTTACTCCTTGTCACGTCAAAGCTAGGTTTTGATATTTTTTGGGTTACAGATATAGTGGATCCTAGAGACTTATAGACTACAGGGGAAAGACAGCAAGCGAAGTCACTGGCAAATCGAAAAGAAAATTGTTTATGCCCTCTTTTTTCTTGTAATGGATATTACGAAGCGTTCACTTGCAAGCTAACTTCTAAATTAAATGCTGACGTACTAAGTAGTTATAGCTAATTAAATTATACAAGACTTAACGATAAGTGCTGTAAAATAAGCTGAAAGAAGACGAGATTTGTGAATCTGTTACGCTTTTTATAAGATGCAGTTATGTTTATTTCAATTTTCCTTTCGAGATTTCTATGAAGTTTGTACTCGTACAGTATAAACTTTCAAGCTAATAATGATCCATCATTTTAATAATGACAATAAAAAGAAAACTGCTATCAATATCCTAAGATTTTCAAAGGGTATTCGTATTAGGTCTTTATGGGATATTTTTTGTCCCCGTATGGCATTCCTGGGATATTTTCTTCAATTTTCATATAATTGCCATTACATTGCAATTATACGAAAATACACTAAAAATACACAAATAAACTAAAATTTTAAACTCCTACCAAGAAATACTTTCTAGGCCGAAGCTATACATATGTATACGCCTTTGCCTATAATTACGCGCCGGATGTATAGACAGATTTTAAAAAAAACTGTCATGCATGATATGTGAACATTTGGGCATGTCGAATTTGCTCTATGAGAGTGCCCTGTCTGAACCTATCTAGTCTGTGAGCAAACATTTACATAGTCTGTTCGATGCGCAAGCGCAGTTTACTTTAGTGTCATCGTAAAGTAGAGGTTATAAAAGGCAGATCTGCTTACATTAATGTCGTGTTTGAGTGAAATTAAATTGATTTTAGGTATTTCCGACTGCATTGATCTTACACCGAAGTTTCTGTAGGTATAATAAATTCTTCTATGGTGTTGAAAATATTATGACTCACAAATAGCTCTTCTGGTGTTAAAATAGATGCTTCAGTCTAGTTTTCAAGTCATTAATATTACCTGATTAGTTTATGAACTGTTCTACAATAATGCTCGTAAATTTTTCTTTTTAACCGACTTCAAAAAAGGAGGAGGTTGGTTTTGGTTTTTTTTTATTGTTACGTGATTTCTCAGCCAATTGTGGACCGATTTTCAAAATTCTTTTTTTGTTCGAAAGGAGATACTTCTGAAGTGGTCCCATAGTCACCAAGTCAGGATCTGATTTTATTAAATCCTGGAGAAATTGAGGGCAACCCTCAAATTTTATAGGCCCTCACATCGTTTTTCGGAAATCTTATGAAGTAATTTAAATATTTATGTATGGTAATCATCATCTCATGTAGCTAAGCTGATGATAGAAGGTACAACTCTTTAACAGTAGTAGGCATCGACTGATTTAGTAAATTATTATCTTTGTGTTCGCATATCTTCATAACTACAAGTCCGATTTAAGTAATTATTTTTGAGATAAGGAATTTGTGTACATGAGCGATGTTATTGCCGGTGCTACGGATTACAAAATTCTAGTGCACGTGCAAGAAAATGATGTATTTGACAAAAAAAATTGGTTGAATATTTGAACTGAAAATAATAAAATAAAAAATTTGACGATAAATGTAACCGCCTTCAAAAGCAACCACAAAGAAGGATGCTTTTTTGTGGTTACTTTTTTTTTAAAAGAACCTTTGCGCCCTGAGTATTGCGACTTTAATTTTAATTTATACATAAAGTGAGACTGTTCATCTTTTATCTATTGTATATTTTGGTGTAATATTATAATAACTAAGCGGAGGCCACTTAAAGGTTAATATAATTTTCAACTCAGCTAAAAATAAAACTAGCTCATTTCCGACTGACTTATTATTTAAATTCTTTGATACTCGTTGATGATATTTTATATTTTCTAGCCAAATAAGTTATATTGAGGGTCAGTGTCAATGATGAGTGTAGTGTGTATTTGATAGTGTTGTTTATGTGCTTACCCTTTGTTATAATTAATCATTAAGGAACTACCGTAAATACATCACTATGAAATTCGATGAAAAATTTTTTCTTCAGTCGATTTTAATTTTTATATCAGTGCTTGTTAGCATTTTCTTTAGAGAAAATACGGTTTTAGACTGCTATTGGAGTAATGAAAGTAAATACAAATATTTTTCAAGTAAAACTCCGTATGAAAATGTAAGAGGTGATTTGAGGGATACGATTGTGAAGACGGAAGGTAAGGCTCAAAAGTTGTACTATTTTTTTTTATGTGGTAAAATTATCAAATGAATCCTCCCACCCAGGGCAGAGCGACAGCTAGGGACTATCAGACTCGTACTGACTGAAATGCACGGTGTCCTTCGATAGCCCTTCGCGTACCGCGTGGTCACGGTAATTCGTTAGTCCCTCAACCCCGGCAGGCTTTGGTCCTCCGTGGAACACGACGCGCCGTCGACCCGGGCATGGTCCGTGGTCAGACAGCGAGTCACCCATTACTCGCCGCCCGCATGCCCGCGCAAACCGTGGCTCGATCGTCTTGCCAAGCCCGTCGCCATGGGGGACTTGATACGTAGTGGAAAATGTTCCTTTAGTCAACGCTCTGATACAGGCTCTCATGCGCTGACCCTGTAAGAGACAATCCTCCGCAAACTTTCAGGGCTTGCTCACTAGACGAAATCAATCGCCAATCTTTCGGACTCTCCATATTAACTGTCCAATCAAGGTAATAATTTATTATTATTATTATTATTGTTTAGTTTCTTCTAGTGAACAAGCCCTGAAAGTTTGAGGAGAGCTTTCCCTTACACCCTGTATAAGTGAAGGTAAGCTTTTCGCATAGTCCCTAATAGTGAGGTATACGAGAAGCTTACTTTAAATTATCGCTTTTCATGAAAAATGTCAATAAATACTCAAACATTTTTTTTATTAGGATGCGAACCAATCAGTGCTTGGACCTTAATGAGGCACGGAAAAAAGAATCCAGGACCAAAATACTTACAGGATATAAAGATGGTTCTTCCTTTTAAAGATCATATAATATCAAGTTACGACGCTGGGAACAGCACGTTATGTGCTCAAGATATAAATAACTTAAGAGAATGGGAAATCGATGCAAGTTTCATTAATGAGCCAAATAAAATTGAGAAAGAGGGTTATCAGGAAATGTTGAGTATTGGTAGGAGGTTGAAAGAGGCTTTGCCAGAGATATACAATGATCTTCGTGAAGGCGAGTATTCTATTCGCCCAACGTTTGGGCCTCGTGGTAAGGTATCGTCTGACGCTTTCATTGAAGGACTAGGGAACAAAGATTTGGTTATTAATCAATTTGAGCAGAACGTCAGCATCGCTAATGTAAGTAAAGGCTTTAATTTCAATTGACATAATTATTCTCGAAACGAAAAATATGCATCCACACTAATTTTACTGTAAACAATACGATTTGACGACTCTACTATAAATAAAAATTTATTTATAATTACAGTAACTTATGTTTTGATTGATACAAGACACATTTTTTTTGAGGCGTCCGTTGTACTGAATTGGAAGCTCTAAGGTTCGAGTGCTTCTTGAAATTAATTTCACTGAACTTATGCTTTGACCATAACTACACATCAAAAGAAGTTTGTGGTCACTAGTATAAATTGTTTTATGACTTAATTTAGCAAGTTCCTTTGATTGGATTTCAACCCTTTTTTAGGAGAACTTGCGCCCCTTCATAACAGGGAGCCAAGTCTGTTAAATAAATCAGAATATTTGCTAGTCTGCTCTTTAATCGTGTTCCAATCCTAAATCGATTGTGTATGTACTTTATCAGTATTCTACTCTTATTTGACGTTAGCTTGGCAACACCTACTGTTTAACTGAGAGTCAATTACACTTACACTACGATTCCATTACGACTCTATTGAGTTTACATAGAAGTTTTTGCAGAATACCAAATTTGTTCTAATCGTAATTGAAACGTGATTGAGTCTCAATTGAATATCAATAGCATGTGAGTTAAATAAAATTAGCAGACTTGAGGCCCAGGTATGTTTTTGGTGGGATAAAATATACACAACCAATTGTATAATAATATATACACAATACAACCAATCAAATTTTTACTTTTTAGCCCTATTTTGTATGCCAATCGTACGTGAAAGAAGTTCGTAGTAATCCAGAAACTTACAGAACTTCTCTTAATTATATGGATCATCCAGAATATATAAAGGTAAATAATACTACTACATAAAATGCTTTCCATAGCCTACACACGGCTACACATCAAGCAATACAAAATCAGTATTAGCTGACCGTTTATTGTGTGTAAAAATCGTACAAAGCGAGACCAAGACAAACTGGGTTTGTGTAGCTTGATGTGTAGCCGTGTGTACAAACTTTTTATTATTTACTAAACATTCTTTACTTTTTAGATGAAAGACAGAATTGAAAAGAGGTTAGGCCTATCTTTTACATTGACGAACAAACACCTATTATCAATTTATGACTTGTGTCGATATACTTCAGTGGGTGTTAACAACACAATCAGTCCCTGGTGTGCTGTATTCTCCGAAGAAGACTTGAAAATCATCGAGTATGCTGGAGATTTACAGCATTACTACAGAAGCGGCTATGGAGCAGAAAAGTATACCAAAATATTCGGCCAGATAACGTTAGCAGACTTATTCGTAAACTTAGAACGAGCCAAACAAGGGCAAGGCAAGAAAACTATCGTTTACATCACCCATTCTTCAACGATGGACACCGTCATTGTTGCTCTCAATCTTTATAAAGACGCGAGTCCACTTACAGCGTCGCATAGAGACTTAAATAGAAAATTTATATCTACGTTCGGCGTGAACTTGATTGCAGTTCTGAACAGGTTTGTACAATGAATCCTTTATTAATTTTCCCTACGTATTATTAAAATATAAATAATAGTGGCGCACCGGTATCGGGAACAGTGTCCAAGTTACCGATGGCAGGGGGACCTCCTAACAATGCGTGCCGTATCCAGAAGAACTGCTTTCTGAATTAAGCCCCTGATCCAGCTGCCTAACGAGAGCCTCCTTAGATGTTGGTCGAGACTCTTGGCAATTGAGCCTTGGGCCGACACGACTATCGGCACAATGATAGCTGAATCCACGTCCCACATATCGAATACCTCGCGAGCCAAATCAAGATACTTGATTTGCTTATCTTTTTCAGCTTTCACGAGGTTCTCGTCATTGCGGTTATGTCAAAAATAATCATTAGATACCGTTATTAATTCAATAATGTTAAACGGACGTTTAATTTCTATTCTTCTTTTTTATTTTGTTTTGAAGAAAAACTTATGAAACTGTTAGTCTTGGGATTTTACTTTACCAAAACCACCTCGGTGGTCGGATGATCGGATGATCACAGCCACAATGATCCTTCAATAGCCCTTTACGTTCCACAGATACCTAATGAGACAGTCATCAGGGGAAGGTTTTTTTTATACTTAACTAACATTACTCTTATGTCCGTTTCAGATGTGAATTGTCAGATGGACTGTACGACCACAACGTCTCACTGTATCATAATGAGATACCATTGTTAGAACTGTGCAAGAAAGGAGTATGTTCCTGGCAAGAATTCGAGGACATTTTTAGACCATTTTTAAATGCAACTTTAGATATTTGTGATTAGAAGTCAAAATAAAAGCATCTTCTAGCTCTAGTAGCTTTGGAATTTGTTACTAAGCTGGACTATTTTGCCTGCCGGGGTCGCGGGACTTATACCATCACAGTGACCCCGGAACATAAAGGGCTATTGAAGGACACCGTGGATTTTAGTCAGTACTAGTCTGACAGTCCCTCCCGCCCCACCCAGAGCGGGAGGACTCATTTGATGATTTTGCCACCTCAAAAAAAGCTAGATTACTTTCATAATTTAAAGCTATATCCGTATCACAAAAACGAGTGTAATTTATAGTGTTTTAGTGAGAAACTATTTGACAAAAAGCGAATAACATTTCAGTCACCCCCTTCGATCCCATCACCTCCAAGACTGCAGTACAATCAAGAACAAAAGCATCAATAACAGGTATAGTCACCGACATAACCTCACAAGCAACAAATAACTCAGCGCCGAGATTTGTTGTCGCAATCCATTGTCGCCGCGACACGCCAGTAATGAAAGCCGCTTATCTGCGCGACTGTACCTCAGTGCTGTCGGTTATCTACGTCACTGTACCCTCAAGGAGGCTAATCGGACCGTTGAATTAAACTTAAAATTTGCATTTTTATTAATATACCTTTTTTTATTTTATTTTTTCGGGACTCAAATAGCGGGAAAAGAAAATGGCGTCGTTGACAGTAGTAAAGATTAGTCTGTTATTACTCTCTGTTGTATTGTATTTTGCAGTGGATTTACTTCTTAGTGGGCTGAAGATAGTAAAAGGTTTTAAGTTTATTATTCTTCAAATTTTGCTTCATATTTGATGCCCACTGGTGCTTGTTATAAACATGATGGACAAAATATCGATGTCGCTTCGAGTTTTTTTTTTTAATTTTAATAAATATAAGCTTTACTTCTCAAAATTATGCAGGCAAGAATGCTAGCTTTAATACAAACCTCCATCACTGAATTATTGATACAGAAAAGTTTGAAAGGAAATAAAGTTTGTTTTATCAGATTTTTAATCCAAAGCAATCTAAATAAGTCAAATGAAAGCTATTTCTAATTAAACAAGAAAATCAGCTCCTAAAATTTTCATCAAAATTAACGTCCAATCATTCAATAGACTCGCTCGCTACTATAAAGCACAAAAGTAACAACAGTGCGAATAAATTGGCGTACAGTCGAGCACAACTCGTAAATACCGCACAGGTGTGAGTTGTTGTGTGTTTACGCAATCGTATCGTTACTGTAACGCGTGTCGCTCGTATTTTGTACGCGGAAGGAGGTACGAATACGTGTGACTTGGATCGTAAAGGTTTTTTTGAGAAATGAAACATATTTTTGGACGAAACTTGGTTTATGATGATGATGCAATTGTAGTTGGAAGCATAAAAGTTTCTTCTTGTTATTTTTTTTTTGTTTTTCTCTGTTTTTTTTCAGTTTCTTAAATATTTTTAGGCACGTAAAACAGTAATGATGCTCCATAAAATAACATCATATTTGTTTTTCTTGACCTTTTGCCTCTTGTTACAAAAAGTAATTATTAATTTAAATATTTTCAGAGGAAATTAAACTACCTCCTAGACAGCTACTCAATAAAAACAACACATTTCAGCTCCAGAAATCAAACACACTCATCAGTAAAAAATTAAAACATCATAAAAATATTAATTACGAAAATTACACACACGTTAAAAAAAATTACGAACATAATTAATTACCATCAAAAACAACATCAAAGCTTGAAATAGCTGAAAGGGACGTCAACTCGGACTGACAGGGACAGAGACACACGGACAGGGAACATTGAAAAGGAAATTAGCCTCAGTGTGGCGACCATTCGCATTTTTTCCATTTATGTCAACATGACAAGAGCACTGTGCTTCGCGCCGACAAAGGATGGGACAGAACCATCAATGCTGATGGCGACACAGACTGGACTGGAAAACGTTAATTTTATAAATGTTTTTATTGTGGACTGTAATAGTAAAAGGATTTATTATTGTATTTGGGTGTAATTTTAAATGTGTGGCTTTTTTAGGTTCAACAGATCTGACCGTAAATTGAACGTGAATAAACCAAAACTTGATAGATCAAAACAATAAGAACTTGGTTGGCAAGTAAAATCAAAACCACCTGCAAGAAGATTCACCTTTTTTTTTGTTCACGAAAAATAAAGAAATGTTTTCTTAATTTTCACAGGCATTACAGAGACAAGTACATAACAGCCTTCCTCATGAATTACAGCGAACACAATCACGCAATTCGTATTTTCGCAAGTCTAGATAAACGAACGCAACACCCAACCCTCCGAAAAAAGAGAAAAGTCGGAAGACACAGGATAACAGTAACACATTTTCGTCGCGGAGGCTAACGATTCCGAAGTGAACTGTCCCATAAATCTAGGCCAGCCTGATTGATACATGGCGGTGGGTTGACGCCCATCGAGTAATTTAGTGCCGCCACTCCGCCCACCATCCAGATAGCGGGACTTTTGTTTTGCATTAATTCTCTTTCGCTGTTCTTTCCATCGATGCTAAAGAAAAGAATTTACTTTTTAAAAGGAATTCTACGTTGTGATAAATGTTGAGATATTTTTTTTTTGCCGGGATTTTTATTTTGTCTACGGATATTTAGTGTCTTGTCCACTGTGTGATTTGTGTAGATTGTTTTTTGTTGATTAACGTTTTCTTCTGAATTATACTTTGTAGATTAGTTTTAATTGGTTTTAAATATTTATGGTGTTTATCGATTATGGATAAATGTTTATTATGCAAAAAATCGAAATCGCCTACTACGCATACTGTAGTTTTGAATTGATTATATTATCTAAGTAGTCCAGCTGGTAATATAAATGTGTTTATTTAATGGATGTATGTTTTTTACTCAATCATGGCTGTATGAATCTTACGCTCAGATATAGATTTGAGACTGAAATAATACATGGTATCCCATGTATCATATAATTTAGTCTTGCATTACGTTCATGTGCAAACTATTCTCGACTTACAGGCTATTCATTAACTTACAGGATATTTACAGGCAAGCAACGCCGCTGGTAACAACTAGTCTTCTTACTAATATTATAAATGCGAAAGTGTATGACGATGCATAGATGGATGTTTGTTACTCTTTCACGCAAAAAGGTTATATTTCACGCAATATTTTATAATCTAGGTTAACACATGGGATAGTTTGTATCCCAATTGTATCTTCCTGTGGGATAATTTTCAAGTTAAACGCAAGTTAAGTAGTTGGCAACAGCTAGTTTTATACAAGTAGACAATTTTATATAATTTGCGTAACATTATGTTGGCCTCTAGACATAACTTGGGAAAGTGCAAGATTAAAGATGTCCCAAGGTGAATAGCTGACGTCATATTATTTGGTATTGATATACCTAATCATAGATGGTGCGATTGTGTAATGGCATTGAGTAATTTACTTTAAAAGTAGGTAATAACATTAATTTTGTTAATTTTTCTAACCGTTGCAACATTATTTATTGCTAAACTTGAACATTATTTGCATAAAGGCACAGTTAACAGTAAAATTAATAAATATTTCAGTAGTCATAATATTATCACTGTTAGAATCATTTTGCGTAAGGTTATCTTAATTTTCGCGAGACCGTCTACGTCTGTAAAGGTGACCGTGACCCTGGAACGCTGACGACGGACGGCACCTGATAGCTCAAGATGTACTTTAAGTCAGTAAAAATCTGAAAAAACCTAGAGCTTCCGCCCAATCCATGGCAGGAGTCAAGCCCTGACCTGCCCTGGGATGGGCGTTTGATGATTTCACAACCCTAAAATATTTAATAGGTACATAATTATATCAATATTTAATTAATTAATTGAGCAGTTTTAATTCTATGAACCAAGTGCTAAGTTGTCTAAAAATAAACAGTTTTTATTTAATATTTTTTAATTTGACGGCAGCTTCTTTTTGGACATCTTAAACACTCGTATGGGCAAATTCGTTCCTTGACTAATTATAGACAAAGATCGCCGGGATCATGATAGCAACAAATAGAAGAGAGATCAATTATTATACCCAGCGTAAGTGAGCAACCTAATAAACACACATGCAACCAACCCACAACAACACCAAACAATTCTAAAAAACAAAACAAAACAAAACGCGTTCGCGTTAAAAACAAAACACAAACCATCAAGTCAAAACACTACTTCATTCTTCATAGTTTTCTCATCTAAAAAGCAACTGAGCAACAAAAGTCCCCCCCTCACCCCCTCCCTTCACAAAACCGACTAATTCCAGAGAATACCAGTGAGTTTCAGACGACAGACCTAGCTGGTATTAAGGCCTTTCTTAATAGCTAATCTTAGGACAAAAGCTTTAATACGAGCAGCCCCGGGGTGTAGGACGAGTGTTGCCTTTTGTTTATTTTAATTTTTATTTTACGCCTCCGTTGTGAACCGTGTCTGGTTGTACAAGGAGGAGATACAGGGTGCGTGGAAATTGTAATGTGGGATTTTTAAATTTAGATTTTTTTGTGGTGGATAAAATAGCCAAGTTTTCTTAGGGTAAGGATAGGCAGCTGGTGATTTTTGTGGAGAACACTGTTACAGATTTTTAGAGAATAAACTACACTGGATAGGTACTACTATCTTTTGACAATCCTGAAAGATAAAGTGACAGTGTTGAAGTAGAAATATTTTATTTATCAGTGGCTGATGTTTTGGTTTGGCAATCATCACCCTCAGTAACAACTGCACTTCCAATGTATTGGCCAAATCATTTGCTTTATTGGTAGACGTTTGGGATGCATCGCAAAAATATTTGAACTATAAAGTAGAAAAAATATAAATCAGCATTCACTGAATCTCAAGGTGTGATGTCAGCAGCAAAATCTAATGAGTCAGAGTTAAAAAAAATTAGAACCAAATTTTTAGTTATAATTGCGGCACAAGATGGAATGCTTAAAAACTCGAGAGTGGTGGACTCGTAACGTCATAAATAGTAAAAAATATTACTAATATTAAGAGTGAAGTTTTGCGAATTTAAATAATATAAAATCATCGTTTATTTGTTTATTTTGGCTTACGGAACAGAAGAACTAACGGCCTAACTAGATTTTTCAATCGTTTTTGTCCATTGTAAATGCCAATCCAACAAATACAACCCAAACTTGTTTATTTCCTCACAGAGAAAATTGTCACACCCTGTATGTTCCCAGGATAGCCAGTGATATGCAGCTCATTTTCAGCTGTGCCGCGAATTATCAGCGACGCGTGACGACACTGTCTGCCTACCTCCTCATGTAGTTGGCGCTGTATTATCACTTGTTATATCTTGGCTGGCTTATTTATTTTTAATGAGGTTGCGTCTTATTTAATAGCGTAGTGGGAAAAGACGCTAAACAAAGCTGTTTTGTGTCTAGATATTTGAGAATCTGCTTTGGGATAGACCGTGAATATATAGTAAGTGTAACTCTTTTACGATCTCCGGCCAGGAGTAAAGGGCAACTCGCTGTCCGACCATGGACCATGGTCGACGGCGCGTCGTGTTCCACGCGCCCCTCAAAGAACGTCAGCACAATGACGGGGCCGCCTCACAGAGGGCCAAAGCCTGCCGGAATTGCAGGTCCATGGTGGGAGGACTCATTTATTGATGATTTTACCAAGTAAAAAAAAAATAAGTGTAGCTCTTTTAGCAAGCCTTGTTCCTGACATTTATGCTGGTTGAAGTCAGTCTTGACTAGCGAAACTCGAAACGTAATAAGAATTGAAAGAATAAGGTAAAAAGAATTCAAAAACATTTCTTTTGATTTCGAGTTTTTTTTTTTGGACAGTTATTTTTATGTTGCCTTTTATTAAACAACCTTTTACGGTTTCGTAGTTTTAATTTAAAATGTAATAATCAGATTCAACTCTACTTGTATAATGGTCATTAGAAAAACACGTGGCGCCATCTTTAATCATCAATCAAGAACGTTATTGTTGTTTGCTTCGGGAACCGTAAATTTTTTCATTAATTACTTACACGTGCCTACTTTAAAAACTTAAATAAACAACATCCTTACACAACAACAGTAGTTGACAAAAATCCAGAGCCGTCAGATCTGAGACAGCTCCGCTGGCTCGTCGGTGGCAGGTTGTCGCAAGAACAATGGTTAGTTTCACACCAACCTCGGTTGATGTGACGACATGAAAAACATGTGGTCTGAGGGTGATTGTTTGTAAAAATCTGGGAGTGTTTGTTATTGTGACCATTTCTGGTTAATAATAAGGGTAGTGGTTACACTTTTCTGTTTTTTTCTCTTGTGCATAATTATAGCAAAGCATGTGCAGAAAAGTACATTTGAAAGCTTATTTGATTTATAACAAGTTCCTTCTGTAGACTTTTGTTAATGTTGAAAAACATACTTCAGTAAACATGACAGAAGTAAAATTGTGACAATATTGTAATCGTTTTCAATAGCGTTATAAAACAGTATTTTTGTAAGTTTATTGGCATTCAAAAATATATGTACGTCTTCAAAAATGTACCTCGTAAGATAAGAAAATCCATTGCTTCAAAATATTCATTTCCAAAAAATTTACCAATCTTTATTCCCTCTGGCACCCACGACACCTAAATCAAAAGCAAGCCGAAGCCAAACTCATTCAGAATTCACGCCGCCTCAAAGGCTATCAAATCGGAAATATCTCCACGTAAATGCACCCATCTGGAGTACTGAGGCTGCTAATATCTCAAGCGCGACCAATGACTTAGCTTTTACTAACCTACCAACTACCCTTTTCACTTACAAGAGCACCGACACGTCTTACCCCGACGAAGATACAATTGAAAATGGAATAACCTCGGCTCTCGGTAAGGTAAAGTTATGTTTGCGAAGTCAAAAGCAGATAGCGTTTACGAAGCGGGCTGTGGTCGAGGTAAGGTTAAAATATGCAGCGCTTGTATTGAGGGGACCTGCATAAAGGGGTAAGACAGTCCGTGTGGCCGCGACGCACTTCGTGCATGCACTTGCTCGGTGTGTTTCCATGAGACGGTAAAAGATGGTCAGTGGCCGTTAAGTAAAACTTAGGTTCAGAAAGCTAAGCTACTAAAATTGTTTCGATTTAGCATTGTCATAGGACTGATGCCTTGAAACAGCGACAGACAAACTGGATGGTTTCCTTGACAATTGAAGGTAAGCCTGGCGGCCCATTCGTGGTCGTTGGATGGAATGGAGGAGGCCTTTGCGAAGCAGTGGAACAGTACAGGCAAATTAGCTTAGCGAATATTAACTAGTAATAATTAAAAAATTCTTTAACAGTCAGAGTCAGTTTTGGTAAGGTGGTTTACTAAATAAATTCATAAATTATGCCACAGCTCATTTTCACAGGACATATCTATATCTCAAACAGTTTTCCTCTCGTTCTTTTTCTCAAACATATCCAAAGACGTCCTACAATGGAAACACACACCCCAGTCAGTTTACAAAAAGCCCATGAGAGCATGTGACAAAGTGACCGCTATTAAACATTCACTGCTGCTCGAGTAAGGTGTTAAGTCTTCACCAGTCTCTTTGAGGCAGCGTTGTATGCAGCAGTGCCACCGCAACACAACAGGGACTTGTAAGCATGCACCTGATAATTTCAAGTGGAAACCTCCAAGAATATGTGATGGGAATTCTAAGGTCTCTGAAACTGGCTGTAATTAGCACACTTCATTGCTGAGGAGAGGTTACCCAAGAGGTTAGTTCATGTAATTAATAATGTTCTTACACTAAGGCCACACTAACGGGAAATGCCTGGTTATCGCGTTTTTACGATTCTTTAAAGACTTTTATCGTAGCGATAATGTCATTTTAGTATGGCCTTAACGTGACGTTAAAATATGTGATGGACAAAACACAGCGTTTCAGATTGCGTCAAGAAGCAGGGGTACATCGAATACTTGTCAATGGTAAGCAATGGGAAAAGTTTTTGCGAATTCACCCTTCACACATGCTAGCATATATGCTTTTTCTGCCATATTTACGATGATAAATTCCCTACACACGGTTTGTTATTTTATAAGAAAAACAAATAAGCTCTGTTTCAGTATAAAAAGTTACCTCCTTAATAATATTTATCAAAATTAGCAACCGAAACAAAAATTTATTAGAAATAACCAATCAAATCTTTCTTAAAACCGCTCAAATCATAAAACTCAACACATTACTACCCCACTTCTTCAAAACACATCTTAACCCTTCAATAGCCACGCAACTACAGAAACAACTGAACATCACACACGGCGCTGACATTTCCAATATAAAATAAATAATAAAACTGTAGAAAAGTTATTTTTGTACATTAAAAAAAAACTCAAAAAATTTAGCCAGGGTATTAAAGGACAACCAATAGAACCCATTTCTAGCATTTTTAGAATTTTTGTCTGTTTGTCTGTTTGTCTGTTTGTCTGTTTGTCTGTTTGTATGTTTATTTGTCCAGGTATCACGTAAAATGTACGAAATTTATGTAGATAACTTTTATACACAACGATTAAGCGTAACTTGGAGAGGAATTTAGTTTTTGTTTCATTGGAATCGGTTCAGTCTATCAAAAGTTATTCGAATATAAAGTGTTTCAGAAGTAAAATTACGGTCAGTTCACACCAAGACGCGTAGTTCATAGCGCGATCTAGCTTCGATTCTGCTACATATTCAAATAAAAAATTCATCTAATGATTATGATAGGATGGGATAGGATAGGATAGGATGGGATAGAATAGGATAGGATGGGATAGGATGGGATAGGATGGGATAGAATGGGATAGGATGGGATAGGACGCGACAGGACGGGACAGGACGGACAGGACGGGATAGGACGGGATAGGATGGGACAGGACGGGACAGGACGGGACAGAACGGGACAGGACAGGATAGGACGGGACAGGACGGGACAGAATGGGAGAGGACGGGACAGGGCGGGACAGGACGGGACAGGACGGACAGGACGGGACAGCTCGGGACAGGACGGGACTGGACGGGACAGGACGGGACAGTACGGGACAGGACGAGACAGGACGGAACAGGACGGGATAAGATGGGATGAGATGGGATAAGATGGGATAAGATGGGATAAGATGGGATAAGATGGGATAAGATGGGATAAGATGGGATAAGATGGGATAAGATGGGATAAGATGGGATAAGATGGGATAAGATGGGATAAGATGGGATAAGATGGGATAAGATGGGATAAGATGGGATAAGATGGGATAAGATGGGATAAGATGGGATAAGATGGGATAAGATGGGATACGATGGGATACGGTGGGATTTTGGAGGGAGACCTTTTTACCCGACGCTTCGCACAAAAAAATACATTGGTAATTTCCGACATCCACGCGAACGAAGTCGCGGGCACAGCTAGTATAAAATAAACAAGTGGGGTATGATTACCGGCGGGTTGAACCCCGATCGATGATGGTTGACCCCTTTACCTGCCCCCGCTGTCCGTCGGTCCGTCTTGAATCCGCTGCAACTGTTAAGGGGAGGAAGCTGTCTAGACTTGAATTTAAGAAACGAAATTTATTTCTAGTAAAACAATATGAAATTGACGTCCTAATACAGAAGATATTCAACTAATGACAGTAAGCATGTAAATCCTTAAATAATTTCTGAAAATTAATATTATTATTAGTCATATTGGTTTACATTGTTGTACACAGATTTCAGATAATACCTACGGATCTCCGGTCTCATCTAGTTTAAAAATGTAAAATGTATATTAATTTTTGACGTGTAAAAAAGTTTGTCGAAACCAATTTGAAAAAATAATAACATTACATTACGTTCTGTTGGTTACGTTTTGTACGCGATAATTTATGTTCTGAATATTTTCTTCATTAATTTCTCTATAATATCAGCCTTTGTCAAACCACTCATAATCGTTGTTTATTAATTATTGGTTTAAAAACCAACATTTTCTAAATATCCATCATTTAAGTCATCAAAAAAATTATTACTAGGAAATTACCTTTATAAAACCTACTAAAAAATCTTTGAAAAACAACCATACTACCAAACAAACTTACCTTTACAGCCCATAATCTCTCAAAACAACTAACCTTTATAGTAACCATATTCTCTAAGCAAAAAAACTAAGATCAGACCCAATAAATCTATCGAAACGAATCTCCCCCTTAACACGAGGGGAGGTAGGTGCAATCTGGTGCCTTTTGTCCGTATCATGTCACCCCGCAGTCTTCACTCAACGATCTTTTATATTTCTACAAGACTGTTCAACTTTGAGTTGGTTACAAAAGTTAGAAATACTTGAAAGCTTTGATGGAATAAGTGGAGGTATGGATTGGTAGGGGAGCAAATTAATAAAGTTGATTTTTGTTGGTGTTATTTTTGGGCTTTTTAAGTAAGAAGCCTGCTTCTCTGTCTTTGGGTAACCACATTATCATTATCATACAATTGCCAATTACAAAATACTAACCAAACACTGCATAGTTAAGACTACAGCATAATAACCTAAATAGATCTCAGCCAGTTTATCAGTTTATCTTTGCAAGCCATTTACAATATCTTCATGATTTACATATCCATGACCAAATATCGCAAATAAAAAGAACTACTTGTCACTTTACAACTTTCAGAAGAGAGAGAAAGCTTAATCTAGTAATCGCATTTCAAATCCTATAAACCTATGGCGACATCTACAGTGTCATTTATGAACTAAAAATCATACTCGACATCACACCGAGTAGAAACTCCACCAAACACAATATCAGACCGGTCGGAAAATCTGCCCTATTCTATGGCGAATGAGCTTTCCATTCTGCCTCATAGTTCTATATATGTACACAACCAGCGATAATTATCTTCTTAATGTTCCTACCTACCTAATAAAACATGTCCCCACAAACATAATTTATCCACGTAAACCAACTAAGGTCCACTAAAACACGAAACTTGTACGAGAATTAATACAAAAGTTGTTTTGTCCATAAAATTTGATGTCGCTCCACATCTTAGTGAAACTTGAAACTCATTTTCATATTTTCAACTATCTGACCGGCAAAACAAATCCACAACTCACGCCGTAATAGTTACGTACAGTCGTAGTGCATTAATGTGCTGACAACAGATGTGGAGTTTTCTGGAATTGGCAGGACGGAGTTGAGGAAAAAAAATTTTTGGTGGATTACTTATAAAATAACTGAATGCGAAGGTCTCGAAGTCTGAGGACTGGTTTAGTATAATATTAACGATTAAAGCTATGCAAATTGATAATATCAATGTGTAATATCAATTTGGCATAGCTCTCATCGTTCTAGCCTTAACCCAAAATGTTAGACAGAAGTGGTATACATGTATTAAAAAATAACAGATGTAATATAATTACCGAATCATCATCCACCGGGCACAAAAGACCGTATGCAATAGTTCTTTCTGCTCATGCGGCTTCCCTGGTTCCTCAACAGCTTTATTTATATTGTCTATTAACTGCTCTGAATCACGGTACTACCTTTTATTTTTTACTTGTATACATTTTTTTTTTTTTTGTGTTTTCTATTGTTTTGTGTTATTTGTCTCTTTTTACCATTTTTCATATTTTATTGTACAATGTTTTTATTCTACAGTCATTACCTACCGTACTCAAAAGTTATTTTTAATTAATATGTAGGTACCATTGGCTATTATAGCTTTTTTTTTATATAGATTCCTCTTAGTGCTGAATTGTGAATGCGAGAACATTGTTGGTTGTGTAAATTCCCAAATGCCCATTATCGTCTATTCTATTACGTATATATTATTATATACTCTTTTATTTTATTTTTATATCTTTTTTTTGTTTTTTTTTTTTTTTTTTTGTTTAGTTTTGGTAAGAAGGTCCCTCTTCTTATCGTGCTTACGATGTTTACGATGTTCTCTCATGTCTAAATACAACTGTAAGAAAAACATTGTAAAAGAAATTATTATTTTAAAAGAGTAACCATGGAGTTTCTTGCCGGTTCTTCTCCATGGAAACGACCAACCCGAACCGTGCCATTTTTTTTTTCTTCTCGACGTTTTATAAGTGCCCATTGAGGCCCATGTAAAATAAAATATTTTGATTTTGATTTTGCTTGCACAGAGAAATTTCTTACTTTAAAGAAAAAAAGCCTCAATTACTTTGTACATATTTAACTTATTTCATTCTTCCATTTCAATATTTCTCAAAATACAACATTTTGTATAAATATTAGATGAAATCATCTTTTAACTTTTAAAACTCAAGCCAGGGTGATTGGTGAATGAAAACATGAAAGGGGTGATGCTAGTTTGTCTAGTAACTAGCATCACCCCTTTCACAGAATGTTAATATTTGCGAAATAAAACAGGATTTGCTAAAATAAAATAAAAAACCAGCCACATCCAGTCAACCCTAACACTCGCAACTATTTATGACTACTGCTTACCACGCTGCATCCGGGGGTCTCATAAAATTCTATCGCCGGGATTGTGCAGCGTTGATCCGTCTGCAGCGAGGGGTTGAGAGGGGGGAGTGCCGTAGATTATGAAATAACCCGCTCTACCCCTCATTGGACCAATTATATGACCAGTCGAAGGGTTAAAATGTACAAGGATGGTTGTTAAGCGGCGGTGATAGCGTTATGTCTAGACTTTTAGGGATGGATGTAATGTGAATCAGTTACTAAATGTGTTGCATGTTATGGCGATAAATTTTTAAGGCTATGTTTTTGGTTTTTTGTCGTCTTAATGTAGAACAAATTACAGTGCTTTCGTGATAAAACGTCTGCCGAACCGTAAATTAATTTCTCTTAGACCCTGAGTCTTTTTGTACCTTGCCTGGTTATTAAAATTTTAGCAATTGCATTGAAAAAAAAAATATCCTTATTCATGTTTAACCGGAATAATCAGTTGAAATCTAAATATTTAAGTTAAAAAAATCGACACTATGACTAATAACCCTATTTTTGCTACCCTGACCTCATAACAACCCTAAAAAAACCCGAAAGACCCCATTCACACACAACCCAATATTTCGAAAATCAAATAACTAATAAAAACGCTAAACATACTGTAGGAATTGCTCGCGAACCGAACAATATTGCCCGGTTGCTTGCCAAATCGAAAACTAAGCTAGGTCCGCCCTCATAAGTTGCTGTATCTCTGTATTGCACAACTTTCAGAGCGACGCTCATTTGCAAACGCTATATAGGACGAAGATTGTGTATTGGATCATTTAGACATCTTTAACAGAAGATAACATGGAGAATTCTCATTACTATGCATTCTATTTGAGAACTCTATGACCTCAAAGAGGTATTCCACGAAGGGCACCCGCTGACAATGGCATCTGATCTACATGCACCTTATCTCTTAGACATAAGGTTCGTGTCAAAATTATTCGCAGGTGCCAGGCGCCCTTCGTGGAATACCTCACAATTACGTTTAACAAAAAAAAACATTTTGCAAAATTAATTTTCTATAACATCATTATTGACGATATCATCTAGTTTAATGATATTTTCATTTAACATTATTTGTTTAGGAGCATCATCATCATCATCATCAGCCTATAACGTTCCCACTGCTGGGACACAGGCCTCCTCTCTTGTGAGAGGGAGTGGGCCATAATCCACCACGCGGGCCCAGTGCGGGTTGGCAGATGTCACATGTCTTCGAATTTGATGGTTCTAAGACATGCCGGTTTCCTCACGATGTTTTCCTTCACCGTTTTGAGAGCAGTGGTGATGAAATAAATTACACAAAGTAATGCGCCAGGCTGGGTTCGAACCCGCGACCTACAACTCGTAAGTCGGGGCCGATACCACTGGGCCACCACTGCTCTCACTGCTGTTTAGGAGCATGTATAACATTATAATGCTTTTCACTTTAATTACAACTGTTAATACACCTGCATTACTATCTCTTTGAATCACCCAAATACACATACACCTAGACACCGCAAGATCCCATAATCACAACCTAGCTTTCTGTTCACCCCCAAACAAAGGACCCCCTTTACAAAATAGGCGTAATAATTCCATCTGAACACGTTAACTAAGGACACTATGTACGGTCAGCAGGTAAACAAAGCGACGCATTAGGAGGGTAGATTAACAAAAAAGGCGGGGGTGAAATACGGCGGTGCCTGTAAATTTTCTTACGGCGCCCCCTCTGACGGGCCCGAACATCGACACTGCGCTGACATGAGTAGGGGGTGCAAAAAAGGGAGATTGTTGAAATAATTTTGTTACGGTGTGTTGGTAATATTTTATGAAACAGTATTTATGAAAAGTTTAAATAATTTATCTCTAAAGAAGTTAACCGAAATAAAAGAAAAAAAAGAGTTAACAATAATTTTGAGTCGAGACTCATTTTTGTTGCTGTATCTATTTAATACAATTACTTGCAAATACCTACTTATTCTGAATGTGTAACAGATCTAGTTTGTATTAACATTTATTTTATTTTGGTACTTCCATAAACACGAAAGTAACTTGATTTTAAACGAATTAAATTATCTTATTACAATTCATGGCATTGTCAAGTCGAAAATAATAATTTAACATTTATAAAATCACGAAATGACAGCTGCTTAACTTTTTCTGCGGACGCTACACTCGTCTCCCGATTCGTCCCACCGAAAATTTTCGTTCGAGCCGTTTCTAAAGCGCCTTTTTTAATCTCTATAAATCAAATTTATGACTTGTGTAAGCTTTCTGTTTTATTTACCCTTTTATAATTTTGTTGTCTGTACATACACGGACGGAGTTGGGGCTTCACACACACACACACACACACACATGTTTACGGTTGTCACATTCATTTTAGCAAGTTCTAGGATTTGTACCGTCATAAAAGTTATTTGCATCTAGATTTATTTTTGTAAAGAGAAGTCGTCGCGATGAAGATTTTAATAAAATATGTAAGTCAAGGATAAAATTCTAAAGTGATTATGATGCGAGGAGTCTCTTCAAGTTCATGGCTGAAATCATGTCATTCGTATGGTAATTCTAGAAGTCACTAATTAAATAAGAAAACAATTGCAACATTGCTTTCTTTTTTATTTATGTATGTACTCGTAACGACAAAGTTTGAGCTTTGATATTTAAATGTCTTCCTACAGAATTTAAATCAGAGGACCTATGAATGTTGATGTCATAAATACTGAAAAGAACCAATAGTCTATAGTCTAGCCCGCCATTCTTTATTTTTTCTAGTGTAATTAATATAATCAAAGGAGTCCTCCTGGTTGAACAGAAGGAACTGTCAGACTCTTATTAACAAAAAAACCACCTTGTTACTTTACATGGCCTTCACGTTCCAGGGCCGCCTGAAATATAGACCTCAGCAGCAGGCCTGTCCGAAAAACCTGGCAAAACAAATCGAGTACCATATCACTAAATATTGTAAGAAACAAAAAAACATATTTATTTAAAAATATATGAATCGCGACCATTTTAAATATTTATTTCACTAGCAATATATTTTAGATATCAGTTTTTATATCCTGATCGTACGCAGACCGGTTTGACTTTGTTAAGCTAATTAGACAACCTATGTTAATGTGTTTGGAAATAAAAAGAAAGTTAGGAGCTTCATTTTGTTTTGTAATTTTAAAATATCGTTTTATTGCATTCTTGTGACTGTGAAAGTATTTTTTGGCAATTATAAATATTTATTTATTCTTATTATACGACGAAGTTAACACCCGCGCTGATTAATGAGGGGACCACTTAATTAAAAACATACTTAGAATTCTTTCATATATTTTCTTGTTATCCTTACAGGTCATTCAACTGACATGATTTGCCATGATAATAAATGTTAGATAGGTCACTCTAAATAAATTACTGAAAGTTTAAATTATATCAATAATTTGAACATTCAGTATTTTATTGAGAGGGTCACTATCTAACATTAAAATCAAGTTAATACTTGGTAAATGTAATCATTATTTGTTTTAATTGGAACAGTCTCACCTAACTATTCCCAAACCACTGCAAATGTTTGGCGCAGTGGCTAAGCCATCAACTGCAGAATGTTATAGGTTCGATTCCCGCTAGGAAAAAATATTGGCAAGCCACAAAATTGCAAATAAATCTATCATTCATCGAATAAAACAAATATGATCAACACCTACCCAATAAGCCAGATCAGCCAAACTTCTGCCCACAACAATGAGTGAAAAACATCTGGGTCCGGTGGGCGGCACTGGTAATTAATTCCAGCATTGTTCCTGTGTGCTGCAAGGAGTTATGGCCACGTCTTTGTGTGGAATGACGGGAGAACGCCTATGGAAAAATATATGATGGTCATATCGACTACTAAGCTGGGAGTTTTGTCGCGGGACACACGTATACCGCGACTCCGGTACATATAGGGCTATTGAAGGACACCGTCGGTCTGATCCGTCCCGCTCTGCCTTGGGTGGGAGGACTCATTTGATGATTTGAACACGTAGAAAAACTGGTAGTTTTGAGTTACGAAGTATGATTGTTTTTATACCATACTAGCTGATGTGGCTAACCTGCATCAGAGGACGAAACACAGACGAACTACTTGTCGCCAGTCAACCATACCCTGAAGGGGTACCTTCCACCAAGCGTAAAGATGTGTGTGTTTTTGGTATACTATAAGTTCTGTAATCATTTTGGCTATTGAAAAAGAGTGTCCGTGGAGTTTCTTGCTCATTCTTCTCCATAGAGATCTACGCTTTGGAATGAGCACCTACGGTACTTTCACAGTTTTTATGTCATGTGATTAGGACTGTAGCACCATAACTATTTTTAGTACTAGTTTTATTTTATTTTATGTCTTGACAATTCAAAAGTGCCTATATTTGGCTTAGTTGAAATTAACAATTTGATTTGATTTGAAATAACTGTGTTTTAAATGTCATGTCAAGTCTAAAAAACTGCACCAAATTTAAAAACCCAATCAATATCTTTGAACATTTTCTCTGCAATCTGAATCCCGATACGTTTACGATAAAGTTATAAAATGTTAAAAATAAAAGCTCGTGAACACAGCGTCGTGTATTAAGCAGCTTAGCCGGGGTCCGCCAAAGAACACGTCACAACATGCCCTCAACTTTGTTATACATTTCCTTCACTTAGCTTTTTAGGGTACCGCAGTCATGGCCGAAGTTAATCGACAATTAATTCGCATTTAAAATTACTGATGTTCTGATCGTATCCTAATACAAACTCATATAATTTTGAAATTAAGTTTTACCTTGTCACGTTTAAACCACTGACCGATAATCCTGAAATTTTGCGTTAAACCTGTGTTGCCAGGTGTACAGAAACGAACAGAGGGTACCGTTTGTCCCGAAAAAAGTACTTTTCTTCAGGAAACCAATAATAACATTCTTATTATAATTAAAAATGGTGGTTAAATTGTAAATTAACGCGAGCAAAGCCGTGGGCAAATGCTTCGTATAATAAATATGCATTTTTCTTTACTGTTTTACCAGTTCCTAGGTTCAAAACTCTGTCATTTTGCTAATAAATGCTAGACCGTAGGTTTACTAGCAAATTATTCGGTGGTTTTGGCAATGTAAGTAGTGGTTAGCTAAATGAGTCGTCAGGCTGTATCGGTTGGCTTGCCAAGCTTACACCAAAATGACACGATTACACTACTTGTCATATTTATTTTTGGTCTATCAAGCGATACAGAAGCCAATCTTGCTGATTTAAAAAGTACATAATTATGACCAATATTGCTGGAAATTATGGGAATAAGTTTTTAAAGTATGTTAAATGCAAGAGTCTGTAAAATATCGAAAACTTAAAACAAATAAGTGTACCAGTTCATTGAAGAAACTCCATTGTCTGCGACAAATAGTTTGATGCACATAAAAGAAATCAAATAATAAAAAGAATACGGAATGAAAATTACATAGTTTCATTTCTATCTCAAAAAAAGAAAACCAAAAAATCCGGGAACAAAGAGAACACAATATATTTAAATACGGAACCTTAACACCACGAACACATTTAGCCAACATAACGCCATAAAAACTTTCCTTTGACGCGTTGCCCACTACGTCACACACACAAAGCGAGCGATTACATAGAAAAACGTGCGAAACGCTTAAAACGGGGGGGGAGACGACGAAGGGTGGGGGGGTGCTACAGAAATGCAAATATGAAATATGAAAATGAAGATGGCATGTAATAAAAGTGATATACTGGGCTCCGTAGAGCCATTTCGTAGTCGTCTCGTCAGTTTTATGCTCGGCCGTCCATCATGCCCTGACAGCGTTCATGGATGCCTCCTTGAGCTGAGAGGGGGGTGAGCGGGGAGGGGGCCAGGGGGGAATGGACGCGCAGATTTATTATTTCAATGTTGATGTTTGATGTTTTATTATTTGAGTCGTGTTTTGTTCTCGTATTGAGGTCAGTGACGTCATAATGTGTGTTGTAGTTAAATGTTCATGTGTATGTCATAATCACTGAGCCAAAGTGGAACCGTATATGTATATTTAAAAGGCTGTTCTAGATTTGCGACTATAAAGGCAATACAATTTCTAACTCCTCATTCAGAGAAATGGACAAAACATTTGGAAAATACTAACAATAATAGCCAAGCAAGTTATTTTCTTAAAAGCCATTTCTTTTAGTGACTGCTCTGATAGCAGGATGCAACTGAATACAAGTATTTTTAACAAGTCCTATCGGCGAGAATGCTAGGCACTGCAAAAGAAAATTATCCAAAATCAGCCCATTTTTTGCAAACTTCAAAATTAGCTAAAACCAAAGCACACACTGAAACCTACACATCTCACGAGACTAAACCCAAAAAGTACAGTAAGCAAAACAATAAGGATCGTTAACAAAAATTTTAATTACCATAAAACAGCTCTCAAGTGGTAGTGGTAGGGTCAGCACATTCAGCGGCGATGCAAACAAGGCTGGCTTTAATCGAGTGCCCTAACTCGGCGTAAGCTTTTTGATATCTCCGATACCGGGCGAGGTGCAGATCCTCGTATGGTTGGCAGAAAAGTTTGGTAACATGTCAGATTATGTTGTTCAAAATGATAATATGATGTTTTTTGCTAAATTTTAATATTTTTATAAGTAAACAGGTGTGTCTGTAGTTATAAAGTTATAGTATTACTACTAGACAAAAAGAATACTAAAACAATAAATTCTCCAGTAGTTGCATAAAAAATAGCAAAATCATAAATCTTAAAATAAAAAAAGTTTAATACACTTCAGAGATGTTATCATCTGCAAAACAAAATAATGAAAACAAAAGTGAAATTACACTTCTTATGCGATTTTAGTTGTAGTTTCTCTAAAATAATTTTATCAAAATTAAAAAAAAAACCGAAACTTTTAGATAAAAAGTTCATTCGTCTATTGAAAGTGTAATTTTTACATTACAAAAATAAGCTCGCTACGCAATTGACTACTCACTTTCTTTGCTGTCCCTACACTGACCATGTAGGTAGCGTTAGCAAAGCCAGGTGGAGCATGTTTACGGGCGCTTGGTCGCGTACATCACCGCGACAACGCGCCGGTGTGAGCGCGCCCTAACGTGCTTCTAATAACATCAGCTTTTAACTGTCCTACTTAGGTTTTTGGAGGGTTTAAGAACTGGTTGTTGGTTGTTTCGAGATGTGGTTTTTTTTTTAAACAGAATGGCATTTATAAGTCATTTTCGACCAAAGTGTCGCTTATGCCATTACCTTTTAACCGTCGGTATGTATTTAGAAATATATAAGTATGTTTATCAGTTGTCTAGTACCCATAACACAAGCTGTGCTTAGCTTGGGACTAGATGGCGTCGTGTAATAGTTGTTGGATATTATTATTATTAACTTCATCACCACTGGTCCACCACTCTCAAATTGGTAAAGGAAATCATCGTAATCGACATTTTCTAGAACAAAAATTCGAAGACATCTAGAAATTTGCTGGGGTCACGTGGTGAATTATGGTCCACTCCCTTTCACAGACAGGAGGCATCATCTGTCCCAGAAGTGGGAACATTTTAGTCCGATAACGTGAGTAATTTTATTTTTTTTGGCAAAGTTTGCAAATCAGTAAATATTTGGTTTTGTAGGTCCTTAAGTAACAAACCAGGATCGCAACCCTGAAGAGCAACAGGCAAACGAAGAAACGGGGTTTTAGGAGGACTCTATACCAAACGAAAAGGACTATATCTGTCTCTGACTTCAATAAATTCAGGGGTTCATGGATCATCTATTGTTTCTTAGACGTCATCAACATTATTTCAGTCTCAAGAAGTTTTAAGGCCATTTCCAAGTGGAATTACATCGACACATCGGTATTTTTTGTAATCAGCTCTATGAATTGTTTTCCTGAACACGGTTGTCTTATAAGATGACGGTATCTTGTTATTTACTGTGTGACGGTCCTAGTTTATCATTTTGTGCCTTCTAGTCACAACTGGGATTTAATTTGATGTTCTATATGAATTTTCTATTTAATTGTGTAGTCTTGATTCCTCAACCGTACAGACAGATGTGTTGCTGTGGAGTTTGTTCCGCCACTTATTCTTCCCAGACAAAACACTGAGTGTCCAATAGGGGGCGCTTTGGGCGACTGTCTTGTGTAAAATAAAAAGTAAAATAAAAAAAATAAAAAAACTTTATTAGTAAAATAGTATATAGTTAAATTATAGTATATACCATAGTAAAATCTTCAAACCCCTTTACCTTCTAAAAGTGCTGATAAATCAGCCTATTTTGAATAAACGACTTTTACGGCTTTTTCTTTAAAATATCTCCAAAGAACAGCCAATCTAATACAAAACAATACTACCCCCAAATTCGGACAAAATCTCCTTGTTTAAAGGTAGTTTAATATCTGTTTAGTAGTACACACTAAACCTCTTATAATTCTGCCGGCCACCGCAGCCGTGCGAGCCTCGTAAACAGGCACACACTTGCAGTTTTTGTGTATACTTGCCTTCTGCTCACCGCATAGTTAAGGGGAAGGGTTGAGGCAGTGATTAGGTGTTAAAAATGCTGGTAAATTCTGTAAAAAAATGTTAAAAGTGCCTGAGTAGAGCATAACATAGAGTTTAGTAGACGTTTATAGGTCTTGCTGAAATGCAATTTCAAGGTGCAGCCCACAACAATTTTAAGGTGTGTACTTGTGTAGTTTCCAATGATTTGCGTGTGGTTTAAAGTAATTAGGCATTATATAATTTAAATTTATTTGATTAATTCCCAAATGTATTTATTAAATGAAAGAAAAAAAAATCTACTTATTTATTTTTATCAAAATTGTGCGCGCATTAGAACTTATACTAAATTAGAGACCCGTGATGTTGAAGAAGGTGTTTTTCACCTTCTTCAACATCACGGGTCTCTAATTTAAGAAAAATAAAGAATAAATGATTTGAAGAAAGCAGCTGGCAGTGAATGGATGCATAGTGTCCCGGACCTGGATAGTTGGTGGCTTACGTCCACCAACCGGCGACAATTATCTGAACAGAAGATTTTAGTTTTTATCGAAAAAAAAAGAAGAAGAAAAAGATACCTTTCCAAAGGAACTGGTAATTAGCAACACCTTCCCCTTAAGTCCGGGCAGGTATTTAGTGTTCGTATTTATAGTGCTGTGTTTAAGAGTGAGTTAGGCGCGATCCTGGTGGCTGATATTATGCGAGTCTGCGCGTCTCTTTGTTGCCTGGCTTACCAGCTCCGAAGAACACAGCACGGAATTTTGGTTATTTTGTTTGTTACCAGAAATTATGTACAAACAAATACTCATGACCCCGTTAATTTCCTTAGATATTGTAATAACTTTAGAGACTATTTGACTAAAAAATCTCCGGTAGCTACATTATCAAAAAATATTAGACTCGTAAACTTTCTTTTGTGACATAAACAATGCGAAGATACGTTTTTAAAATTGGCAAAATATCACCACCATGTACAATTTTTATTTGCTTCTGACGTCAGGGGCGAATTTCAGTTTTGATATTACTGTTTTATCTTTTTGTGTTCACTGATTTAACAAAAAAAAACAAAATTTTTCAATACACATAACTGACCCGCTAATTATAACTGCAATTTATAAATGCTGTCAGCACGCCTGTTCAAATAATACTAGTAATGTTTTGGACCACCAGCATTGAAACCCAAAATATTTACATAGGTACCCACCCATAATGCTCGTTCTGAAATTCTGTATAAAAAGCCGAAAATTCGTCCCAAATAAATAAATTTTCGAAAAAACTTTTTACTCACCTATATATATAGTATCACGATCGTTGATTAGAAACACAAATGGCGTTTTAAAAATAAATTTTGGTGGAGATGCGATGGTGGTATCTTAACTTTGATAATAACATAGTCAACTTATAACGCATAAGCTGAATAATAGCAAAACTGATACTCTATATGCGATCATACTGTCAAAATGATTGACACAGATCTCACAAACACCTCGAAATACCTAACAACTAATCTTCCCAAATGTAAACACGGACTCACGAACCATATACCCATCATCAGTCCTAACATAACTCATAAAGCTTCAACACGACTATACCATAACTAATTCTATCCATAGATAGACAAACAATAATAATGATAGACCAATATACACCGCACGGTAGCCACAGCACTATCCTAAATATTTATAGATTAAAAATATATACAGGCAGATATACAGCATGTTGATTTGAATCATTGCCTTGCATCGCGATGGTTGTGACTTCAAAATCGGGGAAGTTTCCAATTCTAAAATAATAGTTTTTTTAGTTATCTTGGACATGACCAGTGAAGGCAATCATCACATCATGGGACATCCTGGACTTATATTATAAATCAATATTAGTCCAGAGTGTCAGAAGCCCGTGGAAGTCCCCAAGGAGCTTTAATTCAATCTGATATCAGAGGGTGGGTCACATCGTCATACGAGATAAAATGAAGTTTTTTTACCTTAATAATGACTCGAAAGTCTGACGGTTCTTACCAGTAGTAGAGTGGAGAGCAATGACGGCCCAGTGCTAACTACTGATAAACGTAAATCGGGAAGTAACTGGAATCCCAACAACCCTACGCATCGTGGTACATCCTTAGCGGAGCAAGCAGAAACAAGTCAGGGTGACGTATGGCAGCGCGGAGTGATTGGACATGACCGGCAAATCCTAGTTGCAAGATGATAATTATAATTGTAGATTCAGTAATGATGCAGTTTTCCATTTAACACTACCCATTACTCACAATTTTTAGGTCTTGGGTTTGAAAATAGTTTTCCTTTGTGGAATTTATTTCACCGCCACTGTATCAAAATGGTAAAGGAAAACATCGTATGGAAAGCATCTCTTAGAAACAAAAATTCAAACACACTATCAGAGACAGAACCATGTACCACCAGCAGCATTGATAATGCTCATGGAGCAATTTAATCAGTCTACTAATCTTAACACACTCGTCATTATGACCACATCTTTTAAACACACGCTGTATAAAATTATACAGGCAAAATGCTAAGAATCAAGCAGTTTGGTCAAATAAATCCGTCACTGGTAGAGAGTAAAACAGTACATATTTTGTGTCGGGATTTAAATCAAGATTCGTGCGCGGGAGCATTTGGTGGGTATGCGTTTGGGATTTTGCGGGACTGTCCTAGTATAAATTGTAAATCTGAATTGTTTTTCTGATACTGTCAATAATCATGTTTTACTACATATTTCGATAAACGGATAGTTTTGTAACATTTTATTATTATTATTAGAAAATAATTACTAAAGTACGATTATTATTTCCAGTCAGTAAAATGACAAATGCAACTGTCACTAATACAATGTTTTTTAGTAGAGTTTTACAGTGAACAAATTTAATTTTACTGTCATTTTACTGACTCGAATTAATAATCGTACTTTACCTACATATTAAGATTTTTTTCAATTACAAATCATTGGGTTTATTGCTATACATACGATGAAAAAAATCAGCTGTGCAGTACATTTTTTGTTCGTCTAACTCCTCAAAATCTACTAAATAGCAGATTTATAAAATTAATTTCAGGTTTTGTCCCATGTTAAAATTTATATGTCATAATGAACATTCTTAATATTAATAATACTGCGAGGCAAAGGCCTAGCAGTATAAAGCAAAGTTAAAAAAAAATCTATTTTCCTAAAGTATGCCTCACATCATGGTCACACCACACAGGTCCCAATGTTTACTCCTCACAATTCATCATCGGTAGAATGAATCCCTCATCACCTCCACACCGAACGGATAGACTTGGCATGGCGTGAACACTATCATACGTTTCGAAGGCCGACGTAAATTATTTCATTCACATTTTTACCTCGAAAACGTGTGAATATGGAAGAAAAAAAATGGAAATTTTGGAGCAGTTCTATATTTTGCCGATTTCATCTGTTAAAAAAAATTAGATAAATTGGTAATTAGTGCAAGTATTAAGTACTACGTTTTAGAAAATATACTCTAGTTACTTGACCACTGACTTGTTTATTTCATTACTTGTTTGAAATTTCATTTAAATAAGTTCCGTCATTTTGAAAAATGAGAATTTGTAAGTTTGTATGAAATGTATTTTTGTGTAAGTACACGCTCTTAATAAAACAATCACATAACTGGATTTCAGTTGAATGTCCTTGAATGTTTTAATTGCTTGTATTCTTTCATTCGCTCATTCATTTCTTGTCTTTTGGACTATCTACAGCTTCCTAACTCAATAAAATCTGAATTTGAATAAAATTCAATGGCTCCCGCGTCTCAATCTCGCTGAGTCGTGTCAATCGTCGCCTGCGCATCACTCACAGCTGTGCGTGCGCACACACAAACAATCATGTATCCAGGAATAATAAATAAACTGTGACTTGACGAGTTAGTTACTGTCTGAAAAACAAACAAAAGAGTTTTAAATAATTGTTTTTTATTGTCACTTATTTTCTGTTACGTAATTATCATTTTGTAAATCTGTTACTAGTTATTACTGAAATCTTCACGACGAACGACCCTATGCAATACATAGTTAACATAGCTTTGTCATCTTAAACTACTTATAAATGAACTATTTATGTCAGATGGTTCAGTAGTCAAGGTAACTTTATTTTTGTCAAAATTCTATAATTTTTTTAAGGACTTGTTGAAAACCTGTCCTGTCTGAAAATACAGTTTGTACTATCAAAGAGTCGTTCAGTTAATGAGAAAGAAGCCCAATACATTTTCATAACTGGCTAAGATTTTAAAACTGGCAAATCTGTTACAACCACAAACATACGGGGCTTCATCCACTAGGCGACGCAAGTCTCCGATACCTTACGACTTTGGTATCAATTGACGCGTGCCTGTGTGTACGAACCTGAATGGGTTTGTATTTTTTTAACGAGATAATCTATGGAAATTGTACTTTATTAACGAGGTAATATCATCAAAAGAATGCTCCAACGCAGGACAGGACACGAGGGACTGTCAGACTTGTGTAAGTTCCGACTTACGGTTTCCTTCAATAACCCTCAACGTTCTGGTGCCACGGTTTCCCGTCCCGATAATCCCGCTACCCCTGATGCATTTGCATTGCGTTAATCACCTGGATACCAAAGTCGTAAGGTATCGGAGACTTGCCTTGCCTAGTGTTCTAAAGGCTGATTTTTCAATAGCCTGATAACTTTTAACTGAGGAATAAAAATGGCGGTTTGACAGCAGCTTATCTATAGAAAATATGTCAAATCGCTATTTTTATTTCTCAAATAAAAGTTATCTGACTATTGAAAAATTAGCCCTAAGGGGGCTTTCACGCGACCTCGGACCACCCGGCATTGGTTTCGGCCATGCTGCGGAGCGAGATGGAGTGGGAAGCGGTCGCCACCTTCTGCGAAGCAGTAATGCTCGTGAAGGAGGTGGCGGGCCGCTAGAGAGAGAGGACAGCGTCCTCCCTCCGCTCCAACCGCAGTGGTGTACGCCCACGGCGTCGGACGTCGCAAGACGATCTCCGGCCACCGTAGGCGCGGGCATGCGGACAGCGAGTAAAGGGCAACTCGCTGTCCGACCATGGACCATGCCCGGGTCGACGGCGCGTGTTCCACGCGCGCTTCAAAGAGCTGTCAGCAAAATGACGGGGCCCCCTCTCAGAGGGTCAAAGCCTGCCGGGGTCGCGGGACTTATTTCTATCACCGTGACCCCGGAACATAAAGAGTTACTGAAGGACACCGTGGATTTTAGTCAGTACAAGTCTAACAGTCCCTCCTGCCCTGCCCGGGGTTGGAGGACTCATTTGATGATTTTACCACGATAAAAAAAAAAGAAAAGGGGGGCTTTCACGCATCTGCGGATGAAACGTTGATGTACTAGATGCTCGACTTATTCGAGTCGTTCATGAAAAGTATTTTAATGTAACTACTTAATTATTCACCTACATCAGTAAGCAAGTAATTTGTTTTAATTAACGAATACCCCAACAGAATAAACAACAGAAAACTACATTTGACACATTATTTAACAATTACGCTCAATTAAACATAAATACAGTTTAAAATTGAATAATAATTAAATTAACGTGAACAATAATAAATTTAAACAAAATGTGCACTCGTGCGGCGTAATTAAAAATCATAATTACTATTGGTACGACGACAAACGTTTACGACCGCAATCAAACACAGTTGCACATTAAATAGGGTGGGAGGGATTGTTGCTGGTCATCCTTATTTTGATTTTTCATAAAATTATTTAAATATGTTTTCGTAAAAATTTAGGGTGTAATAACGGTCTTATGGACAATAGTTAACCTACTCGGTTTTTTGTAGGGTTCTGAAACAAGCATTGTAAGGTTAAGTAAGTAAAATATAAGTTCCCAAGCTCACACATTCATGGATTTTTACGTTATTATACTTTTGGCAGCAACTGAATTATTTGAAAAAGATCTTGAACAGTAAGTAAAATTTAAAACTTAGATATCAACTGACAACTGGGAAATGAAAAAAAAAGGCATTAATTTTTTTTTCTTTTTTTTCATACGAAGACTTTCATTGAGCCTTTCCCAACTCACAATCTCACATAAGACAACTACTACACATTTTAATAAACATCTACGAAGTCTTCTCAAAGAATGTTAAAATCAGCTTTAATGCCAAAGTATATGCCTATCTGACCTTCAAAAACCAGCTACTCAGTACAACCAAAGCTTCAATAAACCTCACAAACACATACCTAAGTCAGTTTATTCACTTTTAATCACTGACCAACATCAATCCATCCCTCAATATTAAACAAAACAATTATTCCTGTCGGCCGACAACCACGCCCGCCACCCCACAATTCATTATCAACAAAAATGAGTATATATTTATTTGCAGCAGCCGCACACGTCAAAACAATACGATTGTGCCGGCCGCTTGTGCGGGACGCTACCCTGTCATTTACCACAAAAACTAGATGAAACCGATTAAAACCACCCGAAACTGGTTTTGGCTGGAATTATAAGTGTTTTATGTAATTATTTTTGGATGTTGTTTTTCTATTTGTAAGTTTATTGTTAAGTTAGGTTAAATTGAAAGCGCTTTGAGACATCGGAAGCATTTTAACTAAGCTTAAGTTTTTCGGGATTTTGAAATTTATGAAATTCGTTTTATGTACTAAGGATGTAACAGCACAAAAAAGTTTATTCAAAGCTAAAAGTTCAAGACATTTCAAATTCCTTCTATGTATTGATCAATTTTGTTGTCGAGATTTACATGAAGTCATTATTCTGATAGATAATAAACAAAAACTTATTTTCGTAAGGCTTTTAAATTATTATATACTAGACCTTCAGACCTGTTAAGCTAGTTTGATAAGCCCATTTCTTTCTATTGACCATAATCTACACTAGAAAACACTACTTAATCCGAAAATTTACATAATTATGTATACGTTAACCAGGGACCTTTAGTGTTGGTCCAATAACCCCTTACACCTCTGTATCTGGGAAAGAAAACGAAGAAATTTTTATGTCATTAAGGTGAAACTGGTCACGTTAGCCCATGGACGTTTGCAAACTCAAAAGGTTTCGCTTTTTCATGACCTTTTTCAGGGTGTGAAGAAAGTAGGAAGGAGCTTTGTGCCGTGTACTAAAAGCTCATACACAAAAAAGTGCTAAACTAGATATAACTCAGCAAAACTAATTTTCAAAGCGAGAAAATTGAAAATTATCCTGAAAATTTTCCTAAATCACAAATGATTGTTAACAGGACTGCAGACAACCCGCACATAGCTCATAACGAACAATGGTGCGATCCTAAATATCCGATATTTATTTATTTATAGCATTTATAATACGGTGAATATATCACTGAACTGTCATACCAACCGCGATAATGCAAAATTTGTGGCTAGGAAAACTGTAGAGTCGTGTCATTAACATTAATTATTGTTTAATTGGCTGATTACGTTTTTTAATTGTAAATGTCTTTAATATGTTTTCTGGGTACCATTTAGTATGTATTAGTAGAAATATTACCAAAAACAAACAATCAATTGTTTGTGAAGAGAGCTTACAAAAGTTATACACGACATAAATCTACTTAATTTTCATTCAGATCAAGTGTAAGTTTTTCTGTGGGCGTTAAAAATAACAACTACTGTTGCTGCCGTAGTTTTTCTTCTATGTTCCTTGCTTGTCTAGTCTAACTGCCACAAAAGCAAATCAATCGTTTGTTACCATGATCCACTGTGGAGTATTATGAAAAAGAAATTACATGTGGAAATCTTATGATTAAATTAGGATCCTTGACTATATTACTGACCTCTTCATAAACGATGATATCACACTTAATCTTATTTTAATCTTGTCCGCTCAAGCCGGAAGATTTTCTAGTACTCTCTAGTAGGTCGTGGTAGTAACGAATTACCATGACTCCGGAACGTAAAGGGCTATTGAAGGACAATATGGATTTTAGTCAGTACAAGTCTGATAGTCCCTCCTGGGTCCTGCGTTTCGACTCATTTGATGACTTTACCTAGCTTAAAGAAAAAGGCACTCTCTCTAGTAACCTATTTGGCACCCAAACAGCCCTCCAAATTTTTTTAGCTCCAAGCCGCTCTGCCCCACCTCTAACCCTGCACCGCCGGCAGCATCGAAGTGCGCCAGTAACGAGAGCTACGTCACAATAATTCTCGCGCACGACAATGCTTTAATGTGCGTTTGATTCATTCGTTATAAAATGAGGTTATCATTGCCAGTTACGGCGCTGTAATGAATTTTGCTATTGTCGCTCGGCCTTTAGTGCTGGAATGGCTTTAACAAATCATTTTGACGTTTTATCTACTGTACATATGTGATTTGTGTAGGTTTAATTTGTTTAATTATGTTGGAGAGATAAAGAATTAAATCGATAAGCAACTATCTATCAAATTTTAAAAAATCCTTGGATGGAAATTTTCAGAATTTTCTCGCGCTAAACTTAGTTTTACAACTCCCTGTAGTGTAATCTATATGTGACACCAAAGACATCGGTGTGACCAAATCTATGAACGTGGATGAAGTTAAAGATTGGATATGTAAGATCCGAGGCGGGTGGCGTTATGCGTTTGTCATCCAGCGTTTAGAAATTATTTGAAACAGTCATACAGACAACATGGGCCCGCATGGGAAGTTCCAAAAACCTTCCATAGTTTTCATAGCCGCAACATATTAATGTCAGAATCAAGACCTGAAACTAAACTGAAAACCCTTATAAACAAACCTCCCATAAAAACCAAGAAGCCTCTTAAACCAAAATTACCATCACAAAACCAAGACAAAAACCCTACATCATGCGACGCGAACGCTGACGATGCCCAAACTTATCCGCCGGTACTTTTCACCCGGACACCTTAAGGCCATTAAGGCACTAATGACTGCCTGTAAATTGGCCATAACTCAGGCCAGGCCGTAAATAACTGCTCGGCTCTTGATAAGGGCTGCTGAGTTGTCGCAAACGTCCGACATGTCTGTCTTACTTGAACATGTGCGATTTATAGTAACGACACCCGACAAGTTTGCCTTGTCTCCGTACTTTATGTATATTAAGTAGTTTTGGGTCTGTTAACGGTTACTGATATTGATGGGAGCGCCATCTGTTGTGCGGAGACGTAATTAAGATGCGAGTTGCAGCTACTACACGATAGATGGCTTTAATTTCGTCGATAATGGATGGGTGGTGGAGTGACGGATGTTCACATACGTCTTACGTGCAAGATGGATTACAAGACCATCTAAGAAAGAAAGAGAGCTTGAGTCCAAAGAAACTTTATAAGCTTTAACTCATAATTGTGATCCTGCCACAACCTGTAACTTTGATGGATTATTTATTAACGTTATCACAAAAAGATCATGTTCGATTGGGAAAAAAATACAGCTTCTGGTACGTTGTGCGTAGTAATGTCGAAAACCCCAAGCAGCATCATTGCCTCTTTACAGAAAGCCCTTAAAGCTTGCTATTTTAAAAGACATCATGTCTCAAGCCTTATGTAATTGAATTTATGAAAAAATGTCACAATATAGTAAAAACATTGGCATTTCTTAAAACCTAAAAACCGAAGTCATCACATCCACCAATCCTCACTGTGCTCACGTGGTGGAAAGGTCACTCTCATAAGGACCCAAATGGTAGGAACCAAGTTGAAACAATATTATAAGTAACCGTTGATGTAAGCGATATCACAGCAGAAGAAAATGAGAACAGAATAACGTATTGCTACTTTATGAGTGGATGTTCAGGATACTGATTCCTCTGCCGGCTCAAAGCAAAAAAGTAACCAGAAAGTACTCTCCAAACTCTTGAACATATTGATACACCAGATAATAAACAAGCTGAGCTTAAACAAAGAAACAAACAAACAATTATCGCGTACGCCGCGTCGACCGAAATTAGCAATTACTTTGAGGGAATCTCCGAGCCGCCATTATCTTAGGAGCCGTAACTCGGCTGCTAACTGTTATTGCCATCATTCCCCGCTTGATTTAAACAAGACGTTACGCCACAGTCCCTCGTCAAACATGGAGATAGGTTCAGCCGCTCACTCGGATATGGTATTATTATGATTCAACGGGTTTATCCATACATTTTTGTTTTATTTTTTCAAGGCGGCCGGCAGAGACTGGATGAGGAAAGCTCAATTGACCGGAATCAGTGGCGCACATTGGGAGAGGAGTATGTCCAGCAGTGGACAAATACAGTTTGATGATGATGATGAATGGGTTTGTCCTGGATTTATCATGGCTTTGTCACATATCTCTCTCTAAATATGGTCAGTGCTCAGTTTATTTAAAGAATGATTTAAGGAATAAGTAGACCTAACTTAAGTGTAAGGAGATTAATAACAGGCGTGACTTAAACTCCAACCCTTAAATAGGTCGCAGGACTGTATTTAAAGCCCACCGTGATCATGGAACGCAACGGGTGACCGAAAGAGCAGGATGGGTTTTTACGCATGACTAGTTTGACAGTCCTTTCCGTCCGAACCCAGCGCCGGAGGAGAAAAGGCTTCTCATAAGGGTTAGTAGTTTTAACTCTTTAAACACTCCAGTGTTGCCCGTTGCAAACCTACTAGTTAAAAATATCAGGTTTATACTAAATACTCCATACTCTGCTAAATTCTACTGATGGACACGAGGACATCATCTTAGTCTTGATAGTCACATAATTATAGCATGCAGTGACGTCATCTGGCATGCACCCAAGATGGCTACAGCTTAAATTGAATTGATGGGGTCTAAACTCAGAGTAAATAAACGTCTGCCTTCAAAATGATTAATTATTATTACGGTTTTTACAAAAGAAATTAGGAATATTTGCGTGACACGACTTCGGAATAATTAAAGGCTTATAATTTTATAGGTTTCTTAAAAACTGAACTTCTGCAACTATTGCTTTGGAAATGGCATAAGATTTTTGGTACTTAACTAATGTCAATAAAATTGCTATCTACAAAAGAGCTGTCATGGACACTGTGAAAGACGTTATTTTTAAATTAATAATGTTATAGATACAACATTGTTAGTTAACATTAGTCCTATAATCCCTGAATAACCAAACATAAATGTACTTAATAGTACACCCACATTTGATCAAGTATGTTATTATGGATAGCATAAGTCGATCAACCCAGGCACAAATCTGAGTGGAATTTTAGCCATTAAGAGACTGTCAGTCCCCCTCCACCTAAGGAGGACTCATTTTTTTTTATTTACGACAAAAAAATATACATAGATTTGATAAAAACTACACTATTTCCAAGTTCTGTCAACAAGATAAAGTCGATGGGAAAAAGGTCGTAAGTCCAGAAAATGAAGATCTATGAAATCACAGTAAGACTCGTACATTTTAAACTCAGTGACGTCCTTCGTAGCTCCTCAGCTCCCGCATGAGCGACACCGTGATATACTGAGATAAAGAACTCCATTACACTACAATGACCAAACCAACACCTTTGTTGTTCACGATACCATCGCACTTACTGACCTCAGAATTAAATTGTCAATCTTTGGGGTACGCTGTTTTGGAAGGAGGATGTTGAAGTTTAAAAAGAAGAAGAAAATTGCATCTTGCAAATATAATTTTTGTGATAAAAGGAGAACGATAGCTACATAAAACACCAGATGGTTTTTATTTTGTTTAAAAATGGTATAAATGACAAACATTGCAGCAGTCGAACGCTCAACTTCAGCGCTGCATGTCACAGGTTCGATTCCAAATGTTTGTATGACGTGCAAGTATATTGTTCTGAGTCTGTATGTCCGAATGTGAGTTTAAATAAATGTTTGTAAATTCACCTGGCAAAGGAGAATTTAAATAAAAAAAAACTTCTTATAAAATCTTAGAATCAAACAGTAAAAATTACGTGACAGCAAAATAGACCTAAGTATCCAAAATTAAGTATAAGTCTGTGCCTATTCTAATATTTCTAAAGTAGAAACAAGAATCTAATAATCACCAAAAACCCTTTGCAAAAACAGATGTTTGCTAAAAGGTAAACAAAAGCGAGCATTTCATATTTTAATTCTGTTTCTCTTCATTTCAAAATATAACGCTTATCGTGTCATAAGCTTTCTCATCCCCCCCTTTTTATGACTGACATAAAACGTGGCACTGAGCTACAGAAAGATGGCGGATGGGTGTATAAAAGTAGTCCACTGTTTAATGAAAATAACAACTAACGACAACAAAATTAACGATAGAGTTTCATAGTTTGGTGAGAATAGTTAAAAAGAAGATTGCCTACAGTTTGTGAAACAATTGTGAATTTTATGAGTTGTGAAGAAAGTAGGTAGGTCTATGCGACCAAGTAGAGAACAAAACGGTAACAGCCATATTGTGACTTCATGCATGCTGTAAAATAAACAATAGTCATAATGAAAATAACATCAACCAATTAAAAACTATAATAAATGAGTATATTTGTAAACTAGCTGCTGCCAGCGGTTGCACCCGCTACAACTCGAAAATTATCCCACGGGAACATAAAATCTGGATAAAAACTATCCTATGTGTTAATCTAGGTTATAAACTATCTGTGTACCAAATTTCATCAAAAACCATTCAGTAGTTTTTGCGTGAAAGAGTAACAAACATCCATCTATCAAACTTTCACGTTTAATAATATTATTAGGATTCTTTTGCACGAAGTATTTTTTTTAAACCGTAATTTTCAAGTAACAGTTGACAGTTGTCATTTACGTTTTCGTTTTTATCGTGGTCACATAGTGATTTATTTAATACGCAGATATTTTAGATGACTTATCATATCAGTGAAGACGAGAAGGTTTCTACCTTACTACGTGATAGTAAGAGTTTCTATCCAATCAACTTTTCAAAAACCTTTTATTCAAGCCTAATACTTCGAATCTCCTATGTTTGTAAGTAAGATTGAACCTATCCTCAAAACCCTGACAGTTATGATGGTCATCATCAAGGAAATGTTCAAGGTGACAACGTCAAGAAATTGGCTACACTTTAAAACTATTACAGGGACATTTCAGCGGATCGAACGGCATTTGTCTAGAGGCCGGGCCGCGGGGTGACATCAAATGTCGCGATTACTGAGGACTGTCCTTATTTCTTCAAAGTAGATATTCTATCATAATCAGGAAATATTTCTGTTATATTGCTTTAGGTTTTAACTAAATTAGTATTACTTCGAAGAAGTTAATAAAAAATTCGTGTACTTTATCAGGCAATAAATTCAAATCATTTAATTTATTACACACTAGTGATGCCCTTATTTTCCACGATTTTTACGACTTGATAACGCGTCGTCGAGATTTTCTTTGATTATCCAAAGATATTTGTGTATTGTACGATTATATTCGTTAAGAAAATATGTTATAAGTTATAGCATTAAATGACCAGTTTATTTAAGTACCTGAAAATTACACTTCAAAGGACTCCGGGAAAACGATTAATTGATGTATTTATTATTTATAAAAAATGTAGAAGACAGTGATTTTTAGTAGTTTCCAGTTACACGCGTATATTTTTTATTTATTTATAGACATTTGAAACACTCTACTCCCGGCTTTATTTATAATTCTACTTACTTTTTACTTCACATGCCTGCAATTAATTTCAGACACTCATAATAAATTACCCCATCTACTTTTTATCGGAAGCTAATTTTCTTTCTAACCGTTATTCCAATCTCAAAAAAAAATCATTTCATCCAACTCCATTTTATAAAAATCTCACTTTTCACATTAAAACTGGCAACACTAGCCTCCATCGCCCCTCGGATTACTCGGGCAGAGGGGAGACATTTACTACTGACATTCAGAGTATTTATTCGCATAATAATAATTCCTCAACACGGCGACGGGGACGTTCCTCCGTGAAGAGTTATGGCTGGGGAGACACCTACAAGGTGACACTGTTTGGAAGTTAGATAAGGGAGGATGTGACAGGAATTTTTAAGGTGGATGAAGGAAAGATCATTGTGTTAGTTTTCACTGGTCTAATTTAGACTTAAATGGTTTTGAAAAAAATATCTAAACGACTAACTGCCTTACCTCAAAAAGATGTTAAACGCTCGTCTAAGAAAACTTTAACTGCAAAATGACCCAAATTGATTTTTTTATGGCGTTTACCGTTGACAGGTTTTTAGACAAGTGTTCAACAGATATTTATCTTTCATGTAAAACAGTAAAAGTTTTGAATATTAAGACTCAATATTTAATATTTAAGACAATTCAGGGGTATGATAATAAATGATTGATAAAATAAATAATAATTGAATCTGTAAATCTCTTCTAGAGGATGCTATGAATACACTGACTGAACTTAAAGCTTTTCTTTGTAGTCCTTTCTTAAAAAGACTATCTCAGACGAGAACCTACATGATCCTCACAAGTATCTGTATGTATGTATTGACGCATGTTTTTTTTTTTATATACAAGCTGACATTTCCTTTTTTTTATATACTATCTGACATTTTCGATTTTTTTTATATACAATCTGACATGCATTTTTTTTTACACTTTTTATATACAACCTGACATGTATGATTTTTTTATTTTATATACAATTTTTATTTTTGTGTGAGTACTTGGATCCGTGTGGGTCAACTTGTTGTGTTTTTATTTATTTTTTATAATTATTGTGATGTCTGACAGTTTGAGTAACTTACGCGGCCTACACAAGTCCTTTCTTTGGTATTGTTCGTCGTGTCGTTGAGCTCCTTGAGTTATGAGTCGAGCTCCACGGTAACTGACAAATGCTTGCACTGACTGGACAGGTCCACTCAAATTTGTGTGGTTCTTTCATCAAAAGACCATTTCAGACCCGGCCTGCGTGATCCTCGTATAACCTTTTCTGCATTTTTAATGTCTGGACTTTAAAAGAGACAGTGACCTCTGAGTTTGTTTCGGCTGTTTCTTCTCAGAGTAGTCAGGTACGAAACACCGGCCTCTTCTAGTTTTATGAAAAGACGTGTAAAAGTGTTGATATAACCTACTTGCATAAATAAACATCATTTCATTTCATTTCATTACATTAATTCTTATTAACTAGAAAACATACCATAGCAAAGAACTAAATACTGACAACAATTTAAAAAGTGTAAATTTTGTTTTTTTACCTAAGATTTTGAATCGAGTAGGTAATTCGTCAACTTGCCTAGGATATTTTTCTACCTTTCTCATAAAAACTACTCTTAAATGAATCGAAACCCTCAACATCTCACACGAAATATTCAAATAAAATTTCTGCAACAGAACTGAAAGGCTGAAATTATTCTCAAGTAAACAGAGGGTATGTCCACACTGCTCTTTCGATCGCCGTCCACCTTAAGATTAAGGCATTAACTGGTACGCGGCGACGGCCTACAGACGGCCGATGTTAAACATAACGATAGTCACAGAGATATGGAACGTGCTGGAATTGATGGTATCTACTGGTGATAAGAGGGAGATAGAAGGTGATGGTGATGGGGTTGTGAAGAGGAAGATAAGAAGAGATAACAATCATCATTGATCAAGTAGCTAAAAATAATTATAATTTTGAAAAGTTTATAACTTTTTCAAATTAAATCAATAAATCATAATCAAACTCAAATTTTAAAAGCTTTTTTTAATTTACTTTCTTTCTTTTCCTAATTATTTCATACTAGAATTTACTAGTATGAAAAAATTAAGGGAAAAGAAGGATAACACATAATTAAAAAATGAACATTATCTTAATCAGCCGGTTTTCATTATTTAATTTGTAGTAACATTACTACCCTTTTTTTTTATCGTAGTAAAATCATCAAATGAGTCCTCCCACCCCGGGCAGGTCGGGAGGGACTGTCAGACTTGTACTGACTAAAATCCACGGTGTCCTTCAATAGCCCTTTATGTTCCGGGGTCACGGTAAGGAAATAAGTCCCGCGACCCCGGCAGGCTTTGGCCCTCTGTAGGCCCCGTCATCATGCTGACGCTCTTTGAGGCGCGCGTGGAACACAACGTGCCGTCGACCCAACAATACTACCCTAACGAATGATTTCGTATTTTCCCCTATGATGTTCAGTTTCCCTTCGCAGTTGGATTTTGAAATACTTAACTTGATTAGTCTACATGCGAAGTTTCAAGTAAATCAGATGAAATAAATCCATTTTCAGATACAGTCATTCATCTTGTTTTTCACCCATTTAAGGGGCTGAAAAAATCCTGTCTCAGTACTGCAGCTCACTTACACCATTTAAGGAGCGTTTGCTTTTAGCTAGACCCAGCAGTGCATTGATCGATCAGTCAGTTCTTTTTTGTAACTTAACTTAACGCCCTATGTCCCATCCAGTTCCCCTAACTCACAATCATGTAACCATTTGTGGTGTCCTAGTATTAGAACAATACCCATGATTACCTCATCAGCAAATATCTTAGATTAAGCCTGAAGAATTAACTTGTTACTGTCGACTTGTACCCTTCAGCCTACCGATGTTTTGAGGGTTAAGAGCCGAGGAAGGGACAACTATTTTCGTGTTAGAATAATAATGTTAGTTTCTAAGAAATATTCTGACTATTGAAGATAAGTATTCGAAAGTTACGGTAATATGGTCGCGGGTCTTAATACCATCACCGCGACCCCGGAACATAAAGGGCTATTGAAGGACACCGTGGATTTTAGTCAGTACAAGTCTGACAGTCCCTCCCGCCCTGCCCGGGGTGGGAGGTCTCATTTGATGATCTTACCACGATAAAAAAAAAGCATATATTAATATACCAATTGCCATAATTTTTTATCCAGGTATACTTAATCATCAAATGAGTCTACCTCACAATGGTGACACTCAGGCGTTTCTTCCTTTCCAATCAATCACAAGATCCTCCCTTAACGTCCGTGACCATTGAGGTCCTGTGTCAAGCGGGAGGTGGGAATGCCGTGACCATTGAGGTCCTGTGGCAAGCGGGAGGTGGGAATGCCGTGACGCCTCTCCAGCCAGTCCTCAAAGAGGAGTCTTAACGCCACGATTGCCGCGTGGACGAACATCGGTTTGACATCTATTTAAGTTATAATCTGCATACCATATCCAAATGAACGGCACCAAGTTTTCGTTATTTTTTTGGTCAATATAAACACAAAATATATTATTATCAAACATGTTCGACGATTTAACATTTTTGCTAGTTTTTTAATGACAAGAAATAAATTGAGAATCTGTTTCTTTTTTTTTCGTCGGTTATAGGTTGAAAAGTATCACTAAAGTATTTATTAATTACAGGACAAGTGGAATAAACATGTTTCTCACTTCGCTTCCACGATAACAAACCTCCATCTATCAACAGATTATACTATCACTTGAAATTATGTATTAAGCAATATTATACTAATTGTTTTAATGTCCTATTGTTGTTTGAGAGCGTGCAAGTATTCGAACATCGTACATGACGTCACAAAATGGCGCCATCACAGTTTCACACTTAACATAGTCGCATGAATGCATTGGATGTGTGTACTGCAATTGTTATCGAACATGGTATTACCAATTTGACCTTCACAGCCAAACTGCATCCACAACTCAAGCCTTGCCTAACCAAAAACATGAAACATTAAAAAAATCCCTACAGGGAAAACTTCGGGTGGAAATCTTGAAGCTCTCTCACAATGGTTCACATAATAGAGCTGGAAGCCAAGTGGATATATTGCTCGCGATAAAAACGTATCCATCCCGATATGCCCTCACTAAATCACCACTTAATAGTCGAGGAGCTCGTAAATATGTCAACAAGCTCCAATATCTAAAGATGTATATGTGAGGAGATCTTTTTTTGTGCGAAGTTGCAGTGCGTCAGGATTTGTCGATCTTACTCTGTCTGAGATGGATGGCGCATTGGTGGGAGGTGCGTTATCGGTTGTAATTGTTGTAGGTTCTTTATGGGGTTTTTCTGAAAGGAGGTTGTTGTAATTGTGTAATGAAAACGTTTCTATGTATTTTTACACGACAAAACTTCGTTATGTTAAAAACTATCATATTCGTAGTGATTTGTGTGTTTTTATAGAAACAGCATGATAAGGAAATCATTCAGTTCCAATGAGCCTTTGTTTTAGCCAATAGAGAACTCAACAGGAAAAAATTATCTACAATAGCGGTAAAACTTTCTAATCATAAAACAGACCTATTTGTTGACCATGGTAATCACTCCAATATTTAAGTCCTTGGGGATTCCACGAAGGGAATTGTCGTAATTAAAAAATTATTGGACATTCTTTGTAATATAATTCGAAAAAATATTTTTCTAAACTCTTTATAATAAGTACAAAATAAAAATAATAAAAACACTATAACTCAGTAATAAACGCTGGCTCAGAACCGCTGTAACTCGACAACAATGCTCGGAACTAATTAAATTCAAATTAATCGTAAAAAAAAGGAATCACGTCAAATTGACCGTAAAATTTCAAGAAAGAAAAACAATGGGGTACCGACGATAACGGCGCTGGACTTAAATTAAATCGGAGTCGTTTCGACGAACCCTTCACTTTTGTAAACATACGGACTCATATTGTGAAACCAACTGCTGAGACTGCAAAAATATTCATGTATACAGCCAACGTGGTAAAGCGACTATCTGTGAGAGGCAGTTGGCAGAGACTGAGCTCAATGGCGTACATTAGGAGAGGCCTATGTCCAGCAGTGATAGGGACGAATGCAGACTGATGACGAGTTCACAAAGAAAAAGAAGTTATCCAACGTATAACAGTAATCATAAATGTGTTTTTTAATGGTTTTCCAATTCATGGAAATTTAAAAATATGATAATGCTTTTTTATTTGGCATAAAACTAGCTTTGTAGTATATGTTTCGACAGTCACAATATTTAAGGTTATGACATTACCTTTTTGTACACACTATCACTTGTCAACAACCAAAACTTATATTTGATTCATTACAAGCAAATTCACTAAATACCATGTTGTATTTCAATATTATTTTTATACTAAGTAAAATACATTTAACTTAATCTAAGTAATATTTTAAATTCGAAAGTATAAATGTTTAGATGGATGGATGTGGATGAAATGTAACCCACTATTTTTCTCACAAAAACGAGTAAACAGATTTGGGTGTTTGGCATACATTTAGTTTATAGCCTGTATTTATACACTTAGGAGTGGATACTTTTACTAACAGTCCCGTCTGATCCACGCGGGTCTGATGAACTCATGTGATGACGTTTCCAGGCAAAAATATAAAACCTCTGCGCTAGACCAGAGACCAATTTAAAAAGAACGCTCAGCGTGCCCGCTCACAACCCTTCCCCGCTACATTTCCAACACGGAGGGTTAACTCTAAACTCCGTCCAAGGTATGAATATTTACGAAAGCATTAATTATTTTTTAACTTTCTTCCTGCTTTAAGAGGCTTTTCTTAGCGTAAGGTGGAAATACTCAATGACTGTTGTTTTTAGTTGGCGGGGTAAAGTATATGCTATTACCGTACCATTCCGAGGTCCCTGCTTATTAAATCAGGGAAAGAACGAGATATATTAAATTAAGCTGGATTTTAAAGAATTGTTTATTTGGTATAAGAAGTTTGTAGTTTTCTTTGGATATAGCTGTAAGAACTATTATTTACTGCTTATATGTATTTTTGTTTTTTTCATAGTTTAATCTCTCTATCGATAGGTATCTATTGTTATTTCCAGCCTTATCTATCTAAAAACACAATGCTATGATAATTCAAGTTTTTCATAATCTTAGCCACAATAAATAAATTATCGTATTGACTAACACAATTTCATCAAAAATCTGACTTAAAATAAAAGCGTAAATGTTAACCTTATATGCAACGCTTCTTCTTAAAATTACAACAAGATACCTCTAAGTTAAACCGCCCATCCATCCATATCCAAACCTCATCACCACTCATTCAACTTTCATAAATTTTTCATCTTCTCCGGCTCCGCTATCTTACATATTTCGAATACAAAACCGGTCACCCATCCAAATAAAAACCTCACCAACACACACAACTTTCCACAATTTCCATTCCCGCTTTATATTTCCATCTCTTCCCACAGAATCCCCACTATCTCAGTTTAAACTTTGATATTCCATAAGGCGGCACAAATATAAGTTTATTTTTCTTATTACGCAGTTAACAAGGGGTGTGTTATCGGTCGGCAGGCCTGCTAGCAGTTAAAGCGAATTTATACTTTCGATTACACTGGGCTGTGGATGAATAAAAAACAAATGAGCCAAGAATTTGTTGGTGCGCTGCGCTACTGCGGACTGTGTTGGATTACTGTGGATGTGACTGGCTTTTAGTTTAAAGTTGTTTAAATTAATTATTTTAAAATAGTAAACCGACCTTCCGCCGTTTACTATTCCAAAAAGATATTAATTATTGTCAAAGAAATTCGACTTCTATCGAAATTTTAAAAAGTCCAAATTCGACTTGCGTCTAAATCTTGATATTAAAGTGCGTGTTGTTGAACTTAACATACTGTAACGTAAACTTACTTCACTCGTTACCTAAGATGGAACAACCTTTTTTTTTGCAACTTATTTTACCACTATATCGCCTAATGGTAAGTGATAATTCATGTGGTCCATCTAAATAAAATTCAGGTACATTGAAAAAAAACAAGGGGTTTTCCATCTAAACGCATTTTGGTATCATGAACCCATGTGTCAAACGCCAACACCAACCACGATAATGATAGCACTATAGGAAGAAGTTCAGTGTAAAAAAGCGTTAAAGGTCCATGGTTCAACAGATGTCCAACTTAAAATACTAAAGACCAAAAACCTAAACACCAAAAGTACCTACATTGTGAATCCTCCATTTTAAAATCCATCCCTAAAAAAAGTTGTATCGTATTATCCACACTAAGCTATCGTCGTCATCCAAAGGCGCAGACCTAAGCTATTATATTTAATGTGTATGCTTGCTTGATTTGAACGTAGTATCAAACTCCAGCATTCTTTGTCTCTTAGTAATGTTAATTTGTCGTGTTTTCTTGTTATTATCAAGTGAGCAAATTAAACTTTACGATTTTGCATACTTATTGTAATGAGCTACGCTGCTACGCCTACTGCTACGCGGCTACGCGGCTACGAATGGGGAGCTACGGCCGCTACGGATTGATTGTGACACGGGATTAGGAAAACATGAGATTTGGAAGTTTTCTTTCACATAATAATTATGTCAGATTTAAAATAAAACAGTACGTTATGTAGGTATTTAAGATGAGTGTGATTTTTTATTGGTAATAACATTACACATTAACATTTTTTTAGTAACTAATAATTATTAAAAATGCAAAAACAACCTTGCTATGAATTTTAGTACAGAATTAGGTAGGATACTGAAGTTGGGGGCAGTTACAGCCTTCTTCTTTTTTCCATAAAACGCTTGAAGGAAGGTCAATAAAGTAGGTGGTAAATTACATGTAAATTATGACATGCGCTGTATTAACAAATTTTTAATTTAACGACAAAAAAATCTAACCCTCAAACGACACCATCAACACGACATCTCTGTACACCGTGGTACAAGAGACCGAGTTATAAATCCAAATCTAATATCATGTGATATAAATATACAAATGTATGTGTATCGTGATGGGGACAAATCCGCAGACTTAACCCTAGTTTACGGCCGGCGACTGATGGACATTGACCGGTATCAGAACGACCCAGCCAGGGGCAGGGTTGCTAGTTATTTAGGGAGTAACTTTTCCATTATTTACGGAGTATTTTTTTAAGTTTATTGTTTTATTATTATACATTGTTGTTAAGTAGCGCCTGTTAAAAATGTGATGCTCAATATTTGTCACGACAGATTATTGCTATTATTCGGATTACAAAATAAGAATAAAACGTGGCTTTAATTAGCTATTTTGCATTTTTAAACCTTTAGAATTTTTTGAACTTGGTAAATAGTAATAAATTAACTTTTTTATTTTATTTTAGATGTAATAGTTTTTTTTTAATAAGCTGTTCCCGGATAGGTAATTATCTTTTTTATCTAGGTAATTTTCTGTGAACGAGTTCAGTCTGTAAAAAAAATATAAAAGCAAAAAAAATCGTCTTTCTCATAGAATGATGAGGGAAAATCGATTAATTGTTTAACTGCAGAAAATAATAAAGTGACTTCTTATCAATAGTCATATCAAATCTTTAGGTATTCCTGTTTAAAGTTTATGTGCATAAATAACAAAATAAATTGCGGAAAATTTGATCAAACTGGCAACCCCAAAACATCCCCCATTTGACTTACTACAGTTATTTCTTGTTTATTGTCCCAGTATTGGACGGCAGTAGGGTTGGTCATTTTATTGCGTACGCGTCATTCTAGGGTTATACGATGTAGGATTTAGTGCGTGTTAGGATGTGTTGTTTTGCATCATTCGTGACGTCACCGTATATTAAGTATTTATGTTGGTTTGAGTTAGGTATTGTTTGTATTTACTTAAAGGCTCTCCCTCACCGGGAGCATTCGCATGTAATGTAACATTATAGAATCGACTTTGAGCATTACATTACAGTACTACTACAGTATATAATTTAAATTATTTAAACCACAAAGTAATATCATAGACTAAGCCAGAGAGAGAAAGAAACTGATAGTTTGATATTTGACATAAGTGTCACAAGAAAATTATCAAGTATAATAAACATTGATAAAAGGATGAAATGGATGACGTAAGTATACATAAATACTATAACACCAGACCCTTTTTTCTATCGATTAATCAAATGTCGATGCATTAAGAGTGTATACGAAGAAAGAAAGAAACAACCTGTATAGTAAAACAATTATAAATAAGTAAATCTAAACATAAATAATAAACAAATAAAAAAAAACAGAAATCAACAGCTGCACGCCATGACTGTAAAAAGAAAGGCAACCACTCAACATAATGAAACCAGACGCAACAGATAGGTATGATTTAAATATCAAATTTCTGACTCAGACTCAGACACAACTTAGTATTTATGTATCTAAATAAATCGCTTATTACCAGACTAAGGCACCCAATACACGGTCAATCATTTCCATCAATCATGAATGATGGAATTTTTATCGCCTACAATTTTCGTCATGTAAACTTCAGTCATCGCATTAGACGATAGGCATTCCGTCAGTCAAAATCTCTGCCATGGCAAAACCTACCAATGGGCGCCTAAAAGGAACTAAGTACGTGACATTAACTCACTAACCATTACACATTATAATTATATCTTTTGATCAAAATCTTTTTTTTTAAATTAATTATCATTACATTCCCTACCACAGCATATGAAAAAAAAAAATGCCCACAACCAAATCGAGTATGTATATCTACCCAATGCAACTTAATTCGGCGAAATTACAATCGTTCAACAAACAGTAGCCGTACCGATTAAAACAATTGAACGTATTTATTTCACCCATTATAACCCTACCAATGCATAGTGCACCGTAATTATCGTAAAATGCGAACATGTTTATGTATTTTTAATTCCGTCGTATATCGCGTTTGGTCGCGATGTAAAATGGCGAGGCCGGCTGTACGGAAATCACTACAATAAACTTGTGTTAATGTTTGAATTGTTATGTATCACTATTGTGTTAATATTGTCATGCTGAAGTGATATTTTGTTGGTTAAATATATTATAAATTGTTGATAATTTTGCAACTATAGTTTTGACGTAGAAATGAAAGGTTTTGATAAAACGCATTAAAATAATAATGAACACAGTTTATTTGTAATAAATTGACTAACCTGAATTATTTTAGGTCAATGAAATAACAACCATATTTGTACTCATCTAAAACGAATAAAATCTAAAACGCAACTTTCACAATTTTCTAACCCCCAAATGCCAACCTGTCATTTCATCGCTACAACGCTAATTCACGGTATAACCTAGCCCATCCACTTCTTTCCACCCATCCTCCAGTCGGGAGGATCGTGACCATTACTCAGGCCACTTAGCTGACCCACCCTGATGCAAGGTAGATCGTTGAAAATAGCACTAAATATAAACCAATAGCGGCCACTAACCGCGCGGGGTCTAATTACCAATAATTATCGTTTCGTGCCGTTTGGCCGGGATGCAGTTTTAAATACGCCATTTTGTTCCGCTACTCGGCTACTAATGAGTGTAACAGATCGCTTTTTGATAATGTTATTGATATGGCTTGGGGACTACGATCCGTTGAGATTTTCCGAATTAAATTAGTGCGGGATATGTAAAGTGTGAATTGGAATTGGTCGACGTAATGTGGAATTACGGCCGCGGGCGCAGGGTTGAATTGTCAAATTGACAGCTCATTTATTAATTTTTCGTGGTGCATTTCAAAGTTTATATTAATCATTGTTTTCCTTTATATGCATTTAATTTATTTTCCACCCAATTTTTATATTTTCAGCTTTAGTCTTATACATACTGAAATCTGCCTTACGGGCTACTAGTGTACTACGCTTGCTTTTACTCAATAAAATAGGTGACCAACTGTACGCGACTGACAACAGCTACGACTGGTAACAGGAATTGAAGCTTCAGAAAGGTTTTTTGAACTATCCGTCACATCATGATCATCCATTCATCTGTCCATCAAACTACAACAACATCCTACGCTGCGTCTACCGTTTCATGATCAGTACTCGATAAATTTTATACCCTATCAGTTGTACGACCAATCAATCAATCACAGTTCTTCAAAAATACAAAATAAAACAGAAAATGTCGTAGCAAAACACAGAACCCGCTATACAGGTTGTTCCAAAAACAAATCGGAACAGAGGCACGGCGTACGTTGTCTACACGGTTGTCAAAATGTATCGGAGTGCAATAAAGTGCGTCGCAATACGAACCACGCCGTGTCCGCACGCCGCGGCGCGCCGTAACTCCGCACGTGCGGTTTGCTGCCGGACCGGACCGGATTTTGTGGAGAGGATAGCACCGGTTTAGATTTTATGAAATTAGAACTAGTCATGCTTTGTTAAATTCTGAAAGATCTGAAGTTACCAACATTCATTAGATTACAGAATGAAGAGTGTAATGCGGCAGTAGACTTGGCAATCTGACCATAATCTGTCGAAGTAAGAGGAAATGGGTCCTGCCTGTTTTCTTAAAAGCTTTGATTTTCTTGATTCGGAATAACGTAATATTGTCTCTTTTTTACAGGGATAGCAAAAGCAAGGCAGACAGAGATAAGGGCAGATAAAGAAACAGAACCTTTTTGAATACGAGGGCCTGGTAAGGAAGTTTTAACAGCAAGAGCAGCGTTGGATATCCCCCAATTAATCTCTCCAACTAATAAGAAAGCTGGTTTAGACTAGATACGGAAGGCAGAACTGGGTGTTGTGACTGCTTGTGTATTCCAAGTCTGTGTCTGGCAGTGGGCTGCAATAACCGTAATTGTTTTTATAAGTCCATATTCAGAAAATAAAGTGTAAATAGGATGCCCAAAAGGAAACCGGGTTACCATTTCCAAAGCTGCATTAAAAGTTACCACTGATTTGGCATGCAAAGATCATTGATAGGAATATAGTCGGTTTCTGTCAGCATGAGTCTGTCATCAGTACTTTTTGCTCCATCCAATACGAGGAGAACTTATTGCCGTATACCTGGTGAAGATCTAGGGAATCAGCTGAATATTATTATGGTACTCGTACAAAAACAAATGAACGGTCAATAAGACGATGTTGGTTTTTTTTATATCTGCAATCAGTCTTTTGTACTTTAAACAGATGTAGTAAGTGAAATGTGGCAATTAGAGTGTGCTCTCCAGCGAAAGCAACTACTCATAGGAGCAACATGTATTTATGCTACTCAAGTGGGTAGAGACAAAATGTCTTTTCTTCTGAGACGTTTTTGATACGTGCGTCTTGTCAACCCAGCGGCAAGTTCATTTGGATGCCTCGCCAGCCATTCTATGTATATTTTGGTTATGGTCGAGATTTCGTCTTTCACAGAGTTCATGTGTAGTAGGTTGTGTATTTCAGTATTTGTAATGAACCAACCCATTGTGTATAGTTCTCAGTATCATATTTTGCATTCGCTGTATGATGGAAATATTAGAGTTGCTACAGCTCCCCCACAGCTGGATGGCTGAAGACGATTTTGGCGGAAGGATAAATGATAAACAGTAAGATTTTATCAGCTCACTGATTAACAACGAACGATAAATTGATAAGAATAAGTGGTCGAACGATATTGATAGGTGCAGTTGATTCATGACTTCGTAAAAAGAAAGCTTAAGATATAAAATGTGTTATCGAAAACATTATTATCATTGTTTTGATTTTTGTTTTCAGTGTCATTGTTTGTTGTTGCAATGTAAAAACGCAGTTTTTATTTCCAGCAAAGTTCAGTGGTACTAGTGAGTGAAGATGCCCTTCGACTGCCACGCTAAACGATATTCCGCTATTTGCATTCATCAGTTGCCCACGACAACATCGTGAAGTTGATGCGAGACCGTCGTGGCCGACAATATAATATTTTGTCCAAGATAAAAAACTGCAACAAAATCAAGTTGTGACAGAGATTTTTTTACATTTTTCACTTGTAGGTCATGAACTCGTAACAATTTTTTTTCCTCGAATAAAACACGTGACAAACACTGAACCAACAGTCCTTTTTCAAATCTTGATAGCCTCTCCGAATGTCTTTTATCGCTTTAACATACACCCAACTTAAAACATGATATACTTAGTTGGCATAATTTCAACATTATTTTTTTCGTGGCAAAATCATCAAATGATACCTCCTACCCCAGACAGGGCGGGATGGACTCTCAGACTTGTATTGAGTAAAATCCACGGTGTCCTTCAATAGCCAGACATAATTTCAACTTGGATTGGATTTCAAGTATTTTTTAGGCAAACAATTAGCCGATGGGAACTTAGCCCCTTTTTAACAGGTATGTTTTTGGTGGGATGTCTTTTACCCATGTGGCTATTAATCTACCTCTTCAGCCTATTGAGAATAACAAAAATAGAGGTGTTAACAACTCAATCAATTCCAAAACAAACTGACCAATTAAAACAAGGCAAGTCGACGCCGGCCATCTTAAATCTGCGCGGCCGTGCATTGGCAATATCTGAGCGGCACCTATTACTTCGGTGCCGGCTGTATGCGTACAACCCGCATACGATTTACTGTTATATCCCTGAATACGATGCTGGTTTGCGTTTTGTGTGAGTATTGGATGCAGTTTTGAAGATTTTGTGATGGAGATGACTGCTGTAAGCTGCTCTGGTTTCGTTTCAACTGTTTCGTGACGCAGTAACGGCAAAAGCGTGTGGTGGCAGCTCGACATTTTACCGATTTGGGCAGATATTTTGCCGAGCAGGGGCGAAACTCTTTTAAGGTACCTATTAAAGTCATCAAATGAGTCTTCCCGGTCCAGGACTAGAGCGAAGGGACTTTCAGACATTTACTGACTCATTCACCTTGTTTCTCCAGCAGCCCTTTATGTTGCTGATGGAACAGGGTGACTTTGCCGGACTATACCGTGACCACCAGCGTCACGGTATAGTCCGGCACGGGTTGGTCTGCTGAAGAATGGACGGTCATTCGTATGAAACGAATTCTTAAAATCTCGTGGAAAAGCAATGTCTCTTTTCATTCATCTTGTCATTACACTCTGTTGTAAACAACTTTAACCTGCGCACTAATTTTATCAATATGTATAGTTATCACTATTAATCTAGTTATCCAGTTACCTACTAATCCAGTGGTACAATTTTGTAGGCCTACCTAAATACCTAGTTATTTAATTCACCTGTAATATTCGTACATTACTTATGCCCATTACGAATGATGTACTCATTACTAGTCGTTGACCGCGGCTTCTCCCGATTGTAACTCGAAAAGTATCTTTCAGTAGTTTTTGTGTGAAAGAGTGACATCCATCCATACCTACATCTATCCACTGAAAACCAGCGCTGGGTGTCTTTAGCCCAGCAAATGCTGAGTTGGTAACACTTTTCGTGTGGACACGCTCAATCTGAATTCATATTGTGTATATTTTTAATTCTATTATATTTTTATTATTTCTGTGTGTGTATGTTCAATATCAAATAAATGTTTTTCTATTCTATTCTCATAAACTTTTGTAAGTCTAATTAGTTACACTTTGTTTTGAATCCACTATGTGGCAACGTAGGAAGCATAACATGCTGGTTAGCTTGTTAACTATATTTTTTTTCAATATACTTTACAATTAGACCATGTAAATGTTTCCGGGGTATCTATTACTAATATAACATTTTTATTTTTAAAATAGGTTTTGCTCTTGGCCCCAATATAGCCCAGGAGCCAAAATAAGGCCTAAGATGGAGCGAGTGTTTTCCTTCAAGAGCAATGGTTAAGTAAAGTAGGCTTAGCTTACTAATCCTTTAAATACCTACTTTCCAATAAATATAAGCAATACTACGCCGTAAAATACAATAAAACGTTATCATCAACACTCATATAACAAAAACAAATCATGATTAGTGCGTTTTATACAGCACTTTCTAAATATAGATATTATTGAACTTGATTAGAATCTTGAATAAAAATAATTATGATAACGTAGTGGGTCACCTACAAACTTTGAGGGTATTTGGACCAATGACGTGCCTTTTAGAGCCTATACAAACGACGTTTATTAAACGCGCCATTTACGCGCGTTTGTAGCGATTCAGACACGATACAAACGCGCGTTTGACACTTTGTATAGCGACAACAAACTGCTCTGTTCGTCCACCGTTTAAAAAACCGTGGTGTGCATAGGCCCTTAGGTGTATCGGTCAAGTTATTATAAACTGTAGCTAAATTTGGGTTCTGCCTTCTATGCGCTTATTTAGTCTCTCTAGAGTTCCACTTTTGTTGCAGTATGCTAAAGGCTATTAGATGTAATTATTTTATTTATAATCGATTAACCAAAAAAGTCCTTTTAAAGCGTCAACGACTGACGATCTCGCATACCGGGAATATTTTTTTTATCCTGGTAAACATCATCAAATGAGTCACTGATTAAAATCCTCGGTGTCCATTAATAGCTCTTTACGTTCCAGGACACAGTTACCTGTATTAATTACATTACTAAAACTGCATACCCAACTTACAAATACTGAACAGGCGGATAGTCGTAGCATTTTCTTCCAATATTTCGTATGCTTGGTGCAGACAAAACAAACAGCTGTTTCAAATTAAAATGTATATAATGTGTGTATAGGAAATATAACAATAAGACTGCTAAAACTCAGTCATTGAAAGTAATCTTTGGGAAGGTATAATGACCAGGCTACATTTTACAATAGTCCTGTTCCAAAATAGTTTGGTAGGTAGGTAAAACACACCGATAAGACGGTCCGTTAGTCATAATTTTTTTATAACTCATTTATGTGGAAACATTGGCGTATCTACAATTATAACGGATTAACTACTTATCTATTCCGGGACAATCATGATTATTAACACGTGTGTTTGATTATAAATTGCGACTACGTTTTAACTCACGGTCCTAGAACGCAAACAAATCAACGCATCACTGCTAAGCATGACGTCTTAATTCTTAGGGAAGATTCATATCTGACGGAACATCCGTCGCGTATTATCGGTGGCAGAACGCCAGAGCAGACCTTATAGAAAAACAAGTGACAGTTGACACTCAACCGATGATACGTTAGTGCGTCAAAGAACATTCGATGATATACACTCGACGTATATTCCATCACATATGAAGCTTCCCTTAAATAACCACGGGTCGGCAAGAACCCAAAAGAACTAGAATAATTAGAAAGCAAAAATAAACCTGATCTTTGGACCTATTTATGACTTTTTTTTTTCAATCTAGCGCCAAAGACCACAGCTATTTGTCCTATCTAATTCATTGTGCTAACTGCTTCATTATAAATTTTCTTTTTTTTGGAGGGTAATATCCATTTTTTTTTGTCTAACAACAAAAACAAGCTCAACAGCACATCCGACTAATTACAGTGCGCGTATTAATCACGGCATTATACGGCACGCGAGCGCATCCTTTCGATGATTATTATCACTAAATCATATTTAGTGCAGTCATTATCGCCTCTGTGCACGATATTATTGAGTGCGCTCATAATAAATAACAGCTATTGGGTGAGATTCTAATTTTGCCCTCGTATTTTACAGTGGTTGCGCTGTGGCCTTCCGATTAGCTGCTATACAGATTAGATGATAAATTGATGAAAATAATGGCGGTAATAAATGGATGTTTTTAGGTAATCATAAACGGTAGTGGCGAATTTTTTATTATTTAGTAATAGTTTTTATTTAATTAATATTATTAACATTCAACAATTAGCAGTTAAATTTGTTTTACGAAAACCGTCTTTGATGCAACGCAATAAAGGTCCTACTAATGTGACATTGTTAACACTGACTATGACTGATAATGTAAAAAAAAATGTGTATGAAATGAGTTTTGTACTTGTAAAAACTTGCTATGGTTTCAGCAAGAAACCTACCGGTTGTTCTCTCATGATATAATAACAGAATAATTTCAGCCGCAATAATTTCAAAACCAAATTACAGCGCCATTTCATACTCAACCAGCATGACGAATAAGCACGAAAACAGCAACACCTAATGAACTAATAACCAAAAATTATTGCCACACTAAAACCTTATCATTACCAACATTATACCATAAACATGGCAACATTGTTCCAAACGCGACGCGAATCACACAGCCTATAGCCACGCTGACGGCTTTACGATCGTATTAATGCTAATTTCGGCAAAATTCGGGAGAGCTCGGAAATGTTCGGCTCGCCGAGTGCTGATGACGTTATGTCATTTTAATGCGAGCACCTTGTTTTGGTGATTGGGTTGTAATGATGTTATTTAGATAGATGGATATGGAGTCGACTGTACATCCATTCGGTGATAGTTTTGAAGTGAATTGGTATCTCGCACACATCCATGAAAGCAGGACACATAGTTGGGATCATAGGTATATCATAAACTCATATTTTCCTGAAGTATTAAGCTAAGTGTTCTTTAAAATGACGTGACGATTACTCAAAAACTTCGAACCTTTTCCAGCATAAGCATCATCAACCTTGGTTGACTATCTTCGCAGATATAGTCAAGGATAAATCATCAACAAGAATCTTACGTTTAAAAAGCATTTATGTCGTATTTTCATATACATAACATTTTTAAGAATCTAGTTATTTTCCTATTGTGTCCTGAAAAAAAAACAAGTAAGCTACTACGGTAATTTCTTGTTGTTTCTGGCATACCGTGGAGTAGGTATTTTCTACTTCTAGTTAAAAAAAAAATACACCTTTGATTACATCATAGATACTGGATAACGTCATATACAACTCAACAACCTATTTCTCACTCAAAAACCATGTCCAACAGCCAAAATATTGTCAGTATTTCCGACAAAACGACAGCACATAAAAAGTTATCAACTAAAATAATTATCGAAATAAATTGCCGCTAAAATGGCGCACTAACCCATAAAACTAAACGCAATCAGTTCAAAAACTACCGCAGAGAGTGGCATAAATCAAAATTTAACAACGGCTAGTCGGCCTGGATGATTAAATTCATAGCTAACTGTTAGTTTATTGTGTAAATTGCAACCAGTTGCTAGATTGTAGGGAGCGTGTAAAAACCTACAGCAAAGTGGGTCTGGGTAAGTCTGGCCAGGCGAGAATGAAATGGCCGTCTCCCAGCAGGTCCAATTGAAAATCTGCGTCAGGCTCATAGTGGCCTAGCTTTTTGTTGAACAGAGCTTATTGGCACAGCCCTAAAGCACAGGGTTCCTAATTATGCATTTTTATTTTTAGTGAAAACACTGATCCTTAGTTTGTGTCAAATAAACTTAATTTTCTGTATTTTTCTTTCTTTCTTTCCAGATGGCAAGATGATACAAATGCAGATACAAAATTTAAGATGAAGACTAGTTAAATTCAAAGCTGTAGTGTCGAAAATAACGCAATAGTAATAAGGCAAATGCACGTTATCAATTTGTAAAAAATATCTTGACTCCAAGTGCTAATATTAACAACCGACATAATTATAGTTTCCAACAGCTTCCTTTGAAGTTTACGTAACATAATATTCTTATTTTTTAAGTCGTAACACAGAAAAAGATAACAACAGGATTATTCCTGATTTTTAAAAGAACAGAGCAGTCTTTCAAGAGTCCAAGACAACTACTATGCAACCGATTGCTGCAACCAGTTACACAGTAGTGTCCCGCGGGTATATCCCCGTTGGAAAATGGTCCGCCCCGCCATAATGAGCGCGCGATTGTCGTTGCTTTGATTTAATGACTCGAAATAATAGCAATCAATGCGATCGCTGAACGACTGCCGATATTTTTGCGATATCAAAGGGTGTTAGGAATTTGGTTGGGTTAATTTTTTCATGAGTCATGGCTGAATTTAATAATAAAAAAATGCGAAGTGAGCCTGTTTGTTATGCTTTCACACCTAAACTGCTAAACTGATTTTATAGATTGGATCTTGAGTGACGACGACAAGCCGATGATAACTTAAAACTTTTAAGGGGTAGATATTGGGGGACGAACAAAGACGAAAGCTAGTGATGAAATGAAATTGACCAGAATGTGAAATACTGGTAATTTCACATTCTGGTAAATACTCAGCAAGAACATTTAAAAAAAATCCTACAGTTTCTGCCAACCCCCACTGAAAATAGACGTAAGAAAATATGCGTCATGAAGTATTTTTTGTCATAAGTTCATAAGTCATTATTAAAAATTTAAAGCTATAGAAAACTTCTTGTAATACATTCATTCTGACATTGAAAAGTAAGTTAACTTAGTATATTTGTCAACTTCTTGTAAACAATTTATTAACATAAAGTTATACAAACTGTAACAGCCTTCTAAACTTAGCTAGAGGGTCATTTTTTAAATATTGTTTATGTTTGGTTTAGCAGGGATCGAAAAGTAACATTTACTTTCTATCATAATGTTTCTTTTTTTTTATCGTGGTATAGTCATCAAATTAGTCCTCCCACCCCGGGCAGGGCGGGAGGGACTGGCAGACTTGTATTGTCCTTCAATAGCCTTTTATGTTCCGGGGTCACGGTAAAAAAAATAAGTCCCGCGACCCCGGCAGGCTTTGGCCCTCTGTAGGCCCTGTCATCGTGCTGACGTTCTTTGGGGCGCGCGTGGAACGCAACGCGCCGTCGACCCGGGCATGGACCATGGTCGGGCAGCGAGTTGCCCTTTACTCACCGCCAGCATGCCCATCATAATTTGTTTGTTATAATTATTGTTTTAGATTTTAACAAAGTCATGAATTGGAACAGAAGTATCTTATTTCCAAATAAATATGTTCCATGTTTGATTTAAGGTAAAAATCTCATTAAAAAAATAACTCGTTTATAAACGACACCCTGTACAGCTCACCACGTTGACATCAGCCCCTGTAATGGAAGCGCATTATTTTGCGTCTAATTAATTTACGATAATGTACTGATACGCCATTAAATAATATATCATCATTCGTAATATTACATTAATTTCATTATATTGCCATCAGTTCGACTTTTCAGGATATTTTACTCTCAATTCAATAGGTACTGATACTGTTCCGCTGACTATATCAACCATACCAACTGTATTATCTCACTGCTAGTCCTCTCCCATGACTACCAGTTTCTTCTATGCCACTAGGCGTTGGTCTTGTCCACCATATCCCGACATCTTTTAATAAGTCTTGAAGTGACCAAAAACCATAATGTAATCTTTACATAACCAAATGTCGATAGTGATCACTTTGGACAAACTTTCAATTTCAGTTTTGTTGTTGCTCGTCAAAACATAACTCATACATTTATTACAGTTATCGTTAACTGCTTGGAGTTCTGCCCACTTCGCAAGCTAACAACAGCGTGACGACAACTTAGAAAATATTCGACCAAACAATAAAACATTGACAAAGAAATATTATTTCCGAACTTCTGCGAATTATTGTTTCAACAAATTATTATCTGGACATAAAACTCACAATTGGCAAAGATATAGTAATAAGCATAGGAGATCTACTTATCGAAGATACGGAACCAACAAGCCGTGGCGCAATAAACCAATAAAATAAGAATATAAATAAAAATAACTGCTGCGTTATAAATAATGTTAGAGTAGTACTTGTATAGGGCTGTATATCACGAGGCTCAGGGTGGCGTGTCACCCGACTGAGTTATAGCGTCACAGAACATAAAATATACAACAAAAACTGTTGTTCTTCCAACAGTTTTGCCCCATATTAAGAATGAGCACAAACAGAATGTGGATTTGGAACAGGGGTTCGCGATTTTGTGGAGAGGACGCGACACTAAAAATGTTGGAGAGAGTGTACGGTAACTTACTGCATTAGACAGTGGAGTATGAGTTTAGTTTGTCAGTGAGGTAAAACAGTTAACAGTGCCCAAAAAAACCGCAATACCTATTGTTAACAAATGCAAATGAAAAACAGAATAATATTAGTTTATAAAGAAATGGAAGATGAGAATTAGAAGCGGATAAGGAAATTGGCTCTCACTTAGTAAACAACAACATTGTATTTAAATAAGCAACCTACCCTGCAGTCAAACTTGTTACAAATATTTGTAGAAATTGAAACATTTAAACGCTTTAACAGCCAGCTTACGTAGAATTTAAACTTTAATTCATAATCATGACTCAAAATACGAATACTCAATCGTATACGGTGGCCAGCCCTTACAAACGCTTCCCCTACGAACAGCGACTCCACATCTTCCCGCCGGCCGCATCCTCGGGGCCGATTCAAGCTCAGTTCACGGGGTAATTCGTTATTTTTATTGTTTTTTGTTATTATGATTCTGTCCCCTGGATTACTGTCCGTGATACATGGCCGAGCACTGGATGCGTTTAATTGCCCCGGACGCTTTCCCAGTACGCGATAAATAATAAGATTAAGGTGGGAAATAGTGGATTTGGCTGTTTATAATATGGGCGTTACTTACCCTTTATGTTTTTGTGAGCGGTTGTACCGAGGTAAATGTTTTTTTGGGTTACATTTTTGTTATACTGTAACTTTTTATTTCCAAAAAATAAGTAGTTACTGAAGTTAGTAAACTGGGATCCAGCACAACCAAGGGGTTATTATTAATACAATAGCCTAACTGCTACGCTGCCTGACAGTCCATCTAGGGTAATACCTATGCTGTCAGCAAATGACGGGGCCCCCTCACAGAGGGCCAAAGCCTGCCGGGGTCGCAGGACTTATTTCCATCACCGTGACCCCGGAACATAATGGGCTATTGAAGAACACCGTGGATTTTAGTCAGTACAAGTCTGACAGTACCTCTCGCCCTGCCCGGGGTGGGAGGTCTCATTTGATGATTTTACCACGTAAAAAAAAAAGGGTAATCCCTATACTAACTGGACTGTCAGTTAGGCATCCTCTCCGTTAAATCCTACTCATCAACTATAATCTTCTTAGACTGGAAGTCGATGGATGATGAAATTTCAAAATAATCTGTAATAACATTATAAAACTGGAGGGTTTGTTTGTTTGAACGCATTAATCTTAGTAACTAAGTACTGCTTTGATTAAATTGAAAATATGTTTTGTCGGATAGTCTATTTATCGAACAAAGCTATATTTTAATAGGCCGAACATCACGCTACCACCAATAAAAACCGCGGGAGGCAAGCTAGTAAACAAAAAATAGTGATGTATCTATTTCATTTTACATTTCCATGATAATTAGTAAAATTTAAGAAGAAAAATGGCAAAAAATATGTTGTTTTTGTCTAAAAAAGTTAAAAATAATAACAGCTCGGGTCACAATTTGAAACAAAACAGCGTTACGATGTATTTGTAGGTAATATCAGGCCTTCTCATTAGGCTGCTGGTATACGCGTATTTGTAAGTACAGTTGGCTACACAAGTGTTGAACATTATGTTTTTTTTTTTATCTGCTACTAAAAGAAAAGGGTATATAAATTGATGGATTATAGGTGAATAATAATATAATGTAATTGATTGTATGGAAGAAGAAGATATGCCTCTCCCCACAGAACTAACTTGGTTTAATTTCTTGATCTCCTTTAAAAAGTTTTGAGGAAAATAAAAGAAAATCACATGTTGCCCTGGCTGCAAGAAAATTGGAATAAGAACAGGAAAATGATTTTAGGTTATTTATTTGTTTTGTATGGGTCATTAAATATGGGTATGGTCTTTAAAAGAGACTGTAAACATTTTTTTTCAGAATTTTTATAAGTTTGGAAAGCACGAACCGCATCAAAGCATAAGTTTTCAAAATCAATAAAAATTATATAATTTATATGTTTTACTCTTATTTATCTACAAACATAATAATATTACAAACAAGACCAATCCGAAATATAAACACTGCTGCGCTCAAGCGTACCCAGTATTATAAATCCGGTGTAACGCTCATTCCAAAACGATAATTAAGCGACACAGGCCCGTTGTTCACAAAAGGTGCCTAGTTTATTGCAACGTATGTGTACGCGAGCGTCCTTTTTGCATGTCCCCCTCGTGTGTGAGGCAAGATGTATCTGATGGTAGTAATGGCACATGTGTTCATAAATTAGAGCTAATTAGGAAATTAAATTTTACTTTACTTACTCTTTTTCTAAAAGTTTTGTTACAAAATAATTTCTTCAAGAGCTTTATCGGTAAAAACTGTCAATTTACATAAATTGGCATGATATTATTGAAAACTATTTTGAGTACCGCATTAAGCATATCTTGATACAGGGTGAATTTTTCAACTGGGCGTGAATGGCTATTTTCGAAACTATGAGGAATATCGAAAAACGTTGAAAGGAGTCTCGAGGCCGATTTTGACGAAAACTAAAACTGCATCGACCTAGTACCTAGCTACCTTGCACATTCGAGACAGTAGAAAACTAAGAATAATAAAACAATGTAAATTGCTGTATTCACTTATTTGGAAACAATTACATCTCAAAGCAAAACATAACTTAATTAACAACCGAATTTACAAATTGGCATTAGACATTGTTTTTCTCACAATTAACAAATGAGTAGTGATTATCGTATTATCCTTTCTTAATGACAACAAACAACACAACCCTGGAAACCGAACAAAATACCTTTATAACTTTATCAACAACTAATGAGTCAAAACAACGCGCATACGCACCTTAAAATCACAACAAATTAGTCAACGCTTTAGTTCACGCCGATCAATCGTAGCGGAAGGACGTTTCAAAATGTGCAGTACATTTCTCGATCCCGAGGCCATATTATCTGGCAACGAGCAGTGGATAAAGCTCGAAGAAAAGTGGGGAAAACCAGTAGACCTAGATACTGAGGAAGACCATTCCCCAGGGAAACTACAACCAGTCTTCAGCACCTTAGACTTGATGAAGACTACCTTCGATTCCTCGTTTCTATTGAAGAAAGTGCGCAGGAAAGTTGGAAGACGACTGTCGAAAGCAGGAGTCTTAGACTACAACGACTTCTTGCAAGACCTCGAAGAGAAGAACCAGCCAAAGCAGTTCTACTACATCAACGGCCAGATACTCTCAGCAGCTTCAGTTGAAGAAATATGTGATACGATTGATGACATCTTTAAATCTGTGGATAAACTGTCTTCAGCTACCAGCACTGTTCGTAGAAAGAATATTCCGGAGAAAGTGAGTTGCAGCATTTCGGTGGACGACCTATCCTTTGATGATACTCCAACAGAAAAAGAAAAGAGTGACGGGGATGATGTGGAGAAATATATTGATGAAGCCTTCGAAACGTTGAACCACATTTCGAATATGACAGCGGATGATGTTGACGACGTAACAAGAGAATCTGTCACGACCCTTGTGAGGAAGTTCAGCTCGATTCTTCGCAGTCCAGCAGTCAACTGCAATCCTAGAAGACAGCGGCAGTGTTGCAACAAGTTTAAGGAATTGGCTGAGTTCTGGAAAAGTCAGGCGTACAATGAAAGTGAGACTGGACATTGAACTGTAGTTGCAAAGTGCTGGTATTTCCTTTAGAGGGTACATTTGTGTATTTCTGTGATTTTAGGTGTAATTTTGTGATGCAATTGAAATTCGATGACCTTAGTGATGGTTAGGGATTTGATTTTGTGATATAAACAAGCTGTTAGGTTAAGTGACTGGACAAGTAAGTATTTTATGTAGAACAATATTAATTAAGTTTCTTCAATTACAACTATAGGTAGTTAGTCAATTAGATATTGAATCTAATTCACACCTCTGCCTAATCCTTTGGGGATTACAGGCATGATGTTGTTTTGATAGTTAGCCATCTTATACCTACCTACTTCGTTCTATTGGCAAAATACAATTATTTTGATATTTAATAACGAAGAAGATGTGTTATAATGTTTTTTTTTGTTTTGATTAGTTGTGAAAGTTAAAGTTTAGTTGCCAAAGTTAGTATAATTATTTGTTCTAAATAAAAGTATGTAAATTTTTTACAATTAGGTAACTACATCATAAGTAAAATCCTTAGTTGTAAGTATCATATTTAATTTAATCTGGTATACATTAGACTGGTATGTACACACACAGTAAAAATAAAGTTATTTTGATGATAACATACTATTATTGTTTAAATATTTTTGAATTGTTTAGCAATCGAATTTATAAATATTGTTAAATTTTAATTTATTTCTTTTAGAAAGTAATTTTTATCTTAACTGGAATGTCAATTTCGTATTATATAAAAGTATTTCAAACTTTTTGAATATTTATTTTATTGTAAAAGTCGAAGAAATTGTGAATAATAATGATTTGCAAAACAAATTAACATATTATGTTTCAATGCTTTAAATAAATGTTTTGAAATAATTGTTAATTTTAATTTTACCTACTTTTTTCTTATGAATCTAAAAGCCAAAATTTATCTTGGGTGATATGGAACGGATCGCAGGACAAACCCTCCTACCCTGCCTTGGATTCCAGGACTCAGGTTCATTTGATGATTTTACCACGTTGAAAAAAGAAAGTTTGGAACAGCGAACAGGACTTTATTTCTACAATAGTGACAATGTTTTACAGTTAAGAAAGAATTGTTTAAATTTTTGTATGTTGTTTCAAATTAATCCATTACAAGCAAAACTAAAAAAAACATCCTATATTTTCTCTGCATAATAATCCAAGTTTAGATTGATTTTACATAGATTGCACAGTAAGAAAAACCTTGGTTATTTTTTAGGTAAATAATGATAGTAATATTTCTAGGATTTTAGTCTACACTGATTATCATAATTTTAATACTTATCAAAAGTTGCTAACTGATAAGACAATCTTTTACAACTATTTAGGTTAAATTTTCTTGTCAATCATGAATTGATAGTAATATCCCTAGGTTTTTAGTCCATACTGATTGTAATCATCATATAAGTTTTTAAACTGACATGGTCACTATTCATCTGTTGGAGTCGGGTCCTAACCACTGGATCGAGTTACATAACCCTCAGGTCATCTCGACAGAACGCCACTACATACCGAGATTGGTTCGAGAAGCGATAGAAATCACGAAATATAAAAATTTCAATCGTGAGGATGGGTTTCAACTGTTGAGGGCCTGGAACCCAGTGGTCCAATTGTGTAAAAACCGAAAAAACACGGTAACTACTTCGCGAACAGATACAGTGAGTTTTGTGTGTCGGGAACAATTTCGTGTTGTGAGTGAGACGAGTGACAAAGGTGGTGAAGCCGAACGCAAAAAACGAACGAGAAGGAGGGTAGACCGATTTGTCTGCTCATAAACATCCACCCGCAATAACTTCAGTTCATCCGTGATCATGGCACTTGCAACAGTGCCGAAATATCGGAAACTCAAAACAAATAATAAACATGGTAAATATCCCGTTTTAAACCCTAATATTTGTAATCATCATTTTAATAATAATTGCCAACTAATAAGCCAATCTTTAAAAAGATCTGAAGATTGGTGTAAAAGATTGGCTTATCAGTTCACACCAAGCAAGGTGTAATTGATAAAAAAACATACTTCACACTACAATTATCAACACTTCGATTATAATCTCAACGTATTCCGTATTTTTAAACTGACATCGGTCATTAACACTTTCACTTTAAACGGGATATTTACTATGTTTCATCATCATCATCATCATCAGCCTATAATGTTCCAACAATTGGCACACAGTCCACATCTTTGTGAGTCATGTTAACTTTCTATACAAAGTAACTCACAAACTTACAACACTCCTGTTTATTTATTTCCGTTTTTTTATTTATTAGCCTGTTCTGTCTAACTGCTGGGCAAAGACCTCGCCATTTTCGTCCACACGATTTGAATTTTGCCAGATTAGTCTCTCAAAAAGGATCTCTGAATTAGATTATTAAAATTACATGATTAAAAGAAAATTTAGAACGTGGTGACTATTTTTTTTGTCATTTGAAAGAAGCTTGTTTATCCATAGTCTTATTTTGTAAAATAATAGACAAACATTCATGACATAAACAGAGTCGTTACCGAGCTATTACTTAATTACCTGAACGGACAACAAATAGAAATTCATGGTTCATTAAGCAAACAACCGTGGCTTGGTTCCGTAGGACCTCGCAGGACACGGCCCAAGTTAGTCGCTAAATCACGAGCGGTGCCTGTGGACCCCTGGATGGGGACACACGGGGGTCTTAGTGGGAGCGGTCACGCGCGGTGGTGATGGTAGTAGGTCATGGTTGACCGTTTTCGAGTCTAGTATCAACCGGACTTTGGTGTACCACGAAAACTACTGGAATGCCAAAGGTTACCGCGCCATAGAACACCAAGGGCTATTTAAGGAACAGGGCGACTTTTAGTCAGTAAATTGAAAAAGACAACATCAAATTGGTGTAGATGTATTAAAATCATATTCTATGATATACTCAGGCGGTCATAAACCTGGTCAATAAATTATTTATTTAATGAAAACTGAGCGTTCGTCTTATTGATACTACGAAATTGACTCCTAAATATTAGTAACTTAATCGCCAGCTGTTTACCTGACACTATTGAATCCAATAATTCGTCAAAAAATCATAACTTGATAAGAAGTCTTTCGATTCAGGAGAAGTCTTCCACACTATTACTAACAGTAAACAACTACTGAAAACCAGAATCAACAGTTTTTCTTTTTTGTGTGAGGATGTGTGGCCACACTCCGATGTCACAGTTAATTAAGTCAACTCTGAGAACATCACTGTTCTCCGTCTAAATAAATCATGATTGATCAGATGTAATTTCAAGAAGGCGCAGTCGCAAAATGTCGCTTTCGCGAAATATCCTTTTCGCAAAATGTTCCTTTTCGCAAAATGTTCCTTTCGCAGAATGTCCTATTTCCCAAAAAGTTCCTTTGGTCTCCTCTGTCACACAATCGCCTTAAAACCATCGTCCCCGTCCACATTTCCTCCCCGTATGTCCGCCATGTTTCGCGCACTGACCGGAAGCAGAAACTTATTCCGGCTTGTTCATGAGAGTTGGACAGTTTGTCAATTTATGAGCACTGAGCACAATAACGCGAGCGCAGCGGATCGGACTGAAGGCAGATGCTGTTAATTGAGTTAGCCTGATTAGCTATCTGTTTGTGCCGTCACTGTGTCAAAGGGGAATTGGATGGCTTTCTGGACAGGGTTTTGATTGACCATCAGAACATAGGTGTTGGAAGAAACTATTGAGAATAGTACCTGTAGCTCATCAGGGCCAGACATACGAGGATATGGCGTAATGCCTTGGATTACTTGGTCCCGTATTGAACACCATCAAGAGGTGTTATAATAACAAGTTGAGGCCTTCCTCAGAAGTTGGCCACCTTAGTATCTTGGAAGTCATCATAGGATTCAGGGATCATAGGATTCAAGGATCATAGGATCAAGGCCATTTGCTACTAACATATGTTTAAGTAACATTGTTATAACAAAATTATGGACATGAAGTAGTCTGAATTAAACGAATTTTATTTTATTAATTATAGGATACTTTGGGAAGCTTATCGTTATAATTAAGCCAGAAATGCCAATTCCTAAAAAATAAATGTAAGGGTTAGAAATTGATGCCCTGAATGATGAATTTGTTGATTGTCACAATATGGCGTCAAGGTAATCCTAATCTTAGTAATGCATAGTATTTAGAAAAGCGTAACCCTCACATCCAAACAACAAATAGTGTATATCCCCTTCTAAAACGTATTAATTAAGAGTGTGGACTCCATCCACCGGACTACTGGCTATCAACAACTTGCTGCGCTTTAATTAGGTGTTACGCTGTGTTGCGGCTGCGTCCGACTCCTAAACCTGGCATGTTATAGGACAAGTAGGGCGCTTGTTTGTGCGCTGTGGCGGAGAAAAGCTATTGGTTCGGGAAGTTTGGGGTGTCCAGAAATCAGTTCAAAGTATGGTCAAAACTGTCATTAGAGCTTAATAGGCAATTTGCCATGATTAAAAAAATGTGACAATGCAGAAAATTCTTTGCTTAACTCAAAACAAATAGTGTTAAGTGAATTTGAGTTTATAAACTTATAGAACTTGAATAATATTATTATGGTGTTGCCATAAAGGGTTGCAGCTGAATATTTATAAATGTTAATTATTAATTTCGAGGTTTCGTTAAAGTGAGTGATATGTAAAGTAATTAGAGGGATTCTATTCTCATATTATAAACACCCACACGAAAAACTTAACATAAAGTTTTTCGTATGCTTGCTACAGTGCTGGTGCCGAATGATCGGAAGTTCACAACTGATAATAAGCAAGTACTAAGACAGTCATGTCAACAAATGTCAACTGTTTTATGATAATTAAGGAAACAATTCAAGTTTTAACAACAATATCGGCATCTGGATGAATAATGCTTTGTAAGTAGGCCTATCGTCTGATATGTACCTATATTTTACAGAATCAAGATCACGTTACATAACAATGTTGTGAAAAATTATGGTAATGACAAAAAAAAACATTTTTAATGAACAATAATTAAGAAAGACGCCCCCTAATTTCTGTTGTCACCTCATTACGCACTAAGAACTTAATGTCTTTGATGACATAAAGATGGGTGTCCACTAACGCGGTTATAAAAACGGCAACAACTAATGGCTGCTCCATTAGTGACGTCATGGGCTCGCCCGCTCTCGATCAATTTGTGCGAAATCGCCGGCGCGAAGTGTTTTTTAATTAATTTTATGAGTGAATTTTGTTGCAGGACGTGGGTGTGTGGAGTTGCTATTGTACTGTTTTTTTTTTGTTCCCATGTTTTTGCAACTGAAGTACTAGTTTATAAAATCATTCTTGTTAAATCACGTCACGCGTATATGCGTATGTTCTAAATATATAAAACTTATTTTATCAAATCATTTAAATAGTTACATATGAAATTGCATCAGACATTTTAAAAAATATCAAGACCATTGAGAAGTCCATTGCTTGGAAACCATCGTATTTGCCAAATAATCTTAACTGCAATTAAGTTAGCAACCGTTTAAAAGAAAAATAAAGATCCACAAAACGTAAAACATCTATAAACTCCCGCGTAGACCGCCAGACGAAAAAGACCAGGTTTTCATTTGAAGGCAAGCAGAGACATCAATCAAATAACAGTCTATATAAGCTCCTTCTAACACATCAAAACAACACTTCAAAACTTGTCAAAAAAAAACATCAACACTTCAGCTCCATTCATTCACTGTCCGCGCGACATTGTCGTCGTCGACGCACTAATTCAATACGGCCGACGTAAGCCATTTGCGTTCGCGCTTGACGCATCACCCGTGAAAAAATCAATTACGATTTTTTGATAGCCACGCTGACCGGCGCTGTGGTGTGGAGGCGGCTTTATTGTGCGGAGGTTATTTTGTATAACTGTTAGGGTAAAAGTAATATTTAGTGGAAACTACGGAATAGTTTTCAAAAGGCAGATACACAAGCTTACTAGCGGGAGCCCCATAGATTCAAATAGCTATGGCGAACGCGTTTCAACAAAATTGCTAGCTGATATGGTTTTTTGTTAATTTTTATTTTTCTCGATTTAGTTATTTAATGGTTTTTTTTTATGTGTGTGTTATATATGTTATATTTTTATTTTGTTTGACAGTCGTACGGTATCTCTTGGTACTATTGTCGGTATTTCTTGGTACTATTGTCGGAGCTGATGAAGATTGTATAACGATACTTGTATTGTATAGAGTCAATCTTTCTAGTATTATATAGTTTAATAGCAAGCATTGTGTGAGTACTATGTACTTAGAGATTTCAATTATTAGATACCCACGTCTTTTATTGACTTGAATAACCCTGGTGGTTGAGAGTATGTCATGCTCACTCAAATGTCTCGCTGGCGGTGGCGCGTGTTTCGGATCATTTAGTTCCCTTCAAAATGGTTGAGCTGAATGGTGTTGATGCATGTGTCATGTTCGTGAACGGGCGCCGTCAGTCGTGACTGCGCCCACGCTACTCTTAGCTGCCACGGTCTACTTTAAGTATTTATATTTTTTGAATTGTCTATTTTATATTTTCCTATGGACACCTTTTACTTGCTACATCGTTCTCACATTATGCACCATCTCAAGATGAATGATGCAACAAAAATTCTGTTATAATTTTGGCTATTGAAAAATAGTGTCCATGGAGTTTCTTGCTCGTTCTTCTCCATAGAGATCAACGCTTTGGAATGAGCACCTACGGTACTTTCACTCGTTTTTATGTCTTGTGACTGGGACTGTAGCACCATAACTATTTTATGTTACCTAATTAATTTTTGTCTTTTGTCAATTCAAAAGTGCCTCTAGCAGGCCTACTTGAAATAAATTATTTGATTTTGATTTTGTGTTTATTTTAAAAGTGCACCATTGCCCTGAAATGCAAAGCTCGACTCTAACAAGATAGACCAATTGTTCGCAGGGTTACGAGTACATGTAGCAGTTCCCGAGAAGCGATTTGAATGTCGTACGAATTACCCATGTCTAGCGATGGACTGCTGTTGATGCTGATGATACCTTCCTCCATAAATGGACTATCTAACACCAAAATATTTTTTTAATTCGAATAAGTAGTTTCTTTAATACTTTATGTAGATTAACGCGTGTAACCTAACCTAACCTAGAACCTAAAAAGAGTGTCCATGGAGTTTCTTGCCCGTTCTTCTCCATAGAGATCTACTTCTTGGAACGGGCATCTACGGTACTTTCACAGTTTTTATGTCGTGTGACTGGGACTGTAGCAACATAACTATGTATTTGAAATGTTTTCATTTATTTAACGTAACTATTTTTGAACTGTTTTTGTGTATTGACATTTCAAAAGTGCTATAACTGGCTTCTTGAAATAAATGCTTTGATTTTATTTTTAATTTGATTTGAACCAAATAAACTCTTCAGTTTTATAATATTGCATAGATTTCTCATGTTGAGGTTCTTATGATCAAACAGCTGAATCTGATTCGCCATAATGCCTAAAGATACATACACTAATGCACCTCAGATACATTGAAGCCGCTTATGGCAGACTATGGATTAAGTACCTACCATAATTGGCTTCGGTATGATTAACTAAGCTGACATGTTCCTTTGCCTGTCACAGCCTGATATTACCTATTATGATGACAATTATACTGTCAGTGTGGATGCACGATTTAATCATTCAAGATGCACTTAATTTACTGTATCAAGTACGTGTTTATTGTGCTTAATAAGTTCCACTTCAGAAACTATCGTTTAGAATAGGATACGTGAAATTACCTTTTCTTACATTGTTGGCTTTGGTTTCTTCAAAATTAGAATTGACTACAACCATTCATAGCATAATTATCACGTAAAGAAAATTCTGTTTAAATATAATGTTAAAAACCTGCGTGCTTTGGCTACTACTGTGACCTTGCAGCCACGGAGCTTCTGTAAAAATCTGATGTAAGTGATGAACTAATAAGCATCAAAAGCCAAGTCCAGTAATCCTACTAACCTACTTCCTACTAATATTATAAACGCAAAAGTTTGTTTGGATGGGTGAATGTTTGTTACCCTTTCACGCAAAAACTACAGAACGGATTGAGTTGAAATTCGATACACAGATAGTTTATAACCTGGATTAATATGTAGGCAAGTTTTTATCCCCGAGTTCTCGTGGGATAATTTTGAAAGTGTAGCGGGCGAAGCTGTTGGCAACAGCTGGTATTCGTATAATTGTCTAGACATTATAATATAATATTCCACAACTATCACACAACGCCATCTAGTCCCAAGCTAAGCAGAGCTTGTGTTATGGGTATTAGACAACTGATAAACATACTTATATGTTTCTAAATACATACATATCATAGATAAATTACAACCAGACACAGAACAAATCTATCGATCGTGCTCATCACACAAACATATTTTGTCCTGGGTGGGAATCGAACCCACGACCTCCGGCATAGCAGTCAGGGTCACTAACCACTAAACCAACAGGCCAGTCAAAATTATGGCAAATGGGTAGCCAAGCAGAAAAAAAGAAACAAGTTCTGTCTCCACTCTCGCCAACCTTCTGACTGGCCAGTATATTTTCAATAACACTACTCTGTCACACGACAGTTGACACTTCAATTCGCTTCAATCTAAAATGTTGCCGTCAATGTGTAAGCCGTGCGGTAGGCAGGCAATGAAGTGCACAGCATATATTTTTTTTTTTTTGCAATATTGCCAGCAGTAACTTGTGAAATATTTTTAAATATGTAAAAGGTTTTTTTTGGAGTTGTAATAATTAATGGGTGTTTTATATGCGGCTGGGTAATTGGTTATTGATGGGAAAATTAAATGAGGGTAGTTTGAGATTTTAATAATTGACGAAAGCCGTTTTTATTGGTTTGACAATCAGACCACCATGTCTATTATTCCTGTCTAAAGGTAAAAATGAAGGTAATATTTTACTGCATGCAATCTCTTTTTGATATTAATTGATAACCATAACAAGGCAAACATTTTCAATAACATTAAATATGATAATTATTTTCTGAATACTAAAACTGATGTTAGATTTTGTACACTACGATCAAATCATGACATTTGTTTCGATTCGGCAGTTCGTTGTAACAGCAAAGCCGTTCTGAAGGAAACTACCGATCTTCTTTCGTCCATTGTTTTCACTGAATTTTATTTGGGTCGGTTCGAAACACTTTAGCGTATGAGTCGTGTAATATGTTGCTCAAAAAACCGACAAATTCAAACCATCCCATCGTCGCTTTACTACAAAAAGCGATATTCATAAATCAAATTGTGCAATAGCACCGTCAATTACAACGCAAGCGACTATATATCGCACGCAAGCGCATTAGGGACACCTGCGCGGGCCCAAGCGGGCTGATTTATGTCGAGTGCGCCTTTACTAATAAGTCTATCGGGCTAGACGAAGATTATGAGAATACGGCCCTGGATTCGTTGATCGAGGGTTATGTCTTGTTGTTGATTTGAATTTTGGAGGTATTGAAGGAAAAGTAAACCTTGGACAAGTAAAACTTGAATTAACTGGGGTTGCGAGATATACTATGTATGGGGAGGCCTATGTTCAGCAGTGGACATCCTACGGCTGATGAACTGGTGTTGTCCTGTCATGTGTTAGACGATAATCTATTTTTAAATCGAGTTACTTCTATTACCTGTAGACCTTTAGCGCCATTTTTTTTGTCGTTGTAAAATCATCAGGCAGGGCGGGAGGGAATGTCAGACTTGTACTGACTAAAATCCACGATGTCCTTCAATAGCCCTTTTTGTTCCGGGGTCACGGTGATGGAAATAAATCCCGCGACCCTGGCAGGCTTTGGCCCTCTGTGAGGGGGCCCCGTCATTTTGCTGACGCTCTTTGAGGCGCACGTGGAACACGACGCGCCGTCGACCCGGGCATGGTCCATGGTCGGACAGCGAGTTGCCAAGCACCATTTAGAAAATGCAAGAGCTTGCATGCAACATGTTGATAACGCTGCGGACTATTATTAATGGACAATTACCGCAATAATGTAGCCAAATTAAACTGAATTATTAAAGCTCAAAACCCGCTCAGTGGCCTATGTCCAGCAGCTTATTTTTATTGATTAATTTCACCAACAATTGCTTACGCAGGAAACAAGATCTTACGTACTAGTCCAAAATCATTGCATTAGTCTAACAATTACTTATAGGTAAACACAGCAATTAAAATAATTGTGTATGAAGTTAACGAAAACAGGCAGATGGTAATGACAATGATGATCAATTTGCCCTGAAATACAACTTAATAATTTCATCCATCATTATCCAATTTTCTACTTTTACAAGTAAGGAGTAACTAAAGAATGTAGTTGCCAATAACAACCGGCTCGTGTCGTCATCGAGCCCGGCATGTCTCCGCCGCCCACAAATTAATTCTGTTACATTGGCTAACGGCCGCGTCACCTGGACCTCTAAGCGTCCGCCCTACATTTCTCATGACCTTCGTATAGATGAACTGGATATGGCAGTGTTAAATCAATTAATTCTGTTAAACTTGGCTAGCGAACCCTAACGCGAACTAAGTAGGCTAGATTTATGAGTTTATCTGGATGGCAATTTTAATAAATTCGTCATCATCATATTAGCCGTAAGAGCTCTTACACACGGGCGGCATGTTCCCAACTGCTGCTGCGACAACTGCTGCCGTCCGTGCAACGACTGCTGCCGTCGACTTATAACGACACTTGCAGTTGTAGCGACGGCTGCCGTCGACATGCCGCCGACGCCCGTCGACGGCTGCAGTTACCTCTGCCGTTGGGACCATGCCGCTCGTGTGTAAGGGCTCTAAGACGTCCACTGCTGAACATAGGCCTCCCCTATAGACTTCTGTTGGTAGCGGCTTGCATCCAGTGTTATCCTGTGGTCTTTATAAGAGTGTCTGCCCACCTTATTGGTAGACGTCCTACACTACGCTTGCCGGTGCGTGGTCTCCCTTCGAGAACCTTACGGCCGTAATAAATTTGGGCTACGATGATCAATGGTATACCGCATAGACATCTTCCTAAATCCAGATTTAGAGTTCCAGATGCTGCAATGATTTACAAGAAGTATTACAAAGTAGACGTCAGGACATTGGCATCAAGCCGAAAAACTGTGATGAGCAACATGTCAGCGTTCAGAGAAAAACGTTGTTTGAATCCTGAGAGATACGGTAACATCTTAAACTTCGTCCAGGTTGTGGAGAATTTCCCAGAATATGTTTTAAGGAAATTGTTGCGTGTTCCATAAACTGTTGCTCAATGGATGATAAATAACATTTGATTAATTTGATTTATTTATATTCTTACAATGATGAAACAATTCCTTTGAAAATAAAAGTGAATCATACAATTTATTGCCTTACTGAAAAAAAAAAAACTAAAATGTGTTACTAGGCTTACAACAATGACTGGACCAATTCTGATGATTTTGTGTTATGTTTTGTTCTAAGCATTCAAATACTAAATATATCACTTAATTTATTTCTTTAGCTTGCAATCTTTCTCGCAAAAGGGGCAAGTCACTCATTTATCAAAATAAATATCTTTGAGAGCACTTCCAGTAGTTTCTACGTCCAGTTTGACTCATCAATAAATGCTGACAGCGGCAGCATGTGAACACAGACGCTTATTAAGACGACGAGAAACTTCTGCCAATGATCTGTAAGAATCTGTGGTTTTAATATGTAAGTACTTCAAGTTACTTCTCATCCTAAGTCTGTCAGTGAGAACTTTTAGTTGGCCTTCTTTCACTATTTTTTCTAACACATATAACCTAGCCGTAAGTTCTTATGAAAATACGATATAAAAATTTGAATATTTACGTAATTATAATTTCCCATAACATTATTTAATTAATTAATGACTCGCTATTGTCGAACTGCACCGATCCATTTACATAGCCACTGTCGCTGAATCTATTGCGAATAGTGATGTGCAAAATGTTATTATAACCAAGGTAGGTATTTATACGTAGGTATAATTCTTGACATTACATTCACACACTTTAAATTTATCTTAAAATGTTCGTTTTTAGTAAACTATTAATAAGTAACCGTAAAAAATCATTTTAGGTTTGCTTTAACCACGCTAGTTAGTAAAATTATAGTTAATGAAAACGGGGATAGCACTGTGTTGGAATAATACCGAAAGGCTTACGTCTAACCTGTTGAAAGTCATTGAAGAATACTGAAACGTAATGAAAGCATTTGCTGTGAGTTTAGATCTTCAGTTGTTTTACTAGCGACATCGTTGATTTCAAACTTCCTCCTGATCAAATGATGAAATGAAATGATGTTTATTTTTGCAAGTACATAGGTTATTGCACCACTTTTACACGTCTTTTCATAAAACTAGGAGGGGCCGGTGTTTCGTACCTGACTACTCTGAGAAGAAACATCCGAAACAAACTCAGAGGTCACAGTCTCTTTTAAAGTCCAGACATCATAAATGTAGAACAGTTTATACGAGGACCATGCAGGTCAATGTCTGAAATGGTCTTTTGAAGAATAAAACCATACAAATTCGAGAGTATCTGTCCAGTCAGTCCAAGCATTTGTCAGTTTTTGTGGAGCTCAACTTATAACACAGAAGCTTAGACACAATTAATAAATACATTTTCAATTATACCATGTTCTAATAACTTCCATTTTCCACATGCCCCATCACTAAAACTCGAACGCAACACTAAATATCTAGCGGTTTTAATTTATTATCAAACTTGAGCAGTTTGTCGCTTGCACATGCAAGGGGCCAAGTTTCGATACACTGGGACCATAAATTGATAAGATTATGTGCATTCGGACTTTGATTTACGTCCCCACGATAGATAATTGGGACGAGTTTTGAATTTACTGCATAATAGGGTTAGGTTTAGAAGTTTGGGGGTGCAACTTATGTGCATGCGTCATCGTAACGGTTATGACCAGGGGACAATTTTAATGGCCTTCTGTCCTGTTATGAAATGTTGCTTATCAACTATAATGAAAATCAGGATCAACAAAGACATTAAATAGCATGCATTTTGAGGTCAAATCAATCAAATAGTATAGGTATATTTTTAATCAGATAATATAGGTATATTTTTAATCAGATAAAATAGGTATATTTTTAATCAGATAATATAGGTATATTTTTTTCGAAAATATCGCGAATTAATTTGCTGAAACCATTTTTTACAAAATTACGATACAAATAAGTGCTTTGAAAGGTCATGGGTCGGAACTAGTTGTACTGCCTATAATAATGGCAAAAAAGCTTGACAAGAAACTATGAGGTGAATAGATTATATTTACATTTCTTCGTATAGGAACTAGATAAAGCTTCCAATCATTGATCACAACTCTTCATATTGACCATTACTGATATTATTACGTCTACTAAAGAAATTTTTATGGGATGTTAAAATCATTAAATACTCGTCCCGTCGCAGATGAAACAAAATGGACTGTCAGACTTACTGACCAAAACCACCATACTCGTTTACATTTTCTTTGTGTTCCAGGGCCACAAAACTCACCTTTAAGAGTCTCCCAACACTGCTGTATCTTACTTTGATAGTTCTAAACAGGAGAAACGTTTTAACTTCACTGCAAATTGAACAAAAGCATTACCCACCACTCAAAAAGTCCAACGACCCTACGAGGTAAAATTTCAGCACCTCCCCGTATATTACCGCCATATTATCGCGCTTATTACCGCGAGGTATCGCCGCACAGCCACGTGGGACAGAGTTAGCCTGGCTTGTTTATGGTACTACGTAATTATACCTCAACTGTATGCTGCGCTCCTGTTCCTTGATTTATGGGTGCGTTCGATTATGTGGAGGGTAGATCATCATCAGGCTGGACTTTATAATATTATGTTTTGGGTGCTGGTGGATTTTAGGACATCGTGCTACAGCCCTGTTCAAAACTTCGGACAATCCGACTGGCGTGTAGTGGCGGCACGATGACCATCACATGATTCCTTTTTTTCCCAAGTGGACCGGTACGGACTGTCAGACTCTTACAGCTGTTTAAAAATCAATCATATACATTCGAATAACTGCGATCTTAGGCGATACTCTTTTTTGTGTCATGCGAGTCAATTGTTTCCTTGGCATGAGTAACCCGTGCTATCGTGTCACTCGTAGCTTGCTTAAAGTAATTTAGAGTATTTATTCCTCCATTTTAAACAAGGAGCTCGTGGTCGTAGCCAACTCGACAAGCAGTATGAAAATGAGAAGGAGACCTTTCTGATACATTGAAATTCGATCAGCTATTAATAAGATCAGGGTCTTGTCATCTACCGCAAGTAAAATGTTTTAGCCCGTTATTGCTACGAATGTTTAATTTCTTTAAATAATTAGCACAATAGAATTTCAATGTAATTTCCATTTTCACCATCCCTACGCTGCCTGTTTTAGTAAGGTGTCGACCTTACTAAAACAGGCAGGGCCCACCCATAGATGTAGCTTTACTTTTCTACAATTAGTATCCCAACGAAGGCTTTATCAATTACCATCTACAATTAATTCCATCACTCGAGAAGGGTGACCATACTACCCACACTTTCAAGTGGACATACATGTTTTAACCTCAGCACTAACAGTGTCCACTGTTTTTAAAGCCACCCTTAGTGCGTGAGCGATAGTGTTCCAAGCATGGACGCAGTAAGTATTAATGTGTCTGTAATTACAAGTGTCGTGGGTCAGTCGCCACTATTAGTCAAAGTGACACACCCTAGTGTCAATCTGTCACTTTGAGTGGGTTTTTGTTTCTTTAGCGGACACTGAGCAGCTTTTGAAGTGGCTTACAGGTTTCTTTGAAATCAATTAGGTTTGTTAGTGAGTTTACGATGGCAGAAAGTGGTATAGGGGTCATTCTTACTAATCCTTTCTTATATTCACTAGTTTATATGTCAATGTTACTTAAATTATTAAATATTTTATCAATTTTTATTAAGTTAATACAATCAATTATACTGTTTACCAATCTCTACAATTGTATTCAATCCTTTTAATTTTAAATTTCCTATCTATGTTTTCATTTTTACCATCCAATTCAATTAATTTTAAAATTTATTTTAACCACTCTTTCCAATTATAATTATTTATTGTTCATAAATTTTAAAACTGTAGTATCAAATTTTATCTGTGTGTACCTTGTGATATTCTAACACTGCACCAATGTACTGAAATTCAAATATTATTATTATTAGTTTTACCGTTTATGAGTTTTCTCTAAATTTAAAATGAAATAATTTATTTTAATGTGTACCTTTTTGTCAATTGCCTAATATTAGCGCTTATTACTAAGTAAGTTAGCTTATTTTACTAATTCATTGTTGTATGCATTGGTGTTTACCTATAAGTAACTAATGCACTGCTATGTTATCCATTTAAATGTATTGTTTGTGTTTGTATCAGTGCAATTAGTTGTTGGTGAACCTAATATAATAAAATAAAATAAAATATAGGCTGATTTGTAAAACATTAACAACCATTCATGGACTGAAAGTACTATGAAATCAACGCATAGACAGGTTCATACATAGGTAATACATACAGATAGGATCCCGTGGGATGATTTTCGACTTATCAGCATCGGGAGCCGCTGGCAACAATAATGTTTTTGTAGTTATACCTTCTTTGTACCTATCAGTTTTTTTTCTTATGGACTCACGCTTTTTTTCTCTCACAGTGTTAGACAGAAACCAAAGAAAGTTACCTGCACGGTTCCCTATATACTCCTTTCACCGCGTCCACATTCATACACTTGGTCATTAAAGCCTTCCAGTTGCGAAAAGTACTCATCCGATCTCTCTTAAAAACCTCACTTAATATGGTTATTTTAAGCCTTCCTAGGACGTTCCCTTCCAATTTTGCCATTAACATCTGCCTTATAAAATCCCGTTGTTAGTCTATTGAAATTAATTCCAATTTTGACTTTCATAAGTTTTAAATGAAGAGAGATCTTAAATATTGATCTTAGTGACGTCTAAAAGTTATTTCAGTACCTCAGATAAAAATATTCTGACCAGTCATATTTTCTACACTAAAAAAGAATTATTTTTGATCGCACACAAGCAAATGAAACGAAAATTCGGTCGCACCACAAACACACACATGTACTATAAATAGACACGCTTTTAGTGAGAGATAAGGGTGTCCATCTCGCTTGTCAGTCCCGGACAGGGGCCGGCCGCGACGTCACTAGTAATCCTGACGCGACTTTTGACGTCGTAAAACGTCGCTGATATGTCCTGACGGGATAAGTCGCTGTGACTTTTGGAAATCACGCAAAGAAAATGTTTTGGTGTGTTTTCGTTGTTATTTTAGAACGAGTAACCTTATATCGGTTGGTGTACTGTTTGTTAAAGTGTATGTTTTGTGTAAAAATGATTTTTCTTTTTGTATATTTTAGGCACCCATAGACAAATAATGCGGTCCTAATGATATTTCCACGCACCGTGTTTTCAGAAAGCTATTTTAACAATACGGTTTCTTTCATTCAACACTAATGGAATCTTCTAAGAAATACGATCTTCACATACATACAGATTAGATTAAATTTTCTGAGAAACAATTTTGATTTCCAATGAAACCAATCGTGACGACAAGTACTATCTCATAAAAAGTGATTTTGGAACACTATTGATTGATATCTCTTAATTCATTCACTAAGCTATAATTAAATCAATGAAACATTGTAACACTGTAAAGAACACATACTTTTGA